>OY728122.1:1033622770-1036122770 GCA_963277665.1 Viscum album | reverse complement strand
TGTATTGTTTTACTAAAGAAAATTTTACATGGGGTTATATAAGCCATATTTTTTATTATAAATATTAATTGGAAAGATAAAAAGATTTCCTACATCATAGTATTTTTTTTATAATTTTAGACATTAAATAAAATAAATTATTTATGACATCATTTTGATGAAGCGATTGCCTCATTATTTACCGTCTCCATGAACGGTGCATTTCATTTCATACCTCTAAATGTTATGTAATATTATATATTCATGTATATAATGGACATAAATTATTTATCTGATATCTATGGAATGAATATAATTCTGGATATAATGTATATTTTACCACATGAACAAACATGTAATTATAAAGAGTTTATTTTTGACTCAAGTAGCAATGATCGACAAAATGAACATTATTAACATAAATATTTACATAGTTTTCATAAAATGTTAATAAGTGATATAAAAGGAAAAATTAACTTGAAAAAGGTTCTTAAGCAAGTATAAATTAACTCAAGTTTATTTTTCAGGAGGTCAAACAATGATCAAGTCAAGTCGGACTCGAGGTATGGGACTTCGTCTCAATCTCCTTTCATTGAGGCATATTTTGTTTTATACAAAAAATTATTTTATATGGTGTATAAACCCCTTTTAATTTTACTTTTATTCAAAAGGAATCTTTTCTATACAATGCGGTTACGAAATGACAAAAGCAAAAGTTTTTTTTGTCGTACGTATGCGGCGACAACGATTTCTCCGCCGCTGTGACCATTATTTGAGTTTCGGCTTCCTCTAAAAGCCATAACCTAACATTTTTTTAAAATGAAAAATAAATAACATGTATTACATTTATTTTATTTTTGTATTGAAAATGGTTTTCAAATTTTTTTAATTATATCAATGTTTTGTATTGATATCTTGTGATTGAAATGTGGAAATGCAATGTTTCCTTTATGCATGTTTTATGTGAAACGATTATGTTATGGTTCTTGGTAATTTTTATGAAGACGGGTGGTTCCATGATAAACTAAGGGTGGGTGAGCCCGATATAGCTCTCCAATGCATTGGGTAACATGAAGGAGTTAAACGTTAAGGTTTTTCTGAAGAGATTTAGGGAATATACTGTTATGGGTATTCCAAACGTAACAATGAGGGTTACTCCCTACGTATAAATGTTATGAATGCCTCATGTTACCATTATGTCTTATGATTTCTATGATTTATTCATGATTTGATGAGGTATGTTTAAGTGCTTATGTTTTATGGGTAATGTATGATGTCATTGATTCTTATGTATAAATTTACTCATGTTTCCTTTACATATTTTTATATCCCTTACTGATCTTTTTATGGTCATACCAATTTTTGGAATTTTTTTTTTCACAGGTCAAGGGAAAGTTACATGATATGATGATATTGTCAAGGAAGTTACATGAAGGAATCAATGTTTTATTTTAAATATGTTTCCATTTATGGGAAAAATGAATACTATATTTTATGTAACCACTTTGTTTCAATGTGGAATGTAATGCAAGTTTTATGAACCAATTCTCTAAAACTCTAAACCTGAAAAGAGCCTAAATGTGTATTTTTGAAATATCTCAAGATTAAGTAATGTTTAAGGTTGGGGCCTTATACCTGGTGTATGGATACATTGGATTCCACACCAGCACTGGACTCCATGAATCTATAAGTCAAACCCGGAATGCATAACACTATTTCCCCAAAAATAAAACACATAATCCCAGTATTTTTGGTAGGAATGTCCTCCCTATGATAACAATTTTTCATGAACCAATCATGGGTCCCCTGTCGTGTCTACCCCAAGCTAGCCTCCCGATGGCCTGGTGCTGGAGACTAGCACCGAAGGCGTCATCCTAAAAGTGGGAGGCATTTTCCTGAGTTTCTATATGCACAAACACGCCCATCAAAGTCCCACACACTAAAAAGGAAACAAGTACCACTAAAAAAAATCTATGTACAAGTACAACTAATATTAGTGGTATAGAATAAAAACCCAACATAAGGACTAAAACGTGGAAGGTACAAAAAGGAAACTATAATGGCCATCTGTAGAAGACCCCACCTAATCGTGAGAGTGGTTTATCTACTGGAATCAAATGTAGAACATCCCATCCACCCAATCCTACAGGTAACCACCTAGTCCTAGGGCATGAATTCCATCATCGTAGCACATGTAATTCCCATCTCCCATAGCCCATTTGGGTCCTGATCCACCAATTTCTATGTCGAAACCCCAATCATCGACACCAAAAACAATAAGTGCGGGTGAATCCCCTACATGGATGAGAAACAATATACTCATTATTGACCCAAAAACAAAAATGAAATACCACAATTCAATCCTTATGGTACCACATGATGCACAATACAACTCACACTAGGTATACATTTATGGTAGTGATATATGAATCTATAGTCACATTATCGAGCACCTCAACTTATAGATATCCCCTCCTCTATAGAGAAAAGTGGTCCTTCCAAGTCACACAGTAGTTCTTCCCACTATCCATGGAAAACCAAGATACATCTCCACATTCCATACCATGGGCCAGAAAATTCATATCGACGGGATTAGCACAAATATTGACCAACTAATGTACTCATCCTCATTGCATACTGTGGGCCTGCAAAGTCACAAAGAAGTTCATCCCACCAGGGGCCGGAAAAATCACACAGAATTACTTTCCACTGGGCCACGGTTGAGTCACACAGAGTTCAAATTCCACAGTCCTCATGTCTCAGCCAACCGTAGGGTTCCTTACATAGTGCGCATAGGTGAAACGCTCCTCATTCCATTTGTCACAAAATAAATTCAATGAAAGAAATCTATGGTCATTCCAAAAGATATACTTCATCGAGAGGGTCCCAAATCCCCAAATGTCTTGTGAATAGAACATGTGGTTTGCATGATATGTGTGTTTTAGTAAACAAGGGTTAGTTGCATCTAGGCCCAGTCCCACCTAGTCAGATCGACCCAACCAACCCGACCGAGGGGTCCCACAAATGCCGGTTTAAACTCGACCGACTCAACTGAACAGGGATTGGGTCTGGGTCGATTTAGTCTGGCATGTCTAGTGGTCAAACCCCAATGGACCTCACTAGACCCGATCCAGTTTGACCAATGGTCTAGCCTCTTGGGTTTCCCGGTGACCTGGCTAAGTCTATCCTGGATCAAATTTTGTGGGCACATCCTTCCAGCATGGGTCCAGATAGCTGGCTAGGGGTGCGGCTTGCCATCCCAAAGCTCGGCCCATGCGGTGGGAGCCGGTGGTTTGTCACCAGGCTGAGAGGCGGTCGGCTACTACATTTGGCCCCAACTATCCCCACATACATGTGGGGCCCAAACTTATGCGGTCAAGCACCAATGGCTTGCAGAACCACTAGAATGTCCTGGATTTGGGTCGTCCCTCTATGTGACACCCACCTCACACCGTGTCACCCCACGACTGATGCGTCCATCTGGTCGGGCTAACATTCATCGAATCGCGACAACAGGTTGGACGTCGTCATCCATCGAAGCTAGCGAGGGATGAACGACTCTTATACCATAGTGATGGTTGGCGCTACCCCCTCCACATGCCCAGCGTGGGCCCGCCTCCCCAATCGGCTGCCGAAGTTGTTCCGGTCGTCTATTTTCCAACAGTCTGCGCCTACAGGCCTCCCAGGTCACCGCCATCTCTAGGATGGTCCCGAAAATTCCTTTCCACCATTTTGGAAAATATGTTCACAAGGTGTGCACGTGCGTAAGGTTCATGGAATTTGATTGTGTCGGCACACACCCTCCACATTAGATGTTTTAAAACCAAGGTGGCTCAGGGGAGATGATCAATCATAGAAAAAGATAAGCTAATCTCGAATAGAGAATCGCACAAATAAAGTTACCCACCCACATAAACACAAGATTCGCTAATCATCCTATACGTGGGTTGATCCATGTTTTTCATTTCAATAAAATAATGGGGAATATTTTAAAATAAATCACCCCAAACCTAGATACATTTGATCAGATGAGGATGAAGGAGGGGTTCCATGTCGTCGTTGAACCATGATCATTAGTGTTTGTCACTGCTCTTAGACCTCAGATTTGATCCTCCAATGTTCATCCCTTCCTTCTTCATTCTTCTTTGTAGAGTGATTTTGTTGGCTGTTCATCGGTGATTCCCCATATTTTTTAACCCCAAAACTCCAACACGTCTAAATATTAAAATAAATATGCATAGCGACGTTCCTCTCATTTATGAGCCATTAAAAACTATTAAGATAACATCATCGGGGTTATAAACAATCCATTAATGAACCTTCATTAATGATCCTTTTCATTGCATCACTACACCGCCAACGACTACTCAATAGTGAGAAAAGAAATAAAATTATTTTTTAAAATTATTTTTTTATTTTTTATTGAAAATTCTGATAAATAAATTTTCCACTCAACCCTAGATGCCCAATACTAATTCATTTATAGGTGTATCTCAAAATTCCGAATTCATCTATGCCAACATATTTTCAATAAAATAACTGCTTAAATTTTTTTAAAAATTCAACCGTGCATTTACTAAATGTACCTTAAAAAATGCTCCTAATTTCGTTCTGGGTTCACCGAGCCTCAGAATCACGTGTCGTCAAAGTGTCTAGTCTCGTAGTAATTCAATTTAATTAAAAATTATTTACACATAAATTTTAGAGACATTACAAGATTAGTTATATAACCATATATTAAAATTGATTTAGAAAAAGATACATGTTTATGTTATATTTCTTTTTTCTTTAAATTAAATATTCTAAAATGGAATTTTCACACCCAAATGGATATTAAATGCCAATAGTTCTGCCTACAAATGCACACGGTCAAACATATCTCATCCTATAGATTAGGACACATAATAGGGTAGCTTTATGTTATTATAATATTATTTTTTTACCCATATTTACCTGATTTACCCATTATCCATGGTAATTAAAAAAACTACAGTAGTAACTATTCATAATGTCCATAAAATAAAATCTTCTAATATAATCAATTTGGACTTTCTGATTCAAAATATGGAATCCATTTATACAAATTCAATACATAGAATTGGATGAAGTTAATTTAATATTAATTCACTTTTTCAATGATATAAAGTGGGTTTTTATGAAGTAAAAACTACCAAAACATTGATATGTGTTATGTTCAATTTAAATGTGAAATTATTTCCAAAAAATAATAATATATGAAATGATAAAAATATTATCTAATTATACATTAAAGAACTAAAATTTAAAACATATCACTATAAATTATTTTTAGTAAAAAATTTGTTATCAATTAACATTAATTATTCTTCACTATTCACGAAAATAATAATGTTATTAGAAAAGTGAAAAAAATTAATCCAAACTACATTTTTATGTCCCACTTATAAATAAGAATTTAATTTCTTAAAATTTAATATATAATAGTATCAAATATTTGATTTAAAAACAGTTCACCAATAAAAGGCATTAAAATTTATTTTTTTTGGAAAATACATCTTTTATGTAAAAAAATAGATTTGTACTTAGATTATTTCTATGAAACACATAAGATTAATGAAAACAATTTATGGGATATATATAAAATTCACATTGTGGTTAATTATATTACTAAATTATTTAAAATTTCTAGTTTGATAGGTCATGGTGTTCTCGAACTCGGTGTTGGGTCTAGTGCAAGCTATTGTATTATTTAAAAGGATGTGTACCTTGGAAGCTTGGGGTGTTACATTAACCCCTCCTTAAGAAAATTTGGTCCTAGAAATTTAATTTTGGGATAGAAAACTTGGTTTTTGGAATTTCAAAATATCTTTGTTGAAATCCCATATCCAAAAAAATGGATTAATGAGTCATCTATTATAATATAATGAAAAGGGAATTATGAATGTTACCGGAAATAACCCATAATAGGGTTCCGTGTATAAAAACATAGTGATAAATGGGAAAAATATAACCATCATGTTTTTTGGTGATTTATAAGGAACATGATCGGTAGAAAGTTAACAGTCACCAAGCAATAAATCTACGACGATCTAAGGGACCATTTGATTCACCAGAAATAAGACTAGGATAAATTTATTTTGTTTCAAGATCCTTCCCCTCTTATTGAAAAATTAATTTACATAATATACTAAGAACATAAAAAATCATACTTCATTGAAATGTATAGTTTCATCCCTTAATTAATTCCTACAATAAAATCATTTTTATCTTCATAAGATAAAACTAATACATTTTATATTTATCTTAATCATATAAGGATCCATTTAAAAAATTATACTATTTAAATAAAGGAAACTATGTTATACTAACGAGGAACTTCATGTAGGATAATGGTAAGTGATAAAACATTGTTTCACTTTAGTTGGGGGTTCTATTCATGCAGTTCTGATCGACGCGATGAGTGGTTTTCCATCCAATGGGTTGTCATGTTTCTAAAAGTATAGTATTATAATGTTACATAACTAAACATATGAATATTTTTAACCATACAAAATATTATCCAATGTTCATCTTATTCTATTCCATCCTAGAGTTATAATTAATACTTTTGTCCAAACTCACTAAAAAATTTATATAAATTTCCAAAATCAGTTGTAACATCATATTCTCAAAATAATTTAATGTTGCTCTTTTTGTCACATACGAAAAATATGATTACCTTCATCATATTAAAAATGCAACGAAAAAAATTTCTGTAGTATAATCCTTATATATATCACATTTCTCATATAACAAGAATATAATTCTTGAATCGAAAATCACAAATGCATTAATTATTCCACTTCAACTGTAGTAATAACATACGCTTGCCCTTGATCCTTTTTCTTATTCTGAGATATATTTTCTTGAAACTTTGAAAAATCATTTTCATAATTTACTACATATTTAAAATTATTAAATTGCACAGTTTATTTCTTTCCCTTGTAATAATGAGCCTGGTGACCTTTTCCCCCACATTTGTAAAAAACTCCCATTTCTGTTAGAAAAGTACTAAATAATTTTCCCCACAATAATCACATAAGGGAAAATAATTTATTCCATTTTCCCATTAATCTATCTCTTTCTCCAATGTTCTATTTTTATCTTTTTATATATTAATTTCATGAGGCAAAGAAGATTATTTTTCCATCTTGATAGAATATGAGACTCTATCTTCAAATGATGTGAATGATTATGAGACAAATTCCCATCGAATGAATGTTTTTAACCCATCAATGAATCAATGAATATTACTTATTGTGTTATGTGTATTGTTTGTAGAAATCATTCTTAAAATTTTGAATTTAGCCTCATACTTCTCAACATTTTCTTCCTCTTTTTAACTCAGACTCAAAATGTTCAGTTCCATATCATTTCATTGTTCACGAGGAAAGTATATTTCGAGGAAAATTCATTAAACTCCCTCCAATCCATATTTTATACTTCATCATTTTGTTTTATGTTTTGAATCAATTAACACCATTGATCTAAATATCTTGAAAGATGATAGACTCCCATAACAACTTTTTTCATTTCGTTACTCCCGATATTAAGAAATATTTTCCCTATGGAACTTATCCACTATTGAGTGAAAAAATGATTTATATTTTCATTGAATTCAGGAGGTTGTTGTCTCATGATGTGGTATAACATTGATCCTCCACATTGTGGATTTGGATTCTCTATACTATAATGGTTATTATTCATAACATGAGTTAATTTTTCTAGTATGGTTATAAGATTTTCAGTGCCAATTGTATCACCATATCGACTATAACTATCTCGCATAAGAGGTCAATCCATACATGGATTATATGCATTGATACGATTTCCATTTCTTCCAATATGATTCATTTATTAATAATGGAATACACTATATTTTGTTATGATTCATAATGTATAATTCCAAACTAATAAAATACATAACATAAATTGAAAAGTTTGTGCATATCTATTCTATATTTATAGAAATGACTTCTTTGGGGACATAGTAAATCGTAAATCTTTCGCAATGGTTTGTAAATAAAATAATAATTATACAAAAAATATCCACTGGGTGTGTCAAAATAGGTGCACAGTAAGCCTCGTTTTCATATACATTGTTTCCCTGAATCAACCTCAGAACACCTTATTAGATTTCTCACCCCTATGTACATTTGTATTAGAACCACGTCCCCTTGTCGTATCCAGACAAGGATACATTTTCTATGAATACTTACATAATCCCTACTATACCAAAATTATAGGTGGTTCTTCTATACTTATCCATAATTTCTATCATTGGATTATGATCTATAATCTATGTTTTCTAAATATATTTCAAAGGTAGTTGCAAATTTTTACACTCACACCAACTGTAATGCCCCGACCCCAAAAGCACAGAGATGGTGTATTATTTTAATACATTTGCTTGGTTACAAGGAATAAAGTCTTGAAGGACTGATAAGTTTAGAAGTCTAGGATAATATATTACATAAATGAATATTACATTAAATTTTCTAATATAAAATGCATCATAAATAATCCTTTTTGAATTCCATTATTCCCTTATCCTAACCCTATATATATTTCAATGAATATGGAGTTTGGAAGATTATATTCATCATAATATGGTAAAAATAAATTAAATAATTCCATTTAAACATTCACATGGATATTTTACTAGTCAAATGATCACATGTAAAATCAATTACTAATCACATAGCAAGGGAATGCATAACTCTAGACATCATAACCACTACATCAACGCATTATGCCAATTTTATACTCAAAAATTCTATAAATTCCTTGTGAAAATACACTAATTTGTATAATGGGACCTACTGATGCATCATTAGGTTAAAGCAGGCCCTACCAGTCACTTACTAATTCCAATGCATTCCTCATATGAAATGGTTGAAACATAATATAAAAATTCAAATTTAAACTAGCATATGAAATGTAAATACATTACCTGTAAACCATGAATGGTATAAAAAAATACATCCATAGTCAAAAATTCCACAAAACATTTAATACAATATGAAATATTGTATAAAAAAAACAACCTCAAAAATGAATAATATCCAATAATGTATTTTTAAATAGATGAAAATAATTTAATATATTCATAAAACACATTGTGGGAAATATTTATTTTTTACTTTAAAACATTAAATAGCCGTGAAATTTTATAATAAATATTATTTTTTCTAAAAAATAACCTTATAATATTGTAAGAGAAGCTTAAAAATGTTAAGCTGAAACAATGGAAGAATATAGATGCTCGCACCATATAAGTTAAAAAATTTATTTCCTTAACTTTTCGAAAATGTCATATAGTACCTCGTTTGGAAAACGACAGCAATATTACTATAATTTTTTTTATAAAATGTTAAAAAAATGGGTAAAAATGATGTTAAACATTAGTAGGATTTTAGTAAAACCTTTTATGAAAAAGTTTAGAAAGATATACATTGATTATAATGATTTTCCACAAGATACTGATGCATTAACAACCTCAAATAATAATGAGATTGTTAAATTAAACCTTATATTATACTTTCCTTTAGTCGAGTGTGAGTTATCATCCTATATATTGGTTAAAAAAATTTAAATTATACCAAGACAATATCCATTTTTATGATATCATATATGAATCATTTAGGACTATATATTACATGTTTATTAATAATTTCCATGTTAAAGTAACGTTTTGGGTAATAATCGTTTTCATGATAATACTCATTTGGCATGTTATTTTTTGATTTTATTACTCATATAATAATTTATTTTCTTCTATAATTTAAAATATGCTTTATATATAATATATATTTAGTATATAAATTCATATAATAGATATATAAATAAAATAGAAGACACTGCTAATGGATATGGTAGGTCATACATACGCATGAAAACTATTTCTGTTTTTTATCATATTCAATTGATGTATCTGAATAAAATATATATATATATACAATCCTAGATGCATTATAATTTCATAAATAAATATAATTATTTAGTTAAATAATTAAATTATTACCGTGTCTTTTTGTATTTTTATAATGTAGTGATAATTTAGTTACTATAAAATGCCAAGAGAACCATAGGAAGATACATAATGAAATTTAAAAAATTATGTATGTTAGTTGTCCATATATTATATTATTATGAAGTTTATACCATTTTAGAAATTAGAGTTTGTTTCAAATATTCATTTATGTCAATTTTTTCACTATTTAGTAAGTGATTATTGATAAAGTTAAAACACCTTGATTCCCTAGAACCAAAGGCATTAAATCATCAATCATATGTCAGTATCATCCAAAAAATTCGGTGATGACATCAAGATGTTAAAATTTTATTTATTTTAATATTTATAAATTTATTTATTTGAATCATTCATTAATAAGGTAATCACTGCATCCACATTCTGTCATAAAT
Source organism: Viscum album (assembly GCA_963277665.1). NCBI lineage: Eukaryota > Viridiplantae > Streptophyta > Magnoliopsida > Santalales > Viscaceae > Viscum > Viscum album. Next base: position 1,036,112,348 of record OY728122.1, on the reverse strand, counting down.
AAATATGTTTACATAATTTCTAAAAATTATAAATAAAAAACCATGATTTATAAAATAGTTTGGTCTTTATAATTAATATTTATTATAATATATATCAGTTATATAACCCTATATTAATATTTATTTTGTAATATATTAATGTTTATGATTTATTTCCCTTTTCCAAAAATTTAATAATCTAAAATGTCAACTTTACACCCAATTGGAACCTAAATGCCTAAACGTTTGGCCTATGGATGTTCATGGTTGAAAATATCTCATAAAATATGATTAAGAAATGTGTTAGGGTAGTTTTATATTATTATATTTTTTATTTTTACCATTATTTACCTGATATACCATTTAACCATGGAAAATAAAAATAATTAATAAAGTTACTATTCACAATGTAAAAAAATAAAAGGTTCCTTTTTAAAAAAATTGGACATTTTGATTCAAAATATTGAATAAATTTTTCCATATTCCAAACACACAATTTCCAAAAATTTATTTTCAATTAATTCCAGTTGTCAAAGCCAAAAAACATATTTTTAAGAAATAAAAACATTCAAAATATTGAAAAGTTTTTATATGCAATTTAATTTTAAAATTACTTACAATTAACTAAATTATGTTAAATGATAAAAATATAATAAAATTATACTTTGAAATCACTAAAATTAATAATTTTACACTATAAATTATTTGGATTAAAAAAGATGATTTCAAAAAAAATTTAAAACATTTCTCTATTCATTAAAATATGAAAGTTATCAGAAAAGTACAAAAAATTCATTCAAGATATATTTTTATATCCCACCTCAAAATAAGAATTTCATTTCATCAAAAACAATATATAATAGTGTCAAATATTAGATTTATAAAAGGTTCTCCTTTAAAATATAGAAAAATTGATTTTTTTAAAAATAATTTTTTTCTCTAAAAAAATCTCATTTGTCATCCTATTGGGACTAAGAAACACATAATATGAATGTTAAAATTATATGGGATATATATAGAATTCAAAATGCTATTCATAATTAATTTATTTAAATGATTTTTTGATAGGTCATGGTGTGCTCGAACTCGGTGTTGCGTGTAGCGAAAGCTATTGAATTATCTAAAAGGAAGTGTATCGTGGAAGCTTGGGGTCTTAAATTATCCCCCATTTCAATAAATTGCATTCTCTCAATTTAATTATGGTATTTAAATCCAGGGGATTGAAATTTCAAAAATATATTTGTTGAAATACCGCATTGAAAAATTGATTAATGTGACATCTAATTGAATATAAATAAAGGAAAGTATGAAGGTTACTGGAAATAACTCATAATTGGGTTTCATGTAGAAAAACATGGACCTGTAAGAAAAAATCTAACCGTCACGTTCTTATGGAGAGTGATAGAGAAAATTATTGGGAGAAAGTAAACATTCCTAAAGCTGTAAATCTCTGATGATCTAAGGGACAATTTGATTTATCAGAAATATGAGTAGGATAATATTTTTTATGGTTTCAATATCGTTTACCTAGTGTTGAAGAATTAATTTACTTCATAAACTATGAACTTAAGTAAACATACTTAATTTACATGTATAGTTTCATCCTTTAAGTAATTTCTTCCACAAATTCTTCTTTCACTTCAGAAGATAAAACTATAAAATATTATATTTATCTTAATTGTATATGGTTCTAAACATAAAAATATTCTAATTAAATAAAAAACAATGTTATAATAAGGATGGGCTTCCGGTAGGCCAATGCTAGGTGATAATTTCTTGTCAGAATTCGATCGTGGGTATGATTCCTAAAGCTTTGTCCAACACGATGGGTTTTTTCCCGATCTACGTGTTGTCTTTTTTCTAAAACTATTGTATTATAACATTACAAATATAATTTTATGAATTTTTTTTACAATAAAAAATATTTTCGAATGTTCAAATTAATCCATGCCAGCATTTATAAATGTCAAAAATACATTTTTACAAACTATCATTGAAAGGTCTCTTAATATCCAAAATTAATTGTAACCTCATATTCCCAAAACAAAGTAATCTTTCTCTTATTGTCACATACTCAAAATATGATTACCTTCATGATTTTAAAACCATATTGAAAACAAAAATTATTGTAGTACAATACTTATATATATCAGATTCTTCTTATAACCAGAATATAATTCATGAATCCAAAATCAAAAATACATTAATTATTCCACTTCAAATGTAGTAACAACATATACCTATCCCTAATCCATTTTCTTCTTCAAAGATATATTTCTTGGATTATTTGGAAAAACTTTTTCTTATTCTTCTACATAATTACAAATATAAATTTACACAATTTCTTTCTTTCCCTCACAATCACAATCCTGGTGACATTTTTCTCCACATTTTTAACAAACTCCCATTTTTTTATTCAAGTACCAGGGTGTTTCGTCCCACAATTATCACATAATGGAAATTACATATTTCTATTTTTCCATTATCTATATCTGGATCCATAATTCTCTTCTAATCTTTCATTAATTTAATTTCATTAGACATAGAGAATTTTTTTCCATCTTGACAGCATAGAAGACTATATATTCGTACGATGAGAAAGATTGTGAGAAGAATTCCCATCATAGGAATGGTTTTAACCCATCAATGAATCGATCAATATTAATTCATGGGTTATGTATTTAGTCTACAGCATGCCTTGCTATCCTTGTTAATTTATCTTTATACATTTCGACATTATGGTCCTCTTTTTTCCTCATACATTGATGTTTCTTTTCCATATCTGCTCATTGTTCATGAGGAAATTATTTTTCAATGAAAAGTTCTTTAAACTCCCTATATTCTATATTTTATACTTCATCATCCTCCGTAATGATTTTAATTAATGATCACCATTGATTTGTATCTCTTAAAAGACAATAGACTATCACAACAACATTTTACATTTTGTTACTCCCAAATCAAGAAATATTTTCTCAAAGATACATATCGAGTGCTCAGCAACACAAAGATTTTTTAGAGCCTTTGAATACAGGAAGTTGTTTTCTTATGACGCGGTCTAACATTGATCCTCTATATTTTGGGTCAAGTTGCTCCATACGGGTAAGGTAATTATTTATTACCTGAGTCAGTTTTCCCAGTACGGTTATAAGATGTTCAATGCCAGCTGTATCACCATCTCCACTATAATAATCTTGCATAGGAAATAAATACCTACATGGATTAAATGCGTTGTTATGATTTCCATTTTTTCTACTAAGATACATTTCTAATTAATTTAATACCCTAGCTATGGTTATAAATCATAATGTATAATTCCAATTTAATAAAATATTTTACATATATTGAAAAAATTATACATATCTAATCCATATCTATAAACATTGTTTCATTGAGGACATAGTTAATCATAAATCCTTCATAATGGTTTGTAATGAAAATATGAATTATCCTAAGAATATCCCCCGGTTGTGTCAAACCAAGTGTGCAGTAATGCCCATTTTCATGTACGAAGTTACCTTGAATCATGCTCAAAACACCTTGTTAGAGTTTTCACCCCTTGTTACATATGTTCTAGAAACACATCAACTTGTAGTATCCATAGTGGGATGTATTTTATATGAACACCCACATAAGAATTACTCTCGCAGAGTTCTAGGGGTTCTTATATAATTATCCCCAATGCCTATCATATTGTTATGATCCATAATATATGTTTTCAAAATCTATTTCCATGGTTGTTGCTAAAATTTCTTGGATAAAAAATGTAATGCTCTGACCCCAGAATCCAATAATAGGTGCATTATTTAAATAAATTGGAATTATTACAAGGATTCATGTCCTGATGGACCAATCAGTTTAGCAGTCCTACAGAATAGATTACATAATTAACTTTACATTATTATTTTTAACATAATACAAATCATAAATTATCATTGAGAATTTAATGATTCTCTTTTCATAACCCTATATATCTATCATTAAACTCATCTTAGTGTCACGGGAAAATAAAACATATGAAATGTGTGAGCTCATATGCTTAGAAATGATAAATAATATAGAATAAGATATCAAAAATAATAATACACATTTAATGAAATAAAAAAATCTAAAACATAATCCCTTTAAAACATTATCTTCAATTTAATATATTAGGAAAATATCAAATAATTCAATTTAAACATTCACATGGATGTTATAATAGTTATATAATAACATGTAAAATCAATTACTAATCTCATAATGTGGGAATAAATAATTTCTGATGTCATAACCACTACGTCAAGGCCTTGTGCCAATAACATACACAAATATTCAGTTATGGTCTTGTACCAAGACACGATTTTGTCTCATGAGTCCTACCGATGCATATAGATTCTACAACAGGCCCCTCTCGTAAGGGAAGCATAAAAATGGTATGGAAAAATAATGATTGAATGTAGATGTTAGTTACCTATAAGTTAAAAACATTATTTCCTCAATTTATGTAGAGGGTCATTAAGTGCATTGTTTAAAAATGACAAAAATATTCCTTTTATAACATTTTATAAAATGTCCAACATGGGAAAAAATTACAATAAATATCCATAAGATTATATTAAACAATTTATGAAAACTTTTTTATAAATATGGACATGGATGATAAATATGTCCCATTTGATATTTTGGCATTAATAACCTCAAATAATATTGAGATTGTGAAATTAACCCTTATCTTATACTTTCTTTTAGTAGAGGGTGATTTATCCTCTTGTATAATGGATAAAAAATATTATTACATTATACCATGAACATATCAATATTTATGATATCATATATGTCTCATTCATGGCTTTATATTACATGGTTATTAATAATTTCCTTGTTAAATAAAAGTTTTCGGTAATAATCGACTTCTTTATCATTCATGTTCTGACTTGAAATTTTTTATCGCAAACTTAGATAATAATTTACAAAAACCGTGAAATTAAAATAAGATTTACCTATCATATATACTCTATATATAAATATATATATTATATAGATAAGTGAAATGGAAAACACCGTTCATGGAGATGGTAGGCTGTACGTATGCATGAACGTTGTTTCTGTTTTTTATCATATTGATTGAAATTAGGGGATTGAAATATATGTGTATATATATATAAATATTTCATCCTAGTATAACTATTATGTCTTATATTTAATAATTATTAATTATATATATTCTTATAATCATTCTTTGATGGTGAACATGGAATATGAGTCTCATCACGTCGTGGAGTCCTTAAGCCTTACGTACACAAGAGTGACTGTATCATTTCCTTAGTGGTTAAATGGTATGGAATTGGATAGAATATTAATTTTAAATAAACAATATAATGTCATATTTATTATTTACATCCATTATATTAATTTTTATACACATATAAATAATGGGTACATGAAAAACAATTTACACCACAACATGGAGACGGTAAGTCGTAAGCACAGAAGCATGATGATATTGTCTTTCATTGGATGGTTAAAAAGAGAAATATAGTTGTACCATAATTATAATAACAAATAATAATTTTTAAGGTACTAGAATGATTATTTTTATATGGATACAACCTAGAAATATGAAGTAGAAGAAGAAAATAACTTTGAAAGACGTGGTAAAACACTTACCACTTTTTGACTGTCACCCATTGATTTGAATAAATGGACTCCTAGGATGGCTTAATTCCAATTTTTTAACCTATATATTGATTTGAGGGATTTTGGTAGAGTCAATTTTCAGGCTATCACTGAGATGAAGGGCTTTGGATTTGTGAATTAAAGAGAAAGTGATGTTCCCTTTTATAAGTGGGGTGAGGGGCACTTCAGGAAAATCTTGAAATATTGATTTATTAAAAATTTATCTTCAGTTTATAATAGATAAAAAGTAATTTATTTCAAGAATAAGATGAATATGAGTCAAAATAATCTCAGAAAATTATTTTTAGACATGTTTAGTTCCTAAAATTAACTATATCTTTTGGGACTAACCCTTACTTAAATTGTTTAACAGTTATCGTGTCTTCTTGTATTTTTATACTCTAAGGTTAATTGTTTTACTATAAAATTCCAAGATAACCAAAATTGGATAATTAATTACCTTTTAAACATAATATATGTTATTTGGCCTAATATTATGTATTTCTTGATTTTAATATCCCTTAATAAAAAATTATTTTTTAAAAAAACACATTTATGTAAATTTTGACCCTATTTAGTAAATGATTTTTTGTTAAAGTCATAAAAACCTGATTCCAAAAAAAATTCATTAACACATCCATAAAATGAAATTTTAATCCATAAAAATCAATGATTCCCCCAAAATGTTCAAATTATATTTATGTTAATATTTGTAAATACATTTATTTTAATCTTTCATTAATAATGTATTCACTATATCATCATTGTGTTGTAAATAAATATATTTATTTAACATCTAAACGTTATAAAAAATTGATGTAGAAATTATTGTAAGATTAAAAATGACTACTTATACTAATAGATATCAGTTATATAACCCTATTTTAAAATTTATTTATAAAAAGATACAAGTTTAGGTTATATTTCCATTTTCATTAAATTAAATATTCCAAAATGTCATTTTCACACCTAACAGGATCCCAAATTCCAAACGTTCGGCCCAAATATGCTCATGGTCTAAAATATATTATAATATATGATTAGTACATGTGTTAGGGAAGTTTTTTGTTATTATACTATTATTTTTTACCCGTATTTACCTAATTTTTTATTTAACCATGGTAAATAAAAATAATTACTGAAATTAAAATTCCTAATGTCCAAAAATAAAAGGTTCATGTTTACAAAATTTGTACCTTCATATTCAAAATCGGGAATCCATTTTTTCAAATTAGAAACATAGAATTGGATGTAATTATTTTAATATTAATTCTTATTGTCAAATCCAGAAATTGGGTTTTTACGAAGTAGAAACTATGAAAATATTGACAACTGTTTATGTTCAATATAAATGTGAAATTTCATACAAGAAACTAAATTATATTAAATTATAAAAAAATAATATAATTATACTTAAAAATCCTCACATTTATAAATTAAGAATATAAATTATTTCTATTAAAAAGATGCTTTCAATTATAATTTAATATTTTTCACTATTTATCAAAATATGAAAGATATCATAAAAGTACAAAAAATTCATCCAAACAAAATTTTTAAGTCTCCCTTAAAAATATTAATTTCATTTCATAAAATTTAATATATAACATGGTCCAATATTGTATTTAAAAAGGGTTCTCTGTTAAAAGGCTGAAAAACTGTTTTTTATTACTTCTTTTATCTAAAAAACTGAATTTTTCCATATATAATGTCTACGAAACACATAATAAGAATTTAAAAATTATATGATATATTTATAGAATTCAAAATATGGTTAATACTATTCATAATTTCGTTTTAAAATGGATAGTTTTATAGGTCATGGTGCGCTCTAATTCGGTGTTTCATATAGCGCAAGCTATTGGTTTAATTAAATGGAAGTGTATCGTGGAATCATGGGGTGTTACAATGAAAAAACACAAATATGATTTAAATCGTTTGGTTATAATAATAATATTTCCTCATATTTATAGAAATTCTTTTTTTAGAAGGATAAATTTTAATATTTCAAATGTTACTCGAATTTAGTATAACATTAAAGGGAATTATTAAAATGAATGTTCATAAAATTATTATCAGTCCTTATGCCATACTAAGATATTAATTTCTAATTTTTTTTCATATTACCATTCAATAAATTTCACACATCTATATATGTACTTCATATTTTTCTACTAATCCAGTTGGACCCAAACTAGTATGGGTAGCAAAAAATATCTCTTCACAATATTTTTGAGGAAATAGAGCCTAAATAATTCCAATGTCTCATATTATACAGATTGGCATGGGCTCTGAAAGGTTGGTTTAAATTCACTAAACCTAATATTTTCACTATCTCAAGATGAGTTTATTTTTTAACCATCCAACATTTTGTGTAATATAATATAATTTGATATGTTTTAATACCAAATATATGATATTTTGTTAAATAAACTTATCTCTGATTCAATACACATGATTTATATTCAATATTTTTTGACATATCATTTAAAAATTATATAGTTTAAAAAATTTAAACATTAGTTCTAAATATTTTTATTATATGATTTCTATCCAATGATTTTTTATAATAGAATTGTTCTATATTTCCTTAATGATATAGTAATTTAGGGAGAGTTACCCCATGTTTTATATTTTAAATTATGTACTTCTTTGTTAGTTTTAAATAAGTGTTTATGAAATTGCTTAATATAATTTTAATTTTATCTGTCTTTTGGAAATGATTTTTTAACAACTTATCATAGATGATTTTGATACACTTCTAAAAAACTTATGTTCTATCTAACTTATCTTGTTATAATTCATGTCTTAAATTTATTATGCAATTTTCAATTATTTTAAATAATCAGTTTATTTTTATATTGATTTATATTTGATAATAAAATTTATTTTCTTCATTTGTTTCAAAATCTAGTATTTATACTCTTAAAATCATAGGGGGCTTGTATATTATAAAAATTTATTTAACGAAAATAAATTTTCTTAAATATTATGAAATTAATTATTTATATCTAATCTATTCATGAAAATCACTTTTTCATTAAATGTAACAAATTTTTGTTCACTGATTATGTTTTATAACATAACATTTAATAACATAACTTAACTATTTTATTGTAAATGATTTGTTAAATAATAATAATTATGTCTTAATGATAATTAGATCAATATGGCTAATGAATTCTCTATTAAAATAACTATGTCTCAATTCATCTTTTATTATAAAATTTTTGTTTGAAATTTCTTGAATGATAGATTTTTGTTTAAAATGGGAGTATCTATTTTATACACAAATTTATATATGTAACTAGGTATGTTGGAAGATTAAATATTTCTTAGTAATATTTCTATTTTAATAAATCTATTCAATAATTTGTGTATGTGTTATGAAATTTAATGATCTTTATTATATTTTGATTACTTTTTAACAATAAACATTTTCTATTTGAACATTACAACTATCTTTTCCTTTCTCTCTGTCTAAAATGTTTTAGTACACATACATAAAAATTTGATCATATTGTTTAAAAAATGTCGTTAACCAATGAATTTTTTTTATCTTTATGTAATATTAATATATTTATTTGTTTATTTCTCTACATTTAATATATTACATTTTGATAAATTTCAAAAAGGTAGAGTGTTTTGATGATTTAACAACATCTCTAAGTAGTTCTTTGAAAACTTAATAAATATTATATTTTGTAATTTACAAAACAGGGGATTTTTTTATAATTTGGTATTAACTATTTGATCTCAAATTTTGTTTTTATAAATTAAAAAAATATAATATTAGATTAAATTAATTTATGTTTAAAAATTAATTTCTCATTTATAGTTTATTATGAAATAAAACTGTTTAATAATCTTGTAATTAAAATAAATAAGGTTTCTTTGCAATCCCCCTTAAGACTGAATCTCTCCCCAAATTTAGTGGGGACCTTTTGTCAACCATTGGTATGTCTAATACACATAGTCTTTCGTATAGATTTTCTTTGGATTAGTGTTCACATATTGCAAATAGAGCCTGTGTGTAAGGAAAAAATTCACATCCCCTGTAGCCAGATCTCAATCTGATTCCTCTGAGACTCAATATGATCCATCAGTTTCTCTTTGACATTATCCCTTCTGTCAGACTTCTCCATGCCATCTTTTCTTCATAGGGAAGCATTTCTTCTATTACCAATTTTTCTCAAATATTGGCAGTGTGATGCTAATATGATGGATGTTTTTTCAATTTTTATCAACCACCTGATTCATCTCCTATCCCACATTATCTCATCAATCAAACTCACCATCTATACAGAAAATATTCATATTCTTCGATGAACCTACTGACTAATCAGTTGGGTGACCATCTTCTATTCGGAGACTTATTTCCCTTCTAGTGAGCATATATCTTATAACACTATGTTTTATTTTATTAGTTTTTAGTTTTCATGACTAGTATATATTGTTCGAACTATATCTCGGCCTACATAACATCTGATCTTTCTTTTTATTGTTCTTATGTAACTCCTTCAGTTTAAAAATTTTCAACCTTTTTATTCAATCTTGATAACATTTTGAGAAATAAAAAATGGTATGTAATCTTTTACACTGTTATAAATTCATAATATATGTCATATTTTTGTATCCTTGAAAAAATAACTAACGATGTTTTATTTTGGCACAATGGAAAAATAATCAATGGAGCCTAAGAATTTGCCTACAGTTTATGAAATTGTTGTTGTCTAATAGATCGAGATTCATTTAAGGTACCATAATTTTTTACCAATGGTGTAAACTTGTCACAACTGAATCTTTTTAATTTGTTTCTAATTCTTTTATTTTTTTATGTTTTTTTCATATTTTATTTTGATATAGTTTTCATTGAGCTACTTCATGGGATCCTATTCTTATGCGATTATTCATTCAAATTAGTAATAGATTTAGATTTTTTTTCTTACTTTCATATTACATTTAATTCGGTTTAACATTGAACATCAATGATTTTTTTATCATAAATATGGAATTTGATTTTTTTATTATTGTAAAAATTATGTATTCTAATTTTTATATGTGGTTAATAAGTATGGTTTTATTTTTTTCATTTGTCTGATATCCTTTGTTGTACATTTTTGTAATAGTCACACAATTAAGCTACCAAATTATGTCTTGTCTCTATAAAAGTGAAATTTTATATTCTTATGTATTCAATAAATCTAAATATAGATATTTATTTTTATCAAATAAAATATTCTTGTATTTATTTCCTAGATTTTAATTCCTTTTAACAATTAGATCTGCATGTTTTTCATTTTTCCAGATGAATTGGAAGCATGATAGTATTTGTTTGGATTTTTTTATTAATTCAAGATTCGATGTTATTTTTTATTAATTTCATTTTGATTATTTGGATATTTTTTCGAACTAACACTGTTGGAACACAATGTTGTCTCATGAGATAAAATTTGACATCTAATGACGGGTCATATTTTATTGTTCTCTCTGAACCCTTTGATGTTTTTATGAAAGGAAATGTTTTTATTTTTTGATTAAATCATTTTAATTTTTTATTTTATTGAAAAAAGTACATAAAATGTGTTTTGACAAACCGTCATACATTTCTTAAAGTTTGTCATCAACAAACTTCCATACTTCCAATGATGAGTCATGACACACAGTTAGTTGAAAATTTTACTTCCCAAAATTTTTAAATATATTTTTTTCATTTTATATTGTTAAATTTAGTTAAATTGTTAAAGGATTAATATTCTATGAAAAAATATACTTAATATGGTGTTTGAAAATAATTAAAGTAATTTTTTTAGTGATTTGGGCTCATTCATATTATCATACATGATGCTCTTTTCATATTATTTTTTGCATGACTTTTATTTAATTGTTTATATTTTAATATTATTCGTGATTTTTTTAATTAATATTAATTGTAATATATTAATCATTCATTTTAATATTTAATTAAAAATATATTTCATGACACTATTTTAGGTCCAGCATGACATCAAAACAAATAAAGTTAACACTAATGGTCATATTATTTTATTATTCTCTGACAAGTGTCATAAAGATATTCAATAATGACATGATCATATTGATATGTGATTTAATTTTTCAAGATATTTCTTTAGGAATAAAAAATTTTCCATGAAGATCATGTCACGATTTTTACATTCGATAATTCTTTCGATGAGGAAACGATCAGAAATTTGACTACATTCTCAATGATTTTAAAATGAAACCTCTTTGACTAGTTTTTATTTATGTGTGATCATATGACATCATCATCATCTATATTTTATGTAAATTATGTGATCAAAAAATTAACAGCTTCATCAATCTTAATCATCATCTTCTGAAATTTCAGTTTCATATGATTCTATTTTAATATTCACGGTTGAAAGTTTTTCAGTCCGCTATTTGTATTCTAGCTTCTATTTTAATTTTTCCCATTCAAAATATCTATTTGGGATATTCATCCCATAAAAAATAAAGGTCATGTTATTACCCTAAAAAACATTATGATGGTTTTGACACCATATATTTTCATGGGTTATAGCTCTTGCTGAAAAAGGTGTGTGGGGTTATACCTCTAGGTGAAAATGGTAATTGATGGTTATACCCTTATGTGAAAAAATAATGTCTGTACTTATTGTAATTTTTTATTAATCACAGTCAAATGTTAGGATTTACTACATACCAGTATCCTTGAGGAGTATATGTGATTAAAGAGAGGACTAGGATATTGGGATCTGAATGCCTATAAAAATTGCATATGTTATTTTTTTCTATTCCACTTCATCATTTTAACAATGATATAAAACTATGATAAATTTGTGTTTTAAATATTAAATCCAAATGGATTATTCACCCCCTCTAATCACCACTTCAATTCCATGATGACAAACAATATAATTTTATATACCTCTATTAATGATACCATATTGGAATATTTTTTTTAAAATCATCTGTATATCGTTCCTTTTTAGGTGGTGATGGAACATGAAACATTTTATGTTGAGGATATGGTAGTCCACACAATGCATGAACAATGGTTTTATCATTATTAATAGACGGGGTATATAAATATATAATAATTCTAACATTAATAAAGAATCATTTAATTATATAAATTATACCAATATATTTTTACTATTGTGTATATAATCAATTTTAATGAAAACAATTTAGTGGAAAACAATTATGTTGATAATACTCATGTTGGGGACATGAATTTTTCTTCAAAGACAATTTGAATTTATGTTTATTAAGAAAACAATTATTGTCTATGGAATTAATTTCTAGGTGTATGTTTGATATAATTGTAAAATTTATATTTTAATATGTTATATTGAAATTATAGTTGTTTATATAGGAGGTGAGGATGTTACACCTTCATAATTATACTCAATGGTAGTTCTTATAGTAACAAGTAAATTTTCAATAATGTATGATTTATGATCATGATTCAATGGAAAATATTGATAAAAATTCATGAAAAATGAGTGTGGGTCTCAAATCACCTCAATTACTCAAATTTCAAACAACATTGATTGTTTTAGGTATTTTTATTCTATCTTATACCCTTCTTCTAAAACATACTTTTACCTTGGTATTATATTTGTAATCCTTAGTGATGAATTTTAGTAAAAACAATTATGAATGAAAATTTTAAATTATTGGGTATATATAAATTTAAATTAGAGAAATAATTTATAAAATAATTTTTCTAGTTGTGAAAATAGATAATTTTAAAATATGTAAAAATAATCTTGTAAAAACATTTTTTAGAAATTATTTTTTTAATAATAAAAAAAACACACACACATATATATTTTGTAAAAAAATTATAGTTTCTAATTATAAATTCTAAAATTAAATTATAATAAGACATTTATTCATATGATGCTTCCTTATCATGAAAAATCCAAACCAACCTTAAAAAATAATTTATTGAATAAAATGTCCAAAAATAAGTATTTTAAATTAATATATTAATTACTTACAAAATGTTTACCATTGGTTTTATTTTTTCAAATAATATTTCAAAATCTAAAAATTTATTCATAATATTCATGTTTTTAACTAATAATTTTTATAAATTTATATGATATTATTATATAATTTTAATTCCATATTCATTAGAACTTTTACAAATACCATATTTTTTATCTAAAAATTTGACATTTTTACAAAAATGTAAAAAATTTATAATAATTCATTTTTTATATATAGAATTAAAAACTATTTTTATTTTTAAAAATTCAAATAACATTAATAATTAATTATTTTTTAATAAAATCATAAAATAAAACTCATAAACTAGTTTAGTTTAAATTTTTTTTGTCGTATATTAAATTTCATTATTCATATTTTATTTTTTCTACCAACTGAATTGATATTAACTAATTATTAGTATCAAAATTAATTTATCATTAATAATACATTTAGTTAAATAGAAAAGTGTATCATATTAAAATAATTTGTTAGAAAACATATTTATTAAATTGTTAATGATCTTATTTCTCATTTTAGGTAAACTAATTGAATTTCATTTATAATAAATGTTTCCTTTAGTTTATAAATATTTTTAATTAAAAAAGAGGTTAATCGTATTTATTTTCTCTAGTCCAATGCTTATAATATAACTACCATACATAAACAATTAATTTTTTTTCAAAATATTTCTTGGGTCCATTTATTTTTGGTATTGGGTTTGCTAAAATATATCGTACATCATTTCTTATTATAGTTAATATTCAATTTGAATTTTATGGTCTTTTTGAAGTGATTATGTATTCTAATCCAATTAATCATTCGAGGATCGATATGGTTGACGAGGATTATCTTTGGGAGATGAAATTTTATGTTTTTGAATATTAGGGTCACAGAAAGTGTGATATGGTCATTTATAACAAGGATATGGATCCATGTCTGAAGATCTTCTAAGAACCATCATTTTGAAATAGACCCAAGATTAGTATTGTGTTCCATTAGTGTCCATGGAGCTATCAAAGGTACATAATCAGTGAAGGATGTTATATTTTCTGGATTATAAGGTGGTGGTTTCTTCCTATGATTACTTCAAGATGGAGATCCATTTAGAGTTAATATATTCATTAATAAATGTGTAAAAATGGAAAAAAATTATCCCTACCACAAGGTAGAATGAATTTATGGGAGATCAATATCAGGTATAAGGAAGTCCGGTGATTACCACTCGATCACTTTCAATACAAGAGTTTATTGAATAAGGTCCTGAGTAGAAATATCTTCCAAATATAGAATTTTTAACCACTCTATTTATATATCATACAAACTAGGATGGGTGGAAGAAATTTAAAATAATAGTGTGGATGAATTCAAAAGGTTGAGTGGTCAAGATGGAGGTTATCAGTAATTCTCAAGGATCATTTTTTCAAGTGGGGGTACCTCGGATGCCTTTTTAGTAATGGATTTGACTGGTACGGTGTCACTGATGGTATTCGGTTTTGTGATTTTCTATATCACACTTTTCTAATTTGTCTTCCCTTATCTCTAAATTTTTGTGTTTTTTATATAGGTCTTTTCTTGATGTTCTCAATGTTGTATGAAATGCATGTAGTAATGTGTGTTATGAGTAGTAAAGCCCCTTCTCTTCCACATCGGTAGTAGTAACAGATCCCCCTGAGGCCATATTATTATTAAGGTCTACCTAAATATTATTCCTTTTCTAGGTGAGTAGGATTATTACACTCCAATAGATGATGCATCTTGTATATTCTAGCCTAACAATGGTTTTTATCCTTAGGGACTAATAATCAAACATAGTTTTGGAGTATGTTAGTAGTGAGTTAGAGGAGATGAGAACAGATAGATATTTGTTTTGGAGGATCCATCTCCTAATGTGGAAGATGATTTTTGAGGTATGATTAGTTAATTTTCATCCTTTTTTGTAGACAGGATAGAATTTTTTGTTTCACACTTCTTTATTACACTCAAAATTTCCATTAAATTAGTTTTGGAGGTGGAGAAACTTTCAGTTCTCATGGTGTTTTCCATACATATTAGAGTTCAAGAATTGTTGTTTGATGTATTTTTATTGGGAGAATAATGATTACGGGGTTGTAAGAATCAATGGGTGACATTATAATATTGAATATATAGTCATATGATGTCATCTATGTATTTTATTTTCAATAATTCATGAACAAGGTTTTATATAATTTCATTACATGTATATATAGTTATGATTTCTATGGCTAATTAGGGGTGTTTGTCACTAGACATGGATACTAGATGGGTGGTAGTTGTTTTAAGCCTCTCGTATATTATTCAGATTAGTTTTCATAAGGAATCATGTAGTCAAGGTTCCAGTATCTTTGGATGAGTATCTAGATTTATTCATTTCTATTCCTATTAAACTACCCACTCATCATGATGTCTACATTATGATATATTTACAACTGTAAAAATATCATATCCCAATGGTTCATTATCATATGTATTATTTGAAGCTATTATATTTGAGGATATATATCAATTTTTTTGGGACTCATTCATCCTTGTGTATCTCTATGGGGTTATTCAATCTTCTTCACGAAGAATATTGATGTTAGTCCAATGTTGTGTGTGGATTTTCGAAGTTAACTAGGTGAATGTCAAGAATCATTTCAGTACTCCATGGATAGTGGAATCGTTTTACTAGATCAAGGGAGATAGTTGATTTGATATGAAATATTAATGGATTTTATATCACCAAATAAGTTTAAATGAAAAAGATATCTCAATAATTGTCATCTAGTATAGTTATTGACACATTGAGTTGATACTATTATTTTCCAGTGATGCAAATCCACCAGATGTGTTCATGGAATTTAATTAACTCCTTATTCCATGATTTACATGATGTTATTTTTATCATTTTCATCAATCATGAAATATATACTAAAGTCATAAGGGGATCATGTTATCAAACTAATATTTATTTAATACATCATCCAATTTGATAAAATATATGGGAGTCTATTCAAGTGAATGTTTTGGATGTCATTGTTTAATTTCCTTAAGATTGTTTAATATTAGAAAATTATGGTTTTAGTCCCCTCAAATATTGAGGTAGTATTTTCGTTGGAAACACCAAGTATTGTTTCATATATTTACATAGTCCATCTTTCTATAGGATTATTATTAGAGTCATGTTTATAACTTCTATTGTATTATATCCCTGTTAACAGATCCTACCAAAAAGTACAATTCCATTATTTTGATTGATCTATGTCAGGGAGCCTTTGACTACGGGATGTAGAATTTTATTAGTTTACATGTGCTTTGGTTTTCCAAGGAGGGTTTCATATTAGAGTAATTCATTCATCCTTTATATTTTTTATTAGTATTCATTAGGATAAAGTAAAGGGTGTTGAATTTTCATAGGTCCAGAAAGTTATATCCCCATTAGTGTTCCTATACCTAACATTACATGGAGTTAGTCGTATTTTTGTTTGGCCTAAATTCCTAGATAAATTTCAACAATGATGGGTGAACTGTTTTATTCACAACCAACAAGAGTATAAGGTATTTTATATCATTTTTTGATTTATTTCTAGAGATGTTAAAGAGGATATAGTTTCTTTATAGTTTTTATTTTTTTATCTTTAAACCATAAGAAATAGGAATGTTATTAAATAATAATGGAGTTGTATTTCAAATTTCGATTTCATTAGATATTTTGTTGACTCTAGGATTGTAAAGGAGAAGTTAGTGACAATGATTATTAGTGTATCATATGAATATGCAAGAGGATTTTTGTTCCAAATGACACTGTAACCATCCTTATTATGAAATGTAGTGGTTACCTAGTGGGGAGACACGATGGTATAGGTGATAAGAGACTATTTATTCCATTGGTATATCTTTTGTATGTGGTCAGAGGATGAAAAAACATATATTTTTTTGTAATAGATTTTATTTTTTCCCTATTACATTCAAGTGAGAAGTATCTGTGTGGTTTATAGCTCATTATTTTTTTTTCTTCATAAGTTTTTTCATATGATTTATCTTTGAATAATGAGTAATATTTAATGGACTATGATGAAGAAAAAAGTTCTTGAGTTTATGGAACTTTGTTTTGTCTTCTGGTATGAGAAATAATATCACTTTGTCTCCAGATTGGTGTTTCAAACATTAAATTCTCTTGATTATAATTGGTAAAAAAATCTCAATGGATTAAATCATGGAAAATCTATAGGCTCATAGAGGATATAATTATATTTTTGATATTTCTTATTGACTTATAATTTTGTCACATATTTTATTGATTTATGTGTCATGTATCAAGGATGTTCTATCAAGTATTTATGTGGATGATGTTGTGGGGCTCTATTAGATACTATAAACCATCATTGTTAATCTAGATACTCAATTCACCTTGAAAGTTGAGGGATTATTATAGAATAATTTGAATCTATCATAAAACATTGAACTACATTTCCTTCATACATATAGTTAAATGTCATGAAACATCCAGAAATAGTAGAATATGTTGCAGGCTTTCATTCTAATAAATTTGTGATCTTGGATGAACCACATATGAATTATTGATATTTCATTCAATAGTATCAAATCAATTATCAATAAATGTGCCTCTATTCATGTTATTTTAATGGAATTATCTTTTACCACCATTGTGTTGGACCATGGTTTGGTTGTAATAATTCCTTGGTCCAAATGTGGTGCATAATACAGTTGAAAATATCTAGTGGTTCATGGAGTGGATGAAGATGGAACAAGACCTCCAGATATTTAGGATAGAATCAAAGTCATTGAGAGGGGTCCCCTCACTATTATTAGAAGGAGTATTTTGGGTAGAGAAAATTTTATCAATAAATTTTCAAGCCTTTCATGATTTCCAATAGATATGGTGAGAATTTATATATGTTGGAACTTCCAATATTGTTGGATAAGTTCCACAACATCTTCAATATATCCTAATGTAAATTTTAACTTCACAAATACTCCCATGATCTTAATATTGAGAGTTCAATGTTAAGGATGAAATGAGATTTAGTGAGCATCCAATTCAGATCCAGGATTATTTGGTGTTAGGGTTGTTTGGGCAATCCATTACCCAAGTTCGTGTGATATTGAATCACGGTGATCAGGAGGAGAGAAATTCAGGGACTCCATATACAACAATAAATAGATAATTAGATGACTTATCATTAGGGCTAAACCTTATTACAATTTTCATATATATAATGTTTAGAGTATTATATAATTATGAATTCTATTACATTACTAAGTTGATATTTTCACACATAGTCCATTTTTTCACAATTGTTTATATTTATAAATACAGTCATTCTTCCTATACAGTATCTCCCATAGTTGGAAATATAATTATATTTACATTCATGACCATATTTAATATCAATGATAACCATTTGAGAACAAGGAATGATAAATAAAAAATACTCATTAAGTGAAATTGTGAAAAAAACTCATTAGTGCAATGGAGACCCAAAAAAATCAATTTTATGTTTTATGTTTTTCATAATTAACATTTGAGCTCAAATTATTCATTAAATTTTCATAAAAACTAAATCATTAACCAATATAAATCATAAAACATTAAATATGAAATTATAAATTAAATTCATAATCACAGTGGTTTTTTCTAAACATAGAAACTGATGAATACCATAACTTGAAAACCAATTATCACACATTTTTTCAGTTAAAAGTGTCATAAATAATCAATTAAAACATATATATTCTCATTTTTATTGATTTTAAAATAAATAGACTTCCCTTATAAACCATATAAATAAAATCATGTAGGTACCTTTGAAAATTATTCTTACATTATTCCAATCATGTTCCACTAAAATTGAGTAAAATAAATGGATAGTTACCACACCTCTTATGAGTAAACTATCATTGGTAAACTTATTAGTTTTACCCAGTGCATTAGAGTGTTATATGAGGCTCACCCACCATCAGGGATATTTCAGGAAAATTCATAAATCAATAAAAATTTAACAAAAAATATATCATGAATAAAATATATATAACTTTTCCTTTTACCATAATAATTAGCATAATTGGAATTGAATTCAATATGTAAATACACTATTAGTTATCTCATAAAAAGAGAATAAATTTATGTTTTTTTTGAAAACAATAAATATAATAAAAATTACAAAAACAGTGGAAATATAAAATTACTTGATATGGAATGAAATATTTTATAGGAATCTATAAAATAAATAATGAATATGATGTATGGAATAGGGGTTCAAGAAATATATGATTAAAAATATTATATTGTATATTTGAAAAAAGAAAACTATACCAAAGAAAGAAACAATGAAACCATTTATTTTTTTTATATTTTCCTTATTAGATGAAAATAAATTATATAAAACATTTTATTATAAATTTAAAATTTCATGAAATATTAAATATAACCTCAAAATGTGAATAAAAATTTTCAATAAAAACAATATAATAATATTTTTAATTAATCTTTCTAACCTTCAATCCCAACATGTTTCATCTGTTTGTCTACCCTTCAGAGTAAAAATATTATATTAGTTAACTACATTAATAATAACCTTTTACATGGTCCAAAATTTATTATTCCCATTCTACTAATTTTTATCATGTTTTATTTAGTAACAAAAATTGGTATGTTCACTTCGGAATTTTTTAGGATATTCAGTTTATATGCTCAAAATGACATTGATCGGTTGAGTAGGGAAATAGAGACCATGTTTCCATCATATATATAATTTAAATCCAGAAATATTTTTATTATAGAATACTTACTTCATTTATAGTATCATCCATTGATGGTAGTCATAAAAAATTCAATTCATTATATCTTAGGGGTGTCAGTTTTGAACTTACACAATATTGATATTTGTATTTTAAATAGGAATGAAAATAAATAACGAATATAACATTTTAATTTTAATACAATTAAATAATGTTATAAATTTTATATTTATTTATTATCTTTACCCTTATTACTTATCTTCTAAGAGGAAATGAAAATAGTATCACATCACTCCATGGTGATGGTATTACACACTTACACACGATCATCATTATCATTTAATAGATGATGGAAAGGGAAATAAGGTATGAAACATATTATCCTCAAATATTCAGAAAAATAAAATTTATTCAATAACTTCATTTTTATAACTATATGTGTAAGGTGGTGATGGAAAAGTAAACACATCACATTATGGTGTTGGTAGTCCACACTTATACAAGAGAAGAGATTTCATTTCCCTTAGGATATGAAATGAGATGATAAGGGATGTGTGGTAATCAATATAAATTTTCTAACTAATCTATGATATTTAACTAATTATGTCTTCATAGAAAAAAATAATTTTTTATTTATGTATAAGAATAAATACACAAGGAATTATTTCATGAAGAGTTTACATCTTTATGGAAATAATCTACTACCTTACACCATAACCCATCTATGTATAGTCATTTTCTGTTATGTAGAAATATAAGTCAATTTTGGAGTCTTTAAGGAGGTATCTTTTAAGGAATAATATATTTTAATCGATCCTTTGGTGTGAAAAATATTTTATAATGGTTTTCCATTTATAACTGTGTGAGGTGACAAACTTCTAATTATTTAATGTTTTAAAATTTATAATTTTTAATCATGGAAATATTGATATAAATAATTAAAATTAATATATAAGGTGATAAGGGTATAAATACACTTATCAAATATGAATTAACATATTATCATCTGACTACATCACATATTTTTAATAATAATTAACTTGTTATACCATAATTAATATCACAACAAAATTTTTATGAAAGATAATATTCATAACTACCAATGTTATTAACAATATTACATTATTTTATCTTCATAATTCATAATATTAAATCAATATTTATGGATAAATTAATATAATTTTAAGATATTACTTTTCCTATAATAAAAAAGTACGTAATGAAAAATAGTTTTTTTATTAAAAAAATCATTTATTTGACAAAAAATGATTAAATATAAAAACAAAATATAAACTTTATTCCTAAATAATTAATAATATTTTGTTATATTAATATTATTTTATGTTATATTTTAAAAAAATCTAAAATATAATCATTCAATTAATTTAATTTATTTAAATAATAATAATTACTGTTTTGAAAAAAATGAATTTATCACTATTAACACAATAATCAATATTTTTTATACAAGACACAATGATTTAACCCTGGAAAAATTTTATATTTTGGTATCAAATATTTATTTAATTTTAAAAAATTAAATTCCATAAATTTAAAATTTTTAATTTTAAATAATTGAATATAATTTATTAAAAGTAATTTTCATAACAAATTCTATTTATTGTGTGATTGAAAAATATCACAAAATATTTATATTTAATGTGACTCTATAAATTTTTATCATGAATATATCTAAGATAGTAAATTCATTTATTAATAAAATTACCCAGATTCCTATAACTTTGGAGTGTGATACAGAGATGCACCCTTACTACCCTAAGTTATTTTGAGCCTTGTTTGTCTTGTTTTGTTTGGTATTTGTTGTGTAATACTTGAAATTTTTTATGTTATCAAATAAAATATCTTCATATAATGATTTTATGGTTATTGGATATGTTTCGTATATAATAAGATTCATGAGAGGTATCTAATGGTATGGTTTTTTCATCATTTGCTATTTCTATTCCTTTGTCGGTCATCATTCTCAAATACTAAAATCATCTGATATGTATATAATGATAGTGTTTTAGACTGCATGTCAGATTATGAAGTTGTAATTTTGTATTTGAGGTGATTGTAGGAGTTTCAAGGAGATTCAGTTGTAATTGGAGCTGTAATCCTAGTAATATGAGGTTCGTGCAATGTGGGGTTTAGGGTTGTAGTGATATATTGGTGGATACATTCTAAAGATGAGATATAGTATATAATATAAAATAGGATAAGATTGGAGTCTCTATTAATTGAATATGTTATTTATTTCTTAATTTGAAATATTGTATGTCTAGTGGTGGGTTCCATTAAGCATAGTGAAATACATATTAGATTGGTAACTCAAGTGGCCAATGATTTATTTTTTGATCAATTTGGTGGTAGTTGTGGCATGATGACTGGGTTCTGAAATGATCATATGATATTATTATATGATTGATATTAGATATGAGGCATAGATTCTAGAGGCATGTTGGGATATGGGTTATAATGGTATAACTCTATATGATTAATTATGTTGTGGCCAATGGTTTCACACCATTTTTTAAATTAAACATAAATTTATAAATTTATAAACCCCTTAGAAACTCATAAAATACCCAACCACTATTTTGACTCTATGTTGTCCTAGTAATGGTACTATGAGTACTTTTATTATCTACTCAATGCCTTTGAACCATCATCTTAAGAAATTGTTTTCAAAAACCCCTTCTTGAGTCCCCTCTTCCACCATCGATTCTCCATGATTGTTGATCTAGAGGATATTACTGTTGATATATATGGAAGATTTGGGATATTTTTTGCTAATTATTTATAGAGTGAATTGTTTCATTGGTTATTTATACTTACATTGTGGTCCCATGAAATATTCCATCCCAATGACTACCATATTCTTACATGGGTCTTTTGTAGTAAATAAAAATTCCATTATAGATTAAGGTGATACTTTAACTCTAATATTTTTTTATAAATCAATTACATTTTTATTCTCTATATTTACTTTGGGTTCCTGATGAATTTTTTAAAGAAGGATATAAAATGGTTTTTATTAAAATGAATGGTAAATTTTTTGTCTTTATATGTGGTGATGAGTTTCTCCAATTATTTCAATTAATAATCCATCCTTGTAATTTTAATTATATAGTTATATAAATTTTTTGGATACCTTAAATGGGGAAAATTATTTTTAAATTTCAGGAACTGAGCATCATAAAAGGTGTTCACATATATATGAATAATAAAATAATTTTATGTGAATAAATAAATTTTTTGAGTAAAATAATGTTGTTTTTGATGAATATATACCATCCTTAATTAATAAAATTAATTTTAATGTTTTTTTGGAGAAATAAATATATTTTTGTACCCTACTAGTGTGTATTTTTGTTATTTTTATTCTTATTTTCATCGTTTAGGGTTTATAAAATGATGGTGCGCACTAGTTATGAAATACAATCTAGTGAATATAATGTTTGTGAAATTTTTTTATTGGTTATGTAGAGGGATGTGTTTTTATGGTTGTTTGATAGTTATTGGAGTACAATGGTAGGGTTATTGTGATGGTTTGAGAATGTGATTATGTGTAGTATCTGATATATATGTACAATTATGTTGTGGAATGTTTTATAGTTTCTGAGTAGCTATGGGATGTAGTAATTATTAATGAGATTGTTTTGTATGTTTTAGAATTGAATAATTATGTGATAAAATTTAATTAGTGTTGTTAGAATTTACCATGTTGAATTTGATTAATTAATTTAATGATAATAAATCCTTTATAATGTAAGTAGAACTATTAGATGGCCAATTCTACATATACTTGAAACTGATTGGTGGGTTGAATCTGTGTTGATAACTTTTTAGCCGATTATAATATTTCATCCCATTTATTATTAGGATATCAAGTATTTTAACACCACTATTATATATTCCATATCACCTAAAATTATATGAATGTTGGTGAAATATGGCACATGATATGTTTACAAGGTCTATAACTTAATAATAGTAATTATTACCTAATGAATATTGTGATAACTATTAAACATTTTCTCTACTATAATTAGATACTAATTAATGTTGTTTGGATAGAAAACAATTATTACCCATAGTGATTATCCATAAACATTATTTGGTGGATGTAAATAATCCATGACCCCTAGACTTTTGATGATCAATTTCAACTTATTTCTATATGATGGTTCATCTCACTATATATATAGATTTTATTTTCATACTCTATAAGGTAATTTTTAATTCATTAATATCATCCACCAATTGGGACATTTGAGGGATTGAAATTTTTATTTTTTCCCACATACATCCTTATAACATGTTACATAAACAATATTGGGCATGCATATTTTCTTCTAATTCACAACAACAAACAAAAATTTTCCCATTCCTTCAATCTCCCATCATTCAAAACATGTCAATCTGATATTTATGGAAATATTCTCTATATCAGTGATGATTTTATGATGTTGTTTTCCTAGTAATGGTTTTCTAGTTAGTATTTATCTTAATCCATTCATCTTCACTATGTCCCTCTAATGACTATTGGATATAATAAATTTATATAATATTTTAATGATTCCTTCATTGATTTTTTTCATATAGTATCATTAATTTAGTTCCTTTTCTTCATCTAACATATTATTATAATTATGTATTAGTAAGTTCAATAAATTCATTTATACCGTGTTCTTCCAAATTCTAAATGATAGGAAATCTCAATAAAAAATTGTGTCGATCCCTTATTATTTCCATTATTTTATATATTATTTCTATAATTGTTTAATCCACTACATTTGGTCCCCCTCCATCTAATTCATCATATTAGTTTTGGGATTTCACCCAAATGAGAATGTCTATCCTACCTCATGGAAAACACATTTTTATAGTTCTTCAATAAATCATGTTAACACATAGTCATGCAACTGTCAATATCATCACAAATTCTCATAAGATCAACACCACATTAAAAAGGAAGTGAGTTCCCATAATTTCTATGTGAGGTTCAAAATTAAAATTCAAATAACTTGAAAGATATTTCGATCATTCCACCCATAAACATCATTCAATTTTCCTCATTCAAAATTCCTAAAATATAGGAGTTAACCCATATAATTGGAACCATCCTTAAATCATAACATCAAAATTATTCTTAAATATATAGGAAATATAATCTTGAATATTATTATATATTTTTTTGTTATAAAAACAATTATTATATTGATTTATATCAATAAAATTAAAAAAATTACAAAAAATTTATGAACTCCTTGAAGAATTCAATATGAGGAAACATCATAAAATATCCTCTATTTGGGAAACATCATCTGGTATTCAATCACAACTTCATAGGAATATCTGAGATGTCCTTGAATAGACTCTTGTTATAACTAAGGAAATACTTCTAAAATAATATAAAAATTATGGACTTATTAACCTCTGGTAGATCAAGCTCAGAAATAACCATTTGCATAATGACCATACAAACACTCATTTGTTGGATTCACAAGCTTTCTTTGTTGTTTGAAATCTATTATCGGCGTCCACTAATTAGGAACAATATCTTGTTGAATATCTCTAAAAATCAATTTGATGTCTTCTAGTGGAATATTTTTTCTGACACCTTTTATGGGAATCAATTGTTTCAAGCGTTCAAAAAACACTTCATTTTATGATGACTCCAAAACACATTCCCATTCATTATGAAATATCGTTATTTGATGATAATCCCATGTTTCTTCTTTCAAATGAATTTTATTAAAAAATAACCATCTAATCTTCAGGATTATTATTTTCAATAGAGTCGGTCTAATGAGACAATGATCTTATATGAAAAACTTCACCCTTCTATTTGTAAGTGATAACCTCATCAACACTTGCTTCATTCACATCATCAAAACTTTTAAAATTCAAATCTAGATCATTTTATAAGTAAATATAAGAGACACGCTATAGTTCTTCATTTATCCTCAATAATTAATTCAATGTGTTTAGGAACTGTAAACTCTCGATGTTTAGCCTCATCATTAATTTAAAACAGCATATTTGTTTCAAATTCATAGTAATTAGTGATTTCTGATCAATAACGATCACATTACATCATAATTTCTTATATTTTTAGCTAATAATTATCTATCCAATGTATCCACATATACAATAAGTGAAAAATTTATTAAAAATATTTAGTTGATCACCTTTTTATATTTACAATAGTCTATTATTATTATTATGAAAAGTCCTTAATTTTTCTAGTGATCTTTCATCTTTCTGATTGAAATTTTTATCTTTCTCTATATGTAGGATTGTGATTGATTACATTGTATTATTTTTCAATGGAAATTTTATCTAATAGTACAACTATGAACAATCATCTAATTACCATGATCTGATTAATTTTAGAATAATATTATGTAAAGACGTTAAGGAAACTTTATAGTCTTGATAATAAACATCCATATTAAAAAATCATTTCATAGGTTTAAGGCATTAACAACAAGATATTAATAATCATATGTTAACTAAAATTCATAAATTAACTGTCTTTATCTAGGTAATGAATAATCTCCCTAAAAAAATATAATAACACTTTTTATATTTTTAATGAAATAATAATACATGACCACTTCAACCCAACCTTCTAATGTGTTCTACATTATTAATTTTTTAAAATACTGACATTAATGAAATGTTATTATTTCATTGAAAATCAATGAAAACAAGTTGCAATGCTTGAAAAAAATGTAACTTATACACAATGTGGGATATTAAATCATAACATTTTTATTTTTTATAAATATATTCAATGTTAATTATAAATAAATATGTATATATTTGAATCAATTCATTAAAAGATTCCAAGTATACATTT
Organism: Viscum album; assembly: GCA_963277665.1. NCBI lineage: Eukaryota > Viridiplantae > Streptophyta > Magnoliopsida > Santalales > Viscaceae > Viscum > Viscum album. The sequence goes on along the minus strand of OY728122.1, from coordinate 1,036,085,080 downwards.
CAATTTATATCCCCCATATTGATATGAAATAAATATTTACTTGGGATGAAATAATTAACTCATACTTAAGAAATGTTTCACACATAATTTCAATCTATGTATATGTGAACCATGCTCAGGGTATAAGGTAAGTGGATTTTATTTAGAAAACAATTTCCATCTATAACTGATCTTAATACCCTATGAAATCTGATCACATTAACTCATCTTCAAGGGATATCCAATTTTATTCCATGATGAATATACTAATTGTGAAATGAAAAACAAGTAATATAAATCAACCCTAAACCCACCACCCACATTACCTAGGAGGATAAAAATCAAGTTATTTAGCAGGAAGCGGTTCCTTGGAGAATAGTCATACAATCACATTTTTATTCAAATTAATATTTCATTTACTCCATCTTTTTGTTATTTTTTTTATTTTTGTAACCAAGGATAAGAGGTCAAAAATAAATATAAATTTTAAATGAACTTCATTATTATCATCATAAATAATAATTTCCCAAATGATTTATTTTAGGATCATTATAATGAAATGAAATAAATGTATCGTTTTTGAAGTGGGTGTTTATATATGAATATTTTCACATATTCAACATGGATGATATTTTCATAAACCAAAATTTATTAAAACCATCTATCAAAACAATCATTGATGATGAATTTCATATTTTGGCTATCAAACATAGGGATCCATCAAATTTCACTTGCTCTCCTACTAAAGTCATTATCACATCCAATTCCATGAATAGTATGAAAAAATATAATATGTAAATGCTAAGGGAATAAGGTGTCTCTAGTTTCATAATAATGTGAATAGTGAGGTATAGATTGTTTTCTCAACCAAATTTCAATATCAACTACAATATTCATTCTTTATCATTTATCAAATAGTTTTGATTTATAATGTGGAATGTTTGGTTTTTTTACATTCTCTACTCTTTCTCTTGATGGACATTTTTGATTGATAACCTTCTTGTATAATTCATTATTATTACTTTTAAGGATTTCTTCTAATTCTATTATATTTGTTTCTTCAACATTTTTAAATTTTTCATCATTCATAAATATATCACCCATAAAAAAATTTTAAAAAAAGTTTTGTTTCATTTATGTTTTCTCGATTATTTCATCAAAGCCTTGTGGATTATTGTCCTTCTATTTTACTATATCATTTCAATAATATTCTTACTTTTTTTACATTCTCTCTAATTCTTCCCACCATATTAGTAAAATATCATTACGTACATTGAAAATAGTTTAGGATTTTCTATTTTTCATTCACTATGATCTATCCTTCTGTTTAGTTCTTTTTGACGATTCTATTATCTTAACCATTATCAATATAGAAAATAATTTATTTTCAATTTTCCTACTATAAAACATCTTTTTAGTTTTTTTTTCAAACATCTTCAACTTACATCCCATGGTTTCTTCTTCTATCATAATATGCATTTTTTGAGTTATATTCTTATCATATTTACCTACGTGTAAAAATTATCTTGTATATTCCTAGTGAAAACCAATATTGTATACATTATAAGTATTTTTTGTACATCAATATCAATTTTAATATAACACATTTTACAAAACTTGTGAAAGTGTTTTTATTCATTTTTATCCCACTACCATTTTGTATGTGACTCCCTTAAACATTGGAATTTGAGGGATTGTATGAATAATCTAACAAACCACTCATAAATATCATAAATGACTATAATTTATGCATAAATCATGATATAGTTATTTTTTATGTATGATATTTTTTTGGTCTTCATAACATATAGGGATTTTCAAGGGAAACCAGTTTACACACTCGTTTTTCAATCCTTATAAGTAAATAATGTTAGGATATTAACACAATTTATCATCCGTAATTACACACACACACACATATATATATTTATATATATCCAACCTTCAATATTCAAAAATATATATTATAATCATTATTACCAGAGTGTGTGGATGGTTTTACTTTCATCACAACTACATGAGAATGGTCCCTGAATGAAGTCATGATCATCTTGTTACAAGTCAGAGGTATTTTATCATTATAATCATATAATGGATATTTTTTGGTAAAAAAATAATATTATTGTTTTTTGAAGTCTCAATATTTTTTTTCATGAATTTTCACCCAAAAAACAATTCTATATAATTAATAATGATGGTGTTTTTATGTTCAATAATAATTTCCTTCTCTTAACAAAAAATTAATCATTACTTCAACTGTCTATTTATGTAGCTTAACGTAATTTTGATAAAAAGAGTGAGGATCCTTGATAATTTTATATTTTACTTCCAATTATATATACATAACATCAGTGCTAATTTTTTAAAATATCTTGATGTCCACGGATATTTTTACCTCATGTATTCTGGACAATAAAATTCTATTTACCTGACTAAAGAAATTTTTTCACAAATTTTTAGGAACAAATTTCATGATCATATTTTCTGGTCAAATGGTTTATATATTTCATAGAGATTTGGATACATTAATGAAATTTTTTCTATAATCGGTTCTATTTATTTTTTGATCTTATTGAAGATAGTTGATATCTTGTGGTATACTATTAATGAATCCACAAACAACAGATTCCATTTATTTCAGAATTTAATTAAAAATAAAATTTAATATACTAACTATTTTATCATATAATTTTTTATACAGATCACCATCACCATTAATTATAGAATATTATTCATTAGGATTGTATGAAAATTAATTTTCACATACCTATTGATCACTTAATATTATTGATTAACATAAGTATGAATGTTTTCCTTCTCCTTGGTGGTTTGTTGAACCACATAATCATTACATTACTATCCAGATAGATCATCGTTATTAGAAATGTATAAATAATATTATACTTCTCCTTTATTCGATAAGTGAGATCTCTTCCTTGGGTTTACATTGACATTATTTTTCATATTAATCAGTATATTTTTAGAAATAAAATAATTCCATGAGATAATTTATTATTCATCAAAATGTAATTTCTTTTTTAATATAATAATGAAAATAAAATCCTCAAAAGACAATAACATCATTATAGGGAAACCAAAATAGATGAACTGACAATCGAGTACTAATTGGGTGGACCAATGTGTGATATAATTGACTCCGAGAGGGGGGATTAGAGTTAGGATATTTTAAAACAATTATTACTTTTTTATCCATTTACAACATAGATGAGTTCGGATTTTGATTTTCATATTCACTTTCCCTTATCTTATGATTGTTTATAAAAGTATATAGAAAAAAGAACATGTTACTTTTATAATTTTTAGTAATAAATAAGTATAGTTAGTCCATTGTGGGTATATTGATGACCAATACATAGATTCTACACTATAATGACATATTTGATAAAATTTATATTCAAGGGAAAAATACCAACCCAATTTTTTGGGCCATAAATTTGAATAGGGATATGGAAGTAATCTATTATCCTTGTACTGGAGATGACCAAGTCCAGCACAAACTTCCTAGATTACTCTATATATTCTTATGTATATATATTTTTTCACAACCTACCCCTCGGGGCCCGTTCCATGACTACCCTCAGCTCTCCTTCCATAGGCCAGGGGCGGGCAACTAGCACTGAAAGGCGTATTCCCTAAAAACGGGAAGACATTGCCTTAAAACCAATAACTCACACATCTAAGCACAAAGCATGATACAAGGACAAAGTAAAACTATATTGTAAAGTAGGTGTGTACATAAATTTAAAGGGGACAGAATACAAGCCCAACTATAAAGTACAATACAAACTAGAATGTACAACTAAAACTGAGTACAACTTCTGTGAACACCCACCAAGGACTCCTACATGAAGGGCATGTACAATTCTCAAATGGTCATTGTTGATATGATACAGAGAATGATATTCTCATTAGACACTAAATGCATGATCAAAATGAAGAATGATACTGATTTTAGTATCGTATATTTCTCAATATTAAAGAGGGGGTGAATTTTATACTTTAAAAATTCTTTGGAAACATTTAAAGTTGTTTAGAAACCTTTATATTGTACAACATGGCTAAACAAGGTAAATTCAAAAAATATCTAGTTCTACAAACGTGCTTGATTCCAGAAATATGATTCTGATAATGAAATTCCAGAAGTGAATAAAGAAAACAAACATAACAAAAGTTTACAAAGATGGAGATTATACTTTAAAGCTTATAGAATCTTACTAAATCCGAGTACATGTATAAAGAAGTATAAAATAGTTATACTTTACTCAAAAATAAAAATTCAATGGAAAACATTAAAAAATACAAGTAACAATTGTTAAATCTTTTAACAGAGAGATAAGGGGATCCAACACCCATGGATAAAGGTACCTTGATTTATACTTTCGAGAAAGTATCTCTTACCCACACCAGGGTAAGCCCTTGATACGAAGATCAGAGTCTGTCTTGTTATCCCCACAAGACCTCAACTGCAAGGTAGTCGTTCCCTTTGTCTTCATCATCAAGGAATTCCTCTAACTTTATGATAGTTGGAACCTCTGTTTTTCTATCCCCGGAAGCCCTCGAAAGTACTCATCAACAATTGGAGTCGCACGAAGCAATTTTGAACAAGATGTTCAGTACGCACAAAGCATGAGAGTATCTCTCTCTAGAAATCACATCACCTTCATGAAATCTCTAGAGTGATCAACTTCTTGTAAAGTGTTGTGAGCTCGTTCAAATTAGCTCTTATTTATAGGAACAGCTTCAATGGTTGGATCCCTGCACCAAAAGTCATATTTTTCCATGAATTTCAGAGGGACATGTACATGTGTCACTCAAAAATTGTTAGTTAGTAAATGAATGCACGAAATCATTTTATAACCATAACATGAGTAAGAAAAAATATAATTACTTAAGAAAATTAATTTTTCGGAGTGTAAGAAAAAATGAATGATCAGATTCTATCCATAAACTATTTGGAGTCTATAACACATAGATATTTGGATTATGTCTTCAAATGAATTCAAAACCTGAATTCTATATAATTACGAAGACTGAGTCTCAAGGAAATTCAGATTCTTGAATTCTATAGAATTTGGAGTATGAATTCATAAGGATTTAGAGACTGAACTTAAAATTTTTGAAGTGTGAATTCATAAGACATCGGATTCTGAACATACAAAGATCGAGGTATGAATACATAAGAGTTTGGTGTCTGAACATACAATGTTTGGAGTCTGAATTCATAAGAGTTCGGAGACTAAACATACAAAGTTCAGAGCCTGAATTCAGAAGATTTCGGAGTCTGAACATACAATGTTCAGTGTCTGAATTCAGAGAACTCTGAGTCAGATTTCAGAAACCTTCAATTCCTAAATATAGACAACTAGAAGTCAGAAATCAGAAATGATCAGAGTCTGAATTCATTGAACTCAGAGTCAGAACTCAGAAGTTTTCGGAGTCTGAATTAAGAGAACTCAGAGTCAGAACTCATAAGAATTTAGAGTCTAAATTCAGAGAGTTCAGAACCTGAATTTGGATCCTAAAAATATAATTATTTATCTCTAAGTATATATATGATTCCGAGGTTTTGGATATCAAACCTAATTCTTATACCTAGGGAGAATGAACATTGGAAAATATTGTAAGGATAAATTTCCTTGGGGATGAAGATTTTTTTATGAAAGAAAAACATAGGGTAAATGAGATTTTTCTTAAGATAAGGTGTTAGTGATTTTAAAAACATGATGAAATGGAAGAGTTGTAAAGAAACCTTATTCACTCAACAATCTCCCTAATAATAAAGATTGAAAATTTCATAAGGAATCCTCATTGACTCAACAATCTCCCCCATTTTTTGAGAGCACAAATATCCTTACGAAAAAAATACAAGGACTTAGAAAATATAACTTATCTCCCTTAACACCCTTGGGAAAGGATGAATATGACTTACTCCCCCTTAGGATTTGGAACACTAAAGATCGTATTATATATTTTCTGAGTGAGATTCTTTATTATCTTGAATATGGAAATCTTTCTAATGAAAATTCCCCCTAAATGAACACTCCCCCTTACTTAAGAATATTTATTATTTTCATAGAATTCTTTTTCCTTTATCCCCATTTGTGATTTTCAAAAATAAATACAAGGAATGGAAAAGTACATATAGTACCAAAAATATTAGTACAAATCATCCAAAAGACAACAAACCAAACATTTCATTATAATTGGAAACATTTATACAAGGAACGAAAATACAACAACAATATCAGATTGGTTCTTTTATACTTCTACTTGGGGATCAACTTTTTCATAATGGTTATTAGCTTTTTGGGATCCTTGTGATCTTCCTCTGATCACTTTAGAATCCAATCCTCATCCTTAGCATTCTTCTTTAAAGCATTTATTTTATCATCCTGAGCCTCAAGAGCCTCTTCCTGAGCCATTAAGACTTTATCATGATTGAAAAGATTTTCTTCTCTCTCAATCTGATGATCTATTTCTTTCTTACAGCTTTGAGCAACTAAATACAGTTTCCCATTTAAATCCTTCACTTCTTGATTTCGAGAATTCTGCTCAAGGGTCAGCTTTTCTTCAAAACTGTTTCTGAGATCATTGATCATCCCATATTATATGTCAAAATTATCCTTGACTCTTTCTTGGAACTCATCAAGAATCCAAAAAAAATCTATAGTTTTCTTAGACCAACTGGTCATTTTCTTGCAAGACCTCTTGTGGCCTTTGTAGTTGATAAGAAAATTCTTGAAATCAGCCTCAAGCTTGACACACTTATCCTCCACCCGGGATACTGAATCTTTATTCTGATTTAAGGTGTGTTGAAGCATCTGGTATCTCATGTCAATATATGGAAATAATAGAATTGTAACAAAAATCATCTTCAATGATTGGACTAAAAAATCATGTCCAAGGGGTGATGATTTCGAATCTGAAACATTTCTAGGTCAGGGCTCTTTTTCTAGCTCCGCAATTTTCCTCTTTGAAGATCCATCAACATCCTTAATTTTTACAATAGATTTGGTAGTTGTATCAACTACCACTAATTTTCCATTATCATGTTTTGTAATAGCTTTATCATCAGGGGATTCATGTTCACTATTAGATAGTTGAACATATCTATCTTCATCAATATCATCATTCTAAGATCTTGCCTCTACATCCTCAAGGTGAATGAAGTCATGAATATAACTTTCTTCCTTTGAGAGCTTATTCACTTCATCTTTGTCCTTATCTTCATCCTTTATAGGAGTAGCAAGTTTTGATGATTCATCTTTAGAGGTTCAGATTGAAAACTTCTTAGATGGAATTTCCTTCACATGAATGTGTTCCACTTGCTTAATCATATCTTCGGTATCGTCACGTCTTTCTTATCCTTTTTATTCTTCCTCATCTACTTTATATAATTCTTTTTCTTTGAAATTTTATGGAATCACTTTCTTCTTTCCAGGGCTATCAGGTAAGGGTTCTACCATGAATCATTCTGGTATCGGAATATTTTCAAATGCTTTATCAGTATCCCTCAGAAGGGATTTCACAATTTATTCTTCATTCATCTTCTTTCTTTGGTTTCTTTTCATTCTATTGTATTTTTAGATACTCATTTGTCTTCTCCTTAAGATATTTTTCTTCAGTCGGGTGTAGAATAAACTTGGGCTCCTCTTCTTTCCCAGTATTCTTATCATCCCTCTACTTAGTAACTACCTCATCAAGATATGAATTTTTCTTCTTAGGTTTTGGAGGTGCATATTTAATTTCCTTTGGCTCTAGAGTTTTTCCTTTCACTACTACTTCCTTCAACTTCCACTCCATTTGTGCATTTTTCAATGGTTCAGCCACTTATTTTATTTTTCAGAAAGGCATTGGATTCTTCTAGTAAGTCACAATATTCTATGGAATCTGTTGAAGAACCAATGTTCATTCTCTTAAGGGTACCATCACTGACTAGCATAACTTTTCAATTCCTTGGCTTCGAGATGCAATGGATTTTAAAAGATTATAATCACTGAACAATTTACTTGGAGATAATAGCTTAATACATGATTATCTGAGCCTTTAAGATTAAATTCTTAATATTCTCAATCATAATGAGTATATGCACAACCAAGTTGATCTTCCTTTGATTTAACAAGAAATCAAAGATATACATGTCATTCTTCTTTAATGTTTCCTTGTCCCTTATCTCAGAATGATGAATCCTTGAACCTGTAATTTAAGAATCTGATAATTTGTAGACCAGTGGGTGATCTTCAGAGTCTTCACATCAGAGTGTCCAAGGGAAGCCATAGCCTTATCCTTAAAAAACATCCTTTGACATCTGGAAACTTATGGGAACAGAACTCAGCTTCTTCTTTGCATAGAATACCAACTAAACTAGCCACCTCAGTATATGAAATAACATAAGTCATTCCATAGATCAGGAATGAAAAAATCTATCTGCCTTCTTCCTTTGATAAACTAACTTATTCATAGTATTCAACAAGCAGATCCAGATACACCAAATCTTTAGCACCTGGCTTCGATACAGAAATGCTCTCCAATCCATTGAGCTTGATGTTTTCATGATTATAGAATCATACATAGTGAATAATTTTATATGCACCATCCTCTATCTATAGACCTTCCACTCCGAGATTAGATTGAAAGTAGAAATATCTTTCTGAGATGATTCTTATATAGTCAATCGAAATTGAGAAACCCTTGAAAATCCAGAATGAGCTTATGTAGAAGGAAAGAACTTCATCATGCGAGAGTTTGAGATTCGATGTGGGACAACTATCGGGGGGCCCTTTATATAGGTGTTTGATGTGATGGTTCATCTTCCAAACTCAATCTAATGAATAAAAATCATTCTAATTAGATCTGATGATTGATATGATAGCTTAATGGAAATCTTGGATCTGAACTTTTGATGTTTTTATGAAAAACATTCAGATTTAAGGAAAAGAGAATCCGAAAAAGTTTAATAACAAAAGAAACTTCCAGTAAGTAAAGGATGATTACGAAAACTCAAGAAAGAAAAAATACCTTTCTAATTTCAAGGAAGTTATTTCGTATAGAGGAAAATTATTCATGAATAACTTTATATTCCGAAAAAAATTGATTAACAGAAATTTAGAAAATCTCCATTATGAAAATTTTAAGTACGAAAATCTTCATTTTGAAAATTTTGAAAATACTTTATTACGAAAATTTTGAAATACATTATTACATAAAATTTCATTATTATATACTAAGAATATCTAACTACAAAAAATTCAATTATGAATGATTTGAAAAAAAAGGACTACAAAAATTTTCATTTCGAAGGTTTTGAAAAAAAACTGCTTACGAAAATTTCGGTTACGAAAAATTTAGAAAAACTGATTATGAAAATTTTAATTATAAAATTTTATGAAAAAATTATTATGAAAATTTTCATTATGAAGAATTTTAGACTACGAAAAAAATATAGACTACAAACAATTTTTAGACATCTAATAAAAAAATGTACTCCCTCTATGAAAAATAGTTTATAACTGTAAGGAGATTGGTTTCAACAGAAAGTTATGAAATAAGATTACATTATGTTTATCATTACTAACATCTTTTTAATGTATTTAAATCTATCAGAGTGTAAATATTTTTCTAAAATATCAAAAAGTTGATATTGAGATCTGATAAACTGAAGAATTATATCTCCTTTTTGTGCTTAATCCCTAAGAATGTGATCCCTAATATCTAAGTATTTTGAATGATAGTGATGTGCTGGGTTTTTACTTAGAGAAATGGAACTAGTATTATCACACAAAATTTATGTTATGGTAAAACTCATACCATAGTCTGAAAGTGTGTGTTGCATATGCAAAACTTGAGCACAACAACTTCCAGATGCTATATATTCAGCTTCTTCATTGGAAAGTGCTATTGAGTGTTTCTTTTTTCATGACAAAAAAACTAATGAATATTATAATAAATGACATTTTCCAGATGTACTCTTTCTACCCATTCTACATCCACCAAAGTCAACATCTGAAAAACGTTTCAAAACAAAATCATTTCCAGATGTATAAAAGATTCCAAGATCCATTGTTCCCTTTAAGTAGCGAATTTTTTTTCAATTCCTTTAATTGAAATTACTTATGAATGGATTGATATCTTGCACATAGGAAAACCGAAAACATTAAGTATGGATGACTTGTTGTCATGTAAAGTAAACTTCCTATCATAACTCTAAAATATTTTTGATCCATTGGTTTCACAGCTTCATAAAGATCAAGTGAATTTGAGGTACCAATGAGAGTACTTATTCTCTTAGTGTTTTCATATACATAATTTTTAAGAAGATTGATAATATAAATATGTTGGGATATATAGTTCCCTTCATGTTTTTGAGATATTTGAAAATAAATTAAAAAAGGTAACACACCCATCATACTCATTTCAAGCTCAGATTTCATTAGATCCGCAAAGGAATTAGTTAATTATTTCTCAGTTGAACCAAATATAATTTCATCATCACAAATTTGAACAATAATTATTTTTTCTTATCTATCTTTATAAAAAGGGTTGGATATGCATTTTCTTAACATAATTATTTTGAAGAAAAAATCCTATAAGCCTATCATACCATGCTTGAGGGGATTTCTTATGTACTTAAAAATCTTTGGTATGTTTGTAAACATGATGAGTATGTTTTAGATCTTCAAAACCATGAGGTTTTCTACCAACACTTCCTCTTGAACATAACCATTAAGGATAGATCATTTCACATCCATTTTAAAAAGTTTTAAATTGATGAATTCTAAAAAGAAAGTATAATACGAATAGATTCAAGTCTAGCTACTGGAGCATACGTTTCATTATATTCTATTCCTTCTTGTGGATTGTATCCTTTAGCAACAAATCTAGCTTTATTTTTTACTATGATTCCATTTTCATCACACTTATTTCTAAAGACCCATTTGAATCCAATAATAGATGTTTCCATTGGTCTTTCAACAATGCTATAGACTTTATTCCTTTCGAATTCATTTAGTTCATCATGAATAGCTTTTACCCAATCATCATCACCTAAAGATTCACCAGTGATTCTAAGTTATAATTGGCAAAGGAATTCCATATGTTCTAATTCATTCCTTAAGGAACTTTTAGTCCTTACGGGTTGATTTACATTACCAATGATACTATCATTGGGATGTTTCTTTAGAAACAATTGATTTGGGTTTTATAAAACCTTTTTATCAACATATGGTAAGAAATATTTTTCGGTAAATGATTCAGAATTACCTTCTTGACATTTCCCTTATTAGAAGGATCTTCTAACAAAGGTTGATAATCAGTTTTTGAAAACACATCCAAAGATATAGTTTAAGGAGGTTTAGAAACAAAAGGATCAGTTTTATAAAATTTGATATGAACTGTTTCTTCAATAGTACAAGTGTTTTTATTGAAAAATCTATAATCCTTAGAAGTAGTGGAGTAGCCAAAGAAAATTCCTTCATTAGATTTTGGTGTGAATTTCTGTAAATTATATTTAGTATTCAAAATTAATACCCTACAACCAAAAACCTTAAAGTAGGAAAGTCTAGGTTTTATACCATTCTATAACATATAAGGAGATTTATTAAGAAAAGTTCTAATCAAAACTTGATTTATAGTATAATAAGAAGTACATATAGCTTCAGCACAAAAATTTTTGGCTACCGAATACTCACTCAACATGGTTCTTGTTATCTCTTGAAGAATTATATTTCTTCTTTCAACATCACTATTCTTTTGAGGGGTTCTGGATGCTGAGAAGTTATGATTAATGACTTTTTTAATATAAAAACTTTCAAAATCAGATTTCTGAAATTCTCTTCCTTGATCACTGTGAATAGTTATCAAAGTAAGGTTTTTCTCATTTTAGACTTGGGCTCTAAATCTTTTTAAATAAGAAAAAGCTTCATATTTCTTTTCTAGAAAATAGACCCATGTAAATGTAATGTAATCATCATCTAAGTCAAATACATAATATTTTCCTCTAATGCTTCTAATTTGTGTTAGACCAAATAGATCCATATGCACTAACTGTAATGCATTAGTGGTTGAGACTTCACCAACTGATTTAAAAAATGATTTATGTTTCTTTCCATATAGAAAAGGATCACAAACATTTGAGGAATCAAATCTAATCTCCGGTAGATCCTTAACTAATATTTTCATAGTGTTTTTTCATAGGTTCCCGAGTTTAAAGTGTCCTAACCTTCTATCCACAACCAATAATTATCTTCCATTGCACTAGGGAAAGGTAGGACTTGGATCCTAAGGTCTTTTATTTCTAGTGTATATATATACTTTATCCAATTGGAAGAAAGAATAAACTCTTCCTTAGAATTGTGTACTAAGCACTTTTCATTCCTAAAATTCACAAGGTAATATTCGTCACATAATTAACTTATCCTAATGAGGTTTTTATTAAGACCTTTCACAAATAATACATTTGAAATCAATTTTTTCCAAGAAGAATGATGTTACCTATAACAATAACCTCTCCCAGAGCATTATCTCATAATGTTACTTTTCCTCTATTAATGTTGATAATCTATTCAATGAAGTTTTTGTTATGATTCATGTGCTGGGAACATCCAATATCCATGTACCATGTATTACTATTGGTACTTTATTTACTTTCATGAAAATAAGAGTGTTAGACTTTCGGAACACAAACTTCCTTGGATCTGGAAATTTTAGAAAGCAATTTTTTAGCCACCCACATTTTCATAAAAAAATAGGCTATATGAAATCCTAATTACTGAGTTTTGTTTATGTAATAATTTCTTTCCCAATTTCCATCGCACAGACACTTAGTGTAGAATGGATCACTTCGAGGAATAGTATAATTGTTACTAAAAATCAGTTTAGAACTAGTCTTACCAAATCCAGAAATATTCTTTAGAGGTTGGATTTGAGAATACAACTTATCAAAATTTTCCTTACCTAAGGTAACGTTTGACAAAATCTTCCTCAATAATTATATTTCTAACTTTAGTCTAATAACCAAATTGTTATCGTCTAAAACCCTACCTTTAACACTAGAGTTAGGCTCGAAAACATTTTTCATAGAAATTACTTTTTCTAGATCCTTAACAAGATTATTATTCTCAGAATTTACTTCCTCAAGATTTTTTTTAAATAATATCAGAATCAAGGCTTTTCTTATCACGATCTTTAGAAAGATCTGATATTTCCTTAGTATGTATAGAAATCCTAGAATTTTCCTTATCAATATTTTTGATGACTTTTGAATTTTCATTCTCAAGATGCTTACAAAACCTAGAAACATATTCATAAGTAGGTAAAGTATTATCCTCATCAAAAGAAGATTCTTCATCATAGGAGTTATAATATTTACTATCACTACATTTATCATATAAAGATACATTGGTCATAGATTCAGTATTGTGTACCTTAGCCATTAAGAAATGATTTTCAATAGATATTCTGTCTATTAAACCAAGACTCTTCTATCCAAGAGATTCATAATCTTATGATTTATTTGAGGAGTCTCCAACACTGGAACTCAAGGTGTCATTAGATTGCAAAACATTCTTAGCTTTATCTCTATATTACTTCTTTCTATTTCTCTCAAAATTCATTTACTTTCTTCCCTTTCCTTAAAGAATATGACAATCATACCTTATACGTTCTACTATTTTTCATTCATATCATGTGACTTATGAATCATTCTTATCTTTCCTTTCATTCTTGATGTATCTGTATTGAATATTATTCTGTCCAAAAATCTTGTTCATCCTTCGAGCAATATTGGATTGTCCATTTTTTGAACATTCACTTCAACTAGATTCAGATTAAATATTAAACTTCTTAGATTTATATCTTTTAACTCTCCCAGGAGTCTTTCCTTTTATATGATTTGATGTTGTAGTAAAAGAAACACTACCATTACCATTATTTTTCTTAATGTTTTCGGAATATCTCTTAATTCTTGTCTCATGTTGAAGAAGAGTTCCAAAAATTTCATCAAGATAAATATGAGTAACCTTTCTATTCTCATCAATAGCTATTCTCTTAGATTCTCACTCATTGGGAATAATGTCTATGATTTTATTCACAAGAGCATCATCATCTAATCCTTTCTCACCCATAGATTGTAAACTATTAAAAATAGTCCTAAATATTTGTTCTACCTTACATATGGGTTATCCATAAATATAGAAGAAACCATGATATTCAGATCTGAGCATATCTCTTCTTGCTTCAATAACATTGGAAGTTCCAATGTCAGTAACATCATGTTTCTTACAAATAAAATTTTCTGCTTCACAAGATTAAATTTGGCTGTATATATTTCTAGTGATAGAACAAGGCAGTGTATTGCGTACCTTATAATTCAGTTGATATTCAGGCTTTTATTGGTTGGTGAAGGTACTAACTTCCTTGTCATGGATTTTATATCCTCTAGTAAGCATAAAAAAATTATCAGCTCCAGTATTGATAATGAATTTCATCATAAGATCTCTCCAATATTCGTAATCATTCCCATCCAAAATATGTGGCCTAGTAGGATTTAGGTTGTCTATGGAACCAACATTGATTCCTGCCATATTAAAGAAAATATTTCCACACAAACATGTTAGTAATAAAAGTTTGTAAAAAAGAAAAAATTCCTCAAAAATAAACATATAGAACAATGAAAAACATGAGCAAGAAAAATTATATATGAATATAAGAAATTCAAAGACCTCCTCTAATACCCATTTTTAAATTAGTACAGGGTACGAGGTCACTAGCCTTTGATACCAATTGTTGAGATGGTATAGAGAATCATATTCTCCTTATATACCAAATGTAAGATCGAAATAAAGAACGATACTGTTTGTATTATCGTATGATGCTCAATATACATGATAAGGGGGAGTGCGAATTGTATAATTTGAAAATTATTTGGGAACTTTTAATGTTGGTTAGAAACCTTTCTATTGTTTAACACGGTTAAATGAGGTAAATTCAGGAAATATCTTGTTCTACACACTTTCTTTATTCTGTAAATATGATTCCAAGAATGCAATTCCAAAAAAGTGAATCTGAAAATGAAACTTATAAAAAGTTTAAAAAGATGAAGATTCTACCTTAAAGCGTATAGAATCTTACTAAATCAGAGTACACGTATAAGAAAGTATAATATATTTATACATTCTTCAATAATCATAATGCAGTGGAAAACATGAAACAATGCATGTAACAAGTGGTAAATCTTTTATCCCAAAGATAAGGGTATCCAAAAACCTTGGATAAAGGTCCCTTGATTTATACTTTTTGGAAAGTTTGTCTTACTGCCACTAGGGTAATCCCTTGATACAAATATCAGTGTTTGTCTTATTATCCCCGCAAGCCCTCACCTTCAAGGTAGTCGGTGCCTGTATCTTCCTCAGCAAGGACGTCCTCGAACATTAATGTAGTCAGCACCTATGTCTTCTTATCCCCAGAAGACCTCAATTGTACTCAGTAACATTCAGAGTCGCACACATCAATTTTGAACTAGATGTTTAGTACGCACAGAGCATAAGGGTATCTCTCTCTTGAAATCCCTTTAGCAACTTGAAATCTCTAGAGTGATCATCTTCTTGTAACGTGTGTTGATCTCTTTCAAATGAGCTCATATTTATAGGCACATCTTCAACGGTCAGCTCCCTCCTCCAACGGTCGTATTTTTCCTTGAATTTAAAAGGGACTTGTACATGTGTCAGTCAAACAATGGTTAGTTAGTAACTGAATGCACGAGATCGTTTTATAACCAAACCATGAGTAAGAAAAAATATGGTTACCTAAGAAAATTAATTTTTTGTAGTGTAAGAAAAAATGAATGTTTGGAGTCTATCCAAAAACTATTCAGAGTCTATAACACATATATATTCATATTTTATCTTCAAATGAATTCAGAGCCTGAATTCTATAGAATTTCAGTGTCTAAATCTCAAGGAAATTCATATTCTTGAATTCAATCGAATTCAGAGTCTGATTTCATAAGGGTATGTAGACTGAACATACAATGTTTGGAGTCTGAATTCATAATACTTCGGAGTATGAACATACAAAGATCGAAGTCTGAACTCATAAGAGTTCAGAGTCTAAACGTACAAAATTTGGAGCTTGAATTCATAAGAGTCTGGAGTATGAACATAGAATGATCGGAGTCTGAATTCAGAGACCTCAGTGTCAGATCTCAGAAAAGATCAAAGTATGAATTTAGAGAACTCGGAGTTAGAGATATGAAGAGTTTGTGGTGAGAATTTAGAGAACTCAGGGTCCTAACTAAGAAGAGTTCGGAGTCTGAATTTAATGAACTTGGAGTTAGAACTCAGAAGAGTTTAGGATCTCAATTCAGAGTGTTCAGAACCTGAAATCTGATCCTGAAAATAGTATGCTTTATATCTGAGAATATATATGATTCTAAGGTTTTGGATATGAAACCTAATTTTTATACTTAGACAAAATGAACAATTAAAATTATGGTGAGGATAAATTTCATTTCGGAATGAAAATTTTCCTTACTAAAGTAAAACATAGGGTAAATTAAATTTTCCTTAAGATAAGCTGTTTGTGATTTACAAAACATGAAGAAATGGTAAAGTTATAAGGAAAACTTATTGAATCAATAATCTACCCAATAACAAAAGAATTTAAAGTCTTAAGGAAAACTTATTGATAAAACAGTCATCCCTGTGGTATGCCTCATCTATGATCCACCTCTTTGGTACCTCCAGTCCTAGTACCCTTGTCCTCAGTTAGTGCTTTCTGTTGTCTACAACAAACACAACAAGTTGTGGGTGTAGCCCGTGCAGGGGTAAGTATAACAATACTCAATAGGGACCCTTTGACCATTCAGGTCTCACAAAATCCACAATGGATAAACCTAAAAATATGAAAACAACTAAAAACCCTAGGTAGTTATATTCCCATACATATACCTAAGTTGTCGAGTAAACGCATCTCAATCATGAGGGAAAATGAGGCCCAACTCATTATCCCAAATCCCAACTATTCTACGCAGGAAATAATATCACAAACATAAAGTCTCATGTCACACCAGGTATACAACTCTGAGAAACATAATTATGAAGATGACCCCCATAGGATTGCTATGGAAGCTGGTATCCAGTGACATGATTCTCTAGGGATAGTATCAAGTAACATTTAGAGCACCTCTGCTGCTGGATAACACCCTCTCTATCTAGTAAAGTAGGCATGCCACATCAAAAACAGGTACATCCCACTATCCTTGGACTTTTGAGGTACTCTTCCTATCGAGTACCATGGGTCTGCCGCGTCACATAGAGGTGATCCCCACAGTGGGCATGCCGTGTCAGACAGAGGCACTCCCCCATTTGGCCTACTGAGGTACTCTTCATGTCGAGTACCGTGGTAATTCCACATCACACAAAGGTGCTCCATATAGTGGGTCCACCGCGTTGCACAATGGTGCTCCCCACTGGGCTAGTTGAGTCTCTCCGAGTTGAAACAGTCAGCAGTCGTCAAGTCTCAACCAGTCACAGGGTTCCGTACATATCGCACATTGGATAACCGCTCCCCAAGCCATAGGTCATACCTCAACTACCCCGAACATCCTTGTAAAAGTAACCCAATGGGTTTTCAACACAAAAGGTTCCCAACACAGTACAAGATGCGTCAATCGGATGCCTGGTCTGTAAGTTATTAGCATTTCTGGACCGAGGGTCCGCCTGGATTTGAGGTCCGATCTGACCCAGCCATACACCAACCATATCCAAAACTCAAGTGGACTATATAAAAAGGAAATTCTTGATCCAAGGATTCGGGTTCCGCAAATGGTTCACCAAACGGATGTCGGATTCTCATGTTATGGCCTAAAAGGAAATATTGGGCCCATATGGGACAGAGTCCAGCCCGACATGGCATGGCCGGCCCAACCCGGTTCGGGTCTCACCGAGATGGACTGGGCCTCAACGGGCCTGGCCCACTAGGCCGTGGTCTGGCCCAGCCTGTATAGGGGGCGGCCAGGCCTGGCCTGTGAAGGGTGCGACCCATTAGCGCGGCCCACTGGGCGGTTCTCGGTGCGGCACGCGGTGCGGCCTTGCTGTGAGGCCCCACGGTGCGGCCTCCTGGTGCATCCCACCGTGCGGCCTCACAGTGTGGCCTCACGGTGTGGCATCATGGTGCATCCCAAGGAGCAGCTCGAGGCGTGGCTTGGATGATAGGAGGACTGCTTAGCGGTCACACATGGTGTGCCTCGGCTGGCCAGAACTGCCCGCTGGTCTTCTATCTATCAGCATGACAGCACCACTATCTACCTGTGGTAGCCTGGGTGCTGGCAGCCGTCCACCTCCATCGTGGCCTCCTACTCCTCCGGCGGCGCGAATACGGGCCACCGCTCCACCATGCTGTCGGCCGGTTTCCGACTGCCATCCTTTCCCACCATGGTTGACGGGTCACGACCTCCTCTTCAATCGGTGGTGTGGACACATGTCCCCCTTACTTCCTCATAGCCTACCAGGTGTCGGCCTTCACCTTCGTCCATGAGCCAATGTGGCTTCGTTTGATGCCCAAAAAAATTATACAATCACATATTCATGACCACTGTGTCGAGGGCTTCATGTCCATATATCGCGCTTTGCGAAACTCTGTATTGTTGAGTCAAATGTTTTATTTTGACTCTTATGTCATGTTTTTGAAATCAAAAATGTATTTGACTATGCTGATCGTACTGAAAATGATTATCATACTTAATATTCTGATCTTACTGAAAATGCTAATCTTACAGCCTATACTAATCGTATTGACAATTCTTATCGTACTAACTGTGCTGATCATACTGAAAATGCTTATCGTACTGGTAGTGCTGATCATACTGACAATGCTTATCATACTGGCCATGCTGATCGTAATGACTATGTCAATCATACTAACTCAGTCAATCGTACTAACTCTGTCAATCGTATTCTCTGTCAATCGTATTGACTCTGTCAATAATACTGACACTGTCAATCGTACTGACTTTTGTGCATCATACTCTGTTTTTATCATATTAATACATTACACTAGGTAATACTTATAGAACTCATATTTCACTTTCATTACATGATTGTTTTGGTTCTTTATCAACACATGTCCATCACACTCATGTTTATCATCTTCATATAGCTTTTGTTTTTAACCAAAACAATGTCGTGGATTTGGTTATAAACTAATCAAAACGATGTCGTGTTTTCTATTTTAATATAACCAATATATTTCCAAGTGTCCAAGTCCCTCCGAGTTTTCCAGAGAAATATGACTGCTGGAGTAAATATGACCATTGAAACCTGAGGCCTAAAATAGGAGGTCATTTGAAGCTGAGAAGGACATACATCTGAGACTGATCATTCTGTGCTATCAATTTCTAGAGAGAGATGATGTGACTTCTCTCCTGCTTCATGTGAAATCCTTGAAACTAAGAAATATGAACATATCATTCTTAGTTTTTTTATTTCAATAAGTGCCTTGTTTTGATTTGTGTGACCGATCAAGTGATAATGATCAAGGCCTGTCGGGGATAGGTAGCGGTGCTACCGATCATTGTATCGAGGGCTTTCATGTGATTGAAAGAATGTGGTGCTGATTACATACAATATTGAGGGCTTGCGGGGATAGAAAGACAAATATACCGATCATCTTATCGAGGGCTTACGAGGATAGCAATAGAGACGTACCGATCATCATATCGAGGGCTTACCAAGGTGGTGTTAAGAAATACCTCTTATCCTAGGTGAAAGGATAACCCTTCTCTTTGGGGAAAAATAATTGTAATACTTTTACATTTCCGATGATGTTTGTTTTAAGAAAGGGAATTATATTGTTTTCCTTTCTTCATTCCATATTCATTTGTAATTGTTTCAATTACAATCATACCATTACATTCTGTTAAAATTGATTCTATACGCTTTATAGTAGAATCCTTTATTATTGTATTACTCTGATTATTCTATTCATCTTAAATAAAATTGATTTATATTTATTATTGTATTACTTCATATTATACCTTTATATTCAATACAATTGTGGTTGTTTGTTTTTTTCATGAATAGTATTAGTTTAATATTTTTTTAAAAAAATTATTATGTGTTTAAACAAAAAGTTGTTAAACATACAATTAACCCCCCACCCCACTCTAGTATTTTTCCATATAATACACATATACATCGACATTTTCTATCCAACAATTGGAATCAAAGGAGGTTTCCACTGATTTGTATTACTAGAATTTTTCTTTCACATTTCTGTTTCAACTTTTTACTACCCTAACACGTGGAGTGGAAATGATTTTGTTTTATTAGATGGCAGTAATGAATATTGGGTCAATTGATAATCTAAATCCAACTCGACCACCTATCATTGATTGGAACGATTATGAGTACTGGAGAGATCGAATGCAGAAATTTGTTATCAACACTAGTGTAGACAATTTTATTATTCTTACTAGAGGTTACAAAATTCCTATCAAAGAAGTCAGTGCTTTCACTAATCAAGAGAAGCAAGAATATCAACTGAATTACATGGTACATAATACTTTACTATGTTCTATGACTTGGAATATATATAGCCAAATATCATCTTGTGAAGAAACCAACTGTATTTGGATGAAATTAGAAGTCCCACATTTTAGTACATCCAAGGTTATAGAAACAAGAAGAGCAATGCTTCGAGCAGAGTATCATGGATTTATTTTTCCTTATGGAGATACAATATGTAATGTGAAACAAATATTTATGACACTTGTAAATAGTTTTCAATCTATGGAAAAAATGTTCTTGATGATGAAGCTCTTGTAGATACGATTATTGATATTATGACAAACGAATGGGAGTCAACAAGGACAGCTATTGATGAAAACAGAAAAGTTTCCCAGATTACACATGATGAACTCTTTGGAACTCTTCTACAGCAAGACACAAGAATGAAGAGAGATGCTGATTTAAAAAATAAGAAAAATGGAAATGGATGTGTATCTTTTACTACTACATATAAAGATAAAACACCTAAAAGGATAACAAGATCCAAAGCTATGAAAGTTGTCATATAAGAATCATGTGATAGTGATCACTCAGATAATGAGTTAGCCAATATTGGATGAAGGATGAACAATATTGTGGGTATGAAAGACATCCAATACTGATTCAAAACGAATGATAAAAAGGATAAGAAAGATTCATAGGTAACATGTTATGAATGTATGAAATTTGGTCATATAAGACCTTATTGTATTTTACGGAAGAGAAAATACAGAAAGGAGAAACATTCTGAAATAAATAAGAAAAATTATTACAAGACAAAGACAAAGAATGTCAAGATGGAAACTGTTACATGGAGTGCAAGGGGTAGCGATTTATCAGATAATTCTTCAGAATATGAATCCTCAGGATAAAGGAATATTGGACATATTGCCAGATTACCAATTGAATATAATTCTCTAATGGCTAAGGTACACAATGATAAAGGTATTAAAAATGTTTCTTTGAATGCAAATCATACTGATAATATAAATTATGAATCATCAGATGAGTATTCATCATCAGAAGATAATACATTACCATCTTTTGATAAAGTGTCAAGGTTTTATAAATTACTTGAGAATGAAAATTCTAAACACAAGAAAAATCTTGAAAAATAATATTCTAGTATTTTGATTTTAACTAAAGAAATATCCAATCTTTCTGATAATCTTGATACGAACACTTCTGATTTTGAATGTATTTTAAAAACCATTGAGAAAGTCAAATCTGATGAGGATAAAATTTATATGGATCATGAAAATGTAATTTCTATGAAAAATGATTTACTTCCTAACTCTAGTTCAAAATAAATTTTTTTAAAGGATAAGAACTTAATTTTGAAACTAATGTCTGAAAAATTTTCCTTGAAAAAATGTTTTTCAAACTTCACTTATGGCAAGGAAAACTTTGAAAAAATGTATTCTCAAAATAGACCATTAAGGAATCATTCTAGTATTGGTTATACACATTCTAAACCAATTTTTAGTTATAACTATTTTGTTCCTCAAAATACCCCTTTATCCTCTAAGTGTCAATATGGAAGACACTGGAAAAGAGATTTCTCTCTTAATATAACATAGTCTTTAGGATTTCAGAAAACTCATTTTTTAAAACAAATGTAGATTCCTAAAATTCTTTTATCTAACCCTTCTGGATCCAAACAAGTTTGGATTCTGAAAAACTAATTGTTACTTTTTCAGGAATATAAGTGTACCAACAAGAATATTTGGTACATGGATAGTGGTTGTTCTCGACACATGACCGAAAACAATGATTTCTTTGAAAATATCATCCAAATAAAGGGTGAAAAGGTTAACATCGGAGATAATGCTCAAGGAAAAATTGTTGGAATATGTAATATTGTCTTTATTGGTAAAGTTATTATTTCAAATTTTTTGTTCCTTAAAGGCCTTAAGCACAATCTCATCAGCATAAGTATATTATGTGACGAAGGATAGGTTGTGAATTTTAGAAACAATAAATTCTTTTTTCACAATTACAAGGATGAATTCATTCTTTCTACCCATAGGCAAGATAATGTATACACTATTAACTTAGAAGACCTTAGGAGCCAAAATTTACCTTACTTAAGCATAATAGAAGACCAATAATGGCTATAGAAGAGAATACTAGGACACTGCAAGCTAAGAAACCATTGTAAACATTCAATAAAAAGACTTGTAAATGGACTACCTGATCTTATATATGATTCTTCAAATGTGTGACCCTTGTCAATTTGGAAAGCAACATAAATGTAGCTTTAAATAAATTAATGAAGTTCAACTTGTAATTTATTACAGCTAGTGCATATGGAACTTTTCGGTCCTTCACAAACTGAAAGCATTGGAGGAAAATACTATATATTTGTTTTTGTAGATGACTTTACTAGATTTACATTGGTCTATTTTCTAACAATGAAATCTGAATATTTTTTCCATTTCAAATCTTTTAGATCCCATGTTAAAAATGAGAAAAACCTACCACTAACAACTATCCACAGTGATCATGGTTGTGAATTTCAAAATTCTGATTTTGAAACTTTTTGTAGTAAGAAAGTTATTACTCACAATTGCTCAGCCCCAAGAACTCCTCAAAAAATGGTGTTGTTGAAAGAAGAAATCACATTATTTAGGAAAATACAAGAACCATGTTGAGTGAATACTCAATTCTAAGCACTTTTGGGATGAAGTTGTTAGTACATCTTGTTATACTATAAATCCTGTTATAACCGGACCTTTTCTGAATAAAACACCTTATGAATTGTGGACTGGCCGAAAACCTAATGTTTCATACTTCAATGTTTTTGGGTGCCAATTATTCATTCTAAATACTAATGAGAATATTCACAAATTCTCACCAAAATCTGATGACGGAATATTTTTAGGCTATTCTACAACTTCTAAGTCTAATAGAGTTTTCAATAAAAACACTTATACTGTTGAAGAAAAAGTGCATGTTAAATTTGATGAAACTAATACGTTTGTTTTCAACCAACCCCAAACTACATCGTCAAATGTGTTTTCTAAAAAATTTTATCAACCTTTATTAGAAAATTATTCTGATAAGGAAAAATTACATGAAAGTGTTTCTAAAACATTTACCCCCAGAATATTTTCTACCATATGTTGATGAACAGGTTTTCAAAAAACTGAATCAATTGTTTCTTATGAATCATCCCAGTGATAACATCCTTGGCGATGTAAATAAACCTATAAGGACCAGAAATTCCATGACAAACTAAATAGAACATCTTTCCTTTCATTATCAATTTGAACCTCAAATTCCATGTGAGGCTTTAGGTGATGAAGATTGGATTAAAGCAATGCAAGATGAACTTAATGAATTTGAAAGGAATCGAGTCTGTACATTAGTTGAAAGTCCTAAAGAAACAACTATAATTGGTATAAAGT
This sequence comes from Viscum album, assembly GCA_963277665.1. Lineage (NCBI taxonomy): Eukaryota > Viridiplantae > Streptophyta > Magnoliopsida > Santalales > Viscaceae > Viscum > Viscum album. The sequence goes on along the minus strand of OY728122.1, from coordinate 1,036,061,130 downwards.
GGGATTATAGAATCAAATGTGATGAAAATGGAATCATTGTAAGAAATAAAGAAAGACTTTTTACTAAGGGATATAATCAACAAGAGGGAATAAACTATGAAGAAACATACGATCACGCAACCATACAGGAATCTATTCGTATTCTATTAGCCTTTGCAACATACATTAATTTAAAATATTTCAAATGGATGTTAACGATGATTTTCTAAATGATTTTTTTCAAGAGGAAGTGTTTTTCAAACAACCCCTGGTTTTTTTGACTCAACACATCCTAATCATGTTTTTAAACTTACCGTAGCTCTATGTGGTCTTAGAAAAGCCCTTATAGCATGGAATGATAGACTTACAGGATTTATTTTACAAAAAAATTATGCAAAAGGTACAGCAGATCAAACCATTTTTATAAAAAAGGAAAATAAGAATGTTTTGATTGTTCAAATTTATGTTGATGATATCATATGTGGATCAAATCAGTAGTCTTTAACCGATTATTTTGCAAAATTAATGAATTCTGAGTTTGAAATGAGTATAGTGGGTGAGTTAAAATTCTTTTTAGGTTTTCAAATTTCTCAAAAACCAGAAGGAACATATATTTCTCAACATAAGTATATTAAAGATTAAATCAAAAAGTACGGATACGTAAAAACTCAAAGTATTAGCACTCCTATTGGTAAATCAAATACACTTGATCTTGATCAAATTGGGAAACCAGTAGATCAAACAACTTCTAGAGTTATGATAGGATGTTTTTTATACATGACAGCTAGTCAACCAGATTTAATGTTTTCCGTATGATAATGTGCAAGATACAAATTTAATCCAAAAGAGTCTCATTTAATAGTCATGAAGAGAATATTTTGGTATTTAAAATGCAGTATGGATCTAGGACTTTTTTACTCTTCTGGAAATGTTTTTTCTAATGTTTTTTTAGATGCCGACTTTGGTGGTTGTAGAATGGATAGAACGAGTACATCTGGAACATTTCATTTCTTAGGATATTACCTAGTTTCTTGGTCATGCATGAAACAACACTCAGTAGCACTTTCCACTACTGAAGATGAATATGTAGCAGTTGGAAGTTGTTGTACTCATGTTTTGTGGATGAAAAACACACTCACTGGCTATGGATTGAGTTTTACAAAAACTCAAATTATTTGTGATAATACTAGTTCCATAGCTCTTAGTAAGAACACAGCACATCACTCTCATGAAAAAAACATAGATAATAGGCATCACTTTCTTAGGGATCACACACAAAAAATAGATATTGTTTTACAATTCATCGGAATGAAAGAACAATATGCTGACATTTTTACAAAACCAATACCTTTCGATAGATTTGAGTTTATAAAACAGAAGCTATGAATGATTACATTAAAATAATCATTCATATCTCCTTCATGTTTTACACTTCTCCTAACATTAAAAAAATCCTATTAGAAAGGGGGAGAACATTTTACTTAATGTGTTTCTTATTTTTTTTGAGATCATTATTTGTTTATTCTCTTGGTTTGTTATTTTGTCTATCATATTGATTGTTTATTTATATTTTTTATCTTTTGTTTGTCATCTTGTTTTCATGATTACCGTATTGCAGTTTTTTTTCCATCGGCACGACACCCTACGGTAACATGTTTGTTTTCCATCAGCACATCACCCTATGGTAACATGTTTGTTTACCATCGGCACATCACTCTATGGTAACATGTTTGTTTTCCATTGGCATGTCAACCTATGGTAACAACATTGTTTTCCATCAGCATGTAAACCTATGGTAACAACTTTTTTTTCGATCGGAACATGAACCTATGGTAACAACTTAGTTTTCCATCTGCACGTCAACCTGTGGTAATGACATTGTTTTCCATCGGCTTGACAACCTCTGGTAATGACTTTGTTTTCCATCGTCTGGACAACGTATGGTAATTACTTTTTTTCCATCATATTGAAAACCTATGGTAATGACTTTGTTTTCAATCGGTATGAGAACCTATGGTAATGACTTTGTTTTCCATCGGCTTGACAACCTATGGTAATGACTTTGTTTTCCATCGGGTTGACAACCTATGGAAATGATTTTTTTTTCCATCAGCTTGACAACCGATTGTATTCATTCTCTTCGTATGCATTTTTTATTTTATTATTATTAAACAAATAGTTTCCTTACATTCTCTAGCAGGTTCATTCTTTCCTTAATTTATATATTTTTTACTTTTTATTGGTTCTCTTTTTTTAAAAACATTATTTAAAAAAACCCTTTTAATCTTATCCATTGATTTTTTTCCTTCTAATCTCAACCGTAGAAGATCAACGGTTTTTTTTCACCTACAAATAGACTCCTCCCCTTCCCAAACCCACACATATTTTTTTATAATTGTTAATGAGAATCTGCCCTTGTTTTACGACTCTGTAAGATCTTTCATTAGCTTCACCTATATGTCTCAGTATTCTGCCAACACTCCTGCTGAAATGTCTTCAAAGACATTTTCAGAGAAAGACTTTTTTAGATAAAGGTTATTTTCTCAGGAATTCGTTGATTCATACGATTATACAATCAGAAGAATCATTTTTTTCAAGGATGGGAACATCTGTGTGTTGAAAAACATTTTTCTCAAGATTCGGTCCTTATTGAAGAATTTAATCAGTTCTACAAAACCATGTCTTTTGACAAAAACATTACTCTCCACTTTCCTGTGTATGATAGAAAAACATATATTCCTATGAAACAATCAACCCACATTCAAAATGTCCCAACATAAGGTGATTCTTTTTTTCCATATCATAAACTAATAGAGGAAGTGGGTATGTTTAATAAGTAATGTTCTGAAGAGTCATTGTTTCTAATAAATGAAGAGAAGAGGAAAGTGGCTCACCTTTCTCCATATAACGGATTCGTGATACTTTGGATGCCAGGTTTTATTATCACGTGTAAAGGGGATAGAGAACTCTAAATGGCTCTCATATTTTCTTGCTAGACTATCTTTTCAACATGATAAAGGTAAATCTCATGGGATACATCATTGAAACATTCAATAATGTCAAGTCAAGAGCAATCAAATACCATTTCATCATGTATCCCTATATCCTTACAAAGTTCATTCTCAAGAGCATGAAGTTCTGTAATATTTCTTTGAAAGGAAATTTTATAGAGATGAAGCCTTCATGGATAAGTAAGTGTACGTTGAAGAAGTTAAATGTTTGTTTTGATCAAGATTCAATGCTTTTCATCAGAGATATAGAAACTGAATCGGCATATAATCAATCAGTATCAAATCAATAGACACCTATACGAGCAAAAGAAAACCCAAATGATCTTTCTCCTCAAAATCCAGATCCATAATCCATTTCAATACCAAAGAATAAACCTATGTACACTATGGAGGTTGTGTCCAGGTTGCGAAAAGAAAGAGAACAGAGAAAGGAAGCTGATCTGAAGTTTGGTCTAGACCCTGCTGAAGCTTTTTCTGAGAGGATAAGGGTTTATGATACCTATCATGATGAAAATAAATAGAAGACTCTTTTGAAAAGAAAAGCTCAGGAATTTTATGATTCTAAAGTCATGAAAATTGTTGAGGATTATAGTACTCAAATAACCAAAGAAGAATATCATGATCCTATCATATAGAGTCTCCCACATAAAGAGAAAGGGAAAAAATGTTGGAAGAAATACAGGAAGTTGAGAAGAGGAAGAATACTTTCTTTTGGAATTCCTATATAGCTCAATGAAAAGTAGAGAAGAATTGTTTCAAAAGAAAAGGGAAGGTATTCAACAAACTCCTCATGCCGATCAAACTCTAGCTCAATATTTTGAAACCCCAGATAATGTTTCTTCTCAAGAAAAGAAAGGTGCTCAATCATCTCAGAATGAAAAAGTAATTGTCATCAGCGAAAAAGTAGAAGAAGAAGGAAGGGACAAAGAAAAAGAAAAAGAAAAACAGTTAGTTGAGGACTCAAGACGATCAAATGAACTGGATTCATATGATGAAGATACTAATTCAAAACAAACAATCTCTCTCAAGAGGAGTGACTACATTGTTCATGTTTTGAAAAGTATTGAAAATTCCATTCCTTATTTCCCTAGATTTGAAGGGAAAATTGATTTCATCACTGATAATTAGAGGAAAATGTTGGGTTCTGTAAGTGAAATAAGGAAGGGAGTTTTGTCAATCGAAGCCTATGTGAATGTTCTCCCAGAATGTTTGGATGCTCATAAGAAGTATTTCAATAGAATAACTAAGTGTTCATACAAAACAGAGAGCTCAGTGAATGATCATGAAATATCAATTGAAGACATGGGGATAATTTCAAATTATCTTTCAATTTCTTTTATCAAGCTTGACATAGAAACTGTTAAAAGGATGAATCTTTTTTCAAATAATCATAGAGCCGATATTCCTTCAATAAAATAGCTGCAAGAGAGAATGAATGCATTTCAGCCTGATTTTTAAAAGGATTCATCTTTAAAATATGAAATAGTCTAGTGAATGAAGAAAAATTCGGTGCTATCGAAAGAAAACAAGAATCTACAAAACAAAATTAATACTATTAAAGATCTAATCAGAGTTCAAGAAGAGACCATCAAGAATCAGGATCAGCTTTTGCCAATCAACAAGAGCTTCTCAGATATCAGGGGGATTCTATCTAAGAAGACAAGAAAGAAATCAAAAAGATGAAAGCCATTCTTCATGAGCTGATCAAGAAAGAAAAGGAAAGATAAAAAATGAGTTGTTATATCTTTCTTTACTCATTTCCAGAATTCTATAGACTTTTTTATCTCAATTAGATTTGTGTTACCATTCCCTTCGCCTTGCATTTATGTTCTCTAACTCTTTCAGGAAACTCATGTTACCTCATTATTTTTGTAAATAATAAAGGGGAAATTGTTTTATAAGGGGAGAATGTTTTAGTGAAATACTTGTAAATCAAGGAAAGTCTACGAATATGATCCATAAGAAAGTACATACCTAAGGGAGAGTTAGTTGTATTCAATTTCAAATTCATCAGAGTTTACAATAACATAGGGTGTGATAAGTATTTATTTTTGTTTTTACTTTATGTCTTGTGCATTCTAAAAAGGGGAGATTGTTGAGTCAAAAGTTTTATTTCGACTTTTAAGTCTTGTTTTGGAAATCCGAAATGTATTTGACTGTGTTGATTGTATTGACAATGATTATCATACTGACTATACTGATCATACTGAAAATGCTTATTGTACTGACTATGCTGATCCTACTGACAATGATTATCGTACTAACAATGCTGATCCTACTGAAAATGCTTATCTTACTGACAATGCTGATCGTACTGTAAATGCTTATCATACTGACCATTCTGATCGTAATGACTATGTCAATCGTACTGACATTGTCATTCGTACTGACTCTCTCAATCATATTCTCTATCAATCTTACTTAATCTGTCAATCGTTTTGACTCTGTCAATCATACTGACTCTATCAATCATACTGACATTTGTGCATCATAATCTCTTTGTATCATATCAACACTTTGCACTATGTAATACTTATAGAACTCATATTTCACTTTCATTACATTCTTTTTTTGGTTCCTTATTAACACATGTCAGTCACACTCATTTTTATCATCTTCATATATCTTTTGTTTTAAACCAAAATGATGCCGTGGAGTTAGTTATAAACTTATCAAAATGATTTCATGTTTTCTGTTTCAATATGACTGTTATAATTCCAGGTGTCCAAGTCCCTCCAAGTTTTCTGGATAAATATGACCGTTGGAGGAAATATGACCGTTGGAACCTGAGGCCTATAAATAGGAGGTCATTTGAAGCTGAGAAGGGCATACATCTGAGACTGATCATTATGTGATATCATGTTCTATAGAGAGATGTTGTGAATTCTCTCCTACTTCGTGCAAATGAATTGAAACTACAAAATGTAAACGGCTCATTCTTAGTTTTTGTATTTCAAAAATTTCTTTGTATTTCTTTGTGCGACCGATCAGGTGATAACGATCGAGGTCTACCAGGGATAGGGAGACGTTGCTACCAATCATCGTATCAGGGGCTTTCAAGTGATTGAAAGACAGAGGTACCGATTACTGGAAAAATCGAGGGCTTGCGGGATAGAAAGAGAGACACACTGATCATCGTATCGTGGGCTTGCGGGGATAGCAAGACAGACGTACCGATGATCATATCAAGGTCTTACCAAGGTGGTGGTAAGGCAGACCTCTTATCCAAGGTGAAAGAACAACCATTATCTTTGGGTCAAAAGAATTGTAATACTTTTACATTTCTGTTGCTATTTGTTTTAAGAAAGGTAATTTTATTGTTTTCCTTTCTCCATTCCATATTCATTTGTAATTGTTTTAATTACAATCATACGGTTACATATTTTATCAATTGATTCTATATGTTTTATGGTAGAATCCTTTACTATTGTATTACTCTGATTATTGTATTCATCCGGAATATAATTTCTTTATATTTCTTATATTATTACATCGTATTATACCTTTATATTCAATACAATTGTGGTTGTTTTGTTTTTTTCATGAATAGTATTAGTTTATGATATTTTTAACCAATTTCTTAAGTAATTAAACAAAATGTTTTTAAACATACAATTCACCCCCCCCCACTCTTGTATTGTTCCATCTAATACACATATACATCTACATTTTCGATCCATCATGTATATCAAGTGCCAATAAAAAATTAGGGGGGTTGAAGAACGCATGAAGAAAGAACAAAAAAATAAAAGGAGGAGAAGCAAGGTTAATATGCGGGATGATGGCCATGTTCGTTTGGAAATTTTCATCGTAAATTAAGGATATGAAAATTAAATAGAATAATTCAATGTGAAAAAACCCCAACATCAATTTTTCATTAGAGGTGGCATCAGGATGAAAGATGTAGTCGATGAAGAATGTTGGTGTTCTCCACTTCCGCAAGATGCTTCTGATCTGGGCCCGGGTTTGGTTACTCTTTCTTCATTGTGGGGAGGTTCTTCACTGGAGAATATTATTCTAGGTTCTCCAAGGTTGTCCCAACTCTCATTTTAAAATGATTTCCAACCAGGAAATGTGGAGAAAACATATATTAAAATAGGTTTATAAAATTAGTTAAGGTTGGCACAATTAATTTGGTTATGTTGGATCATTAAATTTGAAACAATTAAATGGCATATTAAATTGAATTATTTTGGCTCAATTGAATGGCACATTAAATTGAATTCACATTGGAACAATTGAATGGAAGGATTCCAAGGTATTTTCCCACATTAAAGAAGGGTTCGGGTGGTCCCAACAACTAAAATTCAAAAAGGAGGTTTCAAACTCAGGTGGTCCCCACATTTATAACTCAAATAGAGGTTTTATCATGAAAAATAAAATAAATATGTTTTATTTTATTTTCATTCTTATAAAACACCCACAAAATGTCTGAAATCTAACTTTCAATCTAGACCTTCTGCGGTTATGGTGAAGGTCTCCTTAAGGGAATATCAGCGCTTCGAGTTCAACTATGCCCTCAGATTTCAATTCTGAGCACTGGTTGAAAGGGTTCAAAATCCCACTCACCCATTTGGTGAACATACCAAAATAATATCAGAAATTCATTTGGGGAACTCTTGGCCTCAGAATCACGAACTATTAATTATCACGGACTTGTAATATTCCAATATAATTAAAAAACATTACATGGAAAAATCCAGGCCATTTCATTCTCCCCACCTCAGGGCTTTGCATCCCCGTAATCCAAAACTCAATATAAGGGAAGAAGTTTGGGTATTGAGCACGTATCTAAGCCTCTCCATCCCATGTTCTCTCCTGGAGGTTCTTGTGCTGCCAGTAAATAGACACCAGAGGTATCGGCCTCCCATGATGGACCGGCTCCTATCGATTATCAATCTCTACTAGAATCTCTGTAAACATCGCCCCATCGTCGATGACTAGCTATTTGTGTTTGATGACGTGAAATAGGTCGTGAACTTATCCCCTCAGCTGTGATATGTGGAAAACATAATGCACTCGGTGCAATTGAGGTAGAAGAGCTAAGTATCAATCCACCTCGCCAACTCTGCGGAGGAAATGAAAATGTCTGATGAACCTCTGAGATAACTTGATGCCCCGACCAAATCTCTGCATACCTCGTCGAGGTCAGACCCATAGAAAGATGTGGTCACCATCATCAAACTTCAAAGGTATTTTCCTTTAGTCAGCATAGGATTTCTTCCTTCTTTGTGCATTCTTCAACCGCTCATGGATGATCTGCACCTTCTCTCTGGTAGCTCCCACCATCTCTAGTCCCATGGGTGCTGACTCCATTGAGTTTTCCCCTCACAAAGGTGATACGACAGGTCATACGTACAAATCCTCAAATGGTGCCATACCGATAGTGGGGTGACATCTGTTGTTGTACGCGAACTCAACCAAAGGTAATTAGTCCTCACAGTTGCATAAAAAATCAATGACTCAAGCACGTAGCATGTCCTTGAGGTTATTTATGGTATGCTCTGTCTGACCACCCGTCTGAGGGTGGAAGGCGGTTCTCAACCGAAGCTGTGTCCCGAAAACCTCCAACAACCCCTTCCATAGGTGGGAAGTGAAACATTCATAATGATCATATACAATCATAGATGGTACTCCATGAAGTCGTACAATCTCCTGCACATTGAGGCATCCCAAGCTCTCAATCGATCCCTACTCCCTGATGGGTAGGAAGAAGGGTGTCATGGTGAGTTGGTCAACAATCACCCAGATAGAATCATGACTCTTGGATGTGTGTGGATGTCCCATGACGAAGTCCATGGAAATTCCATCCCACTTCCACTCCGTCACCTCTAATAGCTGAACTAAGCCAGTTGGAACCTAATGATCTTCCATCACTTTCTAACCGGTGAGGCATCAAGAAACAAAATCAGCCAATTCCTTCTTCATACCTGGCTACCAGTACTGACACCGGAGGTCCTGGTATATCTTTTCCACTCCTGTATATACAACTAAATGGGATGTATATAAATCCCTCAACACATCATCCATAATTACAACAAGTACCATTATACACCCTCTGAAGAGAATGACATGCTCCCCACCTTTAGAAAATCCATCAGGTGTCTGTCCTATGGATATCTGACCACATTGAGCCTCACAGTCTGCATCCCCATGTTGAACCTCCCTGAATCGCTGAAGGAGTGGGGGATTGATTGTGAGAGACTAAATACAAGATGCCCGATCTAAATCCACATAAGATATCTACAAACTGGATAGCTGCTCCATCGCCTCACTCATCAACTATATACCCGATCTATTGTTGAGTAAATATGAAACTAAATTCCCTTTCCCAGGAGTATAGACTATCTCGAATTTATTGTTCTGGAGGAACTCAAGACAATTCTACTGTCTCAGGTTCATGTCCTTTTGAGAGAAGATATACCTGAAACTCTTATGATCAGAGAATACGGTAAAACGTTCGCTCATCAAGTAATGTCACCACATTTTCCAGGCGTAGACTACTGCTTCCAACTCCAGGTCATGTGTAGTGTAGTTATACTCATGTTGTCTCAGCTATCAAGAACCATACATGATCAAAACTCTCTCATACAACAGGAAACATTCATGTCTGATCCCTGATGCATTTTAGTAGACTATGTACCAAATGCCTTCCTATGATACCATCAAGACGGGGCCACTTGTCGGTCTCTGCCTCATCTCCTGGAAATTCTGCTGGGATATCTTTGACCACACAAAGGTTTTCTCCTTCTTCTTCAATGCTGATAAGGGTGCCACAACTCTAGAAAAGTAAGACACAAACATCTGGTAGTAACCGACCAAACCCAAAAAACTCCTCACCTCTGTCACACACCTCAGTGGCTCTGAAGCTAGTACAAACCCAATCTTCGATGTATCCACTAAAACCCCAACCTCCGAGATAACGTGTCCCAGAAAATAGACCTCTATTATCCAAAACTGGCTCATTGAGAACTTGCCATAAATCTGGTGCTCTCGAAGTGTTTCCAGAACTATCTGCAAATGACAGCCATCACCCTCCTCCGTCACTCAGTATATCATGATGTCATCGATGAAGACTACCACAAAGTGATCGAGGTATGGATGGAAGATATTTTTCATGAGTCCCATGAACACTATTGGGGAATTAGTATTTCCAAAAGGCATATCCAAGAACTCATAATGGCAATACCGACATCTGAAGAACATCTTTTGCACATTCTCGTCTCGTACCCCGAGCTGGTGATAGTCTGATCAGAGGTCTATCTTTGAAATCCAACGTGCTCCCCTCAACTGGTCAAAGATATCATCAATCCTTGGAAGTAGGTACTTATTCTTCACCTTCACCTGGTTTTGGAATTGATAGTACACATAGAGTCTCTAACTCTCATCTACCTTCTTGGTGAACAAAATTGGGGCTGCCTGAGGGGAAACACTAGGCATATTGAACCCCCTGATCTGCAAGTCCTTCAGCTATACTCACAGCTCTGAAATCTCTGTGGGAGCCATCCAATATGTTGGGGGTTGATATTGGTGTCATCCTGGGGTACAACTCGATGTAAAAGTCCAACTCTATGGGAGTAGGTAGACCTGGAACATCATTTGGTAAAACAGAAGTGTACTGGTCCACCACTACATGATATCTCGAACTCTCAAATTCAACCGCTACATGGGTATGGCTAGCCAAATTATGTGTGATCGGATGCACCCCCCTTTGGGTAAATCCATCATGTGCATCAAAGGTTACCTTCTCAATGGTGATGGAAAACCTGGTCCCATCCGTGCAGACACACCGCTCATTGCGCCTGAGGTATTCAATCTGAGCATAGACTGTGGATAACCAGTCAATACCGAAGATGATGTCTTAAGGCCTCGACACCGCTACTAAGAGATCCCAGTTGAAGCTCTCACCTCCAAGAGTAATATGACATAGCCTAAAACAGTGCGTAATTTTCGAATCCGCACCCGTATGAGTCTCTAGCAGCGATGATCGAGCCAACTTCTACGTCGGAATCTTAGAGCTCCGAATGATGGTCCTGTAAATAAATGTGTGAATGGAACCTATGACTATAAGTACTGGAGATGAGGTGGAGTAGACACATATTGTACCTCTAATAGTCTCAGGAGTTCCATGGTAATAGGACTCAACTTCCTGGATTCGAGCTCAAAGAGATCACAAACTTTTCAAAAACACGTGCAATCAGTGTTTTCGTGCGCTGATTTGGAAATCAGAATTTAGCGTCCTGGTGTATGGATATGTCGGCCACCACACCAACACTAGACTCCCCGAACTAAAAACCACACCCATTACACTTAACACTATTTCCAAATAGGGAAGATCAAAGTTCTAGTTCATTTGAAGAACCGAACTCCTCTGATACAAATTTGTTATGACCCATCCCTAAGGGCCCGTTCCTTAACTACCCCAAGCCCGCCTTCTATAGGCCAAGGGCTGACGATTAGCATCGAAAGTCATATTCCCTAAAAACGGGAAGGCATTTCCTTTTTAACCTATAACTCACACAACTAAGCACAAAGAAGGATATAAGAACAAAGTAAAAATATGTAGTTAACAGGGTGTGTATTGAAAGTTAAAGGGGTCAGAATAAAAGCCCAACTATAATGCACAAGAAAAAGAAGAAAGTAAAAGTAAAACTGAGTACATCTCCTATGAACACCTTCTTTGGACTTTTACCTGAAGGGTAGGTACAACTCTTGAAAATTCATCACTATGGTATGCCTCATCTATGGTCCACATCCGAGCTACCTCCTGTCCTAGTACCCTCATCATCAGTCAGTGTTGTTCTTCATTTTTACCCAACACAACAAGGTGTTGGGGGGGGGTGGTTCATCATTGTAGAATGTTCTTCCCGATTCACCAAGGTTCTCCTAGTACCCTCGAGGTCAGTTCCTCATTATTTGTTGGGGGGGGGGGGGTTCATCGTTGTACAATGTTCTTCCCGATTCACCAAGGTTCTCCCAACTCTATTTTTCCAAATATTTTCAACTAGTAAATGAGGAGCCAACATATATTAATGTAGGATTATCAAATTAGTTAAAGTTGGCACAATTAATGTGGTCATTCTGGCATAATAAATTTCGCACAATTAAATGGCACATTAAATTGAATTATGTTGGAAAAATTGAATGGCACATTAAATTTAATTCACGTTGGCATAGTTCAATGGGAGGATTCCATGGAATTTCCCCACATTATAGATTGGTTTAGGTGGTCCCCACAACTAAAATTAAAAGTGGTGCTTTCAACCTCGGGTGGTACCCACCTTCATAACTCAAATGGAGGTTTCAACAAGAAAAATGAAATAAAGATGGTTTCTTTTATTTTCATTCTTTTAACCTACCCAAAACGGTCTGAAAACTAACATTCACTCTTTACCTACTTCGATCGAGGTGAAGGTAACCTTAATCGATTATTGGCACTGCATGATCAACAGTGCCATCAGATTTCAATTCAGAGCACTGGTTAAAAAATAAATAAAACCCGCTCACACGTTTATTGAGAGTTCTGAAAAAAAAAGTATAGAAATTCATTCTGGGCACTCCGAGACTTGGAATCACATGACATCAATTTTCACGGATTCGTAATATTCCTATATAATTAAAAAAGTTAAATGAAAAAATCAGAGTCTTTACATATTTTACATTTTAATATAGGTAATTTGTAAGGCCAAAAAGGTCATCAAACTATAGATGCTTTTTATAGATGTCACATTTATTCATTCAAATCCACTTCCTTATTCATCATGTGTTAATATCATAGTGGTGGAATGTACCATTCATTATTCATAACAGTAGCAAACTAAATGATAGTCTTTATCACCTTTTTCATTTGTTTAGACATTTTAGTTAATTTATTTTACAAAATCCTAATTAAATTGATCCAATAACTACTATTTTATTATTAAAATGATGGTTCACCTCTTGATAGTTCAATATATACTATCCTTAATACCCATTTAATTTGATTCCAAATTAAGAGGAAATTTCTATACGGTATCTGGATGATCGCTTATTATTATTCATTATAATCATGTACATGTTCATTTGGGGATTATAATCTATATATCTATTTCTCATTTTGGTACATATATATCTGATGAATTCTTTTATAAAATCCTCATATATTCCAAAAATGAAAAGGAATCATCATCTGTTATTGAATGAATTCATTACTCTTTCCATTATTCGATTATATATTTCTTTTTATTGTTCTTCTACTCTATGTGGTACCACATGCTTCATCTTGTACCTCTTATTTCAAATAATTAACCCATATTATAATTTATATCATGAAACATTGTCATAACAATATTAGAGAACATATATTTTTTCAAAAAAAAAATTCATGCAACTATTTATCTCATCATGCATTAAAAACACATAATCTTCTCTTCATATAAGCATTAATTCTATATAATTTTCCGGTGACCTCTATACATCAAATTTAAAATTATAACAAAATATTTATATTATCTTGATTATAAACATCCACTTGTTTAGTTAATTAAAATATCATATGGTAGTAGTTAAACAATCATCATAAGAACATCTTTAGTTATTAGTGCCATTTTTCTTCTTCAATACATTGTAAATATTATCTAGAATCATCATATATCAATTTTTTATCGAAATTTTGATTGCATGTCTCGTTATCTGCAAATTTAATAACATTAGAAAAAATACTAAGGACCGTAAAACTATCTATTCATTAAAACATCATAATATATCCTCTATATGGGGAACATCTTCCAGTGTTCATTAGTAGTTATATAGGATCATAATAGAATTATCTCATAAGAGTATTCCTCTAATAGATTTAAATCATCAAATATATTCATCATTTGACATAGCTTTGAAAATTTAGACAAATTAACTTCATACATGGCCATTTTTTAGATAACCCTAAAAGATCTCATTGGATTGATTAAAAATATTTCTTATTCATTTGAAATCAAATTTCTAGTGATAATGATTTGAAGATATATTAAAGTTCACAATATATGAGATAATATTTTGGATGAAATCATAAAAGAAAATTAATCCAAATACTTATATTAGAATCATATATATGATTCCTCACAAAACCCTTCTATTTTTTATGACTCCTAAACTCTCGTATAATCAATCGGAAATATCCTCATCCATTGATGATCACATGTTACCTATATATTATTTTGTTTATATTAAAGAATCCATCTAATAATTGGTGAGATTTTATCTGATATATAATATATGATGTATCCATATTATTGTAAACATAAATCTAAAATCCATTCATATGTTTGAAACTCATCAGAACATACTTCATTTTCTTCATGTAAACTTATTTAATTTTATTTAATATAGTTATACTAGTCTATCTAATGGAATTCAAACAACTACATATTTATCTTCAATTTGTATATCATAATTTTTAAGAAAGATATTTCATCTTGGATATACTTAATAATTATTATATTCATAACATGAACATTTCAAATCCACTTTCAAATCTACCTTTTTAATATAGCTGATTTGACTCATTTTTAAATTCATTTCGATTAATAGAAAAAATCAACATTGAAACATAATAATAAAAACAATTATGTTTGATCGATCATAATGAAATTTATAAGAAATGTCTTATATGTTTTCTGGTAATTATAAATGTAATTTGTCAAATAATTCTTTCAACCTGCTATTTGATCAACTCATTATATTCACATCAGTCGACTATTATTGTGATCATTCCTATAGTGGCCTCCTAAACATTCTCATATATAATTAGGCAATTCAACTGTGTTTATCTAACTAAAAATGTTTGATTACATGGGATTATTTTTCATAGAAAGTATTATATGATTGATTAACTCATAGATATTAATCCAATTACTTCATTTCAGTCAGCTGAGAAAAATTCATAAGGAATATCCTAATGAAACTGTTATATTATTGATTAAAATATTATTCTCCAAAATTCAAAAAACATGTTTGAGACATTAAGAACATAGCATAAAACAACATATGAATACTCAATATGTTCAAATAACATTCTATTTTTATGTAATGAATTATCTCTATCTCTAATAAAGGAAATAACACTATTTATATGATTTTATAGATTATAGTATTTGAACACATCAACTGACCTTTCTAAAAAAATATTCTTTCTTACTTAATCAACATATAGAAACCAATTGAATAATTAAATTTCCTTTGAATCTATTTACAACTAGTGATAACCATTGATGAGACATATAACTAAAATCCAATGTGGGATACATAAAGAAGTTGAATTGAACACATGGTGTTCCTGTGAGTGGGAATTCATTAAATATAAAACCAAATGGTTTTAAAATATGAAACCATATGGTTTCATTAAATATAGATTCTGATTCAATTGATGATAAAGAATAAATTTCGGGATGTGACTAGTAGATTCATGTGGTGATGTTTTTTTTAGTGGTGAATTTTTTTAGCAGTAGATGTTTTGTGATGATGGGGTTGATATGTGTGTTTTTCTAGAGTCACATGATGTGAACACTTAGGATGGGTATTTTTTTCTATATTATCATCTTTTTTATGTTACATCAATATGATCCCCACCCATGTTGAGTAATACTTAAAAACCACAAATTATATTGGGTGTGTGTTTTCAGAAATATATGATGGTGAGGGGAATGGATGATTGACTACCATCTCATCCCAACTCTCTATTTGGAAATAGTACATGGTATCGATACCATATAGGTGATGATTATTGACCGAGGAAAATTTTTATTTGGGAAGCCATATGATGAGAGGCTGTGATATGTGGAGGTGGCCATACATGATATAATGATTGAATGATAATTCCAATTACCTATTATTTTATAATATTTTAATCTAATAAATTTTATTTCATTGAGATATTATGAAACACACGACATTGAGTTTTAAAATGTTATGACAATTTATTGAAAAACTATTTTTTCATGTGATAGTTATCACCTTCCATTGGGAATATAATGTATGATTATATATAACTAATTTATAAAAATATATTATTTACATATTTATTACACTAAATCATTGGTTATGAATTGTATTTAACTGAAAATAAATCCATTCGTATGTAAATATTGTTTTTTAATAAAATTATTTATTCACCAAATTTATTATTATCTAATAAAATTTGAATAATATATAATAATTAATTATTTATGCTAAATTTTTATGTTATAAAAATAATTAAATTGGTTAATATTAATCAAATGGATTTTACTAGGCATGTGTTAAAAATAAATCTGATTCTATGCTTATAACTTACTTTTCTAAAAAAATGTTTCCATTGTGTTTTTCAAAGATATTTAAAGAATGATTTATTATAATTAAAGAAAAATAATATATCAAAATGGATTCCATATTATTAATTGTATGTTATATATTTTATAAACAAACCCATTTTATATTTAGTCATTATGAATACTAAATATGGTTATTTTTTCACCTTGTTATGGTTAAATCAATTATTACATTATAAAAAATGATTATGAGGGTTTAAAAATATCATTAAAACCTCCTTTATTTCTATTGAGTGAGTTCTTTTGATAATATTAGTATAATATTATATAAAATGGAAATTTGGTGTCATTTTACATTGATATTGACTATAATATTATTTTATGTAACGAATAAAGATAAAATGTAACTCTCTCTGTTTTCATATCAATAGTGTTTCTCTATATATATAAAAATTAATTATCATTAAATAAAAGTTTTAGTTTTTTTATTAATTAAATTTTTATCATTTTACATTATTTTTAATTTTTACTAGTGGAATAATTACATTAAATTATTTTTCAACACTGACACACTATATCTTCATGTAATTGGGAAAAATAATTTTAATAAATGTTTTTAAATGTATTGAATTATTGTGGTACAAATATTTTATTCTAATATATAGAAATTTATTAATATTTTAATGGTTTATTTATGAATACCATTTCAGTATTTTTATATTTACATGTCAACTATTTGAGTAGTCTTGAAAAAATTGTAATGGTATCTAATGATAAATAACAATTTATTAGATAGATTAAAAATCATAAGAATTTAATTCTCAGTCAAATAGATGGTATATGATCGATCAGATGAAAAATTCAACTTATGGGTCTGTTTTCCTTTTATTATAACATTCTTTTCCCCTAATGTTTGAAAAAATGTTAATCAATGAAATTTTCAAAAAGGATAATAACGGGGGAAACAATGATATATGTGTAAACAAAACACCTAATAATGTTAGAATATTATTTTATGGTATTAGTTAGTCTTATCCCAATCCAATATTTTAAATATATCATTCCTAATTAACATGAAAATGAAAATTATTTTTTATTAAATTAATAATTTGATAAATTCCAAGTGTTCCTCTCCCCTCACTTATAAAACCAGACCCCTATTATTCTTTATTCAAAAATTTATAGTAACCTCTCTCATCCAATCAACATCCAAATACCTTTCAAGATTCAGTCCTTTAATCCTAGAATCAATGATTTTCTCTTAATTCAAATAATTAATGTTTAATAGTCCAAACCAAATGGGTTAAATCAGAAAAGAGATAGTCGTCTTTAAAGACTTATACATGTTTATGTCTTCTTCCACATCCAAATGATATATTTTAACCATAATTAAT
Organism: Viscum album; assembly: GCA_963277665.1. Taxonomy (NCBI): domain Eukaryota; kingdom Viridiplantae; phylum Streptophyta; class Magnoliopsida; order Santalales; family Viscaceae; genus Viscum; species Viscum album. Next base: position 1,036,043,466 of record OY728122.1, on the reverse strand, counting down.
TAATTATTATATCATCATAACTATATTTATATGTTTTATGATAATATTAAAATCATTTTACACCTATTTTCTATCCTATGGTATGATAAAACATTTCTTATTCATACGTATGACTTACCATCTCCGTATTGCAGTGTAGTCAATCTTTCCACACCATTTTAAATTAATGGTTACAAAGAAGGATATAATTAATTTGAATATTTATGTATGTGTGTGTGATATTTGTAAAATAAATATTTCTCTAATAATAGAAAATGTTATTTACTTTTTTACACTTCCACCCAATAGAAAATCACAAAGTCACTCATGCATAATTTCTGGCTAACACCTTCACAATGTGATGAGATTTTTTTCCATCATCAAAATTCATAGATGATTATTTATATATTTATATAATGATATTATTTAATATTTATATAATTATTATTATTAATTTATGATAACTTTTAAATCCCTAACCCAAGAAGCCATGATTCATTGCATTCCTTTATAAAATTGGTTGTATTATAAGGAATTAAATCATTATGGACCTTTTAGTTTAGTAGTTTTGGAAGACTAGATTATATTCATGATACCCATATTTTATTGTGAAATAGAAAATAAAACATGATAAAAAAATTAAATGAAATTAATTGTATCCTTGAAATTAAATTCAGTGATTCCTTATTCAAAACCTGTGTAATGGAAACACAATAATGGTGATCTTGAATGCCTATTAAGGTTATGTGATGCAGAAGAAATAATATATTTTCGAAAATAAACAAAATTTTAATGAAAATAAATGATAAAAAGTTCCATTAAATTGACTACATAATGAATAATCATAAGGAAATGGTAATAAACGAAAACACTTGTCATTTAATGTGTAAACTAGGAATATAATTCATCAATAGATATGGCCAAGAAAAATTATCATGGATAACTAATAAATGAGTCTAATTGAGAGAAATTCATAATTGTTAGACAACATGTTTTTTAGTTACAAGAAACACCCTTATCTAGACCATTCCCAAGATAGTTTGGTATATCCAATAAAAACCTGTCAAATTTGGCCAACAAATTTGTCTCATAAGACAACCAAAGCATCAATAGGCTATCGATTACCTGGACCCACATGTGACATAACTATCCAAATAATTCATAATATATCACGTAATAGATTTAATTTATGAATAATTTTCCATATCAAATATCCACATTGAAAAAAATGTAATTATCAATAATTCCATAGTTTATTAAATAACTCTCTTAGTTAACACTCTATGTAAAATAATATACTATTTAGGAAATAATAATACATGTTACTTGAGAATATGGACATGTAATAAAAATTTAATGTACTAGAAAAATGATCATAGAGAAGGATATTATTTAAATAGAATATTGAAAATCATAATATAATGTTAGATTTTAATGGTAATCATAAAACACAATCTTATGGAAAATAATTTTCAAACATTCCAAAGTATCCATACTAATTTGAAATATTTTATTTATAATCCCCATGAAGGAATAAAAATAAATGAAATTTTTTAATACCATTTTTATAATATTATTCATGATATAATATATCAAAAGGGGTAGTGGTACATCACAAAAAAGAAGTAAGTGGTTACTATGACAATTATCTCACATATATGAAAAGTTAAATGAAAATCAACCACCTTGATTTAATTTAATCATGTGTGTATCTGTCTTCCTGAATAATAAACATATGTTAATTATTTAATTTTAACATAAATATTTTCATGTTTATTATTAATTTTTCATCACTTATTTCAATTTCATATACAACTAGATAAAAATTTAAGTTTACATCGGGTGTTGTGACAATATTTGGTTCATCTGTTAAAAATGAATTTGGTAAGTCGACTTTAGATTAGGGGTCATTATATAAAATTTTACAGAATAATAGTAATGAAATAAATATATTCCAATTATTCTTTTAAAACAAATATTGAAATATGATTTTGAAAAATGAACCAACATTATAATCATGGAGTTTTTAGTCTATATGTACACAAGAATAACGTTCATATTTTTTAATGATTGTAATGGAAATAATGTCAGTAATATTATATATCTACTTAAACATAAAAATATAATAAATACCTTGGTATTTAATCATAAATATTTATATATAAATTAATTTGGGTAAAACGGAATCACATCATGTTGTGGAGGTTGTATTCCACACGTCCATGAATAATGTTATCGCAATTTTTATGTGTGAAATTGGTAATAAAGAAAGTTATATGTTATATTATCAAAAATTTAATTATGTAATTAATATAATATATATATATATATCATTTATGTCACATGGTTTTAATTTAAACCCATCCTTAATCAATTCTATGTAATGTGTTTATGTATCACATTGGTTTGAGGATACGGTAGTCCACACATTATCAAACGATGTTATCATATTCCCCAAAAATGTAAATCATAATGGCATGCTATATAAAAACTTGTTAATAATAAATAAATTATTAAATTCACATATATAATATATAAACATATTTTTCTTCATAATTCCAACCTTGAGAGGTGGTGATGTTAATCAAAAGAATCATTGTTTCATAGAGCAGTAGTTTACCGTACATGAACGGTAAGTTCATTAACCATTGATGGAAGTGTGTGTTTGTTTAGGTGGAACTGTTTCCATAAGAAAATTTCACATTATTTTTTGATACTAATGTTATTATATATGCATGTAATAATAATATTTTATGTGTTAAACAATATAAATAAATAAAGGGAGCTTGAGGAAGTATGTTACCTCTTTTTTGTGTAACTTCATTGGATATGCCTCAAAGGGATTACTTGTATATATTTAAACCCCAATCTAAGGACTCTAGGATGAGGGGAGGGGTTTTGGGGTAATATTTTAATAGTGTTTTGGTGAACCAAATGGATTTAAAGGTTAGAATAAATATCATGGATATGTTTCTTTTTATAATGGATGAGGAGTTATAATCATTAAAATTTTCGAATTGGGAATTACACCCATGTTTTTCCCATGTCTGGTGGCTCCAATATTATTAAAAATTATATAATAGGGAGTATAGGTTCTATATATTGAATGAAAATTTATTTTTGAAATGTTTATAGTTCATTTTAGATCTCTTGGTTATGGTTTATTCATTTTTCAAACTATTTTTTCTCTTAAACACTATAATTAATTTTATTCACATTTTGTAATATTTGAGATGAAAAACTAATTTAACCTTGTTATAAATTATATATTTTTAACATTATAGATATTAAATAAAATTTTAATAATTTCAATCTCAAAAGAGTTTGAAATTATCTTAAAATTGATCCCGCATATGGGACGACAATGTCATTTTTTAAATTTAAAATGATCATATGATTGCTATGTTTTTCTATCAAATTTTAATATTAAAAGAGTAATCATGACTTAATTGGGTTATTATTTTAATTTTTTTAATTAGTATTTTAATCTAAAAAATATAATTATTCCTTATAATTAAATTAGATGAAGAATAAATTTTGAATTAAAATATACTATTTTCACCATTCATTAAAAACAATTTTACAGAAAAAGAAAAAATATTCATGAAAACCTAATTTTGAAAGTTATTTTTCAAAAATGAAATTTATTTTTTAATATTAAATTATTAAAATGTAAACATTCAGAGCTAAATTTGTCACACCCTTAAATTATTTTCTAAATTTCGATTATAAAATTATAGGTTTTTTCTGAAATATTAGTTTTTTTGTAATCTTAGGATTATGAAATTATTTGCATGAATGTATAAAATATTTTGATGAAAATATAATATAAAATATTCTATAAATTCATCTAGTAATAATAATTAATTTAACATATATATATATCAATCTCATTTTACACATTTAAATAGTTTTTATAATATTATTATGTTTATATTATTTTGGTTTCTATATTAATTTCTAATTAGAAGGTTACTAATAAATTCAACTATATTTTTCCTAATTTAGTTAATAATAATATTAACCATTACTATTATCGATACATTATATCTTATTATATTAAATAATATTAATTTAAATAGTATAATATTGTGTGGTAAACCTTATTCATCCATGCTTTACCAGACATCGAGGAAAGTTATTGTGGCATGTAACAAAAGATAACCTCGATGTTCTGTGTTGGAAAAAATAAAAATTATTCCATGTGTATCATAAAATTAGATTAGTTGTTTTTAAATAAATCTAGAAGGGAAATTAAATTTATTTTAAAAAAATATTGTAAGTTACTGGGGTGATACATTCTTCCCACCATAACCATATTTCTTCATCTTAATTTAAAATTCATCTTAATAATATGGGGATTGATATTTTAAAATAATCTTCTTTAGAAGGCCACATTTTATATAGGATTAATATCACTTATTCTTAATAAGATAGATTGGGAGGTATGAAGGTGACATAACATGGGTCCCTTATAAGAGAAGATATGTCGGAAATAAAAACATGGGCGCAGAAGAAAAGCATAAATAGTTATAGTCATTGGTCACAAAAAATCCAATAATCAATAGAATGTTATGTAATGTAAGTCCATAACAAGTTGATGATCTAGAGTACTATTTTTTATATTTAATATGAACATAATAATACTATATTTTTACTTCAAGACCCTTTTTCAATAGTTTAAGAATTCTATCACCATTAAACAATATTGGTAAATATAGGTTTCTATGAACATAATTTTTTACTTTGATTACTCCTTGACATTTTTGACTTCATCTCATCGCAGATGAGGCTTCATAATGTGATGTAATACATTAAACTATTTATTAAATGATCAAATATTATAAATTGTAATGATCCAATATATTAGATTCATTTTTATTAGTTAGTATAATAAAATTTAATTTATCCATGTAAATAATCATTATCTAAATGTCCAAAATATATTAAGGGATATATTTATCTCATATATGCATTTTCAAATTTTTTTGAATTACTACTCACTCACTTTTATTTGTACAATACAACATGTGATCTCAAATCCTTTATTAAATTGTACTTCAGTACAATCCTATCATATTTCATAACCACTGTAATTCTTATATCATTGATAAAACATTGAAATAACATAATTATTGAATCTATGTCCAAGCCCATTAATAATTACACTTTGGTAGTGTTAATAACATATGCTCGACCTTGATCCCATAGCTCCTTATAAGGTACATTTCCTTGATTGATAGGACATTCATTTGTATAACGAGCTATCTATTTGGAGTTATAACAAATAAAAAAATTCCTTCATTACATAACATTATTTTTATTGGTGACCCTTTTCTCTTAAATTATAAAAAATTTCAATCCTTTCAAGCATTTCTCATGGTGATTCATTCCATAATTATGGAATGTAGTAAAAGCATTCATTCACTTCTAATAATTATTTATGATTTTCTCTTGCATTATCTTTATCTCTTGATTCCCTTTGATGAAATAAGATATGGAAAATTATTTATTTATATTGATATAACATGATTCAATTTTATTATATGAATACATGATTTGAGGCACGAGGACACTTCAGAGACCTGGCCTAATCGCTTTAGTGAAATGATAAATCGTACATTCTTTGTTGCATGTGAAATCCATTGAATACCTTGCTAACTATGTAATGGTAGCTTCATACAACACCAACATTTCATCATACATTATCTTAAAACTAAGTAAAATTATATTTATCATCATTTTTTTATTATTAGGGGAGTATTTATCAATGAATGTCTTTTTCAAAGTCCTTCATTCAATCCGTTCTTTTTCTTCTTCCTCTCAAGTATTTTGGGTCTAGGGCCACAAATTATCAGAACCTCTTTGTATTCAATACACCTTATGTGAAACATTTTCCATTTCACTACATCTTTAATCTATAAATATCAATCTCTAGAGACTCATTCCAATTATCAGTCTCCTCCGGGTGAGTATTCCCACTAAATTATGGGGGTCTCTACCACATAAAGCAATCCAACGTCATAAAATCATATTGCAGAACTAGTTTCTCCAATCCTGAATGGGTATTTATAGTAGGAGAATTATTATTCCCTAATATATCTCTATTTATCTCCTTCACAATTTTAGCTATATTGTTTTACTTAATAGGGATATATGTACATTTCCCATGAGTAGTGATACAATTGTCTCTTTCATGAACTATTTATATACAATAAAATATACTAGATAATTTCATTATATTATAAACATCGTATAATTATAAATATGACTTAACACTTATAACTAAATGACATGTATATGTTTTTAAAATAATGTAATAATATATATGATTTCTTTTGGAAAATCATTACGTTTAAATCCATCATAATGGTTTGTTAAAAAAATGCAAACTATCCTATGAATATCCTCCAGTAGTGTCAAACTAGCTACAAATCAAGGGCAATTACCATGTACTATCATATTCTGAGTTATACCCACAAGCATTTTTTTAGAGTTATTACAACTAGGAAAATCTATTCTAATAAGACATCAACTCATAGTATCCAGGAAAAGATGTGTTTCTAGGAATACCTACATAATATCTTCCTTAACAAAATTTTAGTATATTTTTATATACTTTCCCTAAATATATATAAGGTTTTGTTCCATAATATATTTTTTCAAAATATAAATTTCATATATTTTTCTCAACTTTGTCTAATAATAATTGTAATGACCCAGCCCTAGATACCTAGAGTCGGTACATTCTATAATTATATTGGCATGATTACATGGAATCAATCCCCGAAGTATCGATCAGTTTAATTTTTTCGGAAAACCATATTACAAAAATGATAAACATACTAAAATGGAAAATAGAAAATAAAACATGATATATAATAAAATAACACTAACTAAATGCTTGAAATATTATTCAAATATTTCTTCTTCATAATATAGGGAAATGAAACGTAAAAAGGGTGAGTGGAAATTCATATTAAGGGTAATTAAATAGAAATAATTAATTAATAGATGAGAATAACCCACATTTTAAAGTAAATAAATCACAAAACATTCCATTAAACTAACAACATAATTAATAATCAATATAGAAATGTAAGAAACTGAAACACATTCCATATAATCAATAAACTACTAATAGAGTGAATCCCAAGATATGTCAAGGAAAAAATATAATGGATAAATAAAATATGAATCTTAATGAGGGAAATGGTTTTTTATTTTATTCTAGGTTTTCTAGTAATATTGAATATTTTTCATCAAGACCATTTAAAATATTTTTCACCATATCAGGTATACACCTGTCTAATTTCCCAACCAATTTTTCTCACGAGACTACTAATGCCTTGAGGGGATATCAATAACCATGCCCCAAATATGTCATAAATTCCCTAATAATTCTTAATATATCTAGTAATAGATTAAATTTATGAACATTGTTCTATATCAAATATCTATATTTAATAAAATAAACATATTTATCAACAATTCCTTATTTAATCAAATACGTTTCAAATTGTAGAGTATATGTAAAATGTGATATAGTTTAAGAATTAAAATATCTATTCCATGAGAATATGGATATTTAAGAAAAATGTATTATAACATAAAAACTATCATAAAGAAAGTGATTCTTTCAATTGAAATATAACAATGAAAAAAAAGATATATTAAAAAGTTAATCATTAAAGACATGATTGAGGAAAATAATTTTTAAACATTTTAATGTTTCCCTAACAACATTGAAACATTTGAATAATAATCCATGTGAAGGAATAACATTAAATTAAGGTTTTTAATTCCATGAATGTGAATGTTTTTATTATATAATATATCAACAGGGGAAGCTGATACACTCCAAAGAAGAATTAAGTGCTGAATATGGCATATCATACAGTTATAAAAAATGAGGTAAAAGTTATTTACCTTTAGTATGAATTGCCATATGTGTCATTATATTCCTAAATAAAAATCATATGTTAATTATTTAAATTTATCTGAACCCTTTTTAGGTTTATGAATAATTTTTCTTCACTTATTACAATGTTTTATACAACTACTTAAAAATTATGTTTATGTCAAGTGCTTAGAAAAAATTTGGTTCATGTGTTAAAAATTACATTAGGAGGTCAACTATGGTCAGAGGGGTCATTATATAAACATATAGAGATCAATAATCATTACATTATAATATGTAAATTTTAATATTAAAACGAATCTTGAATTATGTTTATTAAAAAGAAACCAATGTTACAATCATGAAGATGGTAGGTCGTACTTACACATGAGTAATGTTCCTATTTTTCAATGATCCTTGTGGAATAGAGGTAAGTAACATTAAATAATTAAATAATTATAAATATATCATAAATTAAATTATATTTAATCATATATATATATATAATTCTTATGTGTATAAGTAATCTCATCGTGTCGAGTAGGCGATAGTCCACATAGCCATGAAAGAAGATATTGCATTTTTAGTATATGAAATGGGTTATAAAGAATGTGACATAATATTTTTCTATATACATAATTATTTCATAAATATAATACATATTTCATTTATGTCACATATTTTTAATTAAATCCATTCTTAAAACATTAAATGTAATGTGTAAACATACCAAATCACATTGAAGAGGTGGTAGTCACCACTTCCACAAACGATGTCATCATATTCCCACCAAATGAAATGCATAAAGGAATGTTATATAAAAAAATTACATTATATTAAAGACATTATAAATATAATATATATCACATGTAAATATGTTTTCCATCATAATCCCCCCATGATAGGTTGTAAAGGTTGAAAATAGACTATCTTCATTTTGCGAGGCAGTAGTTCGACATACATGAATGGTGAGTTCATTTCCCATTTGATTGAAGTGGTTGTATATTTATGTAGAACCAATAACGAAACAAATATCACTTATATATTTTAGAAACGTTTTCTTATAATCTTGGAATAATAATATCCTAATAGGTGGATAATTAATAATAATAATTTTTGGAAGGATGTTACCACCTCTTTGGGTAACTTCTTTTGGTTTGCACCAAAGCGCTTCCTTTGATGGATTTATTCACAACGTGAATACACTGGGAATATGGTAGGGGTTTTGGGTAATATTTTATTATATTTTTTATGATCCAAAGGGATTTAAATATGTGAATAAATTATAGTGGTGAGTTTCTTTTTGTAGTGGAGAAGTAGTGGAATTCATGGAAATTTTTTAAAAGTGAATTGTAACCAAGTTTTCACCATGTAATGTGGATATAATAATATAAAAATTTTAAAATAATTTATTATAGGTTGGTAATATGGACATACAATGGGTTTTAGAAACCTTTATAGTTCATTTGGACTTTAATTATATGTTTTAGTCCTTTTATATGTTAATTTTTCTATTAATCACTATAATTAATTTTATTCACATTGAATAATATTTTTTTGTGAAATAATAAGTTCACCTTAGAAAAAATTAAAAAATATTATAATTAAAAATATTAATTAATTAATTTTTAATTACAATCACAAAATTGGAAGAAATTAATTTAAAATTTATCCTACAGACGGGACTATAATATGTGTTTTTAAGGTAAAAATGTTCAAATGTTTGAAAACAATTCATATCAAATTTCAATTTTAAATTGATTAAAATAGCCTATATTTATTTAATAAGTGAAAAAAGATCAAATTATAATATTAATCCAATAAAAAATATATTTTTTCCTTATATATAATTTAGATTAAAATGAATTTTTTAATTAAAAATCAATATTTTTCACTTTTCATTAAAAATTTATACATCACAAAAAAATACCAAAATTTACCTTAAGCTATTTTTAATGTATAAATTATAAAAATTAAGATTAATTTGTCATATTAAATTCATAAAAAGGTCAAAATATAGATTTAAAAAATTGAACTATTAAAAGGAAGTATACTTTCCTTTATAAAAATTTATGTTTTATTTGTAATAGTGGATATATTTTTATATTATGATTATAAAATTAATTAGATTAATTTCAAAAATATTTTATTGAATATATAATACATAAATTGTATTAAAATAAATCACTGATAGTAACTAATATTTATAATGTAGATAAATAAACCTTTACACATAAAAACAGTATTTTATAAAATCATTCCTTTTAAATTCATTTGGTTTCTATATTCATTTATAATAAATAGGTATCAGTTGAATTAAACTATATTTTTTCACATTTTAGTTCATACTATTCCAAACCATCAATTTAGTGGATAGTTTATTTCTTATTATATTAAATAATAACATTTATAATAATATATTTTTGTGTAGTAAAACATGGTATCCCAAGTTATGCATAAAATCGAGGAAAGTCGTTATTTAATGAGACACAAGCTAACATCAGTGTTACATGTAATGAAAATTAAATATTATGTCATGGGTAATATAATATTAAGTTTGTGTTTTTTTAAAAGAAATATGGGAGAAAAATTAATTTTTTTCTAATAGGACAATATTATCATGTCTTGGGGTGTTACAATAAAACCATTACTATGGTGTCAGAATCAAAAACATTAAATTAAAAAAAAACATAAAATAGAACTATATTTAATAAATTGATCATTTTAATGATGAATTATTAATATATATAAAATTTGAAAATATACTAGAATGGTATGTATAATGTTATGTATGAATATGGCTCTAAAATAGATGTATAATAAATCTATATTTAATATATAGGTGGTTTAAACATGTACAAAGTATGATGATACTCTATGTAATGGATTGTTTCAGAATATTATAATTATTTAGGATTGTTTATGGTTATGTCTCTATTGAAATATTATTAAAAACTATCAATCATAAATACAATAAATTTTATTTTCATATTATTATTCATTTTTTTTCATATAATATAATAATTTCACTTTGATTGGTACCTAAAATTCTAATGGAAAAGTATTTTTTTTTTGAAAAAAAACACATTAATTTCTCTTCGGTCGACACACATTTTCTTTAGTGACAATGTTTTATCTAAAAATAATAATACATTGTATGTACTATTGTCCTATTCTTTTCAAAATAATTTATACCATTTTTTATTTTTAATAAAAACATTTCAATGAATTACTTCTATCATTTTATGATTGATGTAGTTTTGAATTTTACCAAAAACGTGAAAGGAATAATTATTTTAATGTAACTAGCATGAATAGAATTTCCCATTACCTGTATAACCCAATTTTTTTTAGATTCATTAAAAATATTGAATAATTATTTCAAGATGAAATTAATTTTTAATTTAGTTGTTACATTTTATGATTTAAAATGAGTTATTTTATAACAAAAAAAATATTCTCCGTAAAAATTCAGTGATACTTTTAAATTATTTTCACAAATTTGAAAAATCGTGGATGAATCTTTTACTAGGATATGTAAATAATCATATTATACCATCCAATATTTTCTTTGGATGATTTATATAGTGAACCATACAATTCATAAATAGTTATTATACATCAATAGATAAATCTAATATTCAAATCATAACAATCAACACAAAAATTTAGACAATTTCCATTGGAAACATGACGAAATGAATAAATGGTTCATAATTGATTTATATAATCTACACCATTGATATTAATGACTATCAATATTCTTTGATAGAGAAAACATAAATTATTTATTTAAAAATTGGTTAATTGAAACATAAAAAATGTGGATCTTTATGACATAGTAAAAGAAATAAGGGAAATATAAATGAATATATAATAATAACAAGGGATAAAGGGTATGTGACCCTACTCTAAAAATTTTAAAACCGTACAAAATATTTCATAGAAAATATTCATTAGTTATGGAAAAAATCATTGTTGTGTATAAGGCACGAATCATAATGGAATCAAACAACAAGAGCTGTGAGATTATAACATTAGAAAATGATAGGTAATTGTTTCATACAAATAAAAATTGAAATTAATTCCCCTCGTAGATAATAGTTTTTTATGATACTATAATAGTGGAATGGGTTTACTCCCTAAAATATATTTGTATCTATGCTTCACTCCAAATACTATCATAGTGGAAAAAGTCCTTTTATGATCTGGGTTCACTACATATTCTAGTCCTATTTCTCTCTAGAGATATCAATCCTTACCAAATGTATTACAGGGAGATATAGGTCTGGTAAATCACATAGTGAAATTCATACATGTCTGTTCCCCAAGATCATAATTAATTGATGATAATGAAACCCATAACAATAAATGGGTTTCATAATAATATCATCATAGAATAACCTATGGAAAAGGAATAGGTTTTATATGATTCATCATAAACATAAACTATATAGAGATATATTAGTAATGATATCCTTGGATCATATACTCTATAAATTATAACTGAGGTCAATTTTTTATAATCATTTATAAATATATGTATCATTAAAACATCATTAAACAATTCATGGGGATAATAACCCTTCAATTTTGAATTCACTTATATTTAAAAATACTATGCACATATAAAAGAATATATTTTTATTAAAAAAATATTTTATATTCTAAAATATGCTTCAAATAAATTATTGTTCATGAAGGAGGAAAATGTATATCATTTTTTATATGTCAAAGAAATTACATTAACATTTTTTCCATAAATTTCATAGTGTTTCCCCTTCTTAAAATGACAAGAAGTTGAATTTATAATCCTTTTTTAGAAACTAAAATGTGGGTAAAAATATCTATATTAAATCTTATTAATATATTAAAAAAATATAAAAAATATATGAATTAGACATGGAAGATTAATAATCCTCATTTGAGAATTAATCACAAACATTATTGAATCATATTGAAATTGTGAAATAAAACCCTTACCAATTTTTATCATTTGAATAGTAAGCCCCATGAAATATATAATTTTATACGGATATATAAATCCAAAAAATTATCATGATAATAATAATAAACTACATTCAAGGGTATTATATACACCAACCCAAATAAACAACTGGTATATAAGTCATATTTCCCACATAATTAAAATTGAGTTGATAATCACTTAACATGAGTAACCTTGATTATAATGTAAACTAATATCTGGTATAATTTATTTAAATATATTAAAATTCTATAAAAGTTTCATTATCATTCTTATAAAATCATATATTAGTAATTTATATCATTTCAACACTCACTTTTATCAATAATTAATTATTAAAGCTGTTATTTTTGAGTGTAAATAGTTTTTTTTACCGTGAATATTTTAGTTAAGTATTAATGATCCATTTTAAAAAATCCTTATTCCATCGAATATATAATATTAATAATTATATAAATATCATATATATTAATTATATATGAAAAAACTTTTTTTTTCAAAGGATGGAATGAAATAAAGTTAAATATTAACTAAACTCTCTCTGATAATTATGATATCATTAATTTCACATATATTAAAAATATTCTCCACATTACCATAATAGTAAAATTTAAATGAAAATAAATCACATAACTTCATGGAGGTGGAAGATCTAAGGTACATAAAACATTGTGATTGTTCTCCAATGTATTGTAAGAGATGGTTGTAGATGTAACATTATAAATTTAAAAGTTTGGTTATGTCATAATTATTTTATATAAACATTTATCCCATTAAAATATCCTTCCATAAAAGTAATTGTTGTGAAATAATATATATATCTATAAGGATATGGTAAGATATATTTATGTACAAGTGACACATTCACATCACATGTATTTGAAAAATAGTTTGTATAATAGAATTTCCATAAAAATAATAACATTTAAAAATCTTTTTCATGAGGGTTAAATTATATAATGAGAAATAAAATTTATTTATAGGAGGTAAATTAGTATATAAAAAAAGAGATATGTTTAGGAAATTTCCTCTTCTTCGGAATGGATCCTTTAAATATCTTATAATTTGTCCAAGGTTAGGACATTGAGTAAGGGTAGTAATTATATAATTTTTATATGGAGCTTTAGATGAAATGTTTTTGGAATTATATCAACAAAAATAGCTTAAATAGTTTCACATGTGTGAGGGAGGTGGTTACCTTATTTAACATTTGTGAAAGGCAATTAAAGAAGTTCTCAAAAGATTAAATTTTATTAAATCTTCACTCAGTCAAAATAGTTATAAATATCACATAAATTATCAAGGGATAATATTTTACACCAAATAATATCCCATTTTTCATTTCTTTAATTGTTTTTAAATTTTTAGGTAATTTCATAAAATATTATTTTGTGGAAATTTTGTTTTTGTCAATTTTGAAATTTTTCAATTAGTTTGACAAAAAATACTTAGAAAAAAGATATAAATTCATATATAATTTTTTAATAATAAACCAATATTTTATATCATCTTATAAAATTCATGGAAGATAATAACCCACTAAAATTAATAATAATTTTTTTTATTTTTATCATTTTTTAATATTTTTTTTATTATTTGATGAAAAAAAGTTTCAACATTTCATGATATAAAAGTTCATTATATAATTTCTAAAAAATATAAAAACATCTGTATAATTAATTTTTTTATTATGCTCGAAACAGAGGCTTATATTAGTTTATAAATATAATATTCCCTTTTTTGAAACATAATATGTATTAAAAACCAAGAGAATGACATTTTGTATCATTACATGATTTATATAATATCTAATCCAATTTGATAGAAAAAATTACCTTTAAAAAACTAAATTTCAAAAAAATTCATACATCATTTGAATCAAATTTGTTTTATAGAAAATAGAAAATAAATGAAAATGTTTTCAAAAAATTAATTTGGGTTTAACCATTTGCTAAAACATTTAAAACTATAACAACAATAATTTATTTAATCAATGTGCATCAAAATAGTTACTCAAAATGGAAAAACAACATATAAATGGTAATACAAGATATTATAATGTATATTATTATCACATGGAAGAATAATATATTATTATTAATTTTATATCATTTAATAAAATTTAGATTTTTCTAAAATAACATTTAAGTAAATTCATTGAACTATTCATTACATTGACATTAATAACATCCAGAAACCAAATAAAATTAAAAATAATTATTTTAACACAGCTCAAACATATCAAATTAATCTATAAAATTCATTTATAACTATAATTATCCCAAATTATAATATATTTAATAAATTTAATATAATCTATTTTTCTTTTTTATTAAATTAATAATTACATTGTTGGTGTTTTATAAGCATTTAAGTTATTTATTTAATACGAAAAATATATATATAAGTAACAAATATTAAAATAAGCTTATTATTACCAAGATATCTATTAAAATTCTATTATATATTCATTTTAACTCTTATATATGTCATGAGAAATTATTTTATATGTTATTATGACTTTTTTAAACCTAGTGCCAACATTGCAAAAACCTTTGAATATGCATATTGTCACTGAGCTCCAAAATATTTTCTTAACCATGAAAAAAATCTATAATACTTATTATTTAAACAAAACTATAAGGAACTTAGTAAATCTCAAATAGTATCTTTAGGATACAAAATTTTACGTTTTCAGTGCGTCATAGTCTCAACATCGTCAATAATGTTTTTTTATTATAAATTATAATATAATTTTTATTTTTTGAATTATGTTTGTATGATATTTATATTATTTAATCATATTTTATTCATTCCATGATATTTATAAATTCTTATATTATTTTTATTTCACGGTTTCATCTTAATAATTAATTTCTTATATAAATTTTTTTATTTTTACTATTCATTAAAATGTTAAGTTCATCATAAAATTACAAAAAATTAATGGTAAGCTATTTTTGGTATGATTAATTTATAAATAATATTATTTTTTTGTATATAGTTTCTAAATGTTTGAGAAATTAATAATTATAAATTAACAAAAATGTATTTTTTTAAATACAACATATTTCAAAATCATCGAATAAGTTACTAATAATTGAGAACACATTTCTTAAGAATTAATAAATAAAATTACATTGACTAGTTACCACATATATATACATATATATATCATAATTTCTTTAATTCTATTTATACCACAAATTCAAAAATATGTTTATAAATGTCATATTTAAATAATTTCATTTTTCTATTCGTTTATGGTTTTTGTTTCCTGTAATGCATGCTATTGATGAAATTAAATTAAAATATATAGAAATATTCATTAAATTTCTTATTTTTAAATACCCTGCTAAATAAATTATGTCCTCACAATTTGTATGTCTTCTTTATAATAAAACATTTTAATTTGGAATATTCTATTTTGAAACTGCACATCATAGAAAGGGTTAATAAATCCCTCTATTAAAAACATGGTTATAAAACTATGAATGAAACAAAAACACTATGTTTCTAAATAGGAAAACATTTCTAGGATGATAAAATTGGGGAAAATAAGGGAAAATGACCAGAAATTATGAGCGAAGAGTGGTAGATGACATGGCATGGAAAAATATAACAGCAAAAAAAAACCACGAATTAGTGGGGAGTTAAGAGGCAATCAATTCATTGTAATTGTAGTTCATAAGAAATCTATAAGAACCTAGTTTTTTCATAGAATGACTTTGGAATATTCTTGATATTATTCCAAAGTAGCGCCTTCAGACGGCGTGCAATTCTGAGCCCCGGTGTAGCTGGAAATAAATTTTCAGTGCGTTCAGACTGGACACGGCAATTAAATGGGATAACTACTAAACGGTGATCCAGATCAGAATTCTGAGTGTATGGATGGGTTGGGAATGTGGTTTTTTACCCTAGGAACGGTATAAAACATGTCGGGGTGTGACGTTTGGACCCCTCGCTAACTATCAGATCGTGGAACGGATAAATTAAATAAATAATTTATTCGTTTAATGGCTCAACTCAAGTGTCTCTTAAAAGATGGCTCGGATTGAAAAAACGGAGGCCACCGTTGAGTTCCTAGCATGCCATTTACCCAAGGAGGGGTGTCTGTTTCGCGGGTGCGGGCCGTCAATGAAAAATGGCCCTAGGGGCGTTTTCGTAATTTGGAAACCTCAGGCGTTGAGTTTAATAACTTTTGAACGGGGTCTCAGATTAAAATTATCAGACCACCATTATTCTTGGGAGGTGGTGTTTACCCGAGTGGAAAGCGTAACCTCAACCCCGTCAAGGTTTTCGGTTGCCTGTTAAATAGAGGTTTTAAATTAATTAAAAATTTAATTATGTTTTTTTTATTTAAAAACTTACCCACCTCCCCTCTTTTCCCCTTCCTCTAATATAGTAGAAGAACACTCAAGGAATCCCCATCAATCTCCTCCCCCTCCTCCTCCGATCAAGGTGGAAGAGGCTACGACTAAGGTGGTTCTACGACGAAGCGTTGGGCGAAGCCCAACTAGGGATGAGGTTTTGGTTTGCGTTTTCATTTCCAAACACTTTTTCAATTCAGTAATAGCATTGAATTCCAGTATAATTTGAAATAAAAGTCCATGGTCGTGTAGTATAAATTATTTCCCTTCCAACGCAATTTTTGTTTTGTAAATCGACGTTTGGAGGAGTTCGCAATCATTCGCCTAAGTGTGCAAGAATTGGGGGTCGTTTGATGGTTTCCAACGGGTGGCTCGGGCTTCACAGGAAACGACGGCGCATGCCATGGTGGCGGAGCGTAGGAGGATTCACGTGGGTGACATGAAGGAGGGACTTCCGCAGCTCTGGGATGGAAGCGGGGGTCTCCTCAAGCATGAGCAACTCCCTTCACCGAAGGCGGCCGCGAGCTTGGGCGGCCGCAGTGAGCTCGGGCGAGTAGGGAGACCGACCGGCTGTCAGCCGGTAGGTGGGGGAGACCGGGGTCACGATGACCCCTGGACGAGTAGTGGACGCACAGAACGCAGGTCCGTGTCAGAGGATCCGGACCGGCCAACTCGGTCCGGGAATTGAAGCGGCCGGCCCGCACGGTGAAATGCGAGTCGGTCCAGGTAGTGGGTGGGCCGGCCGAACCAGCCCGACCCACCCCTTTTCGGCCCATCCACACTAAAATGCTCATAAAATGTGGACCCGATGTAAGATTTGCGTGCTGTCAGCGGCAATGCAATCCTTAAATCAAGAAAAAGCTTTTATATGGTCTCGAAGTTTTTTAATCCCCAATATGAGATCCTTGGTGGTGCGACACGCCTTTAAGTGGACGAGCGTTTTTCCCGGGATTTGTTGTTTTGGATGGTGCGGGCACATCCGATATCCGTTTTGAGCACCGTCAGTGGCGTTGCAACCTTGGCATCGATCCAGAGTTTTACAGTGTGGTTTCGGGAGTTGGAATTGAAGTTGAGGCATGGGCTCCAAGACCTTTCTTTTAAGTTGTGAGCATCGTTTTTCAATTTTTCATCGGATGTCCGTTTGGGGCGTGCGAGCAGTCAATTCGGGGTGTTTTTCTGAGGGCTTTGCATTAGAGCAGTTTGCCCGCTCTAATTTAGCATGATCGTGCGGGCCCCGTGTTGGCTGTTTGGGTATTGATGGTGATTTTTCCACCATTATCACCAGGTGTCTGTTTTAGACAAATGAATAGTCAATATTGTGTACTTTTTCGAGACGACCGCAACGGCGTGATCTGTTTTTGTGTTTCAGGACCGGGATGCGGGTCCCACATAGCACCGCTTGTGTGCGGTGCGTCGGAATGCATCTTTCTCTCCAGATATCTGTTGGACTCATGTGAGTAGTCCTTTTGACGTGTTTTCTCGAGGGGATCATAATGGTGCGATGTGCCCGACTGTTTTCAGGGCCGAGACTCGGGATCATGGGACGTCGTTTGGGCATAAGGCAGTGTTGGTGACTTTTCTGTCGGATATTCATTGGAGGTGAGTATGTAGTCGATCTCATGTGTTTTTTCATGAGGATTACAATGGTGTAATCTGTTCAGGCATGCAGAACCTCTTGTGAAATCTTATTAAATGTGGAATGTGAAGGTGCCCTGTGGTGGTTCTTCTACCGTGTTTGTAGCATACCCTTGGCGTGTGATCGAGTTCACTCCTAGGAGAATGATGTGGTGTTTAAAGAGATGTATTTGGACGTTCCTGGGCCAATGAGGTGGCATGTTGGAGTTGTTTCATTCACGCATTCGCATTGACAGTGGGTTCCATGTAAATGTTAGCCTTTGGGCTGGAGACGTGGTATACTCTGGGAGTATACGGGAACGGTTGGAGGTACATGTGGTTTTTTGTACCTGATAACATTTGTGTGCTTAGTTGGGGTTGACATGGGGTCACACGTCGTGTGGGATCCATGTGCGTGTCGTGTTCTGCTTTGTGTAACGTTGACCTCTCACGACATAGAGGTTCCCTTTGTTCTCGTTTGTTGTCCAACAGTTTTGAGTTTTCCCCATGTTCTGTTCTCATTTGGCCGACAAAGATGGTTTTGTTCCTCTATTTTTTCAGCTGTGAGGGGTTTCACTACCGTGCCTTTTTCACCGGACTGTAGCACCGCTTACAACTATGTTTGCTCGTACAGTGTGGTGGGTTTTTCCACTTTCTGGGATGATTTTGTTTCCAATAAGGTTGAGGTTGTTTCAAGCAGGGCTCTCAAGTTGTACCATCCAGCAGGGATGGCTAGTGGGTTACCATCAAGCTAGTATGGCCAGTACAGCATTGTTCACCGAGCAGTACCATCCAGCCAGGATGGCCAGAGCGGTTCCAGGATTACCTCCAGTGGGGCTGGGTAGTGGTCCCCAATGCCGGGCTTACCTCCAGTGGGGCTGGGAAGTCATCCCCGATGCTAGGTTTACCTCAAGTCGGGCTGGGAAGCGGTCCCCGATGATGGTTCCAACCCTCCCTCCAGTGGAGAACCCTTTTTACGGGACTGTGCATTGGTAATCGTCAACAACTTTAGCAGGGTCACCCTCCAGGGGATTACCCTATTATAGAACTGGGTAGTGTGGCACCCGTCGACTCTTGTCGGGTCTCCCTCTAGTGGGAACCCATCAACATCCAAGGATTACTCTCCAGTGGGGCTGGGTAGGGGGGTCTCCTGTCGACACTGAGGAGACCTCTCGTCTGCAGGGCAGTGACGAGGTGTGGTTTGATGTTCCCCCAGAACTCTCAAGTACAAGGGGAAATTTTCCCCACTGAGACGCGTCCTTTAGACACGACCAAAAACCATGCGGTAAAGTCAGTGCCGCCCATAGCGAATAGTTTCATGGTGCGGTGATTTGAGCCCTTGACTTGCAGTTCGGGGCAAACGTGCGGGATACTGGGCAGCGATGGTGGTTTAACTCTGAGACTGTTGGCTAATAACCTTATTGGGCTGATCTACAGGATGGAGATCCCCTTATTACCTTTTTTGGGATTCTTGTTGAGCATATGTATATGTATATACCTTGTTCCATTACCCACTTCTTGGTTTTGGTTACTCTCCTTCCAGAAGATGCGAAGACGCACGAGGTATGCCACGTGCTTTCCCTGTATAGCTTCTCATAGTTGTACGAGTCTACTCTCCAACTATAGGTAGAGAAGACTCTATGGTAAGTTCATCTTATCACCGTTTCCATCTCCTTGTGTCTGTACGAGTCTACCTTCTTTCCTCTTGTTGGGTTGAGCTGGACTATTTAATGTAATCTTTAATGCACTCTCAGTTGTACTCCTTTAATTTTTCATGATCGATCTACTGCTCAACCTTCAGTACCTCCTTTGATTCTCCCTCGAGCCTTTAGGGTATACTACTGAGTATTATTATACTCACCCCTACATGGGCTTTTCCCGCACTTGGTGTGCCCTTACAGACGACAGACAAGTTGGTCGTGACTTCAGTGGATCTTAGGAGTTCAGGAGCATGGACTGCATGCGGTGGTCAGAGTCGGGTTCCAGGTGGGGGACCCTTCCATCTGCTTACATTTTGTTCACCTGTTACCGAGATGTGGCACTTTTTGGGTTGGGCTCATGTTTTTTCCCTTTTCATTTCAGTTTACTTTGTGCACTTGCTTTGTACTTATTAGAGGTCGATGCACATTTGGTGGTTTATATATAGCAGTTGCACTTTACTCTACTTGTCTTTTATTTTACTCTACAATTTTGCATTGAGTGTGCTTTGTGAGTGTGTATAGATACTTTGGCAAAGGCCTCCCGGAGTTGTTGTGCCATCGGCGCTGGTCGCCAGCCTCTAACCTATGGAGGTGGGCTTGGGGTAGTTGCGGCTCGAGACCGGGTAGGGCCGGTTCATGAAAAAGTTGTATCAAATGTGGTTCATTCGTTGAGAAATTGTCCGGACGTCCATAAGAAGGAATTGGTTTGGATTTAGGGAAACAATGTTTACGTGTTTTCGGAGTATCTCTCCGGCTAGGGAGTCTAGTGATGGTTTGGAGGCTGACGTATACTTTCACCAGGACCTTGATAACCCGCTTGTTGACTTGGCATGCTGGGACAGTTATTGCAGGGAAAATTTTTTTGTGAATCACATAGGATTGAGTCTTGACTGTCTTTCTTGAGTCAGCTCCCCATCATTGTTGTTACTATTATATACATATATGCGCATCTGACCGCGTCACTCCTTGTAATATTTAGGATGTTTCCGTGAAGATAGACAGATAGGATATCAGCTTTGGTTCGTGATGACCACCCTGTGAGCTACGAGGCCACAGTACATGACCCATCATATGATCCCCTTTCTCCGGTTGGGCCGGTAGCAGCACCCCCACCTGTTGAGGAGCTGACAGCTTCAGTAGAGTAGGCTGGGCTTGAGCGCAGGTTGACCGTGCTCCGCGAGTTCCAGTAGCAGAGACCGATGTGGTTTAGTGGTGAGCCATACCCTCAGGTAGTGGAGGTTTGGCTAGAGATAGTGGTTCGCCTTGTCAGGCCTGTGCAGACGCAGACAGATCAGAGTGTGGATTTGGCATCCAACATTTTTCGTGAAGCAGCTTAGAGTTGGTGGAGTCTGGTGACTCAGTTTCTTGAAGAATCATCGCTTTCGTGGGGTGACTTCC
The DNA here is from genome assembly GCA_963277665.1 of Viscum album. Taxonomy (NCBI): domain Eukaryota; kingdom Viridiplantae; phylum Streptophyta; class Magnoliopsida; order Santalales; family Viscaceae; genus Viscum; species Viscum album. The sequence continues at coordinate 1,036,021,518 of OY728122.1, read as the reverse complement.
AGTTGTTGTTTCGTGAGGAGTTTTACCCTCCTTCTTACACTCCATTCGGATTCAGTAGCTCCTGCAGTTTCAGTAGGTAGGGATGGAGGTGGCCGAGTACGCGACTAGTTTCGTAGACCGTGCATGCTTTCACCCGGACTTGGTCCATTACAACAACATCCGAGCATGGATGTTTGAGCATCTTCTCCGTGGAGAGATTCATTCTTTCATAGTACCCTTGGGAATTTCCACATATGTAAGGGTGCTAGAGCAGGTGCTGGTGACAGAGAGCTTCCTGTCACATTTTAGAGTTGGTGGTGGAAGCAGGTTCGGCAGAGCCAAGACTATGGCCGCAGCTAGAGGGCATCGGCAAGAATAACCTTGACACAGGTGGCTTTCTGACAACTGGATTCAGGGGCGCGGTCGTACAACAAAGTGGCACTGGAGGGAACCAATGAGGCCCAGAGAGAGTCGGTTCTATGCTTGTTATGGGTGAGGTCACCTGGCACGGTACTGCCCGACCAAGCCTGCGGAAAGTTTCGGGTAGGCGACAGGTGCACAACCGCGATGGAGGCAGCATCGTGATCAGAGTAGCGCCCAGAGAGGTGGTGCTAGTAGAGGAGCGGGAGGAGCTGGTAGGTGGTGATGAATTCATGAGGTCTTCTCATCACCACTATTTTGTCCACGTCAGGCTCCGGGAGCTGATAGTTCAGACCCCGGATAGCCGTGAGCTTTTGATGTCGATGATCCTGTAGAGCATAAGGTGGTAAGTGGTACGCTCTACAACTCTTCTACTTTTTTTAGTAGAATTGTAAGACTCTGTGTGTAAAATTATTTTCTCCCTGCTCCTTGTTTGAGGTGTTACTAGGGTGAAGCAGGGCGTCGGGTGTAACCCTGTGTTGGTAGAGTATAAGGTGTGTAACTTCCTCTTTATTTGATGGCATCGACTCCATCGCTCTCCGAGCATGTAAGAGACTTGGTTGAGAGACATCAACTGCGAAACCTTATGTGACCAGATATCCATGTGTTTTTCAACATATGGATATTCTAAAAGAGGGAATCACCAGGCCTTGTTCCAGGTGCGGGCGGTGATTCCAGTCGCGACATGCAACGAAGAGGTTCGACCGGGGAGGTGAACTACCCCTGAGGGCCTTCGGTCCATTTGAGACTGTGCGAAGGGATGGAGAGGTTCCCTACAGCCTTTCCCAAAAACCAAAGTCTAGAGTGGGTGAAATATGTCTCTCGCATGGCTTACCTAAGAGTAAATGTGTGTGCTTATATGCACATCATTGGCAAGGGCAGACCTCGTGTGGAACAGATAAAATCCTTTGGTCTGTGTGTGGTGGCGCGGAACTGTGCATGGGTTCTTCTGGGTATGGGAGAGCCATGTGTGGGCCTAGTACCCTGAGTAATTCCCTGGTTTTTCTTTTTGGGGATGAAAATCTTGAAGAAGGTAATAATTCAAGAACCCGGTTTTTTCTGCGAAAGACTTTGGAATATTCTTGATATTATTCCAGAGCAGCGCCTTCAGACGGCGTGCAATTCTGATCCCCAGAGTGGCTGGAATTAAATTTTCAGTGCTTTCACACTAGACACACCAAATAAATGAGATAACTCTTAAACAGTGATCTGGATCAGTAATATGAGTGTACAAATGGGTCAGGAATAGGGTGTTTACCCTAGGAATGACATAAAACATGTAGGCGCGGGACGTTTGGACCCCTCGCACGCTATCAGAGCGTGGAACGGATAAATTAAATAATTAATTGATTCGTTTAATGTCTTAACTCAAGCGTCTCTTAAACGGTGGCTAAGATTGAAAAAATTTAGGGCACCATTGAGTTCGTAGCATGCCGTTTACCCTAGGAGGGGTGTCAGTTTCGCGAGCGCGGCCCGTCAGTGAGAAATGGCCCCATGGGTGTTTTTGTAATTTGACGACCTCGGGCCTTGAGTTTAATAACATTTGAACAGGGTCTCAGATTAAAATTCGGAGACTTCCATTATGCTCGAGATGTGTTGTTTACACTAGGGGAAGCTTAACCTCAACCCAGTCAAGTGTTTCAGTTGCAGGTCAAATAGAGGGTTTAACATAATTAAAAGTTTAATTATGTTTTTCTTATTTATACCCTTACCCACCTCCCCTCTTCCCCCCTTGCTCTACTCTGGTTAAAGAACCCTCAAGGAAGACCCCTCAAGCTCTTCACCCTCCTCCTATAATCAAGGTGGAAACGGATACGACAAAGGCGGTTCGACGGTGAAGTGTCGGGCGAAGTCCAATGAGGTAGGAGGTTTTGGTTTTCTTTTCATTTCCAAACATTTCTTTCAATTCAATTATAGCGTCGAATTGCCGTCGAATTTGAAATCAAAGACCATGGTCATGTAGTATAAATTCTGGCCTTTCCAATGCATTTTTTGGTTTGTAAATCATAGTTCATAGGTGTTCGCAATCATTTTTAGAAGTTTGCGGGAATTGGGGGTCATTTGATGTTTTCTGGTGGGTGGTCAGGGCTTCATAGGCGGTGATGGCGCGGGCCAAGGCTGCGGCGCGCAGGTGGCTTCAGGCGGGTGACACATTGGTGTGGATTTTGAGGCTCTGGGATGATGGCGGGGGTCTCCTCAGGAAGAGCGGCTCCATTCAATGGATTCGGCCGCGGGATTCGGCGGCCGCGACAAGCGCGGGCGATCGGGGAGACCGACCGACTGTCGGTGGGTCGGTGGGGGAGACCGGGGTCACGATGACCCAGGGACGTGCAGTAGACCCGAAGAATTCAGGTTCGTGTCAGAGGAGCAGGACCGGCTGAGCCGGTCCGGGAATTGTAGTGGATGGTCCATGCAGTGAACCGCATGCCGGTCCAGGGAGTGGGTGGGCCGGCCGAACCGGCCCGGGCCACCCTGTTTCGACCCATCCACACTAAATCGCTCATAAAATGTGAACCCGATATCGAATTTGCATGCCGTCAGCGACAACGTGATCCTTAAATCATGACCAAGCTTTTGAGTTGGTCTCAGGGATTTTTAATCCCAGAGACGAGGGCCTCGGTGGCGTGACACACCTTTATGTGGATGAGCGTTTTTCCTGGGAGTTTTTGTTTTGGATGGTGCAAGCACATTCGATGTCTGTTTTGAGCACCGTCAGTGACGTTCCGACCCTAGCATTGATCCAAAGGTTTCTAGTGTGGTTTTGGGAATTGGAATTGGAGTTGAGGCATGGGCCCCATGACCCGTCTTTTAAGATGTGAGCAGCATTTTGTAACTGTTTCATCAGACGTCCGTTTGGGGTGTGCGAGCAGTCAATTCAGGGTGTTTTTCCAAGGGCCTTGCATTGGCGCAGTCTGACCGCTCTAATTCAGCATGATGGTGCGGGCCTCGTGATAGTTGTTTGGGCGTTGACGGTGATTTTTCCATCATTATCACCGAGTGTCGATTTCGAACAAATGAAATGTAAATCTTGTGTTCTTTTTCAAGAGGATCTCAACGGCACGATCCGTTCTTTGTGTTTCGGGACCAGGATGTGGGTCTCAAGTAGCACCGCTCCTGTACAGTGAGTCGGAATGCATCTTTTTCTCTAGATATCCATTCCACTCATGTGAGCATTCCTTTTGACGTGTTTTCCCGAGGGGATCGCAATGGTATAATGCACCTGACTGTTTCCAGGGCCGAGGATCGGGATCACGAGATGTCGTTCGGGCGTAAGGCGGTGTTGGTGACTTTTTTGTTGGATATCCGTTGGAGGCGAGTATGTAGTCAATATCATGTGCTTTTCTATGAGGATTACAATGGTTTAATCTGTTCAGGCGTGCAGACCCTCTTGCACGATATTATTAAATGTGTAATGTGAAGGTTCCCCATGGCGGTTCTTCTACCATTTTGGTATCAGACCCTTGGCGTGTGATCGCGTTCACTCCTAGGAGAGTGATTTTGGTGTTTAATGAGATGTTGTTGGCCGTGACTGGGATGATGTGGTGGAATGTTGGAGTTGTTACGGTCACGCATTCACATTGACAGTGGGTGCCATGTGCACGTTAGCCTTTGTGCTGGAGACGTGGTATACTTTGGGAGTATACAGGAACTCTTAGAGGTACAAGTGGTTGTTTTTACCTGAGAACGTTTGTGCACTCGGTTGGGGTTGACTAGGGGCCACACGTCGTGTGCTCCCCATGTGCATGTCGTGTTTTTCTTTGCATACCTTTGACCTCTCGTGACATAGAGGGTCCCTTTTTTATCATTTGTTGTCCTGCAGGGTTGAGTTTTCCCATGGATCTGTTCTCGTTTGGCCGACAAAGATGGTTTGGTTCCTCTGTTTCTTCAGATTTGAAGGGTTTCAATACTGTGCCCTTTTCACCAGACTGCGGCACTGTTTACGACTACGTGTTCTCGTATAGCGTGGGTGTTTTTCCCACTTTCTGGGATGAGGTAGTTTCCAACAGGGCTGAGGTTGTTTCGATCAGGGCTTTCTAGTTGTACCACCCAGCAGGGATGACCAGTGGGTTACCATCTAAGAGGGATGGCCAGTACAACAGTGTTCACCGAGCAGTACCATCCAACCGGGATAACCAGAGCGCTTCCGGGTTTACCTCCAGTGAGGCTGGGCAGTGGTCCCCGAAGCCGGGATTACCTCCAGTGGGGATGGGCAGTGGTCCCTAATGTCAGGTTTACCTCCTACTAGGCTGGGACGTGGTCCCTGAAGACAGTTCTGAGCCTCCCCCAAGTGGATTACCCTTTTTACGGGACTGGGCATAGGGACTCATCGACGACTTTAGCTGGGTCACCCTCTAGTGGATTACCCTATTACAGGACTGGGCAATGTGGAACCCATTGACTCTTGTCGGGTCTCCCTCCAGTGGGAACCCGTCGACTTCCAGGGATTACCCTCCAGTGGGGCTGGGCAGAGAGGGTCTCCTATCGATTTTGAGGGGACCTCTCGACTACGGGGAAGTGACGAGGTGTGGTTTGACATTCCCCCAGAACTCTCAAGTACGAGGGGTGATTTTCCCCACCGAGACTCCTCATTAAGATGCGCACTAAAACCGTGCGAGCTAGTTAGTGGTGCCCAAAGCGGATAGGTTCGAGGTGTGGTGATTTGAGCCCTTGACATGCAGTTCAGGGAAGACGTGCAGGATACTGGGCATCGATGGTGGTTTACTTCTGGGACTGTTGGCTACTCACCTTCTTGGGCTGAGCTACGGGATGGAGATCCCCTTACGACCTAGTTCAGGCTTCTTGTTGAGAATATGTATATGTATATACCTTTTTCCAGTACCCACCTCTTGGGTTTGGTTACTCTCCTTCCCGGAGAGGCAAAGACGCGTAGGGTATGCCACGTGCTTTCTGTGTCTAGCTTCTCATGGGAGGTTGAGTCTACTCTCCTGCTATAGGTAGCGAAGACTCAACGGGATGTTCATCTTCTCACCATTTCAATCACGTTGTGTCTAGACGAGTCTATCTTCTTTCCTCTTGTTGGGTTGAGTTGGACTCCTTACTTTACTCATTAATGCACTCTCAGTTTTACTCCTTTACTTTTTCTGGTTCGATCTACTACTCACCCTTCGGTTCCTCCTTTGCTTCTCCCTCGAGCCATCGGGGTATCCTACTGAGTATTCTTATACTGACCCCTACATGGGAATTGCCCATACTTGGTCTTCCCTTGCAGACAACGGACAGGTTGGTCGTGACATCAGTGGATCTTATGAGTTCAGGAGCATGGACCGCGTACGGTGGTCGGAGTCGGGTTCTAGGTGGGGGACCCTTCCATCTATTTACTTTTTGTTCACCTATTTCCGGGTTGTGGCACTTTTCTGGTTGGGCACGTGTTTTGGCCCTTTTCTTTTCAGTTTAATTTCTGTATTTTCTTTGTACTGAATAGTGGTCGATGCACATTTGGTGGTTTACATATAGTAGTTGCACTTTACTCTGCTTGTCTTTCTTTTACTCTCCACTTTTTCATTGAGTGTGCTACGTGTGTGTGTGTACAGGTACTTAGGCAAAGGCCTCACTGAGTTTTTGTGCCTTCGGTGCTCGTCGCCAGCCCCTGGCCAATGGAGGCAGGCATGGGGTAGTTACAGCTCGATCCTGGGTAGGTTCGGGTCATGAAAAAAATCATTCTTTCCTTAGGATACTTTTCATGTTTTTAATAATTTCTACACCATATAGATTAATAACATATAGATTTCAACTAACATGATATGTGGAACATCATCCTTTAATATTCTTCAACCATAATACCATATTTTTCCACCAAAATCATAATGTTCAAGATGAATTTTTTGCTTGAAATAGTAAAATTAAATTATAATGATCACTTGATTCTATTAGGGGATGAAAAGTTATTCAATGATTCATTCAAAATCAACAAAACAATAATTTTGAGCTACAGTTCATATAATCTCAAAAGCATGTAACCCAATGTAAGGAGAAACACATCCTTAATTAAAATTCAATAGTAATACTCAATTTCCAATCAAAATAATTTTATAAATAATTATCCTCAAAATTCGTAAAATTTCTCCTCACCATGTATGAATTCCATAAATTGAATTAATTGACCACATATGCTCATGATATTAATTTTATATTTATCCATAGTCATCATTGGTAACTCATAATTCCTTATATCAAAAAAGTATACTCCATAATCACACAACCTCCATGATATAATAGTAATTTCTATAAATAAACCAACATCCCAAAATGTTATCAACAAATTAAATATTAAAAAAAATTACCCTAAAGTTTATTTTATTTCTTTTAGCTTACATCCAAAAAATTTTAATAGAATTCTGATGAAATAATAAATCCCATTAATCCTAATTGTTAAATAACACTCACCCAAATAAATATTTTCCCAAAAATATCATTAGTATCACCAAAACATAATTACATAATAATTTATAAGGGGTCTTTTTCCATGAACATATGATCAAAATTAATAGACAAATCCCGTGATGGGATCAATAACTCTTATGTTATCCTCACATGAAAACATATTTTCTTTAAAAAAATCACAATCTTTATTCGTCATGTATGTTAACATACTATTGAATATATTACATAAATTTAATAAAAAACAACAAAGGTGACTTAAATTACATGATCACAAACCAATTGCTATGTCACAAACATTATATTATTAGTTTCAAAAATATTTTTATCCTAAAAAACTATTATTTACACCAAATTAGATAGATATCACGGTTTATCATTCCCTTAATATTGCGTTCTCTAAAAATCTCAACTTACTACTCACTCAGTTTTCTATGTTATTTGTACAATTCAAAATATTTTCCCTAATACTTGTAGAAAATTTACTACAGATTAAACCTTATATGTATCAAGAATTTATTTCTAGAATATCATTACATTACCATAATTCATGATTCAAAAATATGTTTACAATTCATTCACCACTCTTAATTAATAATTAACTATGTTTCATCCTTTTTTCCCAAATACTCTCATTACAAAAATATGAAATATGAATCATTTAATTGGATTCATCAACCTTTATTCAATAATTGTTGTACATTTTAAACAAGAAATAATTTTAAAACATTCCATTCCTTTCATACATCATTTTTAGTTTTGGAGTCATTATTGGTGAAACCATTATTTGTACAACCTTGCTAATTATTTTTATGAATATTCATTCAAGGACATAAATTTACATTTTTCTATTATGTTCCACATCTAAAAAATTTAATCATAGATAATATAATACAAATACCATTATTAAAACCATTTTATTTACTAAATATTTAATTTTTCAATACTAATTATATTCCATGTTTCATTTTCCATACTCAAAACATCTCTTCATTCCTCAAAGACATTCATTTGAGTTATTCATAACTCATTATCAGTATGTAAGAAGATTAATATTATTTCCACTACGGTCTTCATGAAACGTGTATTTTTATTCTATAAAACACAAAACACACCATATTTTTTTTAAATAATCATATAATGTGATTGAGGATTATGAATAATCACATGATTTCAAATTGAATCACTTATTTCATTTGGAATCTCATGAGGGAAATCATTTAATTTACCTTCACGTTCAATTTTATCTCAATTTCATTGGGTTATATCCACTAGCTGAAATAAAAAATCACATTAAAAGAAATAATAATGAGATTATTAAATCATATAATTAATATAAATCATTTATATTATTTCTAAATCATGAAACCATATTTTATGAAACAATAGGTGTAACCTAGTTTATTACTATTCAATACCAAAACATTAGGATTTTAACATTTACATAAAATTACCCCAAGGGATATTACTCTATGTTTCTATTCCTAATTTCAAATTATTAAGTAAACCATTTTCTGATTCCAACAATAATGATCAATAATTTTTATAAATATAAAATACATAAATATAGTAAAATATTATTTACATAACCCAACAATTCATTCCATAATATTATAGGTCTAGTTCCATTGGATACATTGAAACAATAATAGCTAGATAATAATTGTTCTATATCATCTCCCACATTGATATTCATAACTATAATCCTTTTTATACATATCATATAAAATTGTTTTTCATAAATTGGGGAAATGAAACATAAAAAATGCTGATATCTAATCTTTAGTATGTATAAAAAAGGGAAATATAATGGATAATATATGAATAACCTGTGAAAATGGGTATGATAATATAAGATTAAAATTGTACACCAAAGCATATCATAGATGATAATCTTGAGTCATGGCATAATGAATGGTAGTTTATAAGACATGAATCAAAAAGAAATCAAAGAACATGATCCATTAGGAAAAACATTGTCATAAGGAATGTAACTATGACATACACCTAAAAATAGAAAATAATTTTCATCATAGTGATTGATATTTTCCATGACTCTATTTATGGAATAGGTTCACTCCCAAAATCAATCTACTTGTAATGCTTTACTCCCAAGACTATCATAGTGGACAAAGTCTCCTACTAAACTGGGATCACTCCCCATTCTATCCCCATTTATCTAATTAAATATCAACATTTATCCAATTAATTGGAGATAGATATAGCTCACACCCATCACATAAGGAAAATAATCTATATATTTATGTAAAATCATAAATAATTCACTATAACCACAAACCCATGGAAACAAGTGGGTTTCAAAAATAATATTAGAACTCGTGAAAAGAAATGGGATTTATAAAAAATCATTATATCTAACCCATGTAAATGAAATTGGATGCATATATATTTCATCATAAACTGAAACAACAAAGAGAAAAATATGAATCGAATCAATAGATCATATCCCTAATAATTCATAAGTTATCTTGTTGTTTTTTTATTTATTCATAGAAATTACATTAAAAGATCATTTAAACAAGCATGAAAAAAATTATTTTTTTATTTTGAAATAATATAATTGAAAACAAAAATCCCTAAAAATATGAAATATTTTTTAAAAAAGTGAATCATAAATACTTAAATTATAATTCAATGAAAATATTATTCATTGGGGTGTGAAAAGTTTATTGCACTGTTTATGTTGAAAAATAATCCTTTGGAATTTTTTCACAAAAGAAATAAAGTAACTAATTTATAAATTTTCCAAAATATTCCATTCAGAATGACTTTTAAAAATTCAAAACTGGATAAAAATCATTAAAAGGTCATAAGAAGAATATAAAAAATGTTTTTGGAAAATAAATTATAATACATAGGTATGGAAGAGAAATATTCCCCAATAGAGAATGAACAAAAATAAACGATAATAATAATGAAATTGTGAAATAAAAATGTGACCAATTTTTTATCTATTTTATCATAACAAATCAAACAGAGGTGGATGTATTGATCTTAATATGGATATCAAAAAATCCATTGATAGAATGGAACATGGATTCATCTATAAGGTTCTTCAGAGCTTTAGCTTCAATGAAATTTTTATGAATTGGGTTTAATATCATTTTGATTCTTCTCAATTTTCAATGCTTATTAATCGGTCTTAAAAGGGATATTTAACATTCTCATATGGTGTTAGGAAATTTGACCCCCACTCTATCGTCATTTTATCCATAGTTGAGGACTATTATATTAGTCTTCTCACTGATTTGATGGATCAGAGCGTACTCATACATATTTAGTTCTTAATGAACTTAGAAGCTCCTAATCATCCATTATATATTGATGAGATTTTTCATTTAGTGTATGGTAATAAATGATTCATTCTAAATATAAAAAGGGCACACACTTACATGGAAAATATTTTAGGGAAGGAATTCGATTGGAAAAAAATCTTATAATTATTTTTTAAGTAAAATCCCAATATTCAAGAGATCTCAAATCTTTTTGGAACATGGAATTAGAGGAGGATCTATCCCTATGAAATACATTGGAGTTCCATTATTTTGGATTTGACTAAAGGATAGATACCTTCTAAAAAATATTGGATCAAATCAAGAAGAATAATTCATTATAGAAAGGGAATTCTCTCTCAATAGATGGTATAATTTCCTAGAATACCAAATTGGTTCATTCATTAATGATATATAAATGGCCTACCACTATTCCAACTCATCTCAGAATTTTCATCAAGTATATTTTTTTGGAGAGGATATATTATTGAATGGAAATGAGTCATTATTTTTTGGATTAAATTTTGTAAAACCATGGAGATGGGAGGCTTGGGAATTAAAAATAACCATTTATCCAATGTGTCCCTTCATTCCACATCCACATGGATCCTCCTTAGTAGTGACTCAAGGGATATATTATTTCATTGAAATTTTTTTAACAAATTAAAATGGGGTGGCATAGCTTACATGTGTCCTTTTATTTGTATATCCATAAATTAATATTATGCAAATATTATGTCTAATTCAAGATGTATATAATTCAAGGAGTCCACATTGAATTTTTGGCATGAAAATAGGATGTTCCCCCTATTATTTTTTAGTTGATCTGTAGAATATCCCTATGGATACAAGTGTTTATTTCCATGATTTCATGGATCTTCATAGGATGGAGAAGTTTGGGAACCACTACAACCTCCTCAACAACTATATTTTCCCCTTACAAAGTTAATTTAATCTTGAAACATTGTCAGAATGACAAAGCTAATTCCAAATCCTTTTTTCACTCCAATTTAGAACCAAAAAATTAACACTCTGATCACAAATATTACAAACTTTCTGGGATTATTCCTTCCCGTCTATCCATAATTTGAAGACATATGTAGCATAAATTACCTACTAACAATTTTTTACCATATTGTGGCATTGTGTTATGATCTAGATGCAGGTAATGTAATAAAAACTATGCGGAAATCACACATTTTTTCTGAACCTATGCCACTGATTTAGCTCTCTGGAATACAATAAAGTATGTCATCAAATTTCATCACCGTTGTACTCTCTATATCACAACTCATCTTCTGTAATGTATAGAATTTAAAGCTGCACCTCAAATAACACACTATATCCAAGCTACTATAATTGAACACATACACATAATTTAAATCACTCCTAATGAAATCAAGAACAATCAATAGTTCTTCTACATTATTCCAACTATCACATGCCTCATCTATATAGCTATGGAGGCAAGTATTTATCAGTCGAGTCATTACATAAACAGAGTACATGAATTCCCGATTATCCCTAAAATTGGACTGCTTGGGGAATAAAAATATATATGAGTCTCTTCAATGACTATTAGAAGGTTCGGATTCAAGGTTTTATTAATATCATTTTCAATGGAGCATCTAATGGTAACTGAGGATGCATAAGATTTGGATATATTTATATAGATCATGTTAGTAAAGTCCCGATTGTTTCTTCATCACCTGTGTTATATTTTCCTCTCTATTGGCCGAAATGCTCATCATTATTCACAAATGTTCACAACTCTAGGCACAAAGGAATATATAACCACTAATTTGAAGGTGACACTACCACTGTAGTGAAAGCTATCCAAAATGGAGTGATACATCTCTACTGGAAGATCACTACTAAAGGGGTAGATTACCTCACATCCCTCTTAGGTTCCAATTACATCATCACTCATGATTACAAGGAAGCTATCTCTGTAAAATATGTGCTCACAAATAAATGTATCAAAAGGGATCTCACATGGTTAACTTATCTTCCATTTAACCTATTCCCTCTTCTTGAGAATGATTATAATAAAATCTATAATTTAAACATCTATCAACGTCCTTTAATTTATTAAATTTATCTTCTCCATTTTTTCATGACATCCCATTAAAAAAATTAAATACATCTAATATCATATTTCCCCTTTATAACATTTCAAAACCATCTTTTATCGATATTTTTCTTTTATAAATTCTCTTTAGGGGTGTCAACTAAATTATTTTTCTTGAATATTTCAGTTTTGTAGTTCCAGTCCATGTAAAAGTTTCTTAGTTCCATAAAATTATTAATATTAATCATGATATGTATACATTATATATTCATTATATAAATATATAGTGACATTTATAAAAGTTTGAGACATAATATTAAATTACACAATTCATGGTGATTATAGGTCATTCATATGCATTAATGTTATTTTCATTATTAACTGATGCAATGAAATATATGTAAAATATTAACCATTATAGGATCATTATTATATCATATATATCATATTTATATATATATAATAAGTCATATTTACCATCTAATAAAAATAAAAATAGAAAATGAATCACATCACTTCATAGAGGTGGTAGTCCACATGTATGCATAAACAAAAATATCATTCCCCAAAGGATTAGAGGGTATATAAGTTGATATGATATTATAATTCATTAAATATAATTATTTAATAATTATCATATATAATAATTAAAACCTTGTTTATTCTAATTAATAAATGTTAGTTATTAGAAATTAATTGTAGCTTTCTCTGGAGTTGACAAGTCGTACGTCTGTATTTTTTGACAAATTCACTTCTCATTTATTGAAAAATAGGGTTTATAATAGTTTTTTATAAAACTAAAATATATTATGAATGTTTAGAATGTTTAATTTTTTATTTTAATGATAAATACAATTAATTAATATGAGGTAGATAATTGTAGATGTGGAAAGAGATCTGTTTAATTTCATTTTTTTATTTTAATATTAATATAATAATTAATGTGTTAGGGATGTATAATAATTTGGGAATATATTTAATAGATATAAATTATAAATAATTAAACATCACAAAAATAAGGTTAAAATTATAAAAATAACTATCTTGATTCATTCAATATTATTTTAACTCATATCAATGTCATAAAAACATATTTAATAAGTTATTCAGAATTTTTTGAACTTGTGCAAGAGTTGTAGAAGCATTTAGAAAATCCAAATTTTATATAACTCTAAAATTAATTTTTATCTATAAAAAATCTATAATACATATTATTTAAAAAAATATTTGAGCAAGAGGTTATTATATCTCATATATTACCATTACAATACAAAATGTGACTTTTCCAATGTTTTATAGGATGTTTCATTTCATCGATTATTATATTTAATATTATTATGAAATAAGTAATAATTTATATGATAATTTTGATATGATTTTTTAAAAAATAAAAATATTTTCACTAAATGATTTTTTTATATTTTCCAAATAATAATTATAATATTTTCTTGCAAAAAAATGAAAATATTTTTTGAAAACAAATGCCTCAAGACCAAATGCCTTCACTGAAAATTTAGAACTTTTTTTGTAAACTAATAACTGAATATGTATTGACTTGGTCCTTTGAAAAAATTTCATAATTTGGTTAATACTATTTATACTCTCTAACTCAATGTTTTATTATAATGTTCATATAAAAAATATTATTTAATTATTCTACAAAGCGGGTTTTTACATGTAATTCATGCCACAAGGAAAATTTAATTTCATTTTAAAAATATTTAATAAAATCTATAGGTTTTATAGTTTATGTACTATTTGATTAGGGAAGGTTTTGAAATTTTTTATTCATGTTCATCAAATACAAAGAGTTTTTTATTAAAAAATATTTACCATGTGGATTTATTATTCATATGATAAATGAGTTTGACTTATTTTTTGATCATTAGAGAAAGAAATCACATAAACCCTTGATGCATTGGTAGGTCATATGATAAATATTAGGTGTTTATTTCAGAAATAAATTTCTTATTTATTTAGGATGTCATGGAATGAGGCTTCAATGATATTATTGACAGGTCCATCATTATAAAATCAATTATTTTTCTCTACGTTATAAATTAAAATTTTATAATATTCATGTATAAGTTTCAATCTCATTTTATTGTTTATATGACATTATTTTATCGTCATTTATTATATCCATATTATTCATGCCTTATTTATACTATTGTAGCTTCAATTTTAGTCATATCATTATTGAGTTTTTGAGATCACCCCTTTCTTTTGTTTATTTTCCCAGAGATTCTAGGAATTTTACTATGATTGTTATTCAATAATATCATATTGATAATAATTATGACCTCAATAAAAATACATTGTTTTATATTATGTTTTCAAATTTAATGTTATATTATTTTTGGTATCTATTTTTTCATCAGTTCTAAACTAATAATTCTTCTTGTTTAGGATTGATTGTATGTATATTAAATGTAATAAATTCACCACCATATCTAGTTACTAGGGTCTTGTTCACTATATTTCGTATTAGTGGAATGTTTAACAAAAACCATGTGAATTTGATTTAGGAAGAAACCTATTAAGAACATAATCTTACTGTCGAATTTGATGAAAATCGTAATTATAGATTTATATCATTAATTTTTTGTTAAGATGTATAATATGTGGTTTGTAAAGAAAAACACTTATATATAGTTACTATATGTGTATTTGGTTTTTGTTTAATATACATATATAGTTAATAACCCCCAAAATGATGGTTGAGTATATCTTATCTATAATTATGGGGAATAGTGAATGGGTCATTACTTTTACCACAATTTTACACTCTCAATATGTATACATTGGTTGATTAAAATTATCTCCACATAGAAATATAATATATTTTAAAAAAATATGATTTCCATGTATTCTTAATTATACTACTATTATAATTTAAAATTACCTAGACATAATTTTTTTTGTTATGTTATGTTTTTTCACACATAAAATAATTATATGTTTTGATCGTTAATGTAATGAACTAATATATTATATTATATTTTCTAGAAACAGTTCCTCAAAGAAGGAATGTAGTCCATATTAGTGCACATAATCATTGTTCAAATATCTATCTTCTGAAAATAATGGCTCTAGAGCTATAGATGAAAATATTATTACTATATTTTGATATCTAAATCATTTTATTAAGAATATATTTTCCAAATTGGATAATAATCATAATTTTAATTTTGGAGTATCAATGTTATAATATTTCATCTAATAAAACAATGTATTAGTAAATGGTATAAAAATCCTTATATATATAAGTTATTAATATGTTCTAAAGAAAAGATATTAATTTCATGGCGATGTAATGAAAGAGATAAGGTTGTCATTAAAGATTATAATATAAATAGTTATGCAGATCCATTATGGCCATTGATCCAAAAAAACAATATATGTAGAGGAAATAGGGAGAATAAATAGAACGAATTTTATGTTTATTTTTAGGTAAAAATATTTTATATATGATCAACTAGATGATATGAAAATTCATTTCCAGAAACAAATACAAGAAGAATATAAAATTTTTTCTTTGTATGAAGCTATCACTACAATGATATAATGCATTATTTGGGGAAAAATATGTAATAAATTGTGAAATATTGATCATTTAAATGATGGGATAATGAAAATACATCAAGGGGAACTGGCCTCCAAAATATTCACAACAAAATATAACATTTTATCATATGATCTCAAGAGATAGAATTAATTCCCCAATTCATAGAAAATTAAAATAAAGAATGATATTAATAGGATAGTCAATCATCACATGATGAAAAATAATAGATAAGTGAAAATAGAGAAAGTGGGATTTCCAACATGTGATAAATACATAATGAGACACCATGGTAAAAATTAAAAAGGTTGAATTCTTTTATTTTTTTAGAAAAAATTCCATCATGATCCTGAAATCATGGGTAAGGGAAAATTCGTCAATGTGTAGAGATTAAACTTTATAATGCTTTTAATTATTCTATATAATGACCCAAAGGTCAAGTGAACTTTCCAAATAAGTGACCAAGAAGAGATGACTAAAATTGTGAAATTAACATATCAAATGATACAGTTCCTCATATTTTGGTGAAAAGTAGACTTCTAACCAACTATAGAATTGTTTTTTTTCAGTTTCGTACTCCATTTAAAAAATTGAATTTTCAACCTATATCACATCACCACATAAATTATTAGATGTTGAGTTAGTACTGAAAAATCTTAATGGTATGATGATCACATATCATGTCTATAGATCTGATATTATTGAATTTTATGGGTATATGATTCATTCATCTTTTTTATTCTGACACTATTTAGATATTATATAATATTGGTCATGTATTAGATCTCTCTAAATAGACATCATATCAATTTTTAGTGGTGGAAACATACATTTGATATTCTGAATCAACAAATGTTCTTCAATGGGTGTGAGGTTGAATGTGATCATCCAATAGAAATTATTTTTATCATATGTTTTTAATTCTTATTTAGGAGGAATATTTAGGTTAAAATTCTGTAGGCATGTTCATCATTGATTTTTTTTCATTTTTTTCATTAATATATTGATTTATTTTAGGAGAAATTTTATATTTTTCTCCTATGTAATAATTTTTTAACAATAGAAGTCATACCTAGTGTGTATAGACACAAAGCTTGACGTACATGGAAATTACATTACATTTTCGGAATACTTAATACATAACAAAAACAAACACACAAGGACTGTAATAGTTTAGTGTCTTTGGAAACATAGAACACAATCCTCTAATCGTGGTGAAATATATTCAACATCTCTCATAAAGATCTTCTCCTTTTTGATTTCTTACCTAAAACCTTTCTTTATATCCTGGGGAAAAAACATATAAAGGGTGATCTCATATGCTCAGTAAGGGTAAGAATGGAGAAAATTAAACAAACCATATACATTTGAACTTCAAAACATGAACATAAAGTTTACACATCAAAATATTGAGATGTGAAAATAAATCTTGGAAGTACATAATGCATAGGTCATAAAGAAACATTAATCATGATAAAATAGCATGGGAATAAAACATTTATTTGTGAAAAACCATGAAGCACATGATATGATTTTCATAGTAGCCAAGGCATTGCTTCCAAGACCATCTTAGTGGAAAAAGTCCCTTTATGAATAGAGTTTACTCCTTGTTTCAGTCATGTAACACTGAAATGGATAAACTTACCATTCCATCCATGTCTATCTCATGAAATATAAATCATTACCTAATGCATTGTATGGAGATATAGTTCCCACCCATCTCATAATGAAATCATTCTTATGTGTGCCACAACATAAACATAAATCATTCATCATAACACAAAGAATAAAATAGGTTTCATAAACATCATCCCATAAAAACATAATCCATATAAAACAAATGGATAAAATTTAAACATAATAAAAGTGAAACCGTGTAAATAATAGAGACATTATACATGAAATATACACGTATGAAATAATGTCATCATAGATGGAAATTGGTTTTGATAAAACCCTTGAGATGAATTCATGAGGAAAATATAGTTTCTTTTCAAAATATTTTTCTTCTCACAAAATGCAATGTAATTTTAAAAGAAAAGGATTTTTATGAAAATAATAATGAAATCTCTTAGAGAAATATTTATGAAAATTAGGCGTTATGAAATCATAAAAATCCATTTATTCCATATAAGTTAAAAATAACATTCTTTTCGTACTTTTTTCAGAAAAGTTAAAAAGTACCTCGTATGGTAAAGAAAATAAAGATACCTTACATACCAAGTAGAAAAATTCAAAAAAATGTTTAAAAAGGACTTTAAACATAAATGAACCCATTTTTAGAAAACAATGACATGGATGATAAATATAACCCCAATAAATACTTATGAATAAACAATCTCAGGTAAGAATGAGATTGGAATAATTATCCCTTACCTTCGGTCCAATAGGCTTCGTACGTATCCGAACCACCTATATAATTATTTAAATATTGTCATTGACTTATTAAAAAATCATATTCATTGTTATGATATCAAAACTGGTTCACTTATGACTTTATATAACCCATTCTTTTGTAAATTCCATGCTAAAGCAGCGTTTTGGGTAAAATCGTTTCATTTATCATACGTGTTTCGACTTGTTGTTCATGATATTATTACGTATATCCTAATTTACGTAATTCCATAATGTAAAACATGGTTTATATATATAATATATATTCATAATATACATATATATATATATATATTCTAGATCGATAAATGGAATGAAATACATTGTTCTTGGAGATGGTAGGCCGTAAGCACGGATGAATGCTGTTTTTGTTTCTTTATTGAATTGAATGGAATTAAGTAGATGAAATATATATATATATATATCAAGTATCATTATCATGTCATATATTTCAATATTTTTCATTATATATACTTTATAATCATTCATGAATGGTTAACATGGTGAATAAATCTAATAACGTCATTGAGACGGTAGTCTGTACGTACGCATGAGTGATGATATCATTCCAATTATCGTAGAATTGTATTGATGTGTATGTATAATATTTCATAATCAATATCACTTTACAATAATCATTTATAATTATTTATTTTCACCATTATACCCATCCAAGTATGGTGGTGGTCGAAAACAGATTAAACCACGGCGTGCAGACGGTATTCCGTACATACGCACGCGCGGTGATTTTGTTTTCCATATGATTGATAGAAGGTGAAATAGGGTAGTTTAATATTTATAATAACATATCATTTTATAATTATTACTTATTTTATTACTTTATAATGAAACAACTAATGAAGAGGAAGTAGAAGAAGAATGAAACTTGAAAAAGTTGGTAGAAGAGATTACCTCTTCCTCGATGTACCTCCTTTAAACTTCTCCTTAGGGAACTAGAGTTGGCCTTTTGAGAATACCAGAACCTCTATGATATAACTATGGAGGTTGAGAAGAGGTATTTTCAGGGTTTGGCCAACCTTCAAGGCTCAAAAGGGTTTGAAGAGTAGAGGGAAGGGGTGCTCTTTTTATAAGGGAGGTGAGGGGAACCTTAGGAAAACTTAAAATATTATTTTATAATAATGTCATATTCGGTTTTTAATAGCTCAAAATTGATTTATTTAGAAGATAAGGTGTTTATGGGACGAAATACTCTCAATAAATAGGTTTTAGACAAGTTTAGGTTACTATTTTATCCTTATCATTTAGATATAACTCAATGTTAAATAATTTAACTTTTACCTTGTCTTTTTGTTTTCTTACACTATATGGTTAATAAAATTATTATAACAAGACAAACTAACCCCAAGTGGATCATTATTAATATATATATCCTTATCTAAGTCATTTTTCTGAACCTTAGATTTTTAGGAATAAAATAACTATTAATAATATAATATTTGTTTTAAAAAGTATTTTATGTCAATTTTGACACTATTTGGTACTTGATTTTTGTGAAAATCATAACAGAATGTTTATTCTGAAAAAAGTTAACTAAATCAATACTAACATGTCATATCAACGTATAAAATTAGTTTAATTCATAAAAAGTCTAAAATTACATTTATTTGGGTATTTATAACATCAATTATGTTAATAATTCATTAATAAGGTAATTACCGCATCATCATTATTTCATAAATAAATTAAATTATTTAAAGTCTAAAATTTATAAATAAAATACCATTATTAATTTTTTTTATATTTCTAATTAATATTTTTATTTTAGTTTATCTTATGTATAACCCTATATTAAAAATGGTTTAGTTTTTAATCTTTGATTTTAACTATTTTAACTATTCTTTAAATAAAATAATAATAAGTGTCCTAATATAATCCATGTGGACATAAATGGTCATATTTTATTCCTAATATTTTTTTTGGTCGAATTAAACTTATCTAATAGAATTAGTACATGTGTTACTATAATAATAATATCAGTTTTACCCTTAATTACCCTATTTAACTTTAACCGTGGTAAAAAAACGTAAACAGTTACTATTTATCAAAAATTATTTTTATCTTGTTGAACCACATTTTAATCCTTCATTTTAACTGTGTCTCTTGGATTTTTGAAATTCCACTCACAGAAGCGGTAAAATTATGTTTTATGTAAATTTTCAAATTCTCCTAGGAGGTGGGTAAAAGACGGTGAAAAGTTCAATAAAATTTTTATATATCTAAAATTATTATAAAATGAATCCAATGAATTACATTGAACATATATATGTATTATGTATCAATTTTGACCTAAAATAAATTTAAATAAAATAAATAATTATTTAAATAAAAAGTCGGTTTTTAACTAGTAACCTAGTGTTTTCACTATTCATCAAAAATTGAATGTTTTTAGAAAAATACATAAAATTCACTCTAGGATAATTTCAAATTCCGAATCCAAAAATGAAGTCCATTTTTAGATATAAAATTTCAAAAATTGGGTATTAATATTCATAACGTCTAGTTCATAATAATATTATAATAATATCTTGTTTAGTGCAACTTGGTATTGCGTACTACACATGCTATTGAAGAAGGTCTTGATTGCGTGTAATGAAAGCCTAGTCAGCGATGTGTGTAGTGAATTCTCCGTTTGGTATTGCGTATAACATAATAAAAACTTATTTCATTTATAAATTAATCAAAATCTATACTTAATGTTACGTAGAATAATTTCCATAAAACGAACTTCAATTTTTGTGTAACACGATCCAAGAATATTGTTAACTATAATGCAGGCTAATACGGTGTTGTGTATAGTACAAGACAATATTGGTGTAGTGTAAAATAGAAGACATCAAAAAAATTAAAAATAATATATCTCATAAAATCTCGGGGTGTAAAATTTTACCCCCTATAAAATGAATTTCTCCCTTGAAAGTCATCGGGGTTATAAATGGTTTACTAATTGAAAGTTTCCTTCACAGATACCCACATCGTAAAAAGGAATACTAAAAATTATTTTTAAAAAGGGAAGTTAGAATCATAACAGTCACCCAAAGTAACTCAACACTGGGTTTCCACATAGGACAACATTGGTGAAAATACGGATATGGAAGATAAATATAACCATGAACTTATGATGAAGAGTGGTAGAGGATATGGCTATGAAAAATAAAAACAATCACAAAGCCTTAAACATTTGATGATCTAAGGTACCATCTAGTTCATCCGATATAAGGCCACTAGAACAACATTTTTGGTTTTCAAGATCATTTCCATAAATTTGAAGAAATTGGAATTAGAAGAAATTCTTTTTTTATTTTGGTTCATTCACACCGGTGGTCGTTCGTTGGACAATTTCCACTTCATCTCTTAATGAAATGAAGTTGAATTTTTCTTTCGTGAAGTGTTAGTATATCATGTGATAGAGTGATGGGTCATTCCATCTGTCTCAAACAAAAGGTTAGAAAAAGTTATCAAATATACATAAGTCCATCTATGGTGAGGTTAATCGTATATGATTTCAAAAATGAACTTATACTTCATCTATCAAACCACTTAATAAAACTAGTTTCTACTAACCAGAGACTTCCTATAGGACAGTGGTAGGAAATAAAGGCATGTCGCACTTCGGTTGTGGGTTTGATTCCCACTGCCTTGTCCGACACGATGAGTTTTTGCCCGTCCTGCATGTTGTCCTTTTTCTAAAAATACATTATTATAACATCCCATTAATAATATCAAAAAGGTTTCTATCCTTAAACAATACTAACTTATGTCCAACATAATCCATTCCATTCTTTAGGGTTATACCCATTTCCAAACTCAGTGTATAAAGAAAATGATTACATGAAAGGTCACATAACAAGCACATGAATACCATCATTTATCCTCCATATATCATACGATATATCTTATTGGTCAAATTACAAACATGTGAATACTGTAATCATGTATTCTCTTAAAAAATGAATACCCATTGAATCTTAGTGAAAACATGAATGATGTCAAAATTTAACACTTTCCACATACCAAAATCCCAAAATTTCTATATAATCAAACCATGATATAACTTTGTCCTTATATCAGTCATGAGATCATTTCATTTTTTTTCTTTATTGCTTAATTATGCACATATCATATTCTTTCCTAAAACATTTCAATCACTTTTCATGGTTAACGGTACCATATAATTATTGAAAACCAATACATATATATTCCAAAATTCTACGATGCCATAAATGAGATTCTATGATACTATTTTGAAATCCCATTACATAAACACTTAATCATTACACAACATCATTATCATACTAAAAAACACAAATAGTGATCGCATGTGACTTCCAATTAACCTTTTACTTAAGAGGTTCCTCACGTTGATCATAATTAACCCTTGTATTGGGGCATTGATTAGCATAATTCCCCATTTCCTTGCACCTGAAGCATTGAAGTGTTGGTGGTGCGTTCTCTGCAGTATTTTCATTATTCACATCATCAGCAACCCTTTTTCCATTACATAGACACTCATCTGCTTGATGAACTTATTTTCCACACTTAAAACATTTTCTAGTCCCTTTAAGAAAATCTCCACCATTCTTCTTTCCACACTATGAGCATAGAGAAACATTCATCTTCTTTTCACCATTATTCTAAGACTTCCCCTTGAACTCCATCTTTTGTTTCTTGTCGAAACCATGAGATGGACATGTAACACCAACATCCATTTCTACCATGATATCACAACGCACAATTTTATCATAGATATTGAAGTCTCTAATATCTAATGCCCTTCGAAGACTTGGTTTTAAGCCATTGAAGAATCGATCAACTTTACTTTCAGGTTGGATTATAAAGCCAGATGCATACCTTGTAAGACTAGAAAAATTCGCTTCGTATTTACCAACAGATTCATCATCCTTTTGATTAACCTCAAGGAAATCCTTTTCCATATTTGTTCGAAGAATACGAGGGAAGTACTTATTGAAAAATAAGTTCTTCAACTCATCCCATTCCATGGATTCAATTTCATCTCGGGGACTCATATTTTTAATTAGAGTCCACCATTGATCTTCTTCACCTTCAAAATGGTAAATAGCCAGAATGATTTTTTCATGTTCCATACAAAGAATTATGGAAAATATCTTTTCAATGGTACTGATCCATTGTTCAGCAACAAGTGCATCGGAAGACCCACTGAAAGAAGTTGGACGTTTCCTCATGAAGGACTTAATAGAATATTGTTCCCTTCTCTTCTCAGTTGGAAGTCCATAATGATTCCTAGCTAGTGTAAGTATAGAAATAAGATTTGGAACTCCATCTACCATAACATTGGTTTGTTTAGGAGGAAAATCATTCCATTGTCCATTACATTGATCAACAGGGTTCCTTTGGGTTCCAACCATCATCTAAAACCAAAAATGAATACTTTGAGAGGAAAAAAAATCATGCTAGGGAAAACAACATAATAAGGGGGGGGGGGGGGTACCTTGAATATCTAACATATTAGGTTTTATTCTAAGATATTTACCATAATTCTAGGATGATAACCTAAACATTTACATAACCTTAGGGACATCCCTAGACATACCTTAGAAATATCTCTAGGGATCTCACTAAATTTCTCGCATCCTAGTTTCCAAAGGTTTACTAAACCTTTCCTATAATACCAAATGTAGAGACCCAAAGAATGATGTACATTGACATTACATTACTTTTTTGGAATACTTAATACATAACAAAAACAAACACACAAGGATCTTAATAGTTTAGTGTCTTTGGAAACTCGGAACATAATCTTCTAATCGTGGTGATAGATCTTCAACATCTCACATAAATATCTTACCCTTTTGTTTTCTTACATAAAAAATTTCTTTATATCCTGGGGAAATGAAAACATATAAAGGGTGAGCTCAAATGCTCAGTAAGGGTATGCATGGATAAAATAGAACAAAGCATATACATTTGAACTTCAAAACATGAACATAAAATTTACACATCAAAATCGTGAGTTGTTAAATAAATCTTGTTAGTACGTAAGGAATAGGTCATAAAGGAAAATTAATAATGATAAAATAAATTTGGAATAAAACATATAATTGTGGAAAATC
Source organism: Viscum album (assembly GCA_963277665.1). Classification (NCBI taxonomy): domain Eukaryota; kingdom Viridiplantae; phylum Streptophyta; class Magnoliopsida; order Santalales; family Viscaceae; genus Viscum; species Viscum album. The sequence continues at coordinate 1,035,997,287 of OY728122.1, read as the reverse complement.
ATGAAGCACGTGATATTATTTTCATAGTATCCAAGGCATTGCTTCCAAGACCATCTTAGTGGACACAGTCCCTTTCTGAATCGAGTTCACTTCTCGTTTCAGTCATGTAAGAGTGAACTGGATTAACTTACCATTCCAGCAATGTCTATCTCATGAGATATAAATCTATAACCAATGAATTGGAGGAAGATATTGTTCCCACCCATCTAATAATGAAATCATTCGTACGTGTTCCACAACATAAACATAAATCTTTCATCATAACCCAAAGAATAAAATGGGTTTCATAAACATCATCCCCTCATATCATAATCCATATAAAACAAATGGATATCATTTGAACATAAGAAAAGTGAAAAAATGTAAATCATAGAGGCATTATACTTGAAACATACACAAATGAAATAATTTCATCTTAGATGGAAATTGGTTTTGATAAAACTCTTGAAATGAATTCTTGAGGAAAATATCCTTTCTTTTCAAAATCATTTTCTTTTCTCAAAATTCCATGTAATTTTAAATGAAAATTATTTTTTTGAAAATAATAATGAAATATTTTATAGGTTTATTTATTAAAATTAGGCGTTATGAAACCGTAAAAATCTGTTCATGCCTTATAAGTTAAAAATAACATTATTTTCATCATTTTGTCGGAAAAGTCAAAAAGTACCTCTTATGGAAAACAAAATTAATATTCCTTACATAACATGTATTAAAAGTCATAAAAACTGTAAAAATGAATTTAAACATACATGAAACCATTTTTAGAAAATAGGGACATGGATGTTAAATATAACCCCAGTAAATACTTACAAATAAACAATCTCTCGTAAGAATGAGATTTGAATAATTATCGCTTACCTTAGGTCTGATATGCTTTGTATGTATCCAAACCTCATGTATAATGATTTTAATAATGTCATTGACTTATTAAAGAATCATATTCAATGTTATGATTTCATATATGGTTCACTTATGACTTTATATTACCCGTTTTTTGTAAATTCCATTCCAAAGTAGCGTTTGGGGTAAAATCGTTTCATTTATCATACATGTTTCGACTTGTTGTTCTTGATATTATTACTTATATCATGATTTAATTAATTTAAGAATGTAAAACATGATTTATATATATAATATATATTCAGAATATACATATATATATTATAGATTGATAAATGGAATGAAATACACCGTTCTTGGAGACGGTAGGCCGTACGTACGCATGAACGCTGTTTTAGTTTCCTTATTGAATTGAATGGAATTAAGTATATGAAAGACATATATATATATATATATACATAAATAAAGTATCATTATTATTTCGTATATTTCATTATTATTCAGTATATATACTTTATAATCATTCATGAATGGTTAACATGGAGAATGGATCTCATCGCGTCGTAGAGACGGTAGTCCGTACGTACGCACGAGTGATGATATCATTACAATGACCGTGGAATTGTATTGAAGTGTATGTATAATATTTCAGAATCAATATAACTTTACAATAATCATATATTGTTATTTATTTACACCATTATACCCATCCATGTATGGTGGTGGTCGAAAACATTTTACACCACGGCGTGGAGACGGTGTTCCGTACGTACGCACGCGCAGTGATTTTGTTTTCCCTAGGATGGATAGAAGGTGAAATAGGGTTGTTTCATATTTATAATAATATATCCGTATAAAATTAATTCATATGTAATTACTTTATAAGGAAAAAACTAAATAAGATGAAGTATAAGAAGAAGGAAACTTGAAAGAGCCGGTAGAAGAGGTTACCTCTTCCTCGACGCACCTCCTTTAAACATCATCTTAGGTCACTAGAGTTGTTATTTTGAGAAGACCCGAAACTATAAGATATAACTAGAGTGGTTTAGAAAAGGAATTTTCTAGGGTTGGCTGAGATTCAAGGCTTAAAAGGGTGTGAAGAGAATAGGGAAGGGGTGCTATTTTTATAAGGGAGGAGAGGGGAACCTTAGAAAAACATAAAATATTATTTTATAATAAAGTCATATTCAGTTTTGAATAGCTCTAAATTGATTTATTATGAATCTAAGGTGGGTATGGGTTGAAATCCTCTCAAAAAATAAGTTTTATAAAAGTTTAGGTTACTATGATATCCTTATCATTTAGATTTAACTCTAAGTTAAATAATTTAACTTTTACCGTGCCTTTTTGTTTTCTTACCCCATATGGTTAATAAAATTACGATAACAAGCCAAACTAACCCCAAGTGGTTAATTATTAATATATATATCCTTATTTAAGTCATTTGGCTAGACCACAGATTTTTAGGAATAAAATAAAAATTAATAATATAACATTTGTTTTAAAAACTATTTTATGTCAATTTTGACACTATTTGGTACTTGATTTTTGTGAAAATCATAACAGTATGATTTGTTCAAAAACAATTAATTAAATCAATACTAACATGTAATATTAACCTTGAAACTTATTTGAATTCATAGAAAGTCTAAAATTACATTTATTTGGGTATTTATAACATCAATTATGTTAATATTTCATTAATAAGGTAATTAATGCATCATCATTGTGTCATAATTAATGTAAATTATTTAATGTCTAAAAATTAAAAATAAAATACCATTATCTAGGAAATATTATTATCTTTTTAATTAATATTTTTTTGAATTTATCATATATTTAACCCAATATTAAAAATGTTTTAGTTATTAAACATTTAACTATTTTAACTCTTCTTTAAATAAAATAATAATATATGTCCTAATCTAATCCAAGTTGACCTAAATGGTCATATTTTATTCCTAAGGTTGCTTTTGGTCGAATTAATCTTATCCAATATAATTAGGACATGTGTTAGGGTAATAATAATATCATTTTTACCCTTAATTACCTTATTTACTTTTAACCGTGGTAAAAAAAAGTAAAAAGTTACTATTCACCAAAAATAAATTTTTATCTTATTGAAAGAAATCTTACTCCTTGATATTAACCATGTCTCTAGTATTTTAGAAATTCCACTCACCGAAGCGATAAAATTATGTTTTACGTAAATTTTCAAATTCACCTAGGAGGTGGGTAAAAGACGGTGAAAAGTTCAATAAAATTTTTATATGTCTAAAATTATTATAAAATGACTCCAATGAATTATATTGAACTTATAATGGTATTATGTATAAATTTTTAACTACACTAAATTTAAATAAAATAAATAATTATTTAAATAAAAATTCATTTTTTAAATAGTAACCCAGTGTTTTCATTATTCATCAAAAATTTAATGTTTTCAGAAAAATACAAAAAAATCTCCCTAGGATAATTTTGATATTCTGAATGATAAAATGAAGTCCATTTTGAAAAATATAATTTCAAAAAGTGTGAATTACTATTCATAATGGCTAGTTCATAATAATATTATAATAATATCTCGTTTAGTGAAACCTGGTATTGTGTACTACACACGCTATCAAAGAAGGTATTGACTGCGTGTAATGAAAACCAAGTCCGGGATGTGTGTATTGAAAGCTCTATTTGGTGTTGCATATAACATAATCAAAACTTATTTCATTTATACATTAAACAAAATCTATCCTTAATGTTGAATAGAATAATTTCCACAAAACAAACATGAATTTGTGTGTAACACGAGCCAAGAATAGTGTTGTGTATACTGCAAGCTAATACGGTGTAGCGTATAGTACAAGACAATCATGGTGTAGTATAATATAGAAGAAATCAAAGAAATTAAAAATAATATATCTCATAAAATCACTGGGTGTTACATAGTGATACAGATATATAAAAGAATGTTACTATAATTTCCTTGATTGTGTTGAAATAATTAAATAAAAAAATATTGGGTAATCTATATAAGGAATTACTTCATATTAGAGCTTCATTATGTGGTGAACGTGGCCTCTTTTTAAGAAGTAAAATTATTCAATGTTTCTTTTCATTTATTATAATGAAAATTTAATGATCACAATTAATATCAAGTATCCACTACTTTGTATCTATGATAAATTTTATTAACTATGTTTGTATTTATAATTTTCCAACAATAATTTTTGATCTAGTTATCATCATCTAGGGTTGAATGAGGAGGATATTGAAAATCGATCATTCCAAATTTGGTTCGGTCTTTATGAATCTATAATATATCCATTTGGACATACTAATTATCATTTTACAATTCATCACTTTTATGAATATATCCTTTAGGGAGTACCTTGATCAAATATTTTTAGTATTTATAGATAATATTGTAATTTATTCAATGAATAAAGTTGATCATGATGTTCATTTTAGGATTGAGTTTAATAACATGTTAAAGTAGAATCTACATTCCAAATTTACATAGTGTTATTTTTTATTGAGTTTCTTTAAACTTATGTCATTATACATTATGTTAGGGTATTTCAGTGGATCCTTCAAAGACAGAAGTTTTTGTTAAATATCCAAGGAAACCTGTAGAAACCATTATATGTAGTATAATTGGGTTTAATGATTACTAACAATTATTTTCGAGATATTTTAATGACTATATAATCCACTAACCAATTTTTCCGGGAAGGGGTCCACATATTATGGATAGATGAATGTGAATATAATTTCAATGAACTAAATTGAAGGTTAGTTGGTGAATTTATAGTTATATTTTTAATATTTTTTATTAATTTAATAATTTAATGGGATTTATTTTCATGATAATTTATTTTTTAATATGTTTTGCCTCTTTCCAAATGATAATTACTGAGAAAATTAATAATATAATGATTTGGAACATACAAAAGTTATTTTATTCATTAAGAATTTGGTGGAATTATCTCTAATATGAAATGTGTGATAGAAATTCAAATAACAAAACCAGGAATTACATATTTACATGAAATAATTTTATATGAATTAGAGAACATTGGTGTAGTTGATCAAGGATTATGAATTCTCAATACATTTACACGATATGAAGGTGAAAAAGTGGACGATGGTGTAGGTCAAAAAGTTCAGGCTAATTTTTAAATTTTAAGGATTGAAAGAGAATAAATATTTATATATTTAGATAATATGGATATATATTTCCAAAATTCATACTATAGATAATATTTCTTGAATAAATGTTCAACCATCCATTAACAAGAATATTAAGAAGGCTTAAAAAGAAGATGTGGAATAATAGAAAGAGGCTAAGAATGTTCTTGATTACAACCATGATCTTGATGGATGTATTAGGATCATTAACTGAGTATGATTCCTATAAATATGAATCATGGAGAAGTATCTTTTGTATAGATCTCATAATTCATAATTCTTTATTCATCACAAAAATAGGTAGATGTATAGAGATCTGAAATAGTATTTCTCGTGGGATAATGTTCAAAATTATATTACATAGTGTGTATTGATATATCATTTTATTATGCCTCTAAAACATATGTATAATAGGATTCCACAACCATTACCAATATCATAATTGGAATGAAATAACATCTCCATGTATATTTCATTGGACCGATAAACCCATCAAAAGGTTATCATGTAATTTTGTAGTCGATGACCTTATGAAATTGAAACATTGTAGTATCATTTGAGGATATTTGTCACATGATAGACATAATCGGTTATAAATTAGAGTTTTTTAGATATTTCATGATGTACCGATCTCAATTTTATGAAATCATGATCTGCAGATCCAATTGTTGTTATGGAAAATACTTCTATGAGCTATAAATATAGAGTTGAGTTATATAAAAACATTTTAGCCTAAAAAATATGATTTTTATATGGAGACCATTAAATCTCTAGAAGACATATTATGATAATTCTCAATTGATTTTAATGGGTGATTTTATCAATTCCATTCTTTAGTGGAATTATATTACAAAAATAAAATTCAATCAAGAATTCATATGGTTCCTTAAGATTCCGTCTATGGAAGGAATCTGAGAACTCTAACTAGGATAGATGAATTTGGAAAATGAATCAAATTAGAAAAATATATATTTGAGGATGTGTAAATTAATTTTAACACCATTCATCATCTATTATCAATTACATAGAAATAAAAATAGATGAATAAAAAGTTAAATAGAGATGTTTTACAAAAAACAATATTTTATGAACACAATGTGTTTTTCTAAATAATTTATATCAATGTCTATTACTGAATGATTTCAAGGAAATGTATATATTATTTATTTTAAAAAATTATTTAATTTAACACCCTAATATTTTATGATGTATTTTTAAATAAGGATGTTTAATTTCATTAATGGATTTCTTTATAGGAAACACTATGTTCAAATAAACTTCAGTATACAACTGATAAAGTATTACTTAATTTGAAGGTTACTATATATAAATTGGACTAGAAGGAATGAATATTATTAACTAAATTATGAAAAAATAATATATTCTAATTTTGAATAAATGAAATTCAATGTTCATCATCTTATTAGAAATAATAATAATATCAATTGAAATTAAAAGATATCTATTTTTGGTAATAAACTATTTGTTGTATTTCTATGTAATTTTATATTTATAAAATAATATGGCTATAATATACGAATAATTTTAAAGAAATTTTATTAAATTATATTGAATAATTTTTTTAATATTAATTTAAAGTTTTTATAAGCCAAAGAATAATAATAAATATATTGTTATGGTTAAAATATATTTTTCTAAAGAGCGGTTTTAGACATATTTTCATTGACACATTATAATAAAATTCATATTATTATTTCATAACAATCATTAATAATAGATTCCATATTTTTATTAAAGTAGTTAAAATCGATGAATACTTTCTTTTTATTTTTTTAATTAAAAATTTAACATGGTAAGTATTTGCACCAAAATAAGTGTAAAAAACATATAGAATGTTTAAATAAATAGGATAATTAAAAAAAACTCTATAAAACATTATATTATCATATTGTAAAATTGGTTCACTGCCATTTTTTTCTATTCTTCATAAATAATGAAACATGGTTCCTTTCTTTATTATAAGGTGCATATTAGTTTTTCAAAATGTTAAATAAAAATCACTCTATTTAATATAATATATTTATTTTTATCATTATGATATAAATAGAATTTTATAACTTAAAATGATTTTATTAAATAAAAAAAATTCAATTATTTAATTTTATTTCTAATTTTTTGGATCGAATAATTATTTTCAATGTCAAAGAAACTCTCACATATCAATAATCTAGTTAATAGAAAAAAATTAAAATAAATAAAATTGATTGAATATAGAGTTATATGAATTTTTTAGTCAAATATAACATATTAAAGAGGTTTGAATGTTTTATATTTTAATTCCAAAACTATATTGATGAGTTTTAATGTCAATTTAGTTGACTAGTTTCAAAAGTGAAATTAATTATATTTTATGAAAATTAGTCTTCTACAAAATAATTTTAAAATAATAAATATTTAAGAAGACACACATTATTAGATATCGTGTAAATATTATACCCTTCCCATTTATGAGCAAATTGTGACCATATATGTAAAATTAGAACCCTTTGTTATTAAAATATTATTTTTTCAATTAAGAAAATATTAGATTACAAAGGAGTTAAATATTATAAAATGAAATAACTTACACCAAAACTACAATAAATATAATTTTCTAATGATATTGTATCAATATCATATTTTTTAGAATTTATGGCTATTTAGTTCAATTTTACTAGAGGACTACTTTAATTTTATTAACATATTTTTTGAAATTATAAGTGTTTAATTTCCCTCCCATATAAAGGGACACACCTTCTCTCTTTTATTTACAAATAGCTGATCCACCTATCTCAATGAAAACCTACTCGTTTCTCTTATAAAATCACCTACACAAAAATTTGAGTTTCTTTTATTCTCTAATGTCTATTCCATTTTCCTTAATAAGGAACATAAAGGAAGCATACAAATGTAGAAGGAATAGTATTAACCAAAAAAAATTGGTGTTATATATTCATCTACCTCTTCTAAATACTAATAATTAATCGTGAATTTAATAACCATTGTTTTTATCAATTATTTGAATGAATTAAGAGTATATTATTTCTTTCTTTTCACTATTAAAAATTTCACGATTTTTTATATGCAACTCCATGTTAATGGATCACTATATTCAAAAAGATGTTTATCTTGTAGAAGAATAAAAAAATAATTTCACACACAGTACGAAGTACTATTGATATCTTCTTTTACACGGAAGTCCATGTTTTACCAAACTACAGTATACTATTATTATTTATGTTAAAAATTATAGTTATCGACTAGTCATTAGAATGATTGGTATGAAAATGAATAAAATAATAAGGATAATATTATATACACATGTTTTTATAATTCTTTGTTACCAATTAATAACAAATTAAAATAAAACCAAATTAAAAATAAAAGTGAATCATTTTCTAAAAAAACTTATCTGAGAGTGTGTGATTTATATCAAATAAAAATATAAATAAAATTTTCTTAAGTATTTTAAATAAATTTATATATTATTTACTCAATTAAATTTTTATCATTTATCATAAATGATTTATATAAAATAGACAAGAAATAGTCATATTCCAGGCTTAAGACATTATTTTTTCAAAAAACAATTATACATTTTATAGTCCATATATTTCAAAACAAAATTTCACCCATTTTAGAAAAATAATATTATAAGATAAATATGATTTTTTAAATTTAATAATAAAAAATATCCTTGTTTTATTTTTTCTAATTTTTCTAAAATCCATCCATTTTTATGAATTGTTAAAAATAAAATGTTTAAAATTAAAACTACATTTTCATTTAATTTATTAATAATGTTATATTATATTATATAATTGTTTTAGATAATAATTAATTAAATTATATATCTAATAATCCGATTTTGTTTGTCGGAATCAACTTCATATTGAAATTGAATATGAAAACATTTAATCATTTGATCATTCTATATCAATAAAAATAAGATTCCTCATCACGTATCTTGGATTAATTTTAAATTATATTATATTATTTCAATCATTTAAATTTTTCAATGGATTCCATTGTTTGAATTTTTTAATTATAATATTATAATATTGATAAATTAATTTCGGACCAATGTAATTAGTAAAAACCATGAAAATTAATTACAACAATTTGATTAATAATGTGTTTTCGTAGTGGTTAAACATCAAATATTAGTTGTAAATGACCATCCAACATCAAAAAATCCCATTTTATAGACATAGTATGACCCATAAGACCCTATTCATTATATCTATGAATTATTGTGATATTATTCCTTGAAAGTGACGTATCTGATTATTTAAGTAAAAAGACCAAAAATGAACCCTCAATGACTGTAATATTTATAAATCTCTATGATAGGGATAAAAAAATCATATTTTTTTATTAATGATTATATTTAATGTCAAATAAGATTTTTATATCATGAATTTTTTAATTTTTTTATATATTATATAATTTATTTAAATGCTTAAGAAACACTGATGTAGCAATTATTTAGTAAATTATTAAAATAATAAATTCTACTATGAATAAGAAAAGGGCGTTTAATTGATTGAATTATTATATTAAATAAATTTTATAGACGAATATATCACGTTACATAGAAATGAACTTAATATATTTAAATTCGACAATTTTTATGTAATTTTATATAAAAATTCTATTAATAATTTCAAAGTTGACATTGACGTTATGTTATAAGAAATGACATTCAATGAAATGATTTAAAATTTCTAAAACCCCAATATTAATCCATGTGATTTTTAAATGTTAATAAATAAATAATATTTTCCATTAGTGGACCAATTAATCTATTATCAGGACCTTATTGAACCCTAAATAGTAAAAACATTGTTAGCATGGTTACGGATAAACCAATGTTTTTGTTCGGTACATGGAATTCTATTAAAATTAATTTCCTAATAACTTTTGATTTTTGTTTTATAAATTCGAATATCATATTTAGAAACTGTGGGTATATAGTGTCAAATAAGTCCCAATTTAATTTAATCTAAATGAATAAATTGGAAATGTTAGAAAATTAGTTACCTTAATAAAAACAAAAATAGTAATTGGGTGGAAACATAATAGTTAGATAACAATATCATTTATATTCACTTTATTATATGTTGTGGAATCTTCACGACTAATGAAACCCTCTCCCACATTATTATTCTATTTCGAAGATAGATGAGTAAATGGAGTCATCAAAATAGTTAATACATTTTATAATTTATAATTATGTCATTACTACTCAACTATAAAAGGCAATTCACTCTCCCCCTTCATCACACCTCTTAAGACATTTGGATCAACCAAGATATACCCAGATAAATTCCTAAAATCCAACCCCACTATAATGACCCAGGTATTTGTAGAATAATACATCTTGATATCAATTATTATTTAGGACTAAGATAGAAATTTTATTGAATGTGGAATCTTTTTTTGATAGCATACTCAACATGAAACAACAGTTTTATTTGAAATCTTATGTAGCACCAAACTTTGTGTTATGCTGAAAGTAATATAATTATAATTTTATCATAAATGGAAGATAACACATATCTATTGTATTACAAGGATTTAACATCACTAACTAAACTATGATTAAAAATCCTTGATAAATGTTTTCAAATTTATCCAAAAAAAATTAGAGTATTAAAATATGAATGAATCATATTTTAAGAATGAAAAAAATATAATATTTTTTAAGGCCATTTTACCACCTTTTAATGGAGAACCCTTTTGAAATATAGTTTTTTCTAGTTATATATTTTTTATTCATGGAATTAAATTTAATCTATAGAATCAATAAATATAAACATACATTTGATAAATTTTCTTAATTTTTTGATAAAGTTCATATTTTAATGAATAGTAAAAAATCCATTTTATGTCAAAACTGCCTTTTCATTTAATATATATATATAGTTATATTGAAATTTTAAGTGGTATTAATAGGTAATTGTATTATGTGTTAATCATTTTATACAATTTTGTTCATTATAATTAATTTCTCATTTAAATTGTAAATAAACACATGCCAATCTTTTGATTGTTATTACTTCTTAAAAAAACCCACATATTGGTTTTGACAATGGGAATGAATTTTAAATTAATTACTACAACTTATTTGTTTTGAACATGGACTAATATATTCCATATTTTTAATCACAATGTATATATTTTTTAAATAGTTACCTTTTATTTTTAGACATTATGAATAGCAACTTCTGTAATTGGTTTATTTACCACGGTTAAATGGTTAATCTGGTAAATAAGGGTAAAACATAATATTATAATAATATAAAACTATCATAAAATGAGTCATAATCCTATTGGATGACATATTTTCTAACCATTTTCATACATGGGTCTATTTTGCGACCCCATGGATCCACTTTGGAGTAATAATGACATGTTATACAAATTAATTTAATATAAAGGGGAAAACAACATAAACATGTATCTTTTACTAAAAAAATTATTTGGGGTAACATAATTGATCTATTATACTATAAATAGTAATTATAAAGTTAAAAATATTTTATATATAATGATAAATTATTGATAATTTTAGACATTAAAAAAATAAATTTAATTAAGACATAAGGACGATGTAGTAATTACTTTATTAATAGAGGATTAAAAATTTGATAATATAAATATTAAAATAAATGTAATTGGTTTGTTTTTTATTTCATAAATGAATATCCTGGATAATATTGAAATATTATTGTTGATTTATTTCATTTGGTTTTATGTAACCATTTTTTCAAAACTTTTAAAAATTCAATTACTTATTAGTGTCAAAATTGACGTAAATGAGTTAAAAAATATTATTTTATTAAATGTTATAATAGTCCTAAAAATATAGGATTCATGCAACTAAATTATATAATGTTAAATATTTTATTAATGATACAATTATTGTTCTAATGTAAATTTATAGTAAATAATGTTACCATATATTATGACAAAGAAAGAATACCTGGTAATAGTTCATGTTTTTAAATAATGGTTAAAGATAAAATATAAGGTTAATTTTGTTCCTTAAACTTGTCTAAAACCTATTGGTTGAGATTAGGTCGACCAAAAGTCCTCTTATATTTGATATAAATGACTTTTAGGCCATTTGAAACATAAAATCATTTTATAATAATTTAATATTTCAATACATTCATAAAATGCCCCTCCTCCCTCTTATAAAAGGACAACACCTCTACCCATTCACTCATTCCACTCAATCCTCATGTATTTTCCACCTTATATAAAAATATAATCTATAAACATCCCTAACTTACTGTTAGAATCCTTACTTGGTGCAGATGGAAATTGAAGAATGCCGTTTGGCTCAAATCAAAAGAAGTTACACGATTTAAAGGTAATATCTTCTCTCACGTTCTATTCTTATATTAACCTTCTCCACTACCAATGATATATTTTTTATTTTATTACATAAAAAAATATCTTAAAAATACAATGATTTTTTATGATATGTATTTGGACTACACTTACACACACCTCTATTTAATGGATACAAACATTTTGTTTAGGTGTACGACGAACTACAGCCTCACAAAATTATGATTGTTCAATTTTCTCATAACCACTCTCATGGTGGACATTATTATGGCACAATATTTATATATGATATGTATTATATTTTTATTGTCTCTATAATTCAATAATATTTATTTAAAACATTCCTTTTTTACTTTTTATGGTCTCTAAATTGGAAAATTTCATTTGGGGTAGTGAGGACTCCCGCCCCTCAAAGTGGTATTACTTGTTCATGAAATACATGGAATGTATAAAGGATAGTTTTATTAAATATATGAGGAATAAATGACATAAATATTATACCAGTATTATAATATACAAGTATATCATTTGATTTTTATTCTTTCAGTATGACAATGATATTAAATTACCGTTCATGTGTACATACGACCTACTGACTCCATGAATGGTGCATTTAATTTATTATCTCCAAATATAATAGATATAATAAGTTCATATATATTGGATATATATTATATTTAATACATGAATAATATTTTGTATATGATGTACATTTGACTATATGGACAGTTTATTTCAAAACAAGTTCATTTTCTACTCAATTACCATACATCGACAAAATGATTGATATTAGCTTAGAAAAACATATAAATTTTATAACATGGTAATAAGATATATACAAAAAATAATTAACTTGAAAAAGGATAATAATCATGTTGAAATTAACATAATTCTATTATTCAGGAAGAATAAGGAACATATGTGACGATTCAGACTCAATTTAAGGGACTTCGTCTCAATCTCCTTTTATTGAGGCATATTTTTCTCATATAACCCTAATTATTTTATACAGTGTATAATAAAACCCCTTTCAACTTAATTACATCTAAAGTGAATCAATTTTCTAAGTTGCATTTTACTAAATGAAAAACAGAATATTTCTTATGTATGTGGTGATAACGACCTCACCGCCACCATAATCTTTATTTGATATTGGGTTCATCTATAATTGTTAATGTTTTCAAAGAAAAAATACCGTATTACATTTTTCATTATTTTGGTATTGAAAATCGATTTTTAAATGGATTCAGTATTTTAATATCTTGAAATTATTTATTCTAATTGAAAATTAAATGTGATTATTGAAATTTTAAAATTTTCAATAATTTGTGTGTTATGATTATATAATGGTGGATGGAAATTTCAAGGGTTGATACGTGATAAACCAATGATGGGTGCTTATATGTTAAACCAAATGAAATTTGGTTCCATGATAAACAATGGATGTGTAGTTACGTTATAAACTCAAATGCATTGGGTATAGAAGTTGGTCATTTGTCTATTCTATTTGGTGATATGCGTGGAAGTCGGTCGTATAGTTAATCCATTTATGCATGTTTATGTCCCAAGTAAACATTATATGGTATATGTTGATTTCTATGAATTTATCATAATATTTTCATTACATAAAGGTTGAGGAATGAGTTTATATTTACGGAAGTGTTTTTTCTACATCTTAAATGTGAGAAATATTCTTTTATTATAATGTTTTCATGGTTTACATGTGTTCACAATACAAAAAATTTTCATTCATTATGTATCCATTACTATTATTTTTATGTTAATACCATGTTTTTAAATGTTTTTCACATGGAATTAAGATGAATAGTGTCAAGGATGTGATCAATGGAAAAATTATGATGTTAAAACATGAAAAAATGTTGTGTTTCATTTTAAAGAGTTCCTGTTGTATAAAAAATGGATATTGAGTAGAAGTGTCTACTTGTAATATACGAGTTTTTATATATCAGTTATTACATAATTATCTTAATCTCTAAACATGAAAAGATCCTCGATCTTAATTGAAGAAAATATTATTGACTTAACTCAACATTAAGTAATGTTTATGTCAGGGACCTTATAGTTGTTATTAGAGGCCGGTTTATATACCTTTAGAGGGTAGGGTGTTATTTAATCATAAGTGACATGTTTAATATAACCACTATGATTTTCATATTAGAAACATTCATAGTTATTTTAGATAAACATAATGAGTTAATGATAACATGAATATGTATTTATTTCTGTATACCATCCTCATAGGATAGTATATGATAATTTTAATGATATACTCACACTGACATTTTTTTTAGAGAAAATGGATCGATCTAGGTGGAACCAAAGTAATAGTTTATGTGAAGGAAACAATGATTTTTTTCTGAATAAGAATCTAAATGAAATATGAGAAAAAATGAGAACTCTTGTATTTATTCTTAACAAACTAGATGGAGTCATGATTGACCACATGTAACATGGTGATTTTTCTAAGGGATAATATATGTGAGAAATGAATCCCTATGGATGTTCAGGTAACAATCATAATGGTATGTATATTCGAAAACCTATGTGTCAATTATGTGGAAAGAAGCACCTAGGAAAATTATTTATAGTGACATAATGATGTTATAGATGTTCTAATGAAGGTCATAAAGAAATAACCTTCCATGGAAATATGTAGCGTTCAGTTGACTCCAAGATAAGGTAATAAGGTTCTTCTGAGGGATCAATTGAATGTTTTAAAAGTGGTGTGCAAGGTAATTTCATAAATATATGTCCTATGATGAAAGATCATAAATCGGAGTACCAGGACCATAGAAATATATGTTTACCCTAGCTAATTCCATTCCAATTGATGATGAAGAAACTGAAAATGACCTTTTAATGGTATAGATTATTTCTTATCTCATATTTTGACATTATTCAAATCCTTAGACAATATGAACAATTTTCTTTGTAGTAATTAAGTATAAAATAATAATATTGAAAAAAAGGATAAATGATCATGAAGAATATTCTATGATTATGATGTCTAAATTTTAGGAATTTAAGTGACATGTTGGATCACTGGACGATGATATGTTTAAATGTATTAATGATGGGATTAATTTGGAAGACTTTTAGTACTTTTATCCCTTATGTTTTTTATATAAAATGTTAATTATGGAAGAATTGTCTTTTCTTTTGGTGATATAATTATAAAGAATCATTAGGGATTATATTATCCTTGAATTTGAGGCAATTAGTTGTTATTAATTTTTAAGATGAAAAATGGGAAGGTATGAGATAACCATTGAGGTTAAAATATTCGATGGTTATTTTTGATGAATTTATCTCATATTATGAATTTCTTAATAATAATATTTTTTTTTAAAAATGAAAACACGCAGACTGTGTGAAAAACTATCGTTTCTGAGAAAGCATTAGTAATCGAACCCACAACAAAAGTGGCACATGGATTTATCACCTACCACTAGACTATATGATATCCCTGGATAGTATGACTTTTTCTTTTTAGTTAAATTATTTTTCGGATTAAGAATAAGATGATTTTCGAAACATATGTTTTATCATGTGGATATCCTTAGTATAGGAAATTGATTTGGTGACTAAGTTATAAATTTCATTTTGGAAGATGTTTTCTATTTTGGGAACACATTATGCCTAAATAAAAATTGAATTATATTGGATTTTATTTGAGAAGTAATGGTTGAATTTTCTTTTGGAATAATATTTTTTTTATTGTGGACAGATACTGAATTGGGTTATATATGGTAATTCTAAAGACCCGTAAAATTCAAGGGAATTTTTTTTCTAAATTTTCTTTGGGATTTTAAAAGAACGCAGTTTCTGATGGAATCTCATTCTGAGGCCCGGTGTGCCCAGAATTATTTTCCGATGTTTAGGTTGGGTACGTTCAGTGAATGAGCAAGCGAGTTTTTCTAACTTTTGAACCTGTGATCAGAATTGAAATCCCAAGGCACCGATGGAATAGCAGTGCCTGTAATTACATAGAAACACTTTTTCTGGTGTTGCATTTTCTCGGGTGTGGTTTTTAATTTTGGGATAAAGTTAAGGAATAAAATAAAAGTGGTGCAACCGATCTTTTATTTTATTTAAGTTTGCTAAACCTATGTTAAGTGGATGACGTGGAACCCACAATATCCCACCCACTTGGTAGGAGATTTTGTGAGGTGGGACCCACAAGATCCACTATTTCTTTTCTTCTTAAGTAACACACCCGCACCCCCTATTAATGAAGTCAAACTGTGCATTTATTCTGGTTAAGAAACGCCTCATTAATTTGGGCGGTTAAATCGTTACAATTAATTCATTGAATTGATTGTTTCTTTTTGAATTTCAAAGGTTTAATCGTGCATTAATAAAATAGGACTGTTCTTATTCATTTTTTGTTGGAACTTGTTGCGTGGAAAGGATTTGGAGGAAAGTGTTCTTCTTCGACGAAGAACGCGAAGAATGTGAAGAACGCGAAGAACGCACCGATCTCCGACAAAGAACGCCAAATCCTCAGAAATCAACGACGCTCCTTACATGATGTTTCTTTTGCGACAATCCTTCTCTTCCGTGACGATCCTCTTCTTCCATGATGGTTAATTCCACAACGAACTATCATTCGTCGACAACGTTGAGGTAAGGAATTATTTGAGAACGATTTTATTCCCTTGATTATTTCATTCTAAAGAAAACAAAGAAACACGGATCAACTTATTATCTAGTTGATCATCGAACGTTTTTCTTGAGGGTTGGGAATAATTTGTTGTGGGAAGTTATGGAGGTTTATTTTATTGTTGATCGTGATCTCATTTGTCACCTTTCTTGGTTTCAATTGGGCTGCCTGTTATCATAATAATGGGAGGAGGTCGGACCGCACGAACACGGTCGACCCTCCTCCCCCACTTGTTTGTTCGAATTTGTTGTGCCACCTGAAAGGCAGCGTGCTACTGTTGCACCGCGCAGAAACAAGAAAGAACGTCGAGATGAAGCGTGGCGCCATCGCGCCACGCCGTTGAGGCCGAACGAAACTGCAGGCGGAGTTGGGGCCGCGGAGGCGATTCGAAGACCCCGCAGTTTGTTGTCGAAGTGCGGATCGACGGATAATGGTGAGGCGATCCGTAAAGGTGTTTTGAAGCCGACGCAGAAAAGGTCAGGTCACGAGAGGACCGTTAAAAAAATCCGCGAGCAAAATGGACCACCGGAGCGCGTCCGGTGGTCCGCGGAAGACTCCCCCGATGCGCTAAGCTGGCACGGCAGCGCCGGTGGGCAGAGGCGGCGGCGCCCGGCGCGCCCCCGGGAAGGGGCCGCCGCGGCTGCAGCCGCGACGGCGGGTGTATGGTCCCGTGGCCATGCACGACTAGAGGGACGCAGCATCGTGTCGCATCCGTTGACAGGGAGAGGCCCCCGCGCGGGGGCCATAGTTTCGTTCAGGGGGCAGTCCCCCCTTGCGCGGCCGCTTGGCCAGCGCCAGCGAGCTAGCGCGTCGGGCCGCGCCGCCTGACCAGACCATCAGGCTGGGCCGCGCCAGCCAGGCCAGGCCGCGCCCATCCGGGTCAGACCAGGACCCGTGTCGGGTCTACCAGGTTCGGCCCGACCCAGGGGGGGTTGGGCTGGGTCGGTCCGGGCCCAGATCCCCCATTTTCAGACCTCTTCGGTCTTTTTCCCACAACATGGGGTACAAACCTCCAATCGAAACGTCGTTAGTTGCGTAGAAATCATTGGATCGAGACAGTCGTTTAGGAATATTACACTCAAGGTTTCGGAGAACTTTGGGTATGGCCGGGTTGGTGCAGATACGAAACCAACCGGGCCCTCGGAGCGAAAACGCTTATATCTTGAGTTCCGGACGTCCGATTGACGTGTCATCGACTTTGTTGGTTTCCTCTTGATGAGATGGAACTTTTGGCATACTTCACCTGATTTTTGGATGCAGTTGGAGTATGACCGAGTTGGATTGTATCCGAAATCCAATCGGGACCCTGGAACGGAAAAACTGATATCTTTCAGACCGGAAATCCGTTTGACGAACCGTCAGTGAAGTTGGTGATCACGTTGAGAAATGGTCCCTATGGGTATACCCTATGAGAGTTTGGGGTAAAGTAGAGATATGGCTGGGTAGGTTCACACACGAAACCAACCGGGCCCCTGGAACGAAATGGCTAATAACTCACAGACCGGCCGTCCGATTGACGCGCCGTCTGTTGCATTGAGACCCCTATGATAAGGACTTCCATTGAGATACTTCTTTGTGGGACTTGTGATACTTGGAGTATTGACCTGTAGCTCGTGGAGCGGACCCTCCCGGAGATGAGCATACAGAGTACGGAGACCGTGTAGCTGGCTTTTACCGATAACTACTTGTTCGATTTGATTCGGAGTGACTAGCTTAGCCCAGTGGGGAGCACTACTCTGGGAGGTGGCAGACCCATGGAAGAGGAGCACTACTGTGTGAGGTGGTAGACTCGCGGTACTCGACAGGATGCATACCTCTGTAGGCGATGAGGGGGAGCACTATTGTGTGAGGTGGAAGACCCATGGCGGAGGACCACTACTATGTGAGGTGGCAGACCCGCGATACTCGACAGGAGGAGTACCTCAGTGGTATTAGGTTAGTGAGAAGTACCTCAGAGTCGTGACAGGACCGCTGTACACTCCAGAGATGGGGATCTTCAGTAGTTACAGTTTCGATAATGAAAATCTCGGTTTGAGCTGAGTCTATGACCTTTGTGTTTACCTCTTGATTGAGATGGGTCACTTGATAACATAGGTATATGTATGGGAATATACCTGGGTAGTGGTTATCCGATGATTTCATAATCTTGTGTTGCCTCATGTTTGAGATGGGTTACTTGATAAACATAGGTATATGTATTGGAATATACCTAAGTAGAGTTTATCTATTGAGATCTTCTTTGTGGTTATCCTTGTTGGTTTTAATGAGACCTTGAGGGTCTCGGGGTCCCTACTGAGTATCATTATACTCACCCCTGCACGGGCTATGCCCGCACCTCATTTTGTTGGTTGTAGACGACGGGCAGTGCTGACGGAGGCCGAGTGTTCAAGGACTGGACGGTACCCAGAGGTGGACCACCCGACGAGTCAGTATCTGGAGGTGGACTTCACGGCGAGATGACACTCGGAGGGGGTTGACGAGCTAGAGCATTGATGAGTTGCGCTATCTGTACCTACCCTTCAGGTAGGATCCGTGGTGGACGATCCAGGAGCTTTGCTATCTATACCTACCATTCAGGTAGGATCCGAGGAGGACGACCCAGGAGATGCTTCCTTTCTTCCAGCTGTTTGTCTTTTTATATTGTACTTTTGTTCATTTGTAGCTTCATTTCCAGTTGGGTTTGTATTCTGGCCCATTTACTTTTCAGCACTTTCTTTGTACATAGTGTTTTACTTCCGCTTGTACTTTGTGGTGTTTTGTTACTTTTATAAAGGAAATTCCTTCCCAGTTATCGGGATTTACGCCTTTGGTGCTAGTCGCCAGCCCCTGGCCTATGGAAGGCGGGCTTGGGGCAGTCATGTTATGGGCCCCGAGGATGGGTCATGAAAAATTGGTATCAGAGGAGTCTGTTCTACCGCAGAACTTATAACTCTGATATTTTCTTTCTGTGAAGCAATAGTGTTAAGGGTACCGAGTGTGGTCTTCAATTCAGGGAGTCCAGTGTTGGTGCGGACAGCCGACGTATCCATAAACTAGGACCCTGACAACTGATTTCCGACTTTGTGCACGAAAACACTGATTGCATGTGTGTTTCCAGATGTTTTTAAATGTCAGCTCAAACCAGGTCATCTCACCAGGTATAATCGTTTGACCGTGTCACGTTGTTTCTTTCAGGATGACTCTTTATGAACGACCAGCTAGATCCTAGAGGGATGTGCGTAAAGATAGTCTGCAGAGCGACGAGGCTTCGGTACAGGGCCCTCTTGCAGTTGAGGCTCCAGCGGAGGCACCAGCTATACTACCATATGATGGGCCACCGAGGCCACTAGCCCTAGCAGTAGGCGATGCACGCCACTTGAGCGCACTGCACGAGTTCCTGCGCCGGAGGCCACCCAGGTTCTGGGGAGAGACGGACCCGAAGGCAGTTGAGGATTGGCTGGAGGCTGTGGTGAGAGTCTTCAGGCTAACGAGGATGCCAGCAGACTTCATGGTGATCTTTGCTGCCATCCTCCTTCAGGCAGCATCAGGAAGGTGGTGGAGCCACTTATTCCAGTTTTGCGACGGGATGACTTTCACTTGGTAAGACTTCGAGACCTTCTTCAGGGTGGAGTTTGTGCCAGTAGCTCTACACCCCGAGCGTGTACAGGAGCTTCTACCTTTTCCATATGGTTTTTGATCATTAGCTGAGTCATCTGTGTGAAGTAGACAGATGATGAAGAGTTTCAAGAGGACCAGACAAGCAGGTGGGCGACCTCGGGTTATAGGATCAGTAGTGCGGGGCACCCGGGGTAGAGTCAGTGCCAGGCATGCCAGAAACAGACATTGTTTCTCATGCAGCAGGAAGGGTCACATGGCACGTGATTGATTGACTCCTCGCACAGTCGATCCCCATGAATTGGAGGAGCCACTGAGGCAGAAGCGGCGGCGAGTGCTTGAGAAACAGCCAAGCAGTGGACAAGGCAGTAGAGCTCCGGGAGCAGGTGGACAGGGGTGGAACAAGTGGATACGTTGCTTGTACTTCTAGTTCCATGTTGCTGTTGTATCCGTGTCTTTGTACTATGAGCTTCAATAATGAAAGACACTTATCTTTGTGAAGTTTTCTTTCCTTTCCTTTTGTTTGGTTGATAATGAGTGGTCCTGGTTAAGACGGTTGACTTGACCCTCACATTCAATCATTCTACTGGTGGAGACCCATAGACCTCACACTGATGCCGACAGTGTGACTCGACCCTTGGAGGCGAGAGTGACAGTTGGATCTCATGGTAGTTACGTCGAGGCCTTACGAGGTCATCCATGGCATGAATGCATCATTAATGTCAGGATTGACTGTACTAGGCAATGGGCATGGTTCGTCCAGGGGATGAGACCGAGTTTCTCTTTTCGGAAAAGGATAAATTATAGCAGCTCTTTCAGATCGTAGGAAAGGAAGGTGAAGATCATCCAGGAGAAGATGAAGACTGCACAGTGTAGTAAGAAATAGGAAACTGGCACAAGTCTTAGAGACTCGGGTATGTTAAATGTTTCAAGAAGTGGAAGTTTTAAGGAGAGATGAGTCTGCGAAGCACAAGACGTGGAGGCAGAGCTAGGAGAGCATCACGTGGTGGTGTACGTTTTAACATACTACAACCACCCACCTTAGTTTTCCGCGCTAGGATTAGGGAACTAGAGGGCAGGGGAAGAGAGTAGCTGCTTGCGGTCTGGGAGAGTGGCCCAATGGCTCTAAGAATGATTCCAGGGATAGTCTGTATCCACTACTAGCTACTGTAGTAACAGACGTCGATACTAATCATTCCTTCCTTCCACGAATCTTGTCCCAGACCTAGAGTTTTAGGTAAGATGTAGACTTGACCCTCACTTCTAGAGATACCTTGGGAGAAGACTCGATAATCATACTTATGCCGACAGTGTGATCAGACCCTCAATTTGAGAGTTTCGGTTGGAATCTCTTGGTGGCAGCGTCGAGGCCTTACGACATTGGTTTGAGTATGAACTGGGTAAAAACAGTTCATACACAAATTGATGGTATTAGGCAAGAAGGTTGTGGTTTAACTACGACATCGGGATGAGTTTTCCTTGGTCGGCGAAAAGGAAACCCCATGCAGCACATGAGGGTGCTACCGATCACTCTTGAGTCGGTCAACCTTACCCTCGTGGCAGCTGTCATTTTGAGTTCCAGTTATAACAGGAAATAGAGACCTCTAGAGTTTGACGATGACGTTCACGTCCTTATAGGGTCTCACCTCGACGAGGTTCACGGAGATGTGGCCAAGGTGGCAAGTTATCTCCGAGGTTCAGAGGACCTTCTTAGGTCCTCAGCTGGGTAGGCAAAGTGGTTTACCGCTTAACCCATCCACCTCAGTTGCACCAGGAGCACGATGACTTCCGTGTATCTCAACTGAGGAGATACATGCTCGACCATTCGCATATCATCGGCCATGAGGAGATGGACCTTGGCGATGGGGTGACTTTCACGGAGGTTCCAGTGGGGATCAAGTATCGACAGGAGCGGATCCTACGAGAATGGTCGATTCCTCAGGAGCACTTTCTTTGGCAGCATAGGAACCTCTAGTTGAGCACATGTGAGCGGAAGGCTCAGATGTGTGCTCAGTACCGCTTTTGTAATCCTAGTTTGTGTTTAAGCTTTATGAGGATGTAAATACCTGAGGTGGGAGTAATGTAAAGACCCGTAAAATTCAAGTGATTTTTTTTCTAAATTTTCATGAGGATTTTAAAAGAACGCAGTTTCTGACGACACCTCATTCCGAGGCCTAGTGTGCCCAGAGTTATTTTCTGAAGTTTAGCTCGGGTACGTTCAGTGAACGAGCGAGCAGGTTTTCTAACATTTGAACATGTGCTCAGAATCGAAATCCGAAGGCACCGATGGAATCACAGCACAGGTAATTGCTTAGAAACACCTTTTCTGGAGTTGTGTTTGCTTGGGTGTGGTTTTTAATTTTGGGATAATGTTAAGGAATAAAATAATAGTGGTGCAACCGATCTTTTATTTTATTTAAGTCGCTTAACCTATGTTAAGTGGATGATGTGGGACCCACAATATCCTACCCACTTGGTAGGATATTTTTTGAGGTGGGACTCATACGAGCCTCCATTTCATTTCTTCTTATTTAATGCACCTGCACCCCCTATTAATGAAGTCAAACCGTGCATTTATTCTGGTTAAGAAATGCCTCATTATTTTGGGCAGTTAAATCGTTACAATTAATTCATTGAATTGATTGTTTCTTTTTGAATTTCAACGTTTGACTCGTGCGTTAATAAAATAAGGCTGTTCTTTTTTTATTTTTGTTGGAACTTGTTACGTGGAGAGGATTTGGAGGAAAGCGTTCTTCTTCGATGAAGAACGCGAAGAACGCGAAGAACGCACCGATCTCTGACGAAGAATGCCAAATCCTCGGTAATCAACGACGCTCCTTCCACGACGTTTCTTTCACGACGATACTTCACTTTTGCGATGATCCTCTTCTTCCGCGACGGTTAATTCCATGATGAAATCTCATTTGACGACAACGTTCAGGTAGGGAATTATTTGAGAACGATTTTATTCCCTTGATTCTTTCATTCTAAAGAAAACAAAGAAACACAGATCAACTTATTATCTAGTTTATTCGAGAAAGTTTTCCTTGCGAGTTGGGAATAATTTGTTACGGGAAGTTATGGGGGGTTATTTTATTGTTGATCTTGATCTCATTTGTCGCCTTTCTTGGTTTCAATTGGGCCGCCTGTTATCATAATAACGGATGGAGGTTGGACCGCACGAACACAGCCGACCCTCCTCCCCCTTGTTTGTTTGAATTTGTTCGGGCATGTTAAAGGTAGTGTGGTGCCATTGCACTACGCGGAATTGAGAAAGAACGCGGTGAAGAGGCGCAGCGCCGTCGCGTCGCGCCGTTGAGGCCGAATGAAACCGTGGGCCGAGTCGAGGCCGCAGAGGCGATTCGAAGAACCCGAAGTTTGTTGTCGAAGTGCAGATCGACAGACGATGGTGAGGCAATCCGCAATGACGTTTTGAAGCCTCCACAGTAAAGGTCAGGTACCAGGAGGACCGTTGGCGAAAGCGACGAGCAAAACGGACCTCCGGAGCGCGTCCGGTGGTCCGCGGAAGACTCCCCCAGCGCGCCTCCGAGAAGGGGTCGACGCGGCTGAAGCAGCGGCGGTGGGCGGCGAGTCCCGCAGCCGCGCGGGACCAGAGGGATGCAGAATTGCGCCGCATCCGTTGATAGGGAGCGGCCCCCGCGCGGGGGCCGCGGTTTCATCCAGGGGGGCGGTCCCCCCTTGCGCGGCCGCTTGGCCAGCGCCAGCGCGCCGGGTCGAGCCCCCTGGCCGGACCGCCTGGCCGGGCCGCGCCCAGGCCAGGCCGGTCCGGGCCGTACCCAGCAGGGTCAGACCCGGACCTGGGTGGGGTTAACCCGGTTCGGGCTGACCTCGGGGTGGGGGTGGGGTCTGTCCGTGCCCAGACCCCCCGTTTTCGGACCTCTTCGGTCATTTGCCCATAACATGGGGTACAAACCTCCGATCGACGCGCCGTCAGTTGCATAGTAATCCTTATATCGAGAAGGTCGTTTCAGAATATTACACTAATGGTTTCGGAGAACTGTGGGTTCAGCCGGGTTGGTTCGGATACGAAACCAACAGGGCCCTCGGAGCAGAAATGCTTATATCTTGAGTTCTGGACGTCTGATTGATGTGTCGTCGACTTTGTTGGTTTCCTCTTGATGAGACCGAACTTTTGGAATACTTCTCCTGAGTTTTGGATGTAGCTGGAGTATGGCCGGGTTGGATTGTACCCGAAATCCAACCGGGCCCCTGGAATAAAAAAGATGATATTTTTCAGACCGGACGTCCGTTTGACGAACCGTCAGTGACGTTGGTGATCACGTTCAAAAACGGTCCATATGGGTATACCCTATGAGAGTTAGGGTTACAGTTGACATACGGCTGGGTTGGTTCACACACTAAACCAACCAGGCCCCTGGAACAAAAATGCTAATAACTCACAGACAAGGCGTCTGATTGACGTGTCTTCTATTGCGTTGAGACCCCTATGATGAGGCGGTCCTTTGAGATACTTCTTCTTGAGACTTGTGATACTTGGAGTATCGACCTGTAGCTCGTGGAGCGGACCCTCCCGGAGAAGAGCATACGAATACGGAGACCGTGTAGCTGGCTGAGACCGATGACAGCTTGTCTGATTCGATTCAGAGTGACTAGCATAGCCCAGTGGGGAATACTACATTGAGAGGTGGTAGACCCATGGCAGAGGAGCACTACTGTGTGAGGTGGCAGAACCGTGGTACTCGTCAGGAGGAGTACCTCTATAGGCTATGAGGGGGAGCACTACTGTGTGAGGTGGTAGACCCATGGCGGAGGAGCACTACTGTGTGAGGTGGCAGACTCGCGGTACTCGACAGGAGGAGTATCTCAGAAGTCTTAGGTTAGTGAGCAGTACCTCAGAGTCGTGACAGGAATATTGTACACTCCAGAGACTTGGCGCTTCAGCAGTTACGGTTTCGATAATGAAAATCCTGGTTTGAGCTGAGTCTATGACCTTTGTGATTACCTCTTCATTAAGATCAGTCACCTGATATCTTAGGTATATGTATGGGCATATACCTGGGTAGTGGTTATCCGATGATTTCATAATCTTGTGTTTCCTCATGTTTGAGATGGGCTACTTGATAAACTTATGTATATGTATTGTCATATACCTAAGTAGAGGTTATCTGTTGAGATCTTCTTTGTTGTTATCCTTGTTGGTTTTAGTGAGACCTTGAGGGTCTTGGGGTCCCTACTGAGTATCTTTATACTCACCCCTGCATGGGCTATGCCCGCACCTCGTTGTGTTGGTTGCAGACGATGGGAAGTGCTGATGGAGGCCGAGTGTTCGAGGACTGGACGATACCCGGCGGTGGACCACCCGACGAGTTGGTATCTGGAGGTGGACTTCACGGCGAGACGACACTCAAAGGGGGTTGACATGGGAGAGCATTGAGGAGATACACTATCTGTACGTACCCTTCAGGTAGGATCTGTGGTGGGTGATCCAGGAGCTGCGCTATCTGTACCTACCCTACAGGTAGGATCCAAGGAGGATGACCCAGGAGCTTCTTCCTTTCTTCCAGCTATTTGTCTTTTTCTATTGTACTTTTGTTCAGTTGTGGCTGTATTTCTAGTTGGGTTTGTATTATGGCCCATTTACTTTTCAGCACATTCTTTGTACTTAGTGTTTTACTTCCTCTTGTACTCTGTGGTGTTTTGTTACTTTTATAAAGGCAATTCCTTCCCTATTATCGGTATTTATGCCTTTGGTGCTAGTCACCAGCCCCTGGCCTATGGAAGGCGGGCTTGGGGTAGTCACGACACGAGCCCCGAGGACGGGACGTGACAGTAATTATTTAGCAATCCTAGAGAATATGTGATTAGGTTAATTACTTATTAGTATGAGAGTTTAAGAGTAATCTATGTTATTTGGAGATTAATGCTAAGATTTTTCACGGAAAAATATGTGACCAAATCCTTAAGAATTTTGGTTGTCAATATTTGGTTTGATTATTTTGAATAACATTAATGAAAATTATGTATTGAGTTGTATTTTTTGAAAATTGGGTATTTTCTATATAATATTAGAGATTAATACTGGAATTTCATTTAATATGGATTACCCTTTTGTAGATTATCAGATCTCATACTAATAATTTTGGTTTTGTTTAATGTATAAAGACATGAAAAAGATATATTTGATCATTTTTGGATAATGTTATTCTCTAGAAGTTTATTCTAGTGGTTCAAGTGTAACAATGTTATCTTGAATACACATCATTTGGAGAAAAGATGAGTTTGTGGTAGAAATTTATTAAATGATGGAACCATTTATCCAATCTCATGTTTATGGTTTTTTGGTAGTTATCTTTATCTAGATCATGTTTTATATCACTCTCTATTGGGACCTGATGGTTAGTTTCTCTTCCATATTCATGTTTTCCTACATGAAACCCTATTATGTGTTATCACATGTATCCTTTTTTCATCTCTTTCGTTCTTTAAAAGTGATATATTTATTGACTTTTTTGTATGGGATTTTCAATGAAGTTTCCGAGCCCAATTTTAAAAATGTGAGGATGAAACTTCCAAAAGGGGAGAAGGATGTGATAACCCATGTATTTATAGAAGAATATATTTTAAAATCTATAAATATTTATTAATAACATATTAAATTTATGTTAAAGAGGAAACTTTGTTCGATATCGTATTTGACCCAAAACAATGGGTTTCGTTGAAATATTACGTTGCACACAACTTTTAGTTATATGAAAAAATAATATATTAATAATATAATTTTAAATTGAAGTTAACACATAGTTGTTATATTTCTATGAATTAACATAACTGACTACATTATGATTACACATGTGTTTAATTTTTTTTAAATTTTTATAATAAATTTTGGATGCAAAATATAAAAATGAATCTGACTTTAGGAGTATAAAACTATAATATTTTTAATGGTTGTTTTACCAACATATGAAGGTGAACCATTTTTAAATCTGAGTTTATGTCACTTTTATATGTTGTATTTGAAAAAATAAAATTTATCTATAGAATTGTGGCATCAAAATTTACGTTGGATAAATTTTTGGTTATTTTCTAATAATGTTCATTTTTAATGAATAGTTATAAAAACCCCATTTTAAGGTAGAACCACATCTGAATTTAATTTTTTTTATACAAATAGATTGTACTTTTAATTGATTTTAATGTTTAATTGGATTATAATTTTATCATTTAATCCATTTTTTGATTTTGGATGTAATTTCACTTTTAAATTGGTCAAAAACAGATGTCAATCTGTTGATAGTTATTACTTCATAAAAAACCTCACTATCTTGTTTGGAAAAAAGTTATTATTTTTTAATTAATTACTACAACTTCTGTGTTTTGAATTTTGAAAAATATATTCCATTTTTGGAATTATATGGTTCATATTTTGTAAATCATTACCTTTTTATTTTGGGAAACTCTGAATAGTAACGTTAGTAATTATTTTATTTACCATTGAACATGAGCCTCATCCCAGTTGGAGAGGACTCTTTATGTGCATCTACAAGACATTGTTTCGAAACCAAGCAGAGGAATATTTTTTGGTACTGTAGAAGGTATGATAGATGCATTGTGAGGTTGTTGTAGTAGTACTATAGAAGATATTGTTTGGTACTTTGGCTACTGGAACTATTTGCCTTGGGCCACCGGTTTGGGCATAGAGTCCATAAGGACTTTGGGACACAAAGGCCTTCAGGGTCAGAAAGGATGTCAAGCGACTTTTAATGCCTTCGGGCCACATGATCAGTTTAGTTACCCCAGATAGACTCTATAAAAAAGAAGCTACCCTAGAGGAGGATTCAGAGAAAGTGCACTCACCAAAGAAGAACCAAATTTATTTGGAAGAATGAGAGGGTAGGGATACACCATCGGGACTAGCCTATGCTTGCACGGGAAGCCTATCCAGATGACCAAGAGAAGGTGGAGAGCTACCATCACAATGCAGATGCTAGGGAGGGGTGGTTCCTTTTAGTTATAGTTTGGTTTAATTCCGTAAGACCTTCAGGTCATGTAATCTATTATGCCTATGGGCAGCGTAATCTCTAAACCTAAGGGACTTCTATGGGTTCCCCCTCATCCCTTGAAAGGGGGGTTATCAAAAACCAATAAAAAGAAGGCCATTGGGACATTTGTGTCTATTTACCATGGTTAAACGCTAAATCTGGAAAATAAGGGTAAGTAATAATATAATAATAATATAAAACATCCCTATAACATGTCTCAATCAAATAATATGTTATATGTCTGACCATTGGAATCCTTGGGTCAATTTTGGGACCCCATGGAACCCCTTGGGAGTGATAATGATATGTTATATTAATTATTTTAAAGTAAAAATTGAAAATAACATAAACATGTATCATTTACTAAAACTATTTTTATATGGGGTTATATAATTTCTCTCTTTGACTATAAACACGTAATTAGAATTATTATAATATTTCTTACATCATGATATTTTATTTAATTTTTTTTACATTAAATAAATAAATTTAAACATGACACAATGATGATTTAGTGATTGCTTCATTAAAATGGACACAGATAAATGATATAATAATTAATAAAATAAAATAAATTTGATTATTTTAATTCCATAAAAAATATTTATGGATAATATTGAAATATTATATGTTATTTAATTCCTCTGGTTAGAAGAAAAAAATATTTTATGACTTTAGAAAAAATCAATTTCCTAATAGTTTCAAAATTGACATAAATGAGTATTGGAAATAAATAATAATTTATTAAATGATTTAATAGCCCATAAAATATGGTTTTCTAACAACAGACTTGTATAATGTTAAAATTTTCATTAATGACCCCCTTATGGTTCTCTTGGAAATTTTTCAAAAATTTAGTGACCATATATTATGAAAAAGAAAGAAGACATGGTAAGAGTTAATGTTTTTAACTAAGGGTAAAAGAAAAGGGTAAGGTTACATTTGTGGCCTAGACATGTCTAAAACCTATTTTCTGAGAGGATGTTGACATGAAATCATATTATATTTTATATAATGTAGTTTGGGACCATTTTGAATCTAAAATAATTTTATAATAAAATAATATTTCAATACCTTTTTAAAAATCCCATCCCCACTCTTATAAAAGGCCACAAACTCTACCCACTTACTCACACCGTTCAAGACCCTTGAATCAAAAAGAATATGCTCAAATATGCTCCAAAAATCCCTCTCTTACTCTTATGGGCCTTACCTTAGGAATAATAAAATTTAAGAAACCCTTTTTTTAAATCAAAAGAAGTTACCAGATTTAGAGGTAATGTCTTCTCTCAAGTACTTTCATATTATTTTCCATATCCACTAACTATGATATTATAATTATTTTATTACATAAATACACCAATATAAAAAATATACTAGAATTATTTTTGGAGAATTATTTGAACTGCAATTACACACACCTCAATCTAATGGATACAAACGTACAGTTTCAGTGTATCGTGAACTACTTCCTCCTGAAATGATGATTGTTTAATTTTCTCTTACCACCTCTCTTGGTGGACACTATGAGGGAACTATATTTATATATTACATTTATTATATTTATATTATCTCTAGGATTCTGTTATTTTTATATAAAACATATCATTATTCTTTACATGATGTGTAAATATGATATTTTCATTTGAGGAAGTGTGGACTACCGCCCCCTCAATGTGATATGACTCATTCATGATATACATGGAATATATGCAGGATGGTTTTATTAAATTTATGAGGCATAAATGATATTAATATAATATTTATATTATAATATAAATTTATATCATTTGATTAATATTCTTTTAATATGACAGAAAAATGAATGTAGTGTTCATGCCTACTTAGGACCTACCATCTTCATGAACTGTGCATTTCAATTATTATCTCTAAATATTATGCATATTATAAGTACATATATATGATATTTAAATCATGAATAACATTATGGTGATGATTTATTTTTTACTACATGGATAATTTATTTCAAAACAAGCTCATTTTCTACTCAATTATCTAATATCGACAAAATGACCGATATTAACTTAAATGATTAGGTAATTTAAATAATGTGGAAATAAGTGATATAAAAAGAGTAATAAACATGAATTTTTTTTGAAGCATGTATAAAATAACATATGTTTATTATTCATGAAAATTGAGGAACACAAGTGGTGATTCAGACTCAAGGTAAGGGAGTTCTTCTTAATCTGATTTTATTAAGGAATATTTTGATAATATACCCATCATTATTTTACACACAGTATTATAAAACCCCTTTAATTTTTAATTTCATTCAATCTGAATATTTATTCTATAAATCATTTTAATAAATGAAAAAAGGAATTTTTTACCTATTCGGTGACAAAATCCTCTCTACCGCCGTAATAGTTATTTGATATTTAGCCTCCTCTATAAATCATGACATTTTAAAAAGAAAATATTATCCATTATTCCATTTTTGGTTGTCTTGTAATTGAAATTTTTTTTTGAAATGGATTGAGTATTTCAATATATTGAAATTATTTCTTGTGATTAAAAATGAAATGATATGAGTGAAATGTTGATATTTTAAACATGTTATGCGTTATGATTATATAAAGCTACTTGGAAATTTGAAAAGTGGTTATTTGATAAACCAATGGGGGTTGGTTACGTGATATACCAAATGATGGGTGATTCCATGATAAACCAAGGATGGGTGGTTACATTATAACCTCTGATGCATTGGATATGAAATTCAGTCGTATGCCTATTCCATTTAGTGATATGTGTAGAAGTTGACAGTATGGTTATTCCATTTAAGTATGTTTATGTCCCAAGTAACATTTACATGCTATATGTTTCCTTATATGGGCTTTAAGGTCATATTTTGGTGAAAAAAATGGTGATAAATGAGCTTATATTTAGGGAAGTGTTGTTTTCTTCTTCATAAAGATGAAATGTATTAGTTTATTATAATTTTTTTCAGGGATTACATGTTTATAAAAGACCAATAATTTTCACTCATTACGTATCCCTTAATATGTTATTTATACCCATCCTTTATTTTCAAATTACTTTCAAAGGGCATAAGGAATAAAAGTTTTAACGATGAGATCAAGGGAAATGTATACTGTTTAAACTTGAAACATTGTCTTGTTTCATTTTAAAGTTTTTTTATAAAAAATAGATAGTGAGTAGAATTGTCTACTTGTTATATTCAAGTTGTTATGTTTCAATTATGACCTAATTCTCATAATCTCTAAACCTGAAAATATCTTTGATTTGAATTAATGTAAAACATATTGATTTAAATCCACAAAAAGTTAGGTTTAAGGCTAGAACCTTATAACACCAACCTATGGGCCCCAATTCAGTCATAAATCCAACAATGTATGGAATTTATTAAATTCCAAAAAGAGATACCCAATGTAGAGGTAATGTTCATCAACAAACATGGTTTTTTGATTACAGCCTTAAACACTATCAATTATTCATATATAATGTGAAGTATCTTCCATGTACATAGATGTAACTATGTTAATGGTACTACCTATACAAAACAAACATTAACCAAATGGGTTACAAAATCATCATTCGTTTGTAAAATAGACTAACACCTCACGAACAGATGTCAATAATTTTATCATTACCACCATTCAAGGTAGGTCATAATGAATAAAATACTTATTAAATATCATATTTATCAGATTTGTGATATCTTTATTCTTATAGAATTATGATTTCATTCATACCTCATTACTTTCCATTATTGTAAATATGATAGTGTCCTTAATGTATACGGTGTATTATTGCCTCATGAATTGATGTGATTTTTTCATGCATTAAAATTAATGTATTAAGGATGTGCGTAAAATAATGTCATATATATGACTTAAGTGTGATGCATAAAATTTAATATATATATATATATATATAATTTACTTTCATTATTTTATTATTGTAAAAATATAAAAAGTGTTCATTTGTACGTATAACCTACCATCTCTATGAATGATGTATTTCCTTTCCTATCACTAAATTGTATAGGTGATAATAAATAACTATTCAAAGAAAATTTATGATATTTATATCATGGTTTAAATTTTGGAAATTATTTAATCATGATAAAAGTAATCAGACAATAAATAAGTATTCTACACATATATGAATAAATAATGTAGTTATTATGCAAAAAAATAACCATAATGTGGGATAGTTAATCAACGGGTAACATAATATTATAAAAAATAATATATTGGATGACATATAAAAATATTAATTTTTTTATATATGTATAATAAACATCTATGTTTTATATTTTAGGTTTGAATGTGTACTAAGGAAGTAAAGACTTATGATTATATAATTTCTACTCTCAATTTAATTTCTATGAGACATATTACATTTTCACTACTCATTTATTATAAGTGTTGAAGATGAATTATAATGGAATTTAATATCATGAATTTATTTTCATTATTTGTATTCAAGGTATTTTATTGTGCTTATTCATTCATGAATCTCAAGATTTAAATGTTAATCAAGAACTAAGGGATTTCTGTCCCTCATTTTTTTCTATTAGACATAATCCATGTTCACCTACTAGTACTTATATTTTATATGTATTTCTATATTTGATGTATTTTATGATAGTTATAATTGTAAAATTTGAATTTACATATCCATTTTATCATATGCCTTTCTTAGGTATTACAATGAATAAGTTACTAAAGTGGTAAGGGCATTTTTTCACAAATTGAATATTTGAGAGACAAGTTATGTTATGAGCCTACAAATTTTTTTTAGGTATACATAAAACCACATGGAGATATTATAACATAAATATCCTTTTTTAAATCGTAATTTAATCTTCTAGTAATTTTCATCTTTCATGGGGATTTTGATTCAAACATACCATTCTGGTAAATAGTTATTTCTTTAATCTCATCATTTATTGACATTGTTTAGTATTATGTTTCCATTGATGAATTCATTTGTTACATATCTCAATGATTATCATGAATTTTTTTATCAAATGATTACTCATGAAATATTAATATAATTTTACCATTTATCTAATATTTGGAACATATGAATATTAAAAAAGTGTTTTTATAAAAATAAGCAATTATTTAACTCTTAGGTCATAAATCTCTTTAATCCAAAAAACATGATTTCTAAAAAAACATAAACTATTTAAATAATATTTTAAAAAACTATTAGGGAATAGAAATTTTTTAATAAAATTATGTTTTATAAATTGTTCAAAACTGTTTCCAAATATTCATTTTTTAGTGTTCATGATTATTTTCAAAGAAATATGGTTTCAAAATGTTTTACGATTAAAAAAAATTTCAAAGACGAAATGATTTTTTAATCAAAAAAATATTTTCACCGATTCTTTAAAGCTTGCATAAATTTTTATAAATTTATTTTGTAGAAAAGGGTCTTTTAAAATGATTTATGTCCTTCGAAATTTATTTTCGATGAATTCATATTTTTTTAAATGAATTATCCAATTGATATTTCAAAATACCTCTCTAAATATGACAACATCCATTGATAATGATTTTTACCTATTATAAGATCCAATTAAACAATTATTATTATGGCTTTTAATATTTTTTGTTAATGATGAAATTTTTCATGAAACATATTTCTCTTCCACTTGTTATACCATGATAAAATGCTTATGAAACCTATATCTTTACATGTGCTATTTTATGATGAAATGATTATAAAAACCATATGATTTCTAAATTTTGTGATATTATGAAATATTTATGAAAACCATTTCATTTCATGGGCTATGATCTTTTGTTAACAAAACAAATATCTTTTTATGGATCATGATATGATCAATTTTGTGTTATCTTGAGGCACAAATATGTTTTATTTAATTGTATGATGAGTGAGACATATATATACCTCTAAATACTTGGGTAATGATTTATATCTCATCAGAGAGACATGTATGGAATGGTTGGTCAGACCGGTTCATTATGGGACTTTTTCCATTAAGATTGTATTTGGAGTGAAATGTGACTACTAAGATGGTATACATAGTGAACTATGATTACTAAGAAAACCATAGGTGTAACATCCCAAGAGAATAAATAATATTACATTAAAATGTTTATCAATATTTTTGAATCAAATTATAATATTACTTTAATGGGAATGCTATGCTCGATGGCGTACCCAATACGCAACAACGAGTTTCTTTGAAATCTTACGTTGTACACTAATAATATAATAATATTATAATAGTCAACGCCTAGACATTGTAATTGAGAAAATAAACATAAATAACTAAAAAATTATTACATATGTTTGTTAAGTATTTTTACATTTATCCAATAAATTTTAGAGTCTTAAAATCCAAATGAATCCAATTTTAAGAATAAATACTCTAATATTTTTAAAAGATTGTTTTACCGCCTTTTGATGGCGAACCATTTTTTAAATCTATCTTTTGAAAATATTATAATATATAATTGTCAAAATAAACTTATTATTTATGATGGGGACATTGAAATTAACTTTGGATAAATTTCTGGTATTTTTCTGATAATGTTCATTTTTAATGAATAGTGAAAAGTGTTGTATTTTAATTCAAAACCACTTTTTAATCTGATTTATTTATATAGTTATATTATCTTTTTAATTGGTTTTAAAGTGAAATTAGAATATATGTTTACCATTTAATCAAATGGTGGTCATTTGAATTAATATCACTTTGATATTGGACATAAACGAGTGTCAATCTTTGGATATATACTGTTTCTTAAAAACACGTTGTTTGATTTGTCAGTGGGATTTAATTATAAAAATCATTAATGAAACTTCAATGTTATGAATTTGGTAAAATAGACATCATTTTTTGAATTCATAGTATCAAATATAGCTTAGGGTGAATTTTTGGTATTTTTCTGAAAAACCTTAATTTTTTATGAATAGTGAAACCACAAAGTGGTAGTTACAAAAAATGATTTTTTGTTTAAATGGAACTTTACCACATCTATGATTTTAATTTAAAAAATCAAATATAAATGATTTCATTTTTAATAAAAATTGGTTCAATGGGATGAAAATAATTTTTGATTAAAAGTAACTTTTATGTTTTATTAATCGCGTTTAAAGGTAATTAGTGTGATTTAAGGTAAAAATGATATTATAATAAAATGAAAATAACTTGAAACAAGTCCTAACCCTATTTAATGAGTAATGGACAACCAAGACAACCCATGGGTCGATTTTTGGGACCCCGTGGGGCCACTTGGGTAAGATAATGACATTAATGCATTTTATTTAAAGTAATAGTAAAAATGACACAAACATGTATTGTTTTACTAAAACTATTTTTACACGGGGTTATACAAGTCAGATTATTTACTATAAATAGTGCTTGGAAATAGAATAAGCTTTCCTACATCATAGTATTTTTTTTATAATTTTTAGAATTTAGATAAATTAAATTATTTATGACATCATGATGATGCAGCGATTACCTCATTATTTAACGATTTAAATATAATGAAAAAATAATGTAAAATCTAAGACCTAAACATGTTAAAAACCTATTTGATGGGTTGATTTTGAACTATTATCAACTTATACTAGATATAAATCATTGTGGGACCTTCAAAATACGAAAATTAGTTTATAATAAAGTAATATTTTATAACATTCCAAGAGTACCCCTCCTCTTCTCTTATAAAAGGCCCCCACCTCTACCACATTACCCACACCTCTCAAGAATTTGGCACGGCTAACCCCTACCCATTACATCTCTACACACCCCTATATTAATAATTTAAGCCTCACCTTATGCATAAAGCTCTTTAAGGAACTCTTTTGGTTCAAACCAAAGGGAGTTACCCGATTTAAATGTAATGTCTTCTCTTATGTTCTTTTCTTTTATTTTGCTTCTACAACCTCATAAAATATTTTTATTCCTTTGTTTTGTAACAACACCCGTATATTAAATATACTAGTATGTTGTTATAAGAATTATTAGAACTAAACTTACACACACACAGACACACCCGTCTAATGGTTAAAGAACATATTTTTTCTGTGGATAGCGAATTACAGCCTCACGAAACGATGATTGTTCATTATTCTTTTAACACATTTAAAGGCGGCCATTATGATTTCATGGTATTTTATATACAATATATATGGTATTTATGTTTTATATATGCTTCTGTATTTTATATTTAAATCATACCTTTATTCTTTGCATGTTGTGCAAATGTGATAATTTCATATGAGGAAGTGCGGACTATCGCCCCCTCAAGTGATGTGACTTGTTCATGCAATACATGGAATGTATAAAGAATGAAATTAATGAACTTATGTGACATATATAACTTATATATTATACTGGAATTAATATATATATATATATATATCTCAGTTATTTTTAATTCCATTTATATGACAAAGAAACGAAAGTAGCGTTCATGCGTATGTATGACCTACCATCTCCATGAACGGTGCATTTCATTTCTTTTTATCTACAAATGTTATGGAATAGTATAAATTGAATATTTACTAGATATATATGATATTTAAATCATTGATACTGTTCTGGAGATGATGTACTTATAACTACATGGACGATTCTTTTCAAACAAGTTCATTTTTGACTCATGTACCAAACATTAACAAAAACATTTGATATGATCTCAAATAATTAATTAATAATATGTGATATTAATTGAATAATAAACTTTAAATTATTTCTTTAAGAAATTATAAATTGGGAAAAGTTTATTATTCTGGAATATAAGGAAATCAACAAGGAAAGTCGGACTTGAGGTAAGGGATCCGACCTCTCTCTTCCGTTTTAAGTACTCTCTTTTATGCCATTTCTATTAATCTCATCTTTATTATGTTGGGGGATGTAATTTTATATTTCTCTTTCTGTAAATTTTATTTTAACATGATGAGATACCCTATTTGATCTCATCAATCCATTTATGGATGTTTTATGTGGCGCCGTTAG
The DNA here is from genome assembly GCA_963277665.1 of Viscum album. NCBI lineage: Eukaryota > Viridiplantae > Streptophyta > Magnoliopsida > Santalales > Viscaceae > Viscum > Viscum album. The sequence goes on along the minus strand of OY728122.1, from coordinate 1,035,959,597 downwards.
GGTGTCGAATATTTATAAGGGGATTTTCATCTCACTTTTTATTCCCGTGAGATTCATGATACATTGGCCACTATTTCCTTTTGTGTGGTGTATTTACTGCCCATTATTTTAATATTTCAGTATTTACATATTCATTGTATGACCCTTCCTTCATGGGGTGTACGTTTCAAAAGTTTCCCAAATCGGTAAGAGAACCTTTCACACTCCTCTTTTTAAAAGACATATTTTGTCATGTCTTTTAATTTACATATTTTTATGTTGGGATGTGTTATTATATATCATTATTGATGAAAATTTTATGTACAAGTGATGAGATACCATTTTCCCTCTCATCAACTAATTTTCTGAACATTAAAGTGACGTTGTTAGGCTGTCAAATTTTACCAAGGGAACTTGTTAACCCAATTTCGATTTCTTTCGGTTCAACATGACGTTATTGAATATGCCATCCTATGAATATGTGTGAATGACCTCTAGTTTATTTACACTTAATATCCAATTATATTGGGTGTATTTATATTTTTCGCACATAATTATGAGATTGATTTATCCTTAATTTAAGGACACCTTCTTTATAAGGTATTTCATCTCATTTTACATTTCTATTGAGACTTCATTATTGTTAAGAACCAATTCACTCTTTTATGGTGTATATACTGTCCTTCGGAATATTATATCATGAATACCTTTATTCTCAAGATATTATAATGTTCTGATTCAAAGTTATACCTTAGTTAGTGTATTCATGTGTCCCTCATTTTGATAGAAAACCTTTAACTAAAATATCATTTAAAATGATTTAATGATTTATTATTATAAATAGTTCTCATTAATATCCATGTTTTCAAATTCATTTTAAGGATTTATTTATATAGATATTAATGGTTTAAAATTTTATAATCATCAAAGTGGTATGGGAAAATATGATTTAAAATCCTCTTTATTAAATGTTTTAAATGGTTATGAAAATGGTTTTAGAATGGATTAATTATTTCATGTATCATAATATGTTATATTGTTATTGCAATGTGGGAATTTTATCTTTCCTTTATGCTTATGATATGTGCTATGATTATGTTATGGTTCTTGGGCATTGTTTATGAAGACTACTGGTTCTGTGATAAACTAAGGGCGGGTGATCCCAATATAGCTCTCCAATGCATTGGGTAATGCGAAGGAGTTAATGTTAAGGTTTCTCCAATGATATTTAGGGAATATACTGTGATGGGTATTCCAAATGTAACCATGAGGGTTACTCCCTACGTAAGAATGTTATTAATGCCTCAAGTTACCTTTATGTCTTATGATTTCTATGATTTATTCGTGATTTTACGAGGTATGTTAAAGTGCTTATGTTTTATGGGTAAAGTATGATTTCATTGATTCTTATGTATACATGTGCTAATGTTTCCTTTCTATATTTTTATATCCCTTACTGAGATTTTTATGCTCATCCCATGTTTTTTAAAAAAAATTCATAGGTCATTTGAAAGGTACATGATATGATGATAGTGTCAAGGAAGTGTCATGAAAAATACATGTTTTATTTTAAATATCTTTCCGTTGATGGGAAAAATTAATACTATATTTTATGTAACCACTTTGTTTAAATGTGGAATGTAATGCATGTTTTATGATCTAATTCTCAAAAACTCTAAACCTGAAAATATCCCCAATGTGTATTCTTGAAATATCTCAAGATTAAGTAATGATTAAGGCCGAGGCCTTATAGGTGGGATTAGAGGTCGGTTTAGATAACTTTAGAGGTTAGAGTGTTGTTTATGAAAAAGTGACCAGTTGTGTATAACCACAATGGTTAGTTTATTAGATGGAGTCATTGTGTTTTTTAAAGTTAGAATGAGTTTGAGATAACTTGGATAAGTATATCTTAGTGTTTATCTTCCTCTTTATTATATGATGATTTTACTGATATACTCACACTGACATTTCTGGTTTTAGTAAATGGATGGATCTAGAAGGCACCAAAGTGAAAATGGGTTTGATGGAAACTGTGGTGGTTCTCTAATTAAGAGACTGGAGGAAATGGTGGATTCAATGAGAAATATCGTGGTAATTCTAAACCAACTATTAGGAGTCATGATCAACCACTTGAACCGCGGTGAGTTCTCTAATGCCTCTTGTACGAGAGAACCAACTTGATGTGGAAGTTAATGTGGTAATTATAAAAGTAACCATTAGGGATTATATGATCCTTATTTTTTAGGTAATTATGGGTTACTATATTTTATGATGGAAAATGAAAGGCATGAGATAAACATTAGGTTAAAATATGTTATGATTATTTTTGAATATTTTATCTCGTTTTGGGGAATGTTTTAAGAATTATATAGTTTTGGAAAAAGGACGACACACAGACCGTGTGACAACCCGTCTCGTCGGACGAAGCTGCAGGAATCGAACCCACAACTAATGTGCAACTGGTATTTATCGCCTACCACTGGACTACGTGAAGTCCCAGGTTAGTTTGAATGATTCCTTTTAGTTATATGATTTTATGAATTAAGAGTAAGTTTGTTTTTTCTTATCAGTGGAAAGGATTAGCCTATCATGGATGATATGTGATTAGGTTAATTACTTTTAAGTATGAGACTGTAAGAGTAACTGATGTTATTTTGGAGAAAAATGTTAAGATTTATGTAAGGAGATTATGTGATTCAATCCTTTAGAGATTTGGGTTTCATTATTAGTTTGGTTTACTTTGACGAATTTTATGGATATATGTTTATTTAATGGTCTTTGTTGATCTTTGGGGTTTGTTTGAAATTTTTTGGAGATTAGGATTAGTTTTTCTTATTGTAAAAAAAATATCCTTTTTGGGTATTATCTGATCTCGTACTAAACTTTTTTTTGGTTTTGGTTGATATCTAAATACATGGGAAATATATAGTTCTCTTTTGTAGATTAGGTGATTCTAAAGAAGTTGATTATAGTACTCTTAATGCGAAAAAGTCTTCCTAAAAACTCATATTTTGGAGAAAATATGAGTTTGATTAATGAATCCTGTAAAAGTTGAAAGTCTACATGACAAGAAAGTATGTTTCATTATGATTTAGTTATGCTCAAATATAAATTCCTCAATTAGGAGTAATTTAAAACAAAAATTTTTTCTGTTAAATTTTCCTACTGGGGAATCGAATAACGTTTAACCCATCACAAGCTTTAGATTTTCTTGTGGTTAACTTTCTCTTAGACATGTTTACTATCACTCTCTATCAGAACATGAACCTTTGTTTTTTCCTCCATATCCATTTTTTCATACTTTAAATCCTAGTATGGTTTAACTCAGGTGACCTTTGTACTTCTCTCCCATTTTTTTAAGTGATAGTTTTACTGACTCTTCTTCCGATGTGGGACATTTAATGGAGTTTCCAAGCCCAATTTTAAAATTGTGAGGACGCAATTCCCAAAATGGGGGAAGGTTGTTACATCCCAGGTAAATAAATAATATTACATTATAATGTTTATCAACATTTGTGAATAAAATGTTAATGCTACTTTATAGGGAATGATATTCTCGATGGCGTACCCAATAAACAACAACAAGTTTTTTTGAAATCTTACGTTGCACACTAATAATATAATAATATTTTAATAGTTATCGCCTAGCCGTTGTAATGAAGGGATTGAACAGAAATAACTAAAAAATGATTACATACGTTTGTTCAGTATTTTTTACATTTATCCAATAAATGATAGTGGCTTAAAATCCAAATGAATCCAATTTTAAGAATAAATACTCTAATATTTTTAAAAGATTGTTTTACCGCCTTTTGATGGAGAACAATTTTTTAAATCTAACTTCTGACAATTTTATAATAAATATTTGTAAAAATAAACTTATTCTTTAGGATTGGGACATTGAAATTTACTTTGGATAAATTTCTGGTATTTTTCTGACAATGTTCATTTTTTAATGAATAGTGAAAAGTGCTGAATTTTAATTCAAAACCTCTTTTTAATCTAATTTATTTATATAGTAAAATTATCTTTTTAATTGGGTTTAAAGAGAAATTATAATATATTTTTACCATTTAATCCAATGGTATTCATTGGATTTAATATCACATTGAGATTGGACATAAACGAGTGTTAATCTTTTAATAGATATTGTTTCTTAAAAACACGCAATTTGACTTGACAGTGGGATTTAATCATAATATTAATTAATGAAACTTCTATGTTATGAATTTGGTAAAATAGAAATCATTTTTGAATTCGGAATATCAAATATAGATTAGGGTGATTTTTTGTTATTTTTCTAAAAATCCATAATTTTTTATGAATAGTGAAACCACAAAGTGGTAGTTACAAAAATTGATTTTCCGTTAAAATGGAACTTTACCACTTTTGTGATTTGAATTTCAAAAAATCCAATATAATTGAATTTCATTATTATGAAAAATGTGGTTCAATGGGATTAAATTAATTTTTTATGAAAAGTAACTTTTATGGTTTATTAATCGCGATTAAAGGTAATTATATTGATTTAAGGTAAAAATGATATTATAATAAAATGAAAATGTCTTGACACTTGTCCTAAACCTATTGTATGAGTCATGGCCACCCAGTAAAATCCATGGGTCGATTTTTTTGACACCATTGGGCCACTTGGGTGAGATAATGACATTAATGCCTTTTATTTAAAGTAAAAGTAAAAATGATACAAATATGTATTGTTTTACTAAATCAATTTTTTACATGGGGTTATACAAGTCATATTTTTTAATATAAATAGTAATTGGAATGATAAAACGATTTACTAAATCATGTTATTTTTTTATAATTTTTAGACATTAAATACGTTATATTATATATGACATTATGATGATGCAGCAATTACCTCATTATTTAACGATTTAAATAAAATGAAAAGATAATGTACAATATAAGACCTACACATGTCAAAAACCTATTGGATGGGTTTATTGATAACTCTTATCACCTTATCCTAGAAATAAATCAACGTGGGACCTTTAAAATGCGAAAATCATTTTATAATAAAGTAATATTGTTTAACTTTCCAAGAGTGCCTCTCCTCTTCTCTTATAAAAGGCCCCCACCTCTACCACCATACCCACACCTATCAAGCCTTTGGCTCGGCCATCCCCTGCCCATTTCATCTCTCCACATCCCTCTCTTCATCATTTGAGCCTCGCCTTAAGCATAAATCTCTTCAAGGAACCCTTTTGTTTCAAACCAAAGGGAGTTACTCGATTTAAAGGTAATGTCTTCTCTTATGTTCTTTTGTTTTATTTTTCTTCTACAACCTCCTAAACTCTTTTTATTAATTTCTTTGGTAACAAAAATAGTATCTTCAATATACTAGGATTTTTTTATAATAATTATTAGAGCTACACTTACACACACATCCGTATGATGGTTAAAGAACATACTGTTTCTGTGGATGGCGAATTACTGCCTCACGAAACGAAGATTGTTCAATATTCTTTTAACACCTTTAAAGGTGGCCATTATGATGTCACTGTATTTTATATATGATAAATATAGTATTTATGTTTTATATATTCTCCCTTATTTTATATTTAAATCATACCTTTATTCTTTTCATGTTATGCAAATGCGATAATTTCATATGAGGAAGTGCAGACTACCGCCCCCTCAAGTGATGTGACTCGTTCATGCAATACATGGAATGTATAAAGAATTAAATTAAGGAACTAATGTGACCTATATAACATATATATTATACTGGAATTATAATATATATATATCTCTTAATTATTTTTAATTCCATTAATATGACAAAGAAATGAAAGTATCGATCATGCGTACGTACGACATACCGTCTCCATGAACAGTGAATTTCATTTATTTTTATGTCAAAATGTTATGGAATAGTGTAAAATGAATATTTAATATATATATATATGATATTTAAATCATTAATACTATTCTGGAGATGATGTACTTATAACTACATGGACGATTCTTTTCAAACAAGTTCATTTTTGACTCATGTACCGAACATCGACAAAAACATTTGATATGAACTCACATAATTAACTAATAATTTGTGATATTAATTGAATTAAAAAAGTTAAAGGAGTTCCTTAAGAAATTATAAATTGAAAACTGATTATTATTCAGGAAGATAAAAAAATGAACAAGACAGGTCAGACTTGTGGTAAGGGATCTGACCTCTCTCTTTTTTTTAAGTACTCTCTTTTATATCATTTCTTTTAAGCTCTTCTTTATTATGTTGGGGGAAGTTATTTTATATTCCTATTCTTGTAAATTTTATTTTAATATGATTAGATAACCTATTTTATCTCATAAATCCATTTTTGGAAGTTTTATGTGGCGCCGTTAGGCTGCCGAAATTTCATAAGGGGATTTTCATCTCACTTTTTATTCCCGTGAGATTCATGCTACATTAGCCACTATTTCCTTTTGTGTGGTTTATTTACTACCCATTATTTTACTATTTGGGTATTTACATCTTCATTGTATGACCCTTATTTCATGGGGTGTACGTTTCGAAAGTCACCCAAATCGGTAAGGGAACCTTTCACACTCTTCTTTTTAAAAGACTTATTTTGTCATGTCTTTTAATATACATCATTTTATGTTGGGATGTGTTCTTCTATATCCTTATTGATGTAAATTTTATGTCCAAGTTATGAGAAACCATTTTATCTTTCATCAACTAATTTCATGAACTTTAATGTGACGTCGTTAGGCTGTCGAATTTTACAAAGGGAACTTCTTAACCCAATTTCGATTTCTTTGGGTTCAACTTGAAGTTATTGAATATGCCATCCTATGAATATGTGTGAATGACATCTGGTTGTTTTACACTTTATATAAAATTATATTGGGTGTATTTATATTTGTCACACATAATTATGAGATTTAGTTATCCTTAATTTAAGGATACCTTCTTTATAAAGGATTTCATCTCATTTTACATTTCTATTGAGACATCATTGTGTTATGCACCGATTCACTATTATATTGTGTATATACATTCTTTTGGAATATTATATCATGAATCCCTTTATTCTCATGATATTATAATGTTATGATTAAAAGTTATTCCTCAGTTAGTGTATTCAAATGTCTCTCATTTTGTTTGAAACCCTTTAACTAAAATATCATTTTAAATGGTTTAATGATTTATTCTTATAAATATTTCTAATTAATATACATGTTTTCAAATTGGTTTTAAGGATTTATTTATATGTATATTAATTGTTTAAAATGTTAAAATAATCAAAGTGGTATGGGACACTTTGATTTAAAAATCTCATTATTAAATGTTTTAAAAGGTTTTGAAAATGGTTTTAGAATGGATTCATTATTTCAAATATCTTAATATGTTATATTGTTATTGTAATGTGGGAATGTTATATTTCATTAATTCTTTAGATATATGCTATGATTATGTTATGGTTCTTGGTGATTTTTTTATGAAGATGACTGGTTCCATGATCTACTAGGGGCGGGTGAGCCCAATATAGCACTCCAACGCATTGTGTAACGCGAAGGAGTTAAACGTTAAGGATTCTCCAAAGAGATTTAGGGAATATACTATGATGGGTATTCCAAACGTAACCATGAGGTTTACTCCCTACGTAAGAATGTTATGAATGCCTCAAGTTACCTTTATGTCTTATGATTTCTATGATTTATTCATGATTTGATGAGGTATGTTAAAGAGCTTATGTTTTATGGGAAAAGTATGATTTTATTGACTCACATGTTTACTTGTACATGTGTTTCCTTTCCATATTTTTATATCCCTTACTGTGCTTTTTATGCTCATCCCAAGTTTTTGAAATGTTTTTTCATAGCTCAATGGAAAGGTACATGATATGATGATAGTGTCAAGGAAGCGTCAAGAATGAATCTATGTTTTATTTTAAATATGTTTCTGTTTATGGGAAAAATGAATAATATCTTTTATGTAACCACTTTGTTTAAATGTGGAATGTAATGCATGTTTTATGATCTAATTCTCTAAAACTCTAAACCTAAAAAGATCCTCAATGTGTATTCTTAAAATATCTCAAGATTATGTAATGTTTACGGCTGGGGCCTTATATTAGTAGTAACCCTTTACAAGAAATATGTTTTGGGGTGTGAACTCATTCCACTAATATATCCCCTGAATCTAGACTTGACTACTTTGGAAATGATTTCATATGTTTATGTGTATTCCTCAATTCAATGACTTATTCAAATTTTATTCCCTTGTAGATTATTCTCTTGATTCCCTAATGATTCTTTATTATGATCTACTAGTAATTATTCCTTGACTCATGTGTATGATCATTGATATATTGGGTATTATCTTAAAATTTTATTCTCACAATATTATACCCTTATATTCATGTTTTTATTATGTATCTCCATTATATAACCTTAATAATAATTTTATATCACCCATTATTATGTTTTCATCGACCATATAATGAGGGAACAATTTAATTTGGAGTAATAAATGTGAAGATCATTGTAGAAAACATTAAATGTCATTAGAATAAAAAATTATGCAACATGTTTCAAAAGAACATAAACTATTATGGTCATCATTCCATGTAAATTTTTAATGAGCTAAATATTCATATAAAATTATGCAACATCCATGTATTATAAGCTTAGGTCTCTATAGTTGGTTTCATTGGAGAAGATTGATCGTTATTTAGAAACTATAATGAGAAAACATGAGGGAGATCCCTTAGGATATTTACAGGGGTATGTCTATGGATGTCTCTATGGAAAAGTCTATAAATGAGTAAATGTATTAATAAAAATTTCATGGAATTTTGAAAAATTTAGCGGAAGTGTATCCATAAAAAAGATAACTATATGGACAGTAAAATTTTATGTGACCATTGAATATATATACCTAGGGTTAACAACACTGAAAAAACCGTATTGTGCTATAATTGATCAGGAACTGGTGAATGATATCTTCCCTCTCTTAAATCCTAGTTTGGCGCACCCAATGGATATAATTTCTAAATTCACAAACACATTAAATAACATCATGATGGATTTAAATATAATATAACTATGTATAAAATCGGATAGACCTAATATCTTGTAAAATAATGAATAAGGTGTCACTATCTTAAATTATTATAAGTATGTTTTTATAAATAAAATGTTTCCAATATGATTAGTGTTTCTTGGAATATTCTTTTTTGGTTTTAGTCAGTAGAAGGAACTAAGTGGAACATGGTAAAAATTTAATGTGACGAGAAATTATTTGATTATTAGTCAAACGGGAAATGTACTAGAGTATTGTACATTGGGGTTATTAAAAATAAATATTCATAGAACATGGCTAAAAAAGATTACCTTAACCAACTATCATAATAAATGAAGAATATATGGAACAATTTAGCTATGTGTTTGGGTAGTGGACACCATGATGGAAAGAATCTTCTGTTTCTGATGTGTTGAGAATGTGGGAGGAAAAACCAAGGGACTGTCTCATAGAGATGTGAGGATTTTTTTTGTGGAAGTAAGGAAAAAAACAAATTAACAACAAATGGAAGATGAAAAGTTCAATTAATGAAATGGATGGAAATATTATCCTCATGTTATTATCATTAACTGTTAAATTCTAGAAATGTGAAATGTATAGGAATTATGAAAATAGAAAACTTGTTATGAGAATCAGAAAGGAGGTATGGAAAATTTTTATATTTCAGATAATTATGAGGCTATGAATGGTATATAAAAAGGAAGAGTAATTATGGAATAATATGATGATGCGTAGTCAATATCCTAATGATTTTGTGGAATAAATGAATTGTGTGTATATTTTAATTCATGAATTGTGAAATGTGTAATGATTTTTTTTGAATACATGAAAATTTGGATTTTAAATAATTTTTAACTGGTAACTATGTACCAGAAAACTGATATTTTTTTTAGGGGAATATGAAAAATAACATATTTTTTATGATGATATAATGATTTTAGGATAATGATATGATGTAATTGAATAATATCAATTGGATAGTACTCACAACCTTAGAACTGATTAATTATTTGTTCACATAGTTTCGCATTATATCATAGATGGAGTTTGCAACATTTTTAGATTTAATTAATATATCCTATAATCTATGTTTTATGTAATGAATGAGGAATCATGTACTTTTTCTATAGGTTTCTATTGAAATTAATTTTATTTACATGTTTTAACAGAATACATGATAAATCTCTTCAAATTATTGACATGTGACAATAAATAAACACTTTTTGAAACATGTATACACAATGTGAAATTGATTTTGATAGATTTTGTAACCTTATTTCTAGTGTTATTAATTTTTTCCTTCCAAATGGTAAAAAATTATACAATTAAGGTAATCAATTCTTTTTAAAATTGAATCTGGTGTTAGAGATTAATATATTATTTTGTAAAATTAATATTTATTAATATTGTATATCATGTTATGACCATTTTTCTTTAATTCCAACTAATGATGTATGGAAGGACATATTTTTCTCCCTATAGATCTTATTATCCACTAGTGATTTAGGGATTACAAATTCACCATCACTTCTTGGACTAAAAAATGAAGTGGGAATTTATTAGGGAACAACCAAATCCATAGACTGTTTATATGAAATTAAATAGAATCAAGTGTGTTAATAACCTTCTAAAATTTAGTCAACATTAGGAAAATGATTCTGAAATAGAAATTTTACCCTATAATATTAATTTCCAATGAATGAAATTGTCTCTTAAAAAATCACAAATTTATGGTTTTCTGATCCTTAACATTATCTAGATCACCAAATTTTTTGTGGTTATTGATCTCAATCACTCTCTATAATAATTTAATTTTTTTATTCCCTAATCAAATATTCACTTCCCACACATGATATAATATGTGGAAACCTCATTATGAGTTATATTGGGTTACTATTTTATTTCCAACATTCACTCATTGAATGAATTTTTAGTTTTCATTTTTATGATGTGGGTTTCAATGAAAAGAAAATTTAATAAGTAAAAATATTATTCTCTAAGAAAATTTCATGTGATAAATTCATTTTATGGTGGGTATAAATTAACACAATATTTTTTTTATCAATTATCTATATAAATTAAAAATCATAGATGGATTTTGTTGCATACAACAACATGTTATGCTTTCTTGATTCACAAATCCAATTTAATGTTGCACACAATTCTTCAGTTGCTTTATATTTCATTACACACAACACTAATTATATATTGTGTTTCACACAACACTATTTCCCTTAAATAGCTTATGCTATATGAAAGACCCAGTTTTACCAAAATACATTTTACTATTAGTATTATTATTTAAAATAATAGTTTTCAAATAGTTGATTGAATTAAATATATTAAAAGGATTGAATAAATCAGGAAAATAACATTTACACATATTTATATAACAATTTGGGTGCCAATTAATTATAAAATAAAATGAAATAGTTTTTAAAATTAATGGAAATGTTTTTCAGAAAACCTATTTTATGCGTAGAAGTGCCTTTTTTGTCAATAAATTATACAAATTTTTTATGGATTGTTATTTAAATGAAACTTATATATTATATATTAAATAAATGTTTTAACAATCATCTTATATTCATTCTACATAATATAAACAAATAAATCAAATTTCATGCTTAAAAATATATTTTTAATAAAAAACTAAATTAGTCTCCTTTTTGGGGATGAGTTATTTTAATACTAAAATTCAACAATTTTATTAAATTAATTTGATAGAACATAATAAAATTGTTCTAGGAATATAAAAATTACTTAAATGTGATTTTTTGGTATTTTTAATTTATGTTTCATTTTTTGATGAACAGTTAAATAAGTTGTGTTCTAATTGAAAACATATATTTTGCTTAATTTATATATAATGATGTTGTATATTTAAAATTATATTTATGTCAAAATTAGTTCAATTATATAACTATTTATCCAATTTATGTAATTATAATTAATTTAATATATAAATAAATTATAATAAAATTTAAACATTTGAATATTTTGTTACTTTAACAACATGCTTTATTGTCATGATTTCTGGATTAATTTAAATTTATGTAATTCTATTTTTATAAGTATAATCATTCAAAATTATTTTCAAATTAGGATTAAATCTAATTTATAATGTCTAATAATGGAAAATTAATTGTATACCAAATTTATTTGAGAAAATAGTTGAAATTAATTACAGTGATTAAGGTAAAATGAGTTTAATTAGAAGTTAAACATTGAATATATTGTTCAAAATGACCTAAAACATGTCCAACACGAATTTTATGGACTTAGTTTGACCCATAATACATTATTCCATTTTAATGTCTTATTGGGACACAATTATATGAATATGACCTATATAATATGTCAGTAATGAAAATGAAAAAAATAAACCTTCATTGCCTTAAATATTTATAAATCATTCACGAAGGAAAAACATCATATTTTATGATATAAATATTATTTTGAAATCTAAATTAATTCTTATTTCATTGATAATTTTTTTGAATTTTTTTTTGAATTATTAATTTATTTATAAACATAAAACACACCAATGTATAAATTATTTTGTTCATAATAAAAAAAATAATTGACACTAAAAATATTAAAATTGATGTAAATTGATTTAATTAATATATTATATTAATAATACTTATGGCTATATAATTATATATAGTTATTAATATAATATATTCAACATAAATAGTTGTCTTTATATTTAAAAATACAAGATAAATAAATAAAAATGAAATTGGTGATAACATAATTTAATAATAACTTATATTTAATTAAAAGATTTAAAATTAATAAAACAATATAAAATTTCATGTGTTTTATAAATGTTCATAAATATCAATTATTTTCCATTAATTTTCCAATTTATAATTTATAATGAACCTTTTACCTTTAAATAGTAATTTCTTTTTCAGCACGATTAGCGTTAAAGAATTGTTTTTTCACACTTTAAGAGCTTTGTTTAAAATTAATTTTCCAAACACATGTTTCTTTATTTTATAAATTAGTTGTTATATTTATAATCGATGGATATAAATTTTTAAATAAATATCACATTAATTTATTAATAATGAATAAATTATCTGGTTATAAAAATTGTAACATTAATAAAAACTAAAATAGAAAAAGTTGGAAAAAATAGATGTTAATGATCAAAATTATAAATATTTAATTATTTTTTTGTTTTAGTGGTCTTTGTTGGCCAAATAAATCCTCCTATCCATTATTGTTCATTAGGGCTTCACATGTATTAAGGGATGCATTCTAATAGTGAATACTTTTGAGTATTATAAAAACCCTCCTCATCAACAATAAAATGGTAATCACTCACCACCTTCTTCACACATCTCCAGATATTTGGATGAACCAATATCTAGCCAAAATTTCTTCCCAAATTCCATAGAACCATCCTAGAGGATTTTAATTTGTGTAAAATTACAACCATGTAAGTCCATTGATGCAAACCATAAAGAGTCACCCGAAGAAGAGGTAATATTCATATATGACCTTTTTTGTTTTATTTATTCGTCACACACCTTATATTTTTTAATATCATGTTATGTATCATACTTATACAATGATTATGTTATGATATGTTTATAACCAAAAACCACCAAAATTTCCATCAAATGGATTATGAAAACATTGTTTGTGTGTACGACAGACTACTACCTCACAAACCTATGTCATTCTGTTTTCCATTACCACCATTAATGATTAAGAATGATTATTTTAATACAATTTATATATGAAATTTATGAAATTTATTATTTAATTAAAATTATGTGTTCATTATGTAACACATATCGTAATGGTTTCCTTTTTGTGGGAATAAGATAACGTCATTTGTCTGTATCGAGGACTATCGCCTCATGAAGAATTGTGATTCGTTCAAGCTTGAAATGGAATGACTAAAAATGGGTGTAATAAAAGTATTTTATTTGTGAAATAATTGTGATTCTATAATTATAATATGTATATATATATACCATTTACATACAATCGTTCAATGCGACCTAAAAACAAAAACAATGTTCTTGCGTATATATAACCTACTGTCTCCCTAAACGGTGTATTACATTTCATATCACTAAATTTTAAGGGTAACGAAAAATAATTATATAATTAATATAGATTATTTTTTATCATGGTATAATTTATATAAATGACAAAATTGTGATCAATGTAACCATATCATAAATTACAAGTCAAAACATATACGAAAAATAATGAAGTTATTTCCCATAATGTAACCTTAACATGTGGTTATTAAAAAAACATGTAACATAATGTCATAAGAAAATAATATATTGTAGAATATATATGAGTATTTTTATGTTATATATATTAAATAAATATAGATATATTATACACAAGATTTAAATGGGTATGATGGATATAAACACTTAATGTAAAGGGATTTCTAGTACCACTTTTTTTCATTGATATATATGCCATATTAACTAGCCATTTATTATTTATGGTTTATATACTACCCTATGAATTTATATATCATGAATTTCATTTATTTCATGTTATTAATGGTTTCAACTATTATTATTCATTCTTGGATCTAAATATTAAAATGGTACTCAAGTTGTAAGTTATTTTCATCCAACTATTATTTTATTTGAGACCAAGACATGTATACCCCCAATTTCATGATTGTGGTGTGTATACATAACATGTGTTTATTTTATGATTATTCTAATAGACAATGTTATTATTTAAATATAAATTTTAGTGTCTCTATTTAATGGGTTTTCTTGCTAAAACGTTATAAATACAGTAACAGAATTTTTTCTCCATTATTCTTTTTAAGACACATGTTATTTATTGAACCTATACTATACTATGAGGATAATATAAACCCCAAATTAAATTTTATATAATTAATCATGTTATATTAATTGTATCTTATTCTTCATGTAATTTAATTCTCTAATGGAAATTATAATTCAACGTTACCAAAGTTGTTAATGTTTGTTTCTACAATATCACCGTTTATTGAGAATGTTATTTATTATGAATCCATTGATAAACTAATATGATCCATATCACAAGGATTATCTTAAATTTTATTGTCCTTTAGTTCTTCAAGATACATTCAATTATTCTTACGGCTTTTCAACACTCTGATACTTTAGATAATTATGAATGTTTTTTAGAAAAATGACTTATTTATATCAATGGTACAAAATATTTTTTATTAAAAAAAATCCTAAAAAGTTATAAAATAAATATAAGTAAAAAATTAATTTTATTTTAATGAAATGGTCTTTTAAAAAAATTCAGTTTTTATGAAGTGGATAAAATAGTTTATTAATATTCATTTATAGGTTTTCAGGGTTATTTATGAAGAAAAATGTTTCCATAATGATTTATATTGCAGAAAAAATTTTCAATGTGGAATGATTATTTCCAACAATAGATTTTTTAAATTATTTTTTAATTATTAATTCATATTTTTTAAATATTTGTTTCCACGAAAATTTTTCAGAAAAGGTTTTATTTATTAAAAATTTATTTTTAAACATTGGTTATTTTCTTTAAAAAAATAGTCCAAATGGTCTTTAAAAATCAGTCATCATCTATGATGAAATACATTGATTTAAATTTTGATATACTGGGGTTATTATCCAAGGACACCATTCTTATTTCTTATTTTAATGTGTTTTTAATATGAAAATTTATTTATGAAGCTCATTTCTTTTCTTCATGTTATACCATGTTAAAACGCTTGTGAAACATGCTTCCCCTTATGGGTTATTCTATAATAACCTGATTATTAAACATATATTTTTCCACATCTTATGAAATGATATGTTCTTATGATACCCATTTCACATAATGGGTTATGATATGATATTTATGAATCTCATCTATTTTTATGGGACATGATATGACGAATGGTTTGACATCTAATGGATCATGTATTTATGATTTAATTTTTTAAGGATTGGGACGTATATAAACCACAAATTCCTTGGGTAAATATTTTTATCTTATTTTATATACATATATGGAATGTGAAGTGAACCCAATTTAGAATGTTACTTTGTCTGTGAATATAGACATGGGAGTGAACCATGACTACTAAGATGGTCTTGGGATTCCACCTTGGCAACTAAAACAGTCTTAGGGGTGAACATTGAAAACTAAGATGGTTCAAAGACTTAACCCATTCCACTAATATGTCATTTTTATTGATCCTTTACTACTTTATAATATATTTCCTAGGGTTCTTGGTTTTCCAAAATTACATGTCTTATTCCAATATTGTGCCCTCGTGGATTAGAATATTGATTCACTTATGATAAATTCCTTATGATCATTAAATATTTATTCCGTGAATAATTTTTATGTTCTTTTATATTAAGGGTAAAATATTTAAATGTTATGATCATGTTAATATACCTTAATGTCCATATTATTTATACGTATCTCCTATATTTACACTAAAAAATCTTACAAGGTCACCATTTCTAATAATTCATTTCCCTATGTTATTAAGAAAGATTTTATGTTGGATTAATACTTGGTAAAATATTTGTGATAAACAATTAATTTCTTTCACAATGTTATCATATTATCTTCCATGTTTCTAAAGACACTAATCTATTACGGTCTATAGGCTTGTATTCTTGTAATTTGTTGAATATTCTTCAAATATGATGTAATATACATTTTTGAGAAACCCGGGTCTCTATAATAAAATATTAAATTAATCCTCTGTATACCTAAATAAAATTATTATTTCTTAAAACCCTTATACTCCCTATATTCCATCTAATATTTATTGAATGTGTCACTCATGCGTACTTGTGGTCTACCACCTCTACATAGTAATACAATTATTTTCCATTGAACATCATTAAAGAATGGTTTTTTATGTGACCAAAATCTATATATTATAATTATGATAAATTTATTATTTTATAGTTATAATATCAATCCTAAATTTTTACATTATCATCCATACAAAAATTATAATATCACTAATGTGTATATAGAGACTGGAACATCGACAAATCAATGTGATACATTTTTCATTTCCACATTAAATATATGTTAATAATTTTTAATTTAGTAAATTAATTTGATCTATATGATTTAATAATTATTACGTAAACATAAATTATTTTATACCTTTCTTTTAATCCATTTTCTCATAATGTGAAAAAATCATTCACGTATACTTATCTTTTTCTTACTCCAAGAATGATATATTTCATTTTTATAATGTAAATTTTATTGATGAAGCAATATATATATATATATATATATAATTAATATCTATTATATATATATTTATTAAGAAAATTAAATTATAGAAGCATGATAAATTTATAAGGATCAGGACCATCAAACTAAAACATCAATAAATAAGAAATTTGTTATTGCCTAGAATAACTATTTTAATAAAATATTGGTAATAAATTAGTGATAGTATGATATATGTAAATAATATATGGTATTATAAATATATTTGATTAATTTTTTACCATAAATATATGATAAATATATATTTATAATACATGGGATTCAAACACATAAAAAAATTTAAGACTTGAGGTAATGGATTTTTCATTCAATCAAATTTTAGTTATTATCATTTTTTATTTAATTTACATTATGAAAATATTATTATCCCCAAATGAAAATTTCATTTAATTTTATAAACCTCTCATACTTCTTGTAATACTTATCTAATGTTACTATTATCCTCTCTCTCGTACTTAAATTGAATGGGAAATAATTGATTGAAAAAACATACATTATTTCCTCTTTAGTGGGAATGTTTTCCTTCCATGTCTATGTCATCATTATATTGTTTTGAAGATTTTTTTTCTATTCCATAATTATTATTTAGAATCATTTATAACCATCCATAATATTTTATAATAAAATTTACATGAAGCTTAATTCTATTTTCTAAACAAAGTACTTATCACTATTTAACGAAACTGTAAAAGAAATCTTTAATTTAACATACATGTAAGGACTATAATTTACATCCCTCATTAACACATGATGAAATGTATATTCAATTAAAATTTTGAAATTTTATTTAAGGAAAATTTTTCACAAAACATTATATATATATATATAATATGTGTTTCCAAAATTACAAGTTTATTTTCGTGAAGATTTATTCATATGATATTTAAAATAATTTTCATTTATAATGACATTATTTTATTTTAATTGATATTTATGGATGATAATATCTATTTATACCACCCTTTATATTTCATTATATAATTTATTATTTTGATAATGAGTTTTATTAAAACACATTTATTTTCCTTGGGTAATGGTGTTATGAATTCAATAAATGTTTATAAAACCAATTTAATTTCCATAAGTTACGGTTATCATCTTTTAAAACATATATTTATTATATTATTTATGTAATTAGTTTCAATGAAATTATATACCCCTTTAACATTATTTTTAATTATTTGTATCGTAAGAGAAAATTATGGGAATTGTGTTAGGGTGCTCAATCGAATATGGGAACCATGTAGGTACTCCAAATACACTATGGGGATCATGTGGCAGTGAATTATCTTTTATGATACAAGAAACATGTGTTAATATATGATCCCCTAGTATTTTATGGATTCTGTAGTAATTTTGGAATATCAAATGGATTTTATTCCTATGATAGTTCCACGCATTTATTATATTTTTTTATCATTATGGAATAAAAATATAGTTCAGGATTGATTTATGATGATTTCAATAACTTATGATTATTTCCTTTTAAAATGATAACTTTTTAATCTATGACTCATGACAATGTTATGTGATAGATTCTATATGAATTTTTTATGATAGTTTATAACCTTATGTAGTCTCATGATTTCATTTGATCATTGGATGATATCTACCATGATTTTCATTACTAAGAATATAAGATCACCCATTCTTATGTTTCTATTCCCTTGGTGATGAAGAATAGTTTTAAGTATGATATTTCATGAATAGTGTAATGTGACCAGAAATTTTTTGGATATTAGGAATAATGAACCTAAATATATGTCTATGTACCAATAATCTAATGAAACTAATCTTTTAGGTTATGGTGTGTATTGTTATTATATTTATTCAATATTAATATAAAATTATGTGATATAATTGTATAAAAACTCTAGTCACTAGTGTTGGTATTAGAGTGGGGATTATTAAAAATTTGGATATTGAGATTTGTAATCTTTGTGTAAAACCATTGGTGTAATTATCAGTATATGATAACAACATAATTTTTTGGTATGATAGTGGAAATTTCTCTCCTAGAAATAGATCCATTTTTTGATACTATATGTTTATTTTTTTTATAAAAAATTTATATATGGGTAATAATAAATAAAAGTTTTAAATGATTATATTTCCACCATCATTCTGGTTCATTGTGTGTGTTCCCTTATTGTACCCATGAATTTGTAGTCGTTAAGTATACTCTTCTATTAATTCACATTTTATTGTAAAACCATTACATTGGATTGTAATTAATTATATCACCAGATTGACTAGGATAAACCATTGGTGAACATTATTTAGAATAAGATTAAATAGTTACAAATAGAGTAGTATTTTTTCAGGGTTAAGTTATTTTTCACTGTGATGTTTGATGCTCACTATCACCATTTTGTTTTTAGTTATAAAATAATGATATATAAGTGAATTTTATGTGGGAATAGGAATGATCGATTGTTGGAGTTTATTATTTGACCATATTCATATGATTTATATTATATCATGAAACCCTTATAATGATGTTTGTTTGAAACATCAATGATTAGATGTTATGTCGCTGATGAATACTAATAATGATATGATTACTGAACCTAATGTTTATAGATATTCTATAATGTAATTTTATAAGAATGATCATCTTGTAAACTATAATATTGCATTTTTAATTGAATTATATATTATAATAGAAATTTATTATATTTATTTATATTTCTCACATATCAATTACCAATGAAGGGAAGCATTATTTCATATGTAAAATTAGACTATGATCATTTATTAGTGGAAGGATGAATAAAAATTTCCAAGGGAAATGAAACTTACACTATTGGTATTAATTCATATCCATGAATTATATCGATTATTGATGGTGGGGGAGAAACTCAACATTGAAGATATTCGTATAATACATGATTTATTTGATATATTTCAAAAATAATTGACTAGTCTACCATAAAATCATAATGCTTATTTTTTTATTGAAATTATACATAGTGATATGATTATAAAAAATACTCTATTAAATAACAATGATTTGGTTGCAATAATTGAGTAATAATCTATTGATGAATCTTCAGAATAGATTTATATTCCCAAGTGTGTCCCCAGAGTAGGAACCAATTATTTTTACTATAAAAAAGGATAGTTCAATGTAACATTGAAAATATTATCAGGAACATAACTTGATCAATATCAAGAAAAAGTTTCCTCTACCCCATATCAATCAATTTTCTCATAATATTTGAATATCTCAATAATTTTACAAGAGGGAAAATTATTATATATATCATAATTTTGGGGTGTTGAAAGAGGATATGCCCAATACAGTATTCCATATGAGGTGTGGGAATAATGAATATTTATTTAGTGCTTTGGAATTAAAAATGACCCTTTTATCATTATGAATTTTTTTTCTAAACCATTAGATATTAACTTGATCAGTTGGTGGTATTATTTATAGAATATATTCACATATATTTAAAAATCCAGGATGATCATGATTATCATATGAGAATTGTGTTGGAGACCCTATGGAGGGAGAAATTGTATTAAAGGTTTTATAATGTGTGAAGTTTATCCTCTTAAATTCTCATTCATGATTTATATAATCTCAAGTGATTTTATATCATTAGATCCTTCCAAGACAATGGTTATTTTGAAATGGACGAAAATAACCATGGTAAACAAAATATGTACTTTTATTTGTTTAGTTGGACACTACTATTATTTTTTGAGATATTTTTAAATACTAAATAATATACTAATGAATTTGACATGGAATGTGTTATGTTTATCAAGATGGATGAATGTGAGGATAATTTAAAATAATTAAAATGTTGTTTGTTCAGTGTACATGTTCTCCCACAATATTTTAGTGTAGATGGGATTATGATATATAGTGATTTATAGAATAATTTATTGGGACTTTTCCTTTCGAAGATTGACTTGATGATGGAATATTCTTCACTGAAATAGAAATTCATTGAGAAAATTCTAATTTATCATGATTTATAACTGGAACATGTATTTTTTCATTCAAAATATAGTGGATTTATATTTATCATGAACGGTGTGGAATATAGATGGATTACAAATTCTTGAAGTATATATTCACATATAATGGGTTTAATATATAGAGGAGAATATTGTTTTAATTTGGTAATGATTATGAATCCTCAATATATTAACATGGGAAAAAATAAGGGGGATGATGCTTGGAGTTGGAAGGTTCATTCTATCTTTTCCATGATAAGAATTGAAATAAATATAATGGATGTTTATTTTAATAATATAGATCATTGAATCCTCCTGAAAGGGAACCAATCATATGTGTCACATATGAATGTTTGACCATAAATCAATGTGGGATTTAACGAGGTGCATATAGATGATATAGAACAATAGAATAATATATTGAGTGTTCCTCACTTTAACCATTATTGTGATGGAATGATATAGTTTAAGAACCTATTATGATTCTTCTCAATTCCATACTTGATGAAGTATTGGTTGGATAAATCTAATAGTTCATCATTCATTATTCATCTCAAAAATATGAAGATTTATAGTGATATAAAGGTGTATTTATGGGGGGAAATATCAGAAGGAATATTTAAAATTATGTATCTTTATTCTTATTATGATATAATTTTAATATTTATAGAAAATTGTTTATGTTAATTTTAGAACTATAACACATAATAGATTTGATATTTGAAAAAATTCCTTGAATATTTTTTGTTATAGTGAAAACATCTCACAGGAGAAATTATTTTTAATTTTTAGTCGATATCCTTAGAAATAATTGAAATTTAATTAGAAATAACTTATGTTATTATATTGATCATATTTTTGGGATATATATTAATTAAGTGCTATGATTTCATGGATTGCCACATTCTCTTCAATGTGATTCAAATATTTGGATTACATCGATGTTCTAGATAATTATTCCTTGGGATCAGGATATAGAGTTTAAATTTTGTATTATTTATCATCATTATAAATTTAAATTGTATGTGAAATTCATTAAATATTCAGAATAAATTTTATTTAGTTTTTTATATATTTCAAAGGTGTTTTAGATCAATACCATCCTTCAGTGGAATATTTATAAAACAATAGTCTTCACTCAATTATTAAGATTGATCCAGATAAAGCCCCATATGGCTGGATTTGAATAAGTCCTTTATGTTGGGATGAAGGTATAGAAAAAAATCTATTAATACTTGATCTAGCTAATTAAATGTTATAGAATGTTTGATCCATTCAGAAACACAAAATAGAATCATAGATTTAGAAGAAAAGTTGTGTTTAAAATAATTGGTGGGATCAAATGTACAATACTTGTGAAAGGGTATTCATAAAAATATTTCCTTGTAATAATGTTATGTGATTTTGAATAATATGGAAGTCTGAACCCGATATATAATGGTCCATTAGAAATTATTGATCATACTAGGATTGTAGTTTATTAGTGGTTGCTTCCACTAAATCTCTATGAAGGCCATGAAGTGTTCCTTGTATCTATACTATAGAATTTCATACCTTATCCTTTACGTGTATTGATCATAGAGGATTTATTGAAGGATAAAAAATTCCCTTATTTTGAATTTTTTATGGATACTCATCACAGTAGAGAAAATGTATTACAAAAATAGAACACTCACCCAGTTAATGTTTTGTGGTAGAATAAAAAATTAGAGGAAACTCTTAGTTGATTATATAAATTTGGTGTAATATAGATTCTAAAGTTATTATAATGAGGGAATAATGTATCACCCTAGTATTTTATGATATATTTCACAAAAAATAAATTACATTTCATGGAAATAATTCAAAAAAAATTATTGTGTTTAAAAGAATTGAGTTATACTATTGAAATATTTTTATTCAATAAGTTAGTTATTCTTTGGTTATTGGATTGTAGGATATAAATATTAATAAAAAATGTATATTTTATTTTTATAAAATTTTATAAAACTAATTTAATTAATTTTAATTTATGGAAAATCAAAAATGAAAATCATTTGAATGTCAGAGAAATGTTTGTGTGATATAATTTGTTAAGAGCACGACACATTTATATCATAATATATTAAATTATTCAC
This sequence comes from Viscum album, assembly GCA_963277665.1. Lineage (NCBI taxonomy): Eukaryota > Viridiplantae > Streptophyta > Magnoliopsida > Santalales > Viscaceae > Viscum > Viscum album. Next base: position 1,035,936,179 of record OY728122.1, on the reverse strand, counting down.
TATTAAATAATATTTATAGCAACGTTTTATTGTTTTATATTCAAAAAAATGTAATAATATTTATCATGTAGATTTTATAATGCATGTATTAGGAATAAATATAGTTTTATACTTAAAAATGATGTTTCTATAAAATATATTTTAATCAAATTTTAAATTATTATTATAATTTTTTTATCAACAAATAGAAATTTAATATTCAAAAATTGATTCCATATTATGAATCATGAGGATAAAATTTGGTAAATATTTCTCTTTTATTTTATTCCTTTATAAATATTAAAATTACTAAATTTGTTTCACCTCGTTATGGGAAAACAAGAAAAGGATAAGCAAATTTTTTTTTATCATTACATTAATATCTTTAATCATTTTCATATGGATAGCAAGAGGTTTAGTAGAATTCCAAATGATTATTGGAAGAATGAATTAATTTTTTTCATAGTTATTTATTTGAAAATATGTTTTATGAAATAATTATATTAACTACCTATATAATGTGGACATAATATTTATATAATTAATATAAACAAATAAATTATTTTAAGAGTCTAAAATGTAATATATTTGAATGAATAAATATAGTTCATGATTTTTTTGGTTAAATTAAACATATTAGGGATGTGTGTAATATGTAATGTCCCAGTTAAAAGTGTCGCCCTGAGTCTCCCTATACCCGGTTGGCCACATGAACTCAAGCTCTTTTCCTTAAATGCCGGAGGCTACCGACTAGAAATAAGGGCCTTGATTGTGATAGTGGGAAAACTATTCCCTCATTTGAAGAGTAACATAATAGAAATAAATAGATAATAGTAACAAAAGCAGTAATTACCATACAATAGTGAACATCAAAAGACTGATTGTAAATAAACAACTGCTGCATATATATAAATAATGATGCATGTCACAATATCAAGGAAAGCATCCAAACTAGTCTCAATGCTTAAATACAATACTAAACCAAAGTAGAAAGGATAAATAAGTAAACGGATCCAATAGTATCACAAGCCTCATATTGGTCCCACGCTCTTCGGATCCACAATAATCATGTACATGTTGTAGAAGGGAACTTTTTCTTTATATACCTCTAGCACAATAAAATGTTTCGTCCCAAAAGCATGAAAAAAATTGGGTGTGAGATGAATCCCAGTAGACAACCACCCAAAGATATCTTCCGGACAGTCAGTGAATATAAATGGTCGGTAATATGTACAATGAAGCAATAAACAAGGAAGTACTCAAAAGTAAAGAACCCTACAGTTTCAATTACATTCATTTACATTCACCAATTATTCATCCAAACTAAAATAAGAAACCCTCTAGGAAGTTCCCACAGACTATCCACTCTAGTTCAACTTATCAATCTCAAGTAACCATCTAGGTAATTTCTCACAACCTAACAACTCTGGTTCAATATATTAAAGGATACAATGATCTCATGGGTATCTCACGCGGTCTAACCCCTTTGGTATCATGAAAAAAGACACTCTTAGTATGCACTCACCGTCAATTCCCCCATATACTTTTAAGGATAAACTGTAGACACTCTAAGGAAGCACTAAATGTCAATTCCCCCCGTAGTCTCATAACGGTATCTATAGACACTCTGAGGGAGCACTCAACATCAATCCCCCCTTTGGTATCACATTGTGATAAAAATAATAGACACTACGGGGAAGACTTCATTGTCAATCCCCCCTATGGTCTTAGTACCCCAGGTTCCCACAGACCTTTGTAAAGAAATTGTTCACAAAAGATGTTCAACAGCCAAAGTTAACATCAAGAACTACTTGGAAAAACAGTGACCAATCATATCACAACATCAGATAAAATCACTGCATCCTAAAAATAATTGGAATTTAAAGAAAGTAGGCTAATAGGAAAACTAGATAAAATGGTCAAAATCTAATCAAACATGGGAAAATACATCCATAACATTGAAAAAAGAACCCTATTCAAAAACAGGATCCCTAACTCAAGCAAGGAAGCATAGCATGCATCGACGGGGTTAAAATCCTAAAACACACAATACCATAAATGAGGCTATTGGGAACTTTTGAATATATAGCTCAAAGACAATCTATGAAAAGGCACAAACCACATACCTCAACACTGTAAAGTCGATATACTCCGGCGTAGTCCTCTGAATCGACCTAGAACATTGTAGATCAAAAAAACATAAAAAACTCACAACCAATGATATCTCCAGAAAAAGGATAAATAATGGAATGATGCTATAAAGATGGAAGAACTCACAATGGTTATTCCACCGCAATCGAATGTAGTTAAATCAAAGAACAGAAACAATGTTTGGGTCTTAGAGAAGAATCGCCATCTTCGGTCTCTCCTGGATAGGATGATCCGAGAAGAAGTGATTTTTGTGAATGAGACGTGACCTCTGACCGATATAACAAATAAAAATTAAGTTACACAAATTTTCTTTTAAATGTACACAGTGTGTATATGCCTTTATCGGGCCCTGCTTTAGGCCGTCTCTATGTCACCCCACACAATCATGTACTTGGGTGTTACACTGCCAGTACACGATCACCCGTGGCAACCGGGAACACGACATGTACTCCTATCTACATGACGTGCAGTCCTAAAATTTGAAAATTCAGTTCTTTTTCTCAAAAAGACCAGAAAATAAAAACCAATAGCTGAAAATAATGTCTGTGTTCATAAAAATTTTCCCCATAAAGAAATTCATACTCGAATTTCCATAGCAAGGAGGTGTAGAAGAAGAATCCTCGAACAGCTCTAGCCACTACAATCGTACATCAGCCTCCCTCTCCCATGTATCATCTTATAATCACTCGTGATGCCTTAGCACTCATACCAGTGGAACATATTGGACATAGAAAACCTTTCAACTACGATAAAAAATCTGGATAGAATGCTCCACGAATGATGTGTTCGCCTCCAACACATCCTCTTTAGGTTGAAAAAATTGGAGGGGTCTGAGAAGTAACATTTTTTCTATGAAATGGAGAACACATCGTATATATACTAGTACCTCTGAGGTAACTTCAACTGATTGGAAACCAGCCTGACTCTCTCAAAAAGCTCAAATGGTCCAACGTATCTTGATGAAAGATTCCCCTATCTCTAAAACCTCCTATGTACCAACCTCGGTGTGACACTTAGAAAAACCAGATTTTCGACCTCGAACTCTAGAGGTCATATCCTTTGATTAGAATAAGACTCTTGTCGTGAATATACAGTAGTTGTCCCCTTCTGAATCAACTCTATTTATTCTGTGGTCTCGTGGACAAGACGAGGTCCCAGCATAGCTGGCTCTCCTACTTCCAACCAACATAGTAGTGATCTGCATGGCCTAATATACAAATTCTCAGAAGGTTCTATCTGAATAGTTTCTTGAAAAATATTATTGTAAGATAAATCCACATGAGGTATGTGATTCTCCCAAGAACATCCAAAATCTAGGATTCATGCTCGAAGCATGTCCTCTAGCACCAGAATCGTACGCTCGGAATCGCCTTCTATCTAGGGATGGTAATCTGTACTCATAAGTACCTTTGTACCCAAATCCCCCTGCATTCCCTACTAGATATGAGATGTAAATGAGCATACCACTCTAAACAATTGAGTGTGGAACCCCGTGTAGAAGTAAAATCTTTCAAATGCACAACAATTCCATCCCATCAACACTGAAGGTCTCCCTTTTCGGTGAGAAGTGGGAAATCGTGATGAGTCTAACAACAATAATCCAAACTGCATCATTCCCTTGAGGAGACCTTGGTAATACTGTCATGAAGTCCATCACTATATCATTCCACTTCCACTCGGGAATGGGTAATTTTTTGAAATGCCCTGGTGGTCACTGATGCTTTGCCTTCAACTACTAACTGGTGGACCACCTCATGAAAAACCCAAAAACATCTCTCTTTATACCAATCCACGAATGCACACGGTGTAGATCACGATACATCTTAGTGACACCAGGATGAACTGCCCAAATAGGGGAAAGAATGTCCCACATCATCTCCTCACGTATGTCTTCTAACATTCATACGCACCCAGGAAAACTCAAGATCTCATCCTTGCCGATTGTACATCTAGGAATAGGTTCCTTTCCTAACACACTGTCCCATAGAACTAGGCCTTCAAAATCTAATAGCTGCCTCATTTTCAATAGATTATGTAAAGTAGTGGTAACCGCTACAGAAGAAAAAAACAACTTCCCCTGTCTTTCATGTACCTCTAAATGCATCTTAGAGAACATAGACATATGATACAACTCACTACTGGCCTCCTGAACTGCATGTACCTGAGTCCTCCTACTCAATTCATCAACCACTACGTTGCCTTTCCTAGGAATGTAGGAAAACTCAAAATAAAAAGACTAAAGATATTCAAACCGCCTTCACTCTCTCAAATTCAGATCATGATGCGTGAAGATATACTGGAGACATTTTTGGTCGGTGAAAACCACAAAATTATCTAACAAAAGATAATTTCTACACTAACATAATGAATGAACAACTGTAGCCAACTCATGATCGTGTTTCGGGGAATTCCACTCATGTGGAATCGACTATAGTGACCAAAATACAACGACTCCCTTTCCCTGCATATGTAATGCTCGTAGCCGGATACTTGATGCATCACAGTAAACAATATAAATCTTTCCCAGATCTAGAAAAACTGATATCAGTGCTGAAGTACACCTCCCTTTTATCTCCTGAAACGATGACTCGCAAGAATATAACCATAAGAACTTCACACCCTTCTTATTCAGTCCTATTAATGGAACTACTAAGCGTGAATAGTCTTGTACGAATCATATGTAGTATCCAACCAGAACTAGAAAACATTTTACCTCTGAGATGTTCTTTGGATGCTCCTTAAAAACTAATAATACTACTTTCTTGGGGTCTACTGATACTCTGGTCTATGAGATAACATAACCCAATAAGTGAATTTGGTCAATCTGATAGTGGAATTTTGAGTTCTTAGCATATAACTGAAGCTGTGATAGTATACAAAAAATGAAATCAAGGTGTGTGTCAGGGTCATGTCGAGTTTTAGAGTACACCAAGATAACGCCCATGGACACTACCACAAAAGAATCCAAGTATGGTTAGAACACATAGATCATTAGTTCCATGAAAATGGCTGGAGAATTCTTGAGACTGAACAACATAACCACATACTCGTATAGAACACACCTACTCCAAAATCATGTAAGAGGTGTATATGATGGTCTAACATTCAAATGATGATAATCGGATCACATGTAAATATTCGAGAACACCCGGGCTCCTAGAAACTGATCAAATATATCATCAATCCTCGACAAGGGATATATGTTCTTGGTCGTCAACTAGTTCAACTTCTGATAATCCACACAAGGTTTGAGGGTACTTCTCGCCTTCTTTGCAAATGAGAAAGAAGAATTCCAAGGAGAAGTACTGGGTCGGATGAAACCATTCACCTAGAACTTTTCTATCTTCTTCGTGATATCATGTAACTCTGGTGTAGCCATTGTATAAAGAGGAATGGACATAGGTGCCGCTCCTCAAACATGATCAATAGAAAAGAGAACCTATTTCTTTGGAAGTAAACCTAAAAAGTCCTCTATAAAGTCATCCCGGAAATTATTGACCACTGGAGGAAATTCAATCTTTGAATTCCCCTGGTCATCCAGATAGAGACTAGAGATCTTGGTTGTAACACCTCTCAACCCATGATGCTCAGGTCTTTCTCCACTTTCCTGGACATCCCATTGGCCCTAATGTAGAAACGAACCACCCTATGGGGGCGTAAAACTCACCCTATGGAATTAGATATTGACAACATCCTAGAATGTAACCAACAACTCCATTCCGAGAATGACATCATAGTCTGTCATCTCTAAGACCTAGAGGTCCCATTAGAAGTGACATCTTCCGACCTCAAGAGGTCACTCCTTGCACTGACCTACACTAGATGTTCTTTACCACACCGCTATTTCCAACGTCAAGACATTATCATATGTAAAGATACAGAGCCCAAGGCTCTCCACAATAGATAAAAATATGAAACTATGGGAAGACCCTATATATAATAGTGCAGAAGCTTAAACGGAGGAAACTAGAATCATACATCAAACTGTAGAGGGTTCATGATCCTTCTCCTACTGGGTATGCTATACTACAAATGTCTGACATGTACTACAACCATGGGACCCTTCTTACCCACCCTAATATCATCCACCATATTTTCGCTGAATGCTCAGTGACTGGATACCATGGCCATGACCCCCATCTCAGCCTGAATGACTGGACGAACTGTAGTTCAATAACTAATGAGAAAAATGTGGTCTTACGCTTGAGTGAGGAGTCATTGAAGAACCTATGTCACTAGATATTTCTGAGAAAAACTAACATTGACACTGAATATGGCTCATCTTTATACAAGATCAGCACTTAATTGGCTATCTTGGGATATTTGGCCTCATATTCCCACCCATCCCACACTGGTAGCATACCACATGGCTACCTGAAGATGTATCCCACCTACTCAGATCTCAATGTGTATACTCCCTATGGCCATTCCTACTATCAGTTGTAGAAGCACCAACTATGGGTGATGATCTACCTAGGTCCACAGCTTCAGAATCCATCAGGATAAGATCTGTGATTACTGCCTTGTTGACGATTGGAGAAATGGAAGTCAACCTAAAGATGTTAACTCAAGATTGAATGTCTTGATTGAGACCATCCTCAAACATCCTCACAAGGAATAACTCATTAACCCTTAGAAAAGGCGTAAAGCACTACAGATCTATGAAGTGAGAAGAATAATCCATGAATAAAAGATAAACCTACCACAAACTCATGAAAACTTGAGCTCAATCATCCCTCAATGTCTCCAGGTAGTTGTAATCATAGAAGGTACGCTGATACTCATCACAAGCCTTACCCGGTTGGCATCCTACCCGTGAGATCACATCCCACTATCTCTTGGTTGAAGACCGAATAAAATAAGTAGAAAGATTCACCCTTTTCTCTTGAGACATCTATAGATATACGAAGACAGGTAGCATGGATTGTAACCATGACTCAGCAGCCTAAGGTCCTCCATCCCTTTAGAAAGTGGGAGGATGCAGCTACTGAATGATACGTGTCAACTATGCCATAGATGGCCCAGGGTGTGGTGATCACTTGGTGGTCTGAATAAAACTCATGAAGCCTTATCAGAACTGTGCATCGTCACCTATATCCAGAATGACAGCTAGTTCTGAGACATGAATGACTAGAGGATCTACTGGTAGTCCCTAATCAACCATGTCTAGTGTCTGGTCATTACCTTGAATTTTGCGAACAACCGGGGGACGTCGCGGTGGAATGAATCTGTAAGGTCAAGCACATTACATAGTTCAATATTATAAAGGAATCAAACATAGAATTTCATAAACTTAAGAGGATATTGAAATCATTAAAGTTATTTAATGTATGGATACATGACATGTATGACCCCTACATAGCGTATTATTTTATACCTTTACATGTGATTGTACTCATGTCAACCTTGGTCATGTAATACCCCATACACATGACATGTTCTCCCATGACACAGTGTGTAATTGAATCGTTTTCCCAAGACAATGTTCTTCTACATGACTAACCCATACGGTTCTCCTAGAACGAGGTAACATGACATGTTTGTTCCAGACACTGTATGTACTAGATGGATTTCACCGACCCGTGTTTTTAGTCACATGGTAGAATATATGGGTTAAACTATACATCGTTTTGAAGATTGACACTACATGTATAACCTATGTTTCATCTATATGTTTCGTTAGACACACGGGTGGACACACAGTCCTTACCACATGGTGTGTACGTCCTGTACACGACATGTTCCTCCAAGGATTTCCCAACCCTGATTCTCTGAACACATAAGTAGTAATATGGTTAGATACTAAACAGTTTTTATACTATGTACATAGAGTTTACATAAGAAAAATAGTTCATTCCTAAACAAAATGATACATGGAGTGTATTCAGTAACAAACACCTTGTATTCTGGGTTTTTCTGGACATTAAGCCTCAGAAACTACTCTAGGTCCCATAAAATCACGGAACAAAACATTAAGGTGCCAAATTCTGATCTGTGGGGGCTCATACTCCCCGTGAATCAAATCTTGGAATCTTATACACGCCATATACACGAATAAAGGTGCCATGATCTACCAAATTCTGATCCATGAGGGGCCATAACACCTCAAGAACCAAAGTATGTTGTTCAGTCAAATGATACCTTACACAATCCAATACCCTATCAAGTAGAAGGTATTGTATCAAGGAATAAATCACAACAACATGTATATAGAGCACAAAATCTATCATAAAAACATGGAATCAGAAATGCACACTAAATGGCATGGCAAGAATGCATGACATGTGATCTCTAGCAAGTGCCTATATGATGCATAAGATGGAATACCCTCGTCTCAACAGGTTGCAACCAAAATAAAACCTCAATATTATCGTCGTTAATATAATAAAACATGTTAATGTCCCAAAAGTGAAATCAAATCAACTGTAATATTTGAAAAACTAGAAAAATTCAAGTAATCAACGTAAATTATATTTCCCTTGTAGATGAGTTAGCTACCCCTGGGAATAACGTATTAAAAACTACCTCTTCCATCTTATCCCATAATATAGGCTCCAAATAGTAATTCAAGAAGAAAATAATTCCTATGATACCACTTTGTAACCTCCCAGTTCTCCGTGCTTCCCAAAGGTACCCCATACCGAGTTGGTCACATTTTCTCATGTGCATTTTCCCAAACGATAGAGGTATCTTACTAGCAGTAAGGGGCATGGGTGTGATAGTGGGAAAACTATTCCCTTATTGGCATAGTAACACAGTGGAAATAAACTGATAAAAGTAGTAGAAGCAGTAATTACCATACAATAGTGAACAATAAAAGACTGATTCAAAATAAAAAACTGTAGAATATATATATATATAATGATTCATGTCAAAATATATAGGAATGTATCAAATCAATTAAAAATTCTGAAATACAGTACTAAACCAAAGTATAAAGGAGAAATAAGTAAACAACTCCAACATCATCACAATCCACAAATTGGTCTCAAGACCTCTCTCTCAATAGTAATCAAGTACATAAAGTGTAAGGGAACATTCACCAATCTATACATGTAGAAATATAATCTTTTTGGCCCCAAAAGCATGAACCAAACTAGGTGTGGGAAGAATCCAAGTAAGAATCCACCCAAATATATTTACCTAATAGTCTATGAATATATATGGTAGGTAATAAGAATAATAAAAAAATAAACAAGGAAGTACTTAAAATTAAATAGTCCTACAGTTTCAATTACATTCATTTTCATTCATCATGTATTCAACCAAATGAAAAAAAGAAACCCTCTAGGACGTTCTCACAGACTATCCCCATAGGTTCAACAAATCAATCTCAAATAACCCTCTAGGTATGATCTCACAACATAACCATTCTGGTTCGACATGTACAAGGACACAATGACCTTCTAGGTTGGTCACATGATCTAACCCCTTTGGTCTCATGCAATCAAAGACTCTATAAAGAAGAACTCCCCATCAATTCCCCCATAGCATTTTAATGATAAACAGAAGACACATTGAGGATGATGTAAATTTCATTTCCCCATGTGGTCTCATTACATTAAATATAGACACTGTGTGGGAGCACTCAAAGTCAATCCCCCCAATGGTATCAGAGCATGATAAAAATAATAGACACTCTAGGGAAGACCTCAATGTCAATTTCCGCTATGGTCTCACTACACTAGGTTCCCACATACATATGTAAAGAAATCAAGAACAAATGTTGTTCAATAGCCAAATTAAACCTCAAGAACTACTAGGATAACCAACTACATAGAATATGACAACATCAGAAAAAATCACTCCATCCTAAAAATACTAGTAATGGAATTTTAGCAGCCTAACATGCAATACAATACTAAATGATAAATATCAAATAAAACATGGGAAAACACCTCCGTAACATGGAGAAAATATCCATTTTAACAAAAAAGGGTCTTAACTCTAGCAAATAAGCATATCACTCATTGATAGGGTTAAAATCACTAAACCTAGATTATCTAAACGAGGGTATTGGGAACTTTTCCATATATAACTCTAATACAATCTACAGAAAGGCATAAACCACCTACCTCAGCATTGTACAATTGATATACACTAGAGATGACCCTTGAATCAAACTAGAACGTGATATATCTTCAAAAATGACAACAATTCTCATCCAAGAATATCTCATAAAATTGGAGAAAAAAAGAAACTAGAATCTAGAAGAATTAAAAAATCATCATGGAAATTCCAACGCAATTGACAACCGTTAAATCCGAGAATGAACACCGGGTCGGGGGATCAGAGAATAATCATTTTCTTCTGTCACTCTTGGACAAGACGAGCCTAGAAGAAGTGATTTTTGTGAATGAGACACAACCCTACTCCGATATAACAAATAAAAAGAAAATTACACTGCGTGCCTTTTAAAAGTACATAGCGTGTATATGCCTTTATCGAGCCCCCATTAGGTGGTCTCCCAGTCACCCCGCATGGCCATGTACTCAGCCTTTACATGGCCAATACAAGGTCCCCCACAGAAACTGGGTACACATTGTGTAATCCTTAGTACACGGTGTGTACTCCTTAAATTTCTAGATTCTCCACTTTTTCTCAAAAACAACAGAAAAGAAAAACCCAAAACCGAAATGATGGTCTGTGTTCTTACATAATAGTTTTATATCAATTATATAACTATTATGATGACTTTAATGTCAAATAAATTAATATATCCATTACACATGACACTATGAGACACTTCACAATGAAAGAAGTCACAATAAACATTAAATCTCATGGACATGACCCTAGAACCTTCCTCTAATCCCACCTCTCAAAACCCTTACCACTCAACTTCCAATGTTGGGGTAAATTATATGTATATAAATAGTGTAAAAAATAAAATTAATTATATTTCATGGAAAAAATATTAAATTTATTTATTTAATAATCTCGGAAATCATGAATGAGGAAAACAATGCTAATAAATGACAATAAAGATCATACCATGGTCATTTGTGACCCAAATCTTACCATAAATGTAACTCAATAACCAATTATATTTAAAAAAGATGATAACATACTTATTATTGATATTGGATAATGAAGGTATAAATAGAAATATAATGTTTACCATTACACCATGTCCCTTCTAATATTCATTGAATCATTATATTTTTACCATATTATATTAGTGTTAAAATAAATGTCTATTTGGAAACATTAAAACATTGAAATAAAAAAAACTATATTTAATTGTTTTAAAAAAAATCCATGTGTGTCCTTTACAAACCTAATTAAATAACACCCTTCTCTCTTTTCATTATATATCCTCGATCCAACAAGAAAGACAAAACCATGACCTTTTCACTTATCAATTCCCATATATCTAAATTATAGTTTCCATTATTCATAAAAAACCATTCCAATTTTTCTTCAAAAGGGAATTAAAGTATGCCTACCAAAGAAGAGTTAATCTTCTTACATGACATATTTCAAATTATATCACTTTTCTACCACCAATAAAAAATTATTATTTATCATAAAATAATAAATTGAAAATATTTAATATAAATAAATTTCAATATTATTGTTTATTTATTATTATCCAACCTCTAATTTATTAAATTGAATTTAAAATTTTCACTCATATATATGAGTGGATTACCACCTATACCTAAGGATACAAATCATTTTCCATAAAAATATTTCATTAATGGTTATTTATATTGTTCAATTATTTATATATGATATTTAAAATATTATAATGCTTATATAATTATAACATCTTATCTACCTTCTTACAATCTCATACATTTGAATGTAATAAAGACTTTTGGGCATATGTGTGAACAACCACATCAACAAAGTGATGTGAGTAGTATTTAATTTTTTATTTTACTAGAAATTAATAAGGATATATTATTGAATATTTATATTTTATATTATATAATAATTATTGTTTACAGGTGAAATATTATTTATATTTTTCCCATTTCATCCACTAAAAACTAAAAACAATGCTCATGTGTATGTATGGCCTACTAGCTCTATAAATGGTGGAATTAATTTTTCTATATACACCATTAATAGATAACTTCAAACACTCACACACAGACACAGACACACACACACACACATTTATATTTATATATATTGAATATATATTATATTTATATCATTATATAAATTTTAATGTTGGTGGATAAATAATCATGGATAAGTACTGGGATATTTGAATCGAAACATGCCAGATAAGTGAATCATTAATCAATTAGAGTAGTGATTTTAAAAAAATTTAGAAAACAGTTTTTATGACATTATAATTAAATAATATATGGTACGATATATATATATATATATGAGTATGGAGATAAAATATATGTAAATTTTTTTTCCATGTGTATGATGAAATACAAGACATTCGGTATGTGATTAATGTTTCAATCACAATTTAATCATTATTGTATATTATTGACTTTCCATTAATAGAATACTATGGTTTTTATATGATAAATCCATTTCATTATCTTATCCTCTATTGATTCAAGTAATTTTAATGGAATTGTAATCTTTTCCTCTCTAAGGTTCTTGAATTTGTTAGGGAAGCACTTTTGAGATAATAAGACTTTATTTCCACATTAGTAGGGAGAATTTCTCTTCAATGTCCATGTTTTTTAACAAATTTCTAGGACTATTTCATGATTAACCCATCAAATGTTAAATTAGTTTCTACATATATTTTTTCATAAAAAAATATGGTTCTATGTAATTTAATAGAATTTATATGAATAATGAAATTTTATACTTTTTAAATAAATTGTGAAAGGAATCGTTACATTAATATACCAGACATGATAAAAAATTCCCCCCATTATCACTAGTGAATTATTTGAATCATCCATTATATGTAACCATAGTTCTTTGGAAATAAATGTTTTTCAAAAAAAAATTAGAATTTTTGGTATTTTATATATTTTTATTCGTAATGGCGATCTTATTTTTTCATGATGTTTTTTTAATCATTTAATTAAATTTTAATCTTTAATGATATCCTTTTATGTAAATTGTGATTAACTAGGGAGATGATGAAAATATATCGTCATTTTTCTTTATCTGAAATATTTATTATTAAAATGATGATACTTATATAAGATATATATATCATCCATTGGTTATGATATCATAAAATGATGGATTGTTAATGAAATAAGTTTCTATTCCATAGGTTGTTTTATGTAGATAAGATGAACATTTTATTATCTATTGGAACACATATGTGTGTTTTTAATTTTTTAGGTGGGATTGGAATTAAATATCCCTATAATTCATTGGATAAAACACTATCTGCAATGATATAATTAATGAAAATGATTTGATGTGTTCTATCCACTATAGGTAACATGTAGAGATTCCATATCTACTATGGTAAAATAGTGATAATGTATTGTTGATTATGACATGAGAAATACATGTTGACCCCTGATTCATAATTATTTTTTGTTCTCATTATTGATCATAACATATGAAATGGATATTATTCTTATTTTAGTGTAATAAATTTATGACTTTTTTTAATTATTATTCTTTGAAATTATGGTTTGGGTTTTATTTTTGATGATTCCTTACATTAATGATTTGTTTATTTTGATATGAAATTATTTTATTACCTTAATTTTGATTATAGTCTATGGTATATTGTGTATGATCTTTCATATTGATGGTCATACCTTATTACATTTATTATTCTCTCATATGATCATTGATTAATCTCACACATGTTTTACCTTATTGAGAGTATGAATTCACCATTTCATATTTTTCCATTCTCATGGTTAGGAATAATTGCCTATGGAGAATGGTTTTATTTAGGATATGACCAAAAGGGAACAATTTCAAATTATTATTATGGTAAATGATGAAAATTATCCTATATATGACGTTTATGAATATTGTCTCTATAAACACTAAAAAAATTTAGTCCAAGTGTGGATCATAATGTTGTATATTTAATATTTATCTAAAAATATGTAATATTTACAAATAAAATGTTTGGGTCACTCTATTTTACATTCATCAAACGGTGGTTAGTACTCATGGATAAGATTAAATCTGGTTTTAAGCAAAAAACATATTTTTCTAAAAATAGGTTTTTGTTGTGTGTTTCACACTTAATTTACATTGGATTTTATATAATTATAGGAATGTAATTTTGAAATATAGTTTCCATATTTTGACTCGAGAGGTTCCAATTTGGTATATACAAAAAAAAATTATTTGTTCATCATGAATAGTAAAGGTGGTAAATATTTTTTACCTCAGTAAAGTTAAATCCATTTATTAAGGTCAAAAAATTGTGATAAGGCTTTAAAAACTATTCAAACACGTACAAAATTTCTATTTTGTGATTTTGGTTCCAAAATTTACATCATATTTTCTATGATATGGAAATTAGGTTGAATTTTTCTTTGATAACGACGTCAATATTATTTTTAGTAATGAATAAATAAAAAATGACACCCTCTTTGTTTTTATATCATTAATATTTAGTCAATATGATAAAGGGGGATATCATTGGTTCTATGTGTCTATTTTAAATTTGAATTAATTCTTTCATTGTAATTTATTTATAACGTTTTTGCACAAGTAATTATGAATAATTATTATGAAACATAGACAACATAATTTTTCATATTAATATAATAATAAAATAAACAATTTAAAAAAAATTAATATTAATAATGTTTAGATGAAATATTTTTGTAATTATAATTTAATATATATTTATATAATTTTATTAATATTTTAAATTTTAATATTTTAATTCCATTTAAATCTTTTTGAGTTAAAAAATCAAGCATGCGTATATCCCCGAAAATGAATTAAATTCTATCTTATAATAAATAACATTTTATTAAATTACTTTGAGTTTAGAAGAATATTGTATTCATCCAACGGAATGGGATATGGTTGAAAATATAAACCATTTTACACTTATGTTTCACTTGTCTTTTTATAATATCATTGTCCACCCATATTATGTGAAAAAATTATGTTTGGATTTGTTATATAAAGGGAAAGAAACTGTTTAAAATATGATATCTTAGTAAAAATAAATTTTTTATCATCTCTACGACTATTCATGAAATTTTCATGTAATTGAAAAAGTTTCATATTATTTATATTTGTAATTATTGGGAAAATAGATTTAAGAAAAACAATCCTTTTCCCCATGAAGGTATGTTATATTAGGCTTACATGTTAAATTTTATTGGAAAATATTTTCATGAATTTTTATACTATTCAAATTCAAATTTTTTAATTATTTTTAATCTTATATAACATAATATAAGATTGTTTTAAAGGATTGTTCTTATAATATTGTGAATGATGGACTTTTGATTTTTTTAGAAACTGTCAAAGGAATCGTTGGTTTAATGTATGAAACACTAATGGAATTTCCTTCCATCTTAACCACTAAGATATTTAATGTTTCTATTATTTTATTCTATGGTTATTTACATAGGGTAAGTTTTTTATGATTTTTTTTAATTGTTAGACTTTGGTTATGTGTTTTCAAAATGAAATTGGTGTTTTCCTCAACAAAATTTTTTGGGATATTTTTACAATATTTTCAAATATGTTAACATCCATTGATGATTATTAGGATACATTAACAATAATATCAACTGATAACTTCAACCATATTTCTATGGAATGATTAGGATAATTTTTTCTATGGAATTTACTATAATTCATTACAACATTTGTTTTGATAAAAATGGATGTTGGTTATTAATTCATCATGATTTTGTTAGTGTATTGATATGGTGATTGAATTGGAAGTTTTAGGTGATTGGTGTGAATGAAATTAAATAGTCCCATGATTAGTTATTAGGTCACAAGGGAAATAATTTGTTGTGTATTTTTCCATGAAAATACCGATTTTTTGAATGATTTCATGGAACTATTCATCTATATTATGTTTAATATACCCTAGATTAATAATTCCATCATTATGAAATTATATATTAATATCCATCTAATTATTCGAATAGTTATGTTATCCATGGATATTACCAAGAAAGTCCAGTTAGAAGTAAATCGTCTGACCATTTACTACGAATATAAAAGGGTAAAAAATGTGAGTAGATGGGGAAGACAAGAAATGACCACATCCAGATTAAATAATATTACAATCGTAATAAGAAAAATCATCCCCATGACAATACTCATCAGTAGCTTCCAATTCAGATTGAGTGTTACCTAGATTAAATATTTGGATTATATCAGAACTGATCTTTCATGACATCTTAGATGAGGGTCACATATAGAAAATCCTCGACATATTTGAGTTTTCATTCCTCTAACCTCTCTTGGGGGAGATGATTCCCTCATTTACAATACATTTATTCTTCCCCTGAGTAATAATTTCATTGAGTGACTCTCCAGCACTACCTAGAGTCTATAAGGGGATATTCCCATCACTATTTCATCATCAATTCCATTATCCCACTTCTCATCAATTTTTGATGAGGTATATGATTTGTGAATTGGATCCTAGACATTGTTTTGTATTTCACTCGAGATGAAATATCTATATTTTGTTCCCCGTCATATTTCATTATAATCTGTTAGCTGTATGAATACATTCCCTATGAATTGAGGTTTATTGTTAGTGTCTTCCATTACTACGAACTAGAATGGACATTAAATTTAATCCATATGGTATTCCTTATCCATTTTAGCACCCCATTCACTAACTAGGGTATTTCATTCCATATCAAAATTAAATTCACCTCCATGACGATCAACACATCTTCAAAGCAATGACCTATGAAACATTTGGTTCACTAAGGAGCCACTAATATTGTATGATTCAACACATTGAGGTCACATCCCAGTCTACTAATGTTATATTTGACATTCTGATCATGAGTCAGGGGTTGTGTTTTCTTAGGCCTCATCGGAGTTTCTTCACATGAATTCAAAATAATAGCATCCTAGATGACCTGATCCATACATGGTAAATTTTTACTCATAGAGGTTCTATTACTGTCTACATTCAAGTCACTACCACTATCAACATGCATCCCAATATGAACCAACTCTAATTGACCCATGCTCAAGATAAAATATTTTTGAACTGACTTCCCACATTTTTAAACATCAAGATTATTCCGTAGATGATTTCATAGAGGATAAAAATCATACCATGATTAAATGAAACACAATTTTCTATTCAATAAATATTCTCCAACAACCACCTAGAAGGAATCAAAAGGCGGCTTTGACACATCAAACTGAACACAAATCCTCGGTGAAATGGGTTCAAAAATATCCCTCATCCGACACTCCAAACATCGGTATCTCCTTACAAGGTTCGATAACATGCGAATAATATATGGAATTTTAAAGGGAATGATTAGATATGGAAACATTACCCAAATTACCATGGTTGGTGAATCATGCATCATATAGAAATCATTTAACCATTTGAAGAGAAGAAACCGAGATCCATTAATGATTTGAGGTGCGCTCGATGAAGACATGAAATGATATTCCTCTTAAGGTGATACTAACCATTATATTAATGGAGTCAAGGAGTGGGATGTGTTACCTCTCCTATAAACCCCATTATAAAAATATAAAGTTGTCAATGGAGTACACTAATGGTTGACATTTCCAATTAGCGTCATATGAAGAAGGGATGAAGCATCAGTAAATTACAAAGTCAAAATCGATAGCTGTATAAATCCATCGAACAAATCTAGAACCTTTAAGATGAGAGAAATAAGAGGCAAATGAGGGATTTTTACAACTGTAGAGAAAGGTTATAAATTTTGAGTTTGATATCCTTTTGGTGGAAATGAATGACCCACCCACACCGAGGGGGGAGGGGTTGGTGCGATATCCATCAACACCTAGTTCATCAGAGTTGTGTCACGTGATATCCATCAACACCTAGTTCACCAAATTTGGGAATTCGAGCCCCTGGTTTGGGCCTATGGGTCTCAGGGACCTTTGGGTCATCAAAGGCCATTGGGCCACAGGGGATACAAGACACGAAGACCATGGAGTAGCCCAGTTCACACAGATCAATCCCCAAAAAAGGATCAAAGCCACAAGAGTAGTAGCCACTAGAAGCATAGCTAACCATATTAGAATAATGAGAGGGTATGGAAACCTCCATCGGGGCCAGGAAACATGCAGCTTTGAATGGGGAAATGCTATCTGATTAACAATGCATATAGGGGAGTTAGGCGATCAATGATATGGGATCTAGGGAGGGGTAGTTTGAGTGGGCTGGGCCAATGGGTCATTTATTGGGCATGGAATGCCTCTGGGCCTTCGGGTCATGTATTACGGACCACTCGGGCCTTATGCCTTGGGTCTACGGGTCATATACGGCTTCCCATCCAACCCTTAAAATTGGGATTATCATTAATAAAAACAAAAATGAATCCCTTAGGTAAATTTGAAGATAGATCACCCCTTTCATTACTCATCACCATTGCACTAAAATTCATATTATCTTACCTAATGTGATAATTTATATGGATTTATTTGTTCATCATTTCATCCATCTATATTATTCATGCCTTTTTTATTCTACGATTTCTTCCACTAAATGGATACTCTTACCAAGCTTCCGATCATAGGAATTTGTTATGTATACATTACCCTATATTATACTAAATATAAAATAATTGATATTTTATATTATTCTATAGAGAATAATGGTTCCCATAATTAATATAGAACATTGTATTTTTATTTAAAAATATATTGTCATATTCAAGTATGGATCTTGTTTTCCAAGACTGATTAACTGATCGATCATTTCAGATAATATTTCTTATAAAGGTAATAAATTAAGCACTAGATATAAAATACATGGGTAGGGTTCTAAATAATTTTGA
Source organism: Viscum album (assembly GCA_963277665.1). NCBI lineage: Eukaryota > Viridiplantae > Streptophyta > Magnoliopsida > Santalales > Viscaceae > Viscum > Viscum album. The sequence goes on along the minus strand of OY728122.1, from coordinate 1,035,917,139 downwards.
TTTAATTCATGGTCATAATACCTTATATAAACTGCTATGACAGTTTGGTTGGATAATTGTTGGTATAGATGATGATGTTTCCATAGATGGTATTATGTGTGTATTGATAGAGACTATCTAGTGATTTTGAATTAGTGAGTCCGGGATGAATACTTATCCTAATTATGTGGACATTAGTTTAACCATAAAATCACATGGGAATTTATGGTTTCATGCATAGTTGACATGATTATAGTAAAACAAGACAAACAAAAAAATGACAATGTTTAAGAATGAGATACTTATAAGATTTCTTAAATAAATTCCAAACATTATAAAACAAAAAACATAAAATTAAAATAAAAATAATTATCCATGTGATCGACTGTCACCTCCAAACCATCTCCCTATAATTTCTGTGATGAATAGAGAAGATGACATGAGACATATTTATGTTACCTTCACCTGAATCCAACGAAACAACCTCTATAACCACCGAAAGGAAAAAAATTCATTTGACATCATAAATACTAGTAATATTCCTCCATATATTTAATACATATAATAATATCAATTATTTATATGTTTATAAATCACTTTTTTGAAAATGTTTTTCATAAATAAAAACAATTTTATGGAATCCCATGTGGTTTTGTAAAAGTATTTCATATTCTTGAAACATGGAATATATCAATTATAATTAAATTAGCATGATAAACTAACAAATATAATATACGAATGCATCATAATATATAAATATAAAAAATTGACCATGAAAAATCCATCATGTATAAGTATGAGAGAAAATAATCATGAATAATCCATCATATGAATGTTTGTGGGAAAATAAAGAGGGAAAATTATAATGTGAAATCATGAGAGAAATATAACCATGACCAATTCCTCATGTTACAATCCAACTAGAAATGGAAAAACAGACCATTTGGGATTTTATCTATGGGTATTGTTATTAGATAAAATTATAAATCAACGATTATGGTATATCCAACAAGTATAACCACTAGTGGGATTTAAAATAAGGAAAAATAAATCCTTAAATGTAATTACATAGATTAGGAGTGAAATGTCTATTCTTTACATTCTCAAGGATCCCACACTCTGATGTTTTGTCTAAATCAAATTAAGAACTACACTCAAAATTTTCAAGACATTTTCAATTACATTAAAATCCATTTTAGTGCTCAAAATCACATTTTTATATTAAATATCGCATTCAGTGATTGTACCAAAAAATTGTTGTACACAAAACTTTTTTAACAAAAACCCTAAATTAAGAACATGATTTATTTCCAAAAATAATATTATAATTAAAAATAAAATAAAATAAATTATTAAGATAATTTAATTGACAGGAACAATATGAAATTTTTAGAATTATCATATATTATAGAAACACCTACCGCAATAATGGGGATAGAAAAAAATTACTTAGAAGTAAATAACTAATGAATAGTATATCATGTTCTCAAGAACCCAGATCAATACGAAAAAAACTCCAAAACACTTTATATCTAAAATTAATAGACCACTTTTGTTCCAACATGATAAGGGTTGGAGATATCTTGAAAGGATTTATGAATGGAAGAGGAATCAATATCAAAACATGAAAATACACTGATAAATCCTTCACAAGTGAAGGAAAATCCCCATGAATTCAATTTTATAAACCTTTAGATACCTTAGTTTGGATATGTTTGAGCCTATATCTAAATATCTCTTTATTAGGGTTAAAATTACTAAGAAAAAATTGGAAAATTCTAAATTCATACAGGTTCATACTATCACATATGATTTGGCCACATTGTGTGACAATAATTATACCAACCAAGTGTCACTACTATATAATTAAAAATAAAGGCTCATTTCTTGGTCAATCTATGAAAACCCCTTTGGATAATACCTACACCCCACGTTGTTTATTTAACCATTATAAAACTTTTTAGGACCCCACTATAAAAAACATAGTTATAGAGCATGGTTTCCATGCAATTTTTATTAACCCTACGCCAACCATGTCCATGTAATGACTCCTACAAAAATCTATATTTTCAACAATCATTCTCTCAATACATATAAAAGTAATTAAAAGAAAACTCATGAAAAATGTAATTTATACATGATATCTGATCTATGATACAATTATCCTAAACCTAAAATATTTATATCACCTAAAATACCTCAAGATCATGGACCCACAAAAAGTGATGGTCATTGATGCCTCATCAGAAATTCCCAATCAAACAACAGATGGATATATGGTCTATACTACCATAAAACCGATACCAAGGGAATAATTTTACAAAATATTAATGTACCTTGGTGATCTATAATATGAAATTATTTCTCCATAATTTTGGTATTAAGATTAAAATTTACATCATCTCATACAATCAGATGTGATGCATCTAGTAAATGCCACCTTAGATGATGAAATATGAAACAAATAGTGAATTTAAGTCTAGAACAATAGTAATTTCCATTGTTATTCCACCATTCTAAGATGATATTTTATCAATAAGTGGATAATTAACCATTTCTTCAATATACATGGATTACCCACCTGACAATGTCCCAAGAGAGTAAAAACTATATGAAAAATCCAATCACTATCCTCAAACTCTATTGGATGATAAATATAGTATACATAATATTTCTAGTGTCTCTATACTATGTCCATGTTCTCCTAGAACATTGAAATTTTTTATTTTATCTCTTGAATAGGACTAGTTAAAATAGGTTCTTCTCTCCAAAAATCTATGCAGCATAAGGGAGATCTACATGGCCTCTCTTACAACACATACAATTTAACCATAGTTAATGATTCCTGATAACTATTTTTATATTAAAATTTTACCAGAGGACTGTGATTTTCTAATGATCAACCAATATGATTAATGATATATAAAAGAATATACAATAGAACCATGATACGATTACTCATTGTTCATCTATCTATGGTTGTTAATTCTTGGTCATTTTAAACTAGAAACCCATTGCCTCCTACAAACCAATCTAGAAATGTAATGTGATCCTTGGACCTCTTTCATAAATAATTAATGTGGGAACCCTGTGAATTTATATAATCTATTGGACGTATATGTCTCCATGTTGTTCCAATTTTTTCATCCACTTTATTGGTAACAAATGAGCTTATTACAAATTTTGATGAATTATCCTGAAAATCACATCATTTCAACTATGATTTTATCTCCAAAACCAACAATACATTCTATAAAAATATAATCCACTTCCATACTACAACATGTAAATGTTATATAAACTAGATTTTCTCTGTTTTTCTACCATAATTTTCTTACAGTCATAATACACATTAAACTTCTCTCTTATTAGATTATGAAACCACATTTTGAGTGCATAAATAACCTCTTCTAACATAGGTTCTGGGATATGGTAGTTCTTATAAATTGGTTGTAACATGATAGATCAATATTCCACCAATTATTTCCATTGTATGAAGTCATGTCCTCAACCTATATTAGAATCATCCTAGAAAACATCATCACCCAAAAATGGTTCTAGAATAATTACAATTGGGGGAAAATTTATCCCCACCTTTGTCTCAACAAATTATATATATAAATAATAATTCCATTAAATCCTTAAACCCTTATGGGTTAATGATGTTATTAAATATAACTATCATAACCCATGAATATCCATATCACAATCACATTTATTTGATACTACTAGGACATAAATGCCAAAAAATTTCTAGGATCCCCGTAGTCTCCCCTCTATGATATGACTAGCCCCATAAATTTAACATCTCTAATCTAAAACACACATTTGGAAAGCTTTCCATATTTAAAATTTTGAATCATTGTTGGAATAATGATATAAATATGGCCAATATGATCCCTCTATAACAAAATGTATACCAATATATCATCAATGAACAAAAAAATGATCCACGAACGATAAAATGTTTCGGTTCATAAAATCCATAAATATAGTTGGAATGTTTGGGAGCCTTAATTGAAAAACAGAAAACTGAAAATATATATTCTGGATTCTAATAACTATATTAGGAATATACACTCTTCAAACCCTTAGTAGGAGGTATCTTTAAAAACGGTCAATATTTGAAAACCAATGTTCCACTTTTTTCTAGTCAAGTTATCACCAATTCAGGGAAATTGATATTTTTTCCTTACAGTCACCTGATTGAACTTTTAATATACCATAGAATATCTATTACTATTATCTACCTTCTTAGATAATAGTATAGTTGAATACCATGTAGAAAAACTTGGAAGAATAAATGCATTAGAATATTGGTATTTATTATGGACTTTGTGTTCCCTGAAATTAGAATGTTCCTTTTTATTATATAGCCTATAATCAGGAATAATACCCAGGAGAAATTAAATAATAAACATGAACTATATATATTTTTTAAAACAAGAAAAAACATCTAGAATGACGTAATTTTATTCACACACTAATGCATAAATAATACAACACACAAAAAATTCAAACACATCATAATGCATCTCAAAAAATTGGTATAAGAATACCCCACAATAAGGAACACCATGACACACTATTTTTTGTCTACAATCATTCTCTCCCTAAAATACATTAGTGAGCACATAAGAAGATAAAAATTAAAAAAAATTACAACAAAATTATATATGTTCATTAACACCAATTACATTATTAATTCTATGAATTAGGTTAATGATGTTAATATAATGAAAAAAGTCCATCACCACCTTGATGTCATCTATTATCACCCATAACATGGGACACTAGAAACCTTATTTGGACCTCTTTACAAAAACATGGAAATTACCAAAATTTATTATTTAAGTTCTAAAAATATTCCCAAATTTTCAAATAATTTTTATAAAATAAATTAATTAGTAGAAACTCTATCAAAGAAAATAGCAACAATGAATATGGAAGTAACATAGTAACTCTAATAGTACCTTCCCCTGCATTAGCTTCCTATGGAGAACACTACTCCATATAATTCCTTCTTTTATTATTTACATGACCATCCCTCTTTGTCTTGAGTATTATACCTTCCCCCCTTGGGGGAATACGTACAAACCTATGATCCCATAGTGAAAGTGGATACAACCTTCCCTAGAATTTCATTTCAAAAAAAAAACCACAGATCACAAAATAGTCAGCAATATTGTTAGTTATTGGGATTCACTATAATTTTAGGCTTGGTTTGACCACACCTTCAACATTGTAAGAATAATAATTTATTCTATGCTGATGAATCCCCAAAAAATATTCCATAATAAATTGGACCACCCATGCTATTTTTTTGTGATAGAAGACCAAATGATGCTAAAAACGCACAAAATAAAGATCCAACCAAAATTTTCATTCTTTTTATGTTAGTTTTAAAAAATATTCTTTCCCAACAAGGTACATGAATTTTAGAAGGCACATGAGAATCAAAATCGAATGAATATTAGTACTAAGTCGCAACTACGAACTCCCAACCTTTAGGTACTCATTGGTAACTAGATCTTATTTCGAGTTACCCAAATTAGAAAAATGGTTAGAATAGTCTAGAAATCAACCTCCGATTTTACTATGGTTAGAGATTCTATGTTCTTGAATCCACATAATGTATGAAGGAAAAACTAGTTTTTGAATATTTTTTAAAATGAATCCCATGTAACATCCTCTTGCAACTTATTGTTGACAACAGAATCACACCATCTATAATTTTTCCCCTCTAGAATGTACATCGATAAAACCTCCTTAGAGTTATAAATATTGATAAAGATGATTAATGTCCTCTAGAATCACTCAATACATTCCTCATATTCTATGGTTCTGTTATCATTAATGATGATAGGTCGATGCTACTCAGGAAATCTTGATCCAAGATCAACCTCACATCCAGGGTTCTTGACTCCCTCATGACCAAGATTTTAAATAGTGTCAATGACATATTAAACAAAATAATGTAACTTAGTGGGATTAACCAGTAAAATCTATCTCATAGGCTCCTCATTTGAATATAGATGATCTCTTCTAGGAGCCATATTCTAATAAACCCAAGACAATAACTACTCAATTTTTTGAGAATGAATCCATTATAATCATACCAATATCAAGATTTCATGTCAACGTATTAGTAAATAGCATTTAATGTAATATGATTTCTACCATAGAAAATTGACTAAAACAAATGGATAGGTCCATTTAAAGGAACTCTCCTAACTGTTCAATCCAATTACAACTAACATCAAGACTCAAACTATGTGAAAATATTTATAACCACCAATAGTAAATCGAGTTCAGACACATAAGTGAGCTTGGAAGTCTCCCTCCTAAACATACTAATGGGATCCTTATAGAAATAAGTCTGGTGTACCGAACAGATGAAAAAAAACCCCAACATTTTATTGAAAACATTAGGCTGTGTATTTCCCTTTGACCTTGTTCATTAATGAGCTAACCAAGAAAAAATATACATGACACCAAGTTAGGCCTATCGTGGTGGTTATGCTCCAGAATATATCAAAAAAACACTTGTATATAAATATAAAAAAATATAAAAAACAAGTAGAATGTGTTAAAAATAATATCCATAAAAACCATCGAATCTATAATTCTTGATAATACAAAAAAATAATCCACATGACCATATTTCACATCCAATCCATCACTCTAAAATTATATGACAAAAATAGAAGCTGACATGACACATAATTCCCCTAACATTACATCAATCCTAAAAAACAATGTCTACAACTGCCTAAATGAAAAATTTCATTTAAATACAAAACCCAATAGGACTAAATAATATAATATATTAAGACTCAGATGCAATGAATTTTACATTTCCTTCATTATAAAAAATACTATTTTATAAAATAATCTTCATAATCAAATACATTTGTAAATCATCCCTCATGTTTTCCTTAAATTCAATCATGTTTTTAATAAAGAAATTTTAATGCCTATGTGAATACGAATTATATCATTAAAAATAAAATACATGAATACACCATAAATTAATCATGTATACAAAAGACCACGACCAGTCCATCAAGTAAATGTATTTGAGAAAATAACCTTTAATGATCCATCATGTGATTGAATGTGATAAAATAACTATAACCAATCTAACATGTAAATCCTTGTCATAAAATAATAACAACTAATACCAATAAGAAAATCCAATAAATATTGAAAAAACCCACCATTTGGGACCTAACCTATTTTTATATGTACTATAAATTAAAATGAAATCCCTAATATAGTACTACTATGGATCAAAATTGTATAGCCTCTACTGGAATTAAAGACAGTAATATGTGACATGTCTACTCCCGATGTATACAATATTACCATTATTCTAGGATTTTCCAAATCAATTTGAAAACAATTCTCAATTTTTTTTTAAAAAAATAAAATCCATTCTTATCTTATTCAATGCTTCAAATACAATTTTTAATTCTAATACACTCTTCAATCATGTTATCAATCACTTTGTGTGCAAAACCAACTTTTCAAGTAAAAATCATTTAAAAATTTGATTTCATTCAAAAAAAATTATTTAAAATCACAAATAAATTCAATTCAATTAATAATACATTGAGTTTACAAGTGAAATAAGAAAATAATTCAATAATAAAATTGTATTGAAACACCTACCATAAGAACGATGGTTGAAATAAATACCCTAGAAAACAAAGAATGGGGAAGACCAAATTGCATCTGTATGATTCTAGATCCATGGTAAACACAATAATTCTTCATTAAATCTCTTATATCTAAAATCCACATCGCACACGATTTATAATGATATTATAGGAGGAGATATCTACGAATGATCAAACATAGGAAGAGAGAACTATATCAAGACCGAAACATTCCATGATAAATCCCTATTTAATAATAGTAAATATTAAACTTTCCAAGGGGAGAAACCTCTTGATCTGTATGATTTTATTCTATTGAGCCAAATTTGGATTAGGGATGATTAGGTATAAAAATTACCTTTTGAAAAAGGATTACACTCAACTTTCTAAATGTTTTCATTCATGCACATGGATAGGATGACTAGTTAAGAAAATCATCTGCCAACCATGTGTGGCTACTATATTTACAAAATGTTAATCAACATGATCTCCTAGAAAAATCTATATGCTTTCATCAAACCATGCTTCCTCCTTGAAAACAAATCTGGAACATTTATGCTCTCTCCATTTAATCCATATAGTTTCATTAACTATGATCAAACCATGAAAAACGTCAATATTAAAACATATAACCATACCTCATGGTTTTTTATAGTTATTAATAAATATGAACCAATTTTACCCATGGATTTTCCTCAAAAAAAATTCTATTTTCAACCCTCATTCCCCTGAAACCTCTATACAATATTTAAATAAAAATAAATCATAAATTGACGTGTGCATGAGATCTATTGGTTGATAAATATTTGTATTTTATGGGTCATTCACATATTTTACAAGACATAAATGTCAGGAATAATGGAAAATTTAAAAAAAATTCTTGACAAATAACGATAATAAATGAGGATATGACCTTTATACTTTATATTTATAATTAATTTAAATATGTCAAAAGAATGATTACATTGTCCATAATATAATTATTCGATGAAGTTGTTGAATGTCGAAAAACTGTATTGTTCAACCACTATTACTTTTATATGATCAAAATGTTGAATCCACATAGTAGTGTTTTACACGTGCTCTTATGATATTTAAACAATGATGGTGGGTTTTTTGGTGATGGAGTAGTGGATTGATCATCTTTTATAGTTCATATTGATTATTTTGATAATACCATCATTCTTGAAAAATCATCATTGCAATCTCATTCATGAGATGATCAGTGAGGGAGTAAAATCTCTATATCACTCATATATTTTGAGTGAGTGTTCTAAATTTCTTGGTACATAATAATTATAAATTTCAATAAACAAAAAAATAGATATGGTCATCTATTTTTTAGAGTCATGGTTATGGTTGAAATATTATTTAATTTTAAATAACAATTATATATTATAATCAAACCACAACATAATTATTAATTTCTAGTGGTAGGTGCTAACTGGATAAATGGTAAATATTACATTACGAGTCTATAAATTAAAACATATCCACAGACACGATCTTGGTATATTATCTTTCCTAGATATTTATAGAATACCTTGATTAATAGGTATTGTTTCAATACATAATTAAAAATTTATATTTTAGTGAATTTAAATTAACTGCCTTGGTAATAATTATATATTTAATTTTTATCATTTAATTATTTTCGATATAATTTATCTTCGTTCTTGATAAAAATATTTATTAATAATTTATTTAAAATAAAATTCCATTCGAGATCAATGAATTACGTTCATGTGTGACTACCTTATTTTATTACCCAATATCAGTAGTTGAACTCCTTGATTTGTTTCTAGTAATGGTTGAAGTTACCAAATTGAAATATGTCAATGTGGCAACATAAATAACCCCGTATGATTACACACTATGTAATATAATTCTTTTTTCACCATATCTAATAAAGTAGGTTACACACCCATTTCATCGACCTATATACATTATAAATCATACATTTACTATATTTAATAAATTCATTATTACATATTGGACATGCTATTTAATGTGACTATTATTTCAATCAAAGGTCCACTATATCAACATCCATAAACCTAGGTGGTAAAGATCCTTCCACTTTATATCCATTAATATCATGTCATTTGTGATGCACCCTAGATACCCAAATATTACATGATCTTTATTAGTCTAGGATCTAGGTAAAATATATTTATTCCTGAATCCTGAAATAAATTTGTAATTATCTAATGTTATATGTACAATTACACATACCTTCAGAACAAATTATCTGATGACACATAAGAATGCAGATTTCCTACTAGTAGTTCTGTTCGAATAGTCTCCCCTCTAGGAGAGTACCAAAAATGATAGTTCATAAGAAAAATATCAGCAACTAATGAGTAATCCCACTTAATTTCCAACATACTGTGTGAACTAATATAGATTTTTATCTAAGCATAGAACATTGTATAAAAATATTATCCACAAAATTTAAGGATATCATCATAGTGAGGAATTTTTATTCCCTTTAAATTGTAACAAATACACTGTGTAATTATTTTTTTAAATTAAGTAATAATAATGAATGATATTTAATATGATATTTTAATTTATATTCACTCATTCTAATGTTCATGAAACACAATGCACACATTGTTTTTTCTAGGAATAATACTCTAATAAACACCCATTTTTTATAAATCCAATTACCAATGTCATTAGGTAAAGTATATCTCACATGATTATCATGTTTCTAATGAGTTATGATAATATTAAATTGGTCTATGAAATTTTATTTTGTGTAGAATCCTTCAACTATGACTTCATCACTACGAGAAAAATATATCACTATATGATATTTTTTATGTATTTTCTTTATCCACTGATGTGATATTGGTTCCATTTCATGAACCACTACTATAGTATCATCATAATAGGATGTGAGAGGATCATTAATACTAGGAATTACATAAATCTACTGTATGATTATATTTATAAAAATTCATTTTATATGCATGTGATGATGGAATAGACATGGAAAATACTATATAATGTCAAAATGTAGTCTTCTTTGATATCTATTAGCTTACAACAACTCCATTGAGAGTGATGATTTACTCTGAATTTGATTTTAGATCATCGTTATCAGCTTAGATATTAGAATCTACATATCCTATAATGACTAGATCACCATATCCTACATATACTAGGAAAATATCCATAGTTTTCATGAAACATATAAGGATAGTCATTAATTTTATTAAATGATAGTCTCATTCAAATTATTGATACCTTCTTACTAAACATAATGTATTAGAGATATCTATCGTTGTATATTGAATAGGATATATGACTACACTAATTTTGGATAGTTGTGGAATATTTTCCATTATGAATCTCTCCTCATGTGTTTGAGGAAACATTTCATTGTAATGATGAATTCCACATAATAATACAAACAATCTCATCTTGTATTTTTATATTATTAATCTTTGAATTATTTGGAAAATCATTATAGTTTGATTCACACTCATATGTATCTTCAATAAATCTTCATGGATCTTAATCCAATGAATATATGTTTCTCACATATCCTTCATGGAGATTAATGTGTTCAACATGTCCTTGAAAAACTATTTTACATTCATTTCCAATATGTTGGGTGTCCTCGATATAAACAATTATTAATATGACCACAATGTTAAAAATATCTTCATATACAAAAAGATCACATTTATTCTATCTGATGAAAAAATCTATAATTGTTTAATTAAAATAATATTTACATGACCTAGATGTTATCATTTATCTGTAAAATTGACATCTACAATTTCCATAACCATTTTTCATCCATTTGAGTAACAAATGTGATGGGTTTTGTCAAATAAAAATATTCCTTAACCTTTTTCCACCCACGACATGGATTATTTATTTTATCTAGAGAAATGGTTTGATCCTAATCTATTCCATATTGTTGGTTGAAACCATTTGCAACAAGTAATTACATATAATTATTTATGTTCCCATTTATGTCCAATTTATGAGTGAGTTTAAATTTATTACTAATAGGAATCACTTCCAATAGAGGATCTACAATAATATAGATTTTGTTTTCATATATGGAATCTATTTTAGATTTCATATATTCACGTGACATGGATGATTCAATGACCCTTTCAAAATCATTATAGGTTAAAATTTCGTTATTATCAACTTATAATGATTCACCATGCTTTTTAATATAATATCATAACATTCTGGTTTTCTAACCTATCTTGTTACTATAAATAGTACATGTGTCTCGAAGATGTCCTCTTCTAAAGGGATTTTTGGATTATTTTTGTATGCCACCTCTTTAATATATTAAGTCAATGCATCATTGAAGTCTATTTCCCTCCCCCAAAATAGTTTATATATATGATAAAACTCATGAAATTTGGGGAATATATCCCCCAATACCTTGTTATCTATAATTTTATATAGTTAATCTCACATTGTTTCTTTGGGATATCCTATAGTCATATACTTTCATACTAGGGGTGAATTGTTTTTCCAGACGTATCATTAAAAAGTATTCTTATCCACACACTCATACATGGAATAAAAATTATTTTATTTCCATACTACGGTTCATATAAAATACTATTTTCCAATTTTATTGGGATTTAGTTTAAAATGATCTATTTTTTCTATAATGTGTTTTCCTAAAATGATAATAGAAGTCTTATATGATGCATCTTAATTTTTACCATTTTTCACATTGTGTATTTCATCCTTTCACCAAAAACATTCTATTTTGATGTGTAATGGAGAGTGGGTTAGGATAGGATTCCAAAATCATGTAAATGATCAGTGGATACTTAATTATGATATTCTCCACTATTGTTTCAATAGATTTTTTAATCATATAAACATGAAATGTGTCTAAAATATTTATTATATTCCATTAATGAAACAATAAAATCTTACATATACCTTTTTATATATACATGTCCATATTTTATAAATTCTTTCATTATATTTTTTAACAGTAAGTACATAACACTGGATACAACTAGAAATTTTCCACAAAATATGTTTGAAAACCCATAAAAACTACATTGTTTCTTTCACCTTTCAACTAAGTGATGAATTTTTCATCTTTTCATCTAAAAATTATTGAAATACGCCAACTGTGTTTAGGTCAAAATAATCCAAATATCAAGATTGTGTTTTATTTTTAAAACACTTTCCATCTATCAGACATATCTTGTGATTCCATAGTTTGGTGTGTTATGAGTCATGTGAACTATTTTCTTATCCAAACTTTATTAATTATTTTGTGTAATACAACTCATTTAGTATGAAATTTAAACATTCCACACCATAAATTCTATTTTCTTAAGTATATAATCATATTTATAAATCTAAAAATATATCCATATACACAAGGCTGGACAGAAATATATTGTTTTTTGTAACTGAATAATCGTAATAAAAATATTTTAAAACCAATAAAATTATAATCGGAATCATTTGGTGGAAGATCCAAGTAGCCATAACAGTAGGTATAGATTTATTGTCTGCGCATAAATCTACCCCCCTCATGAATATTTTTAGAATAATCATGGTTATTATATTAGAAAATACTTGTGAGATTGAAATTCTAAATATAGTACCAATTTTTTTTAAATTTTAAAATTTCACTAAATAAAAATGGTACATATTTTTTTTCCTTGTTTCATGTCATGGTTCTAGTTTTTCATATTGTGGAAATTCTTTACACATGAAAAATATATGGAATCATGTTCCCTTACATATCCTAGGATCATTTATTTCATTGAAGGGTGTTATGCAGAATTTGTAGACTAGAAGATAGACATTAAGCCCTTTGCGTTCATTTATTCAACATAAGGAACAATTTTTTTGACCCATTATATAATTTTCAACAGAGAAAAGTAATGTGAAATGTTATATGATAGAATTATCTATATTATTTTTTTAAATTATTAAAAAAGAAAAATATGTACTAACATTGTAAATATTAATTGTGATTGTTGAATAGTTTAATAGGTAGCATAAACCCTATAACCTCGAGGCGGTCAGTGTAACCAATAAGTTTGGCTATCTATGGTCCATATAGGAAAAATTATGATATTTTTCTCTTAATGTGTACCATGGATGTCAATGATCATTCAAATACTTCCCTCTCATAATAAATACCATCGAGATGCTACAATATTCTATTATAATCCCTTCTTTCATTTGACATCATGAGTTTAATAAAAATTGATGAAATCACTAAAAATAGAACATCAACCAAATCATTCCAGATTATATCATAAATAAAAAAATAATCAAAACTCACAAAAATTATATGATGATCATGAATTGGGGATTCTAAAAAATAAAAAATTTATTACAGATATAGTTTACCCTTAAGAATATGAACCATGCTAAGAAGTCATTATAAGTTATGAGATAGTTTTTTTCTCTAGTTTCACTTTTGGATAAGGCGTATGATGAACATTAAAATATTATAAAATTATAATAAATCTATATTATTATTACTATTATTGAATAAAAATTATATATGTTATAAATATTTTACTTTCTTTAAATCTCTCAGTATTTAAACAAGTCTCAATGGCCTTTTACATCGAATGCATAAAAATCCATTGAGTGGAAATTCTAGAGGAATGAATATATAAATAACTTCTATTAATATAGATAGTCACAATTAAAATTATTTAAAATTATTTTTCATGGAGGTGATTAAAACTACACCCTATCAAATCATGGAACCATTGAGTAGAATCTCTAATCCAAAAATCTAAATATATCTTTCCTTCATACTTTCTTCCAAATTTGTATTGTGTTGATTTTTCCCATTAAAACCAATAATTATTCAATTAATCTTACCCAATATATTTCTTAACTCATCCTATTAATTAATAGATCCTACAATAGTGGATGAAATAATATAGTAAATATGGATTAATCATAATTTATATAATGGAATAAAAATTTTAATTTTATTAACAAAAGTGGTTTTTTTATTTTGAATAATTGTTCCAACATTTATCCTTTTAAATTTCTTAAAATTATAAATTGGATTTTACACCAGGGGTAAACCATGTATCGATTAAAAAATTATGCAAAAGAAATTTATTTTAAATCCATAATTTAATATTAAACTATTTACATATGTGATGGGATTATTGTATCCTTAAAATTAATCCTTAATATGATATAAATAAAATAATAAATTTAAATAATTTGATGTTGAAACTTTCTAATATTTGATTAAATGAGTATACAAAAATCCTATGGTCCTTTTTGAAAAACTCTTTGTGATATTAGTGGAATGAGTTTCATTATTTTATTTGGGCACCAATGTATATTTTGGGTATGTTATTTCTCAGTTCTATATTGAACCACTATTTTCTTTTCTCTTCATTAATGTAAATCAAGGTATATTAAGATATACCTTTTATTTACATTCATATATTAAAACACATGATGATTGGAGGTATCAAATTATTGTTTATGTGGAATTACATAAAATAACATTAGGCAAACATGTCCAACACAATTAAAGAAGGAGTAATTACTCATATGCCGTCATATTTTATTTAATAATAAATAATTACAAGCCCATGAAAAAAAAATTAGATTAAACAAAACCAATGAATCCATAGGTATAGTAAAATATCATTATATGTTATATATATTCTATTAATATTTATTTAAAATAAATAGATGGAATTTATTTTAATTCAATAATCGATAATACAAAAGTATTCTTGAATTATTCTAATTAATTATCTAATGAATAAAATAATTCATTTTATCTTATTCTTACAAATTTCCGGGAAATTTTTATCCACTAAGTTTTTAAATAAAATAAATAATTTTCCATTATTTAAATAATAATATAATAGTAAGCAACTTTGTACATGGAAGAAACTCGATGAGTACCTATCCAACTGCTCAGTATAATTCTAATTATATACAATGTAGTCATACAACACCTTTGGTACATCTAATGTGTTGTAATTTCACAACATGTACTTCAATATTAATTACATAAAGAAAACATGGAAAATAAATTTATTCTATAATTTAATGTGTTGAGTTATTGTTATGCAATGAACATATATCAATTACTCTATCAATTATTACATAGGATGAATTAAGAATTTAATATAATATAAAACATAATGAATTGTGTGTTTTGTCAGTTTAATGACCCATAAAACTCAAGTCGATAATATTTATTTGAGTAATTATTTAGTCACAATTTCTTCTCTTTAGCAATAATGGCACACGAAATGTGCAAGCTGGACACACGGTGTGTACTTCCCTTCATTAGATGTCCAAAGCACCTATCTAGGGACCTATGGAATATTTATTAAAGAAATATATGAATAACATGTCATGTAGAATGGACACATGGATGTTATATATAGTTTCATGTATTTTTACTTGTTTGTGACGAATGATAAACATACAGGGTGTATTAATTACATGATTTAGATTTACCATATGATTTCATCCTTGAAAAAACATGATCTAAATAGGGCATATACAATCTGCACGTCATGTAATCCATAATTGTTATGATTCATGCTATATAGTCAACACATCGTGCATTTAATGTATATATCATGTATTCATTACATGATATCCTAGAGTCCAATAAGGTATCACATATCAATGAACATGTATATAAAAAGTGTGACAAAGCTGTAAACCTCGTATTACCTGTATTATCTAGAAAGAATTTAAATCCTCCAGAAGGGTTCCACATATGAATTATTCATTAATAATGAAATGATATTAGATAAGATAGTGAGAAATAATATGGAACAATAAGAGATTTTAATGATGGATCAAGAAAAAATTCAAATCATGAAATGAAATTTAACATTAAAATATGTAATAATCTGAAAACAATTATATTATTATAAATTTTAACATGACCACTCAGATACCACAAGATGGTTCCAGTAATAGTTTATGCTCTTATCGAGGCCAATCCAGATGACAAAATTATCAAATTCAATGGATTATTAAAATACATTACACAATGTAAACATTTTGAAAAATAAATTATTTTGAAAATAATATTATAAATAATGGTCATCATGTCGAAGTGAATATGATTTATCATAAAATTTTAAATTCATTTAAATAGATCATAAGAAATAATACCTTTGACATCATATATATTTTCAATGATGTTTTTTATTACTCAAAACCATTTTCAGTAAACTATTATTTCATTAAAATAATCTATATAACTATAATCCACATGTTCTCATATCATAAGTGAACAATGTCAATGGATCTTAGGGCTCTATAATAGTGAATCATCCATCCTATATTATTCATCTCGATCATTTTGATAATTCCCTTTCTATTGATGTGTTGTAATTATAATGAATATCATGATATTATGTTTGTGGAATGAAAATCACAATATATTTATTTGATCACCAGAGAGAGCAGTAATTTTATTTGTACAACGATTCTCAATTTTTGAAAACAACAAGATAAAATAAATATTTTTATATTTTTATAGAAATGGTTGGAAATGAAATATTATTTCATTTAATGATAAAAAATAAATAATATATTACCATTCATATGACTCCATGTAATTTAATTATAATAAATATATTATTTTCTTAGGGAATTCAGTAGTCGGAGGAATGAAAAAGGATATTTTACAACCTTAAAATTTAATATTTATCATCATACATGATCATGGACCATTAGTCTCCCATCAAATTTACCAGATGTTCAAACAAGAACATTCACATTATATATACATAAATAAATATTATATATATTTGTATAATTAAATTATTTACCTTGAAAATATATATTTTCTACGAATTTATGTGATCAATAAATCATGAATAAAATTATTCCACATTTTTTTAGAATAATATTTATCCCAAAATATAAATTCAAATAGAATGTAATTAAAAATTAACAGAAACACTTATATCATGACGTTCTAGACTTCCCTATCAATTTGAATTAGGATAGTATTCCTATAATCCATTATTATATTCCAAAAATTGGTCAAGCCAACCATTAGATGTAAAATAATGTTGCAATGTCCACACCAATATACTAGTTTTTATTGTGTAATATAATTCCTTTTGCATTATATATCATCAAGTTGGTTTCACATATGTTCCAACAAAATACATGTTTAATATTTTTTCCATGATTATATTAAATAAAATGATCATTGCTCAATGGATATAGAATTTAAAGAGTCATTTATATTTCATTCAAAAATCCATTAAAATTGAAGGTACATATATTTCGTTGGCTTGTCTATTATTATCATGGAATTTATGACTCACCCAACATACCAATATTATGAAAATATGAGTTTTAGAATGGGGTTTGGAAATAAATTTCTGTTTTTGGTGGATGGAATTCATTAATAATAATCCTAATGTCTATGGACCATTCAATACACATATATGTTACTATATCCAATGAAACATACACTTGTTGAAATTTTACAGGCACATATGTTATCAAATTCTCCCATCATGGATATAATCATGTGATAACATAATGAGAATGTTTGATATGATTATTAGTAATCATAACAGATTATAAAATTACTATGTTCCCCATTATGGAAAGTTATCTAACCATATGAACTTTTTTACAGATATAGTCCTTGAATTTTAGGATGTCATCATAGTAGGGATCTTTTACTCCCTTTTTAATGCAACATATACTCTAAAACATTGTTAAAATTAAATCATGTTGACCTATGAGTGATATGTAATAGAATATTTTGATCACTATTCATCCTATTGAATGTATATTCAATTCAATTTACACACATTTTTCTATAAGACAAAAACTACAATAGGGATTTATATTCTAATATCAAATTTTTAGAGGCAATAATGGGTATGATATAAAATAGAATACATTTTATCCTCACACTATGGATATATAAATAGTTAATCGTATTTATTAGTGGGTTTTGGATTCTAGGAATGTCATTACAATCATGGATGTTGTTGTTGTTTTAGAGTTACAACCATATGATTTCCCTTGGCACAACTTTTATTCGGGAATTTTTTTTGAATCACTCGAACCACTATATGATATGTTTGTTTATATATATACACATAATAGTGTTGATATATAGAAATATTATTTTCTTTAATACATGACATATATTATAAGGATAATTACTCAAAATATTTTTTATACCCTTGATTAGAATTACCAACTCGCCAACTATTGAAAGATGATTTCGAGATTACTAATTCTCTGGAAATTCGTCCAAGGAGTGGTGATAGTGGTGTGTGGTTCATGGAAGAGACATTTATCCTTATAAACATTAGTATCTCTCAGATAAGTTATCATGAATAACCTTCAACCTCAATCCAAATTTAATTTCATGGAATTTCCTTTTTTTTATCCCCATGTTTTTTCATTCTATACTAAATTAACACATCTTAAAGATAATAATTTTCTAGAATAAAATGTAATTAAAATGACATTCTAATTCATTATTCGTGAACTAGTATCTTTGAAAACTTATACACATCTAATAGTTTATAAGACCCTTTAATATCATTCAAAAATCAATAATAATATTTATTATGAAATTGGAAAATTCCTAGAAAATATGACTTGAATGATTATGAATTCCCAACCACCCCACTGGCCATTAATTTGGCTTCTATATGAAATTGTAATTCTATTATTTGAATATATGTCAGAAATTTCTAAATGATATAGAATTGGAATTTATTTTGTGACATTTAACATCTGAAGTCAATTCAATATTCTAAACTGTCATACCATCATTATTTATATAAATTAATGAAACCTCATTTTCCTATTTAAAACACTTATAATTTTGATCACTTTTATACATAAGTTTCACATTGATTATTATATATTTTTATCATCATCATCATATAATATCTCCAGACACCATCTCAGTTAATTATAAATTTATTTAAAAAATTAAATTCCTCTTAAAGTATGATAAATCACAAATAATTCATAGAGTTCCACTGTTAATATACAAGTCAACATTTAATTTACTGAAAATTTATTTATTTATTTTTTATCCAAGGAAATTATATATTAGTTGATATATTCTCTTTTTTAATTATTGGTACATTGATGTCTTGAATGTCATCTGATATAATGCATGTGAAAACTTCTAGAATTTAATAATTATCTCAAATATGGGTCATCGATATTATATGCTTTATAATGTTCTAAAAATATATAAACAACATAAGAATCATCATATTTGAACATCCTAACAATTATGTAATTTGGGGAAAAATTATTATACATTGACCACCATCCTCTATAGTTGTAGATCATCTACTTCTTCATTTGATGCCTAGTTTACACACTATTGTTAGAGTTCCTGGTATTTATATCATTATTAAATAGGATTTTCATCAACTCGTGAATTTTCTTAATAAGATATAAAATCTATAAATAAATCTATCATATAATATAATCAAAATTATTTATTAAATTTTAGAGAACAAGTATGTAAAGTGAAGATAAGAAATACATTCACTAAAAAGACATATACATTGAGGTAAATTAACGCATACATTGGAACACAATCACATCTACACTCCTCATTCCTTTTGAATATTTTTGAATTACACATATGTTGAGTATGGTGATACATGAACCTTGAAAATGCACACATACATATAGTAATAAACATAAGTATTATCAAAGACATCATATTTAAAATGGCTATTCATATAATTTACTTGGACCGATGACATTTCAAAATTTCATGCCTGTGTTTGAAAATTACACCCATGATTCACATTTTATTAAGGCATCATTAGAAAATATTTATTTAATATCAATCAACTCCAATATACTTACATGATATTTTAGATACATTCTATATATACATCAATATTTTTTAACATTTTTACTGATAATCACACCAAAAGGGATACTAAATCCTTTCTATACATTTTGATATATAATATGTTCTACTAAAACATTTTCAAAAAATTATTTGAATTGTTTTAATACAAACGAATATATTTTACATACACATAAAACAGACTTCATTAGAAACTAATAAAAAAGCGACACATGGGTATACTAATGTCTGATCAAATCCCAAACCATACCTGAAGATGCATGGTATTATCTCTTACTATGCCCTGGACACTACAAGATTAACCCTGACATGGTATCATAACACATCTTCAATATTATTTGATGATGAATTCTAGGGTGGAATACAATTTCAAAAACAATTACCAAAGATAATGGGTAAATCATTATAACAACCCATAATATATTCCTAAATATGTTAGGTATGGTCCAAGGTAAATAACAACCACAAATTTTATATTGTACTAAGTAACCACCTCATCCTTATTTCTCTAGGTTGGGTAAGATAATTATTTACAAGAAATTTACAAACTCATTCATGGTGGCCCTCCATTTCCTTCTGAGTTAATTTGAGTATATGCATCAAATACTAACCAAAATCACATTATAGAACCATACCTTCATAATCAAGGTTTTATATTCCAAAACCATCATACATAACATGTTACAAGGATTCCATTTCATCTTCATCAACATAACAATAACTACTTAATTCTCCCTCAAGGTGTTATACTAACAACACCTTATCATTCATGGTAAATCCCTCCATTGATATCTCATGCCACATCACATTTTACATAACATCATGGATATATCTTTTAACAATAAATGTTTTCTTTCCAGCACATTCTCAGAAAAAATGAATCCATAAATTGTGATCTAATTTCACATTAGACATCACATCCCTACCACTACCTCCCGAATCATGGTAGATTCCTTCCAGAAAATTACAATTAACTATGATTCTATATGAAACAAATAGAATCCATTATATAAGAAACTGACAACAAATATAAAACAGTAAATAGTTATCATAGCTCATCCCAATCGATCCATATCTCATCACTTGGGAGTTAGTAACTAAAGTCCTAACACCATTTTTTAGGAACATCTCATTATATATTAATCCTCACATTAAGTATCATAAATACTATATCTCTCACATATGTGTTACATATTAAACCTGTGGAAACTCTTTTCCTACCCATAAAGACATCTACTTTGTTATCCCAAGCTCACCTAGTCTATACACATTAATACTAACATGATTTTATCACCCCCACAGTTGCTCCAAATATTTATGTACCTTTTATACCTTATCCTTTTTTGGAATTTCGGTTTCATCTTCCAATTTAAACATCAAAAATTGGTTACTATAAGGACTTTATTGAGATAACTCTCATTATAACCCTTAAAAACCATATTCAATGTCATCATGAAAATTATCATATCCCATGTATGGATCTTATCCAACATCACCCTATGTAGATCTATCAAAACCATCATCTAGTTTAAATCCTTCATGACTCAACGAATCATAAACTCATGTTCTCAACTCTCTACATGGAAATTCCTTATCTCCAATCCACCATATAAATGGTGTTTCCCATAAAATGTGATATTTATAATTATATGAATCATCAAAACTAGGCCTAAGACTCTTATGCATTCCCAAATATCCCTATGAATCCAACCTAGTAAATTTGAGTCACACACTGAGCCCAATCCCCATCCTTTTCCCCTCATTATCCAAATTAGTATCTCTACCTCCCCCACCCCCTTTTCAAAATAGTGTTCAGGGGATCTAGAAAAACTCAAAGTTAAAAGGTTGAAATTCTAAAATTATAGCATTCATAAAGCCACATTATGTATTTCATTGTGTGAAAGTTATCCTTACCCCTTTTTCCCATATTCGTATACAATCATTACTTTATAACATTCATTCATAAAAATGTATATTGTTTTTTTATTATAAGGATATTCGACCTCAAACCTGGAGTTACCAGTTCAATATGATCATCTACTCCTCATGTTTGTTCATACCAATACACATGAATCTATCTAAAGTAATAATATAAAAACAATTAATTTTAGAAATTTTCACATTATTATTCAATTTAATCCAAATAATCAAAATTTCTAAAAACTCACCATGTTGTTAATACTTAGAATAACCTCATGAAATAGAATTCTGTTTTCCTATGACATACTATTTGTACCATAATAAAGAAATACAAATAATTAAATTCCAAATAGACATTCATTAATTTCATAAAATCTAGTAACAAAATAAAACACATTGGGTGATGCTAATATAGTAAAATAGTGAGAAACTAGTGGAATATCCACTCTTTTACTATCTATAAGAAATGAAAACATGAATCCAAATTATATCATACTAATTCCATAATGATCTGGTGGAACCATCATATAAAATGTGATTTACATCCATAACCTCATCTTGTGGAACTATTTTTAAAACATTATTTTAATGATGTTAAAACTAATGTAAAACTAAAGGGATGAAGAATAAATAGAACTAGAGTGTGGAACACACAACAAATCCATCAAGGATGATCTTCGAAAATTATATTGACAATGTGTTATTGTAATTATGAAGATATGGGAAGGTAAAGAACCAAATTTCATCCCTTGATGCACCATATTCCCAAAAATTTAACATTGTGACCTAATAATTAATATTCAACCACTTTAATGGATATTACGGGAGGGACACATCTGGATGTTACACTATGGTCCACAATTTGATTCCACAAATTTGTGTCTAGTCACATCATAACCTTAGGGCCCACATGGTGACACCACATTTATGACCACTACCCATTGATCAAACATCCCCACCTGGGAACTCTTCATGGGATAAATCTTATAGTCACAACCTGACACAACATCCTCAGTTAAAACCAAAATTATTTGGTTATAGAATTCAAGGCTTGAACTTTGACCTTAAAGCCTGAATCCTTCTCTATGACCCTTATCACAACATGATCCTAGGTTTCAAAGTTTGAATAGAATTTGAATATAAAAATTCATGAATTCTTTTGTAAGGGTTTATAGAATCCATATATAAGGGTCAAAATTGTAGCATGATATCCAAAACATTAAATTAACATAAAAGGTTCTTTCCTTAGTGAAACCCCCACAAACAAATTAACTACACCATAAAACCCATTATTTATTATGTGACCTACTTCTTTCTCAGCCACTATATATGGTGACCAGAATAATATTTTGTGGACCATCAATCATCCCCACATTATAGTGTTCCCATCATCCATCAAAAAATAATGATCCATCTTTAAAAAAATCTCACCCAAAAGGCCACCAAGATCCACCATCAAACAAAATATTTAAATTTACATCAAATTTAACAACATATAATGACTTTGATCATTACATAAATCATATTTTTTGGTCACATAGACCAATCAATTATTAACAAGAAATTATATATCTAATCAAAATTGTTTTTAACATTTCTTTTATTTAAATGAAATTTTTTTATTATAATTTTCATTTCATACACTTTTATTCAATGATAATAATTTTTTTATCCCATAAATAACATTCCATGTTCATTTTATTTTTTTAGTCTCTTTATATAATAATTTTACCTCAAAAAAAATTTATATTTATAATATTATATCAAAATCCCACAATCACATAATCAATGTAATGCGATCATTAATTATATTGAAAATATGACACGTAACTTAATTATAAATATAATTTACACGTATTAATATATCAATTTCAACTACATATTTCAAAATATAAATATCTATTTAGTTACTCTATAATTTAATTTTCAAAAAATTAATCATTGGAAATCAATTTCTTCCTTTCATATTCAAATTAACAAATAGAATTCAAAACTAAAATAACCACACGTAAACGCATGCCAAAAAAATCTATCACATGAATTTCCAAAGAAATAGACAATACATGTAGGCTGTTATATTCCTTTAATTTGACACATATATTATGATATAAATAAATTCATTAAACTAGAAAACATTATCCTAAAATAATCAAAACATCATAAAATTTTATGTCATCAGCATTAGAAGATTCCCATATACATGACATGAATATAAAGTCTAGTGAAAACTATTAAATGAATAAAAAAATGTATAAACACTATCTTTATCTCATATATTATTAAACTTGATATTCATTTTCTATCTAAATTTATCAAAAAAATCAATTCATGACAAAAATTAGTTGTTCTATTTATTCAACCAATTCCATAATTTTATCATTAATGCGCCTCTCTTATGTTTTAATAATTCATAAAAAAACTTGAGAATTTTATTTCTTTAGTTGAACAATTTTTTATTTTTAAAAATTCTTTAAAATTATTAATTTTACTAAATAATGAAAAAAACAATATAAATTATCAATTCGAAACATATTTTATGTAATATGGTCACTAAATGGAGTATAAGTGCTGCTACAAACCTGAGAAGATGTGTCAAAATAGATATAAACACTTAAATAAAATATCTAATGAAAAAAAAAATTGATTTAATTTAAATATATATTTTAAACCCCATTGAAAATGAATACAAAAGTAGATCATTTCATCCACTCATCAAGATTAATCCAAAACAAATAATGATTAGTCATTTTGATCAAATCCAAGTGAGATATGGATGAGTTAAGATTTATTGATTTGGGATATATATATATATATATATATAATGGGAGACATGTGGTGGAAAAACTAAACAAAAACCACACTATTTAAATTTTAAAATCAAACTTGAGTCCCCCTTTTTCTATTAATTAATTTTTCCAATTTTTTAGTCACAATGTGAACTCCCCTTTTTTTAGACCTCTTAGTGAAATTCCCTTTCATTATAACTAGCACTACAAACTCAAACTCTGGCAACCAATGTCCTCTGTCAACCCTACCATAGCCATTTCTACCCACTCATCCCTGACATCACACCCCATTCCAACACTCTACTATCTCACCATGCAATATTTCCCTGGAATTTACCACTCCACATATTCTTCTATTTCATATTTCCATTTTTTTTCTCATCAATAAAGCTTTTTGTGTTTTTCCAAATATAATGGATAAAAATGAGTTAATATAGGATCTTTTATTATTCAAACTACCTACATGGAATAATGTGAAATCATATTTTTAAACAGAAATATAATTTTTATATATTTGTGGAAGGGATTAAAAGGTCAGATAAAATTATACAATTATGTTTTATAAATATGGAGAGAAAAATAATGGGATTGTGGTCCACAATTTATACTAGATAATATATGTAAATTATTGTTTTTTATTGTCTATAGCAGTGGGAAATGGGAATTTAGGTTGTTCAACAACTTATTTGATGTGTTGTAATGACGATTCATTTTTAGTTTTTATATCTGAGTGGTAACATTTTTATAATAATATTATCATAGAAAGTATATAGGAATAACTAGGTATGATATTTAATAGGATTTATAATAACCAAAAATAAATATTTTTTTTAGGATTTTACATGGATTTTGAAGTCTCTCTAGTTACAGAGAGGTTTTCTGGAGTTTCCTTATGGTTTTTAATACTCTCCATAAAATGTAGATTTTGGTATTAAATATATGGGCCTATATTTATTTCATGTTATTATACAAAACATATTTTTTTATTGGATATTATCATGATATTTTTTTCACAATCATAATTTTATCCTTGGAATGATCAACTGCATCCCCGAAAACTAAAATTAGAGGTTATTATCAAGTTATATTGATAATGGAAACTATGTGATTCATTGAAAAAGATTTATTTTTCCATAAAACTATTTAACATGTGAAATTATTTTACTCTATATAATCAATAATTAAAAAAATATTTTGTTTATGAGAACCATGTGAAGGAACCGAAGAAAAAATAATTGAATCGAGTTAATTGAAGTGTTGGTGTCTAATAAGACATGCGAGTTTGAGAAAAACAGAATCCATATATATTTGGATAATAATACTCTCCTGGAGGTGATGAATATGAATGATCTTGATGATATCTGTGTAACACATAAAAATAGGAAAAAATGTAAATCCATCGAAAATCATTTATATCTGAAAAAATGATTAAATCATTTTGTAAATCTATAAAGTAGATATTTAAGTAATAATATGGATGATTTCATCAAACATGTGAAATATATGTATTTTGGGGTGGTCGTGATTAATGGTAAAGGTAATTATGTACCTGTTAATATTGAGGAATAAGAGATATTATTTCATCTCATGTGTTAATTACTATATATGTATGATAATTTTATTACTATAATGTTATTCGTGGAAGACACTATAAATTTGAATGACATGACTTAAACATTTTTATTCAATGAGACATGGAAAAAGGAAAATGATGGTGATTTATAATGTTATAGTGTTATTCCATCTTTTATATATTGATGTGTTAATCATATAGGTTGATCGAGGATAAAAAAAATAGTTATGATTTTGTGGGATGGGAGGTCATGTATAAAGAAACATATATTATTTGAAAAATAATAAAGAAGAAATGAAGATGAATGAAAATAATTATAATCATACATATGTAAATCTAATAAAGTATGTTGGTGATTTAAATTACATTTACATTTTCTATTTAAGGAAATATATATCTATTTAATCAAGGGATGATTTTACAATGTCTTAAAATATTTCTAAAAATATATAAATTATATATTCATTAGAAGTTTGTGAATTGTTTAGATTAAATAGGAGAAACATAGATTCTACAAATTTAAACGTTTTTGGTGATATTTATTTCACTGGTGTTGAGTGATGTGTTACATGTTCTTAATATGTTCCATAATATTTTTTAATTGTGCTCTTGAAAATGATGTGTTCACAAGTTCATTTGGAAATATAAGATGAAAATTATACATATGATCAATGGTATATGCTTGTGTCATAGTGGTTGGCATGCATTATAGAACTCATGTAATTGTGTGCATTTAAGTGATGAATAAATCAGTGAAGAGGAATTATTTAGATTAATGACATAAGATATCTTCATTCATGATTCAAATACCATAGATAATGATGATAAATGTTTTGAATATGAATCATGTTATATCATGTGTTTCTGGTCTTAAACATAATTACCTTTCTTCTTAGAGTACCTGTGTTTAAGAAGTAATTAAAATCATATATCGCGATAATGCGCTGAGAGTTTCACACTTATCAGAGGAAATTAATAATAGAAAAAAGTTATTTAATATGAATTATACTAATTATACGTTAATAACTATTTTTTGAGTGATGGGTTTTCATTATTCTCATCATGCTCAGGATGGAATTGAAGACACATGTATGAAAAATAAATTGTTGTATATGTTTATTTTATAGGAGAGAATTCATGTTTTTGTGGGGGATGATATAGAGTGTTATCATATTTTATGTCAGGTATATTGTTTGATGTGATACCAATTTGTCTTAGATCATGCTCAGTCAATTGGATGATATCTTTTTCCTTGATGGGTTGATTGGCAAAACATTTTAGGGTTACCTTGAATCTATGAGAAAAATATTTGATAATATATAATATTTAATATTTTAAAACAACTACATGTATTGATGTGATATTATATTAATGATTGATATATTATTTTTAAATATTTTAAGAATGAATTTATGGGATTATAAAAATAGGGAATTATGGATGTTTTATATGGTGTGAACAATTCATGGAAATGCGGTGTGTTGTGTTATAGTGTTCAAATAAATGAGATATGGTTTTTGAGATTGGAATGTTATGAGAAATAGTCACTCAGGTTTTTCAATGGCTTATCTAAGGTACAAAAATGATGTCATGTGTTTGGTTTTGATCACTAAGGGCAGATGTTTTTCCATGAGTTGATTATTAGAGAAAATAAAAGGGAGAATTAGGGTTTGATATTTCACAATGTCTCAATTTTCTATCTTTAACACATTTTCTTTGACATTAAATTAGTTATTTAGAATCACTAATTATAAAAGAATTTATATGGGTTTCCTTGTGGGTTTTTAATCCAATTTAGTAGTGTTTTTTACATATTAAATATGTTCATTACATTTTATATCATTATATATTTTCTTATTTCATCTTTCATTGGATTATTTAATAATATTTCTCTTGAAATAATGTTTTTTCTAGATACAATTCTATTTCATACCAAATAGAATAATTCCCTTCATTTTCCCTATTGATTATCCCCTACTCTAGCATATATCACCACCATACCCAACTTGTTGACTATTTCACTTGCTCTCAATCTCTATTATTCAATTTTGAAATCATCGAAAATATGATATTAAACATATAATAATGGTTAATGTAATAAAATTGGAGGGATGTATGAATCATTTATTAAGGGATGAGTTAGGGGATCACACGTTAAGGGGATAAAACTGAGTTATAGAAAGGGATATTTATTGATTTGATGTGGGTGTAAGGTCTATGACTACGAGATACGACATGTGAATTCTTTAATGTTACTATGTTATATTGACTATAATTGATCTTTAATAGGGGAAGTAACATATCTATTTTGGAGGGGTTGTGATGGAACTATATATAACCTATTTCATTTGAGGGAGGTTGATATGATATTAGATGTTAATGATGAAATTTATCACGTTTCAAAAATATTAATTCCCCTTATAATTTAACATTTAATAAGATTCCAAAACTAGTTCTACAATGATTTTTCCATTCATGTACTGATTCCTTTTCCATCAAAAATCATTCCATAATATCAAACATGTCATCAAAATTTAATTCTACTTTTTAAAAGAAAATTGCATTTTCCTTTCAAATGAATATATACATATTTCATTTAATCATATAGTAGTGAGGATCACCCCCCCCCCGCCCTCTATACACTCACCAAACTAGTATATATATTTTCTCTCTACTGATATACTAATATTAATATTAATAAAATATTATCCATAAATGTCATTTTAAATCTATAAATATATGAAAACTAATTTTTTTATTACCCAAAATTTTCAATTATAGGTTTTATACATGTATAATAATAACATCAAAATTATTATTAAAATTAAATCTGAAACAACTTCATTTCCATTTAATCCATAAAAAAATTAAAACATTAATATAGATTTGGAATTGTTCACCATGTGATGTGATATTTTTCATCAATTAAAAGACACTAATATTATCAATAATGATAAATTATTTTTGAGATTATTAGTACTAAAAATCATTATTAATATTTATTATTTTTGTTTCTAATGATAAAAATTATAAAAGTTATATTTTATAAGTTTTAGTTTTAGCATTGATAGAAGTACTTCATTGAATCATTCTACTGCTACATGAATAGTACAATGTATTGGCCAAAATTTATATTAAAAATAATTCTACATTATAATAAAAAAACATCACTACATTTTTGTTTTTCCATTACTGTCCTTGACATGGGAAACCCCCCTATTTTCACTGTACTAATGACAAAAACCCTACTTATCCCCCTCCTCACCTTGCCCACCACTCCCTCACACACTTCTTATCACCACTTCCTCTCATCACAACAACCCTATATCCCACAAATTATCATTCTCCTTACTAATCCCACTATCTATATATCCTACTCAACAATACGATCAATTCATGTCGATACCCCCACTATCGTTACCCCCTATTCCTCAGCTGCCCAACCCACATTTTTTATAATCCCATTCCCTCCCATTGTCTATAGATTCTTGAATAAAACATACATTTTAACATTTTTTTATTAATTTGTTGATAAAACTAAATATTTTTAAGTTCCATGTTTCCAACAATTCTAGAAAAATATTTTATTGCACTCCCTTTCACCTAATGTTTATCCATCAGTTTTAGACTATGTTTATAAAATAGATATTAAAATATTTCATCCCAAACTATTTTTATGTTATCTACAACTAGATTATATGGTTTCCTATATAGATTTTGTGTCTCAATCTAACCATTAATTTTTATTACATAATATATGAATGTAGATATTTTGAAGCACTATATGGTGAGAGGATTTTAAAAATACATTAACTATAAGATTTCTCAATCTAGTCTGACCTTTCCATGATATTATACTATCATATAAGAAAAATATTAAACATTAATCAAATTAAAAGTCATTTTTATTCAAGTATTAGTCATTAAACTGAATACATTATTTGTTATTATTTTTATTATAGGATGAATATTATTTTATAATAACATTAATTCCAGAAGATGGTTATGTGATTGTGAAACTTATTAAAAGAATGTCAATTATGATGGATAGTAAGATGTAAATTCATGCTAGTGTCTATATATGTTAAAGAGATCACTACGATAATTATATTAAAAAAATTATGGAAAATCTAATAATAAATTGAAATATTTAGAAAAATATGTAAATGGAAAATGGAAACATGATGCATATATAGTGAGAATAGTTTCTTGTTTCAATAATTATTTTTATGAATCAGTTAAATTTTTTGTACTTGGTCATCGAAATTGTGATCACAATAAAGGGATATGGTTAGACATTTGAGTATTTTATAATACACTATTAATTTTTCATAGCATATTTGTGTTAGTGTTGTCTATTATTAAGAAAAAATAACCCAAATTGTTGTCTTTAAGTGATTTTTTGAAAATAATATTTTTTGTAATATGATTAATATAAAATTATTTAAATTAATATTTTTATTTAAAATTGAAAAATTGAATATAATATGGAATGGTGATGTATTTTTACTATTTTATGTATTGATACAGATATAGAAAAAAGATATATTGATATTTTAAAAATAATATTGAGGAAATATTTTTAGATAATTATACATATTATTGATTTTAATATATGATTTAAAAGTTTATATATTAGTTGTAAATTTAGAAAATGTGAAAATAAAAATCAATTAACATGAGATAACATGAGGGAGAATGTATTAATTAATGGGTTGAAAAAATTAAAAGAGATAGAATAATCTTGGGGAATAATATGTTCCATTTCAATATATAGAAACTATTTATTTAGATAATAATGTGAGGATGACTGATCTAATGCATGAAAGGCTCATTAAAATTTTATGTGTATTGGGTAATGATGGAATTAATATTCATAATGTTCAAAATAATGAGATAAATTTATTATATATTATAGATTTTGATTAATTTAGGTTCTATAATGTACTTGATGATGAAAAAACTAAATTATATTAGAGTTGTACTACTTATAATAAATTTCCTTTTAATGTACTTTATTTTAACTTGATGTATTGGAATTTATTGTAAGAAACATTGTTCCAATTTATTTTGGTTTTATTAAAAATGTACATTTTATTAAAGATATGATTCCTAATAAATCTTTTTATGGTTTTATGTTGATATAAAACATATCTTTCACACCTGATACCATAGGTTCATGTGGAAACAATAATAATTTGTTTGTAATGGAAAATTCACATTTATATAAATCTCTTGTCTATGAATATTTGTAGTGCAATGATAAAACATCAAATAAAACTCATCAATGATAGACATAGAAATAGGTGAAACCTATTTCTACAATTTAAATTTGTCAATTTCAATAAAATAATATAATTAAAATATTATTTATGTTCTCTAATGTTTCTTAATTAATTATAAAACATTTGGAATGAAATAAAAAAAGTGATGTGATAAACCATCTATAAGTCTCTCTTCCATTAATGGTGTTTGGTGACACAAACTC
This sequence comes from Viscum album, assembly GCA_963277665.1. Classification (NCBI taxonomy): domain Eukaryota; kingdom Viridiplantae; phylum Streptophyta; class Magnoliopsida; order Santalales; family Viscaceae; genus Viscum; species Viscum album. The sequence goes on along the minus strand of OY728122.1, from coordinate 1,035,884,852 downwards.
CATCACTTCTTAATATATTCTTAATGTTCTATTTTTGTTGGATGTAGATGTTTTCATTACTTTCTTGTCTATGGTTGGTGAAAAACATAAAAAAATGGAATCTTTTATTGGTTTTCTATAATCATCATATGTGGTTTTTATGAATCAATTATTTCGTTGATGATCCAAATTTATGGAAAATCCTAGATGGAAATATCTATGTTTACCTTCATCCATTGATTAATGATCTGGAATAATTTGATGCAATTTTTTGAAAGCATAATGTTGTAAAAACAGATAAATATTCAAAATGAAAAATAATTTATTATGGAAAAATAATGACTTCGCAGCTTATTAGAATTTATCAGGTTAGAGTGTGAAATGATTATTTTTTAATGACCAAGACCCCATTAGCCAGGATCTAGTGTATAATTTATTAAATTAATTTAATATTTAATGAATCACATGTCAAGGACTAAATGATTTATTTGTCTTTGTAAAAATATAAATAAAATATTACAATATTTCATTAGAATAAAAAATATACACCAACTTTTTTGGAATATCATTTTTTTATCTAGGATATCCTTGAATTTCATTCATAGTACACATCTTGGATTCCTAGGAAATGAAAAAAATTAGGGAGAGCTCAAATGATCAATAAGTGTTATGTAAAATAGAAGGAATCATGAATCTATAAGAATAGTCAATATGGGATGCTAAATAATCAAAAATTCAATAAATTTAAATAATTATACAATCATTATTATATATGGGATCATAAATATTTCAAGGTAAATAACTAAAAACATTGGATATTAAATCAGTAAAATGACAATGAAATGCACCAAGAGATAATATCATTTTGTAAATGAAATGTATAATAATCACTAAATTCATGATATATCAAAGTATGGGTTTTTTAAACATTATGTCCTCAAGCATCATGATACCTCTGTTATCAATACCTTTCACAACATTGTTTAAAATTAAGGGGTAGGTAAACACTATAAACCCATTTATCTAATGATATAAAAAAATCACCCCATTATATTATCCATCCCTTGAGGTTCTATCACAAAATGGTACACACCAATGTCATCATGTCCTACACATACCACATATATCAAATGATCGATGTAATTCATGAAAAATATGCATCATTATTTTTTTGACAAAGGAATATTAACTAAAAAAATTTCTATAGTCAATCATATATCATTAAAAGTAAAATATCATATATAGAAATAATATACTTATTATGTGACATGTATATCCATGATAAATAATATATACATTTCAGAGAAATTTAACATTCAATGATAACATGAAAGTGAATATTTCAAGGGAAATTAAATGCTTAGAAACATTAATTAAGGAAGAGAATGTCAATACCTTCCATAGTCAAAATTATAAAAACAAATCAGATAAATATTTAGTCTTCTATATATATATAATATGACCACAAATGATTATATATAAAATATTATATTTATTTAATTGAGGAATATAAATTCCAAAGTAAATAATTTTAAAATTTTATTTTGTAAAACAACCATTTAATATTTAAAATTATTTTTTAAAACCAAATATTCATGGTGTATTTTGAAAATAATTTTTTTCGAGAATAATTGATTATAAATATATATAATTATTGAATAAATTGAGTTGTCATTGTGGCATGAAATTATTTATATTCCATACAAGTTAAAACAAATACTGTTTTTACATTTCTGTAATATCCAAAAGGTTCATGTTTTGAAATGAAATGAGTATTTTTTTAAATATTTTTTTTTTAATTTATGAAATATGTATAAATTATTTTAATAAATTTTTTATTGAATATGAAAACCCATTTTGAAAAGATTTTTATGAAACATGGTATCAATAGAAAAGGTGTTTTTATTATAATAGAGAAATAAAGTAATATTTTCATAAAAGCATTCTCCAACTAATTTCATGTACCAAAGTGAAATAAATGTAAAATCACTTGAAAAAATGAAGAATAAATATATTATATTAAAATTAAGGAGGGTTTATTAGTAAATTAAAAAATTATTTGATTCATATTTAATTAACTAATAAACATTCTTAATTAAAATGATATTGTGAAATAAACCCTTATAGTGATCATACTATTGTAATGAGAATCAATCAATGAAACTATTATGTGAATAAATTGTAAATACACATAAAACATGTCGATATGTATCATAGTATAGTAAAAATTTATTACATGTGTAATATTAAAATGTCGAAGATAACGAAGACATAATATATCCCAATGAAAAGAAATTTGGATCAGAAATTCTTTACCAGATTGTAATTTTCCAAAAAAATCCAATTAGATTAAATAATTAAGATTAAAACATAAAATTCAGTGAATTATCCATAATTAATGATATTAAATGAAAATGGGGAATTCTATACACCGTATATTCAAAATTAGTTTCATAACATTACAAAAATACCTAATGAAGAGAAATTTGGATGATGTCTCTTAGTTCAAACTTCATTTTTACTTGAATATACATTAAAATGTTTAATATTGGTTTTAAAAATGGTATTAACTTATAACATAACAATATTAATATTTATTATATAATATATGATCATTTTACAACATTTTATCACCCATTCGTTAATAATACTTCATTATTAATATTGTTTCATTTGATAACTAGTTTGTTAGGTATTGTATGTTTTATGGCTAAAGTTGTGGTTTTTGAAAATATTATGTGGATCTATAATATAAACAATTATATAATTTTTAAATAAGTTTTTTATTAGATTTAATTTTAGAATAATTATTTAAATTTGAATATTGATAAAAGACCACATCAATTCAGGGAGACGGTTGGCCTTACGTGTGCACGAGTGACGTTATTATTCAAATTAAGGGTGAAAGGGAAATGATTTTATATATATTAATTTTAAATAATAATTATAATTTTATATATTTATTACATTTATGCATTTAATTTTTTCACATTACATTCTATGTAATTTTTAAGAGAAAAATGTATTACAACACATGGTGAGGTTATAGTCTACTATAATCAGTAGTGACATTATAATATATTTAATAAAATATAAAGTAAAAACTTATATATGATATTATTATTTTATAAGTCTAATGATATCATGATTAAATTGTATTATATGGATCATAAACAAGAAATAATATAAAATTATGTTTTATGAATGTAAGGTCTTTATTGGATGAAAACATTAGATTTTCCCCAAAATTCATCCAATGGAGGATTTTTAATCGTAACATTGAATATGGGATTTTTTATGGGATTAAGTAATTGATTTCTGAAGGTATTTTGTAATCCAAATGAATATGAATGTATAAAGAGGGGAGGAGAGTCGGTGTCCTATTATTACAACGTGAGAAAACACAAATGTAATTTTGGAAGTAAATTTTAAGAACATGGATCTTATTCTCAGGTATGGATCTTGATTTTGGGGTATTTTGTGGAAAATTGGAGATTTTGGAAATTTTATAAATACACGTCGTGTACCCAGTTACCGCATACACCCACGTATTGTTCATGTAACGGCGGAGACATGGTCCTGTGGGGTGACGTGGTAGACCTATAATGTCGTGGGCCGGTTGAGGCAAATACATGACACATTCATTAACAGTACATGTTGTGTAATATTTCTTTTATTTGATAAATCATACTGGGGTCACTTCTAATCCCCCAAAACGCATTCTTCTCCTCATTTCTCAATTAAGAAAGTGGCGTACAGCCAATTTTCTTCAAGTGCATCTCATTCCTCCGCCCAAGATCTGATCGAGGTGTCGTTGGGTGCCTTGGAATCCTACATGTGAGTCCTTCCTTATTCTAGAGCCACTCATCATTATTTCTCCTCAATATGAAGTTATTAAAGGTTGAGAATTTTTGATGTTTTTTAGATCTACATCATTCTGGGAAGATTAAAAGGCCTGCATTCAAGAGTGATCATTGTACAATGTCGAGGATGGTCGGATGTTTCCTTTCATTGGTTTCCATTGAGTTTTATATTACAATGTGTCGATTACCCATGTTCCAGGTATTTCGAGCTAAGGAAATTGAAACCTATTTTCTCTTCCTTATAATGATTTACGAATTAAGTGTTTTTTGATGTGATATTATGTGTAAATTTATTTTTTAATCAACAACCCATGGGTGGATTTACTTTTTTTTAATTTTTAGGGCAGTATGGCCTAGGTTGCCTATAAGGCAGACCTTGTATCCTTATCCTTCATGATATAATGGAACTGATTGTCTTTTTCAACTTATTAAATTCTTTTTATATGCATTAGAATTGTATATCCATATTGTATTTGAGATAAATTTTGGATTCTTGATATCTTATATTCACCATTAAATTTCACAAGGCTGTGAGAACTTTTTGTATTTTGACTATATTTAGAATTGACGTTGCGGTATCCCCTTTGCATCCTGATTCCCCTGTTGTAAAGATCCCCAGCAGGAAAGTGCTGAGCACCTATTCTTCTAGGGAGAATGGGCATGTTGAGTTTGGAGCTTCATTGGGGAGTTCACAGGTCTATATTTCAACAACCTGGAGGATCTTCCATTCTTAAACAAATGGTTCAGCGGATTGGGTGGAAAATGATCGAAGAAGAGGGTGCTACGGATGATCCTACTGGCAGCCTCTTGGGCAATTTGGAAGGCCATGAATAAGTTGAGGCATGAGGGGAATCCTCCAAATTCTACGACCATTATCATTAGGATCAAGAGAAGTCTCCTCGACCTAGCTCATCTCAATGGTGGCTGGAGGAATGCTCCCTCCTTTTGGTGGATTCTCCTCCACTTTCGTGGTGGTCAAGAGGTCGACTGCAGCAGTAGTGGATGTTGTGTGGGGTGGAATCCCCTCTCTAGAGGGAATAAGCTCAATACCAATGGGTCTTCCAATATGGGGGATCTTCGTAGGGGAGGGGTGGTCCGAGACTCTCAGGGGTCAGTCCTCATGGCCTTCTCCTCCTGCTTGGGACATGGTTCCTCTTTACAGTCCGAAGCCAAGGCCATACTCATGGGTATCAGCCTCTACCTTCTGATGGGATTCTCCTTAACAGAGGTGGAAGTGGACTTGAAGATCCTTCATGAGGTTCTGAATGATTATATCCACCTCCTTGTTCGATTATCTATATTATCAGAAAGTGCAAGGGAATGATCATTGATGGCATTAATATCCTGCATTCCTGGTGGGAGGGGAATCAAGTGGTAGATCATCTGGATTCGATTGAGGTTCATGTAAATGCCCAAGTTTGGGTGCATGATATAAATTATCTTAATGCAGAAGGGGTTAATCTGATCAGAGGGGATTCCCTCGGCCTTCATAATTTCAATCCTACCTAGGTTTTTTATTCTCTTGTTGGAGGTTTTGGGTTGATGGTTGTTGGTTTGGGGTTATGGCGTCTTTATTTTTTTTTAAAGTAACGTTGGATTGATGGGAATTGATGTTGAGTGCTTCCTCAAAGTGTCTCTTATATTTCATGCTAAGAGACCACATGATGATTGACAGTTAGTTCTCTTTCAGAGTGTCTATTGTTTACATTATGAGACCATAAGAGGAATTGACGTTGAGAGCTTCTCTAGAGAGTCTGTAATTATTCGGGAAAGACCATATGGGGCATTGACAATGATTTCTTCTTCAAAGTGTCTTTTCATTTTATTTCAATATTTACCCATAAGGGTTAAACTGTGTGAGAAACCTAGATGGATAATATAAATATTTAATGTTTTATACATTTCTTCCAAGCCAAAGCATAATCATGGATTCTCACCTCTTAGGTAGTCTTCTGAGATACCTATTTTTGATGCTTACATGATTAAATAATGAACATTAAATTTTAATGAATTTAAATTGAAACTGTAGGAGTTGAGCCTTTTTGTAATCCTCGTTTCTTTAATTCATTTACATTATTACCTTTTATATATTTTCACTGATAGTTAGGCACTGATCATGTGGTGGTTTCTTACTAGAATTCATCTCACACCCTGTTTGGGTTATAATTATGGACGCAAATAGAATATATGGTTATAGGTATAGATAAGGGAAAGCACCATTCGACATCTGGTTCTTGATTTTTGTGGAGAAAGGGATCTTGGTACCAAGATGAGGCTTTTGATTCTACTGGAGTTTATATGTATTCATTTTTACTTTGGTTTAGTAATGTATTTCCAGCACTGTGACTTGTTTGGATTCTTTCCTAGACATATGTGTCATAAAAAATTTATATATGTGTTCCTGTGGTTTATTTACTCTTACTATTCTGTTGTTTTATTGTTGTATTGTATTATTGCTTCTAATACTTGTTATTATTTGTTATTTTATAGTGCATACTCTCCAAATGAGGGAATATTTTACCCAATTTCCCACCCAAGGCACTTTCTACTTGTCAGAAGCCTCTGGAATTTAGGGAAATGAGCTTGAGGCCATGTGACCAACAGGGTATGAGGCACCTTTGGGTGGCAATCGGAACCGGGATGATACAATGTGGTATTAGAAGAGGTTATTTTCTGCTTTGTCTTACTATTTGGAGCCTATGGACAGGGATAAGAAATAATATATATTTGGCAATAAGTTGTTCCTGGGAGTAGCTAATCTCTATGTAGGAAAAATAAAATATACCTCAAGTATTGTAATTTTTCTGCTTTTACAATTATTATTGTTTATTTTATTTTACTGTTGGGTGATACAAATGTTTTTTGTAATGATTTGTATAATTAAGTATCTATTTCTATTTCAAACTGATGAGATGCGGGTATTTCATATCAGGAATCAAATATGCACATGATAGGGACTGCATGTCATGAATTTCTATCCATCCCTTTAGGGTGCATTACTGATTGAATGTTGTTTTGTTAGATTTTGTGCTAGATATACATGTTGTTGTGAAAGATGCTTTTATAGAATAAATTTTATTTTCATATGGTATTGTAAAATTTAATTTTTAATCTGAATGATATCCAATCTATGGTCAATGAGGAGTTATGGGCCCTCATGGATGGGAATTTTGTGGATCATATGTTGGATTTCACTGTTATACCTTGAAATATACATGAATATGATGCCAATAATTGATTTTCAAGGATTATGGGCCCCCACGGATCGGAATTTGGAACATTAATTCTAGTTTCAAGGTTTTATGGGGTTCCAAGGTTGTTTCTATAGAAAATATCTAAAAAACCACAGAATACATGTCGTGTGATGATGATTACATGCCACGTGACTTTTTATTTGGGAATGAAATGTTTTTTTAAGTACACACAACGTAATTTTTCTACACATCATGGAGATGATGAATGGGTGACTAAATGTGAGGGTAGAGAACTAGGTTGTAAAAATCATAAATTTAATATGCCATGTATATGGAATACACACCTGGTTTTGGTGATCTGTTTATCCAATTGTGTGACCAATGACATGGGTCAGTGAAATCCTTTTAGTACACATCGTGCCTTGAAAATACATGTTGTGTAGTTTTGTTCCAAAAGAATTGTGTAGTTTGAGTTGTGTAGGATTACTTGGTTAAGAGGGCGCATTCATGTACACACTATGTCAGAAGTAGAACACCGCGTGTGTATGGGTTTTACATGGCTTGGGTTGGAAGAGGTACACAGCTTGTTAAAATCCTAATGGAACACACCATGTATGGGTTACACATTCCTTGTACCCGTGTTTTGTAAAACATGATTGATTTCATATCCTATTCCTTTCTTACACTTCCATGTTCCGGTCTTAGATAATCGTGAACTGATGTGTGCACTTGATGTTGCAGTGTCCCTCCACCATGACATCATCCTGTTGTACGCTAGGTTCTTGGTGATGATCGAAGACTAAAAACGGTAGACCAAGGACTACCAACATACCCTCCCATTGATCCCATTACGGAACCAGCTGTCATTCCAGATACAAGTTCAAATGCATAGTTCTGGGAAGGCTTCATGAGGATTATGAAAACATTCTAGGGTTCCCTACATCATGCCCCTTCTATTGAAGAGTTGACTCAGGTTTTCCAGTGGTGGAATCCTCTAACATTCTGAAGGGTTGTAGAACCTTAGGCAACAATGTCATGGTTTGAAGAAATGTTGTCTATCTTCGTGCATCTCACAATGTCTCTTGAGAGGAGGGTGAATCTCTCTACAAATATTCTTTGTGATTCCTCCAAGATTTGGTGGGTGTGATATCAAAGGCGGGATTCCAACGAGTTATGGATTAGAATGGTTTCCAGTGGACCTTCTATCACTACATATACCTAGAGACATTGGGGGCCATCCATGACCGATATTTTATAAGTTTAGAGCAATGTACTCTCTCAGTCATGGAGTATTCGTCTCTCTTCACAGAGCTGTAGTTCTTCACAAACATTTTGCGGGGTGATGATTTATTTCTATTGAGGGAGTTTGAGGATAGTCTCAGGCATGACATCTGATCTCAGGTGAACATCTTCATACTGACTTCCAAATCTTCTATAGTCAACCAAACACTAATCACCAAGAACAAATTAATAGATTCTAGAGTTGTGGGATAGGGAGGTTTTGTATCCATAGTTGTTACTCTTCCGGCTAATATTAGAAAGCGACACATGGAGTCTACACGTGGAGATCCAACTAGGAGGGATTTTTTTCAGGTAGCCAGGTGGTGTGCTACCAGTGCAGGATGATCAAACATAAGAAACCTGAATTATTGAGAGACCCAGTTGAGATCCAATATTATGGAAATATGGGAAATCCTCAGTGTTTCTGAAATTCCTTCATTCCAATAGCTAGTGAGGGATGATCTATTTCGAATCCTCATACTGGAGCCGGACCACCAGTTCCACATCAGACTGTGGGCTGGAGATCAATATGCCATTTAGGCTGAGGTGGTGGTTGTTGTCATAGTGGTCATACACAGGGTTTTTGATATCCATATAGTGAATCATCCAATGTATCACAGAATGATTCATAGGATCGTGGCGCCATTCATGAGTTTGTTCTAGAGATAAACCAACAGGAGTAGGATCCCAGACCCTCTATTATTAAGGGTAATATTTTGGATTCCTCAGTATTATCTTCTGCTCTATTTGATATAAGGGCTTCCCATAGCTTTATATCTGTGCTTATTGTGGAGATCATTGGGCTCTATATCATTACTTCTAATTCATTTCATGATGCTTAAATCTCTATTGGGGATTTAAACGAGAAGTGTACATTAGTGAAAGGAGTGCCCTCTTAAGGTTAGTGGATGTCACTTTTTATGGGACCTTTATGTGTTATAGGTGAAGGGATATTATGTAAATATATAAATGGATTGGTTATTTCCATTGAAAGTTTTTTCAATTCCTATCGTTGTAGGGTGAGTTTCACATCACCAGAGAAACCAGGTGTCAATTCCTCCTAAAAAGATGTCTACACTAGAGTTACAGGAGCTCAAGAAGCAGTTAAAGGAGTTATAGGAAAAGTGTTTCATCTAACCCAATACATATCCTTGGGGTTTTCCTGTCCTTTTTTCAAAAAAGGTAGGAAGTACCCTCAGAATCTGAGTGTATTATTAGAAGCTGAACCAATGGAATGTTAAGAACTAATATCATTTACTGAGAATTCATAATCTATTTGATCAATGTCAAGGATTCCATATGGTCTTGAAGAATGATATAATATCGTATTATCATTATTTGTTCGTTATACCAATAAATGTTCCTCATGTAGACTTTTGGAAAATGTATGGTCTATTCGAGAATGGGGTTATGTCATGCGGTCTCACGAAAGCTCTGTTAGTTTTTATGGACCTAATGAACTGAGTGTTCCATCCATACTTGGTTTCATATTTGGTAGTATTTGTGGATTATTTCTTTGTGTACTCTCACACTCGACATGACCATCCCATTCATCATGATATAATTCTGAGTACACTGAAAGGGCATCATTTATATTCTATGCTCCCAAAATTCCACTTTCTGATATACAAAATTTACTTCTTGGGTCATGTCATCCCAGATACAGGAGTTTCAATAGACCCAGAGATTGTAAGAGTAGTAGTTTTATTGTAGAATCAAAATAATATATTTTTGGTAAAATGTTTTTTAGGGGTGGCTGGTTACTACAAGATTTGTATGAAAAAATTTTCACACTTTGCAGCGCCACTAATGGGATAGACTAAGAAGGGTACAAAGATCATGTGGATATATTCATGTGATTAATCATTCAAGGATTTAAAAGGGAGGTTGACATCTGCAGTGATTCTATTTCTGTCAGAGTCGGGCTAGAATTACACTTTTTACTGTGATGCGTTAGGTATCAGGATGGGATTAGTGCTTATTCAAGGGGATGGAGTCATTGCATTTAGGTCTCAGTAATTGAGGACACATGAGAGGAATTACTTGAAGCACGATCTTGAGTTAGTTGCAGTTGTGCATGATTTATGTTGTGGGATACATTATCTTTTGAGAGAAAATTTTGTTGTGTTCTCTGACCACAATGGTCTCAAATATATCCTTACTCAGTGTGATCATAAATTTACATAGTGAAGATAGGTTGAGTACCTTCATTCATTTAACATTAAGATTTCCTACATTCCTAGGAAAGGAAACTTAGTGGATGATGCGTTGAGCCAGAGGACTTAGATACTGGTTTTTTATGAGGATGGTAGAGAGTGAAAACATATGGATCTGTAATCAACGATGAATTTGGAATTGAAAAGTAGACATGGGAAGACGTTTCTTTATTATATAGTGGTTACCTCTCCTGTTCTGGATAGAGTGGGAATGGAGAAACTATTAGATTCCAAATTCCTAGTCTGTCGGGAGAGCGTGGCAAGAGAAGACTCTACTACTAGGTGGGGTATAGGCGAAGATTAGGTCTTAAGTTTTCTTGGATGCAGATGGGTGATATTAGACCTACGTGAGAAGCTAATATGGGATTATTATTCCTTATTTTGGGTAGTTCATCATGGTTTCACTAAGATGTATTGAGATTTACACCATCAGAATTGGTGGCCAGGTATGAAGAGGGATGTTGTTGGTTGTGTTATTAGATGTTCCACTTGTTTGCAGGTGACGATGGAGCATTAGTGACCAGTGGGGATTTTATAGCACTTAACCATTGTCTAGTGTAAGTTGAATGATGTTGTGATAGATTTCCTGACTGTATTTCTATGATATCCTCGATGGAATGATGTTGTTTTGGCTATTATCAATAGTCTCATGAAGGTTTCACACTTCTTACCAATCAATGAGACCTTTAGTGTTGATGATATAGGAAGGTTGTACATCAAGGATATTGTATGTTTTCTTGGGGTTCCAAACTCTATCATTTAAGATAGATATTACCATTTTACATCTCGTGTCTGGTAGGGACAATTGATGGCTTTGGGTACATATGTACATCTAAATATAGCCTACAATCCCCAGATAGATAGCCAGTCTGAGTGCACTATTCAGGTGTTGGAGGATATGATTCGAGAAAGATTCCTAGATTTTGGGGGATCTTGGTAGAAACATATAACCCTAGTGGAGTTTTCATATAATAATAGTTTTCATGTGATGATTCAAATGGGACATTTTGAGGATTTTTATGGTAGGCCATTCTGATCACCCCTATGTTGGTTGGAGGTAATAGAGGAAGCTATGTTGGGGCCTCATTTTGTCCAGGAGACCACAGAGTAGGTGGAGTTGATTCCAAAGAGGATGGATATTGCACATTCTCTGTAGAAGCCTTATATTGATCGATGGAGATGACCTCTAGAGTTCGATGTTGGTGATGAAGTTCTATTATGTGTAAAACCGAGGTTGAAATAATGGAGGATTATGAGACAGGGAAGATTTCCCTGAGATATGTTGGTTCGTTTGAGGTTTTGGATATATTTGGAAAAAATTCCTATCTATTTTAGTTACCTCAAAGGTATCAGGATATTCACGACGTCTTCCACATCTCTCAGCTAAGTTGTTACTTCTCAGTCCCATCTCATGTTTTTTAACCCGAGGAGGTTGAGTGGGATGTGGATGCATCATTCAAGGAGAATCCTATCCAGATTATTGATCAAAGCACGAAGGTTATCTATGGATAGTATCTTCCATTGGTATGGGTGTTGTGGAAACATAGCCGAGTGCAAGAAGAAGCTTGGGAGAGAGAGACCGATGTGCAATCATAGTGGCCGGAGTTGATCGAGGATTCTTCTTTACTACCTTGTTAGGTAAATTCGGGGAAAATTTTATTTTACAAGGAATTTTGTAAAAATATGGATCTTCTTTTCTATTACAGATCATGATTTAGGGTTTTTTTTGGAAAATGAGAGATTTTGAAAATTTTATAAGTACACACCAGGTAATTAGGAGTACACACCATTTACCCAGTTACCACGTATAACCATGTATTGGGCATGTAATGATCAAGACATGGCCCTGTGGGGTGGTGTGGCACACCACTAATGTCAGGGGCCAGTTGAGGAAAATACATAGTGTGTTCATTAATAGTAAATTCCTTGTAATTTTTCTTTTATTTTAAAAATTAGACTAGGATCACCTCTTATCCCTAGAAACGTCTTATTCTGCTCATGTCTTTAATAGAAGAGTGATGTACGTCCGACTGTCTTCAAGCGCCACTCATTCCCCTTTCTGAGCTCCGATCGAGGCACCTCTAGGTGAGTTGGAATCCCTCCGGTGATTCCTTCATTCTTCAAGAGCCTATCCTCATGATTTCACTTATCTCTTATGTTATTCAAGGTTGAGTGTTTTTATATTTTTGTATATCTGTATCATTCAAGGTCGATTCAAGGGCTGACATTCAAGAGTGATCATTGTACAATGTAGAGGGAGGTGGTTTGTTTCCCTTTGTTAGTTGTATTTGAGTATTATATGACAATGTCCTTGTTACCCATGTTTTGGGTATTTAGGGTTATGGAAATTGAACCCTATTTTAATTTCCATAGATTGAGTGCTGAATTAAGGGGTTGTTTATGTGATATTATTTGGAAATTTCTTGTTTAAATAACATCCCAAGGAAGAGTTTCCTTCATTTAATGTTTAAGGCCATTTGGTCAATGTGTCTTTGGAGTTATACCTTGTTTCCTTTCCTTGCATGATTGGATGAAACTGATTGTCTTTTAGTGCTAGTTAAATTATTTGGATATTCATTTGAATTATTTATCCATGTAGTGGATGAGATTACTTTGGGTTGATTAATATAGTTTTTGCACAATTAAATTTCACAGGGATGTGAGAACCCGGTATAGTTAGAACACAATGGTAATTGACGTTGAGGGCTTCTTCAGAGTTTCTGTTATATTTCACGCTATGATACCATAGTCAGGATTGATGGTGAGTGCACCCGGAGATTTTTTATAGTTAATGATATGAGAAAATAGGGGGATTCTTGTTGAGTGTATCCCCAGAGAGTTTGTAGTTATTATGGAAAATACAAAGGGGGAATTGATAAGGACTACTTCCTCAGAGTGTCTTTTCGTTTTATTGTATTATTTAGACAGAGGGGTTAGACCGTGTGAGCTACCCATATGGTTAAGGTAAATATTGAATTTTTCATCCGCATCTGCCATGCTAGAGAACAAGATTGAATTCAATCCTATTAGGTAGTCCACTAAGATACTTTTCTTATACATACATTATTAAATAATGGAAATTAAATTCCATTGAATGTAAATGTAAACTATATGATTGGTAACATTTGTGTACTCATAGTTTCTCTGAAGCATTTCTATTGTTACCTACTGTATGTATTCACAGACAGTTAAGAAAAGATCATGTTGTGGTTTTCTTTTGGGATCCATATCACACCCTTTTTGGGTCTTGATTTTGGGCCCAAAAATATTATTTGGTTGCAGGTATAGATACTGGCCATCACCGATCATCATCTGGTACATGATTTTTGTGGAGTTGGAGAGCATTTGACTAAGTTGAAGCTTGTGATCATGCTAGATTTTTTTTGTTTTTACTTTGTTTTAGTTTTATATTACTATCATTATGATTTGTTTGGATTATTTCCTCGACAAATGTGACATTAATAATTTATATATGTGTGCCGGTTTTTTATTTACTCACAGTCTTCCATTGTTTAATTATTGTATGGTATTATTGTTTCCGCTACAATTTATTATTTGTTATTACACTGTACATACTCTTCCAATGAGGGAATATTTTCCCCTTGATCACTCCCAAGGCCCTCACTACTAGTTTGAAGCCTTTAGAGTTTGGGGAAATGTGCTTGAGGCCATGCGACCAACTGGGTATGGGGCACCTTCGGGTAGCACCAAAAACTGGGACATTACACAAATAAATTAAATATATTATTTTAATGGTGAGAAAGAATAAAAAATGTGTCATAAAAGACTCTTATAGGTGATAATATCAATATATTTTAATATAAGAGATTTTTGATAATTCTTATGTCATTTTAACCCAAATCAACTTTGTCCAACCCCTTAAAAAATATCTTTTTTCCTTAACCATATAAATTAATATTTAGTAATTAATCTGTTCATAATGGTTATTAATTAAGAAAATCATATTATGTTATATAAATTTTCATGATTAAAAATTTGAAAAAATTATTCTAAATTCAATTCAAATAACTATAAGAATCAAATTTAAAATTATACCCATAGACCCGACAAAATTGAGAGGATGCATATAGAAAATTCTCATATGTATATATGGTTTTAATATAAATGTATGACATGAAAATGATTCGAATATACTAAATTAGTAAAATTTCTATATTATTGAGTAAAATTCACATTAAAAAATATTTCATTATATTTTTTCCTTCTAAATTATGTTACAAATGGTTGTTTTAAAATAAAAAAATTTGTTTAACTATTAATTGAAAAAATTATCATTTTTTAAAAATCCCAATAATTAATTATATGATATTTTCAAATTATAATTTCAGATATACTATTTATTTTAAGATAATAATTTTCTTAATGTTCAAGATTTTATTTTACATGTTTTTATTAAATTGTGATAAATGTGAGTTTTAGAAGAAAATACAGTTCTTCAAAAGTTATTTATTTTTTAAAAAATAATTATTTTAATTATATTTAATTCATATCTATTGAATTTATTTATTAGATGTTAAATAAATAAAAGTTTGACAATTTTTTTATTACAATTCATCGTCTACAATTTCACAGATACATTGTAATTATATATTATTATACTGTTTCTTTAGACTTGGGGTTTCATTAGTCACAAGAAATCAAAGAGATTAAATTTAGTGAAATATATTTTATTGGTTATTTGATCTGAATGTTGTGTGTCTCATTTTATATTGAACCCATTATTAATATTTTATAATTTTTTTGTGTCACATTATATACACATTAAATAAATTTTTTTCCTATCAATTTAAACTCGCACACGAAAAATGGCCTCATATTTGACTTTTACATTATTGAATGCCAACACCATAAATAGATTTAATAAAAGATAATATTAATTATATTTAAAGGTATGTAAAAAGGTCATGTAGAATATCTTATAACTATAAATCTATGTTAGATAACATTAGTGGAATGTGAATTAATTTTCATGGAAGAAAATGTGAATAATTATAGAGAGTGATATAGATAAATGATTGAATTAAATTGAATGAAAATGGAAAGTTATAGGATTCCTAATCATAAATATGAAATGATTTAAAGAAAAAAAAAATCATAAGGATATGAATGTAATATGGAAAAAAATGAGACAACTTTCCTTATATTCATGAATTTTATTACAGTATAAAAATAAAATGAAACATACTTACAATATACATTTTTATTTCATATTCCCAATTTCATCCTTTGATTGTGCTTCGATAAATTTCTACTTCAACACTCACACAATGAAATGAATATCCATAATGAATAATTATACCTAAAGCACTAGAATTATATTATAATATATAAAAGCATCCGTAAAAGTGCGTGATGTACTTTCTTTTATCATTAATTTTTTTCACACCAATTTAGTAAAAAAAATTAACCAATATATTAAATTAATGTCACAAGCACAATAGTAAAATCATTGGTTTATAATTTATACATATCCATCAATTATTTTATGTATACACAATACTATATTAAAAAGATATCATGTAGGGTAGTGGTAGGTAAAACACCTCTGTCTACATCCGGTTGTGGGTTCAAGTCCAATTGCCTTATTAGATACGATGGGTTGTCAACTGACTTGTATGTTAACCTTTTTAAAATTAATATTAAAAAATTCATATAACTCACCAATTGTGTAATGAACCATAATTACCTCAACATTTATATAACATAAACCCTAATAGTTACCAAAACATTTAACCTAATATCCATAATTTGTATTGTGATTCTTACTTAAATAAAATTTTCAATAAAACATATGCTAAACCAGTGGGATGTATTTCCATAAATGTCAACCAAAATAAAATTATTATGGGGGAAATCACGTAAAATTAAACCTAGAATGAATTGTTTAAGACTATGAACATATGATCAATCTTAAACAAATACACCCAATATGGTATCCATATTAATTATGATAATGGATTCCTAAATGATTTTCATATTATACACAATCGTTAAATTTCTCATGATTATTATAACCAAAATATCAAATTTTTCCAATAATTATAAAATATAAATATTTATTACCAATACTGAAAATCAAAATCCATTTTATTTCATTATATTTCATTCTTTTTTTATTGGTCATCCTTTATAAAATGGAATTAATTTTCATAATTCCCAGGTTCCCCACATTTAATACAAAGAATGATAAATGGATCCATTTGAAGAAATTTATTTCCTTCTTTCATACTCTTGATTTTTTCATAGTAATTAAATTATTTATGACCTTATTTTCCAAACATAAAACATTTTTCTATAACATTATGACCCTTTAGGGGGTTTCCCTTTCCACACATCTAATATAATTGAAATCAATTTGTCCTTCCTCTATAGTCTCTATCACCCCAACTCTTATATAACTGCGTCTTTCCCTTCTTTGGTGAGTCTAATAGTTAGTTTTGGTATTAGGTGTAAATTATATTTTGAGATAATTGATTATTAATAATCAATATATCATTCAATCGAATATTCATCCCATCCAGTTTCTCATATTCACCACATTGTTCCTCAAGATGAATGCAATCATGATTTTTTTTTGGTTTTTATCAATTGACTAAAACGAAAATGTATTACGTGTGAAAAAAATAATATTAGTAAAATAATATAATCAATTATATGGTTTAAAAATAATGATAGAAAATTTTAAATATATGACACTATAGGATAAAAATCGGTAATTCATTTTTATAATATATTATAACCCATCATAATGGTTTGTAATGTGAATAGGAATTATCCAATCAAAATACCATGGGACAATTAGAATAGGTTTATTAATTAGGCATATTATCATGTACTAGGTAATGTTAATGTATATCATGGAATGCCTTTTCATATTTAATAACCCTTGGTACATAATTTTTATATTCATTCCCACTTATAGTATAAATATAGGGAATTATTTCTAGGATAACCCACACAAAGTATTCTTGAAAAAAAACATTATTTTGTTCTTCTACAAATATCCTCAATTTATATCATATGGTTATGTTCCCTGAAATCATTATTCCAAAATATATTTACCAATTATTATACTAAATGTCATTTAATGATAATTGTAGTGACCTAGAGCCCATTATCCTGGAGTTTGGGTCTTAGTAATTACATTGGTATAAGATAAAAGAAATCACATATTTAATGACCAAATGGTTTAGTATTATTCCTAGAATATATTCATAATTAATTCACGCCTGATAATTTTTATACATGTGTTTCAACATAAATTTTTATGGCCATATCTTTATTTCCTCTAGCTTATCATTTGATATCATTAATTATAAACTTCCTAGATTCCATGATAATGAATGAAATATATGGTTTATATCAAATCCTTAGTAAGGGTTAAGTACATCCAAAGATATCATGGGACAATAAGAAGAACAAATATGAACTGGTAAATAACTGAACAAAACATCCATTAAAATAAGTTCCCTAATCATGATTATATAAGAAATATTGAATATGGAATGGTATATAACTTAAATCACATTCCTTTTAATCAATAAAAAAATAATTAAATGCATCTAAGGATAATATAATTGTAAAACTATTAGTAAGAATAATAACTAAATTAATGATGAAGGAAATTATTAATTTTTGGATTTAATGACCTCAATAATTAGGAAACACATAATTACAATTCCTATCAAAAGATTGATTAGAATATTTGTGTAGGTATACAATAAAAACCCATTTAACTATGACAAACCATCTAATTCTTAACATATGTCTACCAATGAATTAATGAGATATCTATAACTAGGACCCACCCATATCTTCTTTTCCAATGTCTTCTACATATATCGAATGATATATTTTGTTCACGAATGATGATCCTTATAAATATTTTCTCTATAGTGTATGGAGTCCGAATTAATTATAATAATCCATATTCAAACATATAATTTTAAAAGTAAAATACCATTTGTATAAATTATATATAAAATATGTAATAAGTTTATCTATAATAACTAATATGGATATACATGTGAAATATTTTGTCCGTTGATAACAAGAAAGTGAATATTTCATGGTAATGTTAGGATTAAAATAATTTATCAAGAAACATAATGTTAATAATTTCAATGTCTATAATGACTATAAAACATATTGAGAAATGATATGTATGTTATCATTACAACATGTACTCAGTTCATAATATTCACAACAAAGGTTTGATGTTGTTGATTAATATAAATATCAAATAATCATTAAAAAATTATAATAAAAAATAAAATTATGATTTTGAAATTATTTCTTTAAACAAAATTTTCGTAATGTGTTTTGAAAAAACATTTCTACGAAATATCCCTTGAAAGCTAAAAAATTTACATAAAAATTTATTGGTCATGCAGTTCGTAAATTTAGTAAATTTTATACACATTAATAAAACGATTATCTTCACATTTTTTGTAAAATAAATAATGTAAATTTCTATAAATATGCATGAGAATTACATTCAATAAAATTTATAAAATCTCAACAATCAGTCAAATTTATTTTAATAAATCATTAAGATAATGTTAATATATATTTTAAAACATTTTTAGCAAACATTATTTTTGATGAAAATTGATTTTTTATCAAAAAGGGAAATAATGTATTATTTTTTAAAAAACATTTTCTTAATAATTGTGTATACAAAATAAAGGGAAAATGGTAAAAATAATCTAAAAAATAATATATAATCATTATATAATATTAAAAAATAGGAATTATTTTTCAATAGTGAAATTATTCTAATAAATTGTAATTCACCCAACAACATTCTTGATTAAAATTAGACAATGAAATATGCCCTTACAAAGATCATAATGATGAAAAAATAAATAACCAATAAATCAATTTTTTTATAAAATGTATATCCACAAAAAAATTTTAAATAAAAAATATTATAGAAATAAATCCATACACATATAATAAATTAATTCAAATGACAATGATGAAGTAATATAGTCCAATGAAAAGAAATTGAGTTATAAAATTCTTTACCAGTTGGTAATTTTCATATCAAATACCCATATATAAAATAATTCCAATTAAAAATTAAAATAACATGAATTGTTAATTATTCATGATACTATATTTAATGGGGTTTTTTACATAAAATAAAAATAATTATGTTCATAACATTAAAATATGCCTTAATTGATGGATATTTAGATGATGTCCCTCTCGTGAACCTTTCTTTTAGTTGAACACACCATATCCTCATGTATACTACTTATAAACATGCAATTAACTAATAAAATTACCTTATTTGTATTTATAATATCATATATGCTCCATTCATAAGATATTATCACCCATTCGTTTATAATATCTTGTAATTACAATTGTTTCAAGTGATAATTACCTTGTTTTCACATTCATGTTTCAATACGAAAGTTCAGATTATATAGAATGTTAGATAGTTCCATAATCTCCATAATAATATTATTATTATAAACAAATTTTTTTCATTAGATATAATTTCATATTCACTATTTAAAATTTAACAAAGAGAATGGATCCCAATGATTTGTCGAGAACAAAGGATGCACATATTCATGAACGCCTTTATCAATTCATTATTTCGTAGAATGTTAATTAAAGAGGGAAATGTAATTTTTTTTAAAAAAATTATCATTTCATATACATAAAATATATTTATTTAATTTATTTATATTACATTACATGTTATGATTATGTAAAAAAATTACAATGCTTCATGATATGGTATTCTACTATACAATCGATCAACATTATCATAATTTATTCTGCACATAAATTAAAAGGTTATATGTAATATTAGAATTCCAAAAATTATTATATATATATATATATATATTAAATCAATAATTATATAAAATCATGAAATTCATTGATGGAAAAATAGTTACATCAGTTTGTGAGGTGATATTTTATCGTACGCACGATCAAATATTTTGTTTCACCATTAATGAATTAGGAGATGGATAAATTTTATGAAATTATCATAATAAAATCACATTAAATAGGATATATTATTGATGTTATTCTATAATTATTATTAAATATATCTAGGATATGGAAGAATAACTAATATAAAAATGACAATTTATGAATGTTACCAATTCTTTGGAGGAACTTTTTTTGTTTAAACCAAAGGACAAATTAAGATATATTTATGATAAATAAATTATAAAACGATGTTTTTAGGTGTTTATTTAAGTTATTTGGTCTTTTATTTTCCATGGAAAATGGATTTGTAAGTTTGAGGATGGGAGGCGAAAAAGTGGCCTTTATATGTGGGGGTGAGGACATAGTTGGAATTTTTTAGAAGAACCAATTGAAGAAACATTTATTCATCAAAATAGGCTCAAAATTAGATTATTATAGAACATTAGATATTATAATCACTTACGAATATAAAATTCATTTTTTACAAGTTTTATGGTCATTTTAACGGTTATATATTTAGTTTCACCCCATGTAAATCCATTTTTACCATAATCGTGATAATTAATTTTCAATATTTTACTATTGATAATGGAAAAAACAATGTTGAAATTATTAGGTAATATAAATTATAATGATTCCAAATATGGAGTCCTACTCTCCAAATTTAATGAACTATATTTTATGAATATAACATAAAATTATACCCACATATGCGAGGAAAAAGTGTGCTTCCAAAGATAAAATCATCAAAGGTATGGAAGGTTTTAATATCATAAATATAAATTAAATTCCAAAAAATGTTCTAAATTAGTTAAATTATAATATATTCAAACAAATTTAAATTTAAAATCATTATTATATAAAATTAACAATGTAATTTAGTTAACAAAAAAATTTTTCCATAACAATAAGTATTATCACTATACACTAAAAATAATATGTTTCATAAGAATCCAAGAACAAATCAAAAAATTTAAAAGTGATATTGTAAATTAAAATTATTATAATATTATCATTTATAATTTCTAAAACTGGTTGAAAGTATTTTTAAATTTTTTTCACTAGTGCGCCCAATATTCATTTAAGAAAAAATCATTTATTTAGAAGAAATTCCTTTTTCATTCAAATGATTATTATTTTAATTCTATTTAGTAGATAGACATTTAATTTATTTGTTAAAATTTTAAACCATAAAGGTTTCATAATATATTTATCAAAATTCAAACTCTCCAAATTAACGAAATGTTACTAACAGTATTCTATTTTACAATTTATTTAGGCATGGGGATGTGTGTGTCGCAAGCTATCGAAGGGATATAAATATATATTTTGGGTTGTTTATGATAAATGTTTCATGTATCATATTATAACAAACCCAATGATATTATTTTCTAATTTTAGGGTGATACAAATTTTTTCCCTTGTTTCATTAAATGTATTATTTTTCCGGGATTGTGCATTGTAAAAACATGTAACACATGGTGAACATATGTTTTCTTCCCCCTAATCACATGTATTGAAATGATTGAGTGAAATTTTATGGTTCTATTGAATATAACATAGAAAATATATGGTAATACGATTTAATAAATGGTCTCATATTGAGAAAGAATACATTTGAACAATATTTAAATTTTAGGATTTAGTTGCTCCTCGAATACCCTCTATTTTTCGTGTTAATAGAAAGAGAAATAACCATTGGATAATGAATGTTATTTTTTAATCTCCCATACAATAAAATGAATATGTTAATTTAAAATATATATTTCATTCATATATATTAAAATCACTATAATAATATATTTTGGATCATTTTGGTTTTTAGTGGAAAATCAATGGGACATTTCAATGAAAAACTTAATTTAGAAGAAATTGTTTTTTGAATAAAATTTCATTTATATATTCAAATGAGAAACAAAGAAATAAATATATGATGCACGTTAAAAATTAATAATAAATGAAAAGGAAATATTTTCTTATTAGAGAGATGCTCATGGTACCACATGTTTAGACATATAATATTTCCAAATGTTTTAGTACTATTAGTCGAGCAATTTGAGGGTTAAAAAGTCTCTAAATCATATAATACACCATCATAGATTTTGAGGAAGAATTACTGATTTTTATCACCTAAAGTTCATCATTAGTTTATTAAGATGAGGGAATTTTATAGTACCTTTGTTTATGTAATAAATGTATTTTTTTATTTAACATTTTTATAGGATATGATTTTACTTTCACTTTCCACATTGAAAAAATTTTCCACTATCCTTTTTGAAGTTATGGTTTATTTTATTGTACACATAACTGAGGATATAATTATTTTTTTTCCAGTGTAATATATGTAGACGTATTATATTGAGTGTTATCTGGATAAATTGAAATTATTTTTATTCAAAATTAATTATATATAAGAATCAATATCTAATAGTTATTTTATGGATGAATAAACTAATTTTAGTGAGGAATATCATACATATATTGAATCAAATTATATAATCCCTTTCTTATTAATGATGTCCATATGGAGAAGGAATTATATTTTATATGGAAAACATCAAGTGTTCTTTAAAATCATCATTACATGTAACATTCCAAAACCAAGACTTTAGATGATGTTCTCAATTCAAAAATAATTAAATTATTGCCTTTGATAAGAATTAAGATGTACCAATTTCACTAATAAAAACATAAAACATAAAAAACTAATATTTTATCACCTTCATACATATAGAAATATTATATTTATTGTTTTATATAATTAGGACCAAATCACATCAAATTAGATTCATAAATAAATGTTTCCTAGTGATGAACATCTTCTTCCATTATACACGTCATTCCATAATTCACATTATTCCATCATCACCATGCTTTTGAAATACCTTCTTAACATAATTCATCAAACAAAATTTTTCATAACATGGGGTAGAGGAAACATAAGATGTGTAAGATAAAATTTTCAATAAGGTTAAATATGAGAAATAAAAATTCATTGTCATCAATGAGGAGATGAATACCACTAGGGTATAAAAATATAATCCTTGATATCAAATTAATCATAAAGGAACTCATAGACATAAATTCTTAGATCATGGAATATGAAAACATGGAAATGTAATGTTATATGAGAATCAATAATTGTGATCCATATGATATCAATCTAATTCATAAGAAATATTATAAACCAAATGAAATAATTTCAAATAAATGTTGTTATCATGGAAATATTTTCCTCATAACTCATGGTTATCTCAGGCCTAATATAACTGGAGCCTTGTTAATTCTATAAGAGAAACCCTCATTTACCTCTCTTGTTATTTCCTCTTAGGAAATGAAACATTACTTAATTAATTGATGCTCTATCTTATTGCACACACTGTCTAATCTATAAATATGTCAGATGAATATATCTGGGTCACTGCAACATATATGTTGTAACTTCCTCACATAGCTCTATATGGGACGCCCTGTCCTATAATCTATAACGAGTTTACTTAGCTCTATCTAGGACATGCCATTGTATAAAATAATTTCCAAGAACCCAAACATGAAAAAATTTAAAATAGTTTTCATTATTCTATAAATCTCTAAAAAGGATTATTATTCCCTTCATAACATAGATAACCCATGGAAAATAAAATACTTCCTCAATAATATAATTGGAACATGATTAACACATTAATGATAAATGGTCTAAAAAATAACCTTTAAACATTATTATATCACGGAAAATAAAATTGTTATATAACATTATCTTTCGAATAAAATTAATATGTTGAAATGAAATGGGTTTCATAAAAATAACTTTGAAATATGATTCAACTCTGGAATAGAAATGGTTTATTCAAAAATATCATGGAAAAAATATTAATCTATCTAGATAAATCATTAGGATGAATCAATTACCTAATATAACTAATGGATCATATGTAAAAACATGTGTTTTAGATGTTTATGATCTGAAAAACCCATTAAATGATCATTAAAAACATTTCATGTAGTAAATATCATTTATAATTTTAAATAAACATTTTAAAACAAAAAAAATAGAAATCATTTTCCTTGAAAATATCCATCAAAATTTATTACATAATCTTTAAGAAATCATATAATCCATTCTTGAATAAACTATAAATTCTACTTTTACAAACACTTTTTAAAATGTAAAACATTTTAAAAGTATTTTTCCATTAAAATAATAAGGAATACATGCAATGTATGGTTTAGAAATAATAATTTAAGAAAATTTATAAGGAATATATGTTTCATCATTGAAAAAAAAAATTATATAATTTTTAAATAATTTTGGAGAACCTCATATTAGAATAAAAAAATTCAACCAAAATTAATATTTTAAATAAAAACATTATTTTGAGCACTTTAGTACATAAAAAGAGGAAAAAAATTGAAAACATGAATTCTCATGAAATAACCACTGGATATGAATTTTTATAATTTACATTTGTGTTAGATCATAAATTTTCATCACTTTAAGGATAATCTTAAACCATCCTAGTAAATGATGACATTGTAGCATAAAATACATACCACCTTTGTAATGTTAATTCCTAAGCCCCATTAAAAAGATATCATAAAATGGATATATAATGACAAAAAAAAATAATGTTATGAATCGAAAGATACATCCATGGTGTTGATATACACCACATAAAATAAATATTTGTTGAACATGGAAATTTTCCCATGAAATATAAATGTGAAATGGAAATCCCATATCATGAGTCTGGCTTTTCACAAGTGACATTATCTTCATGAATAATACCTTATTTTTTATTTTTTATTTTTACAATAAATTTTTTAAATATTATTATAAATTGTATTTAACTTATTAGGATGTTATATATGATTACATAATAAATTAGTTTTTCATTGGATGTTATGCCCATAGTCGGATTGTCTGTAAAAAATGATTTTGGTGGGTTAAATGTGGTAAAACTGTTCATTATTTAAACATATCTAGAATAATATTAATGATATAATTATCATGTTTATACATAAATTATATTTTTTATACTCATCTTTAAATATGGTTATAAAAATTTAATTATTGTTTTGATCATGGAAATTATAGGTTGTACGTACGTAGGAGTGACATTTCTATTTATCAATGATCATTGTGGAAAGAAGGTAAGAAATATTTTTTATTTCCAAAATAATCATATTATCAAAAATATTATATTATTCAATTATATATTATTATATATATATGATTCTTATGATGCAGTGATGAAATAAATAATCATATCACATTAGAGAAGTCGTATCCCACACATCAATAAATGACGTTATCATTTTTTTAGTGATGGATAATGAAAAAATGAAATTATATATTATATTTAAAAATTATAAATATGTAATTAATATCATAAATATCACATTTATATCACATATTGTTTTTATCTTTACACTTATTAACAACCACGTAACGTATTAGTGAAAAACAAACGACATCACTTCGTGAGAAGGAAGCCTACCATACACACGAGTGATGTAATTGTATCCACTGTGAAATGGAATGAAAAAGGGTTTATATGATATTTTGACTCTATATGAATAATTATTTTATTAATATAATACAATAAATTTAGCTACATCATCATACACTACCTTACGATGTGGTAATTGAAAAATGATTGACATCTCTTCATGAGGAAGTAGTCCAGCATACAACCAAATGTTGATTTCATAACCCATTTGATTGAATTTATTATCTTTTTAGGTCAAAATTATAATATAAAAAAATTATGTCAATTATTCATAGGTTATTATATCATCATGGAACAAAAAAATCAAGGGGTGGAGAAGTAAAATTAAAATTCTATTTGATGAACTATACATCATTTTCAAGAAACACATTTTGGATTGCAAAAAAGTCTTTAAATGGATTGATTTATTCCAAATCTATGTATTAATTGATGGGGTAATGGAATGGGAGAAGTTATTTGGGTAGAAATTGGTTGGATAAAATGGATTTTAAGGACTGGTGAGATTATCATAGTTGTGCCCTTTTATAAGTGAGGTGACTGACACACGTATAATTGTTTTTGAATATGTGAATAAAGAAATTAAAATTTAATTCCACTATTCCCTAAAAATGATACATTAACAATACTATAAGGTATCAGTTCATTATATTTCAAAATAGTGGGAATTATAATATTTTCTAGGTCATTTTTCCCTTAAGATAAATGGAAGATCCCCCAATATGTTCCCAATTCCCATAATAACCATAATTAATTTTAATTGTTCTCTCTAATATATATCATAAAAAATTTATTAAACTCTATTTTACATTATCATTTATTCTAATTCCAAATATGTAATCCATTTCTTCATATAAAATTCTACTCATTGTAAAATTTTAATTACATATTAATCATGAAGACCAAACGAGACATACGTTCTTTAGAATAGTAGTTTTTAAGTAATAATTATTCTATATTAGCTTTACTAAATATAACAATATTCATTAAAAACTCAATAATATTTAAATATATCTATTCTATAAATTTAGTTTTTGACATTCTCTATAAAATTATAATTTAATTAATTTAAATAAAAAATCATTCATATTTTTAAAATAGTTTTTAGGAATACTCATTAATAAATAAATAAAATGTTGTACTAAAAAAATATAATATTGATTTAAATTAACTAGGTTTATTCAATATATCTGAAAAACATATAGGTAACACCAATCTATATTCAAAACATTTTGGGACTTTTATAATAGATAATTTATTAATAATAGAATACTTTAAAAAAATTTATTTTTCAGTATTCACTAAGAAATAAATATTTTCCAATATTCCCAAATTTTCTGCCAAATTAAATTTTGTAATTATGATATCAAAAATAATATTCACATTATAAAAAAATAAAAAACATCCAAATTTGAAATATGTTTTCATGAAAATGAAAAATAATCATTTTTAAAGTAATAATACTTTTCAAGAATGAAATCACATTACTTATTATTGATTGGTTATTTAGTAGAAAATTATAAATATTTTATATCAACTGTGAAATATATATATATATATCATAATTTAGATAATATTATCCATACCCTCTAATTGAACAACTAGGTTGTAATGGAAATATATATTAGGGGTCATTTAAGTTCGGTGTACCATGTTGAATACGCCATCCAATGTAAAATTATCGGGTTTGTGTGTAATGAATGCTAAATTGAGTGTTTAATGTAATAAAAGATGAAACAAGGTTACATGTAATGTAATATTAAAATTGTGTTTCATTTCATTTTCCATATCAAATTTCATTTGGTTCTTTTAAACTCATAGGGTGTTTTATCCCCCACCCTTTAACAAATTATATACTATTAATGTGAACATTAACTTGGTAACGAAATGGTCATACATTTTAAAGTAATTTTTTTATAAAACCACATCATAAAAAAAGTGAATAAAAATTCCTATTAAAAAGATATAATGTTTGTCAAAATGGAAGAAAAGACTAAATAATTATAGGCAGTGATTGTGTTCATTTAGGAAAATAAATTTACTTCTAAATGTTATTTTAAGGGCCTCAAAAACAAAAATCAGTGATGATCAAAAATATAATTAGTTCATCATATTTGTGGGTTCTATTATAATGTTTTTATTTCAAGATCATTTTCCTGGTGTTGAGTAATTCTTCTAGACTATGACAATTTTGAATTATACTTACATATTGTGAATAATTTCACACATTAAACAATTTCCACAAAATTCTAATCTTTTTCTCTTAATGATCGGTATTTGATATAAAAGTTTTAGCCTTGAAGCACTAAAATCAAATTTTAAAGACCATATAACCATAAAGTGGATAAAAAGATATTCCTTCAATCTTTAAACATTAAGAAAAACTAAAATGGTTAGCACATGTTATGATAATTTCTAAAAGGTATAAACCATTATATGTTGGATTAATCATCAAAAGTCAACAGTAATACCCAATGTTGAAACAAATTAATTCCAAAAACCTATATAACAAATTAGCACAATAACATAAAATTTAAATCATGTTTTGAACTCAATAGATTTCTCTTACATTTTGTATTTCAATCCCCAAATTATAGTGATACTCTTTTGATGTATCACTAATCACGATGGAACGAAATCATTTTTTCTACACGTGGTTATCTATATGATGACCACATTATTTAAGATCATATAAAACCCTAAATGTTATAAGAACCCTTATTATTATTTTCACAAGATTTAAATTCATATTTCATGTTAAAACAAATTCATGTATATTTAAAAATAATAAAACATTTATTAAATTTTAATTAATCATTTTAATATCTCATAACATTAAAACACAAAGGGGTGTCTAATACGTTGAAATTATGATAATCCTACATCTTATAGAACTATTATAGTATCAATAACTCCGTAGTTAACCACACATGATAAAATAATAATCTACAATAATATATTAACTATAATCTGACACTATCTATAGTATCCTAGAACCAACACTTTTATATTAGATGAAAAATTCATAATCATTAAATTTTCATATTTCTTAATGAAGAATGCCAGCCGGTTTTCACCATTTCTAATAAACAACATAAAAATGAAATATTTATTTACATTCATACAAATGTAAATTTTAGTTTATATTTTTAGATAATTAATAAAAGATCATATCAAAAATTATTTATAAACTACTTAGACATAATGTCGTGCATAATATCCTTTTGTAACTATCTTTTCATATATGACATTAGGTTTTCATAATCTTCATTTTTATATCCCTGATAGATATAATTAATTCAAACACATTATTTATAACCTTGGGAAGCAGAAACTATACAAGGTTAAGATCATATTATACGTATGTGATAACATAATCATTAACTTTTTAATTTCATCGATTTGAATAAGAATGGCATAAAGGTTTAATGACATAATCAGGGAGGATGAAATAATTATAAAATAAATCACGCACATCAACACCTATATCAACAAATATGAAAACATGTAGAACAAAAGAGTCATTAGAATCAATAATCATGATCCATTTGATATCAATATTTAATATAAGAAACATTATAAACCTGTAGAATGAATAGCCAAAACATGATGTTATCATGAAACATCATTCATAGAAACTCATTTTAAACCCTTGGTAGATTTAAATGGATACATTTCAAATATATAAGAGAAACCCTTAGTTAGCTTCTTAATTTCCACTCATGTCAAGTTTAATTACACAATTCATTATAGAGTTATCTATGAACACCCATTATATAAGCTATAATAGGCTCACCTGATTCTATCTGTGCTGCCCTAATATATATATATTATCAGGATCACTCAAAACTATATGGGCCACCCCATCATATAATTTATAATATTTTTAGGTTGTACTATCTAGGCCTCCCCATTGTATAACCCATTTTCAAGAACCACAACATGAATAATGTAAAAAATAATTATTTTTATCATTAAATATAGTAAAATAATTAATATTCAATTTATAAATTCATTAACTGATAGAAAAAAATATTCCCTAAAAATTTGAAACATGATTAACCCATGGAAAATAAATTGGTATTGTAACAATATAAATAAATAATGATTAAAATTTTAAAAATAAATGGGTTCCACAATACTATCTTTGAAATATGAATAACCCATGGAAAATAAATGAGTTCAATAATAATCTTTTTGAATAATTATTAACAGGTCAGAAAAAAACTGGGTTCCATAAAATTACCACATTAAAAGTAAATTCATCCCGGGAAAGAGTTAGGATAGAATCATAATAAAATATCGCCAATTTATAATAAATTTTAATGGTTAGTCATGATGTTGAACGAAAATACCATTAAAATGTCATGAAAATAATTTTTTTATTGAAAATACACTTTCTATTTGAAAATAAAAAACATGTTCTAAAAAATAAATTTTTTAGAATATCACTGTATTTGAAAATTTACATGAAAATTTATAAAGTAGTGTTTACAAAAATTAATTAATGTTATCATGAGTAAAATACTATTTCTGTTTTGAAAAGTAATTTTTAAAACATAAAATCTTTTGAATCTCCATTTCAGTGAAAATAATGACAAAAACATATAAATAAATAATTCAAAAATTGATTAATACATTTCCTGAGGAATATATCATTTCTTATTATAAAAAAGTATTTCTAAAAAATTTAAATCATTTTTAAAATATATTTTTTTGGAATAAAAATTGATTTAAACCAAAAAATGTTTTTAAATAATTTTTTTATTAATAATGATTATTTGAAGTGAGGAAAATTAATCTAAAACATGTATTATCATGAAATAAAACAAAAATAATAATATTCATGTCTCTCTTTAGACTTATATCATTACATTTCATCCCTATAAGCATAATAAAAAAATCATGACAAACAATGAGATTTAACAACAATCTCATACCACTTTATTAACCTTAAATCATATTCCCCAGAAAATAATATAATCATATTTATATATAAATACCAATATTTTAATTAAAATAATAATAAAATAAATTATATCCCATTATATGTACAATACAAAAAAACATGTGAGGAACAAATAACATGACTCACAGAAGTAACAAGTGAGATGAAATTCCTCACCTTAAGTCTGAGATGACACCTATGTATTTATCATACTCAATAATAATAATATGTAATTTATTTAATATTTTTTGAACCAAGTTTTGGTTTATTATTACTTTTAATTCACTTATTTACATTTTATTCATGATTACATAATCAATTATCTTTTTGTTCGATGTTTTCACCTTATTCAGCTACTGTGTTAAAAATGACTTAGGGGTTGAATATTATTAAAGAAGTCATTATTTGAACATATCAAGAATAATATTCACCAAATAATTGTAATAATTATACATCTTTTTTAATTCTGAAACAAATCATGGTTTATTTTTTTGAAAAATGGTCTAATGTTTCCATCATGGATATGGTAGGTTATACCTATGCATTAGTAATGATTCCATTTTTAATAATCATTATGGAATGAAGGTTAGTAATATTTTATTTTTCATGAATAATTATAATATCATATCTTTATTATTAATTAATTATATATACTAATATATATAATTATTTTGGTGTGGTGGTTAAAAAAAAGAATCACATTTCATTGAGAAGTTGGTGGTCCACACATTAATGAATGACGTTATCATTTTTTATTGATAGAAAAATAAAATGGAAAGTGATATATTATATTTAAATAATATTAAATATGGAATGAATATAACATTTCTATCACATATATATATTCTCTTTATCCTTATTATCACCCACATAACACATTAGTAAAAAATTAATCACATCACTTTGTGAGGCAGTAATCCTCCATACATACAGGCAATGTTATCTTATCACATAATGATGTAAAGACTCATAAATTTCAAGGGAATTTCTTTTTTCATAATTTATATGGAATTTTACGAGTCTATGGATTCAGATGGAACTTGATTCCGAGGCCCGGTGTTCCCAGAATCAATTTCCAAATTTAGATCGGGTATGTTTAGTGAACGAACGAGCGGGTTTTTCTATCTTTTGAACCGATGCTCGGAATTGAAATTTGAGGGCATCGTTGATCTCACAATGAAGGTTTTCTCCTAAGAATACTTTCACATTGATGGAAGATGATCGTGTATGAATGTTAGTTTTTGGGATTCTACGTGGTTTAATAAAATAAAATAAGTGATCCATTTGATTTATTTTGTTAAACACGTTCCATGCAGGTAAAGTGGTTAGAAGCTCCACTTGGGAGTTGGTGGTGGGGCCCTCTGAGATCCAACCTCTTATTTGAGGTTTATTATGGTGGAAACCCCACGAGGCCTCCCATTAATGGGAGTGGAATAAAAAATACTTGATTCCTACTCATTTATGAGGGAGAGCCTCTAGGTTTTCATCCACCTCTTAATTGAGGAGGATGAAACTGCCCCTTTTTAATGTGGGGACCACCCAAGCATTAACCACCCCCTTTCCTATTTGTGGTTAATTAATGGTGGGGACCATCAGGAAATATCGTCCCTTTGGGGGATATTCTTTTGTGGGAACCACCTAGGCCAATAATCCCTTTGACTTCCTCCCCATTTTAATGCAACTCCGTAGCGAATTAATTGGGTGGAGCCCTCTGTCATAAATCCTCCATTTATGACTTGTGTGCCAACGATGAACCCTCCGACATTTATATAAAAGAGGCTAGGGGAAGAGTTCTGGATAGATTCTTCAAGAGGCGGAATGCTAGTAGCAAAGCATGGCATCCAACAATTGGAGAGTTTTCCTCCTCCTCCTCCAACGAAGAACGAAGAACGAAGATCGAAGAACGTTGATGTCACCCTCAGCTACATGCTTCCTGATGTTGATCGAACAATACCTGCTTTCGTGACTCGCCATCGTTTAATGCCATTTTAAGAGGTAGGGTTTGTTATGTTCACGTTAATACCGTTCATCATCGTTCTTCAAATTATTGAGGTTTTGGAAAAACACCAGCATCCGACAAAGAATGCCAATTCCTCGAAGAACAATGACACACCACTAATCCTCTTCTCTATGACAAGAGAGGAGACTCCACTTCCTCCTTGGCGCACTCTGATGATGCCTACAAACCCTTTCCCCATGACGCCATCTACGATGATGTCGTCTACCGTGACGCTGATGTTCGTTTGCGATTGTTGAGGACGGGGAAATTGTGTATACTTCATTATGTGATTTTATACACTCAGAGTGGTATGTAAATTGTTTGGTGATGTTTAGAACCACTAATGCGGTGGGTGCGGACTAACGAACATGTCTAAACCCACCGCTACATTGTTCTTTATGTGTGGAATAATTAGTGACGACGAAGCGGGAAAGAAATGGAGATTGGAGGCTGTCGCACATAGGGGGGGCCACATTCCTCCCCTGCTCGGCTCGCTGGATGAGCCAGTGCACACCCCGGTTGGGATGGGGCAGGCCGCGACATGCCGGGCTGGGCCGACCCTGGGGGGTTGGGCCGGGTCGGACCGGGCCCAGACCCCCACTACGGACAGTTTTCGTTCTTTTTCCCATAACTTGAGCTACCGATCTCTGATCAAGGCACCGTCAGTTGTGTTGGAATCCTTGGATCGAGAAGACCGTTTTTTTATATTAAACATGAGGTTTAAAAAAGATTGTGTATGGCTGGGATGGTTTGAGCAGGGACTCAGACATGAGATCAGGGCTTCAATGATCTCCCTCAACATCCCGACCCAGGCGGGGGTTCTGGAGAGAGCCCTTCTAGTGGAGAGTTTTCTTGCTAAGCAGTCACCAGCGGTGAGACCATCCATGGGATGATATGTTCCAGAGTCTTCTGCAGCCAGCAGTAGACATTTCACACAGAGGTCCAATGAACCAGACTATCAGATTAGCGATCTCAGGATGCAGGTTTGGTTTTGCGGGGAACACGAAATATAGCCAGCCATACGAGGAGCAGGAAATTATATGCCTGTTGCAGGCTGGGTCACATGGCTCGAGACTGCCCAACCCGCCCTAAAGATGAGCAGCAGACAATAGAGGGACCTCCCCGGCAGAGGGTCGCCTGTGGTGGTCCGCAGGGAGCAGGCGGACAGGGCAGAGGAGCTGGCCGAGCAGCGGGTTGTGGATGAAATTTTGAGGCCCTACCACCACCACCACCACCAGTAGGTCAACCCCGAACGCAGGGAATAGGTGGAAATGGGAGAGAAAAACTTCAGGCAGCTGAATCATACAACTATGGAGCTCCAGAAGCAGTTGGACAGGAGCAAGACTAGATCCAGGCATGGATGCCTTTTGTTCTTGGGCTTCGAGTTCCATGTTATTTTTGTTTGTTGATGTAATGTTTCTTTTTTACTTGAGCTTCAATAATAAAAGACACTTATCTTTGTAATGTTTTCTGTCCTACCTTTTCGTATGGTTGATACTGAGAGGTTTTGGTTAAAACCATTAACTTGACCCTCATGTTTGAGATTCCTACTGGAGGAGACCTAGTTACCACACACTGTTTCTGATAGTGTGACTCGACCCTTGGAGGCGAGAGTAATGGTTGGATATCTTGTTACCAGCGTCGAGGCCTTATGACGTCGTCCATGGATTAAAATAGTACTGTTCATGCTAGGATCGACTGTATTAGGAAAAAAACGTGGTTCATCTAGGGGGATGAGACTAGATTTCTATTTTCGATAGAGGGGAAATCTCCGCATCTCTTTGGTAGAACGTAGACAAATAAGGGTGGAGAATAGTTCTTATAAGTGGACAGTCTCACCCATTGTTTGTTGAGCAAACAATTTATGGTTCTCTCCAACTCAATAGTCTCAAGTGTATCTTCTCTCAGAAGTACTATGCAGATAGGAGATGAAACCACTAGAGTTCGAGGGTGGAGAACACATCTTCTTAGGGGTCTCACCTAGATAAGGTATACAGAGTTTTGGTCGAGGCGGCCAGTTAACTACATGATTATTCAGACCTTTCCAGGTGCTCAGTAGAGTAGGTGAGGTGGCATACCACCTAGCCTTGCCACCTCAGTTTCACCAGGTGCATAACGTCTTCCACGTATCTAAGCTGAGGAGATAGGTGCACAATGCGAATCACATCCTTGATGATGGGGCGACTTTTGTGGAGGTCCCGGTGGAGATCGAGGGTCGACAATAGTGGGTCCTAAATGGAGAGTCAATTCCTCTTATGTGCATTCATTGGAAGCACGGTAACCTCCAGGAGAGCACATGGGAGCGGGTGGCTCAAATGCATTCTCATTACCCTCTTGGGTTTCCTTAGTTTATGATGTAACTTTACGGGGACGTAAATCCCTGAGGCGGGAGTAATGTAAAGACCCTAAAATTTAATGAAAATTTATTTTTTTCATAATTTCT
The DNA here is from genome assembly GCA_963277665.1 of Viscum album. NCBI lineage: Eukaryota > Viridiplantae > Streptophyta > Magnoliopsida > Santalales > Viscaceae > Viscum > Viscum album. The sequence continues at coordinate 1,035,849,441 of OY728122.1, read as the reverse complement.
TTGGAATTTTACGAGTGTATGGCTTATGATGACACTTGATTCTGAGGCCCGGTGTGCCCGGAATCAATTTCCGAAGTTTAGCTCAGGTACATTCAGTGAACGAACGAGAGGGGTTTTCTATCATTTGAACCAGTGTTTGGAATTCGAATACGAAGGCACCGTTGAACTCACAACGCGGGTTTTTTCCTAAAAATACTTTCACCTCGAAGACAGATGATCGTGTATGAAATTTAGTTTTGGGGTTTTATGTGGGTTAATAAGATAAAATAAGTGATCAATTTATTTTATTTTGTTAAACACGTGTCACATGTATAAAGTGCTTAGAAGCTCCACTTGGGGTCGGTGGTGGGGCCCACCTGGATCCAACCTCCCATTTGAGGTTGATTATTGTGGAAACCACAGGAGGCCTCCCGTTAATGGGAGGGTAATCATAACTCCTTGAATCTCTCTCATTTATGAGGGATAGCCTCTAGGTTTAAATCCCCCTCTTAATTGAGGAGGTTGAACCCCCCCCCCCCCTTTAATGAGGGGAGCACCCAAACATTAACCACCCCCTTTCCTTTTTCTGGTTAATTAATTGTGGGGCCCGCCAAGAAATATCTTCCCTTTGGGGGATATTCTTCTGTGGGGACCACTCGGGCCAATAACCCCTTTGACTTCCTCCCCATTTTAATGTTCCACCGCAGCAGATTAATTGGGTGGAGCCCTCTATCATAAATCCTCCATTTATGAATTGTGTGCCAACGATGAACCCTCCAACTATTATATAAAATACGATAGGGGAAGGAGTTATAGACGGCTTCTTCAAGCGGCGTAACTCTAGCAGCGAAGCCTCATGCCCAACACTTGGAGAGTTTTCCTCCTCCTCCAACAAAGAATGTAGAACAAAGAACAATGAATGTTGACCCCACCCACGACTCCTTCCTTCCCAACGTTGATGGAAAAATTGCATCTTCCACGACTGGCCATCATTTAACGCCATTTTACAAGGATGGAGTTGTTATGTTCAAGTTAATATCGTTCATCACCGTTCTTCAAATTCTTGATGTTTTGGAAGAATGCCGACCTCCAACGAAGAAAACCAGTTCCTCGAATAACAACGATGCGCCACTAATACTCATATCCGGGAAAAGATAGGAGATGTTTCTTCCTCCTCAGTGCACTCCGACGATGCCTACGAACCCTTTCCCTGCGACGCCGTCTACCGCAACGCTGACTACCACGATGCCGACATTCGCCTGTGATTGTTGAGATATACAAAATTTTTTGTATTTAATTATGTGATTTTATACCCTTGGTGTGGCATGAAAATTGTTTGGTGATGTTTAGAACCACCAACGCGGTGGTTTTAGATTAACGAACAAGTCTGAACCCACCGCTACATTGTTCTTGATGTGCAGAATAATTGGAAACAACGAAGAACGACTGAAATGGAAATTGGAGGATGTCATAGTAATGTAAGGGTCCCGAGATGACCGTAGGTGAAGACGATATCATAATAGAACCACCAGAAAGACTCTGGTGGCCAACAGAAATCTCCAATGGCGCAGCGGGGCCGGCTGCCAGAGGCAGCGGCGCCTCGGCGCGCCGCCGGCATGAGCCCAGCATGGCTTCAGCCGCGGCGGTGAGGAGTGGATATCGTGGCCGCGTGAATTCCATGGGAGAAGTGGCGCCTGGCACCACGTCCATCGATCACAAAGGGGGGGTCATGTTCCCCTACCCCCTGCTAGGATCAATGGTCGAGCCAGTGCACCCCCCGGTCGGGCCAGGGCGGGTCGCGCGGACCGGGCCGAGCCACGCCCAGCCGGGTCTGGCCGCGCCCAACCGGGTCGGGCCGCGCCCATCCGGGTCGGGGCACACCGGACCGGGCTAGACCCAAACCCATGTTGGTTCGATAAGGTTCGGGATGACTTAGGGGTGTTGGACCGGGTCAGACCGGGCCCAGACGCCCACTTCAGACTGGTTTTATTATTTTTCCCATAACATGAGCTACGGACCTCCGATCGACGCACTGTCAGTTGAATAGGAATCCTTGGACCAATACGGCCATTTTGGTATATTAAACGCGTGGTTTTGGAAATGTTTGTGTATGTACGGGTTGCTTCGAACCCGAAAACAACAGGGCCTTGGGAGCAGAAACGCTTATAACTTAAGGATTGTTCATCCATTTGACATGCCGATTTTTGTGTTGATTTTCTCTTGATGAGACGGTCCTTTTGGCTTACTTTTATTGTGGTTTGGACATAGATGGAGTACGGTCGGGTTGGTTTTAGTTTAAAAACCAACCGGGCCCCTCGAACGGAAAATCCAAGAACTCTCATACCTGGCGTCTGATTGACGCACCGTCTGCCGCGTTGGGGTTCTTTTGATGAGAATGAAATGTGGGATACATCAACTCTGTAATTCATGAAACTTGATGTGTCGAATCTCTTTCTCATGAAGTAGACCCTCCCAAAATCGAGCGTGCTGTGTGCGGGAACCCTAAAGCTCACTGCGACTACGACTATGACAACTGTACTTGGATCCTCTATGGGTTCGGCAGCAAGGACGACTGTAATTCGATCCTCCGTGGGTTTGGCAACGAGCCCGAAAATACTTGAATCCTCCATGGGGTCAGCAGCGAGGACGAATGTACTGAGTTCCTCTGTGGGTTCGGCAGTGAGGACGGCTGTACTTGGATCCTCCGTGGGATCGGTAGTGACGACGACCGTTCTGGGATCCTCGGTGGGTTCGACGTTGATTGAATTTTGTTCTTGTATCCTACGTGGGTTCAGCAGTGACGATGACCGTACTGGGATCCTCTGTGGGTTCGACATTGATTGACTTCTGTTCTTGTATCCTACGTGGGTTTGGCAGTATATGACCTTTGTACTAGTATCCTATGTGGGTCCTGTAGAGTAGTTGGTCTTGTATCCTTTGTGGGTCCGACAACATAGTGGGTCTTGTATCGTATGTGGGTTTGACAGGGTAGATGAATCAGTGGCTACATCTGATCATCTCTGTCTCTATACAAAATATGTACACCTTTGTGAGCTAAGTATTTACTTCAATCATTATCATTGATTTGATTGACGTGCTTTCCTTTGTGGACTGGGTTGTGTTTTCTTGTGTGAACTGAGTTGCGCATTCCTTTGTGGACTGGGTTGTGTTTTCCTCTGTGGACTGAGTTGTGCTTTCCATTATGGGCTGGGTTGTGTTTTCTTGTGTGGACTGAGTTGTGGTTTCCTTTGTGGATTGGGTTGTGTTTTCCTATGTGGACTGAGTTGTGCTTTCTATTGTGAATTGGGTTCTGTTTTCCTGCGTGGTCTGAGTTATGCATTCCATTGTGGACTAGGTTGTGCTTTCCTTTGTGGACTGGGCTGTGCTTGGGATCTATAGTTGTAGCCAATTGTAAATGATGACTTAGGTATATGTTTGGGCATATACAAAAGAATAGTCGGTTGATACTTTGTGATTTTATGTTTCCTTTGTGGTTTATCCTTCATGGATTCTGTGGGACATTGAGGTTCTCGGGGTCCCTACTGAGTATCGTTATACTCACCCCTACACGGGCTTTTCCTGCACCTCATTCTATTGTAAGCAGACGACGAACAATACTTATCATGGTTGAGGCTTGAAGACCAGGACGGTGGCCGGAGGTGGACTTCACGATGAGACGGTACTCGGAGGTGGACATCACGATGAGACGATACCCGGAGGTGACAGGCAGAGAGAGAGAGTTGTGGTTTCCATATGTACCTACCCTTCAAGTCGGAACTCTAGAGGACAATCCAGGAGCAGCTTGACCCCTTCCTGTTGTTTGTCTTTTCCTTGTACTTTACTGTTGGGCTTGTATTTGCAGCTCTTTTGTATTTTCAGCACACTTTTTATAATTCTTACTTAGTTTTAGCTTCTACTTGTACTCTGGGTGTGTGTGTTTACGTTTCATAAAGGCAACGCATTCCCTTATTGTCAGTATTTACGCCTTTGGTGCTAGTTGCCAGCCTCTGGCCTATGGAAGGCGGGCTTGGGGTAGTCAAGACTTGGGCCCTGAGGACAGGTCGTGACAAATTGGTATAAGAGGAGTCGGTTATACCGCAGACCTTAGGACATTGATGTTTCCTTTCTGTGAATCAATAGTTCTAATATTGTTGAGCGTGGTTTTCAGTCCAGAGAGTCCAGTGTTGGTGCGGTGGCCGACGTATCCATACACCTGGACCCTGGCCTCTGATTTCCGACTCAGTACACGGAAACACTGATTGCGTGTGTGTTTCAAAATTTTTCTTTGTGATTACTCTGAGTCAGATCACCAGGTATACTGTTTGACCGTGTCGCACCTGTTTCTTTTCAGGATGGCCCCACGAAGGTAGCCAGCCAGGGTTCCTAGTTACATGCAGGATGGCAGCCCACCTACTGATGAGGCCTCGGAACATGGCTCCATTACAGCGGAGGCACCTGCAGTACCACTACCTGCTGAGCTACTGATGGTACCTGCCCCATTGGTGAAGAGTACAAGCTGCCTGAGCACATTTCATGGGTTTTAGAGGTAGAGGCTGCATAGGTTCTGTAGAATGACGGATCCTTAGGAATCCAATGATTGGATGGTGGCTATCTTTAGAGTCTTCACGATGGTAGGGACACAAGATGAACTTATGGTCACCCATGGCCTAAGTCTACTACACACGGAAGCAAGTAGATGGTGGAGCCTAATGCACTAGGTGCACGACGAGGCATCTCTGTTTTGTACAGACTTCGAGAGTCTCTTTCGCTCGGAGTTTGTTCCGGCCACCATTCGTGCGGTGAGAATTCAAGAGTTACTACATCTGCATAAGGGAATCATGATAGTAGCTCAGAACTCAGTGAGGATTAATGACCTCTCGCACTACTCCACGGACATGGTACGGGACCCATTCTTTAGGGCCCTAACCTTTGAGCAGGGACTCAGACATGAGATATGGGCTTCGATGATCTCCCCCAACATCCCGACCCAGGCGGGGGTGCTGGAGAGATCCCTTCTAGTGGAGAGTTTTCTTGTTGAGCAGTCACCAGTGATGAGACCCTCCACGGGATGACACATAGGAGTGTCTTCTGTAGCTGGCTGTAGACAATTGACACAGAGTTCCAAGTGGACTAGACCATCATATGAGCGATCTCATGATGCAGGTTCGGTTGTGCGGGGGACACGAAATAGAGCCAGTCATATGAGGAGCAGGAAATGCTATGCATGTGGCAGCCTGGGTCACATGGCTCGAGACTGCCCGACCTACCCTGAAGATGAGCTGCATACAATAGAGGGACCTCCTAGGAAGAGGTTTGACAGTGGTGGTACGCAGGGAGCAGGAGGATGAGGCAGAGGAGCTGGCCGAGCAGTGGGTGGTGGACGACATTTCAAGGCCCTACCACCACCACCACCAGGAGGTCCACCCCGACAGTAGGGAACAATTGGAAATGGGAGAGCACAAATTCAGGAAGCTGATCATATGACTATGGAGCTCCAGAAGATGGTGGACAGGAGCGAGACTAGATCCAGGATTGGAGGCCTTTTGTTCTTGGGCTTCTAGTTCCATGTTGTTGTTGTTTGTGGTTGTTGTGTGTATTTGTACTTGAGAATCAATAATAAAAGTCACTTGTCTTTGTAATTTTTTCTTTCCTACCTTTTCATATGGTTGATACTGAGAGGTTCTGGTTAAAACCGGTGACTTGACCCTCATGTTTTAGATTCCTACTATAGGAGACCTAGTGACCACACACTACTGCCGACAGTGTGACTCGACCCTTGGAAGCGAGAGAAATAGTTGGATCTCTTGGTAGTAGCGTCGAGGCCTTACGATGTCGTCCATGTCATGATATAGTACCGTTCATGCCAGGATAGACTATATTAGGAAAAAAACATGGTTCATCTTGGAAGGATGAGACCAGATTTCTCTTTTTGGTAGAGGAGAAATCCCTCTAGCTCTTTGGTAGAACATAGACGAAGGAGGGTGGATATGAGTTCTTACAAGTGGCTAGTCTCACCCATTTTTTGTTGAGTGAGAATTTTACAGTTCTCTCCAACTCAATAGTCTTAGGTGCATCTTCTCTCATAAGTCCTATTCAGATAGGAGATGAGACCACTGGAGTTCGAGGGTGGTGACCACGTCTTCTTACGGGTCTCACCTCAATGAGTTCTATGGACTTTTGGCCGATCTAGCAAGTTAACTCCATGCTTATTTAGACATTTCCACGTCCTCATCAGAGTATGGTAATTGGATTACCGCCTAGACTTTCCACCTCAGTTGCACTGGATGCACGATGTCTTCCACATATCTCAGCTGAGGAGATACGTGCACGACCCGAATCACATCCTCGATGATGGGGAGACTTTTACGGACGTCCCGGTGGTGATCAAGGATCGACAAGAGCCGGTCCTACATAGAAGGTTGATTCCTCTTGTGCACATTTGTTGGCAACATGAGAACCTCTAGGAGAGCACACTGGAGCAGGAGGCTCAAATGCGTGCTCAGTACCTTCTTGTGTTTCCCTAGTTTATGTTGTTTAATTACGGGGACGTAAAACCCTGAGGTGGGTGTAATGTAATGACCTGGAAATTTCAATGGATTTTTTTCATAATTTCTTTGGAAATTTATGAGTCTATGGCTTCTGACTGCACTTGATTCCGAGGCCCTGTGTGGCCGGAATCAATTTCCGAAGTTTAGCATGGGTACGTTTAGTGAACGAACGAGCATGTTTTTTATATATTTTAAACCGTTGCTCGGAATTGAAATTTGAGGGCACCGTTGAACTCGCAGCTTGGGTTTTCACCTAAGAATACTTTCACCTCGACGCCAGATGATTGGGTATGAAAGTTAGTTTTTGGGGCTTTATGTGGGTTAATAAAATAAAATAACTGATCATTTTATTTTATTTTGTTAAACACGTGCCGCGTGGATACACTGGTTAGAAGCTCCACTTGGGAGTTGGTGGTGGGGCCCACCAAGATCCAAACTCCCATTTGAGTTTGATTATGGTGGAAACCGCACGAGGATTCTGATTAATGGGTGGGGAATCATAACTCCTTAACCCCCTCTCATTAATGAGGGGGAGCCTCTAGGTTTAAATCCACCTCTTAATTGAGGAGGATGAAACCTCCCCATATTAATTAGGGGACCACCCAAACATTAACCACCCCCTTTCATTTTTTTGGTTAATTAATGGTGGGTCCCACTAGGGATTATCCTCCCTTTGGGGGATATTCTTCTATAGGGACCACCCGGGATAATAACCCCTTTGACTTCCTCCCCATATTAATGCACCACCACATCAGATTAATTGGGTGGAGCCCCCTGTCATAAATCGTCCATTTATGACTTGCGTGGCAACGATGAACCCTCCAACTCTTATATATAGGAGGCTAGGGGAAGGAGTTCTGGATGGCTTATTCAAGCGGCAGAACACTAGAAGCGAAGCATGGAGCCTAGCACTTAGAGAGTTTTCCTCCTCCTCCAACGAAGAATGAAGAATGAAAGAATGAAGAATGTCGACGCCACCCTCGACTCATTCCTTCCCGACGTTGATGGAACAACGCCGTCTTCTGTGACTAGCCATCATTTTACAACGTTTTATGAGGTAGGGGTTGTAATGTGCAAGTTAATACTATTCATCATCGTTCATCAAATTCTTGAGGTTTTGGAAGAACGCCGGCCTCCGATTAAGAACACCAGTTCCTCAAAGAATAATGATGCACCACCAATCATCTTCTCCGCGACAAGAGAGGAGACACCACTTCCTCCTCGACGCACTCTGAGGACGCCTACGAACCCTTTCCCTGAAACTTCGTCTACTGCAACGCCATTTACCGCGACACCGACGTTCGTCTGCGATTGTTGAGGTAGGGGAAATTGTGTATATTTCATTATGTTATTTTATACAATCGGCGTGGTGTGCAAATTGTTTGGTGATGTTTAGAACCACTAACGCGGTGGGTTCAGACTAATGAACAAGTCTAAACCAACCACTACATTGTTCTTGATGTGCGGAATAGTTGGTGATGATGAAGCAGGACCTAAATGGCGATTATAGGCCGTCGAAGTAATGTACAGGTCCCGAGACGACCATAGGCATAGACGAGAGCAGAATCGGACCACCAGAATGACTCTGGTGGCCTGCGGAAATCACCGGCGGTGCCAGTGGACGGAGGCGGCGGCGCACCATTGTGCCCCCAGTAGGAGCCCGCCACTGCTGAAGCCGTGGTGACGAGGATTGGATCCCACAACTACTTGAAATCCATGGGAGATGCGGCACCAGACAACGCTTCCTCAGAGCACAAAGGGGGGCTGCTTCCCCCCCCTCCCTGCTCAGCTCGCGGGACGAGCCAGCGCCCCCCCAGGCCGGGTAGGGGCTGGTTGCACGGACCAGGTCGGGCCACGCCCACCCGGGTCGGGCTGCGCCCATCTGGGACAGACCTGGAATCAGGTCGGGTTGACCCGGTTCGGGCCGACCCAGGGGGTTGGGCCGGGTCGGACCGAGCCCAGACCCCCACTTTGGACCATTTTTGGTCTTTTTCCCATAACTGGGGCTACAGACCTCTGATCGACGCACCGTCGGTTGCGTTGGAATCCTTTGATCGAGTCGGTCATTTAGGTATATTACATTAGAGGTTTAGGAAATGTTTGGGCATGGAAGGGTAGGTTCAAACCTGAAATCGACCAGGCCCTCGAAGCGAAAACGCTTATAACTTAAGGACCGGTCGTCCGTTTGATGTTCCGTCAACTGCGTTGATTTCCTCTTAATGAGACTGTCCTTTTGGATTAATTCTATTGAGGTTTGGACGCAGTTGGTGTATAGTCGGGTTGGATTTAGTTTAAAAACCAACCAGGACCCCGGACGAAAAAGCCAGTACTCTCAGACCAGGCGTCCGATTGACGCACCATCTATCACGTTGGGGTTCTTTTGAAGAGACAGAACTTTGGGATACGTAAACTCTATACTTCATGTTAGTTGAGGTATTGAATATCTTGCTCGAGGAGCAGACCCTCTAGGAATCGAGCGTGTTGTGTGCGGGAACCCTAGAGTTGGCTTTGACTGTGATGATGACGATGGTACATGGATCCTCCATGGGTTCGGTTGTAAGAATGAATGTACTTGGATCCTCCAAGGGTTCAGTAGTGAGGAAGACTGTATTTGGATCCTCCATGGGTTCGGCAGCGATGACGAATGTACTTGGATCCTCCATGGGTTCGGCAGTGAGGACGACCGTACATGGATCCTCTATGGGTTCGGCAGTGACGACGACCGTACTGAGATCCTCTGTGGGTTCGAAGGTGATTGACTATTTTTCTTGTATCCTATGTGGATATGACCGTATATGACCTCTGTACTTGTATCCTATGTGGTTCCGACCGAGTATCTAGTCTTGTATCCTTTGAGGGTCTGATAACTTAGTTTGTCTTTATCTTATGTGGGTCTGACAGCTTAGATGAATCAGTGGCTACATATGATCATCTCTATCTCTATACGAAAGATGTATACCTGTGTGACCTGATTCTTAACTTCTATCATTGTCATTGATGTGATTTACGTGCTTCCCATTTTGGAAAGGGTTGTGTTTTCTTGTGTGGACTGATTTGTGTGTTCCTTTGTGGACTGGGTTGTGTTTTCCTGTGTGGACTGAGTTGTGCTTTCCTTTGTGGAATGGGTTTTTTTTTTCCTCTGTGGACTGAGTTTTGATTTCTTTTGTGAAATGGGTTTTGTTTTCCTGTGTGTACTGAGTTGTGCTATCTTTTGTGGACTGGGATGTGTTTTCCTATTTGGACTGAGTTGTGCATTCCGTTGTGGACTGGGTTGTGCTTTCCTTTGTGGACTGGGTTGTGCTTAGCCTCGAGAGTTGGAGCCGATTGTAAATGATCACTTAGGTATATGAATGGGCTTATACCAAAGTAGTGTCTTTTGATACTTTGTGATTGTATCTTTCATTTGTGGTTTATCCATCAGGGATTCTGTAAGACCTTGAGGGTTTTGGGGTCCCTACTGAGTATCGTTATACTCACCCCTACACTGGCTTTGCCCGAACCTCATTGTGTTGGTTGCAGACGACGGACAACACTGATTGTGGTTGAGGCTTGTAGAGTAGGACGGTGCATGGAGGTGGACATCACGGTGAGACAGTACTCGGAGGTAGACTTCATTATGAGACGATACCCAGAGGTGAAAGACAGACATGGAGAGCTGTGGTGGCCATCTGTACCTACCCTTTAGGTAGGAACTCTGCAGGATGATCCAAGAGTAGATTGACACCTTCCTGTTGTTTGTCTTTTCCTTGTACTTTACTATTGGGATTGTATTTTCGGCTCTATTGTACTTTCAACACACTTGTTATACTACTTACTTAGTGTTATATTCCGCTTTTACTATGGGTGCGTGTGTTTACGTTTCAAAAAAGTAATTCCTTCCCTTCTTGTCGGGATTTATGCCTTTGGTGCTAGTCGCTAGCCCCTGGCCTATGGAAGTCGGGCTTGGGGTAGTCACGGCACGAGCCCCGAGGACGGGTCGTGACAAATTGGTATCAGAGGAGTCGGTTTTACCGTAGAACTCAGGACTCTGATATTTCCTTTCTGTGATGTAATAGTGTTATGAGTATTGAGTGTGGTTTTCAGTCTAGGGAGTCTAGTGTTGGTGCGGTGGCCGACGTATCCATACACGAGGACCCTGACCTTTGATTTCTGACCTAGTACACAGAAAAACTGATTGCATGTGTGTTTCAAATGTTTTCATGGTGATTACTCTTAGTCAGATCACCAACTATATTGTATGACCGTGGCGCTCCTGTTTCTTTTCAGGATTTCCCCACAAAGGCAGCCAGCCAGGGTTCCTAGTTACGTGCAGGATGGTAGCCCACCGACCGACGAATCCTCGAAGAAGGGCCCAATTACAGTGGAGGCACCAGCGGTACCACTACCCGCTGATCCACTGATGCTACCCACCCCAGCGGAGGAGAGTCACCACCTCTTGAGCAAGTTGCATGAGTTTCAGAGGCAGAGGCCACCCAGGTTCTGCAGAGAGACGGATCCTCATGAATCCGAGGATTGGATAGAGGCTATCTTTAGAGTCTTCAGGATGGTAGGGACACTAGATAACCTTATGGGGATCTAGGCTGCAAGTATACTACACACAACGACAGGTATATGGTGGAGCCTGTTGCTTCAGGTGCACAACGAGGCATCTATTCTTTGGACAGACTTCGAGAGTCTCTTCTTCTCTGAGTTTGTTGCTTCCACCCTTCATGCATTGTGCAATAAAGAGTTACTACATCTGCAGAAGGGCAGAATGACAGTAGTTCGGTACTCATTGAGGTTTACTGACCTCTTGTTCTACTCCACTGACATGGTACGAGACCCATTATTCAAGGTCTGGACCATTGAGTAGGGACTCAAACATGAGATTAGGGATTCAATGATCTCCCTCAACATCCTGACCGAGGAAGGGGTGCTGGAGAGAGCCCTTCTAGTGGGGAGTTTTTTTGCTGAGCTGTCACCAGCGGCGAGACCCTCCATGAGACGACATGTAGAGGAGTCTTCTGCAGCCAGCAGCATACAATTGACGCAGAGGTCCAAGCTAACCAGAACATAACATGAGCGATCTTAGGATACAGGTTCAGTTATGTGGGGCACATGAAATAGAGCCATCCATAAGAGGAGCAGGCACTGCTATTCCTGCGGTGGGCTGGGTCACATGGCTCGCAATTTCCCGACGTGCACTGAAGATGAGCAGCAGACAATAGAGGGACCTCCCAAGCAGAGGTTCGACCGTGGTGGTCCGCATGGAGAAGGCGGATGGGGCAGTGGAGCTGGACGAGCAGTGGGTGGTGGATGATGTTTCGAGGCACAACCACCACCACCACAAGGAGGTCCACCCCGACCGTAGGGAACAGGTGGACATGGGAGAGCACAACTTCAGGAAGCTGAAGAATACGACTATGGACCTCCGAAAGTAGGTGGACAAGAGTGATAATAGATCCAAGCATGGAGGCCATTTGTTCTTGGTCTTCTAGTTCCATGTTGTTGTTGCTTGTGGTCGTTGTGTGTCTCTGTACTTGAGATGCAGTAATAAAAGACACTTATCATTGTGATGTTTTCTTTCCATCCTTTTCATTTGGTTTATACTGAGAGGTTCCGGTTAAAACCGTTGACTTGACCCTCACGTTTGAGATTCCTACTAGAAGAGACCTAGTAACCACACACTGCTATAGTACCATTCATGACCTGATCGACTGTATTAGGAAAAGAATGTGGTTCATCCAGGGGGGATGAGACCAGATTTCTATTTTCGATAGAGGAGAAATCTGCACATCTATTTGGTAGAACATAGACGAAGAAGGTTGGATATGAGTTCTTACAAGTGGATAGTCTCACCCATTGTTCATTGAGAGAATGTTTTACAGTTCTGTCCAATTCAGCAGTCTTAGGTGTATCTTCTCTCAGAAGTCCTATGCAGACAGGAGATGAGACCACTGGAGTTCGAGGGTGGCGACCAATCTTCTTACGGGTCTCACCTCAATGATGTCTAAGAGTTTTGGCTGAGGCAGCAAGTTAACTCCACAATTCTTTAGACCTTTCCAGGTCCTTAGCAAAGTAGGCGAGGTGGCTTACCATCTAGCCTTTCCACCTCAGTTGCATCAGGTGCATGAAGTCTTCCACGTATCTCAGCCGAGGAGATACGTGCACGACCCGAATCACATCCTCGATGATGGGCGACTTTTGCGGAGGTCCCGGTGGAGATCGAGGATCAAAAAGAGTGGGTTCTATTTGGAAGGTTGATTCCTATTGCGTGCATTTGTTGGCCGCACAATAACCTCTAGGAGAGCACATGGGATATGGATGCTCAAATGCGCGCTCAATACCCTCTTGGGTTTCCCTAGTTTATGATGTAGCTTTACGGGGACGTAAAGGCCTGAGGTGGGAGTAATGTAAAGATGTAGAAATTTCAAGGAATATATTTTTTAATTTATTTGGAATTTTACAAGTCTATGGCTTCAGACGGCACTTGATTCCAAGTCCCGATGTGACCGGAATCAATTTCGGAAGTTTAGCACGGGTACGTTCAGTGAACAATTGAGCGAGTATTTCTTTCTTTTGAACTGGTTCTATAAATTGAAATACGAGGGCACCGTTGAACTTGTAGTGTGGGTTTTCTCCTAAGAAGAATTTCACCTTGACCGCAGATGATCGGGTATGAAAGTTAGTTTTTAAAGTTTTACAAGGGTTAAAAAAATAAGTGATCAATTTATTTTATTTTTTTAAACACGTGTCACGCGGATAAAGTGGTTAGAAGCTCCACTTGGGATTTTGTGGTGGGGCCCACGGAGATCCAACCTCCCTTTTGAGGTTGATTATGGTGGAAACCACACAAGGCCTCCCATTAATGGGATGGGAATCATAACTACTTGACTCCCTCTCATTTATGAGGGAGAGACTCTAGGTTTAAATCCACCTCTTAATTAAGGAGGGTGAAACCTCCCCTTTTTAATGAGGGGACCACCAAAGCATTAACCACCCCCTTTCCTTTTTTGGTTAATTAAAGGTGGGGTCCACTAGGAAATATCCTCCCTTTGGGGGATATTCTTCTATGTGGACCCCCGGGCCAATAACCCCTTTGACTTCCTCCCCTTTTTAATGTGTCACCGCAGAAGATTAATTGGGCGGATCCCTCTATCATAAACCCTCCATCTCTGACTTGTGTTCAAACGATGAACCCTCCAACTCTGTTATAAAGGAGTCGAGGGGAAGGAGTTCTGGACAGCTTCTTCAAGCGGCGAAACGCTAGCAGAGAAGCCCGGCGCCCAAAACATTGATATTTTTCCTCCTCCTCCAATGAAGAACGAAGAACGAAGAACGAAGAAAGCCGACACCACCTTTGGATCCTTCTTTCCCGACATAGATGGAACAATGCCAACTTCCATGACTCTCCATCATTTAACACCGTTTTACAAGGTTGTGGATGTTATGTTAAGTTCATAACGTTCATCATCGTTCTTCAAATTTTTGTGGTTTTGGAATAACACCGGCCTTCGATGAAGAATGCCAGTTCTTCGAAGAACAATGATGCGCCACTAATCCTATTCTCCACGACAAGAGAGGAGACGCCGCTTCCTCCTCGGCGCACTACGACGATGCCTACGAACCCTTTCCCCATGACGTCTTCTACCATGACGCCATCTACCGTGATGTTGTCTACCGTGACGTTGACGTTCGTACGCGATTGTTGAGGTAGGGGAAATTGTGTATATTTCATTATGTGATTTTATACCCTTGACGTGGTGTGAAAATTGTTTGGTGATGCCTAGAACCACCGACGCGGTGGGTGCGGATTAATGAAAAATTCTAAACCCACCGCTACCTTGTTCTTGATGTAAGGAAAAATTGTTGAGGATGAAGCAGGGCCAAAATGGAAATTGGAGGCCATAGTAGTAATGTATGGGTCCCGAGATGACTGCAGGCGCAGACGAGAGCAGAATCGGACCACCGGAATGACTCTAGTGGCCTACGGAAACATCTGGCAGCGACGACCCGGCGGGCCGCCATCAGGAGCCTGTTTCGGTGGTGAGGAGTGGATCTTGTGGCCGCATGGGATCCATGGGAGAGGTGGCAGTAGGTGCCCCATCCATGGAGCATAAAGAGGAGGCCGCGTTCCCCCCTGCTCGGCTCGCTGGCTGAGCCAGCGCACCCCCCGGCCCGGCCGGGGCGGGTCCCGTGGACCGGGCCGGGCCGTGCCCAGTCGGGTTGGGCCATGCCCATCCAGGATGGGCCGCACCCTACCAGGCCATACCCGGACCCGGTTCGGGTCGACCCAGGGGGGTGGGGCCGGGTCGGACCCGGCCCAGACCCCCACTTTGGACCATTTTCGGTCTTTTGCCCATAACATGAGCTACAAACCTCCGATCGACGCACCGTCAGTTGAGTAGGAATCATTGGATCAAGACGGTCATTTTGGTATATTACACATAAAGTTTCACCATTGTTTGGGTACGTTCGAGTTGGTTCGAACCCGAAGCCAACCGTGCCCTTGGATCAGAAACGATTATAACATAAGGACCGGTCATCCGTTTGATGTGCCTTCAACTGAGTTTATTTCCTCTTGATGATACGGTTCTTTAGGATTACTCTGATTGATGTTTGGACACAGCTGATGTATGGTCCGGTTGATTTTAGTTTAAAACCCAACAGGGACCCTGGGATGGAAGGGCCAATAACTCTTAGACCGGGCGTCCAATTAACACACCGTCTATCGCGTTGTGGTTGTTTTCACTAGACAGAACTTTGGGATAAATCAACTCTGGAATTAATGATAGTTTATGTATCAAATCTCTTACTTGAGAAGTGGACCCTTCCAGAGTCGAGCGTGCTGTGTGCGGGAACCCTAGAGCTAGCTGCGACTATGACGATGATGACGGTATGTGGATCCTCAGTGGGTTCGACAGTGAGGACGACTGTACGTGGATCCTCCATGGGTTTGGCAGCAAGGACGAATGTACTTGGATCATCCATGGGTTCGGCAGAGAGGACGACTGTACTTGGATCCTCCATGGGTTCGGTAGCAAGGACGACTGTACTTCGATCCTCCATGGGTTCGGCAGTGACGAAGACTGTACTGGGAACCTTTGTGTGTTCGATAGCGATTGACTAATATTCTTGTATCCTACGTGGGTCCGACAGCATATGACCTTTGTACATGTATCCTGTGTGGGTCCGGCAGAGTAGATGGTCTTGTATCCTTTGTGGGACCGACATCTTAGCTGGTCTTGTATCCTATGTGGGTTCGATATCTTTGATGAATCAGTGGCTACATTTTATCATCTCTATCGCTATATGAATGATGTATACATGTGTGAACTGATTCTTGACTTCAATCATTATCATTGATGTGGTTGACGTGCATTCCTTTGTGGACTAGGCTTTATTTTCTTGTGTGGACTGAGTTGTGCATTTCTTTGTGGACTAGGTTGTGTTTTCCTCTGTGGGATGAGTTGTGCATTCCTTTGTGGACTGGGTTGTGTTTTTTTTTTCTTGACTGAATTATTCTTTCCTTTGTGGAATGGGCTGTGTTATCTTGTGTGGACTGAGTTGTGCATTCCTTTGTGGTCTGGGTTGTGTTTTCTTATGTGGAATGAGTTGTGATTTCCTTTTTGGACTAGGTTGTGCTTTACTTTGTGGACTGGGTTGTTCTTGGGCTTGAGAGTTAAAGCCGATTGTAAATGATGACTTAGGTATATGTATGGGAATATACCTAAGTAGAGTCGGCTGATACTTTGGGACTTTATCTTTCCTTTTTGGTTTATCTTTCATGGAATCTGTGAGACATTGAGGGTCTTGAGGTCCCTACTGAGTATCATCAAACTCACCCCTACACGGGATTTTCCCGCACCTCATTGTGTTGGATGCATACGATGGAGAGCACTGATCGTGGTTGAGGCTTGTAGAGCTGGACGGTGCCCGAAGGTGGAGTTCATGACGAGATGGTACTCGAAGGTGGACTTCACAACGAGATGATACCCGGAGGTGACTGACGGACATGGAGAGACATGGTGCCCATCTATACCTACCCTTCAGGTAGGAACTCCAGAGGATGATCCAGGAGCAGCTTGACACCTTCCTTCTGTTTTTATTTTCCTTGTACCTTACTGTTGGGCTTGTTTTTTAAGCCCTTTTGTACTTTCAGCACACTTGTTATACTACTTACTTAGTATTATCTTCTGCTTGTACTCTGGGTGTTTTTGTTTATGTTTCATAAAGGCAATGCCTTCCCTTCCTGTCGGGATTTACGCTTTTGGTGCTAGTCGCTAGCCCCTGGCCTATGGATGGCGGTCATGGGGTAGTCCTGACATGGGCCCTGAAGACGGGTCGTGTCAAATGACATGGAACATAATATTATATATATGATATAATAACTACATATGTATTATTAAGTTATAAAAATTATATATAATCTATATATCTATCATTATACACAACCATGATAGTTTGTAATGGGAAAACGAATTACATCGCTTCGTGAGGAGGTAGTCTGTTATACACACAAATGATGATTTTTTAATCCATTAGATGAAAGTATGTGTTTTTTATAGTTCTAAACGTAAAATATAAACATATAATATTATTTAGGATAGCTATTTTATTATATTAGAATGGTATAAGATTAATTTAATGGGTTGAGGAAAGATATACAAAATCACTTAAATGAACATTACCTATTATTTGGGAAACTACTTTTTTTGAAATAATGGCCTTCCATGGTTGGATTTATGCCCAAAAAAATGGAATCAAGGATTATTGGGGTGAATTGGAGAAGTTATTTTTGAATTTATTTAAATATACAATTGGATTTATTTTTATTTATAGAGGAGGATAGGCGGTTTTTTTATATGTGGTGAGTGGTAGACCTGTAATTTTTTTGAATGAGTGAATTCAACCCATGATTAAATAATTTAACATAGCCACAATAATGATATATTATAAATAATTGATGGGATAAAGACTAAATACTTTCATAAAATTGGGTTTTTAAATGTTTCAGAATCGTGTTTCCCTTTTGTTAAAATTTTAATCCTTCTGTAAGATTGTTCTTACCTTAATTGGAATGATTAATTATAATTATTTTTACTAATTATTATTGTAAAAAATTATATTAAAAATAATATAAATTATAAATTACACTTATTATAAATTTCAAATCTATTTTTGAGAATTCAGTTCACATAAGTGAAAATATTAAATATAATATTAATCCGACAAATGCGGTGAGATAACAGGGTTTTATGAATATTATTTTTTTTAAAAGATGATTATATAAAAAATCAATGACTAATATGAATTATATTATAAAATTAAATTAATATTTAATTAAATATATTATATAAATATATTTTAAAAAAACTCACATTTTGGTTTTATTGTATTTAATGAAAATGGATAAACTCTATGCATTTTAAAATAGTTCTTAGAAATTTTCATTTTTTAAACTAAAAATAAACGTATAATAAATAGTAGAATAATTATGATTAAAAGTAATTATGTGTTTTAAATATAAATATATAATAATTATTATACTTGAAAACATATTCAATACATTTTGGGAAATTTATATCAGTTAATATATTAAAAATAAAAGTTCTTTTTCAATAATAATTGTTTTACTATTCTCTAGAAAATCTATATTTTTCTAAAATGTCCCAAAATTAAATAGAAAGTATATTCTTATTTTATGATTCCAGAAATTTTGTTCATTTAATCAAATAAATTTTATAAATGTTCCAAAATTGATTATTATATCATTCATGAAATGAAATATAAATCATTTTGGAAGAAAACATATGTATGAAAAATTAAAATCACATTATTAAAATCAGATTTATTATGAACTAAAATATATCAATAATTTATATTAATTATGAAATATATATTTATATATCAATATTTAATTATAATTATTCACACATTTATAATTACTATCATTGTTATAACGATATTATTTATCTTGGATTGATTTAGTTTGGTGTTATGTGTTGAATACAACATCAAAGATAAAAATATTAGGGTTGTGTGAGATGTAATATAAAATAAGAGTTAAATTTAATTAATAATGAACATAGGTTTTCATTTAGTGAAAGGTAAATAATGGTATTCATATCCTTTATTCTATCGAATATAATTTTATTCTTTTAAAATAACAATGTGTTATAATACATCATGTTTAATACTCCAAATGTTGCACATTTGTTGAAGTAAGTGTATTATAACTTATACAATTTAACCTTTTTCTTTTTTTTATTTTATATTTTTATCATTTAAAAATATGTTTATCACTTAAAATTAATTAATTAATGAGTTAGAAAAGATTTTCATTGTGAAAATTATTAATGGAATCAACTATAACATTATGCATCATTTCATTTTTGGATCCACGTTTTTGTACATATAAATGGATTCTTGTTATGGTTTATTTATAATAATGATTTATTTATAAAAAATATATTATTTAATTATGTGAAATATATAGGTCGATAACATGTAGGTGTTATCTAACCCTACACAGACTGACAAAATTAAACAACTAGCTAATGGTCCATCTATAATGGATCAAAGTTACAAATCATTATAATCTAATGCAATTTTGATTAATATTGAATATATTTATGATAAATGCTATAGAAAAATAGTTATATTTTTTTTCAATCTTTCGATTATGTTTATATATGTGCTCAGTTCAAAGATATCATTGAGGCTTTAGATGTGCACTAGTTAAAGTGCATTATTTTAAAGTGTTGTTGGGTTTAACCAATTCATTGAACAAATTTCTATAAATTTTACATTATTTAGTGAAATATAATAATATTTTATATAGATATCAATGAGTTGGTAATTATCCTTCTATTATTTTTATCATAAGTAGAGAAAAATATCTTCAATAATTTTCCATATAATCGAAATTGTGAAGATACTATGAATGTAAAGGCAATGAGTGCCTTTAAATAAATTATCTGAAACTGAGATTGTTTCCTTTGTTGTGAAATAGAATAATATATATAGTATATATCAATGAGAAGAATGAATTTAATGGGTTAGTGTGACCATTGAAGGATATATTTTCAATCTTCATGTTTATGGAATTATTTCATTTCATCCTACACATTGGTTTAAAATATATTTTTAAACATTTTTAACATTTTTAACTATTTAAATAATTTTGAACTATTTAATTTTTATTTATTTTATTTCTCTTTCTGTTATATATATTATATGGGTTTTAAAATAATAAATTTTTTTATACTAAGGAAATGTGAGGGGAAATTACACTATCTCCACATCATTCTTGAGATTGATCTACCTCTACAATTCATGGTATGTATTGAATTTAAATGTGTTTATTATATTATAATTAGGATTAAAACATATATATCTACATCATTATAATTATTTATGATTTTTTTTCTAAAAAGGATTTCAGTTAACCACTTTTTTCTCTCACAAGGGTGCCCCTAGTTGTGGGATTTAATCATGATTTTCAGACATAACCCTTAATATATCAATTGATGAGATATATAATCATATGGGAGTGGGTTTCCCTATATTTAATCACAATATTAGTTGTATCATACATGACCCATATATATTTCCTTACACTATACTAGACTAGGATTTATTCCCTCAGGGAAAATTTGATTGGATCTATATGGATGTTTAGTTTAATGTATTTTTTAGTTTCATAGTAATGTTTGAAAAATAAAAACATAGGTAATTTTATTCATAGATATATTAATTTAAGAGTTCCCCTAATGAGTTTTTCCTTGAGTGTATGTCTAAATGTCTCAGAATGCGGAATAATTATTATGTTATTGTGGAGTAGGAGCACTAGGTACTAAATGAATGTGTACCAGACATTCTAGACTCTATTTTGAGAGATATTCTATGGTATTACTTGCATGAAATTGATTCATGTTGGTCAACTGAGGTTGTGATGGTGAGACTATTTATTTTGGTTAATATATCTTGAATAAGTTTTAGAAATTTAAATGTTTCAATTTTGAATTAATTGAATATAGGCATTGGAAGTGTTTCATTCTAACATTCACATAATATAGGGACCACATCGCATGCATTGGAATCATGATGTTTACAAGATTAAACAATATTTATTTATAATATAATTTTTTATTTTTTATTTAATATTTTTTTAATAATTATATCTTTTTGGTATACAGATAAGTGAGAAGCTACATCTACTGATAGAATATTGTTTCTGATAATGACTCTTTATCAAATTGAACATAATGTTATATTTTTAATAGTATTTACATACAAATTATGAGTACATAAATATATTTATATACATCTGTGTGTGTCTGTATGTGTGTGTATGTATCATATAGTTCAAATTTGACAATGTGTTAGCATATGTCCTATAGGACTAGTGACTGCATTCCATAATGATGGATGGGATATTTCATTATAACAGTTGTTGTTATAGACATAACTGCGCTATGAAATATTTAATGAGTATCAATAGTTCTATAGTTTCAGGTTATGGGTGTATTTCTATGGATTTTTTGGGATGAAATATCTAGTGGTATATTTGAGGGCACATATTCAGTCTTAAAACAAGGTAAAATAGTGGTTATTAATAATGGATAGATAAATGTGGGAGTATATACATTGAGGATGGTTATGTGAATCCAAAAGTGAATGTTTATAAATGATTATTTATTTATTTTTATTATATGACATCATTTATATTCATAATATTTATTTTTCATATAAGTCCCTTATATAGGTAATTTAGATTGAAACCATGGCACAATATATTGCATCATACCCAAGAGGTATGTTTCATTTTATCTTTCTGGTTTCTCATTGAGATTTAATGTCTCATTTTGTTTATATATTTTTGTAAGTTGAAAATCACATTTACATTTACATTAAAATGAAATTTTAATATATAGTGATTAAAGAACAACAAATTAAATTTATATAGATAAAATAACATAGGAAATTATCATTAACTGATTTTTTATCATTATATTTCGACCACGTGTAAATTTAATGCTCTAAATCGCTGGTATAATATAATTCACATTTCCAAATTATTTATTTTCATACAAATACTTTTTAATATTTTAGGATTGAAACATGATAAAACAATATTCTATTTGTGTGATCACATAAGGGAATTATGATACATGATTGACATAAAATATTTAGACAGTGATATTAAGTCATATAAAATTTGTAATAATCACTATAACATTAATTAGAAACCGAAAATGCAGTTTATGATTGAATGTGTCATTTCCCGTAGATTTGGAGTGAGGTCAAAAATATTTTAAATGGTTTGCAAACTAACAGAAAAGATTAAACAAACATTAAATATTGATATAATGATTAATTAACTGGTTATGATCTATATGAATCAACACCACATCCACTAGAATCCATGTCTCATGGTATGATGTAAAATAACATGTGGTGTACTATAGATTTATTAAAATGAATTATCTATTATCAACGGTTCAAAAATGTTAAAGAAAATTTGGATTGACATGAAATTATTAGACTAAATTCATTGATTCATTTTTGATTTTCTATAATGAATAATGCCTAAATTTTATGAATGAATTGATTAGTTTAGATCATGGTATGAGTGAACATTATTATCATTTTCTTACTAATATAAATATCCTTTATTTTGGTTCACAACAGATCAAATGAGCTCCAACTGGAATGAAATATTTGGAAAATAATATTTATGAAATTTATATTCTATATTACCCATCATCATATCAAATAGATACTAGAATTTATTGCAATTATTCAATTTGTTGTTTATCCCCTGGAATTTGATTCAAGTGAAAAAACACATAAACAGGTTCAATACCATGAGAATCTCTTGGGTTCACATGATATTATGGGATAAATAATTTATGCCTTTTGATATATTTTAATCCAAACTGCATCCATTGGATTCTCATGTAACTCAGTATGTTAGTAAAAAACATGTAATATTGTATTGTTTTATTATATTGATATATCTTCCATTATTTTGTCTCAAACAAAAATGGATTTATATTGATTGGAGAATTTATGATAAATTACTCAAATAATTGTATATATTTTTCAATAAACCATACATTGATTTGATTCCCAGATTATTTTTTATGTCTTAATGTATGATTTGACATTAGTTATAATTTTTTATTGGTGGAGAAATCATGTATTTGTGGGTCAAAGTTATACAAAAATATCCAATAGAGATGATATATCAATAAAATAATATAAATATGATTTAAAATTTATATGAATAATATAAACATTTATTGGATACATGAATTTCATAATATGATGTAAGGAGGTGCTTGTCCCCTTGATTTGGAGCTAGGTGAAAAATAATATTAAAGGGGTAACTTCCATGAGAACAAAAATTAATGGATATGAAATCAGGGAATAATATTCACTAAGTCTTGTTTATCTATTTGAATCAATGTGATATCCATGAAAATTTCATGTATCATATTATGATGGAAACCAACAGGTAACTTTTAGGTCCACAAGGATAGATACCCTAGGAGGGGGGGGGGGTGAATCAGGGTATGACATATTAAATATAACGCCCCTTTTGATCTTGTTTTTCTGTTAGACAAAACCCTCTTCTCTCTATTTCTCGATGAAGTGTATGAAAAAACATAAAATAATGCACAAGACACATTGATTTTTACTTGGTTCACCCTCACTGGGCTATGTCCAAGGAGCATACACCAGCAGGGTACCGATGTACCTATTCTACTATATGTGTACTGTTGTTTACAAGTATGAAGTGGACTCATTGTCCCTCCTAGTTTACAACCACTCACAATATGAGAACTCATTGCTCTCTAAACTAAAGTGAGATCACTGCTTCATCAGAAGATCCACTCACAATTTATAGACCTGTAGGTCTCATAGATACCACTAATGAATGAATACTCCACTTTACGTAGATTCTCTATAGAAGTTCAATGTTCATCCACTGATGAATACCCATTTTCCTATGAACACTAGGAAATTCTTTTGGAAACACCTTCACAAGGCACTATACTTCACGAGGCTCCCAATTTCACGAAGCTCAAATAAGCCTTCGCGATGCTCCTTTATTTTTTCTATGAACTTTCATGAAGCTCAAGTCGTCACAAAGAGACATCCATTGCGATGCTCAATGAGCCAAAGTTGAGCTCGCAACTTTCTCAAGGCTAGATTTGCTGCCACGAAGCTCTTCTTTCGCGAAGCACACTGCCTTCGTGAACTACCTTTGTGAGCCTAGAGCAAAATATTTTCTTCAAAAACGCTCTCTTATTCTCCTAAGAGGGTCATGGACTATTTATAGGTGATTCCACAAACCCTCAAACCTTCTACATGAATTCATCACCACGTCATCTCAAATCACGAAGCTCCGATGTTCCCGCCAAAATTATATCAAAATTGCAAAACACCATGACAATTTTTCAATTGTGGAGCTCATTGTAATTGTGTATCATCCCATCACTTCAATCTCACCTTCGCTGAAGCTCCCTCGCAATTCCCTTCATTGTCGTGATTCACTTCAACCTCTACCATTCGTGAAGATCATCTTTATCGCGAATCATCACCATCAACATTATTCTTTTGTCATGGTTCTTTGTCAAAATTTATTATCAACAAAACATCTAGATCTCAACAATTCCCAATGGAAACCTTATTTTTCGATAAACACAATCATCCCAAAATGTTGCAATGTTACCCTGAGGGATTTTTTCCCACCAGTAACATTGTATCAATTTATTATAATTTTCTATCACCCATTAGGAGGGAAAAATTGAGAAAACAACATCAAATTGATGTAAACTTATAGTAAAACATTCCTAGAATGATTTTTTATTTTTAATAAATAATAATTCATGAATTTTATACTTACATTTAATGGTGTGGATTAAGGTATGATTTCAATTTTATAAAAAAAATTAATATTTTGGAAATAATTTGTGTAGGGGTTGAAACTTAACACATACTCATTGTTTGACATCAAATAAATGTACTATGATATTCATGTAATTTAGAGTATATTTTAATAAAAGATATCTCAATTAGGATCCTTAATTTTATTGTATGATTTAATGTGGTTCTTTCCCCCATGTTTGGAGTTACATGAAAAATCACATAAAGGATTCAGTACTAGTTGAATAAACTAGCATTAACATTAAATAATAAGAGAATGATCACTAAGTCATTTTAGATCTGTATGAATCAATGTTTTATCTACTAGAAACTTGTGTCACTCTATATTATTGAAAAAATATGTATCATTCTATAGTTTTTTAAAATATCATATCTTTGGTTAGGGGTCAAAAACAAGAAGACAACAATATAGTGACGGGAAAATCCTGATGTCCCATCCCAAAATAATGTTTTATAATTTTAATAAATCAGTCATCAATTTAATTCATGGTTTGATCTATATGGATTAAGGTATGATTTTACATTGTTAAAGATTTGTAATAATGGAATAATCATGTCTAACGGGGTTAAAAATAACCTATGTATGTCCATTTGATATGAAATATTAGAATATTGATATTTATTTCATTTAAAATCTGTAGGTATCATTGTTACATAGAATAGATACCTAAATTTTCCAATATTATTGAATTTCATGGTTTCTCCAGTATTTCTAGTTTAATGAAAAATCATTTGAAATTTGGGAATAACAATATATTTGACATGGATTAAAATGAAATATTGGTAAAATGACCAACTATTTGTATTTGATCTATTTGAAACAACATTTAATCTATCAGATGATTAAGATTCATGGAATGATAGAAAAAATGAAACGTGCTATAGTTTTATTAAAATTACATATCTCCCACTAGGTTATAATAATGATGATAATACATAGGAATTACATGAAAAAATAGTTGAATATTCATTGAATATTCTATGATCTGTTGGAATCAACAGTGTATCAATCACATTCATGGATTTATCATTGATAGTTAAAGTATGATTTCTCATTTTAAACATTTTTTATAATGTAATATCATGTGTGTATGGGTAAAAAATAATAAAACAAGCTTTTATTAACATGAAATATTAGGAAAATGATCTCTAAGTCATTTAAAAGCTGTTGGTATAATTGATACATCAATCCAAAAAACAAATTTATCTAATTATCTATTGTGTAAATATTACTATATTCGTATAATACTAATCTAACACACATTGATTGACCTTAAATATTTGGATAATGATCAATGAGCCGTTTTTATTTTAATTAATCAACAATATATCCATTAGATTCTTGTTTCAATTAGTACAATAGAAAACATCACGTAACATTGAATAGTTATATTTAAATTAACTATCTCTCGTCGAGGGGACACAATGATTAAATGATATGTATTTACATGAAAACCTAGTAAAACACTATGTGAATAATTTTTGATCTATTTAAACCTAATGCACATCAATAGATGTCACATATTTATTGGTATATGTTAAACTAGGTTTTTAACAATAATAATCCTCGCTTAGCTAATAATTAAATTTTGTAGTAAGAAATTTTATTATATCTATTCATTATTTTTTTATTTATGATGATTTAAATATGTATCAGAATAAACAAGGTTTTTAATATTATATATGTGTAAACTAAATAAACAAGGAATTAATATAAATATTAATATTAGTTTTCATTTTTCAATTTTTTTTCTAATTTATCTGTAGGTTGATGTAGGGAAAGAATATGGGTAGAGAATATAACGATTTTGACCATGTTTTTCATCATTGTTTGTATCAAAAAAATTTATTCAGCGGATTTATTACATTGAATATGATTTATGTTGTAATACATACACATATAATATAAGTTAGTGTTCATCATTGCATATCACAAATGTCTTTTTTTGGAGAGCATTAACGGTCGTCTACACCAGTCACTAAATATCAATAATGTTACTATTAATGTAATCCTTGGATGTTCCCAATAGTGACCATTATGGGTTTTATCAAATTATCATTAGTGAATGGCAAAATGAGGCCACAAAATTGAGTCATTTTGTGGGGAGAAGGACTTATAGTAATGTTGTATATATCTCATGCCTGCATATTTAAATATAAAAAAACTATTTTTGTTATTTAATCATATAATTTATGGAAACATATTTAAAATATTATTCATTTTGGTATGAAACTTGTGAAATATGATGAATTTAAAAAAATGTAAAAAAATATGAATTCATAATGAAGATGATTTTTTATGATGCGATCTAGAATAATGCCCAAGTCAAAGGATCAAAATTAAATATTCAATAGAAAATGATGCCAAATATGTTATAAAATTGATGTTCATCTATTATATTATCAATTCACAACATGAAACTCATCATAATTTCATGATATGAAAAGGCATGGAGAAAAATATCACATAGAAAAGGAACTCTAACATCCACATCCAGATACAGAATCATCTAAATTTAGTTTAAAATGTAACCAATCCCCTAATATTATGTCCCATAATAGTAAGAGATTAATAAATATGTTTTTATGACTAATTTTATATCCCACGAGATATTTTAGATGATAAATATATTTCATGGTTGATTCTATAATGATATGAATTCATAAAAAGAATATTTCCCTAGAGTCTAAAGTGTTTCACCACTGCTAGGTTATTCCATCATTGCACAAAAAAAATTATTTTTTCAATCCCTTTTATATTACATGGATTAACATCAACATTGGTCATTCATTGATGTTTCAAGTGATGAAATTATAATGGGACTATGTTAGTTTGACAATTCTTTACTTCTTGATTGGTTATATATTAGCATGAAAATTATCCACCTTCTAATTTCTTTCATCATAATAATTTGTTACCGAATTAAGAAAAATCATTAATAGTATTTCTAATTTACCTAATTAATGTATGAACATTTTATGTATATGAAAAATTATTTAGAAAATGGCTTGTAATAAAATAATTAATTATTCGACAAAATATAATTGAGCATATGAAAAACTGAAAATCAAAAAACTGATATGATTTTCCAAGACCCAATATTTCATTAGATTCGATTCTAATGAAAACATAACTAAAATAGGATTAATTTTTACCCCACACTACATGATCATAAAAATAAATGATCTTTGTACGTTTTGCCATTTCAATTTAAGATATTTCTTTCTTTCATAAATTACCAATATATCCCACTCAATAATTTTAAATTTCAAAAAGTAATTTTAAAATAATATATACTTTTTTACTAAAAAATCACTACATACTATAGTAAATTACATAATATCTTAATTTTGGGATTTTTTAAAAAATATTTATAAATTTCATTAGCCTAGTTGGAGATAAATATTCCCTGTAAGTTTTTTATGTTTCCTTAACTATTTTAAGGGATTGTTGTCGATAATTCTTATCTAAATTAATAATAGTTAAAATTGTATCTATTTTTATATATATTATTTTGGGACTTATAATTTTTTGTTTCAGGACAAAATTAGACACATTATTACTCAACTCATGTTAAATATCAATTGAAAATCATGTATATGATCCAGATTTGGAGTGAATTGTAATAAAAAAATAAATTATATAAATGATGATTTGTATATAGGGGAATTTCATTGTATGATTGGTTTATTTCCACACAGATCACTAGAGATGCTTAAACTCATGAATAATTTAAGACCCTATTGGTAAGGGATTTGATCCATCATCTATAAGAATCTAGTCATTTAAAGTTTATTTATGATTTAGCTGACAATAATGAAAATGATTTTCAATTCAATCCAATTTTTGGATATGCCACATGAAAATATGATTTCTCATATAGGGTGTTTTCTGGAACCATTAGACGCACTTTGATTCAATAAGGTCATGACAGATGTGTTAAGATAGATGTTATTTAATTATTCATTAAAAGACAAAAAAATAGAATCAATACAAAACATCTCACCTCATTCCAATACTTTGTGGGATGGGTTTTATAAAAAAATTTAACCGTGAATCACTCCCCATTATGATATTCATGAACATCATAGTTGATATTATAGATATTAACAAATTTTTATGATGAATATCTTATCAATGAATATGAAAATTTAATAAATTTATTTCAAAAAAATCATCACCAAGGTATAGAACAATGTATTTTAATTTATAATATTTATAAAGGTTTTGTTCAGTAAAAATGGGTTTATTCTTTCCTATAAATCATTTGTTTAGGAAACAAAATATCACACATATTTTAATATCCTATATTGTTTTTCATGTATGTTTTTTTAGATCATAATCACTCACATTATTTTTCATACATGTTGTATTTTTTTCATAATCATGTATGTTGTCATACAATGTAACAAGATATATTGTTTTATAATATTATAAACCATTATCATAAGCATGTTATGAATCATAACCACATGCATAACAATCACCTATATCATAACAAGGTTATTCATCTTAACCACATGCATCATACTCAACGGTATTTTAACTTGGTTATGCATTGTAACCACATGAATCATAATCCAGAATCTTAACTAGGTTAAGTACCAAATTGTAATCCTGAATCATAACGAGATTATATATCACACAATTTAACTATTATAAATCATAATCAGTATGAATCTTATCCATGCTATGAATTTTAAGCATGTCATGTTTCATAACCACTATATGCATTATATTCCAGACAACCATTATGACCATATTATTAATCGTACTCATGAAATGCATTATAATCTTATCTTACTTTAGTACCGATTATATACTTTTCATACCCATTGTTTAAAAGGTTTTCACTTACAATTTTCAAACTAAAACGATGTCATTGAGTTGGTTATTCACCAATATAAATGATGTCATTTATTCTGTTTGTTTTGACAGTTGTAATTCCAGGTGTCTAAGTCCTTCCAAATTTTATAGATAAATACGAATGTTGGATGAAACATTATGATTGGAAACTAAGGTATATAAATAAGTTTTCATTAAAACCAGAATACAAAACTTTTTCTTCTATCATGTTATAGAGAGAGATATTGAAACTTCACTCTTTCTTCGAGTGAAGGTCTTGAAGAGACATGATGTTAAAATCCTATTCCGGGTTCTTGTATTTTTATATGTGCTTTGTTTTTTATTGTGAAACTGATCTTTGTGATAATGATCGAGGTCCTACGTGGTAAAAATATGTGATGCTGATAATCGTATTGATGGTTATAAACTCTTTGAAAGACATATGTTCTAATTACCATCTTAATCAAGGGATTATGATGATAGGAAGATAGTCATCCTGATCATCGTATCAAGGGCTAACCAAGGTGGTGGTAAGACATACCTTTTATCCTAGGTGAAAGGATATCCTACTCTTTGGGATAAAATATTTATAATACCTTTACATTCCACTTCCATTTCTCATAGAAAGGGAATTTTTTTGTTTCCAATTTATATTCATATTCTTTTCTATTTTAATTGTTTCAATTATGTTCCATTCATTACATATTTTATTAAGAGATTCTGTATAATGTATAGTTGAATAACTAATATTTTTATTACTCTAGTCATTATATTCAATTCTAATACAATTTTTTTTCCATTACTAGTGGTATTATAACATATCTATTTTTATATACAAGACATGTATGGTCAATTATATTGGTTGTGAATTGTATTATTTTAAAACCTCTTAAGCTAAATTCATTCATAGTAGTTTACATTCAATGTTTTTATCCTACAATTCACCCCCTCATATATTGTTCCATCTAATATACATATACATATATATTATAAACAAAAAATTGGTATAGAGGATGTTTCCAATGATTTTTATTACATGCCTTACTTCTTTCTATAAGACAATTGAATCTCTTTTACAAACCCTTAATTAATAATACTTTCTACACTAACGTGTGGAGTGGAAAAGTATTGTTTTATAATACAGAAGAAATGAATATTGGATAGGGTCAAAACATAAATCCTACTAGAAAAAATATTTTTATGGGAATGATTATGAGTACTAGAGAGGTCGAATGAAGACTTTTGTTATTAATACTGGAGTGGAAAACATTGTCCTGCATAATTGTTATTAAAAAATGACCAAAAAGGAAGTTAAAAACATCAAAAACCAAGAGAAACAAGAATATCAAATAAAGTAAAAGGTATGAAATACATTGTGGTGTTCCATTATATGGAATATATATATTCAGATATCATCATGTGAAGTAGAAAATTGAATATTGAAGAAATTGGATGTCACACAATTTGGTTCATCCAATGTTATAGAAACAAAAATATCAATGCTTCATGTAAAATATAATGGTTTTGTTTTTTCTTATTGAGAATCAGTATAAAAAATGAAATAATGATTTATGACAAGAGTCAAAAAAAATTCAATCGATGGGTGAAAAAAGTCTTGATGATGATGATCTAGTAGAAAAAGATTATTGATATAATACCAAATAAGTGTTAATAAAAAAGAACACCTATTATAGAGAACATGAAAGTTACTCAAATCAACCTTGATGGATTATTTGGTACCCTCTTACTGCACGAGATAAGAATGAAAAGAGATGATGAATTCAATAAGGAAAATAATGTTAATTAAAGTGTATCTCTTACTTCTACATCCAATGTCTAGACTCTATAAATGATAATAAGATACAAAGATAAAAAAATCTATTGTTATATCAGAATCTACTAAAGTTGATCACTCAGGGAATTAGTTAGGAAATATTTCTCAAAGGATGAAAAAAATATTTGGAAAGAAATACTTTCAATAAATATTTAAAGAAGAAGACAGAAAGGATAAGAATGACTCAGAAGTAATATGTTATGATTGTAATAGAGCATGTCATATTAAACAAGATTTTACATTACAAAAAAAGACAGGAAGGACAAACATTCTGAAAGAAAAAAGTATTAGCAGACAGATACAAACAAATCATGAATGATAATGATACTTGGAGTGTTAGTGGTGGTTATTCTTTTAAAAAATCCTTTGAATACAAATCTTCTGGTCAGAAAAATATAAGATTCATATCCATTCTACCTATTGAAAATCATTATTTCATAAATAAGGTACACAATTATGAATCTATTACAAATATATCATTAAATGAATATTATCCTGATGAGAAATATTATTACACTTAAGATAAAAAATCTTCTTCAGTGGATGAAAATTTACCTTCTTTTGAACAATTATTCATATTTTCCAAATTACATGATAATGAAAATTCAAAACTCAAGAAAAATCTTGATAAAGAAAATTATATGATAAAAATTCATACAAAATAAGTATCAAATCTTTCCAAATATCTTGATAAGAAAACTCATTATTTTGAAAATATTTCAAAAACCCTTATAGAAGTAATTTTTAAGAAAGATAAACATTCTTTGGACATTGACCTTGATTTTTTAATGAAAAAGGTTTTTGAAACTAAATAAATTCCAAAACAATTTCTTATGATAATTATAATTTAGCCATTAGACTAAAATATGAAATATTTTCTATAATGAAACTTTTATCATATTTCACTACGGGAAGAAAATAATTTGAAAAAATGTTATTATCAAATTCATCCTCTAAGAAATAGATATGTAATAAGTTACACTAAATCAAAACCAATATTTAGTCATAACTATTTTTTTCCCCAAAATAATCTATTCTATACTAAATTTCATTTTGGTTCACATTAGGAATAAAATTTTTCTCTTAATAAATCAAAATCTTTAGGATTTCATAAATATCATTATTTTTCATAAAAAAAGTGGATACCTAAAATACATTTATCAAAAATTTCAGGATCCAAATGAGTTTGGCATCCGAAAAAATAAATTATTTCTTTTTCTGAAAAAATTTAAATGCTCCAACAACATGATCATTTGGTATATAGAAAGTGTTTTTTCTCAAAAAAAGGGAAAAAATATTTCATTGAAAAGATTATTGAAATGAATGGTAGAAGAGTGACATTCAGAGATAATGCTTAGGGAAATATCATTGGTATATGTAATATTGTTCTTTTAGGAAAAGTATTAATTTAAAATGTTTTTTTGTCAAAGATATTATGGAAAACCTTATATGAATAATCCAAATATGTGATGAAGGATACCATTTTATTTTTAAGAATGATAAATGTTTATTTCACATTTCCAAGGATGAAATCATTATTTTTTTTCAAAGGCATGAGAATATATACACAATCAAATTATAAGACCATAGAAACCAAGACCTACCTTTCTTAAGTGAATTGGAAGAAAAATCATGGTTATGGCATAAAAGGTTAGAATATTGTAACCTTAGGAACATTTGTAAACTCTCCAAAAATGCTTATTAAGGAACTACCAGACCTAAGGTATGAATATTCAAATGTTTGTGACCCTTTTCAATTGGAATGAAATATAAAACTAGCTTTAAATCGTCAATGATGTTTTAATGTCAAATGAATTAAAATTTCAATACATGGATCATTTAGGTCCTACACATACTGGATTCATTGGAGGAATGTACTATGTATTTTTTTAGTTTAAGAATAAAATATATTTACATGGAACTACTTTTTAAAAATTAAATATGAAGACTTTTTATATTTCAAATCTTTTAGATCCCAAGTTAAAATTGAGAAAAACCAACCACTGATAAATATTAATTGTGATCATGGTTGAGAATTGAAAAATTCAGATTTTGAAACATTTCAAAGTATGAAATTTATTACACACAACGTTTCTAAACCAATAGGCCAATAGAAAAGTGGTGTTGTTGAAATAAGAAATGGTATTCTTCAGAAAACACAAGATCCATGTTGAGTGAATACTCAATTGCTATGTATTTTTGGGATGAATCTATTAGTACTGCATATTATACTATAAATGATGTTTTTACTAGGCCTTTTCAAAAATAAACACCTTATGAATTATTGACTGGCTAAAAATTCAATGTCTCTTAAATCAGAGTATTTGGATGCAATGTATTCTTATATAATACGAAAGATAATTTTCATAAATTTTCACCAAAATACGATGAAGGAATCCTTCTAGTTTATTCCACTACTTATAAGGCTTATACAGTTTTTAATAAATAGTATTCTACTATTGAGGAAATAAGGAACATAAAATTTGATGAAATCAACCCCTTTATTTTTAATCAATCCTTACCCAAATAAACAAATGTGTTTTCACAAACTGATTTTCATCTTTTCATTGAAAACTCTTATGAAAATGAATATACACCAGAAAATGGTTCTGAAATATTTACCATAGAAGA
Source organism: Viscum album (assembly GCA_963277665.1). Lineage (NCBI taxonomy): Eukaryota > Viridiplantae > Streptophyta > Magnoliopsida > Santalales > Viscaceae > Viscum > Viscum album. The sequence continues at coordinate 1,035,815,663 of OY728122.1, read as the reverse complement.
CATTATATCTTATGTAGATGAATAGGTTTTACAAAAGCCAAATAAATTATTTAATAGGAATCATCCTAGTGATAATATCATTAGATATGTAAATAAATCAATAAGAACTAGAAATTCCTAGAGAAATGAAATAGAACAACTTGTTTTTCAATATCAATTTGATCATAAAACATCGAATGATGACTTAGGTGATGAACATTGGATTAAAGAAATGCAATATGAACTAAATGAATTTGATAGGAATTATGTATTGAAATTGGATAAATGAACTATAGAGACAATTGTAATTGGTGTAAAATGGGGTTTCAAAAACAATTGTGATGATAGTGGAGTCATTATAGGAAATAATACATGATTTATTGATAAGGGATATAATCAACAAGATGGAATAGACTATGAATAATCCAATTCTCCAGTTTCTAAATATGAACCTACTCTAATTATATTCTCTATTACTGTATACATCAATTTTAAACATTTTCAAATGGATGTAAAATTTTATTTTTGTAATGGTTTTTTCCAGGAAGAATTTTTTTTTGAAAAAACTTCAGGTTCTATAGATTCAAAACATCATGATCATGTTTTTAAATATAAAAAATCTTTATATATCCATAAACAAGCCCCAAGAGCTTGGTATGATAGAATTACATGATTTTTTTACAAAAAGATTATACCAAAGGTACCGTTGATCCAACTCATTTCATAATAATGGAAAAAATGTTTTTATTATTAAAACCTATATTGATAAAATCTTATTCAGATTAACTAAGATATATCTAACTGATTTTTTCGAAAATATAATGAAATATGAGTTTGAAATGAGTATGATGGGTGAGTTAACAATATTTTTAGGTTTTCAAATATCCATGAAACAAGAAAAAACCTGTATATAACAACTAACTATATCAAAAACATACTCAAAATGTATGGATATGAAAACACTAAAAGTATTATCACACTTATTGGTACATCAAATATACTTGATCATGATGAAGTTGGGAAACTAGTGGTTGAAAAAACATTTAGAGGTATGATAAAATTTTGTTATACGTGACAACTAGTAATATTGAAATACTATTTTTGATGTTATTATGTGAATTATACAAATATAATCCCAAATAATCCAATTTAAAAGCAGTGAAATTAATTTATCTCTACTTAAAGGGAACTATAGATTTAGTTCTATTCTATTCTTCTAGAAATTATTTTGTTTGGAATAGTTTTTAGACGATAAATTTTTTTGTTGTAGAATGGATAGAAAAAGTACAGCTAGAACATGTCATTTCTTAGATGATTCTTTGGATTCTTCTTCATGCATGAGGGAACACTCAGTAGAACTTTACACTACTGAAGCTGATCATGTAGTAGCTGGATGTTGATGTGCTCAGGTGTTTTGGAAGCAACACACACTCACTGACTTTGGCATGAGTTTTTTCATAACTCAAATACTATGTCATAATACTAGTTCCATTTCTCTTAGGAAAAACCCAACACATCACTCGCGTGAAATAAACATAGATATTAGGAATGAATTTCGTAAGGATCATACACAAAAAGGTGATATTATTTTACAATTCTTCGTAATGCAAGAACAACTTGTTGATATTCTCACAAAACCATTATCTTCCGACATATTTGAATATATTAAACAAAAACTCAAAATTATTTCTATAAAGTAATCATTCACACATATCTATTTTTTAAACCATATTGTTAGATTATGTTACTCCTTTTAAAAGGAAGAGTATACCAAATTTTATTAGATTCACCTTTTAATTGTATGTTTATTGGTTTTATCATATATAATTTTTAGTTTTATGTTTCTAGGTTTTTACTCCATTCTATTTTATGTCATCTACACAGACAAGTTTTTCTTTAATTACATTTATTTATTGTTTTTTCACTTATCAATTCTTCATGAATATTGGTTTCACTATAATTGGTTTCAATTATTAGTTTTATTGTTAATCAGTTTCACTATTATCGGTATTGGCTTTAGCAGTTCCTTGTTTTATCAGTTTCATTTTTATTGGTTAGAATTATTAGTACTATACTAGACCACTGGTATTGGAATACTTTATTGATTCTAGAATATTGGATTTGGTATAATTTATCAGTACTAAATTTTTATAATTGAATTATTCTTTTGGTACTTGATTATCGGTGCCAACCTATTTGATTTTATCGGCTTTAGAATTCTTATCGGGTTTACATTTTTTATTTCTTTTAGTTTTTTCATAAAAAAATATACATATTGATTAAAATACATCAATCCTGATACTCTTAAACGTAAAATTTCTAAAGAATTATTTTTTTTGTTTAATTAGTAGTTTCTGAATGAATATTTTTTAATACAAATCAGGTTTAGTCTAAATACAGTTTTCATTTAAAGAAAACCACAAGAGTTAAAAATCATTCTCAACCATCATGTCTTTTTGATCTAATCATGATAATCAATTTCCATTTAAAAAAACCAAACCCACATTGAATTAATCTATTTTTCCCTCAATTCTAGCATCTCTATAAATAGTAAGCATGGTTCGTAATTTTTTCATACAAGATTTTTCATAATCAGAGATCTACTTAGATTTCATAACCAGGAAGATCATCACTGTTTGAGTAAGAATTTCATGACTGAGTGTGGTGATTCTTCATCGAATGAAATGTCTCCAAAATAATTCTCATGCATGACTTTTTTAGGTGACATGTTAGTGTCCTAAGATATTTATGACACTTTTGATTAGTTTTAAAAAATGATTATAAGTTTTCATGGGTGGGAATCCATTTGGGTGAAAAGAACTAATCCAGGTCAGGATTATGTTTATCATAATGAGGTGTTACAATATTTTTAATCAATTGAGAGAGAAATGGATCTTAATATTTCATTTATGATATATGATAAGATGAATACTACCTCCATAAAACAATGAGCTACATTTCCATGTGTTCCATTTAAGGGTGATTCACTATGCCATTCTCATAAATTACCAAAATCTAATGGATCTTTTGATAAATATAATGTTGAAGAATATATTTTTGAGCTTCATGATGAAAAAAAGGATATTACGTCATTTATCAGAGGATAATATACTCATAACGCTCAGGATGCAAGGATTTTTTGTGCTGAGATAGGGTGATAAGGAAAAATTGAACGGTTTGGATGTATATATCCTTGATTATTTGGTAAACATGAGAATATTCAACCATATAAGGGTTTATATTCCTAAAAATTAAGAAGATTAAATTTGGTGATAAAAAATAACAGTTGATCATGTTTCCCACTATTTTAATATGTTTCGGATATAATTCTTGAGATTGTGTAACATGGAAATTATGTCAGATCCAACTTCCATCAAAGAGACATTAATCATTTAGGATATGATAAAGAGCCTCAAGTTAGGATTCAATCCTGAATTGAAATTTTTTTGAGAAAGATCTGGATGCTGAGAACGAAATTTATTTAGTCGATGGTATTGAGAAACCTTCAATGACATACAAGAAATCATCAAATAAAATAATGATACTTAATAATAAATCTCCCATGCCATTAAAGATAAAAAATGTTGTATATGATGAAGTTGTGGCCGAATGGAGAAAGAAAAATCACGAATGGAATGATGGGGATCCTATGTTTGTTTTAGATCCAGCCAAAGTATTGGATTTAAAAATAAGATCACTAGAGGCTTCGTAAAATGAAGAGAAGAAAAAGATGATGAAGAAAGTAGTGGATCAAAAAATTGACATTGATACTCTACTCAAAATATCTGGGAAAGGAAAAATCAGAATTTTAATAACGGAGCGACCAGTTCAGACTCATTCAGATCCAGCAGTAAAAAAAAGAAAAATCAACCTTCTAAAAATTTGGCTACACAATATCTTTCTCAAGAATATGAATAATAATAATAATAATAAGGTAAATAATAACAGGAATATGAATAATAAGTGTAGGATTAAAATATACAAGAAGAAATATAAGTGTAAGATAAAGAAGATGAAAACATTAGAAGTCATACCATAGAATCCTCAGAAGTTCCATCATTTAATTTTCCATATTCAAATATTCTTACTTACATGAAATATTCTCAAAAGTTATTCTCCATGAATGTTATTTAGATATCTGATAAAGAAGAGGAATAATCTGATAAGAATCAGAATCTTCCAGCTCAAGTGATCGGTACTGAAACTCACTTCGGTGATCTCCCACAATACACTGAAGTCACAGATTCTGAATGAAAAATAACTATAAATGTAATTCAGTACATTGAACATGCCTTGAATAAATTTGGGAATATGGTAACTTTCATTAAAAATAATTAAGCCAAATTAGAAATCCATTCAAATGCTCATTATGTTAGAATTGAATCTCTCAAGGTTCTGATGAACGAGTTTCTTAATCTTGATGTTGATATCAATATTTTCATGGAACGTGCTGCTGAGCATAGTAAGGCTTCGAATATGGTTGTGAAGTGGTCAAATAATGTTGATGATAGTCTCAAGATTCATCTAGACAAACATGATGAATTGGTACATTAGGTAAATTTTCACAACTCTATGTATCAAAACATGGCTGTTGATTTGAATAAAAATATTTCTTTCCTTCAAAGACCAAGTACCTCGTATGTAATATTCTCTAAAGAGCTTGTTGGTCTAAAGGAAAAATTGGACAATTGGTGTAATAAGGTTGTTTCACACAAAAAATGAGTTTTTATCCTAGAAATGGCCTGCACACTTAGGTTGGACGATTTAAATAACATGGAAGTAAGGATTAAAGCTCATGAAGAAACTAATTGGTTTCATGAATATAGGATCTAGAAGAAAGAAACAATTATTTCTAAACCATAGGAGAAGTAGAAACCACATCAATAAGCTCTTGAAAAACTATTGGAGGACGAAAATGAGTTAAAAAAATGAAGCATACAATGTTTAATATTGTTTATCTAAGAGGAAAGAATGATATTTGAAATGATTTTTTATTAATATTTTGTTTCATGTAATAATTATTATTTCATACTTTTTTTAACTAACCATTTTCAATAAATGAATAATTTCCCTTAATCTTTATAAAAGTCAAAAAGGGGAGTATAGTTTTGAAAATAATAATCTCATGAATATCATATTAAGGGGTAGAACACTAAAATAAAATTAAATAGAATATGACACATGTAGTTTTTTAAACCAAACATGGAGTTAGTTGTTTTAAATAATACTTTTTTGAAGATTTATTAATCTCAGGGGGAGAGAAGTCTTTATTTTTTATTTTATTTTTCTTCTTTCTAAAAAGTGAAATATTGTTGAGTCAAAACATGTTTCGACTTTCATATCAAACATTTTTATTGGAAATCACAAATCACACATATCATAATCATATATATTGCTTATCAGTTATGTTTTTTTATAATCATAAACACTCACATTTTTTTTCATACAGGATGTATTCTCTTCATAATCATGCATGTTGTTTTAAAATGTAACTGTATATATTGTTTTAGAATCATAATCACTTATATCGTAACAAAGTTATGCATCGAAACCACATGCATCAAAATCTCATGTATCGTAACTAGTTTATTCATCTTAACCACATGCATCATAATCAGTTGTATCTTAACCATGTTACACATCTTAACCACATGCATCGTAATTAAGAATTGTAACCAGGATAAGTATCGAATTTTAATCATGCATTATGACCAGATTATATATCATTCATTGTAACAAATATAAATCATAACCAATAATCATATTATACATATTAATCATTGTAATCATGTAATGTATCAGGACCACTATATCAATTATAGTCAAGACAAGATTTATGACCATATTATTAATCATACCCATGTAATGAATTATACTCTTATCTTACTTAAAAAATGATTCCATGCTTTTCATACCCATTGCTTCATACCTTTTAACATACTATTTTCTAACTAAAAGGATTTTGTTGAATTGGTTATTCACCAATAAAAATGATGTCCTGTATTATATTTTTTTACTGTTCTAACACTATTTTCCCATGTCCATCCTAAATTTTGGGAGAAATATGATTCTTGAAGGAAATATGACCATTGGAGATTGAGTCATCTAGATAGGAGGTCATTAGAACCATAATACACAAAACATTCATTAATTAAGTTATAGATAGATGTAGTGCAACTTATCTCTTTGTTAATGTGAAAGCCTTAATGATACAATAAGTGAATGTCTTATTCCGGGTTCTTGTATATTCAAATGTTCTTTATTTTTCATTGTTTTACAGGTCATTGTGACAATGATAGAGGTATTCCAATGATAGAAAGATGTGTTTCCGATAATCGTATCGAGGGGTTTTAATTGTTTGACAGATAGAGGGTCCAGTTACTTTCTTAATCGAGGGCTTCCAAGGATAGGAAGACAATCGTTCTGATCATCATATCAAGGGCCTATCGAGGTGGTGTTAAGACATTTCTTTTATCCTAAGTGAAATAATACTATACTCTTTGGGATAAAAGAATTTTAATATCTTTATTTTCTACTGTTATTTGTAATAGAAAGGTAATTGTTTTGTTTCCTCTTTCAATCCGTATTCAATTCTACTGTAATTTTTTCAATAAGGTTACATTAATTACATATTGTATTAATAGATTCTATATGTTTTATGGTGGGAAATACCATATTTTTATTACTTTGATCATTTTATTCAATTCAAATTCAATTTTTTTCCATTACTTATAGTATTAAAACATTTCTTTTTCATTATATCCAAGACCTGTATAGTCAATAAAATTGGTTTTGAATTGTATTAGTTTAACACCTCCGAAACTACGTTATTTCTTAAGAGATTAATTAAAATTTTTTAGCAAAAAAATTACCCCATATAGTATTTTTCCATCTAATATACATATACATATATATTATGATCGAACTGGTCTATAAGAAGAAGAAAAATTATCATCAATTCCATAGAAGGCATGCCATTGATAAGGAAATAACAAAAACAAACTACAAAATTATGGATGACATGGTTTGAAATGATTTCCAATAACAAATGTAATGAACTTAATAACGAGTGATGAAAATTTTAGATAAAAAGGGATATATAATATCTCAAATAGAGGAATTGATAAAGAAATTTAATGAAACAATGGATCATAAAAATCCCAAAGGTATGTATATTGAATATATCATTAATGATAATTAAAATAATCAAAATAAATTCAATAGTATGAGTCAAAAACACCCAAAAATAATGTATTACAACTAAAATAATATTAATAAATAAAACAATAACCATAGGCCCCCTCACTCAAAAATCAAATTCACTACATAGATGCGTCTTTGGATTACACAATTACTAAAATTGGATAAATTATAATGTAAAATAAATATGATTCAAACTTTAAAAAATAATACCTAATAAATTATTTGTTTTTTGTGGATAAGGTCATTTAACAACATCGGGAATTTTTTAGGGGGTGGAAGCTTCCTTGTATCCTAGAAAAAACCCACAGGGGGATGTTAAAAAAATCACCTAAATAAGGATATAACTCACCCATGAAAAAATTGTATTGATAATTATAAAATAATAAAAAACAAGACAAATAAAGTAATGAACATACAAAAACGTGATGGAATAATCAAAGGAAGAACATCCATCACCATTCTTTCCACACCTACAATTTTTTGAGAGAGAGAGAAAATAAATTCTTGAATACTAGAGGGGTAAGTTAATTGAAATTATTAAAAATTGAAATTTAATATTCCTTTAATTAAATTAATTGGAAACATTACATGGTACTCAATGTTTAATAAAGAGTAGGTTATTAAGAAAAGAATGTCAAATGAAATTGAAATAATACCCCCGAGGATGGATTACTCTACTATAGTGTAAATAGATCGAACTAAAAATAAAAAAGTTTCGTGACTGGTTTTTCAAATTTTGGTTAGTTATAATAAATTTAGAAAATAATTATGTAATTTAGGTTAGGGTGTAAATAAAAAGTCTTATTCCACCTTCAAATATAGGGAATTGATGGGGTAATTATCAAATGATTCTCACTTTAACTAGATGATGTAATTGTGTAATACCTATAGGGATTGATCGAAGACATTATAGACAATATCCAAATTCTTATCATCCAAGTGGACTTTTGTGATTGAAAAACATTTGGATATGAAATATATCATTATTGTTAGAATATTTTTTCAATTGAAAGTGCAGAGATCATAATTGAATCTATTATGTGGTGACTGGGAGTGGGTATTGACTTCCATTTTGACATACATAGTGAAATGAAAACATATCATATGAGGGATGATAAATTTCAAGAATATGAATGGAAATATAATAAATAGGTTACCGTATTAGATTGAAATCAATTGGTTTATATTATCCATATTGATAAACAAGGAAATAATGTTAATAATAAAATTGGAAATATGAGAGGTAATGTAAATTAATATGGTGGGATAGATGAGTTGAAATAATTTAAAGTAGGGAAATACTATTGGATGTTACAAAAAATAAAAGATTGATTTTTTTGTCTTTTGAATCATTGTTGGAGGGGGCTAATAGTTCTAGAAATAGTAATACACAATTGAATAAGGAATCTATATTTAGAATAATTATCACAGTCAATATACATTGACATAGCACAGATGAGGGTTTCAGTAAACCATAACAAGGTAAAATATTTGAAATCATCAATCACCTAATTTAATGATGTAATATAAAGCTAATTAAAATAGAAAAAATATCTTATAACGAGAATCATGAGTTTTATTATTTTTCAAATTGATTTTTAATTTAATTAGAAGGGACCCGTCCCACAAAAAATTTTGAATATCATTCAAAATAATTTCACTTTAACATTTTTATTTTTTATTTTTATGTCTAAATAAGGTTACATTATGAAAAAATGGGAACTAATTTGGGTGAAATGAGTATTATTGCATTCATACAAAATTGTAGTATGAATTTTCATTCAATATATTATTACACAACCTAAATTTTATTTTCTAAAAAAATAATAAATTAATTCATTACCATTAAGTGCATTCCTCATGTTAAATTCTTTTTATCATTGACCGAGGAGGAAAAAAGTGTAATGGATACCAATCAGGCCAAAAATTATGCTTCATTTGCAATGAATTTGAATCTGAAAGTGGTTACAATAGTTAGTAAGTATAAATATTTGATCTTTTATTTCAACAAATCATGATTCTAGATACTAGTTAATGTTTGTAAACTAATTGTATCTATGATTTCTCCATTCCATAAAAATATGATATTTGTGTAATTTTTTTATATCAACCTGTTATTTTTGAAATTATTTATTCTCATAATTGATGTATTTTCTAGTATAAATATGTCAATTATTTTCATGATAATATTTCTTCAATGAAACATACACATGGAAACTTCTTGACAATTCCATGAATCCTTCAAATGATATGACTATAAAGATTCATATTTAAAATTACTGAGACATAATTTTTATCCATTATCATATGAACCTCCATTATATTATTCCTTTTTATTCCAATATATTACATGAATATCCTTTCAGGTAAAAGTTGCATAATAAAAATATTTTATACTTTCTTATGGATATATATATAGTGTTTGATTATAAAAAATAAGATAGTAGGGGATATTTCACCTTAGTGGATGGGATGAATAAATTGTAATTGATATGTGGGTGGTTATTTCCCTGGGATATAAGAATTTTTAGAAACTATTCATTCATTGTAATTTATTGTGCATGGTACCTCAAAAAATCCCAAAAAATGTTTTTTGTATTTGTTACACCATAATGATTTAAAAGTAAATTAAAATGCATAAAACATTGAGTCTCTTCTTATTGACACATTTTTAAGTATATATTTATAATCTTCTCATTAAACATAATTCTGTCGCTTCTATGATTTTAATTTCAAAAACCTGGCACAAATGGTTTTGATCAGTAATTTATTTAATGTCTGATAAGACTATCCTAATATTTGTTGAAAAGTAACCTACCCTTAAGAATAGTAGTGTTACATTGATTAATAGTATTATAACCCTTATTAATATTAAATTGGCCAAATAATTTGTAACTTCACCAATTAATGTATAATAAAAAGGAATCTTATAAGTTCTAATATGATCATTATATAAGTGTTGGTATTTTTGTATGTCATAAACATTTAATTAAAATTTTATGATTAACATAATAATAGGAATAAGAATAAATTTTCATAAAATTAAATCATAAATTATTTTCATTCTTGTATGGTTATAAGATAATTTTATTATTCCTTGATTAATTTTCCACTGTGTTATAAAATTTGTTATATTTTTTGAATTATTTTTTTAAAAAATATTTTTATTTTAATTAAAAATAAAATTTATTAGATTTTGATAATTATTTCTAACAAATTGAGTTCATTTTTTATTTCTAAACATCACACAATGGTTTGAGTTATTTTTTTTGGGATTTTTCTAAAATTAATTAATTTTTTATGAATAGTGAAATACAGTAATTTACCATAAATATAAATTATATGATAAAAACTATATTCCTAGAATCATGGTAGATGTAATAAAATTTGGTTAGAACTCACATGATATTTTACTATTTTGGGTAACATTAATCAATACAATTCATAGTCTTGTGAGAAAAAAATAAACTAATGATTGAAATAATGGAAACCCCCACCTCTCCTCCACTATAAATTCCACCCTCAACCCCTCATCCTCTCACTCCTATAATGTTTTCTAATTGCATAAATTCTGCCCGAACCCAGTTCCTAGGCTATTACACACGTCCATGATGTTATGGTCTCACCAAAAGGCGAATACCAAAGGAATTAATGAGGATCTCAAGGAGAAAATATCGAGTGGTGAAAATCCTCTTTCATTTTGTTTCATTTTCATTTTTTTATTTTTATTTTCTTTTACTCTCTTCAAATTGCATAATATTAGATGAATTAAAGCTCTATAATCTTATATCTTCTAGATTTTATCATGTTTATGGGATAATTTATCAACTTACTTATTCTCCTCCCCCTCTTTTTCTAAAAATAAAAATATCATCTATGATATGTCGATTTACCGACATCGTGGATGATGTGTCTTAAATTTCCATTAATTCATTCAAATATTTTTGTAAAATCATTTTAATTGTTGAAACATATTTTATTGTTTATGATATAACCACTCTTATGTTTTTTAATTATCATATGTGCCTAATATTAGAGTTATATGATGAATCAAGTTCGTGATTATAAAAAAACAGATATAATGATCTAAACATGATTAATATTTTATCTAATGATTCGTAATCATATATAATAAAAAAATGATTTTATTATTTAATATTATAAAAAACTATTAATTACAACTCATTATAATTCGGGAGAGTAACTTCCTTTTTAAAAGAATATTCGTTACGAACCAATCATGGAAACTGTGTAAAGAATGCACCTGAAACAATGTAATTAACAAAATATTACAAATGAATGGGTGGAATGATGTTATAAAATAATAATATAAGGTGTTATAAAATTGAATAAGTTTCATTAAAATATTAATTAAACTCCTTTAACCATTATACTAGAGGTTTATACACATTTTAAATCAGACAAACCTGAGGTAAGGGAAATATAACCCAATCTCCATTATTTGGGTTAACCTAAAACTTAAATAATTATGTGGTAATAAGATAATGAGATTATTAATATTTTATATATTTGGTTTTCTTTTATGTATTTACAATGTATACACATATTTATTTCCATATTTTAATTTTCAATTCAATTATATTATATTTGTAAGGAATTTTAATGAAAACACCTATTTTAAAATTATATTTTAAAAAATTCAAAAGAAATATTTTTATGAAATTTTTCAGGTTTTATGATTATGCTTTTTTTCTTTGTAATTATTTATAATGAATGTTAGGAGCACTATCTCCCTCTAATTAAATGGGTAGGTGAATGTTTGAAGTTTTTCGTATGGTTACTCCATAAGCAACCGCGGTCGTTATACCAAAAGGTAGACTTGAGGGTTATATTGTATGGTAGCCATGAGGGTTAAAAATAATACGGTAACTGTGAGGGTTACAAAATTAATAATTAATTCCACATTATACATTTTTGTTATATATATAATTTATAATGTTTTATAGAAATATCATGTCTCACAAAGTATGTATATAGGGGTGAGAGTTTTGTCTTTTTGAAAATGACATCATATGTTTATAAGTATTCATGGACTAATAGTTTCATAGATTATTTATATGTCATATACTGACATTTTTATGATCATACAATATTTTTAAATATGTTTTACATGTTATTAGGATTTTTAAGAAAAATTAATAAGTCAAGTTAATTGTAAAGATTATTTTTCAACAAAATCATGTTGTAGGTTTGTGTTAAAAAATATTTTTTGGATGAAATTGATTTTTTTAGTGGTTCAAACATTGTATTCTTGTGGGTTGATATGCTTGAGTTATGTGATAAAATCATAAAACGCTAAAAAACAACTTTGCTAATGGATATTTTTTGGAATCCAGTTGAATTAGATAAATTATGTATGTTATGGACGAGTCCTTATATATGGTATTATAACATTGTTTAGAAAACATTAGGGGATATGATACTATTAATATAATCTCATAAATGACTTTAAAATTATGTTTATGATATATAATATAAATATTACCAGGCTACATTATCTAAGATTTCTACATTCAGAATGGATTTCCCCATATACAACATGGAGGTTAATGTTTAATGGAACTGATAGGATGATATGATACAAAATATGAAACTAAGAATGGTATGGATTGGGACTGATAGCTGGTGAATTTAATGGCTTGGCTGACATAAGAGATAAATAGAAGTGGTATGCATGCATGAGAACAACCAGATCTTCCTCAATGGAAAATGATGATTGTGAAACATTTTATGAGGCAATATCCTCTTTCTTTCAATTGATCTTCTGACCCAGTGGATGCTGAGAGATGGATTAAAGCATCTGAAAATATATTATATGTCATGGGGTGTCCAAAAAATCCAAATCCTAGTATTTCTATTTTCATTTTGATGGGGAATCGGACTAATGGTGTTCAATGGTTAAGAATATAAAGGATGGAGAGGAGATTTATGCCTTGAAATGGGGTGTATTTACGAATCGTTTTGTTGAAAACTATTTAAAAATGGAGGTTCGACCTGGGATGGAAAATAAAATTGCATTAATTGAATAAAAATGTGTAATATTTAGTGGTTATGTACAATCAATCTTCACTTGACTTGAGAGGTATGAACCAAATCTTATTCAACAAATTTATAGATAATTCAACCAATTTTACTCAGGGCTGAAGCCAAGATATCAAAAGACATTGGCTTCCTATGAGTTCAAAAGTTATGAGAAAATTTTCAGATATACCAAGATGGTAGAAATGAATTTATATGATGATCACATATACATTGAGGCCAAATATATGAAGAGGCCTAGTTTGAATGTGATGTGTAATAATCAATAAAATAAATATGATGGTAAGAATTCTTAGTTTCCATTTTGTGAAAAGTGTGGTAAAAACAACCAGGGAGAATTCCTTACTAAAACTATTAAGTGTTTTTGATGTTGTATGTTTTAAAATATGGCCTGATATAGTAATGAAAATTCTCCTAATGTAAATCCTAATATGAAAAATGTAATGTTTTTAAAATGTGGTGACATGGGTCATTATAAATATAGATTCAAAAAATGAAGATTTGAATAATGGGAAGCAGCCAGACTATAAGCAGAAAGATGTAGTGAGGTCATTTGTGACTATGTTAGCAAATTTGGGTCCATAAAGAGAATTCATATGATGTACATTGTTTTTTTACGTAGATTTTTGTAAAGAACTATTTGATAATGGGACTACACATTCTTTTAGTTCAAATAATGTTTCTGACAAATTAGAAAGATCACCTCATCAAATGAGACTAGATTATATTATTAAAAAATAGGTGGAAAGGTTATAGCCAAAAAGAATTTCAAGAATCATCCAATTATTATCTATGGAAATACATCACTTTAAAAACATGTTGTTTTTACATAGTAGTGTTTTATTTCATTCTGATTATTTATTTGCTTCATGTTTATCGTGCTATGATTGATTGTAGAGCTAAAGATGTTTTTTAGATAGTGTTTCCTTTTGTATACAAGAAACAATCCATAATGTTAATAAAATATAAGTAATATTGAATCTATTAAAAGATGGAATTGAACGTTATCTTTCTCATATTCTTGAAAATATGGGAAATATTCAGATTAATGATGTGATAGTGGTAAATGAATATTTTGATGATTTTCTTAATAAGTTACTCAGTGTTATACATGATCCATAAGATAAATTTACTATTTACTTTGTTTCAACAGATAATACAATTTTAAAACCCACTTATTGAATTTATCAAATGAAACTTCATGAATTGAAAAATGAATTGCACGAGATTCTTGATAAAGGCATCATTCTTCTCAGCACATCATCGTGGGAGCTCGTGTTTTGTTCGATAAAAAGAATGATTGTTCCATGAGACTTTGAATTGATTATATAGCCTTGAATAACATTATTGTTACACATAAGTATCATTTTCCTCATATTGATGACATAGATGATTAGATCCAAGAAGCACGGTATTTCTCCAAGAGTGACTTGATATCTAGATAAAATCAACCGAATGTGAAGGGTGATGACATTTTGTAAAAACCTTTTCCTAATAGATATGGGAATTGTGGGTTTTGTGTTATTCTATTTGGTTTAAAAAAATGACCATATTATATTAACGAATTTTATGAATACAATATTCCTTGAATATTTATATGTGTTGTGTAGTTTTTATTGTTGATATTTTTTTCCTTTCAAATTTTTATGAGGATCATGAAAAAAATTTAAGGACCACCTTTCAAACTCACAAAGAAAAAAATTTATACAGAAAAATTATAAAATTTGATTTTTTGTTGAAGTGGATTTATTATCTTAGTAACATTATAAATTAGTATTTAATAATATCTGATCCTTAAAAAAAGTTTTTGAAGAAAAAACTTGACCTAAATTTTTATAGAGATTAGTAGTTTTCTTGGATTAGAATGTTGTTACCAATTGTTTGTTAAAAAAACTACACAATTATCTATCCAACTAACAAAGATAACATGAATTGGGGTTAAATTTCTTTAGATAGAGTAATGGGATGTTTGTTTTTAAAAACTAAAGAAGATATTGGTCAATACACCATTTTATACCATTCCTTACAGAAATGGTGAGTTTTTCATCAAATGTGATGCTTAATTGAAGGGATATGGTTGTGTTTTGATGTAGAATGATTAGGTAATTTCTTATGTTTCAGGGGAACTGATTCCTCATGAGATAAATTATCCCACACATGATTTAGAATTAGTAGCTCTAGGGTTTTCTTTGAAAAAATTTGAGCAATAATTTATATAGTGCCAAATTTGAAATATATAATATATATAAAATCATGAAGTATATATTCACTCAAAAACAATTAATCATGAGGTAGATAAGATGGATTAAATTGATAAAGGATCGGGATTTCATGATCCATTACCATCAAAGAAAAGAAAACAATGTGGAGGATGCCTTGAGATGAAAACATCATGCATCATTAACCATGTTACACTTGGAATATGGCCCCTTGTTTAATGATTTGATTTATTTGGGATTGGAATTTGTTAATTCATTAAATTCTACTTTTTTATTTAGTTTTATGTAATATTATCATCGTCAAACAGAATTAAAAATGTAAAAATGAAAGATGGGGAGTTACAAAAAAAGGTTGAATTGGTTAAAATTGGTATGTTTCTCAAATATAAAACTGATAAAGATTGTGTTTTGAACTTTGGAAAAATTAATATGTGTTCCTTGTGATTACCTACTAAATTATTAATTTTTTTTAAAGCTCTTAGTTCTCCATTTTCAGTTCATCATGGATGTACTATGATATACAAAGACCATTGAGAATATTACTGGGGGATAGAATGAAAAGAGATATCTTAAATAATACTTTGAAATGTTTTACAAGTCAATAGGTTAAAGAAGATCGAAAACTACCAAAGGGATGCTTCATCATTTCCATTTCGAGAATGGAAACAGAAAAACAGATCAGTGGACTTTTCGGTGGGACTACCAAAGACATCTTGACGTAACAATGTGATTTGGTATATTATTGATTAGCTGAATAATACTGTGCATGTCCTCTTTAATCATGATACTATCTATTTGGAACAACTTTCATGAAATTACCTCTAAGATTTTATCAGGTTCCACGGACTTCCTCTTTCCATTGTATCTTTTCATGATCCCAGGTTCACTTATAACATTTGGAAAGGCCATCAATAGTAGTTGGACATAGAATTATATTTTATAACATAAATTCATCTAAAATCTAATGCATAGACTCATATAAAAATTCAGACATTGGAGGATATTTTTTAATCATATTCGATAGACTACCAGAGAATTATAGATCATAATTTTTCTTTAGTTGAGTTTTCTTATAATAATATTGTTCGTTCTATTATAGAGAAGGCACTATTTTAGGCGTTATATGCTAATCAGTATTGAACACTATATTTTTGGTATAATTTTTGGGAAAGGATGTTTTTGGGACAATAATTAGTTGAGGAACTAGCATAGAATGTGAATATGATCCTACAACACATGAGGATATCTTAGAGTAGGTAGAAAGGTTATGTAGATTACATGAGGAAAGGAATTTCATTCAAGGTAGGTGATCAGGATTTCATTGAATTTCTATATGAAAATGTATTATGCGTTTTGTTATAAAATTAAATCTAAGTCCATAGTTCATATGACCTTATTAAATCATGAATAAAGTGAGACAACTTTCTTACTGAGTAGCTTTACCTAGGATTTTTTCTCACGTTCAATTTTTTTTCATGTTTTGATGTTGAGAAAGTATGTGAGAGATTCATCTAATGTTCTAAGCCAAGAAGTAGTTAATCTGGAAGTGAACCTTTCCTATGACAAGAATCCAATTTTAATTCTTAATCAAAGAGATAAATTGTTATGGAATAAGTTAATCCACCAGGTAATGATTTTTTGTTGAAACCACATGTTTGAAGAAGCAACATGGGAATCTATGAATGATATGAGATAAACATACCCTCACTTGTTTAATAATAAATTAAAATTGTGAGGGTGTAATTTATAAAAGCTAGGGGGAAAGTAACACCCAATGGATTTAAAAATAAATTTAAATGAATGAAACATTTAGTCTTTTCTTAGTGACACTTTATTTTAAATAGATATTTATAAACTCCATTCCAAACCTAATTTTTTTATTTGAAATATTTTAATTTCAAAAAGTGGATATACATGGTTGTGGTCCTTATGTTCTTTAATGTGTATAATGTTAAAAATAATGTTTTTTCAAATAATAACATACCCTTATGTGTATTAATGTGACCCTTATTAATAGAAATATGACCCGTATGAATAGTAAATTTCCAAATGAGTTGTAACCTCATAAAATTAATTTATAATAAAGAGGTATCTTATAAGTGAAAATATGATCATTATATAAGATATGGAATTTTTATAAGTTATAAATATTTAATTACAATTTTATGGTTAATTTAAAAATTTAAATGAAAATCTATTTTTTTTAAATGAAATCCTAATTTTTTTTTATTTTTTTAGGGTTATAGGATATATTTATGAGACCATTATTAATTTTTCACAGTGTTATAAAATAAATGTTAGTTTTGAGTTTTTTTTTTCGAAAATTATGATTTTATGAAAATTTTAATTTTCAATATTTAAAAAGTAATTTTCTAAAAAATGAGTCATTTATTAATTCTAAACATTGAAAAATGTCAAGGGTAATTTGTGGGGATTTTCCTGAAATAAGTAAATTTATATGAATAATGAAATATGGTAATTTATTGGATATTTACATTATTAGTTAAATAATTAATTAGTATAAATAATTGATTATGTAGTCACTCTTGGTCGAAACTCACATGCTCTGTTTTCTGGTTTGGGTAACATGATTGAAGAAAATTCATAGTCTGGAGAAAAATATTAAACTAATCATTAAAATAATGGAATACCCCTCCTCTCCTCTAGTATAAATACCACCCTCACACACAATTTCTCTCACACCTCTCAAGCTTTTTGAATTTTTTATATTATACCCAAAACATTCCCAAGGATATTCACCATCTCCAAGACTTTATGGTCTCACCAAATTCCCAATTACAAATCCCTTAATGATGATCCCAAGGAGAAGAGATCAAGATGTAAAAATCCTCTTTCATATTGGTTCATTTCCTTTTCAATTCATATTATTTTCTTATACTCTATTCCCACTATCTTATCCAAGAAGAGTTAATCCTCAATTATATTATATATAATTTATTATAACAGGTTTATGGAAATAATTATTAACATACCTTTTCTCCTATGAATATTATTCTAAAAATAAAAACACAGTTTGTGATGTCTCGATTTACCAGAATCGTGGACATTGTCTCATCCATTTGTTTGCATAATTCAAATCTTTTTGTAAAAATTTTAATGGTTGTAATGGATTTTAATTTTTATGATTTGAACTATATTATAATCTATAATTTTCTTTTACCTATAAAATTAAAGGTATATGATTAATTATATTATAATAAAGAGGCTGAGGAGGAGATGGCACTCAACGACGGCGACAGCTCCTGGTGATGGTGATCGGGGATGGATCCTGGCGACAAAACCTAGATCATTATTGTAGATGGATTTCCACCCTACATGAATGTGGGAGGGGAGAATAGGTTCTTCCTCGACCTTCGAATTCCCAGGCGGTTTTGTACCTTTCTCTAACCCTAGCTTTCTTCCTGAATTTTTGTCAATTTCTTTGAGTCCGAAGGTTTTGGATTATCATCTTGGGATCCTCAAATGATGATCTCATTATTGGAGTTCTTGGGGGCTTTGAGTCTTCTGAATTTGACCCTGGTGGCTTGCTTTAATCATCAAAGACCTTTGGTAGATGACTACGACAAATTTTTGTTTATTAATTGGGATTTGTAGGATCGCGTGGTGGTGGGTTTGATTGATAAGCGTCATATGATGATAAGATTTTCCTCCGAGGAAGATTTAATTTGTGCTTGGTCTCTATCTCCTCGACGCTGCAATGGACTCCGGTTTTTTCCTCTCCGATGGAATTTTTATCTTTCCATGAACAGTGACTCACCCTCTGTCATGACCTGGGTATGCTTTCCCCATCTTCCTTTTCCCATTCAGAATCCAGTATTTATCCGTATGTTAGGGAATCTGGTAGGGCGTTTTCTCTATGATGATGACCGCACTACATCAGTTAGTCACCCTGTAATTCCACGACTCTGTGTTGAGGTGGATGCTTCAAATGCTCCTGTGGAGTGGATATGGGTCACAATTGGTGAGGAGTATCACTGGAAGCAAGCTGCGGTCTTTGAATCCTGGGTTGATTATTTTCTGGGGTATCATTGTCTAGGCCACCAAGATGAACAATGTCAAAGTGAAACCTTCTCAGTTCCAGTGGAAAGAATTAGTGGAGATGCGGGTCAAGGGAAGAATATTTTCGGTGTTGCAAAGAATATAAATGGTGTGGCTGGGTTGGTCTTGGGAAATCCATCAATTGATGCAGTGTTTGAGAGACTGAAGAAGGACCTTAGGGCTGGTTCTTCTGGCGGTGGTGTTGTGCAGGACTCTGTTGTGTCACAGTTTGTAGGTGGGAGTGTTTCTACTACTTGGCATGGGGATAGTGGAGTCAAGCTATGTGTAAACAAGTTCATGATTATCAATGAACTGAGAAGTAATGGGAAACATATTAATATGAAAACCATTAAAATAATGCACCCGAAACAATGTAAATAACAAAATGAAACCCATTTAAATAATGCACTCGAAAATAATTTTTTAAACACCTTATATTACCATTTAAATAATGCACCCGAAACAATATATTACCATTTAAATAACGCACCCGAAACAATGTAAATAACAAAATATCATTAATGAATGGGTTGAATGATGTTATAAAATGGTAATATAAGGTGTTTAAAACATTAATATATTTAGGAAAAATATATCATTAATGAATGGGTTGAATAATGCACCCAAAACAATGTAAATAAAAATGGGGATAGTGACCAATGGGGACAATGACCAATGGGGACACTGACCAATGGGGCAGTGCATTATTTTTCCATTATTTAAATAACAATGGGGACAGTCGAAACAATGTAAATAACAATGGGGACAGTGGCATGGTTTTCGGGTGCAACACTCCCACCTACAAACTGTGACACAACAGAGTGTAATTAATATTTTTCATAAATATATTAATGTTTTAAAAACCTTATATTACCATTTTATAACATCATTCAACCCATTCATTAATGATATTTTGTTATTTACATTGGTTCGGGTGCATTATTTAAATGGTTTTCATTGTTGGTTCGTAACAGAGTTTGTTTCAAGGGAATTATTTAAATGGTTTTCATTGTTGGTTATGAAAATTCATAACCACTATATGCATTATATTAAGAATTTTAAGCATGTCATGTTTTATAACCACTATATGCATTATATTCCAGACAACCATTATGACCATATTATTAATCGTACTCATGAAATTGTTTTCATGGTTGGTTCGTAACAGATTTTGTGGGTGGGAGGGTTTCTTTTATTTTTCTACCTACTTGTGATTCTTTTATTTTTCTTTAATAAATAGTCAGGGGCCAACCTCTGACTGACTTTCCTGGTATATGATTAAACATGTTCATGATTATCAATGAACTTCCAAAATTATCTAAACATCATTAACATTTTATCAAATAATTCATCATCATTTATGATGAAAAAAACATTATGGTATAATTTATTTTTATGGATACATATTAATGAAAATTCATTCCACTTCTGGATACTATCTTCCTTTGTTCAAAAAAATCTGTTACGAACCAACAACGAAAACCGTTTAAATAATGCACCCGAAACAATGTAAATAACAAAATATCACTAATGAATGGGTTGAATGATGTTATAAAATGGTAATATAAGGTGTTTAAAACATTAATATATTTATGAAGAATATTAATTACACTCTTTTAACCATTTTACAGAATATTTAATGAAATTTTATGTAAGAAAAACATGAGGATAGGGAATTTGTAACCAAATTTTCATTCTTTGGGTTAAACTTCAACTTCACTAATTATGTGGAAATAAGATTAGTTATTTTTTTAATTTGGTTTATATTATGTTTTATTTTTTCGATATAGAGTGGATACACCTATTCCATTCATTCTATTAATTTTCACTTCAATTATAAGATATTTTTTAGGGATGTTGTGTAAATATACTATTTTAAAATTATATTTTACAACATTTAAAATAAATGTTTCTATGCATTTATTCATGTTTTTATCATAATGTTATGGTTATTGGTAATTTTTTATGATTAAGTGTGGGGCATATTTATCCCTTAAATACATTTATTAAGTGTATGTTGATGTTCGGCTGTATGGTTTCTCCAAGTATAACAGAAATGGTTACACCACAAGGTAACCTTGAGGGTAACATTGTTATGTAGCCGTGAGAGTTACAAATCAGAAGGTGTCCCCGAGGGTGGAAATATAAGAAATTAATTTCCCAAGATACCATTATGGTATTATATATTTTCTCTAATTTTTTATATAAATATCATGTTTCAATATGTATGTATATATAGTTCAGAAGTATATCTTTGTGAAAATGATTTCATATGATTATTAGTATTCATGGACATATAGATTCATTCCTTCATTTTTTATCCATTACTATGATTTTTATGCCCATACTATCCTTTTAAATTATGTTCATAGGTAATAAGGATGTTTAAGATAAAGATGGAATTAAGGTTAAATTTTATGATGATTTTTCGAAGAAATCATGTTGTTTTTTTGTTATAAAATATATGTTTTTGATGATATGGATACTATTTTAGTGGTACCCACTTTGATGAATATGGGTTGATATGTATGATTTATTTCCTAACATTATAAATCAATATACTAAAAATATCACCGCAAATGTAAAGAAATAAAATAAGGTTTAATTTTTTAGATAATTAAATGTTTATGGTGGGTCCTTATAGTTTTGGAGGGTAAAAAATAACAATTTACATGGCCAAATATTTTTATCATTTTCGGTAGGTGGTGATGTGACACATTAAAAATTTTAAATTTTGAAAAATTTAAAAAAACAGTCAGAAACATTATAAATATTATTAATATTATTATTATTAATGGAAAAATTCAAGAGGGATCGTGAAATATTAAAGTACATTTCTTTGGGCCCTTATATTAATTTTTTTTAGAAAAGAGAGAGATATTATTTATGAAATGAAAATTTTTCAGTGATCTATAAATTATTATCTTAAAAAGAAAATTATATATTAACTTTATTTACGCACCAACAATTAATCCACAAATTCATTTGGAACTACTTTTTATTCCCTCATGGTTATTTTTGATTTTGTATCTGTAGGGTAGATAATGTATATTCACTCTAAGCCTTTCGTAAGGATCATGATTCATTGTATGTGGTAATAAAATAAAAATTCTAGCTTTTTTATGATTGAAAATTATTAATTTGAACTAAATTAAAAGTGGAATGAGCATTGAAAATAGATCTAAATATATAAATAAAATGAATAAGTTGCATTTTTAATTTTAATGTGAAAATGAAAAATACATTATATATTTTTTTCATTAAAAACATCGAATTCATTAAAAAAAATTTGAAATGGTTATATAATATTTAATACCACACTTGATTAAGTAATTTCACTGAATTTAATTGAAATTATTTTATATTTATCGTCCTTTTTAATTTTTAGTAATTTCACATTTAATGGAATGAATTAGTTTATCTATATGAGTATTGATGTCTATATATCATGCATACATATTTAAATATAAAAATTATTATTTTTGTAATTTAAATTAGTAGTTAATTCCAAATAATTAAATTTTATTCATTTTTATTGGAGATATAATAAATATTATCCAATGATGAATCAAGAAAAATGATATGAATTATGATGGAAATGATGTTCAATGACATAGTCAAGGTCAAATCCCTATGTGAGGGTTCATAATTAAAGATTCATTTGGAAAAAAATGTGTATACACTATAAAATAGACATTAAAATCATGAATCACCTATTCAAGAATTTAAACTCATAAAAATGTTATTATAGAATGATGCATGAAGAAAAATATCCCCTTTGGATGGGCACGAACTTTAGTGGCGTTACATCATGTATCACACCATGAAACATGTTGTCCATAACCATAATCCTATAAATATGTGTAAAATTTTATCATGTAAATTCATATTTATTCATGTACTTGTAGTTTTTACCTAGGATGATTTGATAAGATATTTTAGAAAATGAGAATCTTTCACCATTATAAATATATGGCTTCGGTGCTTTATTAAAGGTATGAATTTTAAGGTGGATGCTTAACCTAGAGTGTGATCTATTTCATCACCACTAATTTTCCCCATAATTTCCCATAAGACACTTTTTCTAGAAAACCTTTAAATCCCTATAATTAATATGATGATGGTATCATTCATTAATTTTTTATGTGATGTAATTATATACGGGTTCTTCTAGTTTGATATTTTTATTTATTTTATAGATTATATTTTTTGTATGTCCACAATATAATTATCCCACTTACACTTTTTTGGTAATATCCTTAGATAATAAAATTGGGAAAAGTCATGAAACTTATGAATTAAAAAATAATTAATCTATATAAATTCTATTAGTTGAATGAATTATGGTTACACATGTGTTTTAATCCACTGATTTATTTCTACACCCAATGTAAATGACCCTAAAATGGGGATAATTAATTAATTAGAGAATATTCACTATGAAAAAGTGTTTTCATAGATTCAATTTTGGTAAGAGTGTAACTAAAATGAGCATAATTTTTTATCCACTAGCACATATACAATAAAATTAATGAACATGGTATATTTTCTTCTGTTGTATTTAATCATAATCTCATTCTTTACCACTTCCTTGATCAAAACAAATCCATCATTTTTATTATTCCAATTTATTTTAAAAATCTTATCGAGGGATCAACCTTGAAATATCTACATACTAATCTATGTTAGTGGATAGTGATCGTTGGGTTTTGTTTTAAATATTATTGGATATTATTAGCCCTGTTGGATATAATTATTCACTATGGCCTTATTAAAATTTTGGTGGTTTTAATTCATATATTTCTAGAATATTAATTTAAATATAACATTTATTATTTCATTTAAAATTAAATTAATAATAAATTCATAATATTTATTATTTCATTCATTTTGGTTGGATTATTTTAAAATATAATCGAATAATGAAACTAGAAAAATGAGATAAATTCAGAAGGAAAATGATTTTACATGATGTGAGAAATGTCAAGGCCTGCGTATGGGGAACATTATTAAGGAATCATAAACCAACAAGGATAAAAACATTATAGAATATTAATTAACATCATGAATCACCTATTTATAATGTGAACCCCATCATAATTTTATGAAAGGAATAAGGATGTGGGAAAATAACACCTTAGGAAGAAATATGAACATTCATTTTGTTGCACTAAGTTTTACATCATGGCATATGGTGTATAGATCCAAAAACATCTGAATTTAGGTCAAAATTTGACTATAAAGTATATATTATATCATTTTACCACTATATTTTAATTTTTTATATTCAATGAATGATTCTATGTACCTAGTAAATGTTGATCTGTATAAAAGTGTGGATTGGGTGCCCCACCAAAGGTATGGATTCAAACAAGAATGCATTACCAAGAGTATTAAATGTTGCATCACATCCACATTTCATCATCATTTCCCATATTATTCAATTTCATTACCCCCTTTATAAAACCCTCATTAATAGATATATGGGTATTTCATTTATGTCCCAATTAAAATTTTTGTATGGGGCGGTTCTATATGGATATTTTTCTTTTATTTTTCAGTTATGTTAGGTTGTATTTTTATACTTAAATTCATCAAATTATACTATAAACTATCCTAACCATTGATAATAAAATTTGGAATATTTGTAAAACCTAAAACTAATTATAGTAATTCATACATGACCACGGTATGAATTAAGATAATCATGATAAGATGTGTTTTTCCACCTAATTATTAAATCTAAATGAAGTATATGAAAATGGATAATTAATCAATTGTTGTTGATTCTCCATGGACAATGGTATTCATAGGTATAATTCCAGAAAAAACATAACTAAGTATTGATTAATTATAAATCCACTATCATATGAACCTCAATATTATGGAACATGGAACATTTTTTGTACTTTAATTCCAACCAATTCATCTTATTTCTTACATTATAGATCAAACCAAATCAATAATTTTAACTTTTCCTCAATATTAATCAAATCTTATAAAGATTTTCAACATCAAAATCTATATATACTACGTTAAGTTAGTTGATAGTGTTAGTTCTATTTTGTTTTTAAAATACTCTATTAAAAATGATTATCCAAATTGAAAATAACAACACCTAAAAATGGTCAAGAGAAATCCTTCTATGGGAACTATTGTATCTATTTTTACTATTGAATTAAAAAATAATTTACAATAAAAATATTTCAATTCATTGTAATTTTATTTATATGCGGTGTTTTTATATAATTTTTTTAATTCTATCCAACTTAAAAATAATCTAACACCTATGAAAGTAGTTGGACCTATATTCTTCTTAATTTGGGAAAACATTCCAATAGGACCTGATTATGAAACCAGTTACCAAACAAATAACCCCTAGATTAATGAAAATAAAGGTATAATTTCAATATATACTAATTTTTGAGTAATAGTATAAAGAGTAATATTAAACATATCATGAAATAAATTTAAAAATTGAAAATAAATAAAATAGAATATATTAATGATGAAATATATATATTAGAGAAATGGATAAAATGAAACATAAGTAAAATTCTATTAAATTATATGAAACTATCAACACAATTTCTCAATTTTGAGTATGTGGTGGTTTTTCTGTCATATTAGTGACATAGATAGTGACATTATTACAGGATTATTTTCAACATGTAAAAAATTAATTATACATATTTTTCATAAAATTACATGAAAATCCTAGCAGATTTTCACATTTTTTTCATGTAATATGTGTTTTGATATAAATTATTTCATTAAAATAAAAACATTCCCATTCAATCATATCATCCGCACCATGTGTCCAATTAACTTCTATTCAATAAATATTCTTTAAAATTGAATTTTCAATCATGTAATTAAGAATCAAGAAAATCTAGATGTTATTTCTCAATTTTTAGTATGTTATCCATGATTTGAATTAATATTTCACACGTATATGCATGACCTGAAATTTTAGAAACATTAGCCACATTATGTGTAATATTAATATGAGGAAAATTAAAAAAACATCACAAATGATTTATAAATATTCTTTCTAAAGTATCAAAACAATATGAGCATTTTTTCTATGTTTTGATTATATGGATGTTTTTATCTGAAATTTCACTGTTAAATAAACACATACACATTTGTTTATACTAGAATTAAAATGTGATAGGTTAATTTTTGTTTATTTTATTACATCAAACCAGAAGTATTAATGTTTTTCATAAACTGTTAGGACCAATAGGGGCCTATATACCCTGAGAGGGGGCTGAATCAAGGTATGGATATTCTTTTTCAAAGTTTTTCCTGCCCCACTGGATCTTGACCTCTTTATTAAAAGGGCCACTTTGTTTTCACTTGTGTGTTTATTATGATCACTTATTTTCTTCTTAATCTGATGATGACGCTTTAAATGCAATGCAGGCAAGTAAGCCGACAGTCACAGAGATTTTTACTTGGTTCGCCCTCACTGGGCTACGTCCAAGGAGCATATGCTGACAAGTTGCCGGTCATACCAAATTCCACTATTCTTCACTAGATGTGGATAAAAATGTTAGAGAACAGTAACTTTGTCCCAGGCTCACTTCCTTTACATGGTTTTGGGTCAGATAACTGCTTTCCCAAAGGTCACTCCTTGTTTCTCTCTCTCTGGATCACTACCGGTGGAGTGGATTACCTTCTTCCTCTTCCTTTGATCAGTGCTCTGGAAATGATCCACTCACAGTTTATAGACTTGTAGGTCTCTTCATTATCTCTAATGAATATATTCTCTGTTGTATGTGGATGTTCTGTTGATGTTCAAATTTCACCCATAGATGAATTTCTATTTGCACCGAAGGAATCGAGAAAACTTTCAGCTTCCACACAGCCTGAAAACACTGCCGGAAAATCAACCTTACTTGGCGCGCAGGTCTAACCTGGCGCACATGTCTCGGCGCACAGGTTGCAACTAGCGCGCAATTCCACCTCAAACACTTGCACGAAACAATATTTTTCAACTCCAAACTTGGGCGACACACTTCCCTTTACAACCAATCCAATATTGGCATGCAACAAACAATAATCACCCTTCTTCAAATCTGGCGTTCAAGTCCCACTTGCACGTCACACCACCACTTGCGTGACCACCACACCTGCACGACGGGAGATCTGATTTCTCTAAGTGTTGAACTCCGTGGAAAATGAGGAAGGGTGGTCCTGTATTTATAGGTGTTTGGACAACCTGCACGACGGCGCACAAGTCACCCCACGACGCGTATGTCTCAGCACGCAGGTCTCTTCTCCTACAATTCACTTGCGTGACATAACCAAATACCCACTTGGGCCTCTTTCCATTTCTATATTTTGATATTCTGATCTTGAAAAGCAACAGGAGTGCAAGTTCTCAAGCATCCAACACATTGGCGCACAAGTCTCTTCATGGCATGCAAGTCACATGGACAACCACACCAACACTTGCTTGACACTTATCCCTTCGCCACAATTTGATTATCTGATCTTCAAAAACATATGGCGCGCATGTTTCATATCCTCCATGTCCTCAGAACGCAAGTCCCTTTTCCAAAAACACTTTTCTTCATTTTTCAATTTTCAGGCCCAAAAACTTGGCAAACACAAGAAAACGGTGCCACCTAGTATCTATTATTTTTATTCCACCTTCAGATTATCTTTTCCTTTGTCAAAGTTCTTGAATCGAACATGGATCGTTGACCACAACTCTTGAACTCGACATTCCACCATGAAATCCCCATTTCCAACAAATTCTTATGCCATGGTTTGCATTTTTGAAAATCACAACACAAATGTTCATTTTGTCAACAAACACAATAACCTCAAAAATATATCAATGATTCCTTGAGGGATTTTTTTCCAACATAAATTGTCCAGGATAACTGAGTGTGTTTTATTTATTTTTAGTATGTAAAATTGATTTTTATCTAAAATTAAATGAATTTTTTTTCTTGTATGACATAGAAATCATTTTATAAATTTTTTTCAAAGTGATGAGATGATTTAGGGTTGGATTTAGTGGATAGAGGAGACACAATGTTTATATAATTGATCTAATAAATATATTATATTATGCACATGTTGTTTTCATAAAAAAATTTATTAACTATTGAATGGAGTAAAAAATTGGAATATATGAAACATCCATTATATTTAAAATTCATTGTTTACCCTAGGTACTTTATAATATTTCTTTTTTGCTGCTGTTTAGATTTAATTTGATTGTGTGTGAGTTAATAGAAAATGTATTTATTTATTTATTAAATGAAATTAACCATTTAAACCAGTACATAATCCTTTTTATAAAAAATCATTAGCGTTATCCTCATATCCCTAGGGATTTATGAGGATATGTGGAGGAGATTTATTATGGGAAAACAATGTATTATGGACAAGTGATCATTTTCCAAAAAAAATCATATATTATGACGTTCCAAGATCTGACCACTGACAATGGAATGATAATATTCTTCATCGGTGACTGATTTGAACATGAGAAAAGAGTTTTTATGTTGTTTTCATTCCATTTTTTTATGAAATTTTGGAAAAAAATATCTAAAAATTTGATTAATGGATCGATTGTTGATTTATCTTCTTAGTTGGGTAGTTGATAGTATTATATGATCAGTGGTCATCCCTTATGATCATCAACTTATTCATAAAAAAATCCATCCCAACAATGGATATTTCTTGTTTTTAAATTTTATGATTAATTATTTTCTCCCATTGTCACGACCCGTCCTCGGTGCCCGTGCCGTGACTACCTCAAGCCCGCCTTCCATAGGCCAGGGGGTGGCGACTATCACCAAAGGCGTAAATCCTGATAACTGGGAAAGAATTGCCTTTATAAAAGCAAACAAATACCACAGAGTACAAGCAGAAGTAAAACACAGTACAAAAGAAAGTGCTGAAAAGTAAATGGTCTAGAATACAAACCCAACTAAAACTACAACTACAACTGAAAAAAAGTACAACAAAAAAATAAAATAGCTGGAAGAACCAAAGAGGCTCCTGGGTCATCCTCCTAGGATCATATCTAAAGGGTAGGTACAGATGGCGCAACTCCTGGATCGTCCACCACAGATCCTACCTGAAGGGTAGTTACAGATAGCCTCCACAACGCTCTCACCCATCAACCTCCTCCGTGTGTCGTCTCGTCGTGAAGTCCACCTACAGATACTGACTCATAGTGTGGTCCACCTCTAGGTACTGACTCGTCATGTGGTCCACCTCTGGGTACCGTCTAGTACTCGAACACTCGGCCTCCGTCAGCACTGCCTGTCGTTTGCAACCAACACAACGAGATGCGGGCATAGCCTGTCCAAGGGTGAGTATAACAATACTCAGTAGGGACCCTGAGAACGTCAAGGTCTCACTAAAACCAACATGGATATCCACAAAGAAGATCTCAACAGATAACCTCTACATAGGTATATGCCCATACATATACCTTTGTTATCAAGTAACCCATCTCAATCATGATGAAACAAAAAGATTATGAAATCAACGGAAAACCACCACCCAGGTATATGACCATACATATACCTAAGTTATCTAGTGACCCATCTAAAACATGAGGTATACACAAAGATCAAAGACTCATCTCAAACCAGGATTTTCATTATCAAAACTTTAACTGCTGAAGAGCCCCATCTGTGGAGTGTACAATGGTCCTGTCACGATTCCGAGGTACTGCTCACTAAACTAAGAATGCTGAGGTACTCTTCCTATCGAGTACCGCGGGCCAGCCACCCAAACACAGTAGTGCTTCCCACCGGGGTATGCCACCCAAACACAGTAGTGCACACCCCGTAATAGCCTGCAGAGGTACTCTCCGGACAAGTACCGTGGGTCTACACTATCACACAGGTAGTGCACCGTCCTCCATGGGTCTGCACCCAAACAAAGTAGTGCTCCGTCCACTGGGCTAGTCGACTCAACCCAAGTCGAGTCGGTTAAGCAGTCGTCAGGTCTCAATTGGCTACACAGTCTCCGTACTCCGCACGCTCGTCTCTGGGAGGGTCCACTCCATGAGCTACAGGTTGACACTCCAAGTATCTCAAAGTCCCATGAAGAAGTATCTCAAATGAATTCCTCGTCATAGGGGTCTCAACGCAACAGACGGGGCGTCAATTGGACGCCCAGTCTATGAGTTATTAGCCATTTCGTCCCAAGGGCCCGGTTGGTTTCGTGCATGGACCAACCCGGACGTATCTCAACTGTACCCAGAACTCTCATAGGGTATTCTCATAGGGACCATTTCTCAACAAGATCACAAACGCCGCTGACGGTTCGTCAAATGGACGTCCAGTCTTAAAGTTATCAGCTGTTCCGTTCTAGGGGCCCTGTTGGAAATTGGTTACAATCCAACCTGACCACTATCCAACTACATCCAAATATCGAGTGTAGTATTCCAAAAGTTCTGTCTCAATGAAAGAAATCCATCAAAGTCGACGACACATCAATCAGACATTCGGAGCTCAAGATATAAGTGTTTCCGCTCCGATGGCCCGGTTGGTTTCGTATCCGAACCAACCAGGACAAACCCACAGTTCTATGAAACCTTAAGTGTAATATAATGAAACGACCGACTCGATCCAAGATTCCCATCGCAACTGACGGTGAGTCGATCGGAGGACCATAGCCCATGTTATGGGCGTTTGAACAAAAAAATCTGAAATTTGGGGTCTGGGTCCGGCCCCACCCCCCTGGGTTGACGCGACCCAGGTCCGGGTCCGGCCCATCAGGGAACGGTCCGGCCCAGCTAGCGCAGGGCAGCCCGGTAGGCGTGGCACGGCGTGGCTGGCACGGTCCGCCCGACCGGTGCGGCCCGACCGTATTGCCGGCCGCAGCTCGGCCAGCGTGGCCGAGCGGAAGCCGCGGAGCGGGGGGGGGGGGGGGTTGTGTGGCCCCTCACCGCTGATTGATGATAGTGGCGGTTTGCGCCACCGCCATACCTCCGGGTTCCCGCACGGCCGTGGGATCCCTCGTGTCGCACCACCGTGGTAAGCTGCGGCGGTTTTTTTCCTTCGGCGGCGCACTAGGGCACCGCCGCCTCCTAGCGGCCGGACGGCTCCGGTCGCCACCCCCGGTCGCCGGCAGCGCCGCGCTGGCGACCCACACCTCCAGTGTTTCCGCGGGCCATCGGAGTTGCTCCGGTGTCCATTTTCAAATCCTTATGTGCCGGCATTCATCTTGGGTCTCAAACATTACTGTGGAAGCATCAAAATTACCTTGTGGCCCCGTTTTTCATCTCCTATCAATCCACGCACAACGATCAATATTCAAACCGTGGCCTCTTTGTGGTTTTCTGGCACGGTGCAACGACGTCGTGGCTTGATCGACTTCAATGGCGTGGCGTGACGGCGCCCCACTTCTTCGCCCTTTCTCATTGTTTCCGCGCGGTGCAACCGCACCGCGCCGCCTTTCACGTGTCGCAAAAAATTCAAACAAACAAGGGGGGAGGAGGGTCGGTCGTGTTCGTGCAGTCCGACCTCCTCCTGTTATTACGATAATAGGCGTCCCAATTGAAACCATGAAAGGCGACACATGATATCACGATCAACAATAAATAAAACCCTACCTGATGTAATCATTGAACGAAGGTTTGTCGTGGAATTGAACATTGCGAAAGAAGGCGTCACAGAAGGAGAGGGTCGCTGGCATCGCGGTACACAACGTCGCGTCGTCAATCTCTGAGGAAGGCGTCTCTCACCAACATCCTTCATCAGAGGACGGTGTTCTTCATTGGTGATGGTGCATTCTTCGCATTCTTCAAGGAGGAAGAACGTCCTTCGGAACTTAGAGCTTTTCTCCCCAAATCCATTCGCACCATAAACTATTCTCCCACGAAATAAGACATAGTCTTATTTAATTAACACACAATCCAAAGGAATTCGCTTGAAATTAAAATGAATCCAAGAATTATTTACTTGTAAAACCAACACAATTAATGAGTTGACTTTATTTAAAAAAGGGGGGTTTATTTTTGAGAGTTACAAAATTAAGGGGGGAAATGTTATGAATGTTAGGGGAAGGTGAGGGGTTGAGCTCATGTGGGACCCACCCCACCTTAATCCTCTCAATGGTAGTTATAAACAAGTGGGTCCCACACCTAACTCCCGTACAAAGGTTATAACCACATAAGAGAGAGGAAAAGTGTTGTGACACAACACTTAATCCACTTAACAAGAAAAGAAAATATAATTGTAAAACAATTATATTATTTTCCCTCACTTTATTTAAACAACTCTTCCCGAGAAAACGCAACTCCAGAAAGGGGTCTTCTTAAGAAATTATCGGCACTGCGAGTTCATCAGTGCCCTCAGATTTCGATTCCGAGCACCGGTTCAAAATTTAGGAAAACCCACTCGTTCGTTCACTGAAAGTACCCAAGCTACACTTCGGAAAATGATTCCGGGCACACCGGGCCTCAGAATCAAGAGCTGTCAGAAACTACGTTCTTGTAAAATCCCAAAGAAATTATGAAAAATTCCCCTTAAATTTTATGGGACTTTACATTACTCCCACCTCAGGGCTTTACGTCCTCGTAAATCTTTACCACAAACTAGGTATAAAAAAGCGGTACTGAGCACTCATCTGAGCCTCCCGCTCTCATGTGCTCACCTAGAGGTTCTTGTACTGCCAGAGAAATCGCACCTAGGGAATCAACCATCCTCATAGGATCTGCTCCTATCGATCCTCGATCCCCACTACAACCTCTGTGAATGTCACCCCATCGCCATCGTCCAGCTCCTCATGGTCGATGATATGCGAAGGGTCGAGCACGTATCTACTCAGTTGAGATACGTGGAAGTCGTCATGCACCCGGTGAAACTGAGGTGGATGGGTCAAGTGGTAAACCAACTCGCCTATCCTACTGAGAACCTAGAAATGTCCACTGATCCTCGGAGATAACTTGCCACCTTGGCCACATTTCCTTAAACCTCGTCGAGGTGAGACCCGTATAAGGACGTGATCGTCATCCTAAAACTATAGAGGTATCCAATTCCTATTAGAACTGAAACTCAAAATGACAACTGCCACGAGGATAAGGTTGACCGACTCAAGAGTGATCGGTCGCACCCTCATGTATAGGAGTTTAACCTGTGCTTCTTGGGGTTTCCTTTTCTCTGACCAAGGGAAACCCATTCCGACGTCGTAGTTAAACCACAACCTTTTTGCCTAATACCATAAATTTGTGTATTAACTATGATTGCCCAGTCCATACTGAAACCAACGTCATAAGGCCTCGACGCTGCCACCAAGAGATTCTAACCAAAACTATCGCCTCGAGGGTCTGACCACACCGTCGGTGTAAGTGTTATTATCGAGTCTTCTCCCATGGTATCTCCAGACGTGAGGGTCAAGCCTATGGCTTACCAGAAACTCTAGGTCTAGGACTAGATTCGTGGAAGGAAGGAATGATTCGTATCAACGTCTGTTACTACGACAGCTAGTAGTGGACACCGACTGTCCCTCGAATCATTCTTAGAGTCATTGGGTCTCTCTCCTTGACCGCATTCAGCTACTCTCTTCCCCTGCCCTCCCGGTCCCGGAGCCTGGCGGGGACAACTAAGGTGTGTGGTTATAGCATGTTAAAACGTACACCGCCTCATGCTTCTCTCCTAGCTCTGCCTCCATGTCTTCTGCTTCACAGACTCACCTCTCCTTTAAGCTTCCTCTTATTGAAACATTTAACACACCCGAGTCTCTATGTCTGGCGTGGGTTTCCCATTTCTTACTGCACTGTGCAGTCTTCATCCACTCCTGGATGATCTGCACCTTCTTTTCCTATGATCTAAAAGAGCTGCTAAAATTTCTCCTTTGTCGAAAAGAGAAACTAGGTCTCATCTCCTGGATGAACCACACCCATTGCCTAATATAGTCAATCCTGACATGAATGAAGTATTCATGTCGTGGATGACGTTGTAAGGCCGTGATGTTACTACCAAGAGATCCAACTCTCACTCTAGCCTCCAAGGGCCGAGTCACACTATCGGCATCATTTTGAGGTCATTGGGTCTCCTCCAGTAGAAATCTCTAAAGTGAGGGCCAAGTCAACAGTATTAACTGGGACCACTAGGTATCAACCAATCAAATGACATGAAAGAAAACATCACAAAGATAAGTGTCTTTTTTTGTTATTGCAGCTCCTAGTACAAAGACACGAATACAACAACAATATGGAACTAGAAGTACAAGGTACGTATCCACTAGTTCTGATCCTATCCACCTGCTACCGGAGCTCTACTGCCTTGTCCACTTCTCGGTTGTTCCTCAAGCACCTGCCGCTGCTTCTGCCTCGGTGGCTCCTCCAACGCCTGTGTATCGACTGTGCGGGGGGTCGGACAGTCACGTGTCAGGTGACCCTTGAGGCCATATTCATAACACTTCATGCTCCTCGTACGGCTGGCTCTGGTCCTCTTGGACCTCTGCATCATCTGTCTACTGCCCACAGATGACTCAGCTACTGATCAAAAATCCTACGGCAAAGGCATCAACTCCTATACACGCTCGGGGTGTAGAGAAACTGGCACAAACTACACCTTGAGGAACTTCTAGAAGTCTTCCCATGTGAAGGTCATCCCATCGCAAAACTGGAAAAAGTGGCTCCACCACCTGCCTGTTGCTTCCTGAAGAAGGCTGGAAGCAAAGATCACCATGAAGTCAGCTGGCGTCCCCACTAGGCTGAAGACTCTCACCACAGCCTCCAGCCAATCCTCAACCGCATGCGGGTCCGTCTCTCCCCGGAACCTGGGTGGCCTCTGGCGCTGGAACTCCGGCAGCGTGCTCAAGTGGTGTGCATCGCCTACTGTTGGGGCTGGTGGAATCGGTGGCCCAACTTATGGTAGTACCACTGGTGCCTCTACTGGTGCCTCAACTGCAAGAGGGCCCTGTACCGAAGCCTCATCGCCCGACAGGCTGTCATTACGCACATCCCTCTGTGCTCTAGCTGGCCGTCTGTGAGAAGGAATCCTGAAAGAAATAATGTGACATGGTCAAACGATTATACCTGGTGAGCTGACCTAGTTTGAACTGACATAAAAAATACTTCTGTAAACACACACGCAATCCGTGTTTTCGTGCACAAAGTCGAAAATCAGTTGTGAAGGTCCTGGTGTGTGGATACTTCGGCTGCCCGCACCAACACTGGACTCCATGAACTGAAAAACACACTTGGTACTCTTAACACTATCAATTCACAGAAAGAAAATATCAGAGTTATAAGTTTTATGGTAGAACTGACTCCTCTGATACCAATTTTTCACGACCCGTCCTCGGGGCCCGTGCCGTGACTACCCCAAGCCCGCCTTCTATAGGCCAGGGGCTGGTGACTAGCACCAAAGGCATAAATCCCGATAAATGCGAAGACATTGAATTTATAAAATAAAACAAACACCAATGAGTACAATCGAAAGTAAAAAACTAAGTACAAAAGAAAGTGCTGAAAAATAAATGGGCCAGAATAGAAACCCAACTGAAAGTACAGCTACAACTGAACAAAAGTACAACAGAAAAAGACAACAGCTGGATGAACGAAAACGGCTCCTGGTTCGTCCTCCTCGGATCCCACATGAATGGTAGGTACAGATGGCGCAGCTCCTAGATCGTCCACCACGGGTCCTACCTGAAGGGTAGGTACAGATATCCTCCACAACGCTCTCACCCGTAAACCTCCTTCGTGTGTCATATCGTCGTGAAGTCCACATCCGGATACTGACTCGTCATGTGGTCCACCTCCGTATACTGACTCGTCGTGTGGTCCACCTCCTGGTACCTTCCAGTCCTCGAACACTCGGCCTCCGTCAACACTGCCCATCATCTGCAACCAAAACAACGAGATGCGGGAATAGCCCATGCATGGGTGAGTATAACGATACTCATTTGGGACCCTGAGACCCTCAAGGTCTCCCTAAAACTGACATGGATAACCACAAAGAAGATCCCAACAGATAATCTCTACTTATGTATATGCCCATACATATACCAAAGTTATCAAGTAACCTATCTCAATCATGAGGAAACACAATGATTATGAAATCAACAGATAAACAATACCCAGGTATATTCCCATACATATACCTGATTTATCATGTGACCCATCTCAAACATGAGGTATACACAAAGATCAAAGACTTAGCTCAAACCATGATTTTCATTATCGAAACCGTAACTATTGAAGAGCCCCGTCTCTGGAGTGTACAGTGGTCCTGTCACAACTCCGAGGTACTACTCACTAACCTAAGACTGCTAAGGTACTCCTCTTATCGAGTACCGTGGGCCAGCCACCCAAACATAGTAGTGCTTCCCGCCGGGGTATGCCACCCAAACACAGTAGTGCACACCCCCTAATAGCCTACAGAGGTACTCTCTGGACGAGTACCGCAGGTCTGCACTGACACACATGAAGTGCTCCATCCACCATGGGTCTGCACCCAAACAATGTTGTGCTTTGTCCCCTGGGCTAGTCGACTCACTCCATGTCGAGTCGGTCAAGCAGTCGTCAGGTCTCAGTCGGCTACATGGTCTCCGTACTCCGCACGGTCGTCTCTGGGAGGGTTCGCTCCATGAGCTACAGGTAGATACTCTATGTATCTCAATTTTCCATGAATAAGTATCTAAAAGGACCTCCTTGTCGTAGGGGTCTCAACGCAATAGACGACACGTCAATCGGATGCATGGTCTGTGAGTTATTAGCCTTTTCGTCCCAAGGGCCCGGTTGGTTTCGTGTGAGAACCAACCCTGCCATATCTCAACTATACCTCGAAATCTCATAGGGTATGCTCATAGGGACTGTTTCTCAACAAGATCACCAACACCGCTGACGGTTTGTCAAACAGACGTCCAGTCTGAAAGTTATCGGCTTTTCGGTTCCAAGGGCCCGGTTGGATTTCGGGTACAATCCAACCCAGCCACTATCCAACTGCATCCAAATCTTGAGCGGAGTATGCCAAAAGTTTGTCTCAACAAGAGGAATCCAACAAAGTCAACGGCACGTCAATCGGACGTCCGGAGCTAAAGATATAAGCCTTTCCGCTCCGAAGGCCTGATTGGTTTCATATCCGAACAAACCCGACTGAACCCAACGTTCTCTGAAACATTGAGTGTACTATACTTAAATGACCGTCTCGATCCAAGGACCACATCGTAACTGACAGTGCGTCTATCGGAGGTCTCTATCCCATGTTATGGGCTTTCGAACGGAAACAATCTGAAATGGGGGGTCTGGGCCCGGCCCGGCCCGACCCAACCCCCCCGGGTCGACCCCACCCAGGTCCGGGTCTGGCCCATCAGGGCGCGGCCCTGCCGCATGGCCAGCCACAGCTCAGCCAGCGTGGCTGAGCAGAATCCGCGAACCGGGGGGGGGGGGGGGGGGGTTGCGCGGCCCCCTCGCCGCTAATTGATGTCGGCGGCGGTTTACGCCGCCACCGTTCCTCCGGGATACCACGCGGCCGCATGATCCCCCGTTCCGCACCACCACGGCAAGTCGCGGTGGTTTGTTTCCTCCGACGGCGCGCTAGGGTGCTGGCACCCCCGGTCGCCGGCGGTGCCGCGCTGGCGACCCGCGCCTCTAGGGTTTCTGCAGCCCCCCGGAGTTGCTCCGGTGGTCCGTTTCCAAATCCGCCTATGCCGGCGTTCATCTCGGGTCTCTAACTTTTCTACCGAAGCTTCAAAATTTCCTTGAGGCCACGTTTGTCGTCACTCATCAATCCACGCACAACGATCAATAATCAAACCGCGACCTCTTCCTGTTTTTCTGGCGCGGCGCGATGGCACCGCGCTTCTTTGCCCTTTCTCATAGTTTCCACGTGGTGCAACCGCACCGCACTGCCTTTCACGTGCCATAACAAATTCAAACAAAGAAGGGGAGAGGAGGGTCGGCCATGTTCGTGCCGTCTGAACTCCTCCTGTTATTATGATAACAGGAGGGCCAATTGAAACCCTGATAGGTGACATATGAGATCACAATCAACAATAAATAAACCCCTACCTGATTTAATCGTTGAACGAAGGTTTGTCACGGAATTGAACGTTTCGGAAGAAGGCGTCGCAGAAGGAGAGGTTAGTTGGTGTCATGGTACATGGTGTCGCGTCATCGATCTCTGAGGAAGGCGTATCTCACCATCGTCCTTCATTGGAGGCCAGCATTCTTCGTCGGTGACGGTGCATTCTTCGTGTTCATCAAGGAGGAAGAACATCCTTCGGAACTTAGGGCTTTTCTCCCCAAATCCTTTCACACCATCAACTGTTATCCCTTGAAATAATACATAGTCTTATTTAATTAACACACATGCCAAAGTAATTCATTTGAAATTCAAACGAATCCAAGAACTAATTACTTGAAAAACCTACACAAATAATGAGTTGACATTATTTAAAAAAAGGGGGGGTTTCCTTTTGAGAGTTTCAAAATTAAGGGGGGAAAATTTATGAATGTTAGGGGAAGGTGAGGGGTTGGGCTCATATGGGACCCACACACCTTATTCCGCTCAACGATATTTATCAACAAGTGGGTCCCACCCCTAACTCCCTTAAATAGGTTATAACCACATAAGATAGAGGAAAAGTGTAGTGACACAACACTTAATCCACTTAATAAGAAAAGAAAATATAATTGTAAAACAATTATATTATTATCCATCAATTTATTTAAACAACTCATCCCGAGAAAATGCAACTCCAGAAAGGGGTCTTCTTAAGCAATTACCGGTGCTATGAGTTCATCAGTGCCCTTGGATTTCGATTCCGAGGACTGGTTCAAAAGTTAGGAAGACCCGCTCGTTTGTTCACTGAACGTACCCGAGCTAAACTTCGGAAAATGATTCCAGGCACACCGGGCCTCGGAATCAGGTGCCATCAGAAGCTGCGTTCTTGTAAAATCCCAAAAAAAATTAAGAAAAAATTTCCCTTGAATTTTACAGATCTTTACACCAATGTTTTCATTCAATCATCCTCAAAATTCCATTAGATCTGTCGTTTGAAAATACATGTAAACTAATAGTTACCCAGTTGGTATTTGACACAATAAATTTTATTATGGGAATGTATTTGGGATCAGAAGTATGTATTTGGTGTGATGTGGTTATAAGGGGATTAGATATGTGGTGGATACTGGATCAAGAGTTCTTAATTTATTGGTTTTTGGTGTTTAGTTATATAGATAAATGGGAATTTTCTGGATAAAAATTGTGTGCACAGAACCAGGAACTAAGAAAAAATTCTAGTATTTTCAAACTCATATCTGGGTTTCATAGGGTTTTTTGGAAGGACCATAGTTGGACACATTGTTTGTGGAAATGCATGAACAATATTGGATTCCATAATATCTTAATATACACGGGGTTTAGTCTTAGAGAGAACACATTATTCTTACCATTATTGTATTGGATAGGTTTTTAGGAAAATTAAATATCACATGTCATGTGGTATGACCACTCCCCTTATGACTCATTGTTGGTCACATAGGGAAACCTGAAAAGGTCCACAAGTATAAGAGGTCCCCAAACCCAAACCAAAATAGTTACTCATAAATGGAAATGTACATGGGTATTACCCGTTATATAGTAACATTCCTAGATAGAGTACATAGACATAACTTGGTACATTTGAATGTCATGTCCTCATATGCATGGCCATAGTCCACTGGAATGGATGATGAACATGAGAGGAATCATGGGAAGGTGCTGACTCAAGGGTAAACATTGTGTTCTCCCAATACACTCAGTGTAATATTATAGAGGAATGGTACGATGGATTCATGAACAGAAATAGGTAGTTTTTATTGTAGCTAGAAATATGAATAAATCCTAGTACATGTCAAAAATATTGTCATCAACTATAAGGGAGTATGATCCTTATCTTTATTGGAATACATTCAGTTGGGTTAGGAGTCTCTTATTATCCCTGGGTATCCACCCCATCATTGTATTACTATCTTCTATGTTATATCATATGCATTATAAATAAAAATTCCCATCAATAATAACCACTCAGATGAGATTTATTAATAATATCAGGGATCATGGAGTGTGCTCCCCTAGACGAGAATTACCATGTAACCCTGAGAATATTCCAAGGATAACAGTATAGTAGTAACCATAAATGTTATTTGGTGTCTATAAATATTATAACTATGTAATTTTTTTTATTTATCATATTTTCATTGACATATACTCATGAAAATGAGATGACTTCTCTATATTTATATTTTTTGTTTGCTGATTTTGGGGTCTCCAACAAGGATGGATATACAAAGCCATATATTTTATTTTCCCACACATTTCATGTATTATATATAGATGATATGACTTAATATGGATTTCATGGTGTCAAAAGAGTATGTAGGGGATATTTTATCTAAATAGACCATGTTTTGTTCCACAATATCATTTAAAAATCGTCTTTTACATTCTAAAAGGAGGGATTATTTTATAACATTAATGGAATTGAATTTTAACAATTTATTCATTTTGTACATGTTTCATACTCTGATGTGGGATAGAAATGTATTCATACATTTTATTATCAGTTATATCATTCCATTATACATTGTTTTAGTTCGTGGATTAATGTGAGTGTGTGTGTGGACATGTACATTATGATACGTCCTCCCATGTGTGTGAAATACGTACATGGTGTTAGTCTATAGCACCTAACCTATTTGGGGAAGGCTTATAGTTTCAACTCATCTTGCCACATGAAAATCATGCTTTAATGGGTCAGGTCATGATAGAATGGTATCATAGGAGGTCATATTAAAATCAATTATTAGAGATATTCAAGCATTGATGATTTGTTTGGTAAATATTGAAAAAAATAGAGTGTCTTTTGTTCATATCTCATGTCCGGGAGGCAATTATTAGTTTATCATCAAAAATATATATTCATTGACACTATGGTAAGAAAATTATTGACATTATATATTTATAAACTAGTGGTAGAGAATCAATTTGTACATTTATCATATAAGAATTTTTTTATTGTCCTTGTATTTATGAATCATCTCCCCATATATAAACTTTTACTATGTTATGTACCCACTATTTTATGATCCCTCTACACGACATCCAGTATGGACTAAAATTTTTGATAATGAGGATGATCTACCAAGTGATGAGGCTTAAACTCAAGGATATTTTAAGAAGGTGATACCATTGGGTGTTTTACTAATCTTACCAACACTCATTATGTAACTAGTTTAATTATCATTATATATATGTGATTTATGCAGTATGAGTTCGCTTCAAGAGTTTTAGTGTCAAATATATCTCTTGTTTTTGGGTGATATAGACCCTTAGGAAGTAATGTAATTTCTTGAGGTTTTTAAGTTAGTTTAACACCTTGTGAGTACACCTCTTGATCTGATAATATTATTTGGGACATACTTATCTATAAATCTACTGTGTGATGGTGGAGTCTGGTGACTTGGACACGTGATAGGGTGACTCTTTCTATAGAATACCTGGAATTTATAGAATAATAACTTTTCATATCTATTAACATTTATGAAAAAGATATTAATTTTACATTAATAATTACACTTTTCCTGATCACGTACTCAACACACAAAAATTGGTTTCTCAGAAATCTTATGTTGCACACGATGTCGAGGTATAACGAAAAAAATACAATAATATTATTTTTATTTTAAATTGTAGTTAACAACTTTCCATTGTATTAGAGATAATGATTATAACACACTACATTATTATTATTCATTTTTTAAATGTTTTTACTTTTTTTCAATAAATATTAAAGGATTAAAATGGGAGTTAATCGAAATTTAATCATGAAATACACTAATATTTTTTAAAAGGATTCTTTACCGCATTTTGATGCAGAAACCTTTTTAAATATAGATTTTGTCACTTTTATATGTTATTTTTTGAAAAAATATAATTCTTATATAGAATATGGAAACCAAAATCCATTAGGTTAAATTTTTGGTATTTTTTTGATAACGTTCAATTTTTAATGAATAGTGAAAATACTGCATTTTAATAAAACACTGCCTTTTCATCTTATCTATTTATATAGTTATATTGTCCTTTTAATTGGTTTAAATTTGTAATTGGACTATTTTTTATCATTTAATACAAGTTTTTAAATTTTATATAATTTCGATTTTAAATTGGATATAAACACATGTTAATCTTTTGATAGTTATTAATTTTTAAAAGCATCATTTTTTAGTTTTAAAAATAGGAATTAATTTTGTATTAATATCTAAAAATTATATTTTTTGAATTTTAAAAATTGTATTCCATATTTGGAATCTGGAGTTAAAATTTTGTAAATATGAACCTTTTATTGTGAGACATTATGAATAGTAAATTCAGTAATTATTTTAAATTAACATGGTTAAAGGGAAAATCTGGTAAATAATTGTAACAAATAATATTATAATAATATTAATCTATGCTAAAACATGTTATAATCCAATTGTAAGAGATATGTTGAATTATGGTCATCCATGGGTCCATTTTAGGAATCCATGGACCCACTTTGATTTGAAATTGACATTTTATAAGTATGAATTTAAAGTAAAGTGAAATATAACATAAAAATATAACTTTTACAAAAACAATTTTAAGATATAATAATATAACTGATATCATAGACTAAAAATA
Source organism: Viscum album (assembly GCA_963277665.1). Taxonomy (NCBI): domain Eukaryota; kingdom Viridiplantae; phylum Streptophyta; class Magnoliopsida; order Santalales; family Viscaceae; genus Viscum; species Viscum album. The sequence continues at coordinate 1,035,772,495 of OY728122.1, read as the reverse complement.
TTCAGAAGAAATAAAAAAAATTTCCAATATCATGATATTTTATTTATAATTTCTGGACATTAAATAAATAAATTTTATTATCACAAAATGATGATTCAGTGATTGATTCATTGAAAAATGATTCAAATAAAGGATATTGTAAATGTTAAAATTAATATAATTTGATTATTTTGATGTCATACAATAATTTTATGAATTATATTTAAATATAATATTTTATTTAATTTCTTTGTATCTATGGAATCATGTTTTTAGGAAATTTTGTAAAATAAAATTATGAATGGTGTGGAAAATTGACACAATTATTACCATAAAACATAAAATTAAGTTTTTATATTTTATTTAATTCCAAAAATATAACTTTCATCAAAATTATATATATAAATCCAAATATGTCATAAATAAATTTCGTTAGGTTTCCTGAGAGGATTTTATAATTACCTTAACCCACAATGTGAAAATAACTCAATATCATGGTACGATTAAAAAGGGTAAAATGATGTTTAAACCAAAAATATATGGATAAAAAATATTAAAAATATGTTTAAAATTAATTTATTATGTTTATTAGATTTAAAATAATCTTATATTTTAATTAAATGAGTTTTGGATCTTTTTAAATCTAAATTGAATTTATTATAAAATAATATTTCTAGACATTCTTAATGTGACCCTCCTTCCTCTTATAAAAGGACACCACCTCTACCCACACACTCACACCTCTAAATCCCTTTGGAGCATCAATATTCTTCTAAAATAATCTCCTGATATCCTTATCTTTATCCTAGAGGCCTTTCCATGGAAAAAATGAAATTTTAGAAATCATTTTGGCTCAAATCAAAAGAAGTTATCCGATTTAGAGGTATCATGTTTTCGCAAGTTATTTTCGTTAATTTTCCTTCTCCACTACATATAATCGTTTTAATAATTGATTACATAAAAAAATATTATATTTATTATACTAGTAATTTTTTATGATAACAATTCTAACTACACTTATTAACAACTCCATATAATGGATACGAACAAACTGTTTCTATATACGGCGAACAGCTGCCTCCCAAAAGATGATTGTTCAATTTTCCCCTACCACTTCTCATTGTGTCCATTATGATGAAATTTTATTTATATATGATATATATTATATTTATATTGTCCCTATACTTTGTAAATTTTAATTTACAACATACATTTATGCTTTCCATGATGTTACAATATGATAATTTAAGTTGAATAAATGTAGACTAACACCCCTCAAAGTGACATGACTCATTCATGCTAAACATAGAATGTATAATGAGTGATTTTGTTAAACCTATGAGGCATACATGAGATAAATATAATAATGCAATTATAATATCACGTTATATAATTTGAGTATTATTATTTTAATATGTAAATGAAATGTAAGTAGTGTTCATGTGTGCCTATGACCTACCATCTCCAAGAACGATGCATTTCATTTCTAATCTCAAATTATTTTGGACTATTATAAATACATATATAATGGAAAAATATGATATATAAATCATTAATATCATTATATAGATTATTTTATTTGGACTAAATGTACAATTTATATCAAAACACATTGATTTTCGACACAAGTACTGAATATCGAAAAAACTACAATTATTAAAATCAATAATTAATTAATTTTTATAATGTGGTAATAAGTGATATAAATGGAATAATAAACATTATAAATGTTTTGAAGAATTTTTATATTATCTTAAGCTTATTATTCAGGAAGAACAAGGATCATATTTGATATATCAATCTCAAGGTATGGGACTTCTTCTCAATCTACTTTCATTGAGGCATATCATGATGTTATGAACCTTTATTATACTATAATGTGTGTATAAAAACCGTTTTATTAATTGTATCATGAACTAGTATATTCTCATTATATTTAAGGTTTTTTAATGTAATTTCATAATTATTTTTATTCATGTGTTGATCAGGTTTTAAGGGACTCTTTAATTAAAACATCATTTTATAAGTTTTATAAATTTGTTATTTAAAGTACATATATTTCATATACATGTTTTAAATATGGTTTTAAGAATTTATTTATATGGAAATGAATGTTTTAAAATTATAATTTATTTCCAATTTTTCAATGTCTTATGAGACAGTTTGATGCAGAATTACATTTATTAAATGTTTTTAATGGATTTGGAAATCGGTTGAATATTTATATATTTATAAATGATCTCTTATGGTTGAAGTGTGGGAATTTTATTTTTTTCCATTATAATTTTTAATCTGTTATGTTTATTAAATGGTACATGGACATTTGACGAGTGGTTATTTGATAAAAAAAGATTTGTGGTTATGTGATAAACCAAATGATGGGTGGTTCTGTGATAAACTATAGACATGTGGTTATATTGTAACCTCTAATTCATTGGGTATGAAAGTTAGCCGTATAATTATTCCACTTAGTGATATGTATCGATGTTGGCCGTATGGTTATTAAATTTAATTATGTTTATATCTAAAGTTACCTTTATATTTTATATGATGCTTTCTATTGGATTTATGGTAATCACATGGTTACAAAATGGTAATAAATGAGGTTATATTTATTGATTTTTTTGTACTTATAAAAGGTGAAAAGTATTACCTTATGATAATGTTTTCCTGGTTTACCTTTTTTCAAAATACTAAAAGTTTTCATTCATTATGTATCCCTTATTGAGATTTTTATTCTCATCACGAGATTTTAAATATTTTTCACAAGAAATAAAGAAAAATAGAGTCAGGTATGAGATCATGGAAAAGTTATGATGTTAAAACATTAAATGATGTCTTGTTTCTTTTAACAGAGTTTCTGTTTTATGAAAAAATGGATTGTGAGTATAATTTTCTACTTGTAAAATTCATGTTATTATGTGCATGTTATGACCTAGTTCTATAATGCTCTAAACCTGAAAATATCCTTGATGTAAATTAATGTTAAATTATAGCCTTATCTCTAAATTAAGTAATGTTTAAGGTTAGGGACTTATAGTTGGTATAAGAGGAATTGTTTAAGAAAATTTTAGGATTATAAGTTTTCATTAAACAAAATTTAGTCCCTACATCTTTTATTTCAATTAAATTATTGATTTATAACCTTTTCAATTCAATTAATTTTAGTTACAAATGGAAGAAGTAGAATCTCAAACAAAATTCTTATCCCTTCTTGAAGTAATTATTGAAATAATTTTTTTAATTCCATGTTAAGATGATTTTGAATCTTTTTTCAGCATACAACTCAGTTAATTGTAGTTGTTAGAGATATCAAACAACTCCACTATACATCAACACCATTGTGGATCGTTGGTTGTCTTTAATTAAATCCTATTTTCTCAATATTCTCATATTATGAATAAAGGTAAATCTTATTAGAGAATTTTCTAATATTTTACACTGTCACAAAATTTATAAGGATATTATGATTTTAAAAAAGGTAATAAATTAAGGGCCACTTGTGTAATTTATTTCAACAAATACTTATGGAATTTTAAAAGGACCATTGATTGAATGTTTCATCTCAAACTCGGTCTGACTATTTTAGAAAATTATTATTATATCTTATTTCTGAAATATTATGTCCTACAATATTATTTTTCCAAAAATATTTTTCTATGAACACCAATATGACCCATGCTGTACAAGGGGTATTTGGATAATGGAAGTAATTGATTTCGAAGGATCTCTAAATAATATTTTCAATTCATGGACCTTCTATCTATGTAAACATGATGATTATGAATCTAGGTGGACACCATGATCAAGGTGCAATGTTCTTTCTTTGGTAATAGTGTTATTTTATAATATGGAGGTGGAAAAATAGGTCAATATATATAGGACTTCATGAATTATGATATTTAGGTCATTATGTGTTGGGTTGAAAATGAGAGGTATAATAGATCCCTTGAGGATAAAACATGTTATCATTTTTTTTAATTTTATAAAAGGGTAAAACCCACATGAGGGGTTTCAACCCGTCACATCTGGCAAGGTTGCGGGAATTGAACCCACAACTGATGGGGGAAAGTTTGCATCACCTACCACTGGCCTATGTGATGTCTCTCGTTAGTATGACTGATTATTATTATTAAATTGATTTTATGGATCAAGAATAAGTTCATTTTGGGAGCATATGTTTTATCAAATGGATATCTTTAGTATATGAAAATTGATTGATGATTAAGTGGTAAAGGATAATTTGGAAGACATTTTCTCTTTTCGGAACACTGTATGCCTATGGAAAATTGAATTATATGGGAGTTTATTTGTGGAGTAATGGTTGACATATTATTTTCAATGAATATATATTTTTATTTTGTACATATAATGATTTGGGGAAATTAATAACCTATAATAGAGAATATGTGATTAGGTTGATTACTTTTCACCATCAAACATTAAGAGCAGTCGACGTTATTTTGTGATAAATGTTATGATTAATTTTGGTTGTCTATGTGACCAAATAATTATAAATTTTGGGTTTCAGTATTAGTTTGGATTATTTTGATGAATTTTAAGGGAAATTTATTATTAAATGGTCTTTGTTGAACTTTATTTATTGTTTGTTGAGTAATGGAGTATAGAGGTAGTATTTATTTTTATATAGTATTATTCTTTATGGGGATTATAATATTTTGTACTAACCATTTTGGTTTTGGTTTGTGTTTGAAGATATGGGAAATATATAGTTCATATTTTTTGGATTAAGTGATTCTATTGAAGTTGATTTTAGTGCATAATTTGTGACCAAGTCATCTTGAATACTCATCGTTTGGATAAAAGATGAGTTAGTGGTAGAAATTTATTAATGGAAGAAACTTTAATTGAATATTATGTATATTTTCATTATGTTCTTAGTCAATCTCATAAATTAATTCCACGACTATATGAAAAGAAACATAAAACAAAAATGTTGTTCGTTTAAATTTCCTACAAGGGAATCAAATACCATTTAACCCAACACAAGTTAATAGTTTTATGGTAGTTAAGTTTCTCTAGATCATGGTTTCTATCACTCTCCATCAAAACATGATGATTAGTTACTCTTACACATCCCAATTTTCATACATGAAACTATAATGGGTAATCTCAGGTGTATTTTCTACTTATATTTACTTATATTAAAGTTATAGTTTTATGAATCCTTTTTATAATTTGGAATTTTCAATGATGATTCCAAGCCCAATTTTAAAATTGTAAGGACGCAATTTCTAAAAGGGGTGAATGATGTAGAATCTAGGGATTTTATAGAATAATAATTTTTCATATCTATTATCATTTACAAAGAAGCTGTTAATTTTATGTTAAAGTGGACACATTATCCGATTACATACTCTACATGCAACAACAGGGTTCTCCAAAATCGAACGTCGCACAAAATGATGAGTTATATAGGAAAATAATACAAAATAATACTATTATATTAAATGGAAGTTAATACATAGACATTGTAATTGCATAAATGAACAAAAAAACTACAGTATGATTAGATATGACTGTTAATTTTTTTTCTTTTATTAAATATATTTTAGAGGCTTATAATGATAATGAATCCATTTTTAATCATAAAATACTCTAATATTTTTTTAAAGGTTGTTTTACCACCATTTGATGGCGAAACATTTTAAAATTTAGTTTCTTTCACTATTAAATGTAATATTTGAAAAAATAACATTCTTCTATTGAATAGGGACACCAACATTTTATTTGGTTACATTTTTCATAATTTTCTGAAAATGATCAATTTTCTAATGAATAGTGAAAAATACAGTATTTAAATTCAAAATTTTCTTTTAGTCTAATTAATTTATATAGTTATATTATTATTATAATTTTTTTCAAAATGTAATTTGATTATTTTTTATCATTTATTCCAATTTTTTCAATGGTTGTAATTTCACATTTAAATTGTAAATAAACACATGTCAATCTTTTGATAGTAATTAATACTAAAAAACCCACATTTTGGTTTTGATAGGGAGAATTAATTTTAAATTAATTTCTAAAAATTATATTTTTTGAATTAGGAAAAATGTATTCCATATTTTGAATCATTAGGTCCAAATTTTTTAAATAGTTATACTTTATTTTTAGTCTTTATGAATAGTAACTTCCATAATTATTTTTAATTGCATTGTTTAAAGGGTTAATCTAGTAAATAAGAGTACCAAATAATATTATAATAATTTTAGACTCCCCTAACAGATGTCCTAATCATATTTTATGATATATTTCTAACCATGGGCATATTTGGGTTGATATTTGGACCCCCATTGTTCCACTTTGCTGTGAAAATGATAGTTTATAATAATTAATTTAATGTAACGAGAAATATAACATAAACATGTATATTTTACTAAACCAATTTTAAGCTAGGGTTATATAACTGGAATATTAGAAAATAAATTATAATTATAAATATAAAGATATTTCCTACATAATGATATTTTATTTATAATTTTTAGACATTATATAAATAAATTTAATTTCTACACAATGATGATGTAGTGATTGCTTCATTGATAAAGGATTAAAATAAATGATATTATATATGTTTAAATAATTGTAAATTTTTTATTTTTATTTCATCCATGAAATGTTTTTTTGATATTGAAATATTATATTTGATTTAATTCATTTGGTTCGAATTAATCAAGTTGTTATGACTTTTAAAAAAAGTCGAGTATCAATAGTGTCCAAAATTAACATAATTCATAACATAGAATAAAAAATATTTTATTAATTTATATTAAATTCCTAAAAATATAATATTCAGAAAGATTGTTAATATAAGTTCTAATATGTAATAGATAACTTTATTTGGATCTTTTGAGATGATATGGTAATTACTTTAATCAAGAATGTGAAAATAACATTATATCATAGTAAGATTTAAAAGGGTAAAATAAGGGTTAAACCAAGAAGATAAGGAGAAAAAAATATTCAAATCTTGTTAAAAAATAATTTATGTTTTTTCATTGATAAAAAATCATCTTATATTTGAATTAAATTAGTTATGGACCTTTTGATAATAGAAATATAATTATAATGAAATAATATATCTAGACATACCTAAAGTGCCCCACCTCCCCCTTATAAAAGGCCACCAACTGTACCCAAATAATCACACCCCTAATTCTCCTTAGCTCATCAAAATTATTCTAAAATAAGCTCCCAAAATTCATACCTTCCTCTTAAAAGCTTTACCTTGGGTAGAAGGAAATTCATGAAATCCTTTTGGCCCAAATCAGAATAAGTTGCCTGATTTAGTGGTAATGTATTATGTCATGTTCTATTCTTTTATTTTACTTTTACACTCCCTGTGATATTATTATGAATTTATTACATAAAACAACATTTTCCTCAATATAATATGATTTTTAATGAGAAGTATTCGAACTACCCTTACACACACCTCCATATAATGGATACAAACAAACTGTCTCTGTGTACAACGAACATCTGCCTCACGAAACAATGATTATTCAATTTTCCCCTACCAACTCTCATGTTGGAAATTACTATGGAAATTTATTTATATATGATATACATTATAGTTAAATTATCCATATTCTTATATTATTCTTATTTACATCATACCTTCATGATTTCCATAATATGTAAATATGATAATTTCATTTGAGGAAGTGTGGACTACCGCCCCCTCAAAGTGACATGACTCATTCATGCTATACAAGGGATGAATAAAGGATGGTTTTATTAAACCTAGGATACATACATGAAAAAAATATAAAAATGATATTATAATATACATTTATATTATTTGAATATTATTGTTTTATTATGACAATGAATGGTATGTAGCGTTCATGCATACGTAAGACCTACCATATCAATGAATGGTGAATCACATTTTGTATATCCAAATGTAAAGGAATATTATAAATACATATATACTAAAAATATAATATATTTAAATCATGAATAACATTCTGTATATGATGTACTTTTGATTACATGTTAAATTTATATCAAAAAAATTTTATTATTGACTCACGTACTGAATATCAACAAAACAAACGATATTAACATAAATTATTATGTACTTTTTATAACATGGTAATAAGTTATATAAAATAAATAATAAAATTGAAAAAGGTTTTGAAGAAATTATAAATTAACTTTATTAAATTATTTAGTAATAACAAGGAACCAACGTGAACAATTAGACTCAAGGTAAGGGACTGCATCTTGATGTCCTTTCATTGATGCATATCTTTATTTTATGAACCTTTATTATCGTATAATATGTGTATAAAACACTTTTGACTTTTTATATCATGAATTCATATAATTTCATGAAATTTAAATTCTTTTATTCCTTAATTATTTATATTCATGTTTTTCTCATGTTGTAAGGGACTCTTTAACTAAAACATTATTTTAAATTTTTTAAAGATTTATTCATCAAAATACTTCAATTTCATCTCTATGTTTTAAAAATGGTTTTAATAATTTATATATATGGAAATGAATGTTTTAAAATAAAAATTTATTTCAAAATTATAATTGTTGTTTGGGACACATTGATTGAAAATTCTATTTATTAAATTTTTTAAATGGTTTTGGAAATGGGATTAATATTTATAGATTATAAAATTATCTATTATGATAGCTGTGTAGAAATGTTATTTTTCCTTTATTATTGTTTTTGGGTTATGATTATTATATGGAAGTTTTACATTTTAATGGTGTATACATGATAAACTAAGATGAGTGGTTATGTGAGAAACCAATTGATGGGTGGTTCCATGATAAACCATGGATTGGTGGTTACGTTATAACCTCCAATGCATTGGGTATGGAAGTCAGCCGTATAGATATTCCATTTTGTGTTATGTTTTTAAGTCAATGTTATGGTTATTCCATTTAAGTATGTTTATTTTACAAGTTATATTTATATGTTATATTCTGATTTATAGTGGATTTCTGGTAATCCTTTGGTTACACAAAGGGTAACCAATGGTCTTATATTTTGTGAAGTGTTTTTACTACTTCTTAAAGGTGAAATGTATTTATTTATGATAATTTCTTCATGTATTACATGTTTTCTCAAGACTAACAGTTCTCATTCACTATGTATCCCGTATTGAGATTTTTATACTCATCCAATGTTTGGAATATTTTTATATTACACAAATAAGAGTAGATATGTGGATGGGATGAAGGAGATGTTATGATGGTAAAACATCAAACAATGCCATGATTATTTTCAATGATTTTTTAATAAAAAAATGGATATTTAGTGTAATTTTCAACTTTTAATATTCATGTATTAGCTATAAGTTATGAAATAATTCATTAAACCTCAAAACATGAAAGAATCCTCTATGTAAATTAAAGTTCAATTGTTTAATTATCTCAATATTAAGTAATGTTTTAGGTTGGGGTATATTCTTGGAAAAAGTTATAGTTTTTCCATAGAGAGTATTTTTATCTACCAATATTTAGTGTAGTAAATATCCAGGACCATATAGTGGTCTAACTGGGTTTCATGATAAAATAAAAATAAGCCCATAGATTCACTAGCCTCTTGTGATAATAAATTGTTATGGTTTATAATTTTTTATCTAAATAATTGACCGTAAATCATGATTTTTGAAGGGATATGAATGATGGTACCCTATATATTTTCATTCAAACATATGTTGGGGTTTTTATTGAACTTTTTTAGTTGATTGATTGCTATTAGAGCAAACATTTATGGTTGGAACAATTAGTCGGTGTGCTAGAGATAAGAATTTGATAACTCAGAGCTGATTGAAGACTTAGGGATCAATGAATGTGAAACGGATCCAAATATAGTCATAAGAATGAGAGTTTTTTTCTTAGGTTTTCAAAAATAAATCTAATTAGTTGAGGGATATGTGATCCTACTCATTCAATGGTCAAGGAAATCTTACTCTGGATTAATGGACCCAACCTACAGAAAACAAGGAGACATCTGATAGACCACCAAAGAAGAGTTAGTGGATAAATCATGGAGGTTTGTAGTGTAAAATAAATGGAAGAGGATATGGGATTTCATGGGTTTTTTGTTTATGGTTTCACCTATTTCCACCACAATTCCTAGGTTTCCCACACAAGGTTGTGAGATTTAGTGGTCAGGGACAAGGATTGATGAAGGGAGAGGAGGATTATAAGCAATAGTATTTGTGGGTAATTTGAGTTAAATTATATATCATCTCTATATTATTTTAATTATTTATATACTAGTGTTTGAGTGATTATTTTATTTCAATATATATTGTTCTAGTTCTAGGTATTTCAGTTGATCCTTTAGCAGGACTATTGCACATAGAGGCTTCTATCAGGGAATATTTAGGGATCACTCTTCACTACCAATAGTAGAGTCTTACTATTGTAGTAGAGAGATTCAGGTGTGATACATTAGTATACAACCTTATTCCTTATTAAATCATTCTATATATTTATTTTCTATCAAAAAATATTGAATATATTTAATTTTTTCAGCAGAGGATGTGGTGTGTCCACAATAAAGGGATGTGTTTCATTTATCATAGAGATAAAAACCCAGAATGTTAATGATGGGATCATATGTATTTGGATATATATAATTACTCATAAATTAACTAGTATTACCCATATAGATGTAGATTTTATGGGATTGCATGTTTTTATATTCGAGGAGGTGTAAGATGGACTCTTCTCCTGAGGATGAGTCTAGCATATATCCCCAATGAGAGATCAAATACTCTATATATTTTTACATAGAGATAGACCAGATATTTATGATATTATATTAAATTTCTCTAATTATGATTCAAGATATGAAGGTGTTGTTGGATAATTTGTATTGAAAGGGAATAAATATAGCATGTTTGTCACCACAGGACAACCCTATTTGTGTATGTTGTGAACTCGGATGGGAGCTTGATGTTATTTATGGATGAAAACATCTATTTAATATAATAACAATCAGAAATATGTATCTATATAAAATAATCAATCACATATTATACTAGTTAGAAGTTGTGAAGTGGTTCTTGATGATTTTCCTCTGGTTGGTTGGTCACTGACTCTGAGTTTCAGATATGGATGCACTGAAGATAAAATTATGAAGTCACTATAGCCTCTAAGAGTACAAGTGATACATTTGAATGTGATGAATTCCGCATTATTTTTCATGGGATTTATTAACCACATAATAAATTTTTTCAAGGTTGAGGTTAGTGGATGTCTTTATCATGACATAATAGTTTTCTCATCATCCAAGGTTGATCACTTGAGACATTTGATAATGTTTCAAAAATAACTCTATTAGGACAAAAAATATGGAATGATCTTGAAGATTCCATTATAGATTCAATATGTTAAATTTGAATGATACTTCATATCATAATAGGATGTATTAACATACTTCATATATTTTAATTGAAATTTGATGCCTTTAATGTTTATAGATAGGTACTATTAGGTTTTTTAGAGTTGTAGGCGAGGTTTATGAGTTCCCTATGATTTTACCTATAGAAGAGGGTTTTTAATTTTCGGTGATCGATGGATACTCTAGATCTAGTCTTGGATGTCCAATTTTTCAGATTTATGTTTCTATATCCTATGGGTCCCATAATTTGTGAACTAATAAAAAGGTCTACATGTATCGTGATCTTTAGCTAGCAGTAGTGTTCATCTCTCATAAGATATTTCTAAAATACCATATGGGTGAATTCTTTATCATATATTCTGAAAAAATGTCTCAATAATATATTTTCACAAAATTATCATTAAATTACATATAAGACATGTCTAAGTTAATTCTAGGATAATGAATTCAACATTTTCTCTTCTCCTGGTAACTTGGACATGGGTGATTATTATCTTAGTAGGAGATATTATTAGCAACTATTAAGTGAGGTTTTTGAGAAGTTTATATAACTATAGTTTTTCTATTCCCTGATGATAGTGAAACATATCCCTATATAATGTTTATATTCCATTGCATCAACAATTTATTAGTGATTCACAACTTAGAGATACTAGTTTTTAGACCATACATGTTCAGATATCCATTGGATCTGTTATTGGTGTCTTTTCATATAGTGGGGAGTAGCTAATACATTATTAACATTTTATGATTATTCCAATGAAGACTCAAGAGATGGTACTGATGGGTTATTTTTTATCCCCTTTATTGGTACATAAAGTACTAGAAAAACTGTACCTATACATTATGTGTATGTTATTCTACCCAAAGAGAATGAGGTCTCTAGTTATGTTTGTCTCTTTATGCCCCACATGTCCAAATGGGAATGCTAGGCTCAAGGTTCTGGTGGATTTGGATTACACCTTTAATGTTTCAGAGTATAATTGGGATACTATCTCTATATAAATCATGATGGGGATTCCTTGATCGTATAGAGGAAATTATGCAATCTATGTGATAATAGATCAAATCATGGTGTTTTCCCAATTCTTTTACACATTAGAGTAGAGTTCATTATATATTTGGGGATACCAATAAATAAATGAGATATCCTGGAATCACAATGATCCCTTAATTTTATTTTTGGAACTTGAATTCACACATCACAGGACAATTATGGAGAGGATTACAAGGGGATATTGGGAATCCATTGAATTTAAGCATGGGATTTGAACCCTAGAAGGAAATATTGGCTGAGAAAACCATTTATTATTTATAGGAAATGGTTTTAAAATACGCATTATACATTATTCGTGGTTTTTTGGAATACCTACCCTTGGTTCATTTTATAGATAAAAATATTTATCACTCTTTTATTAGTATGTAGAAATTTGTGGCATTGTATGGGATTCTATTTAGGTTACCATTTTGTGGGAATTGTCCATGGGAGTCAATAATCGTGGGCATAGTGTAAGTAAGAGTGATGAAGGATAAGGAGAATATCCTCCTAGAGAATATAAGGACTTCATAGAGCCATCATTAGTATTACTATTTCCAATGATTGAGTCGTTTCTTGTTAGATGAGGGAGACCATTTGTTCTTTAACGTCTCACATTGGTGTGGATTATAGATATATTTCTAGATTGAAAGTTATCTTAGAAATTCATTATCCCTTCCGAGATACTATATAGGGTTTGAAAGGTGGTGTGACACTAATCCCTACTTCTATAGTAAGACTGGGTATAAAATAGTATCCATGTATCACAATTGAGGTGGTATGTGAATGACTTGTAACATGCTTTCAACTGTAGTGCGGTAGATATCGAAGATGAAGATACCTTTGTAGACTACCTAGTATATATCGAATATTGGAAATAGAATATACTCCATGGGATATTGATTCTATCGGTTTTTGTCTGTGGTGGAACAAAAATTATCCTGATATCACCTTAGTGTAGAAGAACCAAATTCACATTCAGTACCCTAACTTATTTGATGCCAGGATCTAATTTGGAAAGGGAATCTTGGGCTCTGGATTCTTGGTTTTGATGTAATTTAAATATTAAATTTCTTATAACTCACATGATTTTTTTTCTAACATACGGGAATAACTAAAAAATATAGTCATGAATAGGAAATATAAAAATGTCATTAAATATGAAATGTTTGTTTTACCCAATTAATGACATAAATTTTAAGCACATAAGGATTTCAGTTTTAGTGTGGACATGGGGTCATTAATAAATTAAAAAATATTTTTTAATATTTTTTTTAATTTCCAAAACTATAAAATATTCAATATAAAATAACTAATGGGAAATCCTTACTGTAATGCACGTAATCATATTGTTTTAATAGGATCTAATGAGGAGTGTCATTGTGGAATGAAATTTGGAATTAGAGTAGCAATGATTTTGAAAATGAATTTTATTATCTGAGAATGTTCATAGAACGTGCCAACAATAATAGAAAAGAACCATTCATCATTAGTGATTGATCTAAGAATGAGGTAAGACATTAATTAATTTGGAGTAATCACCATTTTGATTATTCATATAGTATTGGAATTAATTATTCGTCAAAATTATTTATGGTTCCATTGATGATTTATATTCCGTAGTTTTGAAATTGATTATATTTTTTAATATTTTATTACCACTTTCGATTTCTTATATTATCATCATAAAATATAATCAAACAAAAAATGGAAGAATTCCATTTCCAAAATTTATGTTTCATTGTTTTTTCATGATATTCATCACATTAGCATTATCAGTATTCCATTTTTTGGATATAAAAGAATAACCGGATCCCTATCATTGTACTATGAATATCTCGCACAATGGATTACTTCAATGAGATTGGATTCCTATTCAAATGGAATTTTTAAGGATTGATTTCATTTGATGCGGTACTAGACATGGATAAGATACCATATCAGGTGGTCTTTGTTCTTATGTTTTACTTTTTTTTGATGCATTGAGACAGGGATGATCCGTATTTATTTTGGTTGGCTGGAATCCGGCCATCACTAATGAATTGCAACCAAAAAACACCAAATAATTTTTTTATATGAGATCAAATGAGTAAGTTAATTGGATTTAAAAATGTGAATTATTATTTATTCTATAATATCCAAATTTATACAATGTGTGGTATAGATAAACATACTCCTCCTCGTTGTAGAAGGTAGGTATTCAGGAAAATTATATATCATACACTATGTATTCTGAACAAATGTTTCATGACACAGTGTTGGAATCTCAACACGTATCCCAAGGGTATATTGGTATAGGCATAGATATGTACTCGAACATTCCTAGGTACTCATACAACATCATAATACAAGGGAATGTCCCGGTGCATGGTTATGGACAAGACCATAGTACCCAGACCTAACTAGGTATATGGGAATGACTATATTATACTTTAATATGCTTAATAACAAGATAATGGAACGACTTATAACTTTACATAGTGGTATATTTTATAGAATTTATTTACCAGACATGTACTATTAAAAGAAAAATTTGAGTCCATTTTTCTCTTCATTGTAGACAAGAATATTTAGTGTGTCCCCTTAGTCTATCCCAATGAGTTTATAGTGAGGAATAATAGTTTGATTATTATATGTGATTATCTATATGGTAATAACCATAGATTGAGTAATGAATCTTTTTTTCTAGCCTTGGGGATGATCCTCTATATTTTATCCCATGCATGGGTCAGTAATCCCATTAATTAATATTAGGGTGTGTGGTCCTCATCCTCATGGGTTAAATTTTGGTATGGTAATGAATCTTATAGACGCCATGGGATTGATTCCCTGTCAATTTATCAACATATTTATTATTAGATCATATAATTTCTTCATGGAGAGGACAAATGAGTATGACCTCTTGGTTTAGTTCCATAATTGATGGTTAGGCATGATGAGTGATTCTCCATGTTGATCACAACATTTAAGGAACCACTATGTGGTATGAAAGGGGAGTACAAAATTGTATTGATAAAAACATATGGAGGACCCATATCATTGAATTATAGTTGAGTTCTTAATAAAAGGATTTATGACAAGAACTCTCAAACATTAGGGGAGTACCCACTCAATCTATATGCCAAATTTGGAGGACCCTTACCCTATCATGGTAGGAGAATACTAACTCCGCCGAAAGAGGACCAGAACCTTGGTCTTATAGGGGAGCACCTACCCTATTTGGTCAACATGTATGGGGGCCTACATCCTGGCTTGGTAGGGGAGTGTTGTAAAACTATAATAATGATGTTGGGAAACCATGACCTAATCCATCAGGTGACTACCAACCCCGTAAGAAATACCCAATGGTAAACAAATGCATGCCCCTGATGTGCGGATTCCCATCTCTAACATTGAATATTTGTAAGGGGATCTGAAGCCCTGATTCTGTAGGGGTTTCCCAAGATAGACACCTCTCTTAACAAACCCCAAATCCTACCACATCGGTCATATACCACTACACATAAAATGTGGTGGAATCATGCCCCATTATAGCCCATAGGATATAACAAGGGAACCCATCACATTCTATATAAAAATTCAAAACATAGGCTACTGAAAATATTTATTCTGAGTTTTAGAGAGGGAGTTATATAAGGAAGATTATTTCAAAAATATTTCTAAGGTGTACATGATGTGCACTAGGGCCACATTGTATCTGAATCCTCCTGAGATTATGGGCATGTATCCTATACACAAGTTTTTATAACCCATGTAAGAGTACAAGATGTGTACAAATTAGAAATGCTGTGTCACATACATGACTTCTTTTAAAGTTATTTTGTCACTTTATTTACATTATTGCTTCATTTGGGGGGTTTCGCATGCATTTTGGTGGAAATGGTCGGTTTTCAAAATTTGGGCCAAACCGTGAGCCCATTTCCAGATTTAAAAACCAATTTTATTTATTTTATAAATCATTCATTTTTAAAGATCCTACAACAATTCCACTTTTCAATTTCTATAACCTAATATATAAAAACTACCATATCCATTTGGGCATCATAAAAATCGATAATCTGGATGGATTTGGGTTTTTTTATTAAGGTTTTTGGCCATCCCGAAAGCCCATTTCCTGCTTTATGTTTTGTTTTTAATATTTTAATATCTCATTCAATTTTAATATTTTTCGGTGATTCCACCTCCAACACGATGAGAAAAACCTAATGATCACTCCCATTATCTTTTTCGCCGCTTTGGAGCACATTTGGTTCGCTAATTTGGGAGAAACATCTCTAGATTTCTCAAATCATCTGGATTTGAAGAGGTAAATCATTTCTTTCATAACTCCTTCAATTTCTGCCATTTTCTCCCCATTTCAGTCCCCACATGACCTTATCATCCCCATTATAGCCACCATATCAGGTTTGGTTTCTTGGAGATTCAAATTTTGGTGTATTTGGTTCGTTTTATTTAATATTTTTCAACTAATTGTTTCCTTCCTTGATTTGTCCCCCTTCCTTAGGGTTTCTTTCACCATTTCTTGAAGTTCCTCATGTCCAGCAGTTGAGGTTCGAACCTAGGGATTGATTTGGTGTATTTGTGGTCAAATATTGTGGTCTAGGGATCGATTAATCTTCCTTTAGGTGTGGCGGTGGTGCGGTTGAAGTTTCACACCGTGTTTTGAGGGTTTCAGCATAAAAGGTAGGTGATTCCATGTGTAATCATTTCTAGATGAGTTATTTGGATTGAATTACTTTTATGCATGATCCTAATATTCTTTGTGTGGTGAAAAAATTGTTTATGTTGGATTTGGTTAAGCATTTATTATTATAGATTCATTTTAGCTTAAAATTGGTTGTTTTTCTTGTGTAACCCTTTTGGTATTGTTTGGGTTTGTTTTAAAACATATGAAATTGGTTTAATAAATCATGTTTGGGCTGAAAATTCGGATTTGATAGGGTATTGGTGTGACATTAGGTTTTAAGGTGGTTTTTTAATGGGTTTAATGTGTAAAACCTTATTGTACTTCATGAAAGTAATTTTGAAAACGTGTGCTTTTCTTGTGGATCTTTTGTGGTATTGTTTGAGGTGTTTTTGTAACACTTGGGGGTAGTTTAAAAAGGTTTTTGGGTCTACCAATTCTGTTTTGAATTTGTATTTTTGGGAATTTGTCCTTGAAATATGGGTTTGATATGGGTTTTATGTGAAATGCTTTGGTACACTCTTTAGAATTGTTTTATTAATATTTTGAATGATTTAATGATTTATGTAAGAGGTGAAACCATATTGGAAAACTATTTTGGATTGTTTATAATTTCAAAAGGGCCATTTTAAATGTGAATAGGTCTGTCATGTGATGTGTATCCCCTTGGAAATGTTTTATAAAAATTTCTAATGGATTTACTGAAATTTGAAAGAGGTGTGAACGTGATGTGGGCTATTTGTGTGAGTGCGATGTGAAAAATGGATTTTGTTTATAAAAAAGGTTTTATGAAACATGTGTGTGGGATGTTATGTGATTTTTATCATATTCGGAGGGACTTTATAAAATTGTTAAAGGATGTGTCGGATTGTGAAAGTTATGCAAAAAGTGTTGTGGGCTATTTTGGTGTGAGTTTGATTTCAAAATTAATTTAAATGAAAAGTGGAATTTGTGACTTGTGTGATGTACATGGGGCCGTTTGGTTAATGTTTGATGTGGAAGTGATATTTTCATGTGAAAACTATATTTCATGGCTTGTTGAACTTGTTTGATCACAAAGGGAAAACCCGGGTATCTAGGTGGGTGGATGTGTACTAGTATTCTAGTGAATCCGTGGGGTTTGGCCTCAGTTTCACTTAGCAAGATTGATGTTTACAATGATAACTAATCTATGATGATGATTATTGGGGACCACTAGGTTATGGGTATGTTCCCTACTAGTGGCTCGTGCATGAGAGCAGATATTTTTTTGTGGTTACTCTCACCGAGATACGAGGTACCTGGGACCCACAGCTAGTTATTGCCTAAGGGTTATTTCTTATCGCTTGTGCTCATTAGATCCTTTATACTAACCATTGGAATACAATATATTTGGCTAGAAAAATTCAGTAGCTTTTGAATTTATTTTAAAATTTTTTATTCTTTAAATTAGCCCACTTGAAAACTGATTTTTTAAAGATGTATCTTTTAGAAATTGTGCCTAGAAATTACATGTTTTTAAAAACGTACATGCTTTTCAACATTGAATGTTTACCACATGGAATCTCTTAGTGGTGGTATCCTACCGGTAATTTTCTCACACCCTACTTACACCCTTGGTTGTAAGTAAACTTGGTTACTTTCGTTGTCGTAGGTTTGGGCATAACTTTTGTGGCAACAATTCGGGTTTTAGCAGTCCATCATGATACGGTATTGTGGATATGGATTGAAGGGGGTTCCTCTCGCCATGTGGATGTTCATGGGATATCCATTTTGGGTTTCTTCAGTTGATATATTATTCTATAATTGTTTAAATTATGTAATTTAGTTCTAAATCATTTGTAAAAGATGATTTTGTTTGAAAAATTCATATTTTCTATTGTATTATTTCGTTGTTTTATGTTTATAAACTCTGGTAAATCGTTCCCAAATTTTATTTTCTATTACCCAGGCATGGGTTCCAGCCCGTGGGGATTAGGAATGCCATTCGGGCCTTGTCACGAGCCCGATTTGGTGCCGGTTTTGATGGCGATCAGATTCAGTTTGTGACAAAATGGTATCAAAGGAGGTTCTGGTTAACTCTTTAGGTCATGTCAAATGGGGAAGCGTTGGGATAGTTTGGACTTTGGATTTTTGGGACTTGATATTCCAGTTATGGGTAGTGTTCCTGATCACCTCACCTCATGATGGAATTCAATTTTCCAATCGAAGTTGGGATTTATCTAAGTCCTTTGGTTTTCTTGGTTTGATGATGATTAAGGGAAATGAAATAGAGTTGGGTTAATTGTCTCAGTGAGCTAATAGGGACTAGAAAGCCATGTGGAGTCAGGGATATTCCCTAGAACACTCTCTATGACAGTGATTTGATTGGGATATGGCCACCAACCATATGTCCAAGTCACCCATGGAAACTAGTTTCCTCTCGCATTGTTTTGTGCATTTTTTTCCAATCATTGAACATTGGTTTTAAAGTGACTTGGTTTTAAGAAGAATAATGTTTTTGTGAAATTATTTTCAAATAAATAAGGAATTGTTTTCAAATTGTAAATGGTGTCCTTACACCTCTTTTGAAAGAAAGAACTATATTGAACTTGTTTTTGAAAAAGTGTTACCAGTAGAATTTTCTAAAAAATCAAAGGGAGTTTTAATGGGATGAGATATTTTGAAATTTATGTATATGAATTTAAAGTGAGTATTCATTTGAATTATTGGTATTTTTATTCCATGGTTAGTAGTCTTGAGAAATAGGAATTATTGGTTGATTGTTTTGGTTTTGAAAAGTGGAAAGGATTTTTGTTTTAACCTTTGGTATTTCCATGAGAGACCACATACATGTGATTATAGAGGATGAAGGATGGTTAATGGAATGACTTGATGAGTTCCTAGAAGGATATGATGAGGGCTCCTGGTGTAGTACAAAAACATGCATGTTTATGGCCTAAGGGGTATCATTGGTGAATACTCTAGTCACTGAACAGTTTGTTTTCAAAGAAATTTTTTTAAAGGAAAACATGATGTCTTGAGGATTGGTTTGGGATGGTGTGAATTATGTGTTATTTTTAAATGTTAATGTTGTGGGATGTTTTGAGTTCAAGAACCCCACTTGTTCGAACCATGTTTTGGGTTTGTGTTTGGATAGAAAGTTGGGTAGAAGGATCGGTTAGTAGTCTCTTCTGAGATATGTTTCAAGAAACCTTTATGGGGGTTACCTTCATGTTTTTGGATCTGGTTTGGGGCATGTTTTGAATAATAGACCAGCTTTCTTGGGTCTTTGGGTTCCCTCATTGGATAAGGTACGCCGCCATTAAGGGTTAATGCACAACTGAAGTGAAACCCGTATTGTTTCACCATTGGAAAATCCTCCAGTTGATCAATATAAGGAATATTTTATCGATCTTTATTGATTGAGTCTACAACCATTCATTTCATTGATTTGTGGATACTATTGTAGTGGGATAGTTCTTGTGAAAGTTTGAAAGAGACCTTAGTTTCTTAATTTTCCTGATTCATCGAAGGTGGAAGTGTTCTGGGGTTGTTAGTGTGGATGAGTGTCTTGATGGTGTCTCATAGGGCCTCTTGGTTCATCATAGTATCTTTGAAGCAAGAGTTCTTGTTAAACCACCAATTTTGGGATTTTTGTCATCAGAGGCTATTGTGTCCACTTTTGGGACTTGTCTATTTTTTAGGGACTTATCATAAGGTCATTTTCCATGTATTGTTTCTATCAATCGCAAAGGTCATGTTCAGTGATGCATTGTGATGTTGTGTTCTCATTTGATTGTAAAGGTGAAGGTCATGCAATCCTCTGAGGTTCTCTATTATGTTGGTAGTATGTCTCCATTGGGAAAAACATCAAATCCTATATCTTAGAGGAAGGTGTTTATACGTGTCCCTCCCTTCTATTGTTTCTCACCCAAAGAAACAAGGTGCGAGGTTTGTGTATATTCTTATACATTGTTTCAGTGTAATGTCAGGTTTCTGTAAAGTGAGTTATGGAGTGGGTTATGTCTTGGTGAACCCATCAGGGTATGAGGTGTAGTTTTTTGTGTCACCGAAAGAAGAAGTTCCACATAGGGGTTTCCACAGCCTAACTGCGAGGCTAAAGATGCTTCAATATTTTGATCTCCAGCCTTAGGTCCCTAAGAGAAGCTGGCGCATAGTCAGGGGAAACCCTAGTGCCATTTAAAACCTTCTACAAAGTGCTATCCTCAATATGAATGATAAGAAGAGTTTAAACCTATGGTGTCAGCATCTTTCTTATGTTGTTCTCGTTCGGTGGAAATAGGTGTAGGGCCTTGTACCCATGTCATCACCCAATATCATCCCCCCCTTTGGATTCCATTGAGTCTTTGGAGAATGGATTGAAATTTGGCTAGATAGGCTGAGCACATGGTTTGTGCACGATTAGTAGTGACCATGTGATAGGAAGCCTTGTGGAAAGAATGATCTGCACAGTTAGTTCATGGTTTCCCAAACCATGTGGACTAACTATGATGCCTTCCCAAATCAGTAAAATTTTGGGGTCTTTTCATGTCGGCCCACGCCGGTCGGTTAAGATGGTTGGATCTTGTGGTGGGGAGACCCACCCTGGTTATCATGCATATTCTTTTGTAAATTTCTAATGGATGTATACCCCTTGTACTAGGGAGTCTGTTCGGGCCTCCCCCTGTTAGTGTCCTGATTCTATCTCAGAAAAAAAATTAGATGTCACTTACGGTGGGGAGCCCATTTCTGTCTCTTCATACGAGTAACTCAGATTTATTTCCATTGTCTTGTTTTGGAAGTAGGTAGAATCATTTGGATATATCTAACTACCTACATCTTCCTTGGGTAAACATTCATATTGGATAGTTCCCAATGGTTTATTTATAGTAGGGTAAGTGTAACTTTGTTCGATGTTGTTGTTTGTTTAGGTAAATTGATTGAGTATTGTTCATATTCTGTTTGAGGAGTTTTCATTTGGGATAAGCCTGAATGTTCTTGATTGTTTCGGGAAAGTGTTTTATGTTTTTTTGAGAGTAATCCTTCCTTAAATGATCACTGGAGGTGTTTTGGCCTTTGGGGGTGGATCTTGGCAATGAATTACTTCTTGGTTTATTAGTTGGGTTTGGTTTTGGTATTTGGCCTTGCTGTGGCTTTCCAAGGGCAGAAAGTTTTAGGGTGGGGAGAATTTTTACATACATGACTTCTTTTAAAGTTATTTTGTCATTTAATTTACATTATTTATTTTTTTGGGGTGTTTCGCATGCATTTTGGTGGTAATGGTGGGTTTTCAAAATTTGGGCCAAACCGTGAGCCCATTTCTAGATATAAAAACCAATTTTTTTAATTATATAAATCATTAATTTTTAAAGATACTACAACAATTACAATTCTCAAATTTCATACCCTAATATATAAAAACTACCTTATCCATTTGGGCTTCATAAAAATCCATAATCATGATGGATTTGGGTTTTTTAATAAGGTTTTGGGCCAGCCTGGAAGCCCATTTCCTACTTTAAGTTTTATTCTTAATATTTTCATAGCTCATTCAATATTTAATATTGTTCAGTGATTCTACCTCCTACTCAAATAAAAAAACCTACGGATCACTCCCATTATTTGTTTCGCCGCTTTTGAGCTCATTTGGTTCTCGAATTTGGGTGAAACATCTATGGATTCCTCAAATCGTCCAGATTTGAAGAGGTAAATCGTTTCTTTCAAAACTCCTTCAATTTCAGATCTTTTTCCCCCATTTCAATCCCCACATGACCTTCTCATCCCCATTAGAGCCTCAATATCATGTTTGGTTGCTTGGAGATTCAAATTTTCGTGTATTTGGTTCATTTGATTAAATATGTTTCAAGTAAGTGTTTCTTTCCTTGATTTATTCCCGTTTCTTAGGGTTTCATTCACCCATTATTGAAGTTATTCATGTCTAGAGTTTGCGTTTTGAACCAAGGGTTTGATTTGGTGTATTTTTTGGTCAAATATTGTTGTCTAGGGATGGATTTATCTTTCTTTAGGTGCGGCGGTGGTGCGTTTGATGTTTCACACCATGTTTTGAGGGTTTCGGGATAAAAGGTAGGTGATTCCATGTGAAATCATTTCTAGATGAGTTAGTTTTCATGAATTACTTATTATGCATGTTCCTAATATGATGTATGTGGTGCTAAAATTGATTATGTTGGATTTGGTTAAGCATTTATTTTTATAGTTTCATTTTAGCTGAAAATATGTTTTTTTTCATGTGTAACCCTTTTGGTATTGTTTGGGTGTGTTTTATAACATATGAAATTGGTTTAATAAATCTTGTTTGGGCTGACAATTCTGATTTGGTTGGGTATTGGTGTGCCATTAGGTATTAAAGTGGGTTATTAATGAGTTTAAGGTGTAAAACCATATTGTACTTCAGGAAAGTGATTTTGAAAATGTGTGATTTTCATGTGGATCTATTGTGGTATTGTTTGAGGTGTTTTTATACCACTTGGGGGTAGTTTTATAAATTTTTTTGTGGCTGCCAATTCTGTTTTGAATTTTTATTGGTCTGATTTTGTCCTTGAAATACGGTTTTGAAATGGGTTTTATGTGAAATGGTATGGTAAATTTTTTAGAACTGTTTTATGAAAGTTTTTAATGGTTTAATGATTTATGTAAGAGGTGAAACCATATTAGAAAACTATTTTTGATTGTTTATACATTCAAATAGACCATTTTAAATGTGAATAGGTCTGTCATGTCATGTGTGTCCCCTTGGAAATGTTTTTTAAAAATGTCTAATGGATTTACTGAAATGTGAAAGAGGTATGAACGTGATGTGGGCTATTTGTGTGAGTGCGATGTGAAAAATGGATTTTGTTTATAAAAAGGAATTTATGAAACATGTTAGTGGGTTGTTATGTCATGTTTATCATATTTGGAGTGACTTTATAAAATTGTTAAAGGATGTGTTGGATTGTGAAAGTTATGCAAAAAGTGTTGTGGGTTACTTTGGTGTGAGTTTGATTTCAAAATGCATTTGAATGAAAACTTTAATTTGTGACTTGTGTGATGTACATGCGGATGTTTGGTTAATGTGTGATGTGGAAGTGATATATTCATGTGAAAACTATGTTTCTTGGTTTGATGAACTTGTTTGAGCACAAAGGGAAAAACCAGGTATCTAGGTGGGTGGATGTGTACTAGTATGCTAGTGAATTCGTGGGGTTTGGACTCAGTTTCACGTATCAACATTGACGCTTACAAATATAACTAAACTATGTTGATGATGATTGGGGACCAATAGGTTATGGGTTTGTTTCCTATTAGTGGCTCATGCACGAGAACAAATATTTTTTTGTGGCTACTCTCACTGAGATACGAGGTACCAAGGACCCACAACTAGCTAGTGCCTAGGGGTTATTTCTTATCGCTTGTACTCATTAGATCCTTTATACATACCGTCAGCATACGGTATATTTTGATGAAAAATTTTAGTAGCTTTGGAATTTATTTTAAAAGTGTTGATTCATTAAATTATCCCACTTGAAAACTGATTTTTTTAAGTTGCATCTTTTATAAATTGTACCTAGAAATTACATGTTTTTAAAAACATGCATGATTTTCGTCTTTGAATGTTTACAACATGGAATCTCTTAGTGGTGGTATCCTACTGGGCATTGGATCACACCCTACTTACACCCTTGGGTGTAAGTAGACCTGGTTATTTTTGTTGTCATAGGTTTGGGCTCAACTTTTTTGCCAATAGTTCGGGTTTTTAGCGGTCCATCATGATAAGGTGTTGTGGATATGGATTGAGGGTTGTGCCTCTCACCATGTGGAGGATCATGGTCTATACATTGTGGGTTTCATCAGTTGTTATAGTATTATATAATTTTTTTCAATTATGTAATCCAGTTCTGAAATTTTTGTAAAAGATAATTTTGTTTGAAAATTCCAGATTTATTTTATTGGATTTGTTCTTTGTTTTATGTTTATAAACTCGGGTAAATCATTCCCAAATTTCATTTTGTGTTAAACATGAACTTGTTCCAGCCCGTGGGGATCAGGAACGCCCTTCGTGCCTTGTCACTAGCTAGGTTTGGTGCCGGTTTCAATGGTGACCAGATTCGGTTCGTGACATGATGTGTCCCGCTTCACCTGGCCCCTAACTGTGTTTGTCTCCCACAAGGCCTGGCCATCCATGTCCCTTACACAATGTGCATCCCATACTACACAGTCTTTTTAGGATAAATTACCACATAGCCTTGTAGTTCTCATATTCCTTTCTCTGGAACACCATTTCCGTGTAATTTGGTCTTGTAGTTTTATACCAACATGTACTATTTCATTACTATCCAAATCTATTTCACATGGCCACATGACATGGGGTCACTACATGATGTGTAACTCAAGTACCCAGACTGTAGACCCCCAGAATTACTATTCCCAAAATAAGAGGGGATACAATGCATTTATCTCTATACTAAAAATTATGTATATTTTTATTTTCATTTGCAATAATATTTTAAAATTCCCAATATGACCTAGAATATACCCAAACACCACAAATCGACCTACAAGAGATCATTAGTAATGTAAATTTGGATCTAAAACCATAGAAAAGTAAAACAGAAGGGGATTGTAACCAAAACCAAAATACACATTCCTTTAGAGTTAATTTTTGATTCTTTGTGTGACGAACAATTCCCGAATAGTGTTGTTCCTCGATTCAATGGTGATTGGCGTAAAAAACTAAAACTAGAAGAAAATCATTGAGTGGATTTTGGTCTTGTTTTCCACTTTTTCCAAGGACAGAGCAATGGAGGAAGGATCCTATTTGTGTTTTTATACCAATGTGTTGGTGGAGGGATTAAAATATATTTTAATTATATATTCATATAAATAATAATTTCATGATATTACACCCCACCAACTTGCCTCAGACCAAAGCAGTGGGAGTTGACATATTTTTGTTTCATATTGGGGAAAGACAATAGTCTGAACTCAATAACAGCCTCATATTTATGGTCTGAGACTCCAATCGTGAGTTATTCCATGTTTCATGATAATCATCATGCATGTGTCAAAATATATTTAGTATTTTTTAGAACATAGTACTGAGGCTCTTCAGGCCTTGGATTATTTCACTTACTTGGTTCATGGCTTCACAAAAATTTAATGGAATAATCCCATGTCTTACAAGTCCTTCCCGATTCACATTATACTCCCCACCATTGATTACTTTCACCCATTAATGTGAATTTATATCAACATTGGAAGAGACCAAACTATTCTCTGGAACACCTATACAAATGAGCCAACTTGGGGTTCCTCTACTACTTCCAAGAACAAACTCCGTTGAACCACCATGGTCGAACCACACTCGGATCAAAATCCAACCAGAATAAAAATCATGGAAAAAACTATCACATGTCTCTTCAACTGTGACAGCTAGTAAATCACCAAACACGATTGCCAATATGTAGTCACAGGGTCTAGTGTTACACAACCTCACTAACCTGATGTAGATTCTTGATGAAACACCAATGTTCAAAACCTAACTTGGATAAACAACTCCATGACCACCTCAAGAACCATAGCTTCTATGTTTATACAAATCACATGAGTGTGCCAAAAAAAAAGACAAGTAGGTAGACTCATCCATCCATGTGGTGTTTAACACATAAATATCATGTCATACCCACAAATCTTTTCATCTCCTAGAAGAAGAGTAAACCAAAACAAAAACCCTTCCACACCCACAAGTGGCATCCCAATTAATTATGGATGGTAGGAAACCAAATCCACACTATGGAAAATATTTATTGAATTACTCCTCATCTATGAAATATTTTTAATCAAGGCTCTCCATCCACCATGGAATCCATGAAAAATGTTTGAACCTAGATAAATCCACTAGAAAGGCCATGACCTACTTGGACACTCTATCATACAACCTTGCCATGAAAAAAAGCCAAAGTAACTCATCGACCACACATGGATGCGGCCCAATTTGGGTGACACTGACTCTCCCTCATAGTTTTTTTATAACAAAAAACAATCCTTAGTGGGGATGGTTTCCCTATTCAATGTGAGTCGAAAGATATGTCAAACAACATCACTTATACCATGAACATTTCACTTAAAATGAAACAAATATCTCAAGGGTAAAAATGAAGAAAAAAGGGCTACACTGATAATGGAATTGGGTCTTACTGGTCCCTCTATAGACAAACCACCTATATGTTACCTATCCTCTAATACACAGGTCAGAAGGACTC
This sequence comes from Viscum album, assembly GCA_963277665.1. Lineage (NCBI taxonomy): Eukaryota > Viridiplantae > Streptophyta > Magnoliopsida > Santalales > Viscaceae > Viscum > Viscum album. The sequence continues at coordinate 1,035,745,163 of OY728122.1, read as the reverse complement.
ATCCATCACACATCCATACTATCTACTTTTGGTAGAACTATCTTTCCTACATGGTTTTTCTCAGATCAACAAAATTGTATTGGGGGGTGAAGGACGCCTCTTACCCATGTCATAAAATTTATGTCAAAAAACTATCATAGGGATACACAGACCTCTTGTGTCACACCAATTAAACTATGATAATGAAGATGAATGAAAAGGGAGACTCCCAATAGCTGCTAAAAATTACTACTATAGATATTAGAATGTAAATTAAGAATACCTATATTCATCATTGGAGACTATGGGTCAGATTACTCTATAGCCTATATGTTTTCCATGCCCATGTCCACGATCTCCTTTAGCCTGGCATGGACCACCTGGGGGGTAGTGGTGGAAGCACGTCGAACCACCATCCTCAATAAGCTACTCTTCCATATCCTCTTCAATATCTTCTATATTCAGAAAATCAATTCTCTAAAAAATTCTTCTAACATGGGGACCGGTCAACTAGATCCCTCTCAGTAGAATTGCAGATCAGAAAATCTATAGAAATATGTCAATGATGGCTACAAGTGTAACAACACATCTATTACATCTAACCTGACCCTCATTGCGACTCATGTGCTACCTCCCCACTTGCCCGAGTCTGGGCTTGGGTATGCGTCACACACCACAATCTAATCATATTTTGTTTTTTATTTTATTTATAAACCTATACCTTGTTTCCACCACTTCAAACATCATATGAATGTCATTTCACTAGGATGATCTCTATAACTAGGGCTATATCTAGCACCCTCATATAATAGGGACGGTACAAGGACACCACACCATTTCATAAGTCTCCACAGAGACACTGCTCAATGTTCCAAGCCCTGAATAATGTGTTTATAACCATATCCATGCAGTAACACAATAGGTCTGTGAACCATTATGATAACTTCTCCATAGTCATGCTACCATTTCGAATATGTAAAGGCTCTTGCACACACACAAAGATCAACAAGGATGGGTAGAACTCTTCCATGAGAGTCTCTTATAATCTACCCTGGAGATAATCACAGTGGTGTGGGGCTACATCCCTAAAATCCTCTATCAACATGCAGATCCATGTATAAGGGTATCCACTAGAATATCCATATGATCGAGTGGAGTCCTCATGGGGTGGAAGACATGTGTGACTACCTAAATCTAATCATCAGTTTCATAAGGATCTAGATAACCCAAGTAACTCAATTTAAACTGCTTATGGAACTCGTGAAACACACTAAACCAACATGCTTCCTCATGTTGAACTATTAGCGCCACTAGCTATTCATGGGTGGTGGTTCAACTAGCATTCCACCCAAGGGAACCACCTCAAAACCAGTTCTATTCACTATAGCCTCTCGATAGGTATGATCATCACCACAATATTTTAGTGCAATATTATATGGATGAATTCAGGGAGGAATCCTAAAACTAAATCATTGTGAACCATTTTCATAGAGTATAAATTGGGAGCTTACTAAAGAAGGATAAGGAAAAACCAAAACCTAGTTCCATATAATGCATGTACCATTATCTCCCTGTGATAACTGTTAAAATCTACTGAGTTGAGAAAAATGTTTTTGGAATCCTTTTGAATGGATATGTCAGCTATTGTAACAACAGTAGAACCTATTTATGGAGAACCAAACATGAAACACTTTAAAACTATCACTATGAAATACTGTCCAAGCTAACGACACTACAATCCAAAAGTAGACCCAGCTCGAGTACCACTCTATCATGACCCAACCCAAATAGTTCCGAGCCCCTACTCCCCAATCCTACCTCCAATAGTCCATGGGATGGAAAATAGTGTCAAGAAATCATATCACACACATGGGAGGTATGACATTCCTCCTTTTTATTGCGTATATTTTCATTACATTTTACCAAAAGAGGAACATAAAATTTTAGTGTCTTTGAAATAAGGTACACAATTCATGAAAAAAATTAATATACTTCTAATAAAGTTGTACGGATTGAAAATTGATTTATTATAAGTTTAATTACTAAATCTCATAACTTGGAAACATACATTAAAGGAGAGGGTGTGCATAAGTCCTCGTAAGGGATAACAAGTGAAATAGTTTACTTGTGATATCAATAAGAAAATGATGAAATACATAAAGACATGAGAAATGGAAAAATAAGAATATCATAATAATTTAAAAATTAATCATAACAAGAAAATGTTTCACAATATTTAATTTATACATTCATAATAAAATCATTACGGTCCATCTCCAATGTGTCATAAAAATTACCATGTTGGTTCACAATGTTTTCATAAAACATGTCATATGTAGAGATTAATTTCATTACCCAACACATTAGAAAGATATTACAGAAAAACAATTTATATTTATTTATTTTTATGTGATCCACATATATCTTAATAGAAAATTTCAAAAATATCCCAATGTAAATAAAAGAAATGGGCTTTTTATGAAAATCAGGGTGTTTTAAAATGTGCTTAAAAACATGATCATTATGACATTAGTAATCGACTAAAAGTGAATGAAGATTTTCTGTATGTCAATTATGGAAAAATAAATCATTTTTATTTCATGAATAATACCCTTGTAAATGAATGATTTTTGGGTATTCATATAATAAAAATAATATAATATCATTATAAAAAGAGAGAGATTTTGAGACAAAAATTATACAGCATAACAGCTAGGAAACATAGATTTTGAAAACATTAAAAGGGAGGAAACATGAATATCCCAAACATATAAGAATAAAAATACTGTATAGGGATAGATTAAAACAGAAATAAGAACCTGGTACAGAAATTTGGAAGACATACCACAAAAATTGAACTTGAAAGGAAAAGTGATGTTGAGAATTCTCTTACCCTGACAAGTTCCTTCTAAAACATCTTGATCGAGATCATGGGGGATTGAGGGAACCATGGAAGACTCATTGGGAGGAAATAAAATAATAACATTGTGAATAATTATTTTAAATAAAATGAAACGAAGGAATGAGTAGGTATTTATAGAAAATGTGAGGTAATATTTTATTAATTTCAAAGGAAACCACTTTAGTTGTATTTGCAAAAACATGGACCATCCCATGATATTTTCCCATGGTATAGGACACATGGGACACCTCATATCATATTTTAATACATTAGAGTCAAATATAATCTTACATTACTCATTACATCATAATGAAACAGATGTCATTAAATATACCGAATAAAGAAAACTATATTTTTACTATTCATTGAAAATCCAAATGTTTCAGAAAAATCCTAAAAAATCACCCTAACCATTTTTTGACATGTGTATTTAAAAAATGAAATCAATTTTATAAAAACCATTTCATTTTAAATTTAATTTAATAAATAAAATATTTATACGTAACTAATAATTTTCTAAAACATTTATTTACTTATACTTAGATATAATTATATTACATTACCATTTTATATGATTAAAATATATTTATACATTATCAGGTGGGTTACTATCCCATTAGTCCAATTACCATTAATTGGTGTAATATTACTATTCAAAAGGACAAGTTTCTATTCCCCAAAAAATAATTTGATCCTATTAGACTCTAAATATCATCCTGATCACAAACATGTATGTCTGTTTTTTGAAAATAATTTCATAGTAAAATTTATTCACTAATAAAATATTTCCTAAAATTAATAAAAAACGTATTCATAAAATACTATTCATCATGAAAACACTTTTCATCCAATACTATTCATAAAAATACTATTCATCAAAATTGAAACTTCTTAGAAAACTACTAAAAATTCAACCAAGATTAATATTGATATTTTTAATTAAAAAATGTTGTTTATTTAACCATAATAATTCATTATGTAAGAGAAATATCTGAAAATATTACTTGTAAAATCACATTATCAAATTTGTCTCAATTTAACATATAGCTTATTAAGAAAAAAAAATTTAAAAAGGAAATGATGACATAACAGTTTTATTTATACAATGGGATGACACAAAGTAATTAAGGGATCATCACAAGAGCCCTTATAACACCCACATAGGACCTAAGAGTAACATGTTTAATGGTGATAGAATATTGGGGTGGCTCAGACAACATTTCCCGAGTGGTGATTTCTATCAATGTAAACTTCTCCTGTTGGTTATTTTTTTTTTCAAGAATAACATGTTGAATATCATCTTGGGATTAGTCCAGAGTAAAGACCAATGATTCTACCTCTTTCCAATTTTCTGATAAATGAGATTTATATGTAACTATTTTATTTTAGAGGCTATAAATGCTTCTTTTTACATTAATTATCGATTTTAATTTCTATTTATAAACAATAATTATAATGTTAAAAAATATTACGGTTTCTAGCATTCATGTTTTCCAATGGTTATATAACAGTAAAAAAAATAAGGATACATATCAATTATTTTAATTATTTTTTTCATTATGACATAGAAAAACATACATTTTCCGGAAACTAAAAATAATTCAAACATCTGGAGTGCTAAATGAGGAATTTTCTTGGGGTGCCTATATGCACACACAAATAAAAACCTCAATGAAATAGTGCATATATATATGAAAATAAGGAAACTAAAATGCATGAATTCGTCTATCCCAAACAACTGTACAAAAAATTACATAAACCATAAATTGGGAATACACACTCCCACTAATAGAAAACAATAAAAGAACCCATATTTTTTAATAGTTGGGGATCATTGTCAAAAGAAATAGTTGTAACTCTCTTTGACCCAACTATGGTAAACCCATTTCTTGGGCTATCTCACTATCCTCCATCTGTCTTGATTACTCCAAGGACTCCATTGAAATTCTTTTGGTCTACACAAGAAACCTAAAATGTTGGAAAATATTTTGTAGGTGTGAGTATAAATTTACTCATTAGATTCCACAGAAAACAAAAAAAATAGTGAGAAACTAAAAGGAAATGGTATGCTCGACATAGCCAAAATGAAATCAATAGAGATAGTAACATAATATCAAAACAACAGCTGCTTTACATCATATGTCATCATAACATATAGGGGGTCTCACCCCAAACATGTGATAACCAAAAAATGACTCCCATAAAAATTCCAGATATACTCATCTAAGACACCATGTCTCACGATTTTCTGACCTCATATCCAACATCATAATTCAATTTGATTCTCTAATTGTAACACCAAATAAGCATAACAAACTCTATGGGATCATCCATCTCTTATATAAACTATCTAAGAGATACACTTCATCATGAAAAAATCTCTATTTCCAGATCTATTTCTCAGAACCATAGGTTTTTTTCATCTCTGCCTCTCTCTAATCACGAGATAAATAAACTCATGTGAAGAGGCCCTCCCCAAAAAATTGACCACTGTAAAGGGGTCCCTTTTTTAGACTCTGTACCCTGTGAATCTTCTTTACCAGCATATAACGGTGGGACTTACACTTCTCCTATACCCTACTATTTAGGGAGTACAAGCTCTAATATAACTTCTAAAACCTCTATCTCTTCTGAATGAAGTGACCCTCACCTCCCTGCATAAAATGAGTAATAACTCCAAAACAGGATTACACATAACTAATAAAGGTCTCTTCTCCTCATAGATATAGTCAATAGAAAATGGTGAACTAACTCTATGGGAGGACTCAAACCCTACTAATACTCAATGAAAGAGGATTATTACTCTGTAGGTGAGGACAAGTGTCGTGGTCCAATAGGGAAGTGAAAATCCTAATATAGAGGGCCTAAAACCGAGTACATCTGGGAAGTACCATTGAGTATCTTAGAGGATGTGTTCCTTGGTACTATATGGGAGTACCAATCTTCCATATTATTTTACTATGGGGACACCCACCCTGACACCATCTGAGAGTACCAACCTCGGTCTACAGGACCCACTACCTGGTAAGATAGGGGAGTACCAACTCCTCCAGAATGACATCTATGGAGGACCCGTACCATGGAATTATAGGTTAGTTTTAACTTCAAGGACATAAGTCCTACCCCATAACAAATTAGTTGAGTTCCCACTCTATCTATTATCCCTACCCAGTCGACCTACTCCATGAAATGGTAGGGAAGTACCAACTCCACAAATAAAGTACCTACACCCCAGTCTGATAGAGGACAACCTACCCTATATAGTTTACATGTTTGGAGTCCCCACACCCTATCTCTATATGGGTGTTCATTACAAATATATGAATGATACGAGGAACCCACATCATAATCTATCAGGAGACTGAATACCCCAAAATAACTATGCAAAGTTAAAAGAACATGCAACCAAGACATAAAAAGTATCATTTTTACCAAAGATGATTGGTAAGGGAATCCCACACTATTTATTTATAGGGGATTACCAATACCCATGTATATCTTTATGAACCCCACTAATAAACTACATCGGTAAAGAACCTCTACCCAAGAATCAAGGTCAAATTAAGCCACATAGTACACTGTATTCTGAAATAGTGGGATCCAATAAAATCAACAAGAAAACCTGATTAGGATAGGCTACTCCTAAAAAAATTCAAAATTATATTGGAGGAGTTTTGAAAGTAGGGATATCTCAAGAAATATATAATGAGTACATGACGTGAAATGGAACCACACAGCTTTTGAATCCTCTCAAAAACCTGGTTGTGCCTCTGATCTACAAGATTTTCAAAAGCATGTAAGGATATATGGCGTGTAAAACTCACACACGGAATTTCCCACATCACTCGAACCCTATCTTTGCTCTTCTCCCATAAGGCCTAGCCATCCATGTCCCTTAAATTCCATGCATCCCATGATACATGGAGTGTGCATACTAAATAGCCACCTTCCCATGTCGTTTTCTCATGCATGTGTCAAGAACCATCTTTCCACATACATTGGCCTTGTCATTTTTTACTATAATGTACTATTACTCAGCTATCTCAAGTGATATCTCATTTCTATGTGGCATGGGGTCACAACACGGCCTGTAACTCCAGAACACTATGTGTATACCCAAATTAATTCTTCCTCAAATAGGAAGGACTATACGTTGTGTCACAATAGACTATATTCCATTTAAATGCTAATTTCATTCTAGAATTTCCTTAAAAAATTCACAACTCATAATGTTTTACCTCAAAACCAATAGATGTACCTATGAGGTATCACTATTAATTTAAATAGGGATTTAAATCCATAAAATAATGGAAAATGAAGGGTATCATAACCAAAAATAAAATATTACATTCTTGAGGGAGAAATGTCAAAGCTTTGGGTGTAGAACGACTCCTGAATCAGGATAATCTTCTATATGATGACGATCAGTGTCAGAAAATTAGAATGGAAGCATCCCATTATGGTCATTTGGTTCGGCTTTAAACTTTTTAAAATAAGAGAGGAGAGTTGGAAGGATCACTTATGTGTTGTGTGCCCAATGTGAGGGGTATGGGAGAGAAAATGTATGATATTAATTTAATTTTAATTTAATTAACAATTACACCATATAATTCCATACCAACTTAGCTATAACAAAAACTCCCTTTGAAAAAATCATTTTTTCATACTAATAGAAAATGTGATGTTTTGAACTCAACAACAGCCTCATATGGTTGATCAAATACTCTTCTCAGGAGTCATTTCATGCTTCAAGAGAAACTATGTATGTGTGTCAAACAAATATTTTATATATTTAAAAAACAACCCCAAGTATCTTCGGGCCTCATATTCTCATGCAAACTCTGCACCTAGATTTCAAAATATTCATAGGAATTATCCAACTTGTTATAGTTCCTACACATGTTACTATAACATATTTATAGGTAACTTTATCTAAAGTATCCCATGTTTCGTTTATTCATACAAGGCATGTTTTGAACGCCCCTAGCCTATTTGAGGTGGAAATATTCTCTCACACTCTTCCAAACGATTCCCTTGTGAGCTCTGGTGGGTTTGGTCGTGACATTAATTGTCACTTTTAAACAAAAAACATGCACATTTGGTCATACTGACTACACAATGTCACATATTTATTTGGGGATAATTATTACAAGTCAAAAAGGAATTGTCAATCTATTTTCCTAATGTATTTTGACAATCCAATCTATTATTCTCAACATTGTTTTTAAAACATTAATTTTGACCTAAAAATGGCATTTAAATGAAAATAAAAAATAATATTCAAAATATAATCATAGTGTATAATATTTTAATGAAATTATTTCAAATAAATAATAGAGATATTTATAATTTTTTCCAAAAATAATGAAGGAAATATTTTTCGTTATATTGTTTTGAGTATATAATATTCATTTTTATATAAGTGAATCTTTTTAAAATAAAAAATTAAATTTTAATCATATCAGCTATAATATGTCTCATATTTATGGGAGTTTAGTTCTTAAACATTTAAATTATGTAATCATATTTATATTATTATATCAGGAATTTTTTTGATAATTTCCCAATTTTGAGTACCTGACACATGTTCTAAAATAAAATATCACAATTAAATGGTAATAATCAATATAATACTTACTTCCCACTCCATGCACTAAATTGATGTCTAAAAATATCATATACAACAAACTTGAATAATCTACAATTTAATTAAATATTCAAAATAATATGAGTGTGTTTTATCCCATTGTTTATGTGATGTGTGTTATAAAAAAAAATATATTTTAAATAGAAAACATGAACTTTTATACTTTTTTACTAACTATGTGTCTAAATAATTTGAGGTTAATAATTACTCATAAAAATTGAAATATTTTTATTTATAAATAATAATAAGATAATCAACCACTCATGAATAATTTTGAGTACGGTGACATGTGTTGTGAAATAAATTGATAATTTCAAACTAAAAACATGCACATTGAGTTATAATAGCCCTACCATGTTTCATATAGATGTATGGGTGATTCCAACATTACTAAAATTAAAAATAATTATTTTTACCAAAGTATCAAGATAAATTTAGTTTGTTTAATTTTTTTCATTATATGACATTCATTTTCGACAAAAATTCCATTTTATGACCACATATTCTATTGATAATAAGTTATGTAATCTTTTGGATAACCTAATTAGAATGTGTATCCCAATATCATATTTTAATATCATTAATCCAATATATTATATTCATAGAAATATTCTCTTTAATCAGAGACATTCAAATTGACCATGAATACATTTATTTATAAACATATCCATATTTTTTTACCCACATATTTATCTTAAAATTTTCATTTATACTAACATTATTTCTTATTAATCACTTCTCATAAAAGGATATTACTCACTACCATATTCTATAAATCTTCAATAAATAATCCTATAGAATTTACACTGCAATCTTAGAGGAATATTATGATAAAAAATAACCCCAAATCATTTCTTTATTTCAACCCTATAGTTTGAATCCTATGAGATAAAATACAAATTAAAATGGAAATATAATTGTATAACATGGTAAAATATAAAATAAAATCATCTTTTGAAATAAATTTTCATCTCAATAGAACATGCATAATTTTACTCTATAATCCTTTTCAAAAAAACACTCATTATATTCTATCGTTTCACTTCTATTGTGAAATAATTTTAATTAATAATTCTATCTCATAATACTATCATAAAATTTTTAGAAAACTAACTAACTATGAAATTGATAAACCACAGCTTCAAAATCTCAACAATATACAAAAAATTACCAACAAGATAATAAAAAACCACTTTATGAAGATTTTGAATGTTGTAATGACATATATTTTAACCACTTATATTGTAAGGAATTCATTTTTCCATTGAATATGTATATTATCAAAAAAACAAAAGATATTACGGAGTTATTAATTAAACAATTAACAACAATTTCAAATAAAGTGATAGCAACATTTGGAAATACCTCTTTGATAAATCTAGTATATAGATGGAATATAAAAACATTTATACATTCATAAATTTAATCCAAATAATTAATGATATTAGTTTGTTTTAGAAATAGCTATGACATTTATAATAATAATTAATTTAATAGAAATATATTAGGAAAGTGAAATAATATTTTATATAAACTAACAATTATCTAGTTATATAAATCCATAGGTTTCTTTTTCACATTGGTAATATTTGTATAATGATTCTAAGGATTCATTTACACCACCCTATCCTCAAACATTTCTTGTTAAAATATGAAATATAAAATATAAAATATAATATGATTTTTAAATATAAAATATTTAATTATTTGTAATATAAATTCATAATTTACATCATGGGTTTTTGATTTGTTGTATATCGTTTTAAAATATCCAAAAATATATCATTTTAGTAACTAAATTGATCATAATGATCATACGATGATTCCAAAAAACAGAATATGTATTAGAAAAAAATAAAAATATATTTTATTTCAATTTAATGTTTTGTTTTTTTTAAAAATCTATAATATATAATCTTTTTGAATTTTATTTTCATTCGAAATTATATGGCTACATGGTTTTGATATTACTAAAATTTCAACTTCATCCATTGATATTTTTTCTATAGAAGCTATATAAGGGGAAAAACAATGTTATTTTTTTTAATGGTTACCCCAATACATTGGTCTAACATTAAATCTTTTAAAAATATTAATATTGTCATATTTTAATTAACATAATGCAAAAATTATTAAAGGCATAGATGATAATATTGTATTTCATTTATAAATTAACAACATAAAATCCTAATAATTCATACATGATAATTTAAAATATTTTCTTAAGACCAATCATGTTACTAATGACCCATCCCAAAACATTTTATTCATATTCTTGATAAGATGTATATTTATCCAATAACATTATACATGCACAAAACTTTTGTGTTAATAAATATTGTAGTACCATTATTTGGGTAAATATACTTTTTGATGTTCATTAGAATCTATTAATTCATTTTTAATATTTTATTTACTAAAACATATGTTTCCCATTTGGTTTAACCATATTTATTAATATAACATAGTTTAAAAAATTTAATTAAGTATAAAATGGTTTTTATATATATTGAATTGGAAATGACATAGATCATTATCATCATGTATTGTTGTAATAACAAAAAAAAAATTTATGAATGTTCATTTATACATTATGACCATGAAAACATCAATATCATAATGGGGATCATGTTTCATGGAACTTGGATTATGAGCTATGTGAATCCCAACATTCATAGGACCATATAGAAGTTGTTTGTTTTAAAAAATATCACACTGGATATAAATCACTATACCTTTCAAAATAAGGATATTATTTCATGATTATAGATATATAAAAATCAATTTCACAAATAAAATTTTGATATAGGGAAGTTATCAGTAGTTTTTATAAAAATTTAGTATAATATATTATCATAAAATTTATTATCATTGGTAATACATAATATTTTGGGGAATGACTATTCTCAAAGCAAGGGTTGTGTTTCTTCATTTTCTGGTTTCTTCTATGTTGAGTCTTTTCATTAATCACTTTTATGAAACTATTTTTTTACATATGAATTCCAAATAACCTTTAATATCTATGCTTCCATCTATAACACCCTACTTTTAATTTGTTCAAATATATCCCAATTTTAATTGTGTTTCTAAATTAATTCTTTTGGTGACCCTATTGAGGCTTATGATATCCAACATTTCTTCATAATGGGAGATGAATTCCAATTTATAAAAAAAATATTTTCAATGGAAACTATGAGATCTTATAATGATATTTTATCGGATTAAAAATCTACATACATTGCAACAATGGGGCATTAAAACTATGCTTTGATGTGTGTAATTTTTGGACTACTATTTTTAATAGTAGTGAAATGGGAATCAAAGAATAAAATAGCATTCCATCATGGGTTCCAAGTAGTTTTAGTGCCCATGTAGACAAACTATGTGGAAACATGATGTTACGGACTCTCTAGACACCAAACTATTTAATGAAAATATTTTTTCATTATTTCTTATAAATACCTTATAATAAATTAGAGAAGATTTTATTTTTTTACAATAACATAATTACTCTTTAAATTTTTTGTGAGACCTTTATCCATTTTAAAATTTAATGTGAAGAAATTAGTGGGATTTTATTGATCCAAATATAGAAAAAATGATTAAAAATAAATTAAATAAAACACCTCATGATTTTTTTTCACAAACATCAATCATAAGTATATATTAATGATGTTCTATCTTTGATTATTTTTTTTACAAGAACCCTTTTTTAGGAATCATCTACGACCCCCCTTTAAAAAATGATTTCATGAATGGATCCTATTCAATCATCCCAAAAAAATCCTACATCTAAATTATTCTCATGTGGGTTCCACTTTATAACCATAGGTGTTCTATCAACTATAGTTTAAATATTTTTGATCAGCACTACTCCATGATAAAAATCATCTTCTGGGTCATACCTCACATTAGTAACATTATTCTCAGACCATGTGATTCAAAATCATGGATCCTTTCTCTTCTCCCCCTTAGGTTGAAATAAATTTATTTTGGACACTATATCATAGGGGAAAATCCTAGGTCATATTGATGACTTGTGTAAGATTTGTTTTAAATATATTGATAAAATAATATTTCTCACATTTAACATATTCTATTTATGTCAAATATCTATGATGGAATAATAAAAATAGTCTTAAAATTATCTTCTCTCCATGATAAACATTCCAAAAAAATCCAACAACCATATGATGGATTACTATTTAGATAATTTCAAATTTATATTCTTATCGACGATCTCATTCATGGGACCTCTTCAAAAAAATTAAATATTTTCCTCCATTAAATAAAAAACACTCAATATGTTTTCTCCATTCAAGAAACTTACATCGTTTTCACATGATGAAAAACTATTCAAAATTTTCATTACTAGATATTATAAAACATTATGGTATAGGCTTCTCACATTAATATAAACTATGAAACTAAAACAATGCAGTATTGGATACCTATTAATAAAAATATGTATGAAGACCCATTTTTAACCAAAAAATTTAAAAGTACATGTTCTCTAGGTTTTATTACATATAGGTTATGTTCCCCATAATCTAGATAACATTATCTCAAATTATAAAATATTACATGTGAGTAAATCTATCACAATTGTCTATATTACCTATATAAGTAAAAAAAATGGTCACCAATTTATAACCATCATATTGTTTATTTCTTGGAATCACGAGTCTAGTAGTTCAATTTTTGACAAATTATACTACATGGGATCAATCATTGATGAAAAACCTGAATATATACCCAAATGTTCATTATAAAATTACATTAATATGTATGATGTATAAAATTATGTTACATTAAATTAAATGAGTTTTGATTTCCTTTAATGGGATACAGTGGAATACCCAATTATAGGGATGATCCTAATACCTTGAACTCCAACCACATCCCGAGACGATGATAAAACACGATATTTCCATTTTATGAGATGTAAAACAATAATATCATTCAATAGAAAATTTAACATGGATAACCTATGATATTAAAAGATGATTCCATCGATATAAAAACTCAAATAAATACATTTTTTACCATCAATGAAGACCAAATATTATTTACATATGGTATATACTATTGATAACAAATGTTGAATAGATATGACCCCATTGAGGGTGGACCATTGATATATATATATTATCACCTTGATGCACAATTTTAATATAATTTAAATCACAGAGGTATCCAATACTACCCCAGGATTTGGGATGGATTCATTGTCCTAACATAATCATATAAAAATAAATTGTGTAAGAACTATTTACCTTATTATGTGTGTGATGAACCTGATATCATATCCTTTAATCTAGCATTCCTTTGAAGATACATTGGAAAAAAATCCCATCCATCACATGCCTTGTAATGGACCGGACCTCTCTGGTCCATTACTTTGTGAAAATCTGGTGTTGGAGGTGTTTCGGGAGGTCAAGATTACTTATCCCCAACACTTTGCCAAATTTCCAGTTCTGTGAACAGTGTTTCCAGTTATGTGAACAGTAACAGATCAGTCTCACAGATCGATCTCACAGATCCGTCTCACAGATCCATCTCACAGATCGGTCTCAGAGATCGGTCTCACAGATCGGTCTCACAGATCGGTCTCACGTATCGGTCTGACATATCGGTCTCACAGATCGGTCTCACAGATTGGTCTGACAGATCGGTCTGACAGATCGATCTCACAGATCGGTCTAACAGATCAGTATGACAGATCGGTCTGACAGATCTGTATGACAGATCGGTCTCACAGATTAGTCTCACAGATCGGTATGACAGATCGGTCTCACAGATCGGTCTGACAGATTGGTCTCACAGATCGGTCTCACAGATCGGTCTCAGAGATCGGTCTGACAGATCGGTCTCACAGATCGGTCTCACAGATCGGTCTCACAGATCGGTCTCACAGATCGGTCTGACAGATCGGTCTCACAGATCGGTCTCATAGATCGGTCTCACAGATCATTTTCACCGATCCGTGTCACTGATCGGTCTCACAGATCGGTCTCACATATCGGTCTGACAGATCGGTCTCACATATCGGTCTGACAGATCAGTCTGACAGATCGGTTTCACAGATCAGTTTCACAGATCGGTATGACAGATCGGTCTGACCGATCGGTCTGACAGATCAATTTCACATATCGTATTGACAGATCGGTCTGACAGATTGGTTTCACAGATCAGTTTCATAGATCGGTTTCATGTACAATAACAGTGGGTGAACAGTGTTTCCAGATTCCTACAGTTTTTCCCCTTTTGACGCTTCCTTTGACGTAAAATACATTTAAAGCCTTATTTTTAGGGGTCTTAAGGCCGTTTCAAATTCCATAAATCCTATAATAATTATTCCTAAGGCAAGGATGTATTTACTTGGTCAAACCACATGGGTTAATGCAATCTGTTTTTAATGGAGAATTAACCGGATCTTAAACTGTCGCCCCATTAAATCTTCAAAAAGGGACGAGTTATCATTCTCTTCTTCTTCTTCTTTTTTCTCGTCTATGAGACGCTAGAACCATTCAACCCTTTCCGTAGGAGGTTCACAATCAAACCCTACTCCTCCGATTGGTTTCGCTCTATTTTGGATGCAACTGAGTTGTGTCGGTGAATCTTCTATATATGTTGTCATGAGAGGAGGATTGTGACCCATTGTGTGGCTAAAGAACGTTAATAACTCTTCAACGTAGGGGATTCGTGGCTTCTCTATTTGTATATGTGCAATCATATAACTAGCATGATTTAGTCCTTTGGATCACAATGAAATTTACCTAATTAAATAATTAAACCGGATTAAAAGAATTGGTTGATCGCATGTTGTTGATTTATACGGTGATAACGGTTTGACTCATGTTTTTCTAGATAGAGTAATATCTATGATTTCTTTTATCTGTTGTTCGTCATGATAGAAATTAAAAATGATAATAATGCCGGAATTAATTGTTAATTAATTGGATAAAGATAAAGAGTCATGTAAATTAATCTGTCTATTGCTATTGTTATAGTTGCTCTAATTTGAGGACAATCAAATTAGGGAAGTAAGCATGGTTATTTAATTGTGATAGCTTACTGATTAGGTATCCCGTAATTGGAACCTACTCTTAACAAATCTGCTAATTCAATATGGATTAAAGAACAGATTGTGTTAGAGTTTCATAAGGGTTCTGAGTTACCCATTTGATTGTTAAAGGGCCAAGAGCCCATTGATGTGATTATTGTTTTCCTACTGCTATTGCTGTGATGTGACCCTGGAGGGGTGTTGTGATGTGCGGAGGCATGGAGGCCTTGTGGTTGTGGCAGTGGATGATGCATAGGGTGGCGAGATGCATCACCGTTTGCATGTGGGTGTCGGGGAGGACACCAGGGGTGATGGAATGGGATAGATGTGGTTGATGGATGCTTGAGGATTCTATGAATGTTTATCTGCATTGCTTTTCCCCACTTCTCAAGGCAGCTGGTCTAGCTTACCCTTCTTCCAAAGGAGGCGAAGACGCGCGGGGTATGCCACGTGCTTTCCGTGTTTAGCCTCTCGAGGGAGAATGGGTCTATACTCTTTCTATAGGTGGAAAAGACTCAGAGGGTAGTATATCTACTCACCGTGTTGAGCCTCATTTGTGTTTAGAAGAATAGGATTATTTTCTTTAATGCCTGGGAATATGGAAATGTAATTCTATAATGAATGTTTGACTAAATGGTAAAAATCCATGGGGATGGAGATACTAGAATTTAAAAGGTGATGTGAATCTAAAAAGGAGCAGCTGATTTTGAATGTGATGTCAATTCAGTTTAATGTGGAATTGTTCATGCTTAATTAATGTTTAATGAATTAATTAATGTACAGTGGAACTGATAAAATGAGAATGGAGTACTCTAATAAATCTCTTCAAATTTTTGTGTGTTTATTGGATACCAAGTCTTAGAAGTAGCAGCCTGGGGTCTGAGAGACCTTAGCTACAGTTGTATCTAATACTAGGTAATGCCCGTAGTGTGGATGTGAGTTAAATATATATTCGGTACTTTTTGTATTTCTATATGCTACTCCACACTGTCGGTAAGGGAAACTGACACCCCAGGTAATTTGAGCCCTGGGAGCGTGTTTTCCCCAACATCATAATGGGAGGTTGAATGGTTGACTACCCCCTTTGACCCCGCTCTCTTCTCTTGGTAGATCTTTGTGCTGGTAGGCACACTGGTTAGTTTTACCCATATATGTGTGTAGAGGGATGTAGGGGCTTGTGGTTATTTCACACACATATATTCTGGATATAGTATCCTATGGACTACTATAGGTGTATCGTGTATAGGCTGTGATGGCTTGAGGATCCCTATTCGGTGTATGGGCTATAATGGATTGAGGTATAATACCTGATGTATGATACACGTTATACAGGCCGTGGTGGCTCCCAGAACTTACCCGGTTTCTTTTGTTTGTGAGGATGGTGTGGTGCTTCGCCCAGGTGTATGCGGGCAAGACTTTGTGGTGCACGAGGTGCAGATTGTGGAGCTTGGCCCAAATGTCTATGGGCAAGCCTTTGGATAGATATGCAAAAGATGTATGTCATTGGGGCAAAGCGGCAAACCAGTGGGGAATTAGTAGTGGGGTACCCTTGATATTCATTACTATACTCTATATTCTTGTATGCGTTACATGGTGAGAGTAGCCATGGTGAGGTTGGGAACTTAGTATACATGTTTAGGTGACGAGTTAGGTTCACTTGTTGTTCACTAGGCTTTAGCATGATTTCTTTACTTTTGCACGAGAGGCTTGTGGAGGATCCTACTGAGTATACTGTTATAATCACCCTATGTACATATAAACTGTTTTTCAGGTCACTTGGAGGAGGTTGGAGATCAATATAGTTACTACTAGATTGTGGTTAGAGGAGGAGCTATTCGGGCTTGTGGTCACGGTCGTTTTACATTCTTTTGTGTACTTTTAGTTTCCCCTTTCAGTTGTAGTACTTTTGCATGACATTTCATATATGTACTTGGATTTATTTTATATTTCATTTCTGAGTTGGAGTTGATTGTATTCTATTCTATCTCTCTCTTCTTCATGTATTCTCTTAGAGGGTTATGCCTCCCATTTGTATGTTTATTATACCCTCAGTGCTAGTCGCCAACCCGGGGCCTACTGGAGGTGCGAATCAGGGGTCATTATCTCCCTTCTCACATTGTCGGCCCAGGAGGGGTACACTTTGTGGGGATGGGGTCGCGACAGAGTGGTATCAGAGGTCTGGTTGAGGGATAGAATGGACTTTAGAGTTAGGCACAGGTGAGGATGCATGGGATGGTAGGGCAAAAATGTCATTAATGTTTAGAAAGTGGGGTAAACACTAGAGACCAGCTGAGACATAGGCGTTTAGGGCCCCCTATGATTTGTTGCATGGAACATTAAGTTTATGGTGGCTACTAAACAAAGTGATACTGGTTGCAGGGTAGAGACCGAGGAAAGGATCACGAATCATTCTTCTTTGCGCCTGTGTTTGAATGGGTAGACAATGGGATAGGTTGACCGTAAACTAATATAAGAAAACTATTAATTAATTAATGTTGAGTCTTCCATATTCCCAGATTAGGAGCTCTAACATTTGTTATTTTATAGGTATGGCTCTAGGTCGACGTCCTCGTCTGGTTTGCACAGATGATGCCCAGCAAGCTGTTCCAGCAGATCGCCGATGGGTAGAGGTTGACGATGATGAAGCTTGGAGGAAGAAACTCCGAGAGTTTCAGCGCCAGAGTGTACAGAAGTATGAGGTCTCCATTTCAGATGTAGTCATAGAATACTGGTTGGAGGAGGTCGAGAGAGGCTTCAGTTCGATTCGTGCTCGGAAGGAATACTGGGTGTCCTTGGTTGTAACGATGCTGCGTGGAGAAGCAAGGAAGTGGCTGTTCTTGTTCTTTGGGGATCGTGAGGAGTCAGCGATCTAATGGGAGGAGTTTCGAGACAGGTTTAGAGTTGAGATTCTTTCTTCAACTGTGAAGGCGTCCAGTCGCCAGGAGCTTCTTAACCCTTGACAGGGGAGCTCCAATGTTTGAGAGTATGGAATCCATTTTAGGAACCTTCTGCCATATGCTTCATACCTGTTACCAGATGAGGAGGCTAGGGTGAGGCATGTTGAGGAGGCTTTGCGTCCAGAGATCCAGCGCCAGGTCACCCCATTTATGCTGAAGACATATCTCGAGGTGCTGGAAAGGGAAGAGGTTGTTGAGAGGACCTTGGCCAGGATCGTATCACCATGAGAGGGGAATCGTCATGATTCCTCATGAAGCAGAGTCGTGGTCCGAGGTTCCCAGTTTTCAGGGTAGAAGATTTTCCGATCACCTAGGGGTAAGTCTCAGCCCCTTCCATCTCGTTTCTCTGGAGGTAGAAACTCTCAGGCCTATTCCAAGGGATCATGCGCTTGTTTTTCTTGTGGTGGTCATGGTCATCCGCAGCGGGAGTTTCCGACCTTTCAGAGTAGTCATCGTGCACCGGGTGCTCTGCTCCAGGTTCCTCCGTTGAGGCAGTTCCAGCCGAGGCAGTAGCAGTAGGTTTCACCAACTTTAGATCACCTGAGGGTAGATGGAGTAGGCAGAGGACAACCCCATGACGCTCCCTGTCCTCAGAGAGCAGAGCGCGGCCCTGGTGGTGGTCGTCATCAGGGTCAGAGAGGCCGTGGAGGAGGTTGTGGTCAGCTTCATGCTCTAGCGTTGCCAGCCCCAGGCGAGCTAGATGTCGTTCAAGGTACTCTTTTCTTGTTTTATACATTAGTGTTTTCCTTGTTTGATTCAGGAGCAACACACTCCTTCATATCACCTACCCTTGTCCATGCTTTGGAACTGGAGGTAAAGAGTCTTCCAGTGCCCTTGGCGTTGACTACACCATTTGGAGGTCGAGCTGACCTGTTTGAAGTGTGTAGAGACTATGAGCTAGTGTTGGGGAAACACCGCTCTTGGGGAGATTTCCTATGTTTATGAATACAACCATATGATGTCATACTCGGCATGGATTGGTTGTATTCAGTGCATGTTATTGTGGATTTCTACAGGAAGAAGGTCGTTTTCTTTGATGCAGTTGGAGAGAAAGTGGTGTTTGTTGGTGAGAGAGATCCTCGGATGAGTCATTGACGAGTTCCATCCTTATCATCCATGATGGCTGGGATGATGTTGAGTTCTTCAGAGGTTCAACAGTTGGTGTTTCCTAGGGACGTAGAGGAGTACGCTGACGTCTTTCCAAAAGAGGTTGTATCCTTACCCCCTCGACGAGAGATCGATTTTGGGATCGAGCTACAGCCCGGAGCGTCTCCTATCTCTATGTCACCGTATAAGTTTCCCCCTTTTGAGTTATGAGCGCTACGTATTCAGCTTGATGACCTGTTGCAGTGCGGTTTTGTTCGGCCATGTGTGTCACCGTGGGGAGCACCAGTTTTGTTTGTGAAAAAGGATGACGGAAGTTTGTGGTTGGGTGTCGATTATCGTCGATTAAAAAAAGTGACAATAAAGAACCTCTATCCTCTTCCACAGATTGATGACCTATTCGATCAACTGAAGGGTGAAAGTTGGTTCTCAAAGATCGACTTGTGGTCAGGATATCATCAGATGCGTGTAATGGATGAGGATATCCCGTAGACTGCTTTCTGTTGTCGTCATGGGAATTATGAGTTTGTTGTAATTCCATTCGGCGTGACGAATGATCCAGTTGTTTTCATGGGGTTGATGAATGATGTGTTCCGTGAATTCCTGGACATTTTTTGTGGTTTTCATCGATGAAATCCCTGTGTACTCCACATCTTAAGAAAAGCATGCAGAGCATCTACGAGCCGTTTTGGGAGTTCTTCGCCAACATCAGTTGTTTTGAAAGTTGTCCAAGTGTTAGTTTTGGGATCGAGAAGTTTTTTTCTTGGGGCATGTTGTGTCCCAACAGGGAGTAGTTGTGGATCCGTCGAAGATAGAAGCAGTGGTGTCTTGGGAAGCCCCCAAGACCGTGTAAGAGGTGCGAAGTTTCCTTGGTCTCACAGGCTATTATAGGAGGTTTGTAGCCAATTTCCCCCGAGTTGCGACTCCTCTAACAGATTTGACCAGGAAGGATCAAATGTTCATATGGACTGATCAGTGTCAAAGAGCTTTCGAGTATCTAAAAGAGAAGTTGGTAAGTACTCCAATCCATTGTCTTCCAGCAAAGGGAGTCCGGTTTGATGTTTTCTATGATGCTTTACATCTGGGGCTAGGCTGTATTCTCATGCAGAATAGGTCAGTTGTTTCTTATGGGTCTTGGAAGTTGGGTCCCCATGATTGCAACTATGCCACCCATGATCTTGAGTTGGCAGCCGTCGTGTTTTCTCTGAAGTTCTAGAGACATTACCTCATTGGTAAGCACTTTGTGGTTTTCACCGATCATAAGAGTTTGAGGTATGTTTTCTCCCAACGTGACTTGAACATGAGGCAGCATCGGTGGATGGAGTTCTTTCTGGAATACGACATTGAAATATCATATACATCTAGAAAAGAGAATGTTGTAGCTGATGCACTGAGACGAAAGTCACGTAATGATGTTTTCCGTGAATCTTGTGATTCCTGGAGAGTGATGGAAGAGCTATCAGCTTCTCATCTTGATTTGGGAGAAGTTGGGGGTAGAGGACGTCATTTACAGATGGTGGTGCAGTCATCCCTGATACATAAGGTGGAAGAGTCTCAGTTGGGTGATCTAGAGGTGGATGTTTGGAGAGACAGAGTTGTTTGTGGTGAGGCCCCTGATGGTTGGTCAGAGGATGAACAACACCGAGTGTTGTATCATGGCCGGCTTTTTGTTCCCTTGAAGATGCATGAGACGGTTCTCTGAGAGTTCCATAGTTCACCCATGGCAGTACATCCCTGTGTGAAAAAGATGTACCGATCCTTGAGGAGTTAGTTTTGGTGGTCGGGGTTGAAGCGTGCGGTTGCAGAGTGTGTGTCTCGATGTTTAGTCTTCCAGAAGGTGAAGGCTGAACACCGTGTTCCTGGTGGTCTTCTCTAGCATTTAGAGACTCCTCAGTGGAAGTGGGAGGACATCTCAATAGACTTTGTTACAGGTTTACCTCGAGCTCCGGGAGGACATGATGCTATATGGGTGGTAGTGGATCGTTTAACAAAATCGGCCCACATCATAGCGATCAAGGAGTCGAGCTCTGTGGAAGTTTTGTTGAGGCATCTTCTAGAGGAGGTGGTGAGACTTCATGGAGTACCTAGGATGATCATTTTTTAACGAGATCCTCGTTTTACCACCAAGGTGTGGAGAGGTCTCCAGCATGAGTTTGGCTCTCAATTGTGCCTTAGAACTGATTTTCATCCTCAAACGGATGATCAGATAGAGCGAACCATCCAGATCTTGAAGACATGTTGCGCTCTTGTGTTCTTGATTTTGGAGGTTCATGGATGAAGCACTTACCATTGGTAGAGTTCGCTTACAAAAATAGTTTTCATTCTACCATCGGTATGGTTCCGTTTGAAGCCTCGTATGGTCGGCCATGCCGTTCTCCGTTGTGCTGGGCTGGGGTCGGAGAGTCAGCAATTCTCAGACCAGAACTAGTGCAGAATACAACAGACATGGTTCAGGTGATTCATGGGAGGATGAAGCCAGCAAAGGATCGTTAGAAATCATATGTTGATCAAAGAAGGAGACCCTTAGAGTTTAATGTTGGGGATCATGTGTTTCTAAAGGTGACTCCTCGTCATGGGCAGCAATGGTTTGTTCATGGAAGTAAGCTTTCTCCCCGGTTTGTTGGGACTTTCGAGGTGTTAGCTCGTGTTGGAGCTGCGGCGTAACGAGTCGCACATCCCCCTCAAATGAGTCAGATACATGATTTTTCCATGTATCACAGCTTCGTTGTTACCTTCATGATGAAACTCATGTTCTCGATTGGGGAGAGATCAATATTGATGATGATGCAACCTTTGAGGAGCGAACTGTGGAGATCCAAGACCACAAGGAGAAGGTGCTGCATGGGCATTCTATCCCGTTGGTTCGTGTCTTGTGGCAACACGGTGGCATGGAAGAGAGTACATGGGAGCATGAGTCGCAGATACGTGCTCAGTACCCAGAGTTGTTTAATGTTTAACTCCTTTCATGTAATGAAGTTTCATTTGTGGTTTGACCTTTCATGTTTTATTTATGTACCTTTGATATGATGTTATGATTGAATTGTTTGGATATTGATTATTTGTTCCCATACTCTCGGATGTCATAGTTTTGTTCCAGCTTTCGAACAACTCAGGGTGGTTTTCCCCTGAGAGGTTTCTTATGGGGTGGTTGTTTGGACCACTCTTTTCTCCAGGGTTGGTTTTTAATTCTCAAGGAAGAGAATGATTTGAGAGGTATCTAATGTAATGGATCGGACCTCTCCGGTCCATTACTTTGTGAAAATATGGTCATGGAGGTGTTCCGGGAGGTCAAGGTGACTTATCCCCAACACTTTGCCAAATTTCTAGTTCTGTGAACAGTGTTTCCAGTTTTGTGAATAGTAACAGATCAGTCTCACAGATCGGTCTCACAGATCTGTCTCATAGATCAGTCTCACAGATCGGTCTCACAGATCGGTCTCACAGATCAGTCTCACAGATCGGTCTCACAGATCAGTCTAACAGATCGGTCTCACAGATCGGTCTCACAGATCGGTCCGACTGATCGGTCTCACAGATCGGTCTCACAGATCGGTCTCACAGATCGGTCTAACAGATCATTCTGACAGATCGGTCTCACAAATCGGTGTGGGAGATCATTCTCACAGATCGGTCTCACAGATCGGTCTGACAGATCGGTCTGACAGATCGTTCTCACAGATCGGTCTCACAGATCGGTCTGACAGATCGGTCTAATAGATCGGTCTCACCGATCAGTCTCACATATCAGTCTCACAGATCGGTCTCACAGATCGGTCTCACAGATCGATCTCATAGAGCGGTCTGTTAGATCGGTCTCACAGATCGGTCTCTCCGATCGGTCTCACAGATCCGTCTCACAGATCCGTCTCACAGATCGGTCTCACAGATAGGTCTGACAGATTGTTCTCATAGATCGGTCTCACAGATTGGTCTGACAAATCGGTTTCACAGATAGGTGTCACAGATTGGTCTGAGAGATCGGTCTCACAAATTGGTCTGACAGATCTATGTCACAGATCGGTCTGATAGATCGGTCTGACAAATCGGTTTCACAGATCGGTTTCATGTACAGTAACAGTGGGTGAACAGTGTTTCCAGATTCATTTAGTTTTTCCCCTTTTGACATTTCCTTTGACGTAAAATACATTTAAAGCCTTATTTTAAGGTCTCTTAAGGCCATTTCAAATTCCATAAATCCTATACAAATTATTCTAAAGGTCGGGATGTATTTACTTGGTCATAGTGCATGGGTTAATGCGATCCGTTTTTAATGGAGAATTAACGAGATCTTAAACCGTCGCCCCAATAAATCTTCAAAAAGGGATGAGTTATCATTCTCTTCTTCTTCTTCTTTGTTCTTGACTAAGAGACGCTAGAACCATTCAACCCTTTCCGTAGGAGTTTAACAATCAAACCCTACTCCTCTGATTGGTTTCGCTCTGTTTTGGATGCAACCGAGCTGTGTTGGTGAATCTTCTATATAAGTTGTCACGACAGGAGGATTGTGGCTCGTTGTGCGAATAAAGAACGTTAATAACTCTTAAAGGTAGAGGATTCATGGCTTCTCTATTTTTATATGTGCAATCATAGAATTAGCATGATTTAGTCCTTTGGATCACAATGAAATTGACATAATTAAATACTTGAACCGGATTAAATGAATTGGTTGCTCGCATGTTGTTTCTTTATACCATGATAACGGTTTGCCTCGTGTTTTTCTAGATAGAGTAATATCTATGATTTATTTGATCTGTTTTCCGTTCATGATAGAAATTGATAATAAATGTAAATCCGGAATTAATTGTTAATTAATTGGCTAAAGATAAAGAGGCATGTAAATTAATCTGGTTATTGCCGTTGTTATAGTTGTTCTAATTTGAGGATAATCAAATTAGGGAATTAAGCGTGGTTATTTAATTGTGATAGCTTACTGATTAGGTATCCTGTAATTGTAACCTACGCTTAACAAATATGCTAATTCAATATGGATTAAAGAACATATTTTGTGAGAGTTTCTTAAGGGTTCTGAGTTACCCTCTTGATTGTTAAAGGGCCAAGATCCCATTGATGTGATTGTTGTTTTCCTGGTGCTTGTGCTGTGATGTGACCCTGGAGGGGTGTTGTGATATGTGGAGGCATGGAGGCCTTGTGGTTAAGGCAGTGGATGACGCCTCGGGTGGTGAGATGCATCAACTTATGCATGTGGGTGTCGGGGAGGACACCAGGGGGTGATGGAATGGGATGGTTGTGGTTGCTGGATGCTTGAGGATTATTTGAATGTTTATCTACTTTGATTTTTCCCAGTGCTCAAGGCAGCTCGTCTATCTTACCCTTCATACAAAGGAGGTGAAGACACGTGGGGTATGCCACGTGCTTTCCGTGTTTAGCCTCTCGAGGGAGAATGGGTCTACGCTCTTTCTAAAGGTGGAAAAGACTCGACGGGTAGTATATCTACTCACTGTGTTGAGCCTCCTTTGTGTTTAGAAGCATAGGATGCTTTTCTAGAATGCCTGATAATATGGAAATGTAATTCTGTAATGAATGTTTAATTAAATCTTAAAAATCCATGGGGATGGAGATACTATAATTTAAAAGGTGATGTTAATCTAAAATGGAGCAGTTGATTTTGAATGTGATGCCAATTCAGTTTAATGTGGAATTGTTCATGCTTAATTAATGTTTAATGAATTAATTAACGTACAGTGGAACTGATTAAATAAGAATGGTGTACTCTAATAATGCTCTTCAAATGTTTGTGAGTTTATAGGATACCTAGTATTAGAAGTAGCAGCCGGGGGTCTGAGAGACGTTAGCTGCAGTTGTATCTAATACTAGGTAATGACCATAGTGTGGATGTGAGTTATATATATATTCTGTACTTTTTGTATTTCTATACGCTAATCCACCCTTTCGAAAAGGGAAACTGACACCCTGGGGATTCTGAGCCCTGGGGGGGCGTTTTACCCAACATTCTGATGGGAGGTTGAATGACTGACTACCCCCTTTGACCCTTCTCTCTTCTCTTAGTAGATCTTTGTGTTGGTAGGCACACTGGTTAGTTTTAACAATATATGTGTGTAGAGGGCTGTAATGGATTGTGGTTATTTCAAACACATATATTCTGGATATAGTATCCTATGGACTAATATAGGTGTAACATGTATAGGTTGTGATGGCGTGAGGATCCCTATTCGGTGTGTGGGATATAATGACTTTAGGTATAATACCTGATGTATGATACATGTTATGTGGGTTTTGGTGGCTCCCGGAACTTACCCGGTTGCTTTTGGTTGTGAGGATGGTGTGGTGCTTTGCCCAGGTGTCTGCGGGCAAGCCTTTGGAGAGAGATGCTGAGGACGTATGACGTTGGGGAAAAGCGGCAAACCAGTGGGGAAGTAGTAGTAGGGTACCCATGATATTCTTTACTATACTCTATATTCATGTATGTGTTACTTGGTGAGAGTAGCCATGGTGAGGTTGGGAACTTAGTATACCTATTTAGGTGACGAGATAGTTTCACTTGTTGTTCACTAGTCTTTAGCATGCTTCCTTTACTTTTTCACGAGAGGCTTGGGGAGTATCCTACTAAGTATACTTTTATACTCACCCTATGTACATATAAATTGTTTTTCAGGTCACTTGGAGTAGGTTGGAGATCAAGCTGGTTACTACTAGGTTGTTGTTGGAGGAGGAGCTGTTTGGGCTTGTGGTCACTGTTGTTTTACTTTCTTTTGGGTACTTTTAGTTTCCCCTTTCAGTTGTAGTACTTTTTCATGACATTTCATATATGTAATTGGATTTCTTTTCTATTTCAGTTCTGAGTTGGAGTTGATTGGAGTCTATTCTATCTCTCTCTTCTTCATGTGTTCTCTTAGAGGGTAATTCCTCCCATTTGTATGTTTATTATACCCACGGTGCTAGTCGCCAACCCGGGGTGTACTGGAGGCAGGAATCGGGGGTCATTATCTCTCTTCTCACATTGACGGCCCAGGAGGGGTACACTTTGTGGGGAGGGGGTCGAGACATGCCTTTTATGTTCTTGACTATATTGGCAAAAAATAACATTTAGTTACACAAAAGAAATTTAAAAAAAACATTCCATAGCCTACCCATCAGATGTGACAAGATTATTCTAAACATTTAAAATACCAAAAATTCAACATGTATATTAGGTTACACGTCTTTTTACTAAACATGAAAAATTGGAAAATAAGTAGTCATTGATATATAATATAATTTTAAAGATCATAAAATTTAAATTATTTCATACATACTAATGAATAACAATATTTCTACATTTTTTATTGACAATTAATCCATTAAAATTTATGTGATCCTCCTACAATAAAACATAGCATGGGATGGATGTAGGTTTATATAATGATTCCATAATAAGAAATTACACATGGGAATATATTTTATTTTTCTTCCATATCACATAATTTTTTAATATAAATTTAAAATACATATAATTTTTTATTCAAGTGAATTTTACCTCGTCCTTTATATAGCGTCATAGTATAAGGGTTTTGATGAAAAAAATAATTTTTTACTCATTTAATATTTCATAAATTTAAAATTCTAATTGAAATGATTAAAACAAAAAATTTGCGTTTATTATTAGAAATAAAAATTTACCTCAAATGGTTCTTCCTTAAAATTTCCAATGAAAATATCCTATACATAATGGTTTATAATGTGCGAATATATAATTTTCAATTTTGGTTTCACTTTATCCTTAAAATCTTTATAATTGTTTTCAAAAAAGGTATCTAAAATACTAGATAATCTATTCTAGTGGTCATTGATTCGAATTTCAACTAGAAATCTTATAAAATAAATATACTCTAAAAAATATAATGGGTAGTAAATAAAGGTTTCTTATTTAATTGTTCTATTAATATTTTATATGTATGTCATATTGTTTTCTTAATGTCTTGAAATTTTTTTCATTAAATGCATTACTAATATTATACTATATATCTATATAATTAATACTTAAATGTTACTACTGAACCTAATGTGAACAATTAAATTGAAACTTTTTTATCATTAGTTTTACCATGTTCATTTCATCTAACCATTATTTTTTTAGTATTACTTTATACTCGAAAACTATTTAACAACACTTTGACTCTATGTCAATCCTATATTTCAATAACAATAGGTGTCTCATATTATATAATTATATCAATTTTTATATCTAGAATACCTTTTTCCATAAGATTGGTAGTGTCAAAAGGTGAAACATTAATTTATCAACACAAATAGTTTAAAATATAATTTAAATTACATATATAATGTGGTAACCACATAAATGTAGGAGGAAAAATTATATAAAGAGACTTGTTAGAGATATTTTACCTATTCATTGAGTAATATATTTATTTAAAGTATTTTATCATCCTAAACAAAATTGTTCTAAACATGAACTCCATATTTATATACACATCATACAATATAAGAATGGAATCCCATATAAATTTAACATCATCAATAATTAAGTAAAACTAAAAAAATAATAAATAGGTTTTTGTGTTATTTAGATATATATATAAAAAAGAAAATTCTTTTTATTCACCCATAAACATGGTGGAATGTTATAATTTGGAGCACCATGAAATTATTTTTATTTTCATTAGAATAGGTCTACTATTGTTGAAGTTTCATTTAACCCAACGTTTATTTCAGTTTCAAATTCACCCATTGTACATTTTGTGTTTTTAGGGTCAGAGGCATAAAATAAACATACTATTTATGATTCCCTAATGAATGATTCTACAACGAAACGTTAATTAATCAAATTTACTGTCTTTAAACTAAACTCATAAATTTAAACATCACTATAGTTTTCATACAACTTTTTTCAAAAAACAGAATCACATATAATGATGTATAATTTTACTTAAATACTTTTTTATGATACCAAAGTATGAAATATTTTCATAAATTGGATTTATTTTATTTATTTTAAATACATGATTCATTTTGTTACAGGAGTAGTTATATTATTTTTAATTGAACTATGTCGCTCATGTTATTTTGTATGAATTATATAATTGTTAATTATGTAACCATTTTATGATAATAAATGTTCACATGGTCCATTGGATAGACATGAAATCCAATAATGAATTGTTTTTGTACTTGGGTATAATGACATAAAAATATTGTCTAAATATATCGTATAAAATATTGATTATGTGAATAGGTTATAAAAAATTTACGTCTTAATGGATTCAAATACCCCAGAATTGAATTTTTCATTTCAAAATATGGTGTAATACCTATACTATTAGGTAAAATTTAAAGGCTTTACGCATCCAAATATATGATGGTAATTGTAAAAATAACTTTTTTGTAAATTCCATTACCCATATGGAATCCTATATAGTGATATTTTAGGATGCCAACGATATTTTCATCTGAAAGGTAGTATGTCCAAATTTCAATGAAATTAAAAACAATATATCACTTAATAATTAAAATTTCATTCCAATATTAGTTTTTTAATTAGCATTTAGAAATAATTATATACCATTATATGGGTGTACATCTATTTGAATAGTACAATACTATATAGTTGAAACTATTTAAGAAATTGAACCATCATGTGAGCCATTATATCTATCAAATATGTTTGATAGAACATATCTAGTAAATGTTATATAAAAAAATAATTTTATACAATTGAATACTTCCTTGGTTCTATAACATTAATTTTATATAATTTATGAATAATCAAACACCAGTTAATGTTTGATAGAAATGTTTTGGTAGAATTAATTTTAAATTAAAAAACATTAAATCTTGTTCTAAATCATGACTATCATGTAATTTGAAGATTATTAGTATCAATTATGAAATTGGAAAGAAATTATTTTTATTTAATGAATACACATATGAAACTTTTACTCTATAAAGAATCTTTAAAAATAAATTATCTCTTCCCAGAAAATTTAGAATGTCACTATATAAAGAAATGTACATCATTATCCCAACATTATTTCCCAATATTATCTTATGACAATATGTATCATGTTCATACAAGAATTATTTAAATATTTTTATTAACATATTCCTTTAGTAATGTAATACTGAAACTAGTATATATAATTTTTCAACATGCCTGAAATCAATGAAATCCATGAAATACAAACAATTATAATATGGTAATTCAAAGGAATGATCATTTCTCAGTATATTTTGACTTGTTTATTCAAAAAAGGGATTACCCAAAATTATGAATATATCATTTACATTCTCAAGAATTTCATCACTTATTAATTGAGAAGGTGTTTTAAACTCATCTAAATTTCTATCATATAATGTTGTCTAATATTGGTATTTTAGTCATTAGTGTAAGAAATTACCAAGTCTTATACAAATATATTGAGTGAATATTTAATCCTTGAGTATTTGATAAATTCTCTAAAAATGGTACCTCATAAAATTTATTTAATTATATATACTTAGATACTTTCCAATATAGTAAAGTATTTTATCAACCAAAAAAAATTATTCTAAACATGAACTCCGTATTTATATGAGCATCATAAGATATAACACTGGAATCCCATATAAATTTAATATCATCATTCATTAACTAAAACAAAAACAAATATAATAACTATGTTGTTTGGTCTTGATATATACAGAAACAAAATAAAATTCTTTTGATTCACCCGTAAACATAGGGGAATGTTTAATTTACAAAAATAATAAACCATATAATATCGTTTCTACTTTGTTCACCCAATGGATTAATTCCATCAATAGATATTAATAAATGGAATTTTAAAGGAATTTTCCAACTTTCTGATAATCAGGATCAATTTTCTAACAATAAAGTATCACCTATCACGGAAGTGGGATGAAGTTTCCCATAATTAATTTTTATTTTTCTTTTCCACATCATTGGACATTAAATCATCTCACATCCATATTCGCATTTAATGTTTATAATGATTCTAAAATATCATACAACATTTGAAAGAATTTATTTATAATACTTTCACTGAGTTGTATCCAACATAATGAATTTTTTATGTTTTTCTTATTACATTTGAAAAAAATATAAAATCATTGGTACACAAATATATTCATTTAAACGTCTTAATTATTGAATATAAGTATTTTTAGCATTATATGATAGAAAATGAATATTTTTTATTCAAATAACATATTATTCATCACAACAATAGTTTTTAATGATTTTCTTACTCCAATCATTTAAAATTTTAAAATTTAATATCTTCAATATGATAAAAAATGTTATACATATTGTACAATATTAATTTGAGGATATATTTTCACATATACCATACATCTAAAATATCTTGAGATAATAATAAAAGTTATATTCAATTATAATAATAATATCTTCAAAATGATCTCCATCATCTTCTACAGTTTTTTCAGATATAATTATACCTAAAATATATTTTTAACTCTATCACATGAGAAATTTAGTTCTTATCCATTTTTATCCTTTGATTTATAACCTAAATAAATTTTATATGAGACCAATTTTGCTTCCATCTCATTTGGAAAAACAATTCTTAGATAATAATTATGTACTCATTGAAAAATTATTTGAGAATAATTATTTAAATGCTCTATTGAAAACATGATAAAAACATTAAAACTATACTTATACTCATTTCTCATACGATTGAAATTCATCCATTTTCAAATAATATTCATCTTATTTGGTAAGACAATATTTATCTTTAAAAAAACAAAAAAGGTGTGAATATATTATACCGTTTTATATGGGTTTGTTATCTAACATTTTGCATTAAATATATAATTATAACATATAATAAAAAATATGGTAGATAAATTATATATTCCTCATGATTTGAAAACAAAAAAATGATTTTAAGTGGTTGTTTTATATATTATTTTTTATATGATGTTAGTGGAGTTAAAAAACATTTTCATTGGAACCAATGCGGTTCTTTTTCATTTACACATGATTTTACTAAAACCTTGATTTAGCTGCTTGTGAAATGATTTTTTAATGTATCATTTGTGTTATTCATGTATATTATTAATTTTATTAAGAACATTCAATAATATTATAGTTGTTAATTTTAACTAGTTTTTAATTATACCCATATATGTTCTTAAATAGATTTTATTATTTTATTAATGTGTTATTCTACATGGAGGACTTGTTTAAATAATATTTCTTTTGTCCTTAGGTCATGTCTATTAATATTGTTTTCTTGTTATAAAATTACATGTTAATGAACTAAATTTATGGTCTGATGTTCTCTAATTTCTTAAATTATTCAATTTATATATTTTCATTTAGTTTAATAATAAAAATATCCAAATGGTATTGAGATACATGAAGGAATGTTTTTTTAATAAATATAGGTTATTTACCAAGATATTATTTTCATTATGTATAAAAAATGATTACATGTCTTAGTCCTTGGGTTTTTAAAGGAACATAATATTTTATTGTTATTTATTTTGTTTCACTTAGACCAATTTTTTGAAAACCTGAATTTAGTGAATAAGGACTAAAATTGAATGGACTGATATACCTTTGCTAATAATTAATTTTTTATATTATTATTCATTACAAAGTAAATTATTCAATTCTACTAAATAAAAAATAAATTATATATATCCTAAAATACATTTAATTGGCTAATAATTGAATCAGTGATGAAATAATGGATGGGTTAGACCTTGTGAAAATGAATTTTTTTGGTTCTTAAAGCTATTCTACTTCATTAAATAGTTATTTACCTAGCCTAAAAATAAAAAATTTAAATTATTAATGGTGTTTCGTTTCCTAAATATATGTGTATAGAATTGGTTTTAAATATATAAATAAAATTATATTATTGTAATTAATTAATCCATAACCTTAGGTAATTTCATTGAATAAAATATTTTATTTATGACTCTCATTCCACATAAAACCACATGGATTTAACTTATATATTAATGATCTAATATGTAAATATTTACATTCGTTAAATACAAGAGAAATGGTTAGAACTCAACCTGAAATAAAAACTTATATTTAGTATTTTTTATTTTATAAATTAATTTTTTAATTTATAAAAGTTACATGATGAAATTTATCTTTTACACCTAAATGTCTTTAGGGATTTTAATTCCACATCATATCTGTTGTTTATTGTTAAAAAGGCATTGGTTATGATGAATAGCATATTAAATATATTATTTGGGTTCACTACAAGAATGAGAATATCATAAAAAAAATCTTAATATGCTTATTTGGTCATATTAAAAAAAATTGAACATAAATAACTTATTTTCAATTGATGCCTAAATCAAAAAAACATATAACCATCAAATATTATAAAATTAGTTTAGAATAAAAACATTTATAAAAAACATACCACGAAAATACATCATTAAAAAATGTTCTATATCAATTAAATTAAACCAAAAAACATCAAAAATAATTTATTTAAAATCAAATAAAATACATTTAATATAATTAACGGTTTAATTGAAATGAATCAAAAAAAATTTTAAACACCCAAATATACCCTTCCACTAATCTAATATAATTACACTTCAATAAAAATAATTATAGAAATCTATGAATTATAAAATAAGATTTCTTTTTGTATATACACCTAAGAAGGTATGTAGTTATTAATTAAAATCATATACCCTTTAAATTAATACCAATAAAAAACTAAAACCAACATTCATTTTTATATCCATTGCAATGAAACTATGATTTTTATTTCACAAACCCCTTGTAAACATCTTCATTTCAAATAATTATACCCAAAATATCAAACAACAAGGAATTTTAATTATATATTCATATATAGGAAACTCCATTAATTATTTCATATAAAATGAAATAGTAACCCAAACATGTAAGCTTGTAATAAAATTTAATAAATACAAACAAGAAATAAATTACAATATATCTTTATTTATCGAGAAAATAACATATAAAAATAAATTATTCAAACCAAAAAACATAACCCAAAATTACATAATTATTATAAGAATTAAAATGAATTTAAATAGTATATTTAATATTTAATATAATTCATGGAATTATATTTTAAATCATTCATGGGAAATAAAATGAAGAACCAAAAAAAAAATTATCGAAAATTAATTTATCAACTTCTATTCATATTAATGGGAGAGAAAACAATATAATGTTTTCAAAATTATTAATCAAAGTATATTTTTAAAATTAAGAAATTT
Organism: Viscum album; assembly: GCA_963277665.1. Taxonomy (NCBI): domain Eukaryota; kingdom Viridiplantae; phylum Streptophyta; class Magnoliopsida; order Santalales; family Viscaceae; genus Viscum; species Viscum album. The sequence goes on along the minus strand of OY728122.1, from coordinate 1,035,711,279 downwards.
TTATCATGAGTAGGGTGAGATAGAGAGTCAAAAATATTTGGGCGAAGAAAGGGCCAAAAAACAAAAAATTGCAGCATAATCGTTTGAGTTTGTATACTTTGGACTTTTAAATTCTAGTCATTCATAGAATGATGTGAGGTGTGTGGAAGAGTAAAAATTCAATAATAATTTAAATGAATGGTTTTTTTCACGTGACACAATTTGGGTTCTTTTATCAAGGTGGTAATGATTATTTCTGCAATTACTAAAAGCTGAGGACAAAATTTATTTTATGAGAGAAAAATTTATAAAAAATTAAAAATATACTGAATCAACCTATGATAAGTGTTTCTAATGATCTCTATGTAAAATTAGTCAAATTTTTCATTCTAGTTACATTGTATGTATGTTCTATTTAATATTATGAAATGATTTTTACCAACCTATATTTACAGAATATATTGATAAATTTACCTGTTCTACTATTGTACCTAATAAAGGTCTTTGTATTGGATTAAATTATTTCTCATTAATGATTAATTGTTATGTTGTTTCGATTTAATAACATTAATATATAATTCAAAGTGGTAAGAAAAATGATGATATAGGCTCATTTATCAATTATAGATTTATTTTCAGTATGTACTACAATGTAATATTATACTAATTTTGTATATAAATAACTAAAATTTTATTTTGAATTATATTTAATATAAGAATTTTTTCAATTTAATAAATTATATATAAAGTACATGTGTGGTAAAATAAAAAGTTGTTTCAAATACAAGAATCGTATATATTTATAAATTATTTTCATTAGATATTTTTAATTAAGACACATTAAAATTAAATTAAAAATATTTCAACAGTTATATTTTTAATAATTTATAATTGTTAACATGTAGATATATCAATATAAATATTTAAATATATATTTTTATATATTTTAATTATTATATATAAAATATATAATTAATTATATAGATGTATAAATATACTCAAATATGATTTTACGCACACATAAAAAATAAAAATAAGAGAAAAAATACAAGAATAACTAATATATATATATATATATATATTTAACTATATAAAAATTATTAATTGTAATGAATAATATTTTATGTGACTAGTCTCTTTTATGAAATATTTTTAATTATAAAAATTCATAAATGTTATTAATAAATAATAAAATTATAAATAAGAATAAATATATTAATAATACAATTAAATAAGATATAATTACAATAATGTTTTTCCAAAAATACATATATTATTAATTATATATTTATTCTTAATAATAAATATTTTTAAATATTTTAAATAACATTTAGAAACATTAATTAAATATCTTATCAAATGATTGTTTAATATTTAAAAAATATATAATGTTAATTTAAAATATTAACTAATATAAATCAATTTAGATTGTCATTTTAAATATATTATTAATTAATATCAAATTTTATAATAATAAAACTCAATAAAATGTTAACTTCGGGTTATTTAAAGAATATATATAAAAATTAAATTGGTATAAATATACTATTCATTATCAATTAAATGAAAAAGTATATATTTATCAATGTTTTTTCAAATATGTTATAAATTATAAATTTTTAAATCTAACAATAATTTTTTAAGAAATCATATTTTTTATATATTTATAATTATTAATATATATATAATTATTTATAAATTATACATGTATATATTGTATTGATTTTATAAAAATAATAATTAATTATTAATTACATTTTAAATTTAATGCTTATATTTAAAATATTATGATTTATATGAGAATAATTATTTTTTAAAATATATTATTCATTTTATAGATGTATAATTATATTCATAAATATTTATATTTATCTATATATAAATATTTACTAAAAATATATATCTAATTTCCAGAATATAAATATTAATTAATTATATGAGAAATGATAAAAAATTAAATATAAAACTAAAAAAATTATATAATAGTTCATTTAATAAATTCATTTAAATATTTGAATTTTTATTATTTTTTAATTTACAAATTCATATATATATATATATACATGACCGTCTTTGTGAGTGTGTGTGTGCACGCATGCCCACCTAAAGAACTGATAAAAATCTGTGGGTGAACAACACATATACTCTTGTATGTTTATCTTTATACAATTTATATAATATTTATTTTAATGTAATTTCAATAGATATTAGTCAAAAATTTATTACTATTTTAAGAAAATGACACTGATATATATAATATTAATTTATATACAAGGATATATATTAATATATAATAAAAGTGTTAAATAATTATAATTAAAAATTACTAACTATATCTAAAAATGTTATTTTTATATCAATGAATTAATATTTTAAAAATATACCATTAATTATTTTAAAATTTTTTTTTAATGAAAATGATTTTAAATATATATTTCTAATTAAATATATATATATATATATATATATTTCATCATTAAATGTATTCTCAACAATAGAAAAAAATATATAATATTAATTTATATATATGTAATTATATATAAATATTCAATAAATTTTTTTTATATTTGAGAAAAATGAATACTATAATTATATGATTAATTATTCATATTTTAAAACAATATCACTTATTACATTATATATATATGTAACATATATGATGAAAATTATGATACATTTTTTATTGAAAATAATATTTTCTACATTTTAGAAATATATAAAATATTTATGTATGAAAGATTTAATATTTCTAAATATGAGTTTTTTATAAATTCATTTAATAGTACTGTGTTTTTTATTATTGATTCAATTAATTGATAACATGTCTTGTATATACAGATATTTGATTGTGTGTGTGTGTATGTGTGAGTTTAGAACCCATGGACATGTGTGTGTGTGTGCATAACATGTGAACCAACAAACATGTACATATATCACACTATATAAAAATAATATAATATTAATTTATTCAAATTTCTATATAAGATAGTAGTAATCACATTAGAATAGAAAAAATTATTCTTCTATATATGATATATATAATAATATCAACAAAAATAAAATAATACTTATGATATTTTATAGAAGTTTATAATCTTCAATAATTATTTTAAAAATTAATGTTACATATGTTTCACTACTTTCAAAATATAAAAACATTTCACCATAGAATATTTTAATAGTACTGATAATGTAATAATTATATGAATTCAAAATATATCATTGATAAATGTCTGACGTATATCATCTCTAAAATAAAAACTAATAAATGTTGATATTTGTAAGATCTTATAAGAATCTCTTATAAAAAAACAATCCTTATTTTTAAAAAATTTAGTAGTTCAATTATTAAATTAATTTTTAGTGAGTTCTATTATTTTAATTAATATAATTAATTAAAGATTTTTTTTTTGAAAACATGAACCATTAAAAAATTACCCAATTATAATGAACCTCGTTCTTAAGGGGAGTATTTGGTCATAAAATAACATTCCAAAGCTAAAAAACAAATATCAGACCCTACACATGGAACATCCCAATATAAGAATTTTCATATTAAAATCAATACACAGAGAAATTACATGATGGAAACTTATTTTCCAGAAACATATATCATATCAATATACGTATTAAATAAAATATTTTATCATATATAAACTTTTTTGGAACATCAATAATCACCAAAATTATACATTACATCAAAGCATATTAAAACAATTACCAATTAGGAGACATTTTCAATTAAAATCTAATAATTATTCAAAATTATAAAAACATGTTGTCAACCACCATTATTATATTTCACACACAATACATACTTAATAAAATCCATCTCTTGATAATACAAACAATGAATAACCCATCAAAACACCCTTTCATCAATTTTAAGAAACCTTAAAAAACATAATCATTGTTATAAAAATATCAAAACATTTTCAAAACTCCTTCATCTCATTCATCGATTACTAAGTGATTTGTTACCATAAATCAATTATAACTGAAATATTTATTTCTAAATTAAGTATTTTTTCATTCAAAATAATATCTATCTCTATAATCCAAAACAACATTACTAAAAGTTACCAAAATCCCAAATCACCGTAATTAAATCATATATAATTGAAAATTCAAATAATAACATTATCTACTAAGGAATACCAAACGTATCTTATAAAAAAATAAAATCCCATCATACTTTATTATAGACACCAAAACAAATCAATCCAAATTTTTCATAAATTTTCTTTCCCATAATAAAAAAAATTAGAATGAATCTTGATTAATAAACAAGAATAATATAATTTATGCATCAGCTTTAATTTTAAGAAATAATTCACCAAAATAATATTAATCAATGTTAAAACCAATCCTTACTAGTATAATAAATTCAATTATAATCACCTTATTAACATAAATATTCATTGACATAATTATTTGAAAAAATTCCCCACATAACATTGAATATGATACCAACAAAAAAATATTCTCCTCAAAAAATTTATCAAAATTAAAAAGAGAATGATTAATCCATAGAAAAAATACCATTTGAGCATTACTTCTAATAAATTTACATAAACATTCACCACTCAAAAAAGTCACACAGTTAAAAACAACATAAATGAAAATTTTAATTTTATTATTTATCCATTTAACAAATGTTTTCCACATTAATAAAGAACATAGAAATGGAATTTATTCAATTTTTATAAAAAACCCTAACATTTTAAAAATAGATATAGCTATTGGACATGACCATGGATATGTCCACAATGTATATGGATATTTATTTTAGACGTTGGGAAAAGAACCATTATTAAATCATGTTGAGATAATAGCCCCAATGAATATTGATATTTTCTATAATTATTTTATCATGGAACCTCTTCCATGTATGGTCCTTATTTATTTAATAAGCTTAAAATGTTTATTAGTGTATTTATATAGACCCTATTTCCATGGGAAAGGAACCAATTGAAATTGTTTTTCCTATATAGACCCTACACACAAAAGTAGAAACTTTTATATCCACCGTCATAAATTACCATGGTTATAGAGTCCTCACAGACTTGGTAAAAGATGACCATTGTTATATGTTCTCCCAACAATGGATATAGCCATGAGTAAAGACACCCATTAATATGGGGTTCCCATTTAAGTGATATTTTCTTGTTCGTATATTTCAGTGGTTGTATGGTATTTCCAATGAATTTCCATTTATATAAATCATTTCTCAAATTATTGATTCTAAAAATATTTTTTAGGAACTATAATATTTCCAAATGAAAATTATTCTCATGTAAATATATACCACATATCCACATGAAAATTTTACCTAGGCCTATAGGGTTACATACCCCATATGAATCATAAATATGGTTATAGCCCTACAGATTTAGATTTAATTAATAGTGATATTTATGTGTATAATAATTTACATTTAATCAAAAATTCCCATCATAAGAATAATCAGTTATTTAACAACATGATAAGTTCATTTTTAAAAATATCATTCTAAAATATTCTATATAATAATTAAAAATTCCAAAATCATTTACATGTAAAAAATTTCACTTCTATTCAATGTGTTTTTTAACATGAAGGACATATAATAGAAAGAAACTTTTCATTAGATCCATTATAAAAACTTGAACTCCTCCAAACATTTAACATAACATAGAAGCCCATTTTTCATTATAAAAATTAAAATTAAACATTAAATATTGAAATTAAATATCATAATTCATGATATAATAAACCATTTAAAAATGAAAATACCTAAATCATATTGTAAATATGATTTTTCATTTTATATATCATATTTTACAATAAGGTAATATCAAAATGAATGGGTTTTATACTACTTTAGATGAAATATGTATTAATGGAATGAATATACAATATGGAATGATATATTATATCATTCCACTTTCAATAATTAATATAGAGGTCAAATGTGAAATTATAAACATTTTATTGATCACCCAATAGTTATCATTAAGTAATTAATTTAATAATAAGAATCACATGAGGGGTTATTTCATATGATGAATGAAAAAACTGGTCAAGGAATTTCTCATGAATTTTGTAACACATTTATAAATTAATGTAGTTAATGGTTGACTCATGATGGTTGTATATAAGATATTATTATCGTATCTCGGTATAGGATTATCCATGATATCATGGTTGAAACTCTCTCATTACCATTGAAATCTTCCACATTACTCTTTTCCTTTAAAGGCACTAGTTTTTTATTGGTGATGAGACGATTTTACTTGAGCATCAAGAAATAAAACATATATTTATATTCCTCTTGGGGATATATATCATTCAACCTACTCTCATGTGATATTCCTAAATAACATTGTATATATATAGAAGAAAAATATACTCTGGGATAATGTGACAATTAATCATTTCTAGTTTCAAATGATGATTATCTCCACAGTGTTGTGATTTCTATTTTGAAGGGTTTTAAACATTATATGTAGTTTTATTAGTCATTAATCATTTATTAGAAACATATAAGTTATAATAAAACCTTAAAAATAATTTTCATTCCCGAAAGTGTTGGTTGAAATGATGAACAAATAATAAAATTATGATATATGATAACATAATCCTGATAGAGAGCATGGAATTACAATATATAATATCATAATTTGGAAATCATGTGTTTGATATTATTGTATAGGATATTGTAAGGTGAGATTCTTATATATAGGGTGTTACCAGTTTGTATTATAGAGCATGATATATTAAAAACAATTATTATGTTTCGTATTTTATTTTATGATATTTGTGATATTGTTGGCTATTACTAAAATTTAAATTTTCTATACATAGATCATTGTATTATAATTATGATAAATCCTATATAATCAAATATAACTACATATATAACAAAATTTCCAATAATTTTGTTATTTATATTTTAATAAATATCTTACGTATAAAAATTATATCATACATGTCAAAAATAATCATATATTTGATTTTAAATTTTATATATGATGTGTATAACAATATCTATATATATTTCCCCTCTATATGAGAAAGATAAAAACCCTTTGTAAAACATAAGGTTTTTCCCATTGTCACAAATTTTAAAACTGTTATGTTAGCTTCACATTATCAGCATTGAAATGACTATCAGTAAAAAAAATTCTTGATAACACTTAAATGGTTTAAGAATTGTAGCCCTATTTATTGCATTATATCATTTCTATTGTATTATTGAAAACTTTTTCAAATGAATTTTGTTTTCAAAAATAAAAATAATTATTTCTATTTTATAAATTATTGAGCTTATATAAAATTCAATCTGTATATTTTTAGATATATTTAAATTAATAAAAGACATATATAAATGAAAAAATTAGGATGTATTATAATTAAATTATTAAATCATTATGAAATATTTATTAACAAATATTGCACAATATAATGTGTTAAAATATAAACACCTTTCTAAATGATATATCATGTGTTATAATTTTCAAATTATGTTTTAATTTATAAATTATAATTGTAATTTATAATGTTTTTAAACCTCAAAAAAAAATAATGAAAAATATTAAAGAACTGAAATTTAACTAATAAAATATTCAAAATTATTAATATGTATTGTTAAAATAAAATCATTATTTTGAGAAATAATATAACAACATCAAAAGTATCTTTGATGGTTTATTTTATCAAGGATTAAAAAATATTAAATATGTGTTTTTTTGAATTTGAATATATTTTTATATTACAGAATTAAAGTATAAAATATTTATTTTTTGGAAATATCATATATTCAAAGTTAAATTCTTTATAATAATATAAAACAATTCATAATATTTAATTAATATATATTTTTGATATTTTGTAATTTATGTTTATCATAATAAATTAATAAATTATAATGTGTTTATTTTTATATAAATTTATGAATTATTCATAAATGTTTATCTTATTTTTAAATAATTAATTATTCATTTATTTAGTTTATTTCTCTATTTTTTGTTCAAAAATAAAATTATTAAAATATGTATCATTGTCTATGATATTTTATATTATTAATCTGATTATAAATTTTCAAACACAATCCTAATGAAACATATTCTAGGTATGAATATGGATTTTATTTTACTCTACATATAAATTATCTTATATTGATTTATGATATTTAATCAAGTTTTTAATTATGTTTTATAAATTTTAGGTGCCATCTTTTTTACAAAAGTAATGTCTGTATTGAATAATATATCCCAATATTGGTGGATACTAGGTCAATATTTCAACTGGTTTGTATAATTATGTCCTTCAATGAAAAGTGTGGGATGAATAAATATTTCATGAGGATTACTCTTATTGGGATTTTTTATTTTACATTATCTAAACCTTATAAATGACAGGGATTTCTGTCCTTTTTTCTGGAATGGTTTTGGTCATTTGTAAATATAGTTATATTTTAATTTAGTTTAGTTCCAAAAGAAATGGGTTTGGTAAATAGATACATGACAATAACGTTTGGACATATTATATTTCTAGAAGGAATAGTATTCTAAAATAAATAATTAGAATCATTCATATATAAAGGGCATTTTTGAGATAGGTTTATGAGATTTAATCCCCCTTAAAATGCTATGTGCTAGAATGTTTCACAAGAAAACACAAACTAAATTAAATCATTTAATCAAATTTTTATTTTATGTTATAAGAATTTATAGAAAAAACTAAATTAATTACTCACATATCGTAAAAATATAGTTAAATAAGGAATGGATAAATTTAGTCAGGTTTCTATATGAACATAACCATGTATCTAATAAAATCTAGTTAATCACTTAATACTTTACCCATGTTTTTTAGAATCATTAGTAAAAAATTCTTTATAAAAAATGATTTTTTAATTAGATCCACATTCCATGCATCCCAATGACAACGATTTATTTTACCCTACCTAAATGTCCCAGATACGGCTACCCCTATCACCACAACCCTTAATGTCTTGTTAGAATTTGAGTAACACGTTATCCTAATGATTTCCCACACTACCTTGAAACCCCCCATGTCACCCAACACAATATTTGAATCCCCCTTTAATATTGATTTCTAATCCATAGGGCTTAAACATTTGATGTGAGTGATAAAAACCATTGTCAACGCCATTTACAAAAGATTTGTTTTGAGATATTATTATATCATAATATTTATATATATATAATATTTATTTTCCATATTATATAATACTATTAATTATGTATTATTATAAATATGTTTATTCATATATATATATATATATAAATGTATATTAACATATAAATAAAAACAATATATATAATTTATATATATAAATATAATTGTAAATTAATAATTATGTTTCTCAGTTTCCTTTACTAAAGGGGGGAGATGAGACTCTTTCTATTCCTTATCATGATCATTGCTTCCCAGTGGACTCGTAGGGCCATTTTAGACTACTAGGGAGTGTTTATTTTAGGGTTTCATATCTTTTCCTTTTAATGGGTTTCCTCTTCTCCATGTTTTCAAAAGTGTTTTTTCTTTTTTGGTTCATATTTGTGAGCTTCAACCTCAATCTGATAAAAATATGTTTATCTTATAAATTAATGTTTACTTATACTGTTACTATTAATTTATTACTATAGTGATATAACATTTTTCATTGTGTTTATTCGTAAGAAAGTGTGTGTGTACTAATTATGTAAAACTAACAATTATTTATATTTATATATAATGAAAGTATATATGTAATATTAATAATATATTTGTATATATACATATAAATGTATGTATTACTATGAAATATTTCCATATTATAAAATATTAAATATTTTTTAGTTATTATAAAATGTTGTAATTATGTTTTGACATGAATGTGCCTTCCTATATACATGTATATATTAAATAAATAAATAATAATTTATTTGTAATTTTGAAATTAATTGAACACATTATTAAATATAAATTAGAGATGTTTTAAAATGTGTCCCTATAAAAGAAGTTTAAATTAGATATTGTTTTAAAAAAACATGGTTAAATTAAATATTCAACTAGTTTTAAAATGTTTCTAACCAACAAAGCTATATGAAATATATTTTTATTAAAATATGAAAAATTAGAAAAATCATATTTTATTAAAATATATCTAATTACATTGTTTTTATAGTGGCATGTCAATACCTCGATGTTCCAATCACGTAGGTTCACAACTAAGAAAGGTGCCCATGGATTATCTTGTTTATGGCCTAGTGAATATTTATAAACCTATGATTTATTTAACAAAATCTCGTGGTTTTATATTGGGTTACACATAGTTGGGAAGCCCTAATTATTAGGATAAATATGAATGGAGTTGGGTTTTTCCATTTTTCTGATTGAGGAAGGTATTTTCTGGTCCAATACTGAAGACTCATATATGGTATGATGGTGATATATCCCAGTATATACAACATTGTGTTGATCTTAACACCCAATTAGGATAATTTTATTTGTGAATTATATATCTTCAACCATTAATGGTTATGATATGTCCAAAATGGGTCATATTTTTAATTTTAAAATATTAAAATATTTTTTATATTATGTGTTTGAAGAACATGACACTTTTATAATATTACTTCTATGGTATATTAATATGATCACCATCATCAAACACGACTTTGAAGTAAATCCATGAAATGGATATTCTTAGTGTAAGAATCACTTCAGACTAGTAACTAACAAAAGATATTATATAATAGAGGTTTTATTTGATACAGAAACACCAATATGGGTTACTTATGGCTTAGTTTATTCTAAGGGTGAATCTAGATTCATATTTTAAATATAGAAACAATCAATAATTATTTCAATTTCATTAGAGAAAAATTATATATGGAATATTATTCTATTTGTGTAGTATACCAATGAGTTGGTGAAGCTGCAGGTTTCATATAAGTCATGTTCTACTTATAGAATTTATTTTATTTTCATTAATTAATTTTTTTTGAAAATATGTTTGTTTTCTAGAAATAATTACCCTATATTTACAATATATTTTGAACAGATCAACAAGGGAATGTGATGTAGAGGTTCATGTACTTTATTAATGCTATAAGTGGTAAATATTCAAATAAGAAGAAGAAACCTATTTTTATATTTTAATAATGATTCATCATGTATATAACTGAGGACTTTGAAACATATTTTTTGGATAGAATGGGAGGGTTAATTATTCCACTAAGTTCAATTTTTTATTGTACATGCTTTTTTTTTGAAAATTTCATGAAACATCCCTATCAAACATCAGTGTTATTGAAATTAACACATCAATTTTGAAAGATATATGATACCAAATATGTACATTAAATGTTTTCTAAATAAATAGGTGTTTATAATCAATGAATTATTTTATTGATATTATATTTTTCAATAATTTTAAATGAATTTTTTTTAAATCATATATTTGGCTATAATGAAATTTATCAAAAATAGAAGAATCTAAATAAATGATATACACATTTATATAATATTATATTTGGGTTTTTTTTGACAAATAGTTATTAGGAAAAATGTGGGAATATTCATATGAATTATGATTCATTAGATTCTATAATATGTTTTGAGAAGTTTATACGGATAAAAATGTATTATCTAGGATAAAATTGATTGTCTAGATGTCTGTTAAAATAATATGATATCAGATTTCACCACAATTAGTTGAATTTTTTATTGAATCATAATATTTTTATGAATATTATACGAACACATAAAATAAAAAATAAGATATGGATTCTATATTTTTTGTGATAAATATTTACACTAAATGATATATGGATTATTCCCTCAGCAAAAAGTATTTTTTTTTGTATCTTATCATGATTTAATGAAGATACTATTGTGTTTATGTGTCGTGAAGGATTTTTTATAGACTATGAAAAGATCTAAAGTTATTATTAAAATTAATATTTATTTCAAAAAATTATGTGGATGAAGCATTATCCTAAAGGATCTTATATTGTATTTTTAATTAGATACCAAAATATTTCACAAAAAAACCTTATTTAAATTGTCTCATTAAATATTATGATATAAATAGAAAGGGTTAGAAGTAGTGAAAAAAGTTATAAATATTAGAAATTTTGATATCCTAAATTTAATGATTTTGAATATGTTTATGGAGTAGAGAATTAGGAATTTGATTCCAAAATCTAAAAATTATTCCGATATTATTTTTACATATATGTTTCAACCCTAAAGAGTCTGGTTTGTTCATTTTATTGAATAGTTTAATAGAAATGTGGTGGGACTTACATATAGATATAATTATTTAAACAAAATCCTTGATCGTATAAAAAATATACAGATAATCTATTAGTCTATCATATATGATATCTAAGGTATGATCTAATGTATGGATTTTATAAGAATTATTAATTGAATCTCTAGATTTAAAATGCGTCATGTTAAGGAAAAGTAAATCCCCATTTTATATTTTTCATGTTTTATGTATTTATGTATTTATAGATATATAAATATCATGATGTGTGATGATAATTGGGCACTAAAATATGCGAATTGAGATGTCCCAAACGAATATTCACCATGAAGTGTAACAATTTTTTGAATAAATGTTAACTTATAAATTATTATAATTGATGTATCGACATATAAAATATTCTCATGTGGAAGAGGATATATTTTATGTTCTAATTAAAACATAAATTATACCACATGGAGTGTTATAGACACCATCCATTGAATATTTTTGGGAAAAGAATATATTTGGAGTCCCCAATACATTAGCTTAGTGAGATACATTGCGTGATAAAATATATACATTGATTCATTTAATAGGAAATCCTTACGGATTAGTTAATTAGGGGTGGTGGGGTATTTTTCCATAATTTCATTAGTTTAATCTCATATAAGATGGGATTAATCATCTCATATAATAAGTATGAACGTTGGTCTCAAAATTGAGATTAATAGATGATGAATTTTATAGAAACTATATATTTTATATGATGTACTTATCTATACAAGTGGGGAGAAATGTTATGCACTATTATGTAATGGTTGATTACATGTGTTATATTCATTAACCAAGTTTGTATATTCATGGAAAATCAATAATTATTGGTAACTAAATATTGGATTGAAATCCATTATATCACATGTTCTCTTGATGTCTTAAATAGAGTGATCATATCAGAATCCATGATTTTCATTGATGTAACAAGTAGATATAGGTATATAAGTAAATGTGCTTTATGGATATCACACCCTGATCCCATTGTAACTTTAGTATAATTATTTATATACTAGTGGCCACTCCGTAATTGAATTTATGGATATAATTATTTGTATTATTTATCATGAATTATATGGTACATGGGGACATGCTTTGTCCTTCACTAAATAGGGATTGATTTTAGTTAAAATTATTTCTCTAAATCTGTTTTTAGAGTTAATATTAAATTTTTTTGTTTAGTAATTTTTAAACTTCATATATATTATGTGATATAAGTTGATCTCACAGGTAAAATTCCATTAGTTTTTTCAAATATATCCAAATATGTTTTTTAAAATTTCATTCTTAAATTTATTTTAGATGATAAAATATAAGGTGAAATGGTGAAAAGTAAATAATATTATAGCACAAGTGGAGGATTTAAGGATAAATTAAATAAAATGGTTTTTTATATGAGGCACTAGGCCATATAATATTTATTTTAATGGGATAAAAAATAATGCTTTAAGTTATACTTCCCTTACAATACATATTGGATAACTAAAAATTTTATAAGGATTAATATTCAATAAAATTTCATTTTCTAAAATATATTTTTCTACTACATGTTATGGGATTACATTTGACTGAACACCCACTAGATATTAAAAATATAAAAAATTCGATGATGCACCAGGAAGATGAATTATAATGTGTAATGAAAAAACATGTCGAGGAATTACACATGTATAAATGATTGTAGTTATTAGGAAAGTCCAAAATTTTATATAAAAGAGAAAATGAACATATGATGGTATATGATTACTTATGAATTCATGGATGATTCCCTTTGGATGTCATATCCCTCTTTATCATCACATTGTGCATTTAAAATTTAATTTAATTTCATAGGAGATGAGAGGATCCCAGATTAGTGTTTGGAAATTCTACCAAACTAGGGTATATCTTCGTAAGAAGGAAGAACATTTGACACCTCTATTGTGATGTATATCAATATAATGTAATTACCATAGATGAAAAATCATTCTATGATGTAAGGCACATATTATATATTTTTTAATTTCAGAATTTTTTAATTTTAGACGAATTGTGTGCTATGTTTTGGTGGTTTTAAAATATTTTCTCTACTTTGACTAATCATTATTCATTCCATATCAAATAATCACCATTATTCCATTAAATAATGATCAATGAAAATCATACATTTCATGCTTCATTATCTGATCCCATAATATTACATTCATACACATTGTCATATATATATGAATCCTATTTAAAAAAATAACATTTCCAAGAAAGTTGAAATTGATAGACACACAACACATTGTCATGGTTCTAGTGATTTATGACAATCCCAAACTGATTTAAAAACACTTCAAATTAAATCATCCTCTAGTTTACTAATTTTACCATTTAATCTTTTTTTTATATTTAAATCTATTGATTAATAGAATTTTATTCACATAACATTAAATAAAATGAATATATTGTTCCTTACAACAAAATTACATATCAATCTCATATTTCTTTTCCTTTTCCTCATTATCAAACATTAGAAAATTACCATGTTTTCCTCATTTAAACACTTTCAATGAAAATCACAAAATAAAAAGGAATAAAATAAAATACACATTTCAAAAAATTTACCCTCAATTAATTCTACTATTCTACCCATGCATTAGATCATTATAATTATCTTTATCAATAAATTTCATTTACATAACAATATAATCAACATTACAATTATTTTCATAAAAACTATACATAAAAACAAGACATGCTAAATTTCAATTCAGGTTTTATCATTAAATAATTATTTAGTATAATTATCAATTTACACAAATTAACAGAGATAATTCCCCTATAAATATTTTTTCATTTTATATATGAAAAAAACCAACAGTTAAATAATATTACATAACATCAAAAAACACATCTATTCATTTCTTGTTAAATAATTAGTTATTAATAAAATATTTAAGAAATCCATTATTAATTTATTTACATTTTAACTATTAAACTAATATTTACCACTAAATCATTTCAAAAATAAAAAAATTCACATCAACACTAACATGAATGTCTTTTCCTTATTTGAAATATGATCTATGAATTCCTCGCTTCACACTCTCAACCATGTCAACATGATACACTCAATTAAAATTGTTTAATCCCACATATAAAATAATAACCCTCAAATACCCAATTCACCAATATGTAACTGAATCCCATTGGCCACATGGCCTAATGTGCGGCTTACCATGAGCCAGATGCTATGGACAAGTAGTGAGGGATCTATGGTGGTGTTTTAGAGAGATTATAACCTCAGGATGAGAGTGTTTAAGAAGACTATAAAAATGAGAAAATAGTGGGAATATAATCAATGAATAACAGTAGATTAATGAATATTCTTGATACAACAATTAGATGTGAATAGTTAATGAGATGAATCCTATATGAATTTTGTAATAACCCGGTATCATGTACAAAATATGATGGCATGATGCTATAAAAAATGGAGGATATAAGGGGAATATATATACACTGTACATGTTATATAAAGTAAAAGCTTTTTATAGGTATATATATATATAAATATGAGTGAATGCTCAGTCATATACTCTCATACTACAACATATAATTTAAAACCAATTGTCTATAGAAAGGAACAGTCCCTTTTCCTTACCAACATTAAGGAATTCTATTTGGTAAATAATGAGGGGCATTAATAGGGTGTGAGTAAATCTAATTAGGCCACCACAAATATTTTTTTATTCCATACCATCCAAAAATATACTATAAATAAGTTTCCATGTAGAATAACTAACATATTAAATGAAAATATCAATAATAATGCTAGTTTTATGTTCCCCATTTCATCACTCGTTGGATACTATATCCTTCATCATATGCTTTAACATCTGTGAAAATGTGAAATCATATAAATAGAATGTATCTGAATAAGTATAAAAAGCCTCATTCCAGTGGAATATTTACTCAAAAAATATTTAAAATATTTAGATAATTTAACTATGAGGTTCTATATATTTTGTGACATTCTAGTAAAATTTTTATATAAATGGGAATACCCATGGCCTAACACACTATGATTTTTAACATGAGACCTAGAAATACGTTCTCATTTTCTCGATTCTCAGTTTAATATATGGAATGTTATATGATGTCGTGATGTTACCTGTACTTCATATATGCACCTAGTATGATGGATTTGGATCCCATTTTCAACATCCTCTCTTTAGAGAATGAAATTTCCTGTCTAATAATATAATAAAAATAATTTAAATTTCATTTATAACCACCATTTCAAGTATAAATACTTCCATGTCCAATATTTTACATTATGGATAATTGTTTATGATTGGAGTGAAATGACTAAAACATTCCATTTCATAATGATAATTCTGTGTCCAACAATAACCAACTATCCACAATATTAATTATTGGCGTGTTAACAGTTTATGATTAATATATGGGTTATGTGACATTTTTATTCCATTTTCCTTCCATCAATATCATTTATTAATTTTATATAAAGGGTATAATCCCAAAAATTATTATATGGTTGTTTAAAAAAATATACAATAATAATGGAAAATCATAGATTCACCTATTTCATCTAATTCAATTTGAATATCTCATTTATAATTAAATATTCATCACAACTCATATTGAAATTTAATAACATAATAAGTAATAGAAGTTATAAATATATTAAAAACACAACTTAATAGGTGGTTCAGGTTAAATTGTACAACCTATTATGATGGGTTTTATTTTAAAGATTAACTAACATTTTCTCATATAAATTGATCTAATAAATTCAACATTTAATGGGAAACAGACATAGGGTATTGTGTGAAATACAATAGTGCAGACTATAATTGAAATGAAATTTAGGGAAAATAATTAAACCATCTACCTTAGGTGAGTAAGATACTTCTCATCTAATATCAACATATAATCCAAGATAGAATTAATGAAATCAATGAAATAAACAAATTTGATAAAATATAACAAATTAGATATTTGGGATTTAACATTCTATATGGAAAAAAATGAATAAGGGCGTATATATTATTGAAGATATTAATAATGGATATCCAACATGTTGAACATAAATTGATTCTGACACCGTATAAAGGATCAAACACAATTTATAACATGAGAATATGGAGAATGATTCAATAGAGGAGGAATATTCAAGAGAGAATAGATAAAATTAATAATTTTTTACAATAAAAAGTGGTGAAAAATATCAATATCTCTATTCATTATAGTGTTCATGGATTGGATACATCGTTGGATAGACAGAGAAGCATCAATTCCCCACCACTGTGTGAGTGGAACAACACCATTCATAGTTTGTACAAGGTTGTATGAACCATGTGAACACCATATAGATCACCTCAGCAACATGATTTCACCAATTAATAGGAGAAAGTCTCCTATATATCACATTTAAAACAAATTTTTATCCACTTTTATATGGTTTAATATTTGGAAAGAACATTTATCACTTAACATGTGTCATCCATTTTCCTCTACCTACTTCTCTAGAAACTAGATATTTGGATTCATAACAAGACACATACACTCTTGAATCCTTATTTAATGTGGTATGAATGTTTTTTAGAATATAAAATGATTTTCAAATCATGATATAATGGATTTATAACTCTTTGAAATCCTCCCATAATTAAAATAAAACATTCTAAAGTTACCCTTCAGAAGGTAGGTGGAATTCATCTGAGAATATTTTTGGCCATAGAGCATGTTCAGAAACCTCCATCTCCTTTGTCTCATCTTGTGCATGGTGGTTCATCTATAAACCCCAAACTAGATATATTGACCTAATGTGGATATAATTCAGCATAAAATACATGAAAGGCACTAGATACTTCTCAAATGAAAACGACTACATCCAACTGTACCTCATTGGGATGGAAAACATGGGATATGTCAAAATACTAATGGGGAAGCTATGAAATGTAGATGAAATCATTCATGGACAATGGAATCTTAGGTAATTATAATTAATAGAATATATTCCAAAAAATATCTTATGTCCAAAATTATCCAATGAAACTAGGTTTTGTCTTCCCTTGATAGATAAACCATTGATTTCTTATACTATTCAAAACAAAAAAGAGGACATGTTCTCCAACTGAAAAACTACAAAGGCCCTTAGTGACGACACACATTTGACGTGTCTCTAGAATAAGATGTAAATATTTGTTTCAATGTAATTTCTACCAATTTGCGGCCTCATGAAGGATATTTGGACACAATACCACTGTATCTCCTTCCACTAACTGGCACATGGGTGCACAGAATGGTTTCTCTATAGGGTCTCATAAGGATTCATCCTTATGGTTTATTGATAACTATTATTGTATGCAGACTCGGAAATAGGTAAATGATTCACTAAGGAACCCCCCAAAATTAAGCACTTATGCTTAGGGAATGTCCTCTAACACTTGTTTTATATGATTAGACTACCTCTCAGTCTATGGGTGATAGGTTTTACATAGTATTAGTTGTGAAACATGATCCTTATATATCCCAATAAATGAAAAAAATGGTTAATTAGAATATATTTTTTATACAATGTTATGTGAAACTCCATGAATACATATGATCCACATTACATATATCCATCTATGACTTTCTACATAGATGTTTTCCAAAATTCTCATAAAGTGGAGTACTGTTTCAATCCATAACAGATCACCCATACTATACCACTACCTTGAGATGACCTTAGTAAGTTCATTACAAAATCTATAATGACATCATCCCATTTCTACATCAAAATGTATAATGGATGTAAACATCACATTGGACACTGGTGTTCCACCTTTACAAATATATAGGTGGAACACTAAGTATTGAAATGAGTTATTACTTGTTTGAAACCTATACAACAATACTCAATGAATAACTGATGGTATATCATTCTAAGACTAGGATGTAATTACAAAGTAGAGGTATGAGAATCTTGTGCCAAATACTCCCATATGTTTTTGGGTACCCAAATATTCCAATAAATACAGAAGGCCTCATTACCATCAATGACCTAAAAAGTAGGTTAGTCCTTACCTAAAATACTCTTCAAAAAGACTGGGATTGTAGGACAAAAATATTACTTTTCTATACTATATCTTGGAGGGATAAAATCGCATATAATAATTCATGTATAGGATACCCATGATATTCATTCAACAAAAAATGAAAATCTGAAAGAAAGTCCATCTATATACATTCAATATAAGAATCATGAACTGGTTGGGGTTTATTATTCCTACTCTTTGCATATAACACTAATTTTCTATTTCCATATGTATATGAAATATCAATGTCAAAAGACTATAGTTTTTCAACCCACCATTATTTTATAAGGATACAATAACACTGGTCAAATATAAATTTGAATATTTTTTTGTCTTTTCAGACCAAATACCACTCTCCCAATAAATATTGCTTCCCATAATGTAATGCATAAACTGAAACTGCTAACTCATGATTGTGCATTACTTTACTACACTAATGAGTCCCTAAATGGAGAGACCTGTGTGACACGACATGATCTCCCTATATTTTAATTAATCCAAACCTAAATCAGGATGCATCAAAATGTACATTATAGACTCAACCAATCTGTAGAAGAATCAGGATGGGTGATGAAATTATTCTTCTTTCAGTCATCTGAATGTTTTTTTAACATGCTTCAGACCATATAAATTTCACAAAATAATTATTTATTCCTATAATTAGTTCTTAAAGGTGTGAGAAATATGTTATAAAATTTTAATAACACATATCATGTCATAAGAATAATTGGACACCAATTATGTTATTTGGATACTCCAAGGAAACTGTGGATCACAAAATATCTATATTTATAGATACCCTAGATTTAGATATTATGTGAAATAGTAAGTGACCATTATTAATAAAAAAGTATAATTTTTTTAGATCTTCATATAACCTATCTTTTCATAATTAATTGATCAAAATTTCTTGGGGATTCAAATGATAAAATCTAGTATGAGAATACACAATGATATTATCAATGAAAACCCAAATAGAAAAATATGTATGGTTGTAAATCCTAATTTTTTAGTTCCATGAAAATAGCTATCTCATTTTTCAGACATAAAATCATCACAAAATACTGATACAATCCATATGTAATATGGAATGTTGTATGTTGTATATAATATGGCCTAACTCCCACATTATGATAGCATGATCCCAGGCCTACCTTTTATAAAACATTATATCCTCATATATGGTCGAAGAGATCATCTATATGAGGCATTGGATACAAGTTCTAATCGATAATCTTTTTAAATGATCAATAATCCAAAAAATCTTATTTTTATCATATATTATCCTGGAGAAAAGGACTTGTGAACCCTAAGAAGAAGTAAAAGTTCATATAATTACTTTATATTATAGACCCTCCAGGTACATATTGATGTAAAACCCCAATATTTCATATAATTGTATCTCTTAAATTTAATTCAATAACTTGCGCTACACGCAACACCGAGTTCGAGCACACCACGACTTACCAAACCAGCCGTTCAAAAAGAATTTATGAATAATATTAACTGAATTTTGAATTTCTTATACTCAATATAATTTTAGAAACCAGATTATGTGTTTCTTAGACATAATATATGAATAAATTCAATTTTCAGATAATAGAAGTATTTTTAAAAAAAGGAAATTTTACATCTTTTTATGGGAGAACCCTTATTAAAACAGATATTTGAAACTTTTATATATTAGATTTAATGAAAATAAATTCTTTTCCTGAAGTAGGACATAAAAATTTAGTTCGGATTAATTTTTGATTCTGTTCTAAAAACTTTAATATTTTGATGAATAGTGAAAAAACTAAATTTTAATTGAAAACAACTTTTTTTATCGAAAAAATTTATAGTGATAAATATTGCATTTGAACGGTTTGAAATTATTATTAAATAATATTTTTATCATTTAATACAATGTAGGTCATTAAAAGTATTTTTTATTTTAATGTTGACATAAACACATGCCAATCTTTTGACAGTTTTTACTTTTTAAGAACCTCACTTTTGGTTTTGACCAAGAAAATTAATTTTAAATTAATTAAAGAAACTTATATGTATTTAATTTTCTAAGATATAATAAATTTTTGAATTATTAATATCAAAATTATCATAGGGTGATTTTTTTGGTATTTTTCTAAAAGCATTCAATTTTTGATGAATAGTAAAAAACAATATGTCATTGTTTAAGAATGACTATTTATTTAAATACTTATTTATATTATTTAAATATATTTTAACTCAAAATATATATATAATACATATATATGTTCAATGTAATTCATTGGATTCATTTTATAATGAAATTAGATGTATAAAATTTTATTGAAAATTTTAAAGTCTTTTATCCACCTTCTAGACACATTTTCAAATTTTCTTAAAAAGTAATTTTACCACGTAATTTAATTGAATTTCATAAATTGGAGAGACACAGATGAAATCAGTAAGTAAAATTTTGTTCAATATGATGAAAATAATTTATAGTGAATAATAACATTTGAATTTTATTTACCGCAGTTAAAAGTAAATTGGGTAATTAAAGGTAAAACTGATATTATAATTACCATAAACATGTCCTAATTCTATTGGATAAGTTTATTTTGGACAAAATAATCCATTAAAATAAAATATGATCCTTCAAATCCACTTTTATTAGATTAGGAATTTTTTTATTTTATTTAATGTAGAGTTAAAAGTGTTAAATTCAATATTTAATTACTTAACCATTTTTAACATAGAGTTATCAATATGATTAATTCGACGATAAATATTAATTAGAAAGATAATAATATTTACTATATCATGGTTATTTCTTTATAATTTTTGTACATTAAATAATTAATTTTATTTATGACACAATAATGACGCAGTTGTTACCGTAGTAATAAATGATTTAAAATATTGATAATAGAAATATAAAAATAAATTTAAATTGAGACTTTTAATGGAATAAAATAATTTTATAGGTGAATATGACATGATAGGGTTGATGTGATGTATTTATTTCTAAGTAATCAACTAGTTATTACTTTCAAAAAAACAAAATACCATATTATGTGAAAATTGACATAAATAAGTACTAAAAACAAAATACTTAATTATGAAATGATATAAGAATCATAAAAATATATGATTCAGAAAAAGGATTTATATAATGATATATATGTCCTAAAAGATCCACTTAAGGTTTTCTTGTCTTTTTATAGTTTTTTTATTAACCATTTATTATAATAATTCAAGAGGGAATGATAAAATGTAAACTATTTAAGTAAGAGTGAAATCTAAAAGATACGGTTAATATGGTGACCTAAAATTGACTAAAACCTATCTTTTGAAAGAATTTAGACCCATCCCAACTTATCATTTAAATAAATAATTTTAGATCCATTATATACCGAAAATTATTTTATAATAATATAATATTTCAAACGTTTCGTAAAGTGACCCTCACCCCTTTTATAAAAGTGTACTTCCCCTTCTCTCAAAATCATAACTCCAAAGCCATTTGGCTAGGCCAAAACCTAATAAAATGTCCTCCCAACTACCCTAACATCATCTTAGTGGCCATAATTTTATCAGAATCCATCCTATGTGTCCCATTTGAGAAAATCAAAAGAAATAACATTTAGAAGAGGTAATAATTTCATCACCTCTTTCAAAGTTCTTTTCTTCTTCCACTTCCATTTTCATTGTTGTTTCAAAAAAACTCTAGTTTATTATAAATACTGTGATGTTATAATAAATATTCTACTACCACATTAATTATTCAACCCACACTATGAATAAAAAAATCAACATACGTGCATATATTCAGCTTATCGTGTCAACGTTGTGGTGTAGTTTTTTATTCAACACTTCTTTATTTGGATGAGTATAATTTGTAACAACCTGAATCTGGAGCCCCTCCACTGGTGCCCGCACTCGGTTGGCCACATGACCTCAAGTACATTTCCCCAAATGCCAGAGTCTTCCAACTAGAAATGAGGGGCTTGGTGAGTCGGTGGGGAAACTATGACCACATTCAGTAAAGTATACAGCGGAAAAACAACCAGAAACAATAGCAGAAACAATCAATAGCTTACAACAATTGAACTGAACAGCGGAAGAAATAGATAAAATAATAATGATGCAACATGGTACATATGTATATGGAAATAAGCAAACAACCATCATGCTAAATTACAACTGAAAAACAAAGTGCAAAAGAAAACAAGGTAAACTCCTCAGAATCATGATCCATGGCTCTGTCCCATGCTCTCCAGCTCTAGTGCAATCATGAACCTGAAGTAGAAGGGCACTTTCCCTTATCTATACATACAGAAACAAATTCTTCTTCGGCCCAAAAGCATGGACCAAACAGGGTGTGAGATACAATGCCAGTAGGAAATAACCCAAAGATTTGTGCCTAATAGTCAATGAATACATGGCAGAAATAAAACAAGAAGCAGTAAACAAGAAATCGCAAGTAGCTACAATCCACCATTCTAACAAACAATGTACACAAGTAAACAGACAGCAACAAGAAGAAAATAGCTAACCCTATGGTTAGCTCTCTTAGCCTAACCCTTATAATTCAACCCAAGTACTAGAAACTCTCTAGGAGGCACACACAGTCTCACCCCTCTGGTTTAGCAATTAAATTAATAGACTCTCTAAGGAAGCACTCACCGTCAATTTCCCATATAGTCTCTTATTGTACTAAAGGCTCTCTGGGGAATCAATCAGCATATCATTCCCTCTATGGCCCGCGTCGAGGATCTACAGACTCTCTGGGGAAGCACTCATCGTCAATTCCCCTTATGGTCTTGTATCGTATTAAAAGACACTCTGGAGAAGCCCTTATGTCAATTATCCATATGTTCTACTACAATAGGTACTCACAGTCGTGTGTGAAAATAAACATTTTCAGCGCGCGTACATCATCCAAGTAGACCTCCAGAACTACTTGGCTATAATTCTAAGGCTCAATAGAAATAATAAAGCAACAGTTCCATTATCCTACAACTAGGCATGGAAACTGGGAAACGCCAAAAAGTTAAACAACCATGGAAAAGCAACCTGATCAAAAAACAAATTACTCTACTCACAAGCATAAACCTATACTACAGCGATAAAGAAAAGTAGGTAATAGCAGGGGAAAAATAGGAAACACAAAATTCCACGCCCAATGGAATTTGTGGAATTTCCAAAAAAATACTCATTGAAATTCAACAAAAAGGAACACACCACCTACCTCGATCCTAGGAGATCGATATACGTGAACCACGACGATGGATTTCCCTTAGAACATCGTAGATCTGAGAAAACGCACAAAACGATCAACCCATGATCACTCGAAAACGAAGTGGAATCAGAAGATGAAGCTCAGGAAAAAGGAATATCTTACCGCTGCGATTCGAAAACAATCAACCATGCTTGAATCAAATAATGGATGGAGATACGGGAGCTCATCAAAGATTCAGTCGTACAGGTAGCTCTTGGACGAACGGGACCTAGAAGGAGGTGTTTCTGTGCGTTAGGCGCGACCCCGGTCCATTTATTGAAAAAAAAGATAAGTACACGGTGTGTATTTTTAAAGTACACGGCGTTTAGTTGGGTTTTCCATAATCTGCCAAAATAGGCCTCCACGTCACCCCTACACACCGTGTGTGTGGCCCGACATGGCCAGCACATGGCTTCGAGAAGGGGAAGAGTATACTGCGTGTACTCAGAAAGTACACGGCATATAATTTGAAAATTCTAGAAAGTTCATTTTTCTTAAAAAATCCAGAAAAAGGAAAAATATACCTGAAACAATGGTCCAGGTTCTTACAAAAATACCCCTTAAAGAAATACATCCCCGAATTTCCCTAACATGGCGTAGAAGAATAATCCCCAAATAGCTCTGGCCACTGCGATCATACACCGGCCTCCCTTTCCCATGTCTCGTCTTCTACTCGCTTGTGCTGCCATAACACATGTACTAGAGGAACAAACTGCCCACGGTGAACCTTCATACTATGATCGAAAATCTGGATAGGATGCTCCTCGAATGACGCATCCGCTTCAAGTTTAGCTTCCTCGGGTAGAAAGACATGAGACGGGTCTTAAAAGTAACGTCGGAGCTAATAGATGGGGAATACGTCATGCATGGACTAGTACCTCTGAGGTAGCTGCAACCGATAGGAAACCAACCCAACTCTCTCCAAGACCTCAAATGACCCGACGTACCACGAAGAAAACTTGACCTATCTCTGAATCCTATTGTGTTACAACCTTGGTGTGACTCGCAGGAAAACCTGATCTCTGACCTCAAACTCTAGAGGTTGTCTCCGCTGATCAGCATAGGACTTCTTTCGAGACTGTGTTGTATCCATCTGCTTCCTAATCAGCTCTATCAGCTCTGATGTCTCCTAAATGAGATGAGGTCCCAACAAATGTGCCTCTCCTTCCTCCAGCCAGCACAAGGGTGATCGACATGGCCTACCGTACAAAGCCTCATATAGCGCCATCTGAATGGTCTCTTGGAAACTGTTGTTGTGGGAGAACTCCACCAGAGGGATACACTTCTCCCAAGAACCTCCAAAGTCTAGAATTCAGGCTCAGAGAATATCCACAAGAACCTGGATTGTGCTCTTGGACTGGCCATGAGTCTAGGGATGGTATGTTGTAGGTAAAAGTACATGTGTACCCAAGGCCATCTGAATCCCTTTCCAGAACCGAGAAGTAAAGCATGCATCCCTGTCTGAAACAATATAGTGTGTAACTCCATGATGAAGAACAATCTCTCGGATTTAAAGTCGTCCCAGATCATCGACACTGAATGTCTCTTTGATCGGAAGGAATTGGTCAACTTTAGTGAGCCTGTCGATGACAATGCAAACAACATCGTTTCCCCATGGCGATCTCAGCAACCCGGTCACGAATTCGATTGCAACATCGTTCCACTTCCCCTCTGGAACGGGTAACTACTATAAATGTCTTGCTGGTTGCTGATGCTCTGCTTTCACCTGCTGACAAGTAGAACATATCATGACAAAAACAGCTACATCCTTCTTCATACCTGGCCACCATTATTGGCGATGAAGATCCCGATACATCTTGGTGATGCCAGGATGAACTTCCCAATCAGAGGAATGAAAATACCATAGCAGCTCCTCACGTATGTCTTCTGGAACCCATTCACATCCCTGGAAATGCAAGATCTCGTCCTCGCCCACTATACATCTAGGAAGAGGGTCCTCTCCAGACACTATCTCCCGCAGAACTAAGCCTTCTAGGTCTGATAGGTGCCTCATTCGTACTCGATCAAGTAGTGTAGAGGTAACATCTACAAGAGATAGGAAAGTGTGTCCCTGTCTGTCATGCACCACTAGATGCATCTCAGAGAATAGAGAAATAAGTTTCCACCCACTATTGGCCTCTGGAACTGCCTGAATCTTAGTTCTCTTGCTTAATGCATCTGCCATTGAGTTGCCCTTTCCCGACGTATAGGTATGCTCAAAATCAAAAGACTGAAGATACTCGACCAAACTGCATTGCCTCAGATTCAGATCATGCTGAGTGATGATATACTTGAGACTCTTGTTATTGGAAAATACCATAAAGTGATCTCCCAGAAGATAGTGTCTCCAAAAGCATAAGGCATGAACAATAGCTGCCCACTCCAGATCGTGCGCATGGCAGTTCCTCTAATGTGGCCTCAACTCCCAAGACCCATACGGAACAACTCCATCTCCACGCATAAGCACAACTCCCAGCCTGAAACCTGAAGCATCACAGTATACAGTGTAGCTCTTGCCTGACTCTGGGAAGACTAGTATCGGTGCTGACGTCAACCTCCCTTTCAGCTCCTGAAAGGATGATTCACAAGAATCTGACCATAATAACATCACCCCATTCTTGTTCAGACCTGTCAAAGGTGATGCTAGATGAGAAAAGTCCTGAATGAAGCGTCTGTAGTGTCCAACCAACCCTAGGACGCTCTATACCTCAAATATGTTCATTGGGTGCTCCCAGGAAACTACAACTCTCACTTTCTCTGGGACCACTAATACTTCTCCCTCTGAGATGATGTGACCCTAGAAGTGAATCTGATCTATCTAGAAGTGGCACTTCGAGAGTTTAGCATAAAGTAGGTGCTCTCTCAGGGTACTCAGAACGATCTAAATATGTGTGGCTTGGCCCTGTCAAATGTGAGAGTACACCAAGATATCATCCTCAAAGACCACTATGAAGGAGTCCAAATATGGATGGAACACTCGGTTCATCAGTGCCATGAAAACTGCTGGTGCGTTCGTGAGTCCGTACGACATAACTGTATACTCGTACAGACCATACCAGCTCTTGAAGGCCGTCAGAGGTATATCTGATCATCTAACGTGCAACTGATGATAACCGGACCTCAAATAAATCTTTGAGAACACCCAGGCACCCCAAAGCTGATCAAATATGTCATCGATCCTCAGCAAGGGATATCGGTTCTTGACCGTCTACTAGTTCATCTTCTGATAGTCAACACAAAGCTGAAGGGTACCATCTGCCTTCTTCGCAAATAGGACAGGAAAACCCCAAGGATAAGTACTGGTTCAGATAAAATCCTTTGCATGAAACTCCTCCATCTTCTTCTTAAGCTCATGAAACATAGGTGTGGCCATTCTATAGGGAGGAATGCAAACCGGTGCCACTCCTGGCCCGAGCTCAATAGAAAAGTCTACCTCATGCTCCGGAAGCAAACCTGAAAAGTCCTATGGAAAGACATCCTTGAATCGATCCACCACTAGAGGAATGTCCAACTGTGGAGTCCCCTGATCATCCAGATAAAGACTAAAAATCTGGCATGTCACCTCTCCTAGCCCATGATGCTCGAGTCCTACTCAACTCGCCTGAACATCCCATTCACCTATATGATGAAAATATTCACCCTCTGTTGAAATGAAACTTACTCTGCGGCGATAACAGTCAAAGAATACCGGGAAGGGAACCAACCAGTCCATCCCGAGAATGAAATCATAGCCTGTCATCTCTAGGACATAGAGATCCCATAATAAATGATACTCTGCAACCTTGATAGGGAACTCTCTACACTGGCGTACACTAGATGTCCTCATCCCCAAAGGTGTGTCTAGTGTCAACTGGTCGGAAAAAGGAAAAACACAGAGCCCAACGCTTTCCATAGTAGCAACAGAGATAAATCTATGTGTAGCACCTATATCGAAAATGGCTGAAGATAAAATTGAGGCTACTAAAATCGTACCTCGAACTGTAGAGGGGCTGGGATCCTGCTCCTGTTAGATCTGCTCCACGACTAAATACTGGCCTGCACCGCGGCCCTGTGCCCCTGGCTGACCACTCTGAGTTGATACACCTAGTTGATGCTAAGGGACTGGTGGCTGACCCCCAGGGCCTCGACCTCCACCTCAGCCCGAACGGCCGGAAGGACTCCAGTTCCTCTACTGGTGAGAAACTGGTGGTGCTTCTCCTGAACGAGGATTCATGGAAGAAACCCTGTCACCAACTTCTTGTGAGAAAACCAGGTAGAAACGTTGAAGGTGTCCCATCTTTCCGCGAGATCGGCACTCCATGGGGTCCCTATGGCACTGCGGCCTCGTGTACCCTAACCAGCCACAATGGTAGCATGTCACCTAGCTGCCTGACGATGCATCACGCTTCCTCGGATCCCTGCGCATAGACTCCCTACGACGCTTCTTGCTGTCATCTGGAGGAAAACCAGCTCTGGAAGTAGAACCACCCCGGCCTGCAGCTTCAGAGTCTCTCAGATTGCGCTCCGCAATCAGTGCCTGGTTGAACATGGAAGTGATGGAAGTTTTCAGGAAGATGTTCACAAGCAAGAAGATCTCCCTTCTGATACCATCCTAAACTTCCATTCTAAGAACACCCCACTCACATCTCGAAGGGGTGTGAAACACTGCATCTTGGTGAAGCGAGAGGAATACTCGATGACAGAAAGACTACCCTCCTCTAAGCTCATGAACTTCCTGGCTCAGTCGTCCCTCAGGGTCTCCGGGTAGAAGTAGTCATAGAACATGCACTGTAACTTCTCTCAAGCCATAGAATGCTGATGACCCTCCTATAAGATCACATCCCACCACCACTTGGTGGAGTCTCAGAGCATGTAGGTGGCAAGATTGACCCGCCTCTCTGGAGGTGTCTCCAGATGCTCGAAGATAGTCAGCATGGCTTCCAGCCCTGACTCTGTAGCCTGAGGTCCTCCTTACCCAGAGAACATGGGAGGATGCTACTACTGGAAAACCCGCGTCAAGTCTGCCATAGTCATGGTTTGAGGGGGAGCTCACTGGTAGTTCTGCATCATCCTCATGAAACCATCCCTGAACTGCACATCAACGCCTACAACTGGTATAATAGCCGGTGCCAAGGCTGCCCCGACTGGAGGATCCACAGGATGTCCTTGATCAGCCCTATCTGGCGTCTGATCACTTCCTGAAAACAGAAGTATGAGTGGAGGATGTCTCATAGGCATAGCTCTGAAAGATCAAGAGTATACCTTAGATCAGGAAAATAAGGACAGAGAACACAAGAGTACAAGAGAGAAACAGGGGAAGGAAAACACACAAGTCTACAAAAATCGACTACAAGGCATGTATAAAAACAACCTAGCCTGTCTTCTTATGCCACTGACATGGGAGTGTACTTCTTCCCTATATGTCGGGTACACCTCAAACTATACAGCGTGTTGACCCCACACACGGCGTGTACTTGTAACTGTTCCCCTGCCCAAGGCCCTTACATGGCTAACCCACACGGTTTTTCATAATGTGAGACTACACTACGTGTTCCCTGTAGACATGGCATGTAGTGGACAAGGCTTCGACGACCCATGTTATTAATCACACGGCCATCTACATGGATGAACCTTACATGGCATGATCCAAACAAACACGGAGTGTATAGGCAAGGTCACATCATCCCGTGTTGTTCGTGACACGACCGGGTACCTGGCAAGACTACACGGCGTGCTCCAAAAGCAACACGACGTGTCTGAGAGAAGTTCACGCCAACCCGTGTTGTTCGTGACACGGATGGGTACCTGGAAGGGACTACATGGTGAATTCTGTTACAACACAGTGTGTGCTACTCAAGCTTCCTCAAACCGTGTTGTTAGTGACACGGCTGGGTACACGACTGATTACTATATGGCGTGTACCTCCCATACAAGGCGTGTTCCTAAAGATACATTCAAGAAACTGTGTTCTGCTCACATGGTTAGTGACACGTCCTGAAAACTACATGACATGTATCCAAAAAGTACACGTCGTGTATTCTTGGTTTTTCTAGGCAATAGCTCAGAAACTGCACAGAACCCAAAACACTAAAAACAAGGCAAAGAGGTTCCAAATTCTGATTCATGAGGGCCCATACTCCCCATGAATGAAAGATTTTCATCTTTTACAGTTACATACAAGGGAAAACAAAAACCTCTCTAACATAACAACAGGGATTCTATCAATCATCTATCACAATAGCATGCATAATCTACACAAAGCCTATCACAAAAACATGCAATCGCTAATGCACCCTAGATGGCATGGAAAGAATGCATAGAATGCGATTTCTACGAGTGACTATATGATGCATGAGATGGAATACCCTCATCTCATCAGGTTGTGATAGAAATAGAACCGAAATTTCAAAACAATAATAGAACATGTCATGTGAATCCACTATAGGTGAAATCAGATCAACCATATAATCAAAAAACCCACAAAGTGAAATTAACGAGGTAGTATGGCTTTTCCCTATAAACGTTTTAGCTACTCCCAATCATAACTTAATAACAAGTACTGAGTCCATCCTATCCCTGTCTAAAGTCTCCAAATAGTAACGCAAGAGAAAAGAACTCCTCCGATACCACTTTGTAACGACCTGAATCTGGAGCCCCTCCACCGGTTCCCCACACCCGATTCGCCACATGACCTCAAGAAAATTTCCCGAAACGCCAGAGGCTGCCGACTAGCAGTGAGGGCCTTGGTGAGTCGGTGGGGAAACTATTCCATCATTCGGTAAAGTATATAGTGGAAAAACAACCAGACACAATAGCAGAAACAATCAATAGCATACAACAATTGAACTGAACAATGGAAGCAATAGATAAAATAATAATGTGGAAACATGGTACATATTTCCATGGAAAGCAGCATACAACCAATTTGCTTAAGTACAACTAAAAAACAAAGTGCAAAGGAAATCAAGGTAAACTCCTCAGCATCGCGATCCATGGCTCAATCCCATGCTCTCTAGATCCAGTGCAATCATGAACATGAAGTAGAAGGGCGCTTGCCCTTATCAATACCTACAACAAAAAAGTCTTATTGGAAACAAAAGCATGGACTCAATAGGGTGTGAGATACAATCCCAATAGGCAATCACCCAAATATTTGTGCCTAACATTCAATGAATACATGGAAGTAATAAAACAAGAAGTAGTAAATAAGAATGCACATGCAGCTACAATCCACAATTCTAACAAACAAATTACACAAGTAAAAAGCCAACAACAAGAAGAAAACAGGTAACCCTCTGGTTAGCTCTCTCAGACTAACCCTTATGGTTCAACCCAAGTACTAGAAACTCTCTAGGATGAACACACAGTCTCACCCCTCTGGTTAAGCTATGAAATTAATAGACTCTCTGAGGAAGCAATCACTGTCATTTCCCCCTATAGTCTCGTATCGTACTAAAGGCTCTCTGGGGAAGCACTCAATGTCTCATTCCCCCTGTGGCCCACGTCGATGAACTACAGACTCTATAGGGAAGCACTCATCGTCAATTCCCCCTTGTGGTCTCGCATTATATTAAAAGACACTCTGGAGAAGCCCTTATGTCAATTCTCCCTATGGTCTGCTACACTAGGTAGTCACAGACCTGTGTGAAAATAAACATGTTCAGTGCATGTACATCATCCATGTAAACCTACAAAACTACTTGGATATCATTCTAAGGCTCAACAGAAATAATCATAAAACAGTTCCACTATCCTACAACTAGGCATGGAAACTAGAAAAAACCAAAATTTAAAACAAGAATGGCATAGAAACATGAGAAAAAAACAAATTTCTCTACTCACAAGCATAAACCTCTACTAAAACAATCAAGAAAATAAGGAAATAGCATGGGAAAAACAAGAAACCCACAATTCCCCGCCCAAGGGATTTTGAGTAATTTGCACAAAATACGCATCTACTTTCAACAGAAAGGCACAAACCACCTTCTCAATCCTAGGAGATTGATATATGTGCACCATGGTGATTTATTTCCCTTATAACATCATAGATATGAGAAAACACACAAAAATATCAACCCACGATAACTCGAAAACAAATAGGAATCAGAACACGAATCTCAAGTAGAAGGAAGATCTTACCGATGCGATTACAATGCAATCGACCGTGATCGAATCAGATAATGGATGAAGATACGGGAGCTCATCAAACATTTGGTTGTACGGGTTTCTCTCGGACTAACGGGACCTAGAAGGAGGTGTTTCTGTGCATCAGGCGCGAGCTCGGTCCGTGTAGTGGAAAAAAATAAAAGTACATGACGTTCATTTATAAAGTACACGACGTGAAGTGGGTTTTTCCGTACTCTGCCAAAATCGGCCTTGACGTCACCCATACACACCGTGTGTGTGGCCCGACATTCCCAGCACATGGCTTCGAGCCGGGAAAGAGTACACGGCATGTACTTAGAAAGTATACGGAGTGTACTTCAAAAATTTGAGAAAGTTCATTTTTTAAAAAAACTCCATAAAAAGGAAAAACAAACCTGAAATGAAGGTCTGTGTTCTTACATAATAACAGGTGTAATTTATGTAAATAATAAATATAAAATGTTATTTATTATTAATATATAATATACTATCCAATTATATTTGATTTAACCATCAATAGAATGATATTGTCACTCGTGCGTATGTACGAATTAACATCTCCATGATGCGTTGAGATTCATTTCCACGTTCAAAAATCAACAAGGATTATAAAATTGTATATTACTAATAAGTATGTAATACATGACATAGAAATACTATATGAAATATATATATATATATATATATTTACATATATCTCATTCACTTACTTCCCTTCAATACAACATGAAAGCGAAAATAGTGTTTATGCGTACATATGACCTACCATTTCCATAAATGGTATTATCCATTTCATATATCTATCAATTATAAATATTTATATTCTAAATATATAATATATATAAACCATGATTTAAATTCCTGTAGTGTTTAAATCATTATCTTTGTGATATAATCAAAAATAACATGTTAAAACATGTATTATAAAAAAGCGAGTATTATATAAAATGTTAATTTAACATGGAAATTATTATTAAATGGGTAGTATAAATTCAAAAATTAATAACGTATGACATAATAAATATTAATATGGTTATTTTATAATTTAATAACTTATTATGGTCATTTTACAAGAGGATAAACATACCCTCAACTAAATGAAGGTACAAGGTGAGGGTTAATTCCTCAATCTCATTATTATCCGAAAATGTTTATGTGTAAGTATTATCTTGGACATATTTATTATCCATGTCCCTGATTCATAAAATACATTTCAAAATGATTCTTTTTAAGGTAATTATTATCTAAAACATCATTTTAAATGTTTAAAATATTTATTCTTCTAAATGTTTCTCAATAATGTTCATGTTTTCAAAATTGTTTTAGCGATTTATTTATATAGAAAAGGGATATTTCCATCAAAATAATTTACTGATCATTTTCAGAAATGTCAACATCCTTAATTGGATATTATTATTGATTATGGTTGATTTATTAAAATAAAATCTTATATATTTTATTGAATAAGTTCTGTTATGTTCGACTACGGATATTCTATTTTTATACATTTCATTTTTTATGGGTGATGTATTGTTATTTCATATTCGAGTTTTAATACGAATGTTTATGTTATGATTCAACATTTTTAACGGAGGAATGTAGTGGGCATAGAATGTGATGGGTGGGCCCGCTATATCCCTTTGATTCATCAGTGGGTTTCATGAGACAAACCAATTTCTTGACATAAGGCATTGAAAAAAAAATTATTTGTAGTCTTGGCACGAGGACTTGACTATGTTTTAATGATATCTTGTGTTAGGCATTCCCTCATATGGAATTAATTATTATATGTGATTATTCGAATAGTAGAATATCCATGTACATATTTATTTGGTGATTTTTGATTTATTTTTTCAATATTATTTTCATGTTTATTTTGAAAAGGCTATTGTTTTTTTATTACACATATGGCCTTAAAATATTTATAGGTTCCGGTAAATTATTTACCATTACTGAGCATCTGAGCAAACCCTTTTCTTATGTTTTATTTTCATAGGATTCCAAGAAGTGTACTATGTTTTATACGCAGTTTTAAGCTAGAATCATAATAGAATTATAAAAGGATTTCCTATTTTTTATTTTATGTTAGAAATTTTAATATAATGATCATGTGTGTAATCTTTTTTCCTCGACTGCTAAACAGATCGGTCCATTGAGAGTGAATTCCTTGTAATCATGCCAATATAAAAAAATAATGCACTGAATCTGGGCTTCTAGGGTCAGGGAATTACATTTGTTATCAAAGAAAGATTAGAAACATCCTTGGAAATAAATTTTGAAAAACTCGGATTTTGAAACATTACCCTAAGATAGACATTGAGGATTAGTATTGAAGAAATTCCTATGAATTTTTTTATGTAGAGATTTTGTGTATTTTCTCAGAAACAAATCTCTATTTGGATACAAGCAGGTAAAGGTGGCTCTGGAAAAAATGTACCAAGGAGTGAAAAATCCGACAATGAGATTCAGGCTTGACCTAGAGTATCATGGTACCCAACAAAATACCTTTTTGAACTCTTGGTTACGACAATCTATGGTGATATGATTAGGATAATTCACATTTTATCTACATTCCATTATGAAGTAATTAGGAGTAATTAATTACTCAAAGAATTTTTTTAGGATTATAGATTAAAATCATAATCTTTTCAATTCGTGTTAGATATTTTACATGTTTTGAATTACGCATTAAAATTCCTAATCTAACCAAGTGTATACCATTGTTTAGAAATGGTTCATAGTAGAAGGAATGAGAACACCAGTAATATTCATGACCAAAAGCTTAATAAGGATCATATCTTTTATTGTATTAAGACAACAATTTTAAGGGAAATAGTATCCCATGTATTCTCCTCATATGATGGAATAATATCATGTGTTAATAATATATGTAAATATTTCTCTGAGTCCTATGGATTTTATGGGAAGAAAGAAGAAAAAGATAATACAGAGAAAGAGGGATAAAGGGAAGAGGGGAAAGAAGTATTTTCTCATATGTGATAACTGTGGAAGGAATCGCCTTGGTAAATGCTTGAAGGGAATGGGAGTTTATTATAAGTGTGGAGAAAAATGACACCAAGTATGTGATTTCAATAGTAATAAAAAGGTTTCAAACGTACAATGCTTCATCTGCATGGAGTTGTGGCACTAAGAAATTCAATGCCAAAATCATTAGAGTATGCCCCCAAATGATTCTATTTGATAATAATCAAGTTATGATACTTCCACAAATTAAGAGGAATGACTACTGTTCTTATGTTTTTATTAACGAATTTTTTAATTTGAGTGTTATATCAACTATGTACTGGTTATATGAATTATGGAAATAAATAAGGATTTTACTGCAGTACTATTTCATTGAGGATTATAGATTTTATGGTTCTATGAAAAGTGACTCAGTAGCATGTTAAAAATTTTGGAAAATAAATGGTTGAAGGAAAGATAAACCTTAATATAGTACTGATACTGAGGTAGTGATTTTGGAATAATATATGATTGATATGGATAAATTATATTTGACAGTCTTGACTACTTTGAAACTAATTAATTGTTTTTTTATTCCATAATTTTTGGATTTTACAACATTTTTGGATATAGGGATTATAACTAGTATTCTATAAGAAATAAGGGAGCATGAATGTAATCAATAAGGTTTTATGGAAATTAATTGTGTTACCATGTTTTAAATGAATACATGATGAAGGTATTCTCATGTTATTACATGGAAAAAAAAGAAATTCAATATGATTACCTTCATTATAAATTTTGTACTGTGAGTTTGGCCCGATGTTTTTTTGATAAGTCTAAAGGATGGAATCTATTTATTTTTTCATTGGATATTATTGTTAAGGATAAATAATTTATTAAGATTATTTTGGGATTGTTATTAAAAAGATACCCCAGATGTTGGACAATAACCCATCGCATCCAGCAAGGCCATGAGACTTGAACCCTCAACCGAAGGGCGACAAGGGTACATCACCTACCACTGGCCTACATGGTGTCCTGATATGTATAATGTAGTTTTTTTAAAAAATCATATGGATGAATTATAAATTCATTATTTTTGGAACCTTATACCATTATAATAAAAATGATATTTTTGAATTCTATTGTCTTTTGGAGTTAATGATGGGTTTGTGGTAGGAATTAGTTGAAGGATGAAACTATAATTATCAATTATATATATTTTTCCTCTTATTATATGAATAAATTAATTCTTAAACATTAGATAAGGAATCTTAAAACCAAAAATATGTTATCCTAATACCTTATAATGTGTTTAATAGATGATATTTTAAATCAACAAAGATAGATGGCTTCGAGACCCTCAATTTTACACTTGTTTATGATTGATGACCCCAATCACCCCTATAATGATTTTTTTCTCCAATTATGCCTCTCTAATTTCCACCAATGTTCTTTTAATTGGGATCACAATTTGGTGGAAAATTTTTTATTTCCCCTCCCACTTAATAAGACTAAATTTTATTATCCCAATATCCGTTTTGGGTTATCCACAACGTTATTTTTCTATTTTTATCCTTTTATTTTAGAAGAACAATTTCAAATTGTGAATACGCAATTTATTGAAGGTGGGGAGAATGTAACACCCTATGATTTTATAGTACGTTAACTTGCACTACTCGTAACACCGAGTTCGAGCGCACCACGACATACCAAGCTAGCCATTCAAAAAGTTTTTATGAATTTTATTAACAAAATTTTAAATTTTATATACTCCATACAGATATAGAATCCATATTATGTGTTTATTTGTCTTAATATAAGAACAAATTCATTTTTATGATAAATTTTGTATTTTTCAAAAAAGAAAATTTCACCACCACTAATAAAGATCCCTTTTTTAAACTAATTTTTGACACTTTTATATAATAAATTTAATGAAATTAAATTATTCATTAGAATCAAGACTAATAAAATTAATTTGTATTAATATTTGGTACTTTTCTAATAAATTTCATATTTTCATGAATAGTAAAAAATACAAAATTTAATTGAAAACAACATTGTTAATCAAAATAATTTATAGTGATAAATTATGAATTTTAATGGTTTAGATGAATAATTAGAGTATATTTTTATCATTTAATACAATATAGCTCATTATATGTAATTTTACCTTTAAATTTGACATAAAAACATCTTTTGATAGGTTTTAGTTTTTAAAACCCCACTTTTTAGTTTTGACAACGATAATTAATTTCAAATTAATTAATGAAAATTATATTTCTTTAATTTGGTAAAATAGAATTAATTTTTTGAATTCAAATTATAAAAATTATCTTTGGGTGAATTTTTGGAATTTTTCCCCAAACATTCAATTTTTGATAACTAGTGAAAATCATTGTGTTATAGTTTAAAACAAAATTTTTATTTAGATAATTATTTAATTTATTTAAATTTATTTTATTTAAAAATAGATATATAATTCCTATATATGTTCATTGTATTTCATTGGAATCATTTTATAATAAAATTAGAGGTATAAAATTTTATTAAACTTTTTAATGTCTTTTACCCACCTTTTAGGCACATTTATAAATTTTCATAAAATGTAATTTTACTACTTCTGTAAATTGAAATTCAAAAATACTAGGGATGTAGATGACATAATTATGTAAAATGTGGTTCAATAGGATGAAAATAATTTTTTTGAATAGTAACATTTCAATTTTATTTACCATGGTTAAAAGAAAATTGGGTAATTAAATGTAAAAATAATATTATAATTACCGTAAAACATATCATAATTATATTTGATAAGTTTATTTTGACCAAAATCAACCATAAGAATAAAATATTAACCTTTTGATCCACTTTTATTAGATTATGAAATTTATTATTATTTTATTTAAAGAATAGTTTGAAGTGATAAATAAATGTTTAATAACTAAGCCATTTTTAATATAGGGTTAAATATAAGATAAATTAAACTATAAATTTTCATTAGAAGTTAAATGAAATTTAATATATCATGGTATTTTATTTATAATTTTAGACATTAAATAATTAAATTTATTTATGACACAATGAGGATTCAAAAATTACATTACTAAAGAATGGTTAAAATAATTGATATCTAAAATATAAAATATTGGAAATTTTAGAGTTTTCATGACATCCAAGAATTTTATAGGTGAATATGACATGTTTTGGTTGATTTTTTGTATTTTTTTTCTACATAATCAACTTTTTATGACTCACAAAAACCAAAAACCAAATCGTGTAAAAATTGACATAAATGAGTATTAAAAATAAATACTATATTATTAAATGATATAATAATCATAAAAATATAAGGTTCCAAAAAAGGACTTATATAATGATATATATGTCATTAATGAAACTCTTTAAGTTATCTTGGATTTTTATAATAAGATTGTTAACCATTTATTATAATAATACAAGAGTACATGGTAAAAGTTAAACTATTTAACTAACAGTTAAATCAAAAAGATAGGGTTAATATGGAGACCTAAACATCTCTAAAACCAATTGGTTTAGATGATTTAGACCCATCCACACCATATCACTAAAATAAATTTATTTTTATCCATGTTAAAACAAAATGTGTTTTATAAAAAAAATATTTCAAGCTTTTCCAAAAGTGACCCTTACCTCTATTATAAAAGGGTACATCCCCTTCTCTCAAATTCACACATCCAAAGACATTTGTATTCTCCATACCCTACTAAAATGTACCTTAAAATACCCTAAATTCATCCTAAATCCCTTAATTTGATCATAATCCAACCTAATGATCCCTTTTTATCAAATTGAAAGGAAACACCCGAAGTTGATATATTAATTTCATCACCTCTTTAAAAGTTCATTTCTTCTTCCACGCCCCCTTTCGTTGTTGTTTCCCTAAAAAATAATAAGTCCATTAGATTCTAAATACTGGTATTTTATTATTAATATGGTACAACCATATCAATTATTCTATCCATTCTATTAATAACAAATTCACCATACGTGAATATGTACGGTTTTCCATCTCCAGATTGTGGTCTAGTTTGTTATTCAACACATCGTTATTAGGATGAGTATAATAATGAGTATAATTTAGGGGAATAATAAATAAAAAATGTTAATTATTATGTATATATAATATATCATCCAATTATATATGATTTCTTCATCAATAGATTGATATTTCTGCTCATGTGTACGTACAACTTACCGTCTCTACGATGCGATGAGATTTATTTCCACGTTTAAAATTCAACGATGATGATAAAAATGTATATTATTAATAAGGAAGTCATATATGACATTATAATTCTACTAGAAATATATATATATATGTATGAATTTATGTATTTACATATATCTCATTCACTTACTTTCCTTCAATAATATATTAAAACGGAAACATCGTTTATGCGTACTTACGACCTACCATCTCCATAAATGGTGTTTTCCATTTCATATAAATATATCTTATAAATATATAATTTTTTAAATATATATGATATATAAATCATGTTTTATATTCTGGAATTATTTAAATCATAATCTATGTGATATGATCAATAATAACAAGTTAAAACATGTATGATAATGAAATCAATTATTACCCGAAATGCTAATTTAACATTGAAATTATTAATAAATGGGTAGTATAGATTCATAAATTAATCATATACGATATCATAAATATTAATATGGTTTCAGTATAATTTAATAACACACTGTTTTCATTATACAGAAGGTTAAATGAACCCTCAACTAAAGGAAAGTACATGGTAAAGGTAAATTCCTCAATCTCATTATTATCCGAGATTTTTTATGTGTAAGAATTTTAAGGAAAATATTTATTATCCATGTCCATGTTTCATAAAATACATTTGAAAATCATTATTTTTAAGGTACTATTTAACTAAAACACCATTTTAAATGTTTTTAACATTTATTCTTCCAAATATTTCTCATAAATGTCCACGTTTTCAAAATGGTTTATGGATTTATTTATATGAAAATTATTGTTTTAAAATATTAATTCCTATAGAAAGATTCAAAGAGGTATGGGAAACATTGATTAAAAAATATATTTTATATTAATTTCTTTATATGTTAGTGACTTTTAAAATTTTTCCCAAAAGGAATATTTCTCTCAAAAAAAAAATTCAGATCATTTTCAACTATGTCAACCTCCTTTACTATATATTATTCTTGATTAAGGATGATTTATTATAATACAATCTTCCTTATTTTATTTAATGAGTTATGATATGTTTGACTATGGATGTTATATTTTTATACCCTTCATGGTTCATGGTTGAAGAAATGGCATTTCTTATGCTAGTTTTAATATTAATGTTTATGTTATGTTTCAACGTTTTCATATAAGAATTAAGTGGACTTAGTAATTGATGGGCGGGGCCTTCTATAGTCCCTATATGAATCAGTAAGTCTCGTGAGGCAAACTTGTGTCTTGGGACAAGTCGTTGAAAGAAATTATATTTGTAATCTTGGCACAAGGCCTTGACTATGAGGTAATGATGTCCGACATTAGGCATTCCCTAATTATTAAATTAATTATTACATGTGATTATTCGACTAGTATAATATCCATGTGCGTATTTATATGGTAATGTTTAATTTATTTTCTCAATAGTATGTTCATGTTTATATTTAAAAGGTAGTTGTTTTTAATTAAACATCTTGCCTTAAAAGTTTGTTGCTTCTGCTAAATTATTTAACTTTACTGAGCATCTATGCTCACCCCTTTCTTATGTATTATTTTCCTAAGAAGCCAGGAAGAGTACTGTGATTTATATTTAGGTTTAAGTAAGAAAAATAACGGAATTCTAAATGGATTATCTATTTTGTATTTTATGATAGAAATTTTAATGTAATGTTCATGTACGTAATCTATTTTCCCAGAATACTAAACCGGTTGGTCCTTCGAGACTTGATTCCTTGTAATCATACAAATATATTAAAATAATACACCGGCTCTAGGATTCTGGGGTCTAGGCATTACTATTAGGTTCCTATACCTTAGTTGGATCGATATTATAAGAAGGTATAAACAGTAATTCGACACATAGAACTAAGTTAATAGTAAAATATACTTCTCTATCAAGAGGTAAACTAGAAATTTCATCATGGAATGAAATCCATAGAATGATATACTATAGGAGGGAGTGATGTCTGGTATGTTCCTTGATCACTCATCAAAAGATATCCAATATATGATGTAACCACACAAATCTCATACTTCTCAAGTATATCTTGGCTTACCAAAACATCACATTCCTCATTCTGATTATAATAACCAACCTAATATAATGTGAATGACACCATCCTATGATTGTAATCAACATCGTTTTCATAAGGCACTATCTAGTACATTTTGTGAATGATTTAATACCCCATCATCTCAAGGACTATGAAGTTGCATATGAAATTATAGCTTCCTATGTGAAGGGGGAATTCTTAAAAATATAATACATTCTCAAATCGATCTCACAATGGATTATCGAGAGTGATCAATCAATAATAACACTCTATCATAAGGCCAACACATTCTATAATTTCCACATATATGAAATAATATGGTTCATATATATCAAATAAAAAAACACTAATATAGAGTCTACAAAAAATGTTCCTCAAAATATAGATGTTATGACATTCCTCTTCGTATGTATTGGGTGTTAATTATTTATCCATCATTATCAGTGGACTTGTGACACAACAAGAATACCATTTAAATGTTCACTATTCAAGGATTGTATGTCCTACAATGGGATTATTCGTCCATAATCACCTTCTTGACCTGAACGACCATTAGTAATCTAACTAAACACTGGGTGAGGGGCTACTGACCCTTCACCAAGATATGATTTTGATGAAGATACTCTCTCAAGGTATACTAGATGAAATGTTTTACATAATAATAGATGATACCCCATCATACTAAAAGACCATCACTCAATGGTCTTGCTAATTCACTATGGCTTCATATGCACATGCTTTCCCTGAAAATTGAATAACACATAGAAATAGGTTGTGATAATCTATCCACCACCACCTGGAAGATGACCTACTAGATGATTCTTCCTTCAACTGGTTCATGTACTATCTCATTTAGCAAGTACACCACCCTACCCTAAACATATAGCCTATATTACATTATTATTTGTGATAAGATATGGGTTTACTATCTGATATATAGTTGTCAACTATAGGATGTTCACCTATATTCAGATGTCATACAAAAGATCAAACTTAAATCACCCATTCATCAATTACTATTCATATAGATGAATTTGTGTGAAGAACTAATGTCAATTAAAGGAATCTGAATATTCCATACTGATAAATTACCCTATAATATTTTCTCAATGTCTCTAACTCTTTCATAAATCGATGTATTAAGATTTAATTAATCATAGAATTTATTTTGTAAATCAAGATATTCTACAACCTAATGCAGATTTATCAATGGGATTACATCCTACCACTAATGGAATATCTACAAAGAATGTATGTATTGGGCATCAAAATTATTTTAGGATGTCTCTCGGAATTCGAAAATATAGGTAGATTGTGATCCATCAGTAGAACTGTGACCACTATCCCAACAAAATGGATGGAGGGTGCTACTATTGGGACACCATAGTCAATTCTTTCATAATAGGGTCTAGTCACATAACACAATGTATAGACTATCCTAACCGTATAAATCCCTCTTCCATATTAGAATCAGTTCCTATATTTGGAATAGAAGGTGATATCATATGTTTTACTATGATTGGTAGTACAAAAGGTTCAAGTCCCAAAATATATAGAGCATATCCATCACCACCAAGAAGGATCTCGACTCGAGCCCATCATAGATTCTTATCTCTGACATTTCAAAAAAATCATATAACAATACTAGATAAAAAAAATCCCAAATAATGAAATATTTTTGGTACAATACATCCCACACAATCATCAACACCACATTACCTTAAATAAAATCTTTCTCTAGGTGATATTGAATATCATTAGGGTCACAAGAGATATTCCCTACGTCACTCTACTATGGTCATGCCAATTTTACATTATAATATCTCATATGATATGTTCTAGTATATGGAGATTCAATTTATTGTCATTGATGAAAACACCCTTTGAGATACAACATTCATCCCATTTTAATAGACATATATTCATTCATGCAATTCAATTCTTCAATTTGATATATATATATACATATATAAATATCTTGGTTAAAATATATTCATATACAATTCCAAATTTATCATTTTCTATAGTTTATAACTTAAAATTATCATTTCTTGTAACCACAACTAGCCATGTTCTATGGTTTACATATATAGATGATCATTCCCTATTTTTAGAGAAATATATTCCTTATAAACAATAATGTGAATCAATATAATTTCAAATAGTAACATTTCATCTTATACAACAAATCTTCTATTTCCCAAATATTGGATATTGGATTCATTACAGTTTCTATATAATTAAATATGGGAAACACTATCTATGTTGATTAAAACACATTAATAACTAATTATAAATTAATTTACTTTAATAAATGTTAGTTCAATTACAAATAACATAGTCAAGGAACAAACATTACACATTAGGAAATGCTCACAAGAAAAGAAACATGGAATGAAAGATACATGGCCTAAAATTCAAAGGTTCCTATAATGAAATATGATCAATTCGTCACTTCCATACCAGGTTAAGGGGAAAATAAATTACATAAAAATAATAATAATCTCCATAAAACATGTGAGTTACCCATTGGTGAAATCAATACACATTTAATGGAATTTTCTTAAACAGAAAATACCAACATATAAAGCCTGTATCTATCCCTATAAATGGGGTTTCA
This sequence comes from Viscum album, assembly GCA_963277665.1. NCBI lineage: Eukaryota > Viridiplantae > Streptophyta > Magnoliopsida > Santalales > Viscaceae > Viscum > Viscum album. The sequence goes on along the minus strand of OY728122.1, from coordinate 1,035,666,664 downwards.
ACTCACAAACACATCATCATTACTAAATTATGTCACATTCCTAGTTTACTTTAAAAAAATTGAAATCAGTAAGAAAAAAGTAAAAATATGCACTTAAAAAACATTTACTTTTTCAGACTCAGTTCAGTAGTAAGTAATCGAACCTAGTTGGTCATATGGCTACAAGCATGCCTTCCCATATCCTTTAGACTAAAAACCTATAAGCTGAGTCTATAGTGGTGTATTTGGGATACTATACCCTTGTTATCCGAGTGTATAAAAAATGGTGCAATATTTTAGTAAGTATTAGAAAAATAATTAAGGAACAATATTTGAAGTGTAAACCATCATTATATAATTATCAAACATGCGTAAGAACTGATTCTAATAATAACCTAGTAATATTAATAATACTCAGTAGAATTTAAAAATATAATTTCATAAATATATACAAAATTAGATGATATTAGGGGAACATGCATACACATTACATTCTATAAAAAATGGACAAAAGTGTTATCTAATATCATAGAAAGTGAATGATTAGTCCTCTACTCTCATACTCTATCACATAATTGAAAATCAATATTTCACAACATTTTTCTATTTCCCTATATGCATCTAGGATATTTTTACATGTACACAAAAATAGATGAATCAAGGTGAGTAATACTCAGTATTTTGTCATCAATGGTTCTTAATTACATCAAGTCTATGAGTATACTATGAAGTAGTGTAAAGAAAGAATAATAAAAGAGTTAAAATAAAATATAAATCTCTATTATTGCTTGAGTTTCCCATATGTCACCCATCTAATACTACCTAAATCATCATATTCTATAACATCTATAACAAGATAAATCACATCAATAAATAAGTTTTTATGTAATTATATGAATTCTTGGGACTCATATCCAATACACGAGGAATCCATGAAGAATAATCATATAATGGAACTATGTAGTTCCATGAAATGTGTGGATTAGGGAATCAACAATAATATTGATGTGTAATTGAATATAAATAACTCATTAGGGGTTCTAATTGATCCATAGAAACATGTTATTTATGTTATGAGTTCTAGGTGCAATAGTTTCCATAATATATAATTCATTAGGTGACTATATTGTCATTACATCCACTAAATAAAACATTTTGATCACAATGTCTAATAAACTGTCTTAGGATATTGAATTTCAGGTCTAATAATACATAATTAGTATAGTCAAATCCAAATAAAACCTCCATTTCGTGTATTAGTATCACAATGTCTAGTATTCTAGAATAAGGATAAGCGTGTGAGTGGAATAAAAAGTCCAATACATTCTCAGTCCATAATATAGAATGATATTTTGAATATTAACAAACTACCCACAGTCATAATGGTAGGAACAGTCAGAATTTATAATTAATAAGGTCCCTAGGACACAATTATACTATTCACCTTATATCTATCTTGTTTAGTTTTTTAATATATATGTTATAATCTTAACACAACATATATGGTGATTAAATTACATAACAAAGCATAATAGCTTGGATCAAATTCATATGAATTCATTTAATTAAATTATATCATCTCATTTACAATGGAATAATCTATAGAAATCAAAATTAGGTTTAAATAGTTATTCATGAAATGTGGCTATAAAAATTTCAAACAACACACCATGAATAAGTGACCCGGTTTTGGGGTACATGGAATTTAATAATGTGTTCTATCTGAAAGAAAAAATAACATTACGAATTATATATTAATTTAATTAATTGTACCGTGAAAGGTTGATTCACAGAGGGTTTTGCATGTGGAATAATAGAAGAAAAGCTAATAAACTTAATCATTAGGGAAAATCATTAAACTCCCTACCATATATGGTTAGTAAATCTTTGTATAGTATCATCCCCTATTCTAGGCTAGAATGGGTGGAATTAGAGAAATAGAAAAATTTACTCAAAAATAGGAATGAATATATAATATTTATTTTTCAATACATACAAAAAAACGAAACAAAGAAAGGATGTAAGGGGATTGGGGAATATACTAGTGGATATCGAATGTGAGAAAAGATGAGTGATTATAATGTTGTGAGAGGGAGGAGTATCAATTCCTAGATTGAGTATATTTAGGATCCTTCACTTGAGGAAGATATTTATAGAAATAAATAGGGAATGAAGAGGGAGATGGTGGAAAAATAAAAATAAGGAAAAAAGAGTCATTTTCTAATATTTAATGTGATCATCGTTAAGTGACACTATTATACAGATAATGTTCTGACACTACTTAAGTGTAACACTACATTAAACGGTGTACATAGGGTTATTAAAACAATGTGCACAGTGTGTTGATCAAATCTAGAATAGTCCCAGACTTATTTGACTGGACATTTGGTCTCCCTCAAATGGTTATTCATACTTTTATACTCCTTTATAGGGATGTATAGTTGATCCACACTATTATGACTATATATGGGTCAATAGTGTACTTATTTGTAAATCTCTAAAAACCAGAGCTCCATGCACTAAAGAAGTGTCATATTTTGATAAATTTTCCTCTATGTATTTTGAATATATATTATAAATGAAAATATGCCTAAACCAAAATATAAATTGTTGTAACATTTCTAAAAAATCTGTACATTACAACTATCTCACACTTCATTGAAACATGTAAATCCCTAATAGTTAAACATTCTAGACTCCCACTCATAACATTCATACCATTTTAAGAACCACAGCCTCTAACCTACCATAACCCAAAAATCAAAACACTTGAAAAGAACTATATTATTGAAAATTATTAATGCCGTTTCCATTATAATAGTTTCATAATGTTGAAATGTCATATATCTCCATGTGAAATCCTATATAGGCAATTTCAGTAGACTAGAATCAATTGTTTAATAAAATCACATAGGCATCAATTCTCATTATAAAGGTATATCATATCAATATAACCTAATGAAACTATATAAATACCGTAATCATACAATTTCATCAACCCCAATTCGATCAGCTCAGTTTAATAACCTAACATTCCCATAACTATCATATAACCAAAACCAAATCTAAGACAACAATCATTAGTCAAGTACAACCAGGAAACTAAAATGATAGAAAAAAATTTGTGGACATCCTTTGACATGAATCCCAAAACAATCATAATCATGAATGAGATGTCTTATAACATCATCTTCAAGGATAGAGATGTCTCTTTCCCCAATTGATAATTAATCGAATATAACTAGTGAACACATGACATGATTCTATATAGAGACAGAGAATATAATACTTAGTTGATTTTATTACAACCACTATCATTGAAGGATTTAATTGTGATCATTTATTATATATTTAATGAATTAAAATGATTTTATAATTATCATTTTGGTAATAAAATAAGGAAATAGTTACAACCATTTAACTTAAATAAATTAAACCTTCATTATACTATGTATTTAAAAGATTATCAAGGATCCAAACACATTGCTCCCCACATATACTTGGCCTCATCTATGTATAATCATAAACATGAAATAATTATATCAGGGAAAATAAAAGGTATTCATTCCTACTGATTTATATATATAACCCCTAGGGATAATCATGCCATATTTTGGCATATTACATATTCAACCCCTGAATTTCTACCATTCTATATAATGGAAAATCCCATTTCATGTCTCTCAATGGAAATCATATCACTGCCTAACCATGTAACCTATAAGTGAAAAAACATATCAAATTTTCAATATAAAACATGGTTTGAGATTAACATATCACCCATCACATTACTCTTTGTACAACACATCATTATTTAACATCTACTTATAGAACATGTATAAACCTTACATCTACTAAATTCGTATGTAGGAACTATTAGACATACAAAAACTTTTTTATGTTTTGTTAAAACTTATAGAATTCCTTAATAACATATAAATCCATCTATAACCTGTCACATAATTACACAACCTTAAATAACCTAGTTCCTATTTTCAATAACATTTTTATTAATTTGAAATCAATTACCACCCTATATTTGTCCTTTTACAACCCTTGTCACTCCATAGAAATATATTTCAAAACATAAAAGAAACGTCCTAATATTATTTGATGTGTTTAGTCTATTTAAATTAGTATATTATCCGCAATACACTTCATATTAAAAACAATATATAACAATCCATTATTTTCATAGTCAATATAATCACTTCATTAGACATGTGAAAACACATGCTAGTTCCATTCTCTTCATTCTCATTTTCAATATTTTCCATATAACTTTTAGAATCTTATTTCAATATAACCCTGTGATTAATGTCTCATAAATAATATTTTCCAACAATGTGTCATTGGATAATAATTTATTATGCTTATCACTAATTTACAACATTTCTATAAGAAATGATATGATCAATCATAAACTAAATCCCAAAAAAATATCAAAAAATCACAAACAATCAACATGATTCTTTAGTCAATTGTTTATAATTATGCCACATTAACACATATTTTCACATAACATTAAGCACATTTAGCAGAAAAAATATACTTAAAACACTCAAAAAATATTTTCATTTCAACTCAAAAAATATAATGATTCTTATATTAATTAAATGAACATATAGAGAATTGAATGGTTATTAAACTCGTAAATAAATTCTTATACAGAACATTCAACTAACATTTCAATTGATTAAATTATCCATTAATCTATACATCAATTTAAAATTTTATCAAATCACACCCCACATTAAATTTTCTGTTCATAGAATCAATTTCGTAAATTCAACAACAAAACACCTCCATTAAATAAGCACAGTGATTGGAAAAATGAAAAACATTATTCCATTAAACAAAAAAATTTATATTAAAAACACTATCTAATATAATTAAATCACCTAAATAAAAATCAAAGTAAATAGAATCAAAATTTATGAAACCATAGAATATGTCCACCTACTTATGTATAGTAGATGTTACTATAATAAGAAATGATTCCAAATAAATATATAAACAAAATATTCATATCAATGATGAATAAAAAAATTCAATTTTATTTTAATACTGTATATATACATTATCACATAAAAAACACATACTGATTAAATTACACTCACTAATATGAATCTAATGCCAATGACACATAATTTGGATCAAAATCCAAGGAGATAAAAATGAGAGAATAGGGGAGTGAGACAGAAAGAAATGAAACATGTTCTACTACCATTTAAAAATGAATCCTTACTTTCATTTTCTCATTAGTTAATTTTTATCAATAATCACATTCAACCATGTATCCATCTATAGTATTTTAATAAAGGCCTTATATGGTATAATGGATTGAATTTAATTATAATTAAATTACACCTTAAATGGGAACAAGTTAAAAATTATTTTTTCTATGGGATGAAATTTTATGAGGGAATGATGATAAAAAGTTCTGTAATGTTTAAACTATCATCAACTTCATTACTTGACTCCAATATTCCCAATAATATTGTGTCTTACACCCTGGACTCTACATTGATATATTGGTGATGGTCACATAGATTTTTTTTCATTTAGATGTGATTCGCATTCCCCCTTCCAATACACATTCCATAAGAATGCACAGATATATCACAACTGTAAATAAGAATATTTCTGATATGACCCAACCACAAATTCCCCATTACAGAAAAGGGAATTGTGGAAAGGTTTTTTTTTCTATTGAGTTATGGACTTGTTGAAAATAGTTTCCTTGATATTATTTAAAAAATAGTATTATCAACGGGCCATTGCAAAAGGGTCTGTCGCAAAGTGGTTAATCATTTACAAATAATATGACTAAATAAAATCATATTATTAAGCAAATTGAAAACACATAAGAAAATATTATTATTATTATTGTTATTATAAATAAAATTAATATAATAATAAAATAAAATAATATTAATATTATTAATATTAATGAAATAAAGTTATTATTGTCACTAAAAAAATAATGAAATAATAAACAAATAAAAAAATATATTATAATATTAATAAAGTAATTATAAAAATATTTTTATTAATGATATCATAATAATAATATAATAATAATAATAAAAATTTAGTCAATAAATACCTCAATATTTTTTAAAATATAAAAATAAAAATAAATTATAATAAAATTATTTAATAAAATATTAAAAATATTAAAAAGAAATATGTAAAGTAAAAAATTAATAATAAATTAAATAAATAATAAAAAATTCAAAATTCAAAATAAAATAAAAAACACAATACATAAGAATATAAAATGATAATATTAAAAAAAAATATTCAATTGATTTACCATAAAAAACAATATATCACTGTAGGGGAGGCTCCTCTAGAAAAGCGGGAGGTGATGGTGGATGGAACTCCATCCTTAAAACATGAGTCAGACATCGCATATACCCCATCAACTCATGGTGTTGCTACTGCCATTGACACATCTCGTCCTCTTGAAGATGTCTCTATCATCAGAGTTCATCATACTACTGTTGCTTCCAATGATTCATCTCATACTGATGTCGTTGATGCATCTCCTCCTACTCCCAACGCTTAATCTCTAAAAACTCATATGATCTTCTATTTCATACTCATACTGTGCAACAAATAATGATTACTCTCTATGAGATCCTCTCATGCTAGACACCAACATTGCAGTGGTTCCATAATAACTCCCATGCATCAATTGATGGGAGATACCAACAACTGGGATTTTCTCAAAAGCATATTGGGTCGCCTGCATCCATGCTTCCACATCAAATCAATGGTCAGTTGTCTAATCCTCGGTCACGTCCTGACTCTCAATCTATGTCTAAGACATCATAGACTCATTTTAATCCTTCAATTGAAATTTAAATTAAATATAGTTAAAATATTATTTCCATTTAATTTTAAAACTCAAAAAGTCATTATACTAACCACAATCTAACACCATCAATCGCCTCTAATCTCTCTAGTTACGAGATTGTTGTACGTCCTCTTATAAACAACGAACTCTATAACATCGTGTTGTTCTAATTCTTATTTGAGTATAAAATAACTCTATAAATATATTTTTATATTAATTAGTTAGGAAAAATTACTTACCATACATTCCCTAGGCATACTGAATGTATGATTACCGACTCGATGTGTCACCTCCTATAACCACCTTATTTTTTCGTAATACCATTGATATCCTCTGAAAACCTCCACCAACCAGTGTGGACATAGTCAATCCCAAACTTACGATGAAATGTAATCCCATCAGTGTGCAAGAAAAGACTCATCAAACTCTGTCACTCATACCCACTTCATTTCATTCCTTCTCAAATTATTCAAAAATTGTAGCCAACTCTCAAGCCAAAACCCCTCCCATTACATCCAGATAACATCAGACATTCTCTCATCGATTAGATACCACAAACACTAAAAATAATATATAATGTCATGTTACTAATTAAATAAATTTCAAAATAAAGATTATTTATTTTTGTACCAGCCAATGATCTAACATGCGATGATGACATCAATGGGAATCTCGTCCCATATGACCCATGCTTGAGAAAAATAACTGTGTAACATAGCATTCCCCTGTCCATTAGCTATATGTGAAAATTTGGGAAAAAATAATTAATAAAAAATAATATATAAATAAATTAATCAAATCTAACACTACAGGAAAATATAATATTTTCGACGTGCGATTTGCGATGGGTTCCTATCGCAAAAGGTCTTTTGTGACGGGGCTCCGTCGCAAATCACCCGTTGCCGAAAACGGCGTCGCAAATAGGTGTTTTTGCGGCGGTCCCATCGAAAAAGAGTATTTGCGACGGTATTTTCCCCAGTCTCAGATGAGTTTCCATTTATATATAAAAAAGGTATATGCGACGGGTCGTCACAGATATATTAGATGCGACGGGTCAGAAACCCATCTCAAATGAAAAATTTAAAAAATACTTACGATGAAGGTATTTGTGACAGACCGTTGCAGAAATGTTTTCCTGACGTGTATTCATCCCGTCGTAAATGTTACAATAAAAAAATATTTACGACGGGAAATCCCATCTCAAATGTTCACATCACAAATATAAAAAAAATAAAAAAATAAAATAATTAATACAAATATTATAATAATATATAAAAATAATAATATTATTAATAATATAAAAAAATTATATTATTATATTATAAATAAAAAAATTTATAAAATATAATTATGAAATATTAATATAAAATAAAAATAATATGAATATAAATAATATAATATAATATAATAATACAAATATTAATAATATAAAAAATTAATATAATAATATTATTATTAATCTATGTATATAATAATATTATTATTAATAATAATATAAATATATTATATTATTATAATATTAATAATAATAAAAATATATAATATAATTATGAAATATTAATATCAAATAATACTAATAATATGAATATAAATAATATAATATTATATATTATGAAATATTAATATCAAATAATAATAATAATACTAATATTATTAATATAAAAATTTAATATAATAATAATATTATTAAAATAAAAATACATATTTATGAAAAAATAATATTAATAATATTAATATTAATAAAATTATAAAATTATGAACTTATCAATATTAAAAATAAATATAAAATATTAAAAGTAATATTAATAAAATAAGTAGACATTAAAAATAAAACTAATAAGTAATAAAATATTAAAAAAAAAACAAATTAAATCACGTAATATTCATACCAATATGAAAGAGGAATTGTAAATAGTTAATATGAGAATAAACTACAATCTAAAATGTTTATTACATCTAAAAAAATCACTGAGGGGTGGATAATCTGGGGGTCCTGGAGGAGGTGGTGGAGGAAACTCCATCCCTAAACTTTACGTCAGACGACGCATATAATCCATATAATCCTGATGTTGCTCCCCATATCGATGTCTCTCCTCATCCTACTGCTGACGCATCTGCTCCTACCAAAGACGCATCTCCTCATCGTGTTGCTGAAGCATCTGCTCCTGCCCCTGACGCAAATCCTCTATAAGCAGACTCTGAGCACGTAGCTGCTCCTGATACTGTGAAGCAGAAGATGATGTCTCTCCACGAGCTCCCCTCGAGCTGGATGCCGACATCTCAACAGTACCATAATAAACTGCAGGAGTCAAATGAGAGTGTATACCAACTACTCGGCCCTTTTCGAAGGCATACTAAGTCACTTGAATCCATGCCGTCTCATCAAATGGTGGGCATTAGTCTGATCACCCGTCTCATCTTGACTCTCAGCCTGTGTCTGAGAGGTCGCGGCCTCATATGACTCCTTAATTTTCAATTTGAAATTAAAATAATGAAGAGATTATATGCATTTAGTTTTCCAACTGAAAAGAAAATAATACTGACCCCAATCTGATGCTAACGGTCACCTCTAATCCCTCCAGTAGCCGGGTCAGTGTACATCCTCTGATAAACGTCGTACGCCAAAATACCAGGCTTCTTGGCTTCCTATATGAATATAAAATGAACTGTTTCTATTGAAATTTGTATGAAATATTAAAAAAAATTACTTACCAGACGCTCTCTATGCACACTGAATGTATGACTACTGGCTCGATGTGTTACCTCTTGTCTCCCCCAATTCTTTCGACCCAATGCAGATCTCTTTTGAAATCCACCACCCAACCAGTGTGTACATAATCCATCCCAAACATGAGATGAAATTTACTCTGGTCAGTGGGCTCTACAGGACTAATCAAATTCTGTCACTATGGCTTTCTTCACAACCGTCTTTCTCAAATTATGCAAAAACTGATGGAAATGGTCACGCATAGACAACACCCATGCCGTATGGATAGTGGAACGCATGCTCTCGTCGATGGGATAACATAAACCCTTATATAAAGTTATTAATGAATTAAATTTCATAATAAATAATATTTAATTACGTACCAGCCAATGATCGAACATGGCAGCCTGCACATCAGTGGGAATCTGATCCCATTTGAGCCAGGGCTGAGAAAAATAATTGCGCAAGATAGCGCAACCCTGTACAATATCTATATGCGTAAAACTGTGGAAAAAGATAAAATAATAAAACAATTCAAATATTAATAAATTATAATGAAAGAAAAAAAAAATACACAGGTTACCATACCACCGCGTGTGCACATCGAATCCAATAGGTGGACGTCGCTCCAGGATATGATCTGGAATAATCAGTCTGGCAAGACCACGCCCCCTTCGAGTGCTACCTGTAGTGCCAACAGCCTGAGGGTCAGATGACTCAAAAAACTCATCATCCATAGGTAGATCAGCCTCCAGCAACTGACGATACGTTTCCGAGTCCATTTGAAACATGAAATGATTGTTATTAGTAAATAGTTTAAAATAACTATTATGTATAGATGTATATTTGTTACGATTCTAACCATCATTTTAATGTGTCAATGTTCATCTTCATCATCATCTTCATAGTTTTCAATGTCAATGTATCCATCTTCCTTATCAACATCATCAATTTCCATATTAGTTTCACTTTCATCATCTCTTGTCATTTCAAATTCAGTTGTAACATCATTGACAACATCGTCACCATCAACTGTTAACTGTGGGGTGTCATCCTCGATATTCATGTCTCTTTGTGAAAAAGATGTCTTTTGAGGAGTGTCCTGAAAAATTTCATTTCCTTTCACTTCAGTGGAACCACATTCAGTTTGAGTAAACTGATTTTCTCGAGATTTAACATTTATTAAACTCCACCAATCATCCAACTCTTTTGCAGTAGCATAGTATTTTTCATAACAAATTTGTTGTGCCTGATGAGATAATAAAAATGGTTCATTTACTAGAAGAATACTTTTATGTTTAATATCAACAATTCCATTTGTTGGATGATTACGCAAGCCTCTCTCAGTATCCAGCCATCGACATTTAAACATTGTTACATAATTCTGTCCCAAATAACACAGTTCAATAATTTCTTCAAGCATGCCGTAAAAGTCAACTTCAATTTATCTATGATGTGATCCCTTGAAAGAAACACCACTATTTATTGTTTTCCTTGATTCCCCATATGCACGTGTATGAAAGAGATAACCATTAACCACATATTCATTATAATATTTAACCATTCTGGATGGTGGGCTACTAAATATACGCAATTGACTATCAATATTATCAGCATGTACAGATACCTGAAAATTTGTAAAACATTTATCACTATTACAAGTAATAAATTGATTTTATATGTAAAACCAAAAAAGAATGTATGTTACCAGATTTTGAAACCAGTATGAATTTTTTTTCCAACGTTCTTCTAATCCAGCTGCAGTAATTTGTGGAAATTGTTTCTTGATATGATCATCATATAACCTACAAAAACAATATGATTAATTTACTGTAACAGAATCTATAGAATAAGGGATATGAGAACTCACTGTAAAATTGGTGAGATTTCTTCACAGTTGAGTAAAACATATGTATGAGCTCTATGAAGTTCATCATCTAAAATTAATCTATCATGAACTCTAGGAAAGCCAATTTCAGTCTGATTGACAACTGATAATTTATTGTTCATATCAAAATCAACATTCCCCTCGTTCCGGCCCATGAGGTTAAATTTTGAGGGATATTCAGATTCAAAAAAAATGAGAGCAGAATAATGCAATTTCTTCTTTCAAATAAGCTTCAGCAATTGAGTCTTCAACTGATGCTTTGTTACCGAATTTTTTCTTCAATTTCTGCATGCATCTCTGAAATGGTTACATCCATCAAAACTGAACCGGACCTCCACATTTTTCTTCATGTGGCAAATGTAATATCAAATGTTCCATCGAGTCATAGATAGACGGTGGAGCGATTTTTTCAGTTTTCATATAATTACAACAATAGATTCTTCAAGTTTGCTTAGTGTATCATAGTCTGTTGTCACCACACACATGTGTCCGAAAAAATATGATATATCTGTTATCGAATCTCAAATATTATAATTAAACAAACCTATTAATCCAACAGGCATAAGTATTTCCATTATAACATGACAGTCATGACTTTTTAATCCGGTAATATGACCATTTTTAACACATCTGCCCATGTTGGAAGCATAGCCATCTAGAAGTCTCAAATCTGCAATCCACTGACAAAATAATAAGCGACTCTCTTTGGTCAGTGTAGGAGCTAATTTTGGCTTCATTAATCTCTGTGATCTGACATTTTCAAACAATTCAAGTTCGGTTCACCTACAAATTTGGGCAAGATCTAATCGTGCCATTACATTATCTTTGGTTTTACCCAGTGTATCCAAAAATGTGTGAAATAAATTATCAAAACAGTTCTTCTCAATTTTCATGACATCCAACATGTGTCGGACCAACAAATCAGACCAATATGGAAAATTTTAAAAAATGCTCCATTTTGTCCAATTGTGTTCTTTCCCAAAACCATGAATTTTCTGTTGGTTTATTGTCGGTCCAAAAGTTATGGAAGGTAATGAAAATACAACTGATTGTAACTCTTTACCGGAGATCATTTTTGGAGGATCATCTCTTTCAATTCCGCCTTTTCTGAAATGAGATTTATTCCTCTGAAAAGGATGATCGATTGGAAGAAATCTGTGATGATAGTCAAAATAGCAAGGTTTTTTCCATTCACGAGCATAAATGCTTTATTGTCTCTCATACAGTAAGGACATGATTTTTGACCATGTGTACTCCATCTAGATAACAAACCATATTTCGAGAAGTCACTAATTGTCCACATCAAAGCAGCATTTATTACAAAATTCTGTTTCGTTGCAGCATCATATGTACCAACACCATGGCTCCAAAATAATTTTAACACATCAATCAATGGTTTCAAATGAACATCAATATTATTTTTCAGATGTCCTGGTATTAATAATGTCAAAAAGATATAAGGATCTTTCATCAACATCCATGGAGGAAAATTTTACGGAGTTATAAAGACAGACCAATAGGAATACTGACTATCAAAATATCCAAATGGACAAAAACTGTCAGTAGAAAGACCAAATTGGACGTTCCGATATTCTAAAGAAAAATATGGATGCACTTGATCAAAATGTTTCCATGAATCACCATTAGATGGATGGATCAAGATTTTACCATTTGAAATATTGGCTTTGTGCCATGATATCATTGCCGCTGTGTTCTGAGACACAAATAAATGCTGCCACCTGAGTGTAAGCGGGAAATATCTCAATTGTTTTACAGGAATCAATGCAGACTTCCCTGATTGAGCTTCATTATACCTCAATTATCCACATGTGGGACAACTATCCAACAACTCATTTTCACCAATATATAAGATGCAATCGTTTAAACAAGCATGGATCTTATGATAATTAAGCCCCAGATTTCAAATGAGTCTCTTGCTCCCATAATAATTAGCAGGAAACACATTTCCTTCAGGTAACAGTGCTTTAACAAAAGAAAATATCTGATCAAAACAGTTATTTGACATTCCATTATCTGATTTAATAGCCATAAATTTTGCAACTGCTTCTAATTTTCTTATTTTGCAACCAGGATATAATGTATCCTCAACAGACCTGAACAACTCAGCAAATTCAGATGGTGCCATCTCGGGAGGTAAATCAACATCATCCTCAATTTTTGTTTGTTGAATGGATGACCCTGAAACATCATGTACTAAATTCTGAAACTGTGATGGATCCAAAATCAAATTATTAGTATCTTATCTGGAACTGAGTTCACCGTGTTGATACCAAAAAATATAATCTGATTGAAAAACATAACGCAAGAGATGTTTCCCAATGTTGTCTAATGTCTCAATCGTTCTCAAAGCACATTTTTTACAAGGACACTTAATTGTCCCTTCTGAATCAAATTCCGGGTTTGATGATGAAAATGATAAGAAAGCTTCAACATAATCAACATATACAGGATTTAAACTAGAACGGTTTGGATTTCTGTGCTGATTTATTCAAGCACGATCATCTAATAATGATTGATGTTTATTTCCTTGTTCCATATTCATATATATGTTTCTATAGAATTTAAAACCATTACTGTTGTTAAATAATTTGATATAAGAAAAAAAATATCTTAAAAAAAGAAAATACATAATTGTAGTTATTTATAAGTAATTACAAATAATTATAGGCGACACAGTTAGTTTGTAATCATCTCCACTAATAATTATTAATTTAGTAATACATAGCAATACATGGAAAAATGAAATATGCTTGAATAATGAAATAAAATTTTGTAATCATCATTGTGGTGATTATATTACTAATTATTCTGATTTTTCCGACGGCTCATCTCTTTTTAACTTTCTCCCGACTGAAAACAGTATGAAAAACTTGTTCTGACATATGTTAGAGCACATTTTTTATACTGATTTCAGTGGGAGAAAGTAGCAATGATATGATACGTTGAATAAAAGGTAACCGCCAATCTGCTGGAAATTGTGCCAATTTATAACCATGTACTTGATTTTATTTGATTTTTGATTAATTATTAGTAATTATTACTAATTATTACAAATATCAATATTTACAACAGATTTTTCTCTATTTTTAACATGTTAAAATGTTAAAGAGTCGTCAATTTTCAGGTCATTCCCAATAAAAAGGATGCGTGAACCTTGTACAATTTATACTCTATAATTGTCCTTACATGGTTGATCATCTCGCAAGTAGTATTGCAATAGGATGACACAAGTAATGAGAAAGACATGACTTGGGTTGTCATATTGCAACACTACATGCGAGGTGATCAACCAAGCAAGAACAATTATTGAGTTTACATTGGACATGCTTGACGCAAACTTTTTATTGGGCATGACCTGAAAATTGGCGACCCTTTACGATTTGAACTGTTATGAATAAAGAAAAACTTGTTGAAAATATTGATAATTTTAATTTTTATAAACTTTTTTAATTTTAATAATATTAATATTTTTTTATAAATATTAAACATATAATAATAAAATAATTATATTATTAGTATTATATAATTATTAATATTAGAGTAATATAATATTTTATATTATGTAACTATTTATGTTACTATTTACGTTACTATTTATGTTACTATTTATGTTACTAATTATATTACTAATTATGTTACTAATTAGAAATGCGAAGATATGCATATTGGTAGGGTGGTTAATCAATCATTGAATAGAAAAACAAATGTAATTAACTGCTCATCTACCTCAATTTTCATTTCATTTGTGTTTTGAGGTTGATAGGAAACTTCTACCTCCACATGTAATATAAGATTTTACTGTCAAAATTATAAACCTCCTCCCCTCTATATTGGCGAGGAGGTTGATAATTTTGATAGTAAAAGCAGATATTACATGTGGAGGCAGAAGTTTCCTGTCAAGCCTCAACACACAAATGAAAAGAAAATTGAGATAGATGAGCGGACAATCACACATGCTAATTTTCTTAATTGTTTTTAATTCTGTCCTAATTGTTTCCTAATAATTTTAATTATTTCCTAATTATATAATTGTTTCCTAATTATATAATTGTTTCTGAATTATATAATCGTTTCCTAATTATATAATTGTTTCCTAATTATATAATTGTTTCCTATTATATAATTGTTTCATAATTATATAATTGTTTCCTAATTATATAATTGTTTTCTAATTATTATAATTGTTTCCTAATTATTATAATTGTTTCCTAATTATTATAATTGTTTCCTAATTATTATAATTGTTTCCTAATTATTATAATTGTTTTCTAATTATTATAATTGTTTCATAGTTATTATAATTGTTTCCTAATTATTATAATTGTTTCCTAATTATTATTATTGTTTCTTAATTATTATAATTGTTTCTTAATTATTATAATTGTTTCCTAATTATTATAATTGTTTCCTAATTATTATAATTGTTTCCTAATTATTATAATTGTATCATAATATTTATAATTGTTTCCAAATTATTATAATTGTTTTCTAATTAAATCTAATATTTTACTAATTAAATCTAATTGTTTCCTAATTAAATCTAATTGTTTCCTAATTAAATCTAATTGTTTCCAAATTATTCTAATTATTTCCAAATTATTATAATTGTTTCCTAATTATTATAATTGTTTCCTAATTATTATAATTGTTTCCTAATTATTATAATTGTTTCCTAATTATTATAATTTTGTCCTAATTATTATAATTGTTTCCAAATTAAATCTAATAGTTTCCAAATTAAATCTAATTGTTTTATAATTAAATATAATTGTTTCATAATTATTATAATTGTTTCCTAATTATTATAATTATTTCCTAATTATTATAAGTGTTTCCTAATTAAATCTAATTGTTTCCTAATTAAATATAACTGTTTCATAATTAAATCTAATTGATTCCTAATTAAATCTAATTGTTTCCTAATTATTTTAATTGTTTCCTAATTATTTATAATCAATTAAATCTAACTATTTCCTAATTATTTGATAATTATTTTAATTAAATCTAATTAAATATAATTATTTATTAATTATTTCATAATTATATATTTATTTCTAATTATTACCAAAACATCTCCCAGGAGTGTTGAACCAAGAGTGCAGTAAGGCCCATTGTCGTGTACCCGGTTACCCCGGGTCAAGCTCGAAACACATTGTCAGAGTTTTCACTCCTAGGTACATCTGTGCCAGATCTGCCTCTACTTGTTCGTATCCAGACAAGGATTATTTGGTACAACCACATAGTCAAATTATACTATATAGATAAACATTCTATTAAAAAAATAAAATTAACAATTAAAAATAAAATTAACAATTAAAAATAAAATTAACAACTAACAAAAATTTAAAAAATAAAAAATATATAAATACCTTTGAAGTAATTTGCGCCTCATAACTCCTTCCTTCCTCTTGTCAAAAGAAAAAATTAAAACAATGAAATTTTTTTACTCAGAACTGAAAATTAGAGAGAGGGAAGAATAAGGATCTAAATGTTATGGAAAAAAATGGGTGGGTGTATATATAGGATAGATTATTTGGGACGGTCGTATTTGCAATGGGATACCGTCAAAAATACTAGATATTGCGATGGGATACTGTCACAAATACCTTCGCCCGCGTTAAATACGGGTGGTGGGTAAAAGGGATTTTGCAACGGGCCCGTCGCAAATAGCCACCATTAGTGATGGGAGGATATCCCCGTCACAAATTTCTATTTACCGCCGCAGGTATTGGTGACAAGGCTCGTCGCAAATACCATCACCCACATTAATTATGGGTTGCGGGTACAAGGGTTTTTATGATGGGCCCGGTGCAAATGACACACCATTAGCGATGGGCGGAGATCCCCGTCCCAAATTCCTATTTACCGCCACCGGTATTTGCGATGAGTCCCCTTGCAAATACCACCCGCTGAATACTTTTTTGCGACAGGTAAATAGTACCATCGCAAATAAGTATTTACCATCGCCAGGTAGTTGCGATGGGTTGAAGGTGACCGTCGCAAATAGGCTTTACAGCAGCCGGTATTGGCGACGAGACTCGTCGCAAATAACACTTGGTGAATATTTTTTGGCGACGGGGCAATTTCCCCGTCACAAGTACTATTTACCACCGTCGGGTACTTGCGACGGGTAGCCTTCTACCCATCGCAAATAGTCTTCCCACGTTTAGGCGCGCAAACTATGCCATTGCAATTTCGACAGGTCCTGTATTTCCGTCGCAAATAACTAACCATTTGTGACGGGAATATATTCCCATCACAAATATGCTTTTCATCAGAGTTTTTGCGACGACAATAAAGCTCATCGCAAATACCCCGTAGCAATAAGCATTTTTCCCGTAGTGTAACTAAAATATATATGTAGGCATACCTCTGAATATGTAGATCGATGACAAGACCTGAACATCACTCGGGGATAGGGTCAGGAATCATTAATCGTGCAAGACCACACCCCCTTCGAGTACATCCAAGACCACCAGTAGTCTAAGGAAAATCTGATCCAACATCTGGATTGACTAATGGTAGATCATCCTCATACAATTGATGAAACAAATCCTCAACCATCTGAAACACAGAATGATTGTTGTTATAATTTAGTTGAAAAAAACTATTATATATAGATATATACTGTTTTCGATTATAATAATAATTTAACTATGTCAATGTCCATCTTCCTATTAATTTTCATATTTGACAATGTCAATGACTCCATATTCCTCATCAAAATCATAAATTTCCACTTGTGTTTCAGTTTCATCATCTCATATAATTTCAAATTCATTTGTAACATAATTAAAATCAACTCCACCATTGATAGTTAATTACCGTGTGTCATCCTTGATTTTCTTGTCTCTTATTAAAAAAGACGTATTTATATATTTCTCATGAATTATTTCAATTTCATTGACTTCAGCTGAACCAAATTCACATTGATTAAACTCATTTTCCAAACATAATATTTTCATTATGATCCACTAATCAGCCAAATATTCTAATTTAGTATGGAAATTTTCATAATATATTTTGTGTTCCTAGTAATCTAATAAAAATGGTTTATTTACTTCATGAAAAATTTTAAATATAATTTCAATAATCCCATGGGTTGGATGGACATTCAAGACTCTCTCTATATCCATACAATGATATTTAAACATCATTATGTAAATATTTCCTAGAAAAAACAATTCAATAATTTCTTCTTGCGTGTCTTATAATTAAATTTCATTTTCTCTATGATGATATCTATTCAATAAGACACTCTTATTAAATTTGTTTCCCGATATGCATGTTTATGAAATAGAAAACCATTCACCACATATTCATTATCTAATTAATCCATTTTTAATTGTGGGTTACTCAAGAACACAATTGATTATCAATTTAATCAACATGTTGAGATAACATAAAATTTCTCAAATAATTATCAATATAACAAGTATGAAATTAATATTATATGTTAAACCATAAATAATTTATGTTACCATTTTTTGAAACCAGCAGAAAAAACTATTTTTCTGTCATTCATGAAAAGAATCTTTTTTAATTTCTGCAAAATTTTTAATGATATGATTATTATATATACTAAAATTAAAATAATATTAATTAACTGTAAAAACATTTATAGTATAAGTGACCAGATCACTATAAAAAACCAGTTTCATCTCTTTATAGTTTATAAGATCATATGTATGAGCACTGTGGTGTTCATCAATAGAAATCCATCATTCATGAACCCCACTAAAGCCATGTGTAGAATCATTAAAATCTGATAATTGATTTCTCATTTCATCATAAAAAATTCCTTATTTATGCACCACACAGTTTTGTTTTAAAGGATATTCAGATTCATAATTATGTGAGTAGAAAAATGAAATTTCCCAATGGAAATAGGCTTCTATAATTGATCATTAAACTGATTCATTGTTAAATACTTTTTTCTTAATTTTTAGCATGCATATCTCTATTGGATAAATCCATCATAAAATTACCGGACCTCCACATTTTTCTTCATGTGGTAAATGTAATATTAAATGTTCAATTTAGTCAAATAATGTTGGTGGTATGTTTTTTTTCAGTTTATATAAAATTAAAACAACATTTTCTTGTTGTATTATTAGTGAATTGTATTATTTTTCCACCTCACAAATGTCTCATAAAAAAATAAATATTTCCGTTATCACATCCCTAATCATAGAACTGAAGAAACAACTTAATTTTATAGTATAATTCATCCCATTATAATAGAACAATCATGCCTTTTAAATCAGCTAATATAACAATTTCTAAAACATCTGCCCGAATTTGAACCATAACCGTATGGAAGACTCAAATATGTAATCCCCTAAATATTTTATAATCAATTTCCTTTGGATATTGTATATTAATTTTTTGTCTTCAATAAAAAATGTGATCTTAAATTTTTAAAAAGTTCAAGTTCTCGACACCTATATATATGGTAAATATCTAATTATGCATTTACATTATCATTGGCCTTATGTAGTGTATCCAAAATTATATGAAAATAATTATCATAATAGTTCTTCTCAATATTCCTGACATCCAATATGTGAGGGAACAACATATAATACCAATATAGATGATCCCAAAAATTCATTGTTTTATCCAATTTTGTTCTTTCCCTAACCCATCAATTTTCCATTAGATTGTTCTTAATCCAAATGTGATGGGTGGTAATGAAGAGGCAATTGATTTTAACTATATACCTATGATAATTTTTGGATATTCATCTCTTTCAATTATACCTTTTCTAAAATGACATTTTTTCCTTTGAAAAGGATGATCATTTGGAAGGAATTAGTGATTATAGTCGAAAAAATAATAGTTTTTCCATTGATGGGAATAAATGATTTTCTATCTCTCATACAGTACATACATGATTTTGGAAAATCTTTGTAGAGACCCAATAATGAAGTACATGGAAATTACATTACATTTTCAGATTACTTAATACATAACAAAAACAAACACACAAGGACTGTAATAGTTTAGTGTATTTGGAAACGTGGAAAAATAATCTTCTAATCATGGTGAAAGATCATCAACATCTCCCATAATGATCATCCCATTATTTATTTAATAAAACATTTATTTATATCCTGGGGAAATGAAAACATAAAATGGGTGATCTCAAATGCTTAGGAAGGGTAAACATAGATAACATAAAACAATCCATAAACCTTTGAATGCAAAAAACATTAACATAAAATCTAAACATCAAAATCTAGTGCAAAGACATAAATCTTGGAAGTACATAAGGAATATATCATAATGGAACATAAATCATGATAAAATATCATGGGAATAAAATATGTAATTGTGGAAACCATTAAGCACATGATATGACTTACACAGTAGCCAAGGCATTGCTGCCAAGCCAATCTTAGTGGACAAAATCCCTTTCTGAATAGAGTTCACTTCTCGTTCCTGTCCTGTATCACTGAACCAAATTAACTTACCATTCCATCCTTTCCTATATCATGAGATATAAATAATTAACCAATGCATTGGATGAAGATATAGGTCCCACCCATATCATTTTGAAATCATCCTTATGTGTGCCATAACACTATCATAAAACATGCATCAAAACCCAAAGAATAAAATTGGTTTCATAAAAATTATCCCATCTAAACGTAAACCATATAAAACAAATAGATATAATTACATCATAAGAATATTAAAACCATGTAAATAATATATAAATTATACATTAAACATATTCATACTAAATAATGTCATCTTAGATGGAAAATTGTTTTGACAAAACACAAGAAATGAATTCTTGATGAAAATATCCTTTCTTCTTCCAAATCATTTTCTTTTCCTAAAATGCCATGAAATTTTAAAAGAAAAGGATTTTTTCGAAAATATTAATGAAATATTTTAGAGTAATCTTCATGAAAATAAGGTGTTATAACACCGTAAATATCCATTCATGTCGTATAAGTTAAAAACCATTCTCCTCGTACTTTTATCAGAAAAGTCAAAAAGTTCCTCGTATGGTAAACAAAAGAATGATTCCTTCCATAACACAAGGTAAAAGTCAAAGAGGGGTAAAAATTACTTTAAAAATACATGGATGAATATTAAAAACTTTATGGAAAACATTTTTAAGGACATGGATGAAATATATAACCCCAGTAAATACTTACGTATAAGCAATCTGGGATAAAAAATGAGATTGCGAAATTATCCCTTACCTTATGTCTGATATGATTTGTATGTATTCGATCCTCCTATGTAATGATTTAAATAATGAAATTTAATTATTACAGAATCATATTCATTGTAATCATATCATATATGTTTCACTTATGACTTTATATTACTCGTTCCTTTGTAAATTCCATGTTAAAGCGGTGTTTTGGGTAAAATCATTTCATTTATCGTACATGTTTCGATTTTTTGTTCTTGATATTATTACTCATATCCATATTTACATAATTATAGAATATGAAACTTTATTTATATATAATATATACTCTGTATATAAATATATATGATAGATTGAAAAAGGGAATGAAATACACCGTTCATGGAGACGTTAGGCCGTACGTACGCATGAACGCTGTTTTCGTTTCCTTATTAAATTGAATGGAATTAAATAAATGGAACATATATTTACATAAATACTGTAGAATTATTATGTAATATCTTTCATGATTATCTATTACATATATAATTTATAATCATACTTTAATGGTTAATCATGTAAAATGAATCTCATCGCGTTCGTGGAGACGGTAGTCCGTACGTACGCACGAGCGATGATATCGTTCCCTTAATTATTGAATAGAATTAGAGTGAATGATATAATATCACAAAATTATTATGATGTTATAAAAATCTATATATAGTTATTCTTTACACCATTATACCCATCCAAGTAATGTGGTGGTGGAAAAACATATCACACCACGACGTGGATATGGTATTCTGTACGTACGCACACGCGGTGATTTTGTTTTCCATAGGATGGATAGAAGTTGAAATGGGGTTGTTTCATATAATAACATATCATTATATTATTTTTACTGATGTTATTACTTTATAATGAAACAAATAATTAAGAAGAAGTTGAAGAAGAAATAAACTTGAAAGAATCGGTAGAAGAGATTACTTCTTCTTTGACCCATCTCGTTTACGCTTTTTTTTAAGGCACTAGATTTGGTCTTTTGAGGAGACTAGAACCTATATAATGTTTCTAGGAATGTTTATAAGGTAAATGGGCAGGGTTTTTCCGAGCATGAAGTCTGAAAATTGTGTAAATAGAAGAGGGATGAGGTGCCATTTTATATTGGAGGAGAGGGGCACTTTTTGAAACCTCTAAAATAATAATTTATAATAAAACTAAACCCCCCTTAAAAACTTCCAAAGTGACTAAAATTCAGATATTTGATAATATAGGGTTTTTATCTAGTCAAAAAATTAAATTTAGACATGTTTTGATTTTTTTTAAACCTTATCATTTTTATTTATCCTTATTTAATCTATTTAATTTTATTTGTGGTAATAATGTTATAAATTTTATATGGTTATAAATACATACATATGAGTTCTAAATTATAAATAATTTGATATTTCATGGCATTTTAGATCATATAAATTTTAATTTGTATTTGTTAAAATATTTTTGTGATTTTTAAACAATTTAATAATATAAAATATCAATAGTGTCAATTTTGACACAATTAATTTATTTGAATTTAAATAAAATCCATAGAGAAGATATGTTCGAAAAAAATATTTAATAGATTCATTAAATGTAATATTTATCTAGAAAATTCGTGGATCACATTAAATAGATCATATAATATTTATTTTAATATTTTTAAAACCATTTATTTGATATTTCAATGAATAAAATAATTTCAACATCACTATTTTGTCACCATTAATGATAATTATCTCATCCCTAAAAATACTAAATAAAATCACATGATGTAATTAATTTTATTATATTTTTGGAGACTATTAATGTTCAATGATTCATGAATTTTTGTCACAAAATTAAAATTATTATACTTATATGATTTAAGAGAGTGACATGTTGTCTCTTTCATTGGTTTTAATAATAATTAAATTATTTTCGTGGTCAAAAGTCCTTAAAATGAATCTAATCCGACCCTTAGGTGATATGGGTCTACTTTTAGTCATCTAATAAAATTTTTTCATGTCTTAGGTCAATTTTATAATCTTAGGTTTACCCTTAATTACTCGATATATCTTTAACTTAAGTAAATAAAAATTATCGTAGTTACTATTCATAATATAAATAAAAATAAAAGTAACATATTAACATAATTTTTACCCTATGAATCCTAATATGGTATCTATTTTTCAAAATTCTAAACAAATAATTTTCAGTAATTATATTAAAATTTATTCCGTTGTTAAGAAAGCGGGTTTTAAAAGTTAAAATATTGGCAAAGATTGAAATGTTTTTACCTATGAATTCAATATAATATTAATGGTAATGAAATAAATTACATTAAATAGAAAAAATATATTCTATTTATATTTTAAAACCATTCCACATTATAATTTAACCATATAAATTTTTGTGATGATAAAAGTTGTTTTTAATTAAAATATAGCGTGTTTTTACTATTCATTAAAATATGAAAGTTATCAGAGTAATATTTAAAATTTATGAAAAGTATATTTTTATATTCTTATTTCAAAGAAGAATTTTATTTTGTCAAATTGAACTTATAAACATGTCAAAAACTAGATTTAAAGTTGGTGCGCCATCAAAAGGCACAAAAAACTGTATTTGTTTGAATAATGCTTATTTTACCTGAAAAAATTATTTTGTTCTCATAACATGTTCTAGAAAATGTGTAAGATGAATAATAATGTTATAAAATTCAAAATTTAGTTAATACTATTCATAATGGGTAGTCCATAATAATATTATAACAATATATCGATGTTTCCAGAAACTCGGTATTGCCTACTACACATGCTATCGAGGAAGGTCGCAAGCCAAACCAGTGTTGTGTGTAGTGAAAGAATCCTTTTGAGTTGCGTATAACATATGACATAAAAAAATATTTCTCATAAAATCTTAGGTTGTTACATTATACCCCTTTTAAAATTAATTTCTCCAATGAAATTCGTCAGGGTTTTAAATGGTTTACTACTTAAAAGTTTCTTTCATAGAAACCCACATCGTAAAAAGGAATACTAAAACATAATTTTAAAAAGTGAAGTATGAAACATATCTATTACCAAAATTAACTCATCCTTGGGTTTCCACATAAGAGAACATATGTGAAAATATGGATATGGAAGAGAAATCAAACCATAATGTTCTGATAGAGAGTGGTAGAAAACAAGGATATGAAAAAGACAACAATCACAAAGCCATAATGTTGTGATGATCTAAGGTACCATCTAATTCATCAGATATATTTTCACTAGGACAAAATTTTTGGTTTTCAGGATTATTTCCCTAATGTTTAAGAATTTTAATTAGATGAAATACTTACTTTATTTTGGTACAATCTCACCGTTTTTTTGTGCCTTGAACAATTTCCACTTCATCTCTTAAAGAAATGAAGTTGAATTTGTCATTTGTGATGTGTTAGCATATCATGTGATAGAATGATAGGTAACTCCATCTGTCTCAAGAAAAAGGTTTTCAAAATTTATCAAATATACATAAGTCCATCTATGGTTACAGTAATCATATATGATTCAAAAAATGGACATATAATTTATCTATCATACTTCTTAATAAAATAAAACTAGTTTCTACTAACCAAGTACTTCCTGTACGCCAATGGTAGGTAATAAAGGCCTGTCGCACTTCAGTTTTGGGTTCAATTCCCGCAACCTTGTCCGACGCGATGGGTTTTCTCACGTCCTACAAGTTGTACTTTTTTCTAAAACTTAAATGGTATAACATTACAAAAATAATATTGAAAAAAGTTATAGCCTTAAATAATACTATCTGATGTCTGACATAATCCATTCAAGACTTTAGACTTATCCAGAATACATCCCTCCAATCTCATAGTATAATGAAAATTATTACTAGAAATCTCGTCAACCAAGCATGAGAATACCATCATTTAACACCCATATATCATAAGATATATCTTATTGATCACATTCCAAACATGTGAATACCTTAATATTGTATTCTCTTGCAACATGAATTACCATTGAACTATAGGGAAAACATGAATGTTATAAAAAGGTAACTCTTTCCACATACCAAAATCCCAAAATTTTTATATAGTCAAACTGTGATATCACTTTGTCCTTATACCAGTCATGAGCTCATTAATAATATCAAACATAATAGTTTCTTTTTATCCCTTAATTATGCGCATATCATCTTCTTTCCAAAATATTTGAATTACTTTTCATGGTTACTGGTACAATATAATTATTGAAAACAATAATAAACCAATACAAAGATATTCTAATATTCCACAGTACTATAAATTAGATTCTAAAACATTATTTTGGAACCCCGCTACATAAAAACCTAATTATTCCACTACATCATTTTCATACTCAACATCGCCAATAGTGATTGCACGTAACTTACCTTTTTCCTTTTCCTTAAGATGTTGTTCACGTCGATCATCATTAACCCTTGGATTAGGTCATTGATTATTATAATGCCTCATTTCCTTGAACTTGAAGCATTGAAGTGTCGGTGGAGCCTTCTCTATAGTCTTTTCTCTATTCACATCATTAGAAACCTTTTTCCCATTACTTTGGCACTCAGCAGCTTGATGAACTTCTTTTCCACACTTGAAATATTTTCTTGTACCTTTCAGACAATCTCCACCATGCTTTTTTCACACTTCGAGCATAAATAAACATTTACCTTCATTTCACAATTGTTCTGAGGTTTTTCCTTCAACTCCGTCTTTCGTCTCATATCAAAACCATGAGATGGATGAGATAAATATGTTACAAAAACTTCCAGTTCTACCTTGATAGCACAACACACAATTTAATCATAGCTACTGAAGTCTCCTATCGCTAATGCCCTTCGAAGGATTGGTTTTAAGCCACTGAAGAGTCGATCAACTTTACGTTCAGATTGGTTGATAAATCCAGATGCATACCATGCAAGCCTTGTAAAATTCACTTCGTATATACAAACAGATTCATCATCCTTCTTCTTAAGCTCAAGGAACTCCTTTTCCATATTTGGTCGAAAAATACGAGGGAAGTACTTACTGAAATTCATGTTCTTGAACTCGTCCCATTCCATGGATTCAATTTCATATTGGGACCTTGTATTCTTAATTAGAGTCCACCACTAGTCTGCTTCACCTTCTAAATGGTAAAAAACTACAATGACTTTTTCATCTTATAAACAACGAAGTATTGAAAATAACTTTTCACTGGTACTGATCCATTGTTCAACAACAAGTGGATCATAAGGCCCATTGAAAGAAGGTGGACATTGCCTCATGAAGGACTCAATAGAATATTGTTCCCTT
Organism: Viscum album; assembly: GCA_963277665.1. NCBI lineage: Eukaryota > Viridiplantae > Streptophyta > Magnoliopsida > Santalales > Viscaceae > Viscum > Viscum album. The sequence continues at coordinate 1,035,639,710 of OY728122.1, read as the reverse complement.
CTCTGATCATTTAGAAATCTAGAATAATTCATACCTTGTGTAAGTATAGCAATAAGATTTTGAACTCCATCTCCCATCAAATATCTTTGTTCTGGAGGACAATCATTTCATTTTCCATTACATTGATCAACACGGTTCCTTTGGGTTCCATCTATCGTCTAAAACCCAAAAAGAATAGTGTGAGAGGCAAAAATCATGCAAGGAAAACATCATAATAAAAGGGGAGTACCTTCAATATCTAACATCTTTGGTTTAATTCTAATATTGTTACAATAATTCTAGGACTATAACCTATACATATACTTATACTTACGGACATCCCGAGACATACCATAGAAATAAATCTAGGGATCTCACTAAAGTTCTCGCATCCTAGTTTCCAATGGTTGACAAAGCATTACCTCTGATACCAACTATAGAGACCCAATATTGATGTACATGGGAATTACATTACTTTTGCGGAATAAAAAATACATAACAAAAACAAACACAGAAGGACCATAATAGTTTATTGTCTTTAGAAACTTCGAAAAATAATCTTCTAATCATGGTGAAAGATCTTGAACATCTCCCATAATGATCTTCCCCTTTTGTTTTTTTACCAAAAACCATTCTTTATATCCTGGGGAAAATAAAACATAAAAAGGTCGAGCTCAAATGCTCAGGAATGGTAAACATAGAGAACATAAAACAATCAACAAACATTTGAATGAAAAAACATGAACATAATATCTAATCATCAAAATATGGAGCAAAGACATAAATCTTAGAAGTACGTAAGTCATATATCATAATGGAACATCAATCATGATAAAATAGAATTGGAATAAAAAAATGAAATTGTGGAAACCATTAATCACATGATATGATTACCATACTAGCCAAGTCATTGCATCCATGACCATCTTAGTGGACAAAGTCCCTTTCTGAATCGAGTTCACTCCTCATTCCAGTCCTGTATCACAGAACTAGATTAACTTAACATTATATCCATGTCTATATCATTAGATATAAATCATTACCCAATGCATTGGAGGGAGATATAGGTCCTACCTATATCAAATTGAAATCATCATTACGTGTGCCACAACATCATCATATAGGATGTATCATAACCCAAATAATAAAATGGGTTTCAAAAACATTATCCCATCATAACATAATTCATATAAAACAAATTGATATCATTACATCATAATAAGTATAAAAAAATGTAAATAATAGAGACGTTATACTTGAAACATATTCTTACTAAATAATTCCATCTTAAATGGAAAATAGTTTTGACAAAACACTTGAAATGAATTCTTGAGTAAAATATCCTTTCTTCTTCCAAATAATTTTCTTTTCACAAAATTCCATGCAATTTTAAAAGAAAATGATTTTTTTGAAAATAGTCTTGAAATCTTGTAGAGTAAGAATCATGAAAATAAGGCGTTATAAAACTGTAAAAATTCATTCATGCCGTATAAGTTAAAATAACATTCTCCGCGTACTTTTGTTTGAAAAGTCAAAAAGATCCTCATATAGTAAACAAAAGTATGATTCCTTCCATAACACTATGTAAAAGACAAATAGGGGTAAAAATAACTTTAAAAATAAATGGAAGAATATTAAAAACTTGATGAAAATCATTTTTAAGTACATGGATGAAAAATATAACCCTTGTAAATACTTACGTATAAGCAATCTCAGATAAAAAATGAGATTTCAAACTTATCCCTTAACTTATGTACGATATACTTCATATGTATCCAATCCTGCTATATAACGATTTAAATAATGTCATTGAATTATTACAGAATCATATTCATTGTTATGATATCATATATGGTTCACTTATGACTTTATATTACCCGTTCTTGTGTAAATTCCATGTTAAAGCAGTGTTTTTGGGAAAAATCATTTCATTTCTCGTATGTGTTTCGATTTGTTGTTCTTGATATTATTACGCATATACTGATTTACTTAATTCCAGAATGTAAAACATTATTTATATATAATATATACTTTTTATATAAATATATATGATAGATTGATAAATGGAATGAAATACACCGTTCATGGATACGGTAGGTCGTACGTACGCATGAACGGTGTTTTTTTCCTTATTGATTTGAATGGAATTAAGTAAATTAAACATATATTTACATAAATCTATAAGAATTATTATGTAATATCTTTCATGATTATTTATTACATATATACATTATAATCATACTTGAATGGTTAATCTTGGAAAATGGATCTCATCGTGTTCGTGGAGATCGTAGTCCGTACGTATGCACGAGCGATGATATCGTTCCCATAATTATTGAATAGAATTTGAGTTAATGATATAATATCTCAGAATTTTTATGATGTTATAATAACTATATATAGTTATTCTTTACATAATAATACCCATCCATGAATGGTGGTGGTGGAAAAACAGATTACACCATGGCGTGGAGACGGTATTCCGTACAAGCACATGCGCGATGATTTCTTTTTCCGTAGGATGGATAGAAGGTGAAATGGGGTTGTTTAATAAAAAAACATTTCAGTATGTTTGTGATAATGATGTTATTACTTTATAATTAAACAACTAAAGAAGAAGAAGTTGAAGAAGAAAGAAACATGAAAAAAACAGTAGAATAGATTACCTCTTCTTCGACGCACATCTTTTAAGCTTTTCTCAAGGCAGTATAGTTTGTCTTTTCAGGAGCCCATAACCACTATAATGTTTCTAGGGATGTTTATAAGGGAAATGGGAAGGGGATGGCCGAGTATTAAGGCTCAAAATTGTGTACAGAGAAGAGGGAGGAGGTGCCTTTTTATATTGGAGGAGAGAGGCACTTTTGGAAACCTCTAAAATATTAATTTATAATAAACCTAATACCCCACATAAAAACTTTAAAAGTGACTCAAATTTGGATATTAGATAATATAGTATTGTAATATCATCATCCAATTAAATTTAGTCATGTTTTAATTTTATTTTAAACCTTATCCTTTTGATTTATCCCTATTTAATATATTTAATTTTATGTGTGGTAATAATGTTGTATATTTTATATGGTTATAAATACTTAATTATTTGTTCTTAATTATACACAATTCTATATTCAATGAGATTTTAGATAATATAATTTTTAATTTTTAATTTTTAAAATATTTTTGTGATTTATTAACAATTTATTAATATAAAATATCAATAGTGTCAATTTTGACAAAATTAAATTATTTGAATTTAAATAAAATCCACATAGAAGATATGTTCGAACGAAAATATTTAATAGATTAATAACATATCTAATTTAGATAAAAAATTCGTGGATCACATTAGATAGTTCATATAATATTTATTTTAATATTTTTAAAACCATTTATTTGATATTTCAATCAATAAAATAATTTCAACATCACTATTGTGTCACCATTAATGATAATTATTTATTCCCTTAATATTATAAATAAATTCACATGATTTATATAATTTTATTAGCTTTATGGATACTATTCATGTTTGAAGATTCATTATTTTTAACACTAAATTTATATTATTATACTTATAAAATTTAAGAGAGTGACATGTTGTCACTCTCATTGGTTTAAATAATAATAAAATTATTTTCATGGTCAAAAGTACATAAATGAATCTAATCCGACCCTTAGGTGATATGGGTCGACATTTCTTCCTCCAATATAATTTTGGAATGTGTTAGGGTAAATTTATAATATTAGGATTACCCTTAATTACATGATTTATCCTTAAATGAAATAAATAAAAATTTCCAAAGTTACTATTCATAATATCAAAAAAATTAAAAGTAACCTATTAACATAATTTACAACCACTTAATACAAATTTTTAGTAAATTTTTCAAAATTCAAAACACATAAGTTTCAGTAATTAAATTAAAATTTATCCCATTGTTAATTAAACGGGTTTAAAAAGTTAAAATATAGCCAAAGATTGAAATGTTTTTACCTATTAACTAAATGTTAAATTAATTGTAATTACATAAATTACATTAAATCGTAAAAATATATTCTATTTATTCTTTAAAACCATTCAATATTATAACTTAACCATATAAATTATTTCAATGAAAGAAGTTCTTTTTAATTAAAATATAGTGTATTTTTACTATTCATTAAAATATGAAAGTTGTCAGAATAATATGAAAAATTTATCAGAAGTAAATATTAATATACCGATTTCAAAGAAGAATTTTATTTTGTCAAATTGAACTTATAAAAATTTCAAAAACTTTATTTAATGTGGGCGCGCCATCAAAAGGCTGCAAAACTATATTTTTTTGAAAAATACTTATTTTAAATGAAAATTTTATTTTGTTCTCATACCATGTTCTAGTAAATGTGTAAGATGAATAATAATGTTTTAATGTTCAAAATATAGATAATACTATTCATAACAGCTATTCTATAATAATATTATAACAATATATCGATGTTTCGTGAAACTCGGTATTACGTACTACACACGATATCGAGGAAGGTCGCAAGCCAAGACAATGTTGTGTGTAGTGAAAGATTCCTTTGGTGTTGTGTATAACATATGATATAAAAAAAATTCTTATAATATCTCAGGGTGTTACAATCATTACTCCAACTAGATAACATTGCATATGTTGGAAAGCCACTAATTTCCCACATCAATACAAATTTTAGTAGGAAATTATGTTTCACATCAATATCATATACAATGATACCATTACTTCATAATGAATTTAAAAATCAATCAATGGTTTCAAATAAACATAAATATTCTTTTTTGGATGTCCTGGAAATGATAATGAAAAAAATATATATGTATCCTTCATCCAAATCGAAGGAGCTAAATTGTATAGAGATATATAGATAGAAAAACATGAATTCTAACAACCATAAGTACCTAATTGATAGAAACCATCAGTATAAAGACCCAATCACATGTTTGAATATTATGAAGAAAAAATACATATGCACTTGGTCAGATAATTTTCCATGAATCACTGTCAAAAAGATGATTTACTCTTTTACGAGTTGAAATATTAGTTTTGTGCTACGAAATCAATGTTATTGTGCTCTGAGAAATAATAAATGCTGCAAGCTTGGTGTAAGAGGAAAACCTCTCAACTTTATTAGATGAACAAATCTAGTCTTCCATTTTGGAGCCACTTTATACCTCTATTATTTAAATATGGGAAAACTATCCAACGACTCATTTTCATTATAGTATAAGACGGTATCATTTGAACATGAATGAATATTTTGAAAACAAAGAACTAGATTATAAACTATCCACTTACTCCCATAGAAATTTTTAGGCAACACACTTCTCTCAGGTAATATTGTTTTAACCAAAGAGAATATTTGACCAAAATAGCTATTTCATATTCTATTATCTGATTTAATTGGCATAAAATTTTCAACCACTTAAAATTTTCTTTTCATGCATACAAAAATGGATATCCAAATGTCAGAGAATAATTTTTATAGTGATTTCATTTATCCAATGTTGCAATATGATTAGTCATTATTAAAAATATCCTCCTTTCCTGACTACTAATATCCTTAAAACATTCTCTCTCTAATATTAGAATGAAAATTCCACTCTGATATACACATATCCCTTCATGTGAATACAAAAATGGATATCCATATGTTAGAGTAGATTATTCATAGTTATTTTAGTGAAACACAGTTGTAAGAAGTGAATCCATTGAGAAAATAAAAAGTACCCAATCCACTGGAAATTTTTCCAATTTATTTGGAATTATTATTATATATTACTAATTACTACTAATTTTTCCATATTCTTCCAAATTATGGATAATTATTTCCAATTATTGATATGTATAGCTAATTATTACTAATTATTGCTAATTATTATAATTTATTAATAATTAATACTAATTACTATTATTTATTTCTATTTATTAGTATTTATTACTAATTATGACTAATTTTTAATAATTATTTCTACTTATTTCTATTTATTAATATTTATTCCAATTTATTACTAATTATTTATATTTATTGAAAATGATTCTTAATTATTTATAATTATTCCTAATTATTACTAAGTATTTCTAATTATTAATAATAATAACTAATTCTTTCTAATTATTCCTAATTATTACTATATATTACTAATTATTTCTACTTATTACTAATTATTAATATTAATATCAATTTATAATTCTTCTATAATTATTTGTTACAATTTATTATTATTTATTACTATTTCTTACTATTTATTACTATTTATTAGTATTTATTAGTATTTATTAGTAATTATTACTATTTATTACAATTTACTAATATTTATTACTATTTATTACTATTTATAACTAATTATTACTAATTACTACTATTTATTTCTAATTAACAATAATTACTACTAATTATTAGTAAATATTGCATATTATTACTAATTTTTAATTGTTGTTTCTAATTATTTCAAATTGTTACTAATTACTATTTATTACTATTTATTACTATTTATTACTATTTATTACTATCTATTACTATTTATTACTAGTCATTACTAATTATTTTGAATAATTTTTAATTATTACTAATTATTACCAATTATTCTTTATTATTTACAATTAATCATATTTATTACTAATTAATCCTAATTAGTACTAATTAATGAAAATTATTTATATTTAATCATTCTTATTACTAAAAAATCCTTATTATATCTAATTATTACTCATTATTAATAATTATGGCCAGTTATTATTAGTTATTTTTATTTATTGCTAATTTTTCCTAATTATTACAAATTATTCCTAATTATTGCTAAATGTTTCTAATTATTTCAAAATGATACTAACTAATCATATTTTTTTCTAGTTGATACTAATTAACCATATTTAATCCTTCTTATTACTAATTAATCCTAATTATTTCTAATTGATCTTTGTCATTACTAATTAATCCTAAATATTACTAATAAGTCCTAATTATTTATCATTAGTCCTAATTGTATGTAATTAGTCATAATTATTACCAATTAATCGTAATTATTACTAATTAATCCTAATTATTACAAATTATTCAAATTGTTACTATTTATTAATATTAATTTCTAGTAACTCACCATTATTATTAATTGATACTATTTATTACTATTTATACATAATTATTCCTAATTATTCCTAATTATTCTTAATTACACCTAATTATTAGTAATTACATATAATTATTACTAATTCTATATAATTATAACTAATTATTCCTAATTATTAATAATTAATCAGATTTATTAGTAATTGAAACTAATTCTTACTAATTATTTTTAATTATCACTTAAGACTATATTTTACTATTTATTATTATTTATAAATATTTATTTCAATTTAATACTTATTAAAATAGATGGTGGTATATATAGGTTAGATTAGTTACGACGAGAGTATTTGCGATGGGACCCCTCGCAAATACTAACCACAAGGGTGGTATAACAACCCTTCTCTTTATTACACACAGAAACATTATTTATTACATAAAATTTCACTTAAGAAAACATTAAGGATCTAGAGCACTTGTGGCTTTGAAAATTAGAAACATTCCATGACATCTTAAGACATAAAATAAAACATCTCTACTGAAAACTCATTTTACATTAACACAACATTCCATTATACATAGCATTGCATGGGATATTCTGAGAAAATTTATAAGAAAAGGGTGATCTATAAAGCCCATTAAGGGTGTAAAAAATGAATAACATGAAGAAATATAATAAATGTTATGCAATATACATATCAAGGGACCACAAGTGAAACATGAACATAAAGGCATGATATAGAATGATTATCATAACATGGAGACATGTCAACAACTTTAACCTGATATTAGCATGATCCAAGGATTATTCCACATGGATCATGAGTAAGCCCTCATTGCACTTTAATTAGACTGATTAAAGCCTCATTTTACTTTAATTAACATGAGTAAACTATCAGTGCATATAGGGTATCATGATACTCTTCTTTTCCCAATGCTTTGGAGCACTATCAGGGAAAACCCTTATTAATCATTTCATATAATGCATAAGTGTGCTAGATAGACCATACAACATGGATTCATTATATAGAGACCCTTTCCTTTTACACATAACATTACATTATTTTAAACATAATCATATATCAGAGTACAAGCCATGGATCATTATATATAGTGTGTTGGAAGACTAGGTAAACAATCAAACGTTATAACAACAACTTTTTATTTAAACATGATATTGAGCTCCTATATTTTAATGTGATCATACATCTACATTGGATTACCTGGGTATAACATGAACTAAGAGATGAGCTAAAAACCTAATAAGGGAATAACCATAAGAACAACGAATTTTCAACTAGGATAGAAGGCATGACATGATGATATAAAAAGGAATGTAATATATGGAATCATAACATATAAACATAAGATCATTTAACAATTTATTAATAGAAATGTTGAAAAAACATAACACATAAATTTTGTATGAGTCAAGGATAAACGCTAAGAATGTTTCCGATAGTAGCCCAAACCAAGGGTAACCGCCAAGACTGTTGCACATAGTTTCCCAAGCCAAGGCTAACTACCAAGACCGTCGCACGTAACGTCTCATGAGACTAAAATTTACTCAATGAATCATAGCCCTATCTATGTACAACCATCTAAAATATCTCATGAATATTATTTCCACATAAACAATCATACATAATCAATCATACATAATCATAAGGTAACCTATAGAGAGAAATGGGTATCACATTCATGATATAAATCCTAATGAATGGGTGTATAAAAAAGTGTCTATAAGAGAAAGGAATTAAAACATACATGGATTTTGATATGTTAAAATAGGAATATATCGTGGTATGTGATGTCAAATATAAGTGACAACATGTAAGAAATATATTTGAGAAATTTTAGCATTAAAAAATTTTTGTGCAGTTTTATTGAAAATACTTTTGAGATTTTAAAATTGAAAAGGGAGAAATATTTTATATAAAACCATAAGTGAACCAATAATTTTTTCATAATAAAAAATCAGATTTCATAAAGACAATGGTGGCATAAACCAAGGGGCAGTTATCACTTGAAATTGGGTATAAATTTTGGATGTCCCCTTAAAATGTGTTTCCATATTGGGATGTATCGAGGAGGGAATTGCATAAAAACATGTATATACCTTAAAGGTAATGAGGGATGGATATTGAAACATGTGTTTGGATCATATAAAAATAATTTATATGTTTTACATAAAACTAAATGACCACTTCACATGGTTAAGAAAAGATCGAGCAACCCGAACGAATCAAGAAGATTGGGTAGAATTCTTTACAGATTATCGGCATGGTATCAGGTGTACTTAAGAGGGATTCATAAGAGATAATGGAATTTCTCAACACATATAAATCATGATGGATGTGTTTGGGGGTGTGAAATCAGACCCCATCATTAGGTATTATACATAAAATGGAATAGATTAGAGGACATTCTTGAATAAAAGTGAAATGGAGAGGATCCCATACCTTATGTTTTTTGGTGTTCTCCACTTCATATCAATGACCTGAAAAGTCAAATAATTTTCCTTAATTAATAATTCCATAACCTATTCTATATGTAGAATATTTCGTATAATCTTTTTATGTTAATTTATTATTAATTTTATTGGTAATGAGGTTCAATTTCATTGTTCAGGTTCGTTTTCCTACTTGGTTTTAATTATAAGTTAACTTATATTCTTGCTCGGATAGAAAAGTAAGATGAAATGTTTTGTCCAGAATTGATTTTATATGATACTAGTGAGCATCTAGAATATTAATTGTTTGAAAACATAATTTTGTTACTTGAAGTTTAGTTAAATCATAATATAATTTGTAGTGACAACCTTTTGGGTTAATTGGTGGTTATTGACCCAAATGAACACATGTGGTTTAATAAAAAAACCAAGTGTAAACAAGGATTCCAGAACCACATATGAAGAATAATACTTATATAATGATCTGGTTCGACAATAAAAATGGTTTTAGGACCATAATTGAAGACAGTAATGAAAATTGATAACAATCCATCCTTGATTATGCTAAATTAACACATCTCACACAGTGTTTTCATTTCATTCAAATAAATGATGGGTATAGGAGAAAAGATAATTAATTATCCTGTTATCATAATATTATTTCAGTACATGTATGTTACAGGAGTTATCATACCATTTTGGTGGATGGATTTGATGAAGGAAATAAAGAAAAAAATAACTTAAAATAAATAAAAAGAATTCAAAATAGGAATTTACCTCTTGAGTTTATCTCCATTGAGAGAATCGTAAGGGGATAGGATTTGGTATTTTTAAAAGAGTAGGTGCAGTTTGATGTGGAAAAGGATCTTTGGATGAGATTTGGGTAGAATATTGGTAAGTAAAATACTTTAGAGGAGTGAAGAGAAGATGGTGGAGGAGGTGGTATTTATAGAGGAGGGGAAAAGAGTGTTCATAATATTATAATCATTAGTTTATTATTTTTCATTAAGATAAAAAATTGTTTCTATTCCATGAAATATAATATTAATAAATAAATTTTAGTCCTATATTTGGTTTCTTACATCACCTATACTGTTTGGAATAATGTATTTAAATTATAATATATTTAAATGTTAAATTAATGTATTTCACGATTCACTAAATAATCATGTAATTAAAAAAATCCAAAAAATCTCCCTAACCATTTTTTTCATATATAATCCAAAAATGAAATCCATTTTTCAAAAGTAATTTTTTAAATACTATTAATTTTACTTTTAATTAAAATTTTAATTTATTCTAAATAATAGTTTTACAACATTTATTTGCATATTCCAAAATATTGATATATCGTAATCACACTGTAATATTAATTATGTACTATCAGAGGTGAGGTTTCTATTAAATAGGGTATGTAACTATTATAGGGTAGCATTACTATACATGTGGGTATGTTACTTTTCTCAAAATTTATGTTGGTCATCTTAGACTCACAATTAATTACTAATCGCAACCGAGTTTGTCAGATTATTGAAATTCAAATCCCTGTATTAAAAAATTATGTTTAAAGGTAACATAGAACATAATAGTTCAATGTGTTATGATTTCATGTTATTATATTACATAATTTTGAAAATAATATATCCATTAAAACACATTTGGTCATTACACATCAAAGATCATAATTTATTCCACGAATAGGATATGTGGAATACATAAATGCATATCCTCAATAAAAAAGTACATGTGCATATGGTTGAATACCCTTGATAGAGAAATGGTTATGGTATTCACTTACAAAATGATTTTGTCATGGGAAATTTTGGGGTACCTTCGACAGCATAACAACTTCAAATAGAAATCGTAAAATGGGTTGATGAGAGATAAAGGGGTCTCTAATCATTTATAAATTAAATGGAAATTAAGGGGGTCATAGAACATAATATCCAAACATATTTAATGTAACATAAATGAACAATATAAAATAATTTCTTGAATGTAAATGAGAAGATAGAAATACCTTACAAAATTCTGGCATGGTAATAGGTGTAAATGGGAATCATTAATGAGAGATAAAGGGGTCTCTCTTCCTTCAATCATAAGAAAGGAAATATAGGGGAGGTGTGAAATCAAACCCCAACATATTTAATTGAAAATAAACGGCATAATAATAAAATAAACATGGACATAAGTAAAGAAGGAATGCGATGATCACTTACTTGGATTTGTCATCCCAATGGCTTGGAAGAGGCTTGAAAGAGGCTTCTTGGGAGCATGGGGGACCTTGGGAGGATTCTAGAGAGTTGAGGAAAGAGTCTTCTTGAGGTCAAAATGGTATGACTAAATAGGAATGGGATATTTAGTGGGATTATTTAGAAAAAGATAAGGAATTATTTATTATTTAGGTTTTGAAAACTACACAATAAACTAGTCAAAAACACAAACCATCCAGTGGTTTTTAGCCATTATTTTCTCCAAAGTGATGTAGACAAAAACTATTTTATTATGCCAATGACTGAACATAAGAAAATATTAGGCTTGTTTTTGTGGTGGTGAGTCACACTCTCTAAGAAATCATTTTAAAATGATAAAATATTTTATATGTATTTGGGGGTCTACTAAGGCATTGTAAAATTATTTTAAAAAATCTATAATAGAATTATATTATAGTCAATACATATGTTGGAAGAATATCTATTTTATAGTTTTGTATTACATCATTATTTGTAAAATACGATCTCATAAAACACATTATATATTTAAACAATATTTATTTTTTACCCAAACATTCGATTGTCTTTGAAAATATTAAAAAATTCACCATTGGTTATTTTTAACATCCTGAATCCAAAAAATAATATTAATATTTTTAAAATAAATTTTTATATCTTTGAATTCTCCCTTCGAAAATAAAAACCTGCATTTATAAAAAATTCATGGGTTTGGACGAAAATAACATTCCAACTATAATTAAAATTACTACTCTACTCATATAAGAAATAAATGACCATTTTTATTTAATAAAAAGTAATTTAGTAATAATATTTTATTAAAATATTATTTAGTTCAAGAATCTAAAAATTCATAAATATATATTTCCACATTAAATATTAACTAAAAATACTATTTTTTATTTAAAAATCATTTATAAAGTAACAATAATAAAATGAATGTATATTTTTTATACAAAAAAATACACATAATCATAGTGTTGGGGTCTTTTTACATAACCACTTATAACACCCGCATAAGACCTAAGGGTAAGGTGTGCGATGGTGATAGAATGTTGGGGTGACTTGGATAACATCGCTTAGGTGGTAATCTCTATTAAATTCTACTTCTCCCTAATGTGATTCCATTCAAGATTAATGTGTTGAATCTCAAATTGGACTTGGTCTAACGTGATGCCCAGTGACACAACCTCCTTTACAAGTTCTGAAAATTGGTATTTGTATGGAGAAGTTATACATGATGAGTCCATCACATCCATTCTCTGAGTAAATAGTATTTTTTAAAGCCATGTATTTATACTAATCATTTGATCACTGTTCAATAGCTATATGAGAAATAGTAACAATTATTAATGGTATTTAAGATTCCAAAAACAGAAAACCGAGGAAGTTCATATTTTTGATATAACAATTTTATATAAAAATACATTTAATTAGATCAAGAGGAATTTTCATTAATAATATTTTGCGTCATTTCAATATTCCCCCCTTTTGAAATTTCTTTCTTGAGATTTCCTTTTTCTACACTGAAAAAGATGTGGTAAATCTTCTTCATCAATTACTCTAATACCCATGTTTCATTCTAAAACTTTTGGGTTCACCACAACACATTGATGAGGAGAATTGTATTATTTTGTAGAATATTTCCCTATGATGATAAATCTTCACTGGATTATCTTTAAAAAAGAGTTCATTCTATAATGGTACCACCTCTGGATTGGGTATATGTAATGGTTCAGGTATGTACTTCATCAAGAGTGATACGTGGAATATATCATGTACCTGAGATAGGTTCTGTGGATTTCTGGTCAATTAGCCACTACTCTATTGTGATCCATAATCTTAAAAGGGCTGATGTACCTTGGACTAAGCTTTCCCTTCTTCCAAAATCTCAAAACTCTCTTCCACGCTGATGTACAGAGGAATAACATGTCTCTAGCATCATACTATAGGTCTCATCGATGATTATCACCATTTCTCTTTTGTTGACTCTGAGTATCTTTAGTGTGTTGTTGGATGGTATTAACCTTCTCCACTATTTCATTGACCATTTTCGGACCTAGATGTTTTCACTCGCCAACTTCATCAAAACATGAGGGTGTTCTACACCTCTTCCCATAAAGGGATTTATAAGGAGCCATTTTGATACTTGAGTGGAAAATCTATTGTAATTGAACTCAGCAAGAGGAAGATATTGATCCCATCCTCCTTTGAATTACATTGATCATGATAAAAACATGTCCTTAGGTGTTTGGATAGTATGCTCAAATTTTCCATCAGTTTGAGGATAATATATCAAACTGATGATCAGCTCAGTATTTAGATTGTTTGGAGACACTTCCATATCATATAGGTGAATATTTGATCTTGATCGGATATGATATTTAGTTGTACTCCATACAGCCTCACAACTTGTCTTATGTATATCCGCACTAGTTTATTGAATGGGAAATCTGCCCAAATTTCAATGAGTCGTGTAGTCATTGTAAGATGATCCACAACAACCATGATATCATTGTTTCCCTTGTATGTCTTTAGATGTCTTGTGAAAAAGTCCATGTCAATTTTCTCCCATTTCCATATTGGTGTGGGTAATGGTTGCATCATCCTATTAGTCGTCTACCTCTCTACCTTTACATTCTGACATTCCATGCAATTTGTTATATTCTATGTTATATAATTATTCATGTCATCTAACCAATAATGCTCTTGGAGATCTAAATACATTTTTTTCATTCCTGGATGAATGGAAAAATTTTACCTTTGTGCATCGTCTAAAGATCATTCTATAACTATGGATTTGATGGAACACATAGCCTTGACCCAAATCTCACAATTCATTCTTCATTAACATTGAATCATAAGAATTTCTATTTTTAGAGAGTTTTCACTTTATTCTTAATTCCCACATAATTCATTTTATCATTCTTTATCCTTTCTAAAATATAATGTTGATCGATAAGTTGTGAATGGATTGATGATGTTCCTTTTCTTTATGATTCCCATATCCATCTTCATGAAATCTAGAAATATTGGGTCATTTTAAATTCTCATCAATGATAGAATCAATATGTTATTTCTACTTAGAGAATCATACACCTTGTTAGCTTTCCCACGGATGTAATGGATAGAGAAATAAAATTCTTTGATCTGCTCTAACCATATATGTTGGTCCATATAATAATGTTTCTGGGTTAATATATACTTGAGGCTTTTGTGATACAAATGTAATTCGAACTTCTCCCAAAATAGGTAATTTTGTAAAAATTTTAATGTGAAGATTACTTCAGCCATCTCCAGATCATGTGTTGGATAGTTTTTATCATGAAAATTCAATTTCCATGAAGCATAGAGAATTACATGGTCATTTTTCATCAACACATATCACATTCCCTTCTTAAAACCATCACTAAATACCACAAAAAGTTTTCCACTTATGGGTAGTGTGATCATGGGTGCATTTTTAAACCTATTTTTCAACTCCATGAAGATCTCTTCACATTCATCACTCAAAGAAAACATGACTACCTTCCGATTTAGCTTGGTAAAAGGGTTTGAAAATTGTGAGAAATTTCTCAAAAATCAGCGATAATATCCAGCTGACCCATAGATTTTGGCCTCATCTATCCCTTAATTGCATTTTCCTTGGAAGAATCAACAGATATCCCATTGATTATGATGATATGACCTATGAATGAGAAATCCATCTACCAGAACTCACACTTTCTTTATATTTCATATATCTTATCCTTTTTCAAGGTCTCTAGTACCATTCTTAGATTATCCTCAGGCTCCTCCTTTGTATTGAAGTATATTAGAATACCATTTTTAAAGAAAACCATAAATTTTCATAGGTAATATCTAAATACTCTTTTCATCAATTCAATTAAGATTTATGGAGAATTAGTGATTCTGAATGGAATTACTATGAATTCATAGTGCATGTACATTGTACCAAAAGAAATATTGTGGATATCCTCTATAAAGACCCGTAAAATTCAAGGGAAATTTTTTCTTAATTTTATTTAGAATTTTACAAGAGCGCGGTTTCAGACGGCACCTGATTCCGAGGCCCAGAGTGCCCGGAATCAATTTCTGAAGTTTGGCTCGGGTACGTTCAGTGAACGAACGAGCGGGAATTCCTAACTTTTGATCGGGTGCTCGGAATTGAAATCTGAGGGCACCGATGAACTCACAGCGCCGATATTCGCTTAAAGAGACCTTTTCGAAAGTTGCGTTTGTTGCGGGACGAATGTTAGTTTTTGGGAGAATTATAAAAAGTTGAATAAAAAAATGTGGAATTCTTTTTATTTTACTTTTGTAAGTTAACTCCTCTCAAAGGGAGTTAGGGGTGGGAACCACACCCACTTAACCTCCCTTGAGAGGATTAAGTGTGGTGGGACCCACACGAACCTAAACCTCTCATCTTCCCCCTTAAACTCCCCTCTCTCCCTCTTAAAAGTTTGTTAACTTAACATCTAATTAATTACACATGACATGTATAATTAATTAAGTGTTATGTTTTTGAATTTGAAGTTTTTAATTCCTTGGCTTGGTAAATAAAATAAGGAGGAACCTTATTTTATTTGGTTAGTTTTGTTTATTCTTCTTGAGAGGTTTGAGAGCTTTTTCTTCCTTCTTCAATCTTTGACGAAGAACGCTCAAGCTCCGACGAAGAATGCTCAAACTCTGACGAAGAACGCCGCTCCTCTCTTCTTCGTCTTCCTTGTCAACGAGAGGGAACACCGCTTCCTCCTCGGACCTTCTTCGTCGGCATACGAAGATTCGCCAACGACGTATCTCTTCGGGCGTATCTCTTCATCAACGGATTTGACGAACGACTACCACGACGCCCGACCTCCGAGACGTTGTCTTCCGCGGGACGTTGTCAAATCTTCGAACCTATACCAGAGGTAGGGGTTGTTGTATTTTGTTTATTTATTTATCCGTGTTTGTGGTTCATGCATGATTAACGTAAGGATTTTAAGTTGTGTTATCATTTAACGTGAGGGGGCCGGACCGCATGAACACGGCCGAACCCGCTCCACCGTTCTTGTTGATTTATCTTGCGGGTGGAAACAAGGTGGTGTGGTGCCATCGCACCACGTGGATAATTGTATGTTTATTTTGCGCGGTGCCGTTGCGCCGCGCCATGGAAGAATCATCAAGAACAAGACGCCGTCGCGCTGCGTTGAAGGAAATCAAAGGTGCGGCGGAGGGGCGCGGTGTCGTCGCACCGCGCCGGACGACGAACACCGCGGCCGGTTCCGGGCCGCGGAGAGACGAGAAGACCGGTGGCCGGGCTGCCGGCGTCGGAAGCCGAAAAGGGGACCGGATTTTCCGGTCCCATTGGAGAAAACCGGCCGGCAGTTGGCCGGGCGGAAGGTCAAAGGCCGGGGGAAATAAATTCCCCCAGCCAGCTCAAAAACCCCCCTCATTAAAGAGGGGGGGAGGTTTCTTTGAGGGGGGCAGGCGGCCCCCCGGATCCTCTTCAAAGCGGGCCCCCAGGAGGGGGGCCGTTGATTGACAAAACGGCGCGGCTTTGCCGCGCCGCCATTTTGAAGAAGCGGGGGGCTTTGCCCCCCCCCCCCCCCGCGTGCTGCCTCCGTGCGGCGCCAGGCCGCCGCGCCTCCGCGCCGCCGGCCGGCCGGCCGGCCGGGCCGGGTCGGGCCGGGCCCGGACCCCCCTGTTTGAAATCAGTTTCGGTCTTTTGGCCATAACATGAGCCACGGACCTCCGATCGACGAACCGTCTGCGGAAACGCGATCCTTGGATCGAGACGGTCATTTCGGTATATCGCACTCAAGGTTTCGGATTACTTTGATTTCGGCCGGGTTGGTTCGTTCACGAAACCAACCGGGCCTACGGAGCGGAAACGCTCATATCTTGAGCTACGGACGTCTGATTGACGTGTCGTCAGCCGTGTTGTGTTCCTATTATTGAGACGGATCTTTTGGCATACTCCGCCCGAGTTTTGGACGCAGGTGGAGTATGGTTGGGTTGGTTTTTCCTTAAAAACCAACCGGGCCCCGGGAACGAAAATGCCAATAACTCTCAGACCGGGCGTCCGATCGACGTGCCGTCTATTGCGTTGAGTTCCTATTGACGATACTGAACTTTTGGATACATCAAATCTGGACTTTGTGACAGTTGATGTATCAGCCTCTCGGCTCGTGGAGAGGACCCTCCGAACGAGCTTGCTGTGTGCGAGAACCCTAGTGCTGGCTGCGACTGTTACTGTGACTACTACTGCTACTACTGCTACTGTGACTGCGACGACGACAGTACAGAGATCCTGTGTGGATTCGACGACGACGACTACAGCACTCAGTGATCCTACGTGGGTCAGTGCTACAGGTCCGGTGTGGGCCCGATCCTTTGTGGGTCTGATCCTGTGTGGGTCTTTGCGCTCAGCGGTCCTGTGTGAACCAGCGCCTACAGGTCCTACGTGGGCCCGATCCTGTGTGGGTCTTTTGCGGGGGTTAGTTACCTATCGATCCTTCGTGGGTCCGACGACTTAGATGGATCAGAGATCATCTTTATCGTCCTTGAAGAAGTATACCTGTGTGAGCTGAATCCTATTTCTTTCCTGTGTGGATTGTATTGTGATATCCTGTGTGGATTACGTTTTGCTTTCCTATGTGGAATACGTTTACTTTCCTGTGTGGACTGAGTTGTACTTGGGCTCGGAGGTTGGAGCGTATTTGAAATTGATGACTTAGGTATATGTATGGGCATATACCTAAGCAGTGTCGGATATTACTTCGTGATTGTTCCTTTCTTCGTGGTTTATCCTTTGTGGATTTGAGAGACCTTCAGGGGTCTCGGGGTCCCTACTGAGTAGCTTATACTCACCCCTGCACGGGCTTTGCCCGCACTACGTTGTGTTGGTTGCAGACGATGGACATCGTTGACCATAGCTGAGGCTTGCAGAGCGGGACGGTACCCGGAGGTGGACCACTGGGCGGGACGTGCTCGGAGCGGACGGCGGGACCCGTGGAGCAGAGGAGCTATCTGTACCCACCCTTCAGGTGGGATTTCCAGTGGACAGCTCGGTGTAGCGGCTTTTACCTTTCAGTTGTTGTTTTCCCTTTCGAGTTGTACTTTACTTTCAGTTTGGTTTTGTATACTGGCCCATTTAATTTTCTGCACTTTCAGTTGTACTCTGCTTTCACTTAGTGTTTACTTTCCGCTTTCTTTCTCTGTGGTGTTTGTTTACTTTACAAAGGCAATGCCTTCCCATTTTACCGGGATTTACGCCTCGGTGCTAGTCGCCAGCCCCTGGCCTATGGAAGGCGGGCTTGGGGTAGTCACGGCACGGACCCCGAGGGCGGGTCGTGACAAATTGGTATCAAAGGAGTTTGGTTCTACCACGAACTCTGATCTTTTCTATGTGAAGCAATAATGTTTAGCGTATTGAGTGTGGTTATCAGTCCAGGGAGTCCAGTGTTGGTGCGGCGGCCGACGTATCCGTACACCAGGACCCTGACTTCTGATTTCCGACTTAATGCACGAAAACGTTGATTGTGTGTGTGTTTCAAAGTTTTCTTTGTGATTACTTATATCAGCTCACCAGGTATACTGTTCTGACAGTGGCGCACCTGTTTTCTTTTCAGGATGGCCCCACGACGGCAGCCAGCTAGGGTACCGAGAGTCGAGCGTGACGACAGCCCACCGAGCGACGAGGCCTCGGTGCAGGGCCCTTTGTCAGCAGTGGCACCGGCGGTAGCTCTACCCGCCGAGCCCCCGATGCTTCCAGCAGCAGCCGCTGACGATGCACGTCGCCTCAGCGTACTGCAAGAGTTTCAGCGCCAGCGACCTCCCAGGTTTCGCGGGGAGACGGATCCCCACGCAGTAGAGGACTGGCTGGAGGCAGTGGTACGAGTGTTTAGGCTAGTGATGACACCAGCAGACCTCATGGTGATCCTCGCTGCGAGCCTACTACACACAGCAGCAGGACCATGGTGGAGCTTGATGCTCCAGGTGCACGATGAGGCATCTCTACTTTGGACGGACTTTGAGAGCCTCTTCCGCTCGGAGTTCGTCCCAGCCACCCTTCGTGCGGTGCGTATCCAGGAGCTTCTACAGCTGCGGCAGGGCAGCATGACGGTCGCTCAGTACTCGGCGAGATTTACCGATCTCTCGCGCTACTCGACCGACATGGTACGGGACCCATTCTTTCGGGCCCGGACCTTCGAGAAGGGTTTGAGACATGAGATCAGGGCATCACTGATCTCCCTCAGCATACCGACTCAGACAGGAGTACTGGAGCGGGCCCTTCTGATCGAGAGCTTCCTTGCTGAGTCTACACCAGCGCAGCAACCCACCGCAGGGCGGCACGTGGCAGAGTCATCTGCAGCAGGCAGTCGACGGATGACTCAGGGGTCCAGACAGACCAGACCTTCAGGAAGACGACCTCAGGACACAGGCTCAGCAGTGCGGGGCACACAGCGCGGAGCCAGTCTTTCGAGAGGCAGACAGTGCTACTCGTGCGGCGGGCAGGGTCACATGGCTCGTGACTGCCCGACCCGCCGTGCCAAGGAGTAGCAGACGGTTGAGGGACCACCGAGGCAGAGGCAGAGGGGCAACCGTGGCGGTCCGCAGGGAGGAGGCGGACGAGGCAGAGGAGCTGGACGAGCAGCCGGTGGTGGGCGACGCTTTGAGGCTCTGCCACCACCCCCACCAGGAGGTCCACCCCGACCACAGGGAGCTGGCGGGCAGAGACAGGCACAGCTCCAGGCAGCAGAGGCCTACGACCACGGCGCACCCGAGATGATTCGAGGTACTATCTGTGTCTATTCCACCCTTGCTTCAGTTCTTATAGACACAGGAGCGAGTCACTCTTTCATAGCCGCTGCCCTTGTTCGGAGCTCGGAGATTCCGACAGAGCCGTTGGCTCGATGCTTACGGCTATAGACTCCTACGGGAGCAGACTCAACGATTACGCACTGGTGCCGGCAGTGTGAGCTTACTCTAGGAGGCGAGATCTTCGGCTGGGATCTTCTTGTAGCAGCATCGAGGCCTCACGACGTCATCTTGGGCATGGATTGGTTATCTACGGTCCATGCACAGATTGACTGTTTTAGGCGCAAGGTGCGATGTGTACGCACCGACGGGAGCAGGTTCACCTTCACCGGTGAGAAGGGAGCCTTAGCAGCACAGGATGGACTTCCGCGGAGGAGAGGACAGCCCATTACTCATCAGTTAGCTAGCCTCGTCCTTGGAGAAGTTGACGTGCGAAGTCCTGGTTTTCCTGCAGTGGTGGATCAGTTTGCAGACGTTTTTCCCGACGACGTTCCAGGACTACCTCCTCGCAGAGAGGTATACTTTTATATTGAATTGTACCCCGGGACAGCCCCGATATCCACTCCAGCATATCGGATGGCCCCCGCCGAGCTTCGAGAGATACGGGTACAGTTGGAGGACTTGCAGGGCAAGGGGTTCATCCGACCCAGTGTTTCACCCTGGGCTTCCCCGATTTTATTCGCCAAGAAGGTGGACGGGAGCTTGCGTCTTTGTGTTGACTATCATCGCCTGAACCAGGTGACAGTGTGGAACAAGTATCCGCTACCGAGGATTGATGACCTCTTTGATCAGCTCAAGGGAGCACGGTGGTTCTCGAAGATAGACCTCAGGTCAGGCTATCATCAGCTCAGAGTCAGAGACGAGGATGTGCAGAAGACGGCTTTCAGATGTCGGTATGGCCACTATGAGTTCTTGGTTATGCCATTCGGTGTAACCAATGCTCCAACAGTGTTCATGGCTCTCATTAACAGGATCTTTCAGCCATACCTCGATCGGTTTGTCGTGGTCTTCATCGACGACATTCTGATTTACTCTACGACAGAGGAGGAGCACGCCTATCATTTGTGTGTTGTACTAGACACACTCCGAGAGCATCAGATTTATGGTAAGCTCTCGAAGTTCCAGTTATGGATACGTGAGGTCCACTTCTTGGGACATGTTATCTCTGAGGCGGGAGTTGCAGTGGATCCCGCGAAGATTGAGGCTGTGTTAGCTTGGGAGCCACCCAGGAGCATGACTGAGGTTCGGAGTTTCTTGGGACTAGATGGATACTATCGGAGATTCATGTCAGACTTCTCTAGAGTTGCAGCACCACTCATAGCTTTGACGAAGAAGGGGAAACCCTTCGTATGGTCAGACAGATGTCAGCAGAGCTTCTAGGAGCTGAGACAGAGATTGACCTGCGCACCTATCTTGAGGTTGCCTGAGGAGGGAGTAGGGTACGTAGTTTACTGCGATGCATCAGGGACCGGACTCGGATGTGTTCTGATGCAGGAGCGGGCAGTGATCGCCTATAGATCATGTCAGTTGAGGCCGCATGAGCAGAACTACGCTACCCATGACCTGGAGTTAGGAGCAGTGGTCTTCGCTCTGAAGACATGGCGACATTATCTGATGGGCGAGCGGTTTACAGTCTTTTCTGATCATCAGAGTCTCAGGTATATCTTCTCTCAGAAGGACCTGAACCTGAGATAGCGGCGATGGCTCGAGTTCCTCCAGGACTATGACTTTGAGATAGTCTATACTCCTGGGAAGGGGAACGTAGTGGCCGATGCCCTTAGCAGGAGGACGGGCATTCAGCTACTTGAGGAGGCGACGGAGCAGCTAGCCTCTTTGCAGATATCCTTTGTGGATAGAGATGGAGCAGCCTTCCTTCAGTCTCTCACAGTCACTCCTCCACTACTGCAGCGGGTCAGAGAGGCACAGCGTGAGGACGCTGACTGTGAGACACGGCGTGCACAGATATCCTCGGGACAGGCACCTGATGGTTTCTCCCTTGGAGCAGAGCACGACATCCTTTTCAGAGGACGAACCATGGTACTAGTCGCTTTGCGAGAGGAAGTGCTGAGAGAGTTTCACACTTCTCCTTTGGCGGTACATCCTGGAGTGGCAAAGATGTACCAGGACCTCAGACGACAGCACTGGTGGCCGGGCATGAAGAAGGCAGTAGCAGAGTTCATTTCTCGATGCCTCACCTGCCAGCAAGTGAAGGCAGAGCATCAAGTACCAGCAGGCTTGGTACATCCCTTGGAGGTTCCGGATTGGAAGTGGGACGACATATCAATGGACTTCGTGACTGGACTTCCACGCACTTGCAGAGGTCACGACTCCATCTGGGTGATTGTTGACCGACTCACCAAGTCGGCACACTTCTTACCCATCAGAGAGCAGGGCTCAGTGGAGAGCTTGGGACGTCTCTACGTTCAGGAGATTGTGCGGCTCCACGGCGTGCCATCATCTATCGTATCCGATCGAGATGCCCGATTTACTTCTCGGCTTTGGAAGGGGTTACAGGAGGCGTTCGGGACGCAGCTACGTCTGAACACAGCCTTTCACCCTCAGACGGATGGTCAGACGGAGAGGACCATTCAGACTCTCGAGGACATGCTCCGCGCATGTGTTCTCGACTTTGGTCGTAGCTGGGAGGACCACCTACCCTTGGTGTAGTTTGCGTACAACAACAGCTACCACTCCACCATCGGGATGGCACCGTACGAGGCGTTGTACGGCCGACCTTGTAGATCTCCTTTGTGCTGGACAGACCTTGGGGAGTCCGCACTAGTGGGACCGGAGATGGTCCAGGCCACGACAGAGAAGGTCCAGGTCATCCAGGAGCGGATGAGGACAGCACAGAGCCGGCAGAAATCATATGCTGACAGGAGGCGGAGGCCACTAGAGTTCGAGGATGGCGACCACGTCTTCTTGCGGGTCTCTCCTAGACGTGGTATTCGGAGATTTGGCCGAGGCGGCAAGTTATCTCCGCGCTTCATCGGACCCTTCCAGGTCCTCAACAGGATTGGTGAGGTGTCTTATCGCCTGGCTCTACCACCTCAGTTGCACCGGGTGCATGACGTCTTCCACGTGTCTCAGCTGAGGAGATACGTGCACGACCCGACACACATCAATGATCATGGGGAGCTTGACGTTGACGATGGGGCGACTTTTACAGAGGTCCCGGTGGAGATAGAGGATCGACAGGAGCGGGTCCTGCGTGGGCGATCGATTCCTCTTGTGCGCATCAGATGGCAGCACGGGAATCTCCAGGAGAGCACATGGGAGCGGGAGGCTCAGATGCGTGCTCAGTACACTCATTTGTTTCCCTAGTTTTTGATGTATCTTTACGGGGACGTAAAGCCCTGAGGTGGGAGTAATGTAAAGACCCGTAAAATTCAAGGGAAATTTTTTCTTAGTTTTCTTTAGAATTTTACAAAGCGTGGTTTCAGACGGAACCTAATTCTGAGGCCCGGAGTGCCCGGAATCAATTTCCGATGTTTGGATCGGGTACGTTCAGTGAACGAACGAGCGGGAATTCCTAACTTTTGATCCGGTGCTCGGAATTGAAATATGAGGGCACCGATGAACTCGCAGCGCCGATATTCGCTTAAAGAGACCTTTTCGGAAGTTGCGTTTATTGCGGGACGAAAGTTAGTTTTTGGGAGAATTATAAAAAGTTGAATAAAAAAATGTGGAATTCTTTTTATTTTACTTTTGTAAGTTAACTCCTCTCAAAGGGAGTTAGGGGTGGGACCCACACCCACTTAACCTCCCTTGAGAGGATTAAGTGTGGTGGGACCCACACGAACCTAAACCTCTCATCTTCCCCCTTAAACTCCCCTCTCTCACTCTTAAAAGTTTGTTAACTTAACATCTAATTAATTACTAATGACATGTATAATTAATTAAGTGTTATGTTTTTGAATTTGAAGTTTTGAATTCCTTGGATTGCTAAATAAAATAAGGAGGAACCTTATTTTATTTGGTTAGTTTCGTTTATTCTTCTTGAGAGGTTTGAGAGCTTTTTCTTCATTCTTCAATCTTTGACGAAGAACGCTCAAGCTCCGACGAAGAACGCTCAAACTCCGACAAAGAACGCCGCTCCTCTCTTCTTCGTCTTCCGTGTCAACGATAGGGAACGCCGCTTCCTCCTCGGACAATCTTCGTCGGCATACGATGATTCTCCAACGATGTATCTCTTCGGGCGTATCTCTTCGTCAACGGATTTTACGAACGACTACCGCGACGCCCGACCTCCGCGACGTTGTCTTCCGCGGGACGTTGTCAAATCTTCGAACCTATACCCGATGTAGGGGTTGTTGTATTTTGTTTATTTATTTATCCTTGTTTGTGGTTCATGCATGATTAACGTAAGGATTTTAAGTTGTGTTATCATTTAACGTGAGGGGGCCGGACCGCATGAACACGGCCGAACCCCCTCCACCGTTCTTGTTGATTTATCTTGCGGGTGGAAACAAGGTGGCGTGGTGCCGTCGCACCACGCGGAAAATTGTATGTTTATTTTGCGCGGCGCCGTCGCGCCGCGCCATGGAAGAATCATCAAGAACGCGACGCCGTCGCGCCGCGTTGAAGGAAATAAAATGTGCGGCGGAGGGGCGCGGTGCCGTCGCACCACGCCGGACGACGAACACCGCGGCCGGTTCCGGGCCGCGGCGAGACGAGAAGACCAGCGGTCGGGCCGCCGGCGTCGGAAGCTGAAAAGGAGACCGGATTTTCCAGTCCCGTTGGAGAAAACCGGCCGGCAGTTGGCCGGCCGGAAGGTCAAAGGCCGGGGAAAATAAATTCCCCCGGCCAGCTCAAAAACCCCCCTCATTAAAGAGGGGGGGCGGTTTCCTTGAGGGGGGCAGGCGGCCCCCCGGATCCTCTTCAAAGCGGGCCCCCAGCAGGGGGGCCGTTGATTGACAAAACGGCGCGGATTTGCCGCGCCGCCATTTTAAAGAAGCGGGGGTATTTGCCCCCCCCCCCCCCCCCCGCGTGCTGCCTCCGTGCGGCGCCAGGCCGCCGCGCCGCCGGCCGGCCGGGTCGGCCCGGGCCCGGACCCCCCTGTTTCGAATCAGTTTCGGTATTTTGACCATAACTTGAGCCACGGACCTCCGATCGACGAACCGTCTGCGGCAACGCGATCCTTGGATCGAGACGGTCGTTTCGGTATATCGCACTCAAGGTTTCGGATTACTTTGAGCTCGGCCGGGTTGGTTCGTTCACGAAACCAACCGGGCCTACGGAGCGGAAACGCTCATATCTTGAGCTACGGACGTCCGATTGACGTGCCGTCAGCCGTGTTGTGTTCCTCTTAGTGAGAAGGATCTTTTGGCATACTCCTTCCGAGGTTTGGACGCAGGTGGAGTACAGTCGGGTTGGTTTTTCCTTAAAAACCAATCGGGCCCCGGGAACGAAAATGCCAATAACTCTCAGACCGGGCGTCCGATCGACGCGCCGTCTGTTGCGTTGAGTTCCTGTTGACGATACGAAACTTTTGGATACATCAACTCTGGACTTTGTGACAGTTGATGTATCAGCCTCTCGGCTCGTGGAGCGGACCCTCCGAACGAGCTTGCTGTGTTCGGGAACCCTAGTGCTGGCTGCGACTGTTACTGTGACTACTACTGCTACTACTGCTACTGTGACTGCGACGACGACAGTACAGAGATCCTGTGTGGATTCGATGACGACGACTACAGCACTCAGCGATCCTACGTGGGTCAGTGCTACAGGTCCTGTGTGGGCCCGATCCTGTGTGGGTCTTTGCGCTCAGCGGTCCTGTGTGAACCAGCGCCTACAGGTCCTACGTGGGCCCGATCCTGTGTGGGTCTTTTGCGGGGGTTAGTTACCTATCGATCCTCGTGGGTCCGGCGACTTAGATGGATCATAGATCATCTTTATCGTCCTTGAAGAAGTATACCTGTGTGAGCTGAATCCTATTGCTTTCCTGTGTGGATTGTGTTGTGCTATCCTATGTGGATTACGTTTTGCTTTCCTATGTGGAATACGTTTACTTTCCTGTGTGGACTGAGTTGTACTTGGGCTCGGAGGTTGGAGCGTATTTGAAATTGATGACTTAGGTATATGTATGGGCATATACCTAAGCAGTTTCGGATATTACTTCGTGATTGTTCCTTTCTTCGTGGTTTATCCTTTGTGGATTTGAGAGACCTTCAGGGGTCTCGGGGTCCCTACTGAGTAGCTTATACTCACCCCTGGATGGGCTTTGCCCACACTACGTTGTGTTGGTTGCAGACGAAGGACAGCGTTGACCGTAGCTGAGGCTTGCAGAGCGGGACGGTACCCGGAGGTGGACCACTGGGCGGGACGTGCTCGGAGTGGACGGCGGGACCCGTGGAGCAGAGGAGCTATCTGTACCCACCCTTCAGGTGGGATTTCCAGTGGACAGCTCGGTGTAGCGTCTTTTACCTTTCAGTTGCTGTTTTCCCTTTCGAGTTGTACTTTACTTTCAGTTTGGGTTTGTATACTGGCCCATTTACTTTTCCTCACTTTCAGTTGTACTCTGCTTTCGCTTAGTGTTTACTTTCCGCTTGCTTTCTCTATGGTGTTTGTTTACTTTACAAAGGCAATGCCTTCCCATTTTACCGGGATTTACGCCTTGGTGCTAGTCGCCAGCCCCTGGCCTATGGAAGGCGGGCTTGGGGTAGTCACGGCACGGACCCCAAGGGCGGGTCGTGACATCCTCATTCTTTACACTTACATGGTTATATCCTGACCAAAAAATCCACCTTGGAGAAGTATTGTGCTCCACGTAGCTGATCGAAAAATTCCTAAATTTGTGGTAGAGGATACTTTTTCTTCATAATGATTTTGTGGAGCTCATGATAATCAATGAAAATTCTCGTAGACCCATCCATATTCTTGATGAAGAGGATTGATGAACCCCGTGGTGAAGCACCTGTGCATATTAAAACTTTATCTATATTTTCTTATAGTTTTTCTTTAGCACCTCAAGCTCCATAAAAACCATGATATACAGTGTCTTGGATATTGGAAATTACCCGGGTATAAGATCAATTGACAATTCAACATCTCTTCAAGTAGGAAGGCCAAAAAAATCCTTGGGAAACACTTCAGAAAATTACCTCAAAATGTGAATGTCTCCAACGATGGTTTCTTCCATAGACTCAATAATATTGGAAAGATACACATGCTCATATGGAAATAATATCCACACATGAGATGATGGTACTAAAAAATATTCATCCTCCTCCTTGCACTTTTACAGAATCAGGGGTCGATTTTCCATATGGAGATTCATTTCCCAATCATGACAATTTATGTTGGCTCTATATAAGGAATTATAATCCATGCCATGATTTATAACTAATTTCACCAGAGGGAGTATAGTGAGGTTCACTGAGAATTTCAATTCATAAATTAATATAGGGGAGGAGTTATAATCATGGGATGAAATTATTTCCACATTTTTTGTTCTCACAGATTTCTCCACATCCTTGATTTGTGGTGGGGCTTGGATTGTTCTACTAAACATTCAAGATATAAAAGAATACATAGAACCAGAATAAAAAAGTGTGTTAGCTATTATTAAATGAATGACAACATTAACTATCTCAACATTGTTTTTAGGGTCTTCTTTGGTAGTAGTGTTGAAAATACTCTCCCTGGATGCTTTAGAGGTTGTTGGTTACCACTTAACACCCTTGGTTTAGGGCATTGGTTTGCAATGATCCATGGTTATTTTTAGTTGAAATAATGAATAATGAGTTGATGGATGAAAGAAGTGTTACGTTCTTCTACTGTAGTAGCTGTTTATTCATGTTGGAAATTAATTTCCCTTGTCACTTCTTTCCCATACCTAAATCATTCCCTCATCCCCATCAGAAAATTTTTGGGGTGCTGTAATTTCTTAGCACCTTTGGATTTATACATTGGAGTACCATAATTAATGTAAATTGTGAACATCATATCCTCATGATACCCCCAATATTCATTGATCTACATTTCCAATTTGAGGGAACATTAGGAAATTTCCTCATAACTATTAAATTCACATATCACTAGGGCTTTTCGTAGGCTAGGTTTCATTCGGGGGTAATGACAAAGCTGGAGGTGTATTGTGAAATCCATGTGTATTTTGCCTCATACTCTCCAATGGATTTATCATTGTTTTTCTTCAGGTTATGGATGAACTTTTCCATCTTAATTGATAGGGTGTGTGGAAAATATTTATCAAAAAACATTTTCATTAAATCCTTACATTCCAACACCACGATCACTTCCTTATGGTTAATATTTTTTTATCAATGTACACAATTGATCTTCTTCACCCTCCATATGATATTTATCTAGAATAAACTTCTCATTTTCGGAACATTGAAGGATATATAAGATCTTTTCAATGGATTTTATCCATTTTTTAGTGATTGAGTGATTAAATGATCGATTGAAATCAGTAGTCCTTTGTCTCATAAAGCTCTAAATTCTAGAATGTTCTTGGGGGGGGGGGGTAGACATTCTTCTTGACTTGTGTTTTTATTCATACCATGAGTTCAATGATAGAGTATACTAACAAAGTTTTTGATTCCCACTCCCATCAAATTGGGTATCTCATTAGAACAATCGTCACATTGTTCTTCGAATCAATTGTTAGCCCGAGTACTCATCTTACCGGCCATTAGATGGAATTAAAGGAATGTTTGGGGTAAAAAATAATGAGGAATCCAATTATAAAAGGGATATATTTTCAATTACATTATTTAATTATGAATTTATAGGAATCAATATGTGTTATCCATGAACTACTTCCCAACATATACTCTTAGTGGAATTTTTTATTACGTTGATATTTGTTCATACTAGGATTATGAATTTACCAAATCATATACCCTGGGAGTGTCGAACCATGAGTGCATCAAGTCCCATTGTCATGCACCAGTTCCCATTTGAGTCTAGCTCAAATTGCTATTTTCATGTTTTACCCCTAAATACACATGTACCAGAGCCACCTCTTTTTGTTCATATCCGGACAAGGGCATATTTTTTTAATAAACCACTTACTTTGTACTCAACAAAATTTTGGTATTCTTTATTATATGTATTCTTATCCCTAATGCTCTTACTAGGGTTTTCTAATACAAATCCCAAAAATAACTAAACCAATCCTCTGATACGAACTATAACAACCCTCCTCTTTATTACGCAATTAAACATGATTTATTACATAAAAATTAAGATTGAGAGTTCTAGTGTCTTGGAAAATTAGGAATATTACATTAAATATTAAGAAAAAAATACACCAACATTATTGAAAACCACATTTACATGGACACTACATTCCTTCATAGTTAACATTGCATGGGGTAATCTGAGGATATGAATAAGAAAAGGGTGAGCTATAAAGCCCAATAAGGGAGTAAAAAAGTCATAACACTAATAATAAAATAAATTTTAGGTAATATTCATATCAATGGAGCATAAGAGAACCATGAACATAAATCCATGATATATAATTATTGTCATAACATGGAGATGTATGAACAACATTTCACATGATATTTGCTTGAGCCAAGGCTCATTGCACATGGAGCATGAGTAAACCCCAATTGCACATGAATTAGCATGAGACAACACTCATTAAACATGAATTAGCATGAGTAAACCCTCATTGTACATGATGTATCATGATATTATTCATTACTCAATGCATTAGAGCGCTACCAGGGAACACCATTCTTAATCTTTTCATTTCATGCATAAGTGTACCATATATACCATATAACATGGATTAATTAAAAATCCTACTTTATTCCACGAATAATAGGTGTGGAATACATAAATTTTTCTCCTAAATCAAAAATTAATTTTTCATAAAGGTGAATACCCTTGATAGAGAAAGGGTTATGGTATTCACTTACACGATGATTTTTGGAATATGAATGTTTGTTGAAACTTTAGTAGCAAAATGACGCCAACTAAAAATCGTAAAATGGGTTGATGAGAGAGAAAGGGGTCTCTAATAATATATATGTGAAATTGATTGTATGGGGTCATGTAACAAAGTATCTCAACATATTTAATCAAATTTATGTTCATAATATAAAATTATTTCTTGAATGAAAAGGAGGAAAGAGAAATCCCTTACAGAATTTTAAAATGGTAACTAGTGTACATCGGATGAATTATTGAGAAATAAAGGGGTATCTCAACATTAAAACATAATGAGGTTAGTATAAGTATGGTGAAAAATCATTCCGCAACATTTTT
Organism: Viscum album; assembly: GCA_963277665.1. NCBI lineage: Eukaryota > Viridiplantae > Streptophyta > Magnoliopsida > Santalales > Viscaceae > Viscum > Viscum album. The sequence continues at coordinate 1,035,608,909 of OY728122.1, read as the reverse complement.
AATTGAAAATAAAAAGCTTAAAAATATATGGAAACTTGGACATAAATATGAATGGAAGGAATGTGAGGATCCTTTACTTGGAAGTGTGATCCCAGAGGCATTAGAGATGCTTGAGAGAGGATTTATGGGACATTGGGTCACATTGGAAAATTCTAGAGAGAATAGGGCAGAGTACGGTAAGGCTCCAAATCGTTTTAGTGAAGTGTATTGGGTGATTGAGTTGGTTTATATAGGAATGCAGAGGGAATTCTTTATTGTTTATGTTTTTGACACTACACGTTAAAATAAACAAAAACAAAAAACATACTATTGTTTTTTAAAAAGTTTTGTTCCAATTTGGAGTGGAAAGAATTATTTTATATGTAAAATTTTCAAACATAATAAAATATTATGAATTCTTATGTGGTGGTGAGTCACACTCTCAAGGAAATCAAGTTAAAATGTAAAAATATTTTATAAGTTTTTAGGGTACACTAAGGAATTAAAAAATTAATAAAAATAAATATAATCAAATTATTTGAAAGGTAAAACATATATTGGTAGAATAACCAATTTTATAGTGTTTTTAGATAAATATTGGGTAATTATGATGCCAATGAACGCATTATATATTTAAACGGTATTTAACATTTACCCAAAAATTTCACTGTCTTTGCAAATTATGAAAAAAAACACAATTAGATAATTTCGACGTCCTGAGACCAAAAATAATCTTTATTTTTTCTAAATAATTTTTTAAATATGTGAATTTTTACATTGAAAATAAAAGTTGACATTAATTGGAAATTCATGGGTTTTGAACAAAATTTCATACAAACCTTATTAAAAATTTCAATTGTATTCATAAAAAAATTGTACGATAATTTATATTTAATAAAAAGAAATTTTGGAATAATATTTTATTAAAATATTTTTTAGTTAAAAAATCCATTAATTATTCAAAAAATATATTAATTTAATATTAAGTAAAAATACTATATGTTATCTGAAATCATTTAAAAAGTAACAATAATAAAATGAATGAATATTATTTATACAAAAATAATGCACATAATTTTTAAAAGTAATTTAAAATCTGAAATCATAAAACCATGGAGTTTCATATGTTTTATATAACCATTTTAGATAATAAAACTTTTAATTAGACTAAGAAAAAATTTCATTAATAAATGTTTGGGTCATTGTAGGCAGTTTTTAAAAAGGAATTTTTGACTGGTCCCATCGCAAATACCCCTTCCATGGTTTGGCGCACATCAAACACTAATACTATTGTGATGGAGATATTTCAAGTTGAAAATTCCATTTTTAAATAGTTTATATATACAAATATATTTATATTATATTTTATAAAATATTCTTCCCCATTAAAAAGACAAACAACCAATTTATAAACTCAAAAACATTAAACTATAAATTCATTATTATCCCCAAATTTTCACTTCCATTTATTAACAAGACTAATAATGACACCATTATAATTATTATAATCCAATAAATGAAAGGAATATTCCATTCAAGGCCATAAATAAATTCCAAATATTAAATTATTTTCATCTCAATGAAATTTTTATCATTTAAAATAATTTAAAAACTAAAATAAAATGTTAACATCAAATTTTTATATATTTATATAGTTTTAGGATGATTATTCTTATATATATTATCTATTTTACTTTTAAATTTTCGGTTTCCCTTCTATTTCATTTCTCTAGTTAGTTATTATCACATAGATTCATTTTTATAAAGTATAGTTTCTTAAATAAAAGTGTGGTTGGTTATTTTTTCTTACATCCTTAATCAAAGTTTTATACATGTTTCCAGTTGATATAGGTAAAGTACTACTATGATTATTATTACATTACAGAACTATACACCATCTGATGACCAATATGTGGATGGTACAAGGTGGTATATATGGACTATCACAGGTTCTTGTGGGATCACAGTGGTCTGATCTAAGTCAGAATGGTGTCTAAGTGGTTTAATTCCTAGAGAAGGATTATTGAGATTATTGACTGATAATGATTAGTTTGATAATTGAGAGAATAATTTATATGGTGGAATTTATTATTATTATCATAATAGGGAAAGTAATATAGAATTATTAGAAGAAATATTTTGGTAGTAAGACATTGATAACATGTTAGTCAACCCCAAATGATAAGGAATCAATTGCAGTGTAGTAGTATGTTGGTAAATTCATTACATAGTATCTAAAAAGTAATTTTCGTATATTTATAGTGTCATCACACCATGATAATATCTATTAATTATTTTCTAATATTATTTAACAGAAAATGAATCCAATAGATAACCAACTCATATTTATGTGTTGGGTTGTGCTGAGCATATTCTAGAGCGTGAGAATATCAATAATGATGAAATTAGTTACATGGTGCTAATTTAAGGATCCAATTTTCTAGAATTTTATTCCCACGTTATGAAAATATATAACTCTAATATTATTAAAATCGGAACACCTTATTATATGGAGGATGGTGTTTCCCACTAATGGGGTTATCCATAAGGTATGTAAGGTAAATGCATATTAGAAAAATAATCCACCCAGTTGCCAAATTATTCACAATCCTCAGTTATATGTAATTGGTTTGAGTACAAAAATCATGTTTTTTTATTTTCCTATGACATCCACCAACAATATTTCTATTATTTTTATTTTCTATTTATGTGGTGTAGACAGACAATTTATGGTAGTTTTTATAAGAAACCGTAATGAAATTTACCAAACATGGATAGAGTTCAATGATTAATGATTGAATCATTATCTAAAAATACCAAAGATGGTCATCATTGGAGGGAGATGGACCCTCTTCAGGGTAACATTTCCATAACCAATAATATGATAATGTTTTTGAATGATTCACTCCTTCGATATGATTTAGAATTAATTTTTTGAATTCATTTGGTTGTTAGTCCCTTCATATTAAGCATTAAGTCGATGATATGTCTCTTGGTTTCCCCTATTATTTTAGAAACCAATGTATAGAATTGATTGAATATATGTTCTTATTATAAGACCACCATGGTACATGACAGGTTAGGGATGCCGGGTTTTTAATTGCATAGATTTTTTAGGGATGTCTTTCTATTACTGTCATCATTCATATAATATGATTTCTTATTATAGGTTCTATATTCTTCAAAGATGTTATTCTCAGTGTAGTGTGTTGATTATACTATATCTAGTGTTGGGTGATACTTTTTATGATTGGAATCACTACATATTGGTATTCATCATCAAAAAAAGTGTTCTAAAATTCAGGAATTAGATTATTATGTATGATGGAAAAATATAAACAAGTTGTATCAATAGGATTTGATGTACAATATATGTGCTCATTCACTAGAACTCATACTCATATAGTTTATTATTTTCCATTCTTTTCATTTATTTATTTTATAGATTAACCCTTTTTAAAAATATAAAGATTGTTGGAGGTTTCCTATTAATGAGAGAGGGTAATTGTGGGATTCTGCCATGTTAGGATGATACCCGATGACATAATAAATGTTATTAAATTTATGGTTTGAAAGTATCATGATTTTTTGTATATTTTAGAATATGAGTATGGGTTCACCATTAATAGATAATAATAGATACCCATAGAATGTTTATTTCTTGTCATTATCATATAATTCTATTACATATTTTTTAATTATATGTTTGTGTTGGGTTCTCTTATTGTTTATTGGTTAGACTCTCTAATATAAAAAAGGATGATATTTTAGTTTAGTGAGTACTTGATTTTTTTTCAATGGAATATGTACGGCCTACTAAAACTATAGAGAAGAACCAGTATGCTCTTAGAGTTCTAGGATAGATTTTATTGAAAAAATATTCAGTTTTATGGGAGTAACATTTCACATGATTCATTTTTAAGTCACTATAGAAATCTTGAAGTCATTTTAATGTATATATGAGTAATAAATTAAATTTATTTTTTTATATGAATTATAAATCATTTTCATTCAAATATTTATTCATCCCAAAATTGAGATAAATCATGGGGTGAGCATCTCAATAATTTCGATGTTGTTCATAAATTTATTGAGACCACCAACAGTGTTATGGTTCTGAAATTGTAAGTTCATTATATTAGATATCCATTCTGTGGGTATTTATATATTTAAATGCCGAAAAATGGATATTCTACATGAAACATGAGTCAATAATACCCTATGGGACTATAATAGAACATTTATTATGTGGTAGTAGAACTCCCTAATATGAATTTAATGCAGATATGATGGAGTATATATATGTCATGAAATCCATGTTATAAATAGTTGTAATGGGGTATATAGGCATGATATGTTTTTTATAGCATTGATAAAAATAACATCATAAAAATTATGTGGGGGAGCGTCTGAGTATTGTGATATTTATTGTCGAATCATGTGTGATTTGGTAGTTTCAGAAAATATTCAAGAATAATTCTATAGATAGTTAAGAGTTTATCAACCTATTTCAATATTAGATATTTTTACTCCCAATAGACTCTTATTCATTCTAGTGATGATCAATTAGAACTAGGTTTTCATTATTTTGTATTATTCCGTAGGGGCTCAGAATTAATTAAGAATTTTTTTTCAATATATAGAAAGTCTATATATATATATATTGAAGGATTGTTTTCTACATGTTGAGTTTTTTCACTCAAGTTTTTTCAGGTGTATCATTATGTGTAGGGGAAACAAATTATGGTTATCATTATGAATTGGGACTATGTACATCATATTTTCATTGGAGGAGTAGTGTACTAAATATATTTGACCTCCAATTTGATCAAACCAAGTGACACATACCTCAAGAAAAGTTTTTTTTATTGTAAAGTTCATTGAGCAATGGAAAGGGTATAAGTAACAAAGTTGGATAATATATCATATATATTTTAGATAGCCATAACATATAAAAAATAATATATTCAATAATAATCACATGATAAAACATTAAAAAATTAAATATCATTGATTTATGAAATCAGAAAAACAAGGATTACTTTATAAATAAATGAGTAGAAGTATTGTCACATGGCCATACTAATAGAAATGTCACCTATAATATAAAAATATAAAAGATAAACATAATAAATATGTTGAGGAAAATATAAAAAGGCTAGTTCATGAGAAAATTTCCAACATCACATTCTAAATTTAGTAAATCTCTAAAAATTATCCTTTTGAGATGGTCCCTTTACCTCATTCTTATAAGTATAATGTTTTCTTGTTTACCACAATACCAAAGTAATATATGAGTACAACTTTTTATTCCACCAACCTTGGAGACCTCAAAAATATATAAAAGGAAATTTTGAATTCATAGTGAATATTAATAGGTGAGATATATATGAAATTACATTAAAAGTAAATTTTTCACACCCACAGGTATTTTAGAGTCACCTTGTGTGATGAAATAATTATTTATTTAGTTGTTCTATTTCAATGAACATATCACAATAAAATAAAAGAAAAATAGGGATAAATTATCTCTTATATTACATTATAAAATATCATAATGAATCTTAATAAACATATATAATGATATAGGATGATTTGGATAAGAGAACACATGTTTTTATCATCTCAACTAATAAGAGGATTATGACAACCCTGCTTTTTATAACAACTTAAACATGCTTTATTACATAAAACTTCACTTGATACAACAAAGAAGATCGAGAGGTTTAGTGTCTTTGGGGCTTAGGATCATTACATAAAAACTTTAAACTTGAAATACAACATCCTTATTGAAAACTTCCTTTACATGACCACTACATTCCTTCGTACTTAGCATTGCATGGGATAACCTGAGGACATGCATAAGAAAAGGCTGAGCTATAAAGCCCAGTAAGGGAGTACACAATGAATAACATGAGGAGTACAATACATGTTAGGCAATAGGCATATCACTAGAGCATATGAGAGACATGAACATAAAGGCATGATAAAGCATGATAATCATAACATGAAAATGTGGCAACAACACTTAACATTGAATTACCATGAGCCAAGGCTCATTGCACATGGAGCATGAGTAAACCCTCATTGCACTTGAAGCACGAGTAAACCCTCGTTGCACTTGAATTAGCATGCGTCAACACTCATTGCACATGATGTATCATGATACTATAATTTACCCAATGCATTGGAGCGCTATAAAGGGCACAACTTCTTAAACATTTCATTTCATGCATAAGTGTGCCACATGGATCATAAAACATGGATTCATAAAACATAATCATTTCTTCCACGATAAAGGAAAGTGGAATTCATACATGAAACTTTATAATCAATATGTAAATGTGCATAAAGGTGAATACCCTTGATGGAGAAATGGGCATGGTATTAACTACACAAAGACATTGGCTTAGAAAATCGGTGTGATTTCGGCAGCGTAACTGCGTGACATAAGAATTCATAAAAAAGTCTGATGAGAGAGAAAGGGGTTCCTCATCATATTAACATGTAATGGACAGTAAGAAGGTCATATAGATACATGTCCCAACAATTGAAAAGGAATTTATATTCATGATACAAAAGTATTGCTTGAATATAAAAGAGGAGAAAAAGGTTCCTTTCGGAATTTCGGCATAGTAACGGGTGTACATGGGTGGCATTTAATGAGAGAGAAAGGGGTCTCCCATAATTCAAACAATAAGAGGGCAGTATGGGAGTGGTGCGAAACCATACCCCAACATTCATAAATGAAATTAGAAGGGCAATACAACATAAAGAAAAATTGACAAAAATGAGAAAGGAAGAAAAACCCTTACTTGGAAGTGTGCTTCCAAAGGCTAGAGAGAGGCTTGTGAGAGGCTTCTTGGGAGCTTGGGGCACCTTGAGAGGATTCTAGAGAGAGTAGGGCAGAGGTTGGACGAACTTAAAGGGCTTTGGGTGAGGAGGAAGTGGGAGCTTGGGTGGGTTTATATAGGAAAGGTGAGAGAATTCTTTATTATTTAGGTTTGGGACCCCTTATATTAAAATAATCCAAACCAAAAACCCTCCCATGGTATTTGCCCATGGTTTCTGGAAAAGGAAAGAGGAAAACAATATTTTACAAGGCCAAGGTCCGAACTTATTAAAAAATTAGGGTTTCTTATGTGGAGGTGAGTCACACTCCCATGGAAATTAATTTAAAAAGGCAAAGTGTTGAATAAGTCTTGAGGGCTCCATTAATGCTTTGAAAAGTGAGTCAAACAAACCCAAAACCTCATTATTTTAATGATAAAACACATATTGGCCGAACATAAGGATTATGGTATTTTATTACATCACCATTGGGTCATTATGATGTCATAAAACACATTATATATTTAAATGGTATTTAATTTTTACCCAAAAATTTGACTGTCTCAGAAAATTATGAAAAATTCACCGTTGGATAATTTCGACGTCCTGATTCCAAAAATAATATTTATTTTATCTAAATAATTTTCTAAATATGTGAATTTTCACTTTTAAAATAAAAACCGACATTTATAAAAAATTCACGGGTTTTGACAGAAATGGCTTTCAAACCTTAATAAAAATTTTAATTGCATTCATAAAATTATAAGATCATTTATATTTAATAAAAATTAATTTAATAATAATATTTTATTAAAATATTATTTAATTCAAAAATCCTTTAATTTAATAAAATATAATTCTTAATTAAATAATAACTAAAAACAGCGTTTGTACTTTAAAAACTAATTACAATGTATCAAAAATGACTAGAAATTATATTCATTATTATATACAAAAATAATGTACATGAACATGGTGCTACTTATTTGTTACATAACCCCTTAAAATAGCCGCATAAGACCTAAGGGTAAGGTGTGCGATGGTGACAGACTCTTGGGGTTGCTCGGATAACATCGCTCGAGTGGTAATCTCTATCAACTTCCATTTTTCCCGTAGACGATCACGTTCAAGCTTGACTTGATGAAGCTAAGCTTGGGCTTGGTCAAGGGAAAAGCCCAAAGACGCCACCTCCTTTCCGAGCTCCGACAAATGGGCTTCGTAAGGGGCAATTCTACTGGATGAGGCCATCACTTCCTTTGTCTGAGTAGAAAATTGGTTCGTTAAAGCCTTATATTTAAACTACCCAGATGATCACTGTTCAACGGCTATAAAAGTAACGGTCACAAATCATAATGTTAAACTAAAGAAGTTGACATCTTATAAAAACATTTTTCAAAAAGAAACATTTAACTGGATCAAGAGGGATTTTCCATTAATGAAATTTTGGGTCGTTACAACATTCCCCCCTTAAGAAATTTCGCCCTCGAAATTTTCCTTTTCCCACACTAAAACAAATGTGGGTAACTTAGCTTCATCATATCCTCCGACTCCCAAGTTGCTTCTTCAAACTTGTGGTTTCTCCACAACACCTTGACGAGGGGCATTGTCTTATTTCGTAGAACTTTTTCTCTACGATCTAAGATCTTCACTGGTTTCTCCTCATAAGAAAGATCGTCTTCTAATTGTACCACCTCAGAAGAGAGTACATGTGAAGGGTCTGGTATGTACTTCCTTAAGAGGGATACATGGAAGACATCATGCACCTTGGCCATAGTAGGTGGAAGTGCTAGTCGATAGGCCACAGCCCCAACACGATCAAGAATCTCGAAGGGGCCGATGTACCTTGGACTTAACTTCCCTTTCTTTCCAAACCTCATGACCTTCTTCCACGGAGATATGCGTAAAAACACCATGTCTCCGACTTTAAACTCAAGGTCTTGTCGACGATTATCTGCATAACTCTTCTGTCGACTTTGGGTTGCCTTGATATGCTGCTGAATGGTTTTCACCTTCTCCACCATTTCTTCGACCATTTCTGGTCCAAGCAGCTTACGTTCACCGACCTCATCCCAACATGCCGGTGTTCTACACCTTTTCCCATACAGGGTTTCATATGGTGCCATTTGGATGCTCGAGTGGAAACTATTATTATAAGAGAACTCAACTAGAGGAAGATGTTGATCCCATCCTCCTTTAAAGTCCATTGAGCACGCTCTCAACATATCCTCAAGTGTTTGGATAGTCCGCTCGGATTGGCCATCAGTTTGAGGATGATAGGCCGTACTGATGTTCAGTTCAGTATTCAGAGCATGTTGAAGACTCTTCCAAAACTTTGAGGTAAATCTTGGATCTCGGCCAGACACAATAGATAGTGGTACTCCATGCAACCGTACCACATCCCTGATATATATCCGTGCCAGTTGATCCAAAGAGAAATCCTCTCGAATAGCAATGAAGTGTGCAGTCTTTGTAAGACGATCCATAATAACCCAGATTGCATTGTTGCTTTTGGATGTCCTTGGAAGTCCAGTGACGAAGTCCATGGTGATGTTCTCCCATTTCCATTCTGGTATGGGCAATGGTTGCATCATCCCCTTAGACTTCTGCCTCTCTGCCTTCACTTGCTGACACACCAGGCACATTGATGTATATTCGGCGATCTCCTTCTTCATATTATCCCACCAAAAGTTTTCTCGGAGATCTCGATACATCTTTGTGCTCCCTGGGTGAATAGAGAAATTTGAACTATGTGCATCATCCAAAATTTCCTTCTTTAGCTCCGAACATGATGGGACACATAGTCTTTTCCCAAACCACACAATTCCTTCTTCATTAACATTAAACTCTGAGGATTTTCCCTTTTTGATAGCTTCCACTTTTCCTTGGATTCTCGCATCATCCTTTTGAGCATCCTTTAACCTTTCCAAAAGAGATGGTTGAGCAATCATTTGTGAAAGGATTGATGATGTTCCCTTCTTTATGATTCCCACATCCATCTTCATAAAGTCTAAGAAGATTTGATCCTTCTCAATTCTCATCATTGATAGAATTGCTGGATCCTTCCTACTTAGGGCATCCACCACCTTGTTCGCCTTCCCAGGGTGGTAATGTATTGAACAGTCATAATCCTTTATGAGCTCTATCCATCTTCTCTGGCGCATATTATGCTCTTTCTGTGTGAATATATACTTAAGACTCTTGTGGTCAGTATATATCTCACATTTCTCTCCATATAGATAATGCCGCCAGATTTTCAAGGCAAAGATTACCGCCGCCAACTCCAGATCATGCGTTGGATAGTTTCGATCTTGGATTTTCAACTGTCTTGAGGCATAGGATATCACTTTATCATTCTGCATCAGCACACATCCTAAGACCTTCTTCAAAGCATCACTGAATACCACAAAAAGCTCCCCACTTGTGGGTAATGTGAGCACAAGTGCAGTGATAAGACTCCTTTTCAACTCCTTGAAGCTTTCTTATCATTCATCACTCCAAGCAAACTTTACTCCCTTTCGAGTTAGCTTGGTAAGAGGGTTGGACAATCGTGAGAAGTTTCTCACAAATCGTCGATAATATCCAGCTAACCCCAAGAAGCTACGGATATCAGTTACCGATGTTGGCCTTGTCCATCCCTCAATTGCATCTGTTTTGGAGGGGTCCACAGATATCCCATTTCTTGTGATGATATGGCCCAAGAATGAGACCTCCTTCAACCAGAACTCACACTTGTTGTACTTGGCATAGAGCTTCTCCTTGCGCAAAGTCTCCAGTACAGTTCTTAAATGCTCCTCATGGTCCTCCTTGGTTTTCGAGTATATTAGAATATCATCTATAAAGACTACCACAAATTTATCTAGGTAATCTCTAAAGACTCTATTCATCAAGTCCATGAATATTGCTGGAGCATTGGTGAGTCCAAAAGGCATTACTATGAATTCATAGTGCCCGTACCTTGTACGAAAAGCAGTCTTGGGGATATCTTCCTTCTTCACCCTTACTTGATAATATCCCGACCGCAAGTCGACCTTGGAGAAGTATTGAGCTCCACGCAGCTGATCAAACAAGTAATCGATTCTTGGGAGAGGATACTTGTTCTTTATCGTGATTTTGTTAAGTTCACGATAATCGATGCAAAGCCGCATTGACCCATCCTTCTTCTTGACGAAGAGGACTGGTGCACCCCATGGTGATGCACTTGGGAGTATAAACCCTTTATCCAGATTCTCCTGTAGTTGTTTCTTCAGTTATTCAAGCTCAACCACAACCATTCTATATGGAGTCTTGGATATTGGTAGAGCCCCAGGTATAAGTTCAATTGAGAACTCAACATCTCTTCTTGGAGGAAGACCAGGAAGTTCTTCGGGAAATACTTCAGCGAATTCCCTCACAATAGGCATTTCTTCAAGGGTGGTTTCTTCCTTGGACTCAATCATCTGATCCATATATGCATGCTCATAAGGCAGTAATATCCATGCTTGAGATGATGGAGCTAAAGGAGATTCATCTTCCTCCTGACACTTGTAAAGAATCGGGGGTTGATTCTCCATATGGAGTGTGATTTCCCTCTCCCGACAATTTATGTTGGCTCTATATAAGGAAATCCAATCCATGCCAAGAATTGCATCAAATTCCACCAAAGGGAGTATGACGAGGTTCGCCGGGAAATTCAATCCACAGATTATAACATGGGAGGACTTATACTCATGGGATGCAATGATTGCCCCATTTTCCGTACTCACCGACATCTTTACTTCCATGATTTGTGATGGTGGAGGGATTATTCTACTAAACTTTTGAGATATAAAAGAATGCGTAGAACCTGAATCAAAAAGTATGTTCGCTATTCTTGAATGAATAACTAGCGTACCTGTCACCACTTCGTTGTCGGGGTTCACTTCGGCAAAAGTGATGGCAGAAGCTCTTCCTTGCTGTCTTGGAGGTTGTTGATTTCCTCCGATAACCCTTGGATTAGGGCACTGATTCGCAAAATGACCCGGTTCTTTGCATTTGAAGCATTGAACAACGCGTTGAGGTTCGAACGGAGCGTTCCTCCCCTCCGTCGCAGCCGCGGGTCCTTTTTGCTGACAGTTAACAGCTAGGTGCCCTTCTCTTCCACACTTAAAGCATTTTCTTGTCCCCCTAAGGCAATTTCCAGGGTGCTTCTTTCCACACTTTTGGCAAGTGGGGTGCTGGAATTTCTTAGCGTCGTTGGATTTATCCATCGGACCACCAGCATTGAAGTCCACCTTCCGCTTCTTGTCCCCATGATACCCCTGTGATTCTCCGATCTCCATTTCAACCATGAGGGCACATCGGACAATTTCCTCATAGCTGTCGAAGTCACGGATCACTAATGCTTTCCGCAAGCTAGGCTTCAGCCCACCAAAGAAGCGGTCAACCTTGCATTCGGGGGTAACGACAAAGCCGGAAGCATATCGTGCAAGCCTTGTGAAGTTTTCCTCGTACGCTCCCACATATTCCTCATTTTTCTGCTTGAGGGAAAGGAAGTCCCTTTCCATCTTAAGACGGAGGGTGCGTGGAAAATATTTATCGAAAAACATCTTCCGGAATACCTTCCATTCCAAAGCCTCAATCTCCTCCTCAGGCTTCGTATTTTTGATCAACGTCCACCATTGATCAGCTTCACCCTCCATACGATAAGCCGCCAGGAGAACCATCTCTTTTTCAGAGCATTGGAGGATGGAGAATATCTTTTCAATGGAGTTGATCCATTGTTCAGCAATCGTGGGATCGGATGATCCACTAAAAGTATGAGGCCTTTGTCTTATGAAGCTTTCAATAGTGACTTGTTCTTTCTTAGGGGGGGGGGGGGTTGAACGTTCCTCTTGACCAGTGTTTCTATTCAAAACTTGAGTTAGCTGAGAGAGAAGCGTGACAAAGTTCGCGATTCCCGCTCCCATTGGATTGGGCATCTCATTGGTACAATCATCACACTGATCTTCACAACGGTTGTTAACCCGAGTTCTCCTATTACCGGCCATTGGCTGAAATAAAAGGAAAGTTAGGGGTAACACATAGAGGGTAATACAATGACAAAAGTTGATGACTTATAAATAAACTTTAATCTCATTAACTAATGAGTCTATAGGATTCAATCCAGGATTTTCATGATCTTCCTTCTAACATATATTCTTAGGGGCATTTTTCCCTTAATAAGGGTTCATACTAAGATTGTGAATTTATCGAAACATATCCCCCGGGAGTGTCGTAACCAAGAGTGCAGCAAGGCCCGTTTTCGTGCACCAGTTCCCGTTCGAGGCTAGCTCAAAGCGGTGTTTTCGGGTTTTACCCCTAGGATACATATGTGCCAGAGCCGCCTCTACCTGCTCGTATCCAAACAGGGATGTATTTGTTTGATAAACCACTTACTTAGAATTTACCAAAACTTAGGGATGTTTTTATTATGCTTAGTCTTGTATCTAAGGCTTTACTAGGGTTTCCTAATCGCAAAAATAACTAAACCTATCCTCTGATACCAACTATGACAACCCTGCTTTTTATTACAACTTAAACATGATTTATTATATAAAACTTAACTTGATACAACAAAGAAGATAGAGAGGATTAGTGTCTTTGGGGCTTAGGATCATTACATAAAAACTTTAAACTTGAAATACAACATCCTTATTGAAAACTTCCTTTACATTACCACTACATTCCTTCGTACTTAGCATTGCATGGGATAACCTGAGGACATGCATAAGAAAAGGGTGAGCTATAAAGCCCAGTAAGGGAGTACACAATGAATAACATGAGGAGTACAATACATGTTAGGAAATAGGCATATCACTAGAGCATAAGAGAGACATGAACATAAAGGCATGATAAAGCATGATAATCATAACATGAAAATGTGGCAACAACACTTAACATTGAATTAACATGAGCCAAGGCTCATTGCACATGGAGCATGAGTAAACCCTCATTGCACTTCAAGCACGAGTAAACCCTCGTTGCACTTGAATTAGCATGAGTCAACACTCATTGCACATGACGTATCATGATACTATACTTTACCCAATGCATTGGAGCGCTATAAAGGGCGCACCCTTCTTAAACATTTCATTTCATGCATAAGTGTGCCACATGGATCATAAAACATGGATTCATAAAACATAATAATTTCTTCCACGATAAAGGAAAGTGGAATTCATACAAGAAACTTTATAATCAATATGTAAATGTGCATAAAGGTGAATACCCTTGATGGGGAAATGGGCATGGTATTCACTACACAAATACATTGGCTTAGAAAATCGGTGTGATTTCGGCAGCGTAACGGCGTGACATAAGAATTCAAAAAAAAGTCTGATGAGAGAGAAAGGGGTTCCTCATCATATTAACATGTAATGGACAGTAAGAAGTTCATATAGATACATGTCCAAACAATTGAAAAGGAATTTAGATTCATGATACAAAAGTATTGCTTGAATATAAAAGAGGAGAAAAAGGTTCCTTTCGGAATTTCGGCATAGTAACGGGTGTACATGGGAGGCATTTAATGAGAGAGAAAGGGGTCTCCCATCATTAAAACAATAAGAGGGAAGTATGGGAGAGGTGAGAAACCATACCCCAACATTCATAAATGAAATTAAAAGGGCAATACAACTTAATGAAAAATTGACAAAAATGAGAAAGGAAGAAAAACACTTACTTGGAAGTGTGCTTCCAAAGGCTAGAGAGAGGCTTGTGAGAGGCTTATTGGGAGCTTGGGGCACCTTGAGAGGATTCTAGAGAGAGTAGGGAAGAGGTTGGACGAACTTAAAGGGATTTGGGTGAGGAGGAAGTGGGAGCTTGGGTGGGTTTATATAGGAAAGGTGAGAGAATTCTTTATTATTTAGGTTTGGGACCCCTTATATTAAAATAATCCAAACCACAAACTATCCCATGGTATTTGCCCATGGTTTCTGGAAAAGAAAAGAGGAAAACAATATTTTACAAGGCCAAGGTCCGAACTTATTAAAAAATTAGGGTTTCTTATGTGGAGGTGAGTCACACTCCCATGGAAATTAATTTTAAAAGGAAAAGTGTTGAATAAGTCTTGAGGGCTCCATTAATGCTTTGAAAAGTGAGTCAAAAAAACCCAAAACCTCATTATTTTAATGATAAAACACATATTGGCCGAACATAAGGATTATGGTATTTTATTACATCACCATTGGGTCATTATGATGTCATAAAACACATTATATATTAAAATGGTATTTAATTTTTACCCAAAAATTTGACTGTCTCGGAAAATTATGAAAAATTCAACGTTGGATAATTTCGACGTCCTGATTCCAAAAATAATATTTATTTTATCTAAATAATTTTCTAAATAAGTGAATTTTCACTTTTAAAATAAAAACCGACATTTATAAAAAATTCACGGGTTTTGACAGAAATGGCTTTCAAACCTTAATAAAAATTTTAATTGCATTCATAAAATTATAAGATCATTTATATTTAATAAAAATTAATTTAATAATAATATTTTATTAAAATATTATTTAATTCAAAAATCCTTTAATTTAATAAAATATAATTCTTAATTAAATAATAACTAAAAACACCGTGTGTACTTTAAAAACTAATTACAATGTATCAAAAATGACTAGAAATTATATTCATTATTATATACAAAAATAATGTACATGAACATGGTGCTACTTATTTGTTACATAACCCCTTAAAATAGCTGCATAAGACCTAAGGGTATGGTGTGCGATGGTGACAGACTCTTGGGGTTGCTCGGATAACATCGCTCGAGTGGTAATCTCTATCAACTTCCATTTTTCCCGTAGACGATCACATTCGAGCTTGACTTGATGAAGCTCAGCTTGGGCTTGGTCAAGGGAAAAGCCCAAAGATGCCACCTCCTTTCCGAGCTCCGACAAATGGGCTTTGTAAGGGGCAATTCTACTGGATGAGGCCATTGCTTCCTTTGTCTGAGTAGAAAATTGGTTCGTTAAAGCCTTATATTTAAACTACCCAGATGATCACTGTTCAACGGCTATAAAAGTAACGGTCACAAATATTAACATTAAACTAAAGAAGTTAACATCTTATAAAAACATTTTTCATAAAGAAACATTTAACTGGATCAAGAGGGATTTTCCATTAATGAAATTTTGGGTCGTTATTAGGATTGAACACGACATAGTGGTGTAAGGTCATGGTGAAGTCATGACTAACGTAAATGAACATAAATTTCATGATTCTTAACCCAAGAACATATTAGTATCAGTAAAATTGGAATGTATATGTTTCTCAGCCCATAATTATCTCATTTTAATACTATTATATTTTATTAAATAACTAATATTGGGTAATTTCTTGGATAACATGTGGTACACAAAACAATGATCTTAAATGAACAAAAAAATATTATAGTTTAAATATGTTAATTATAACAAAGTCATTAAATTTGATTGTAAAAAACTATTATTTTAATTATGAAATATATATAAAGAACAACAAAATAAAAATCCAATGATTAATTCTTATGAAATATATACTATTTTTTAAGAAAAAAAATCCAGATTCATAAATTTATTTTCTTGAAAATTGATTTCCATTTCATATAGTGATAAATTATTATAATTAATTTCTAGATCATTTATAAATTTTATTTCATAAAAATGATATAAAATTTTATGTCACCATATAGAAATTATGTTTTGGTGAACTTTTGTGATGTTTTTGAAGAAGTTAACCTTTTAGTGAATAGTAAAAAAATTTGAGTTTTTATGATATATACTATATTTTTAGATACCAAAAAGACACAACCATAATATATATATTTATGAAACATATTTGTTGAATAAATTATGAAAATTATACTACAAATTTCATTAAAATTTTATTCAAACTCATAAATTAAAATTTATTCCATATTAAAAACAAATAAAATTTTTGCTGCAATCATAGAGCTTCTACAACATTGGAAAAGACAAATTTGGTATCCTCAAGATAATATATGAGATATAATAAAAAATGGTAGGATTATTAATAAATATAAAATATTAAAAACTATTTTTATGGTTAAATATGAATTTTCGAGTTATATAACAAGTGGTTTATAAAAAATGATTATGTGATGCTTGTGTAATGTCGGAAAAGTCATAATAAAATATTAAATAAGTTATTATCACATTAATATAATTGAAAATAAATATTTTTTGAATAAATTTGTTTATTTTTGTAATACTAAAATTATTTTCTTGATGGTGATTTTGGTTTAGATTTTATTTATTAAATAAATACATTAAATTATTATACAATGATAACACACTAATTATAAAAGTAATTCAAAAATAAAATAAATGATATTAAAATTATTCTATTTGAGTCAATTAATGTAATAACTAAATTATGTAGAAGAATATGATGATTTTGAGGTGTATCAAAATATACATATTGATTTTTTTTAATTTTCATGTTGTTATTAAATTCAAATGAATGTAGTCTATTAAAAAAGGACATTAATGATATTTTAAAAAAATTAAAAGAAATTTAAATGATTTACAATTTCAAAAAATTATATATTCATTAAACCAAGTTCATTATAGTTTATAATACCAACCATTATATTTTTTATGGTGAATTTTTACATTTATATTAACTATATTGACCCTCTCTCAGAAAAAACATTTTTGTCATGATAAGTTTTTAAAGGGTAAATGATCAGTTAAAACCAAAATATATTCATAATACGTATTAAAACATGCGTAAATTTTATTTTATGAATTTAATTAAACACTTATCACATCAATAATGAAATTTATATTTCCAATGGTATTTATTTCATGAAAATTCAATATATATGTTTTTTAAATCAAAGAATGTTTCAATACTTTATTTTCTTTGTTTTCAACAAATTTTATGTCTTCACATAGTGACAAGTAATATATATGAGATAATATAGGTAAATATATTTATTATAATAATGTTATTTTCATGATAGAAAATTATTTATAATTATTTTTAATTTTATAATGACCATTATTCTTATAGAATACAGATGCATTATTTCTTTAATTAATAAAAATGATAATAAAAATTTTCAATAAAATATAATTTGTGTATGTTAATTTGTCACCAACGAGCCCGTACCCGATTGGTAAGGGCTCTTTCTTAGCATCCAAGAGACCGAAGTTCAAAACCAGGTGGAGGCGAATATTTGGGGGTACTGTAGCAGTACTGTAGAAGGTAATGTAGTGGGCACTATAGAAGGCACTGTTCGATACTGTATCAGCTGAGCTATTCACATGATTTGGGCTTTCGGGCCACATGTTTGGGCCTACGGGTCTCCAGGGACTTCTGGACATCAAAGGCCTTCAGGCTATAGGACCTTTGGGCTATTGAATACCATGAAGTGCCTAGTTCACATTGAGTAGGCCCCAGAAGATGATCAGAGCACCGGTAGTAGTCACCAGAAGCAGAGAAAACAGGATTGGAAGAATGAGAGGGTATGGAAACCGCCATCAGGACCAGGCACTGTGCATCTTTGAACGAGGCAATGCTAGACGATCAGCAATGCAGGTGGGGAGATAAAGGTGATCAATGAGGCCAAATCTAGGGGAGTGACAGTTCGAGTGGGCTAGGCATATGGGTCATGTTTCCAGCATGGTATGCCTCTAGGCCTTAGGGTCATGTATTATGGGTCATGTCGGGCCTTGTGCCTTCGGCCTACGTGTCATGTTCAGGTTCCCCATCAACCCTTAAAAGGGGGATTATACTAAATAAAATAAAAAAGAAGGCCTTCAGTCCATTTAGAGTATTTTAATTTGTCACATGAATATTATATTATAATATAGAAAAATATATATTTATTAACATATTATATTCATGTTTAAATATTTCCATTATGCCTTTCCAGTCAAATTAAATTAATAGTTTCTAAATTTATATCAATCAAATTTATAAAGAATTTCATTTTATTAAATTAAGTATAACAAAAAAATATTTTAAAAATGAAAATGGGATACGATATGGTCTAAAATTAAACCCATTTTACATTTATTTTCCACTAGGAACCATTTTTATTTAGATTTAATTTTTTATAATTTAATATTATGATTAATTACAAAAGTACTCCTCAACTAAATTATAAAAGGTCAACGCTAACATAAATAATTTACCAAAACCATTAGCCTTCTATATCGAGAAACATGTACGAATTTATCATCTAATCAACTTTATACACATTCTAGTATTGATGGTATTCTTAAAAGTCAAACCCTGTAGCCCTTATAGGAGATCTAAAAGTGTAATTTCGAAGAAGTACTAATCACATGAACTGATCTCTTTATTTTTATACTGTTAATTACCTCCAATAAGTATATGGATTGTATCCTAAAATAATAATTTAATAATACTAAATATTCATAAATGATATTATTAATATGATATATAAATTATAAATCCTCTATATAATATGAGAAGTGAAATTACTACTCATGTATATGCATGACTTACCATCTCCCCATTGAGGTACAATTCATTTATCATCACTATATATTATAGAAGGTTATTATGATGGGTTCACATTTCATATATTATACTTAAGACATAATTACACTTTTTAAAATATAATATCTTATCTACTGACATACCCTCCAATCATATCAGAAACGATAACAACATTCATTTGTATAAGTAGGTTACCACCCTTGTGATGTGATATGATTTATTTTTCATTTATATTTTATTCATAGGGTAATGTGGAATTAATTAACAAACATATATAATATATATGATATAATAATTATTCTAAAATAGTGAATTATTATTTACCTTTTATATTATTCAATCTATTGAAAAATGAAAACAACGTTCATGCATATATATGACATACCGTTTCTATTAAAGATGTAATTCAATTTTATAAATATATATTTTATTGATGAATCTATTTTTTATAATGAATATATATGTTATTTATATCATTAATAATATTATTTATGTGATGAAAAAGGAAAATTCCAGAGTAACATAACTACTAAATAAAAATATACATGATAAAATAAATAGTTAACACTATGAAATGTCAATTATAATATAGAATTATTGATAAAAAGGGTTTTCTAATGTTATAAATAGATCATAAATGATATTAAAAGAATAAAAATAATTCTATAAAATAAATATAGTAATTTAATTTTTTTACCATATCATAGAGTACTTTCAAGGAATGGTGACCTTGATTTATGTTATTTTCATCGCACATTAATTTTTTTGGTGTATATGACATATATACTATTAATATATTTATTAAAGTGTATATACTATCTATGAATTTTCTAATTCTAATTATAAAGAAAATTATTTTATTTAATATCCATCTATGTTTCTCTATTTAATGGGATTTATGATTCAGTTGATACTAAATCAGTAAGGGTTTTATATCATAACTTCATCAACATTTGGGTTTCCTTGTGTTTATAACTCTACAGAAGAATGATTCCCTTCCATGCTGTTGTATTTTTTTCTTTCAAAATTGTATTTAATTTGCCCTACATTTTATTTTTATTATATTTTTCCAATTTTTAACATTTTCAATAAATGTGGAGAATGTAATCCTCTATTAGACTTTAAAATGCGGTGCTTTATGACTTTTTCTATAAGACAGTGAAATAGAATTTTTTTAACTTAAATGGAATGAATTAATTTTTCCACCTTCATAAAAAATATTTATTTTGAAAATTTATTTACTATATTTTAATGTATTTTTCAATGAGAATATATTTAATAAAATGTTTGAATTTGTTTACAAAATATTTTATTTCAAAACGGAACAGTTATTTTCCACAAGAATGTATTAAAGATATATTAATGAAATCTATATTTATCAATAATAAATTCTTGATTTCACTTCTGATTTATTAGGGTTATAATCCATAGATACCATAATTATTATTTAATTTTCTGATTTAGGTTTTTGATATAATGTTTATGAACCACATTTTTTTCATTGGATATTTAGTGATCCAATGTTTATAAAACCTATGTATCTTCATGGGTTTTGATATTATTTATCAAACCAATTTTTTCATTATTTTGGTAATGTTGAATTATTTATGATTATATGGAACACATATGTATGATATTCATTATGTGACATGTGGAACCTATATCTCCCTCCATTCCACTGTGTAAAGATTAATAGGTCATGAGATAAACATGACTATAATGGGAAGTGAAAATAGTTTAGTAAAGAACTTTTTACACTATGATAATATTGAGATTTAACCATGACTACTATTATGTTTTGGGGATAAACTCATTCCACTATGATTTTATTGGAAAAAAGATTTTAATATGAATAAATGATTCTATATGATTATGTGTTTACCACAATTCTATGTCTTATGACAATGCAATACTCTCACAGACAATGTTCTTTGACTATTTTATGATTCATGTCATATAGAATTCGAATAATTATTCAATGAATTAATATTACGATCTATGATATGAAGGGTAATGTTTTATAATTATAATTTATTATTTTCAAACACTTAATTCTTTTTATTCTTATATGGTCCTTGATATTTAAAATATCCATCCTTTCTAAGCCTCGTATCTCACTAATTTTTACATATCCTTTCACCATGTTATGAAGAAAGGTTTCATGTATCATATGTTTAAAAAGGATGATATTGATTAATATCTCTTTGGGTGATGATATATAACTATTATAAACCCATTATTAATGATTCCACATTTTCAAATGAACATGAACTATATGATTCTCTCATGGATTATTATGTTATGAAAATAATATTTATCTAGTTCGATTTAAAATATATGTAGGATATGTATGGGTCATTATAATTAGTGTCATGATTTAATATGTTGTGTTTTATCCTATGTTCATTTTATTATACTCCCTTATGACATTGTAAGTGGTATAATGTTCTAGTGGATAATGATATTTCATGGAATTTTTTCTACAATGAGGTATATGTAACCCTTAGATTTAATGTGAAGTGTTATTTCAAAATTATTTTCTTATACATCTATGGATGTCATGTGAATGTTGTAAAATAAATTTTTATGATAATAAATCAATTAATATTGAAGATGGTGAGAAAATTTTTGATTTAGGTTTATCTATGTAAATTATTATTATATCATGGAGACTGTGTGATTAAAGTATATAATTTTTATTATATGAATTTATGAATGAATAATTATGACTTTATATAAAATTTGAATTTATATCATAAGAATATGTGATCGAATACTCATGTTTTATTATTCCAAACATAGATAAAATTATTTTAATGTATTTAAAATATTTTTATTTATGAAAGGATTTGTGTTGGACATTGAGTATTACTATTGAAGTTGTATTATTGTCGTATTTTTTCAAAAAAATGGTTATTAATTTTTGGAATTATATAACCTTGTGAAAATCATTTTTTTTCAAATTTCATAAGATAAGAAAAATAACCGTTTATCCATTCCTATAATTATACGATATGTAGATGTTGTATTAGTGATTTTGGAATGAAATTCCTCATGAATAGTCATTATTTATAGAAAAAAATATAATATTGTAGTGGACATTGATTAAATCATGAATTTCCACTTATCAAGTATTTTTATTTAATATTATATTAATCTAGATGGTATATCTATAAAAAACTATAGAAAATTTATCTTGGGAAAAAATATTATCTTATAACCTCAAATTCCAATGAATTGATAACCTTTTCACTCCTAATTGATTCATGGTTTTGTGGTTGAGAACATTTTCATGAACATTTTGTCAATTAATCTCTACTAGTCCATGGAATTTTCTTTCTATTCCATGTCTATTATCTCACTTCCACTGCAATTCTCATATTGGGGTAAATATTGGTGGCCTTTATACCTCTACGTACATGTTTTTAATAGGATGTTATGCAAACCCTTTTTACATTGTGGGATTCCACTAAGTAGTTTTAAAATTTCAATCCATTTATTACCAAGAAAATGTAAAACATGTAATTGTGAATCATACAAAAGGGGTTGGAATGAAACTCCTGGAAATTTTATAAAATATTTGTTAAAATTAAAAGTAATTTATTCGAGAAATTATTTTAAAAAAACACAATTAATTGGACAATGAAATATTATTTTTTAATATGACAATTATAACACATTCATTGTTTTAGTTGGATAAATAGTATTAATGTTTTTTTAAAAAAATATGTAAAGGAAAAAATCAACAAACAAATTATTAATTTATATGAGATAAGTATGTGATTTCCAATAAAGTTATTTTAGGCTTCTGAAATTTTTTATATTCATAAAAATTATTTATTTTTGTGAGAGAATATTATAACTAATTTATATAACCATTATAAATATTATTTAATAAAAAATTATCATTTTGGAAATTATAAAATAAAATTTATCATAGGGTGATTCTTTTAATTTTTCTAAAGAAGTTAATTTTTTTATCAACTCGAAAATCTTTAAAAAAATTAAATATAGTATCTTTTATGACACCAACTAAAAATTTACAAAATATAGAAATTTATGAATCATTGAAATGAATCTTGTGTGATAAATTAATAAAAATATAACACATAATTAATTGATAACATTAAAATTAGAATTTATTCAATAATAAATATTATATAATAGTGGTGACTCCTAACACACATGACATTTGATAAGTAAAATTTAGTGATGTTAAGAGAATATTTGAATTGTAATAATTCAATGTTTTAATTTTTCATAAAATATATAGTATAATATTCTCTTTTTATTGTTATAATTATTTATTGATTCATATAACTTGTGGCATATAAAAATGCATGTCCAGTTATTACGTATATTTGGAAACGTCAGAACACCATATTATATAATTTTTTATGACATATACCTGATA
This sequence comes from Viscum album, assembly GCA_963277665.1. Classification (NCBI taxonomy): domain Eukaryota; kingdom Viridiplantae; phylum Streptophyta; class Magnoliopsida; order Santalales; family Viscaceae; genus Viscum; species Viscum album. The sequence goes on along the minus strand of OY728122.1, from coordinate 1,035,585,205 downwards.
TAAAATACATATATAGCTAATATGAATGGTTATTTTGAGAATTATAAAATTATTTTATTATTTTTATTTAATATTAATTTTTGTATTTTATAAATTCCCTTAAATTCTTATACAATACCAAAAGGGTAATCATCACATCAACAGAAAAATAAAATAAATGAAATTCAACATATTATAAGTATCATAATTTTAGTTACTTAATGTGATCCATGAATTTTCAATTTTTATATGACATATCTAAGATTTTTATAAATATTTATTTTTTAGTTTATGTTTTTTATTGATAATATTAATGTCAATGTAATGAATATTTCTAAAGTTATACATTACTAATATTTTGATATAAATAATAGTTTATTATATAAAATAATATTTCTAAAATCAAAGATTCTAACGTTCCACTAGGATATGGTTTAGAATTTCACCCATGATTTATTGATGATCATTTTTCCATTTATAGAATCTATACAGACCCACAATTTAGTAAAAACTATGCTTCCATAGTATGTTTGAAAAGGGTTAATACAAATTAAAAACAAAAGGATAAGGATAAAATATATTCAAAACATGAATGATTTTTATTTAAGGAATTTAATTTGACCCCTATCATAATTGGATCAAAATTGCGATTGTTCATGGACATATCTCCCTGAATGTTACTTATATATTATTTAAATCAATTAGATCTGTAAAATACCACCCTCATTGTTTTTAATGCATCTTATGTGTCCACATTAGGTAATATGATTTTTATAAATTTATATTAATGTATATATTTGACATAATAAAATTATTTTCATGATATACAATTATTTATAATTTTTAGTCAATATATATTGACCTTAATTTCATTTGCAACACCGATGTAGTATTTCTACAATTAAAGAAAAATATATAATAAGTTTTTTAAATATATTTTAAGAAATAAAATTTGAGTAATTTAATGTGTCCCATGAATTTTATTGTTTAATTTAAAATATTATGTATTTTTTGATGGATTATATTATGATATTAATTTTTTTTACGTATTTTATATCAATGTATTTGAATAATGTAAAAATTGACAACAGAGAAATTAAATGAAAATAATATATTATTAAATTACCTGAAAAAAATAAAAATATTATAAAAAATAAAGGGTATTAAATTTTATCTAAAACATCATCCTTTTTCATTTATATTTCTCTTATAATAATTTGGATTGAGGATAAATTTATTATAATTTAATCATTTGATAAACATGAAAACAATTCCCAAACTCAGTATTTAATGGGATCTTCCTACCTCACTTATTTACCCCACATTTATCCTTATATATCAATCCAAAATATTTGAATATATTTTCTATGATTATATAGACACATTATAGAGGCGATTTGAATCCAAAAATACAAACCCTTTAGCCCTTTAGATGATATCTAATGGAGTCATTCCAAATAAGAGATAATCATTAAAAGTGATATGTTTTTATACTCATCTTTACCACTTATATATATATTTTATATATCATAAAAACATCATTATACTTGATATCATTTAATATTATTATGATTATGAAAATGCCATTATACACCGTCCTTCAAATCAAGTTATAAGTTAAAGTGTTGCTTTAGTGTATGTAGGTATAATCGTCTCCACATAGAGAAACAATTCATTTTTCATAACTATCATTTTAGAATATATCATATGATGGATTTAATTTTATATATGATACATAGTACATATTTACATTTATGAATATATAATAGTACATTTACCTATATAACCTCCAATCCATTGAGAAACGATAATGTTTTTCATGTGTACAGTTAAACTACTGCCCCCACAAAGTGATGAAATTAATTTTACATTCATATATCACATTGATTCTAATAAATATATATTTAATAAATATATATAATATAATAATGAACCTATTGAGGTTATTTAATATTAATATTTATTTTGTTCTACCTATTGAAAAATGAAAACAACGTTCAACTATATGTATAACCTACCATCTCCATTGAAGGTTTAATTTAGTATTACATCTATAAATATTATGGATGTATCTAAATATGTATATAATAAATATATATGAGATTTATATAATTACTAATAATATTTTTTTGATGAAACCAAGATAAATTCCCAATCTCTGGAAATACTAAATTAAAATACTCATAGTAAGCGATATAGTTACCAACCTGAAATAAAAATATTAACATGGAACTATTGATATAAAGGGGGTTGGAAATGTTATAAAGCGATAATATGTGATATTATATGTATAAAATTTAATCTAGTAAAGAATTATTACAAATTTTAATTTATTATACATGAGTTCTATAGTGGACCAAACATTTATCAATGAAAATTCCTTTATTATAATTATGTAATAAAGTATAATCACATTTGAAACACAATATAAACATTATAAATGAATAATTAATTAAATAAGAGGTATTTATTGATGTTAAAAAACCTTTTCCGATAAAATAGTAACATGACCATTGGAAAAAAACATAAGAAGCATTAATTTGATCAAAAGAATAGTAACATTATCTAAACATGTTTAAATAAAATTTAGTTATCTTATAAAAGAAAATATGATGTAATTACTTCATGGAATAAGTAAATAAAGGTCCTAAAATTGAAATATTAAGTGTTGTTATTTTTGTAATTCATTAACAATTTAGTATAATTTATTGATTAATTTAAAATTTTAAAAGAGAATTTATTTTCAAAAAATTATTCATGAATTAATATTTTGTTGTCATATTATTATAATATAATATTATGATATAATAATATGTTTTTCAAAATATCATATAATGAGTTATAATTTTAAAATTTTCATTTTGTGGATAAAAGTATAATTTTAATATAAAATGTTATTTATCATATTTATATTTTTTTTTGTCAAATTCGTTTCATTTATTAATAATACACGTAAAAAATATTTCATTGGTGAATTATAGGATTTTTCTAAAATATTATAATTTTTTGTTAATAATAAAATACGATAATTTGCGATATTATCTAAGTACATGAATTATTCAGTCATGAAAGATGTACGGATTTTTTAATCCCATAATCATGAACAATACATCATTATTTTACTATATTTAGTTATAATTCTCAAAATATTCATATTATGGACCAAAATAATAAAGTGATGAATAAAATAAAGAGAAAACACCCCTATCCTCCACTATAAATACCACCCCTCACCAACTATTTTCCTCACACCTTTTAAATAACGAGACTTTTAAAAAAAATTATAATAATTTTTCCCATCATCAACCCCATTTCCAAGAGGTTATATTATAATTAAAACGACCACAAACATTTTTTCTACATTGGTACCAAAGGAGAATAATTCAAGAGGTGGAATCCTCATCCTTTTTCATTTAATTTCTAATAAATTTATTTTGTTTGGTAATATTATTCTATCTTGAAATCATCTATCAATACAAGAATGAAAATAATAGTATCTTATATAAAAGGGAATTTTAATTTTTTAATTAAATTTTTACCATGATGTATTTTCTCATCTTCCATTTACTCTAAAATAAAAACTTTTTCCATGAGGGGTTAATTTATCGTTTTTCGATGATAAAAAATTTTAATTTTCCTTTACCTCCTTCAAGGATGGTCTAAAATCCATTATAAATGATTAAAATGATTTTAAAATTAATTCTATATCAGTTTTCATGTTCTATAACTAACATATATACATAATATTAAATAATAAAACAAAACACGTTCATTATGAGTGAAAACCACCAAAATTATTCCAAACTATTATCACTAATGTCTTATCTAAATATTCATCCTCACCACAAATTAAAAAAAAATATAGCCATTTATTGTTTTATATGTTCATTAATAACATATAATATTAATTATGGATACCTATTCCCATTTTACTTGTCATTTCGTACTCTTATACAATAGAATCGATCATGAAAACCAAGATAACGAACACTCATGAATGACGAAATTGAACAATATAATTCATCAAAAGGACATAAATTTACATAATAAAGTTATAATAAATCATTATCACATAAAAAGGTTCTGAATTAATTAATTTTTGTATTTAATTTGATTATACAGGACATTAATATTATGTGAAAAACACTTTTAGACATAAGATAAGGGATTATTTTCAAACCAAAATTTTTTCCTTCAGGTTATGATCACTATCTCTTTACCCAAATGTAATTATTGTGTTTTTCTGTTAACATATTCAAAATTCTGTTTATACTTCACAAGATCATTTATCTATATCTTATATTCATCAATGATAGAAAATATATGTTTCATATGATTCAATTTTAAATTACTCTGACAACGAAAAATAATTAAAGGGAAATTATACCAATTCTTAGTTATTTTGAAGTACAATCCAAAAAATATATTAAGAACATGTTATTCTGATAAAATCAATAATTTTATCATGAACATATATATTCATTCATTTAATGATTTATATAAAATATAATTCATTTTCTTATTAAAATTATCTTTAACATTTTACCTTTAACCGAAATAATTTTTATTTTTTTATTTTTGAATTAAACACATTTTTTACATGTTTTAACATAAGACTCTAATCAGTTATAAAGATATATGCCAATTTTCAATTTTTAATTTCCATGATTGATTTAAATCCATTCTTTCATGGACTCAATGATGATATTCCCTTTTTTATGCCTCATTAAATGATTATGATACCGAATTCATTCCATGGGTATTCCTTATGTTTTTTATTGATTACTAATATATGATTCTTCATGTGGAAAACATATTGATAACAATGTTATGATGGGTGAAAATAGATATTACTTCGATGAATTGGTTATTATTTAGTGCCGTGATAAATCATGTTGGGATATGGAGTCAACTTTAATCCTTTATGGGACTTTTTCCGGCATATCTTGGTAGCAAGACTTAAAACCTATTTCTATCACATTATATGTTGTTCCCAAATTCCATTGATTCTGTGGATATATTTTCCATTGTTATAAATGTTATTATTCATTATTTTTATGTTCAATTCATTTTATTTCATCATGTTATGTCATCTAACCCATTTATAATGTTTAATTCTATACTTATTCCCTTACTAGGATTTTATCTCGTCCCTTTGTTCATGTTTTTCCCATATTACCCTATAATGATATAAGTGCTCAAAGGGTTTTATGAGATCATTATGAATAAAAAATTTGTGATGATTTTAATTTTGGTTTTGACGATGTTTAATTATGTACCTAATCATACAACAATAGTATATTCTCTGATCCATAGTTTTATTTGATGTTTAGATATACAGAAAACTATATAATAATATGTGAAAATGGATGGGGTCATTATAGTTTGTATCAGAGAAGGGTATATTTATTTTTGAGTATTTTGACTAGAATACCTTATTAATAACCATAGGGATAATTATATCACCATATATTACATTGATTAAAACTTATTGTCTCACCAGATAGGATGTAAATTTTTTTAACATGTTTATCCTTTTATGTTCATTGTTTAATTTTTATATACTTATTATCTGAGTATTAATTCCCCTTAATTGAACATTTATTTTTTTATTTAATGGATGTAAATATAGAAAGTTTACCAATAAAAAACGTTATAAGAAATGTATTTATTATCATAATAATATGAAAAATAAGTTTGGAATGATTGCCCAAAACATCTTGATCGTACTTTCTCACCTGTCTCATGTTATGGATAATTACTTGAATATTGTTGAAATACCACCTTCACTAAAGAAAGATAGATTTTTGGTTGAATAATTTAGGAGGTAGAGGCCTTCAATGATTAGTTGATCTTCTAATATCCACCTCACAGAAACTGGATTAACTATATTCAGTAGATATTCTATGTCCTCTAGATTTTAGTGGAAGATAAAGTTGTGTTTAAGGATCCTCATTTTAAATGGGAATCAAATTAGTGGTGTAAACTTATCATAAACACAATAACCAAGGAGTAAAGTCATTCTATGAAATGAAAATATTCCATCAAAATATTTTTCTATAAACATTTTCCTCAAACCCGCTGTCATAATATAGAAAGGGAGTACCTCAGATGAATGTAAAATGGAAGACGAGTCTATCAGGGAATATGAGGTAAAAATAGAAAGTAATGAATGATACATGTCTACATTTTTCGTGTACACTAAAATCAAGGTGAATCTCTTCATTATATTACTAATAATATGTTAATAAAAATCGTTGGTGTCTTGAAACATCGATTGTTATAAATATATTTTTTGTTGTTACCTTATGGTTGAAATAGATATCAGAGACTCTCAATGGTCTCATGTAATGAGTGAAAAAAAGAGGAAACTAGATTTTAATATGGGTGGTTCAAAAAACTAAATCATATTATGGAAGTAAGACCTAACATCACACAAGTCATGATTGTGGGAAGAATCATCATGGAAACTAATTAAATGGAACCAAGATATTATTCAATTGTGGGAGAGAAGGGAATATTTCTTATAATTGTTGAAGGGATAGGAATAATCAAACTAATGAAAAAGAATATTGGAAGGTTTAAATCAACACCCAACCAATAGTGTAGTGTTTGAACTACAAGGAACATGGTATCTATGATAGCCATTTCCATAAGCCAAGGGTTGTCTGAGGAAATCCACAACAACCCAATATAAGGCATCAATTATGGGAATATGGTATCACTAATACTATGGTGGAACCCAAAAAATCATATGGTGATAGGTAATCATGTTATTCATTCATGAAAAGAAAATATATTATTTGATTGTGTTTCTATGTATTGTATAATACCTTGATATTTTAGTTTAATAATTCGAACAACACTATAAAATAAGGAGTTATGTTATAGATGGGAATTCTAAATTGGAATTTTTTTTATCCAATGTTTATAACACCACATTAGTTAATGTATGTGGAATGAACCTCCTATTAATCATTTTCTTACTTCCTTTTGTGGGATTTTTATTTTAAATTGGTCATGCATAAACTATCATTAAACAAATCCAACATCAACTTTTAGTAATGGATTATCTCTCTTCACATCCTAGAGCATCCTCCAATTATATAAAATTGTACAGAGGATGATAAATATACATTGAAATATTCATATCATGTGTGGATATTGTAGCCTTAGGAAAAAGAATTTGTAGATCAAATAATTGAAGAAAAAACAGATAATTATGGATGAAGACATTATCATTGTGATGTATTAAATTGGTGTATTCCTTGAAGAATATTCTAGTCTTAACCCTGATCGAGAGGTTGAGTTGAAAACTGAAATTATTCCTAGATCTTTACCTATATCAATAACAGCGTATTAAATGGACACTGTTGAGTTAGACAAACTAAATAAGCAGTTTCAGGATAATCTAGATATGAGTTTTATACGCCTGAGTTCATCACCATTGCGTGTAGGAGTATTTATCATAAAGAAGAAGGATGGATTAATTCACCACTACATTATTATCACGAGTTAAAAAATAACGATAAATAATAATTATCCCATTCCATTGATAGATAACTTGTTTTATTTGTTACATTGGGCCCATTATTTCTCTAATTTGTATCTTTAGTTAGAATATGACCAATTAAAGGTGTGGATAGAAGATATTCCAAAAACTGCCTTTGAAATGAGTAAGTGAATCCATGGGTTCATTTTTATTCCCTTCATACTCACTACTGATCCATCCATTATAATGGATTTAATTAATAGATTCATTAGATATTACCTTAACAAATTTTGGTAGTCTTTATATGTGATATTTAGATATACTCCAAAAGTAAGGGGGAATGAAGAGAATTTGAATACTATTCTAAACACAGTTTAAAAGGAGAAACTGTGTGAAATTTATAGTAAATGTTAGTTTTGGATGGAGAATGTATCAATCATGGGGTATTTAATAACAAATAGAGGAATATTAATGGACCCTCCTGATTCAATGGAAATTGAAGAGTGTCCCAAAACATCATCTTTAATGAATATCTGTTGTTTCTATGGTCTAGATGGGTACCATCGATGATTTTTGGGTAACTTATATCAATTTTCAAACCCACTAACTAAGATGACTCATGACAGAGTGAAGTTTCTATGGATCAGGGAATGGGAATACTGCTTCAAATATTTGAAAAATAGGCTTATCAGTGTAATAGTGCTCACACTACTGGAAAGTGGGGAACTCTATCTAGTGCACAATGATGATTCAAAGAAGGGATTAAGCTATGTAAGGAGGCAAACTGATAATATGATAGCCTATGCCTTAAGAAAGTTTAAAAATCATGACCAAAACTATCCCATTCATGATCTAGAGTTGGAGGCTGTAATCATCACATTGAAAATAAGGAGGTAGATTCTCAATGTAGAAATGATCTGACATCTTTATCAATGATTAGAATTCAAAGGAATCCAATCATATTAGTCCGACAAATGAAAGGAAATGAGAATTATTATGTGAGGAACATCATCAATACTTTATCAAATGATTGATCAACCATCCCATATGGTGAAAATAAATTTTTCTCGAGGATGTGATGTGGAAATTTAGAAATATGTGCAATACATGAGAAATGGGAAATACTTATAGTTCAAAATTGATGAGAAATAAGTCATTTGATTTGGGTGACAAATAAGTGTACCATCCAATCTAGAGATAAATACAGACCATCTAAAATATGAACATCGATCAAACTTCTCTATTCACCCAAAGAGAAAAAAGATGTATTGAGATCTCCAAGACCACTATCGGTGGGACAATATGAAGAATGATATCGATGAATATAAATCAGTGTTCTTAGTATGTCAATAAGGTATGGATGAAAGGAAAAAGTATACATGGATGTTGAATAAATTTACCTTATAGAAATTTAAGTGGCAAAACGTCCCCATGGACTTCGTCCCTGAGCATCTGAAGACATTTAGAGGAAACAATTATATATGGGTTTTTGTGGATAATATCACAAATACAACTCAGTTTATCTCAATTATAGAGGAATTATCCCTAGAGAGACATACAAATATATACATCAGATAATTATTAAGTCCATATGGAGTACCATTATGTCACGACCCCCTCCCCACAAAGTGTACCCCTCCTGGGCCGGCAATGTGAAATGGGAGATAATGACCCCCGAGTCCCGCCTCCAGTAGGCCCCGGGTTGGCGACTAGCACCGAGGGTATAATACACACACAAATGGGAGGCATTACCCTCTAAGAGAACACATGCAGAAGAGAGAGATAGAATAGAATCCAACCAACTCCAACTCATAACTGAAATGTAAAAGAAACCCAAGTACATATATGAAATGTCATGCAAAAGTACTACAACTGAAAGGGGAAACTAGAAGTACCCAAAAGAAAGTAAAACGGCAGCGACCACAAGCCCGAACAGCTCCTCCTCCAACCGCAAGCTAGTAGTAACCAGCTTGATCTCCAACCTGCACCAAGTGACCTGAAAAACAGTTTATATGTACATAGGGTGAGTATAACAGTATACTCAGTAGGATCCTCCCCAAGCCTCTCGTGCAAAAGTAAAGAAAGCATTCTAAAGCCCAGTGAACAACAAGTGAAACTAACTCGTCACCTAAACAGGTATACTATGTTCCCAACCTCACCAAGGCTACTCTCACCAAGTAACGCATACAAGAATATAGCATGTAGTAAAGAATATCAAGGGTACCCCGCTACCACTTCCCCACTGGTTTGCCGCTTTGCCCCAACGACATACGTCCTGTGCATCTCTCTCCAAAGGCTTGCCCGTATCAACATGGGTCAAGCTCCAAAATCTGCACCACGTGCACCACATAGGCTTGCCCGCAGACACCTGGGCTAAGCTCCACACAATCCTCACAACCAAAAGTAACTAGGTAGTTTCCGGAAGCCACCACAGCTCGAATAACGTGTATCATACGTCGGGTATTATACCTGAAGCCATTACAGCCCATACACCGAGTAAGGATCCTCAAGCCATCACAGCCTATACACGTTACACCTATAGTAGTCCATAAGATACTATATCCAGAATATATGTGTGTGAAATAACCACAAGCCATTACAGCCCTCTACACACATATATGGGTAAAACTAACCACTGTGCCTACCAGCACTAAGATCTACCAAGAGAAGAGAGCGGGGCCAAAGGGGGTAGTCAGCCATTCAACCTCCCATCAGAATGTTGGGGAAAACACCCCCCCCCCCAGGGCTCAGAATCCCCGGGGTGTCAGTTGCCCTTACCGACAGGGTGGAGTAGCGTATAGAAACACAAAAAGTACAGAGTATATAAGTAACTCACATCCACACTATGGGCATTACCTAGTCTTAGATACAACTGCAGCTAACGTCTCTCAGACTCCAGGCTGCTACTTCTAAGACTAGGTATCCTATAAGCACACAACCAATTGAAGAGCTTTATTAGATTACTCCATTCTTATTTATCAGTTCCACTGTACATTAGTTAATTCTTTAAGCATTAATTAAGATTTAACAATTCCTCATTTAACTGAAATGGCGTCACTTTCAAAAACAACTGCTCCTTTTTAAGATTCACATCACCTTTAAATTCCAGCATCTCCATCCCCGTGGATTTTCACCCTTTAATAAAACATTCATTACAGAAATACTTTTCCACATTCCCAGGCATTCTAGAAAAACATCCTATGCTTCTAAACACAAAGGAGGCTCAACACGGTGAGTAGATATACTACCCGTCGAGTCTTTGCCGCCTATAGAAAGAGCATAGACCCATCCTCCATCAAGAGGCTAAACACGGAAAGCACGTGGCATACCCTGCGTGTCTTCGCCTCCTTCGGAAAGAGGGTAAGCAAGACCAGCTGCCTTGAGCAGTGGGGAAAAGTAAAGAAGATAAACAATCAAACCAACCACCAACATCAAACCATCACATTCATCTCATACCATCACCCTTGGTGTCCTCCCCGACACCCATATGCATAAACCGATGCATCTCGCCACACTAGGCATCATCCGCTGCCACAACTATAAGGCCTCCATGCCTCCACATATCACAACAACCATCCAGGCTCACATCACAGCACAAGCAGCAGGAAAACAAACATCACCAAGATGGGCTCTCGGCCCTTTAACAAACAAGAGGGTAACTCAGAACCCTTTTTGAAATTCCAACATAATCTGTTCTCTAAACCATATTGAATTAACAGATTTGTTATTCGTAGGTTCCAATCATGGATACCTAATCAGTAAGCTATCACAATTAAATAACCATGCTTACTTCCCTAATTTGATTATCCTCAAATTAGAACAACTACAACAACGACAACAACCAGATTAATTTACATGCCTCTTTATCTTTAGCCAATTAATCAACAATTAATTCCGGCTTTAAGTTCATTATCAATTTCTATCATGAAGGAACGACAAAACAAAGAAACATAGATATCACTATATCTAGGAAAACATGAGGCAAACCGTCATTACGGTATAAAGCAACAGCATGCGATCTACCAATTCTTTTAATCCGGTTCAAGTATTTAATTAGGTCAATTTCATTGTGATCCAAAGGAATAAATCATGCTAACTCTACGATTGCACATATATAATTAGAGAAGCCATGAATCCCCTACCTCGAAGAGTTCTTGACGTCCTTTATCCACACAGCAGGTCACGATCCTCCCCTCGCGACAACTTATGTGGAAGAATGATCGACACGGCTTGGTTGCATCCAACAGAGCGGGACTGATCCTAGGAGTAAGGGTTGTTTGTGCAACTCCTACGGGAAGTATTGAAAGGTTCTAGTGCCTCTTAATCGAGAACAAAGGGAAAGAACCAGGAAGAATGATATCTCGTCCCTTTTTAAGATTTAACGAGGTGATGATTTAAGATCCGGTTAATTCTCCATTAAAAACGGATCGCATTAACCCACGCGGTTTGACCACGTAAAACATTCCAAGACTTAGGAATAATTAATATAGGACTTATGGCATTTGAAACGGCCTTAAGAGCCCTCAAAATAAGGCTTTAAATGTATTTTACGTCAAAGGAAACGTCAAAAGGGGCAAAAATGTATGAGTCTGGAAACACTGTTCACCCACCGTTACTGTACATGAAACTGATCTGTGAAACTGATCTGTCACACCGATCTGTGAAACTGATCTGTGAAACTGATCTGTCACACCGATCTGTGAAACTGATCTGTGAAACTGATCTGTCACACCGATCTGTCTCACCGATCTGTCTCACCGATCTGTCTCACCGATCTGTCTCACCGATCTGTCTCACCGATCTGTGAAACCGATCTGTCTCACCGATCTGTGAAACTGATCTGTCTCACCGATCTGTGAAACTGATCTGTCTCACCGATCTGTGAAACTGATCTGTCTCACCGATCTGTGAAACTGATCTGTCTCACCGATCTGTGAAACTGATCTGTCTCACCGATCTGTGAAACTGATCTGTCTCACCGATCTGTGAAACTGATCTGTCTCACCGATCTGTGAAACTGATCTGTCTCACCGATCTGTGAAACTGATCTGTCTCACCGATCTGTGAAACTGATCTGTCTCACCGATCTGTGAAACTGATCTGTCTCACCGATCCGTGAAACTGATCTGTCTCACTGATCTGTTACTGTTCATAAAACTGGAAACACTGTTCACAGAACTAGAAAATTGGCAAAGTGTTGGGGATAAGTCCCCTTGACCTCCCGGAACACCTCCAACACCAACATTTCACAAAGTAATGGACCAGAGAGGTCCGGGCCATTACATTAGATACCTCTCAAAACATTCTCGTCCTCGAGAATTAAAAACCAACCCAGAAGAAAAGAGGGGTCCGAACAACCACCCCATAAGATACCTCTCAGGGGAAAACCACCATGAGTTGTTCGAAAGCTGGAACAAAACTATGACATCCGGGAACAAACAATCCATACCCAAACAATTCATTCACAACATCACATCAAAGGTACATAAACAAAACATGAAAGGTCCAACCACAGAGAAAACATCATTACATGAAAGGAGTTAAACATTAAACAACTCTGGGTACTGAGCACGTATCTGTGACTCACGCTCCCAGGTACTCTCCTCCATGCCACCGTGTCGCCACAAGACATGAACTAAAGGAATAGAACGCCCACGCAACACCTTCTCCTTGTGGTCTTGGATCTCCACAGGTTGCTCCTCGAAGGTTGCATCATCATCAATATCGATCTCTCCCCAATCGATAACATGAGATTCATCATGAAGATAATGACGGAGCTACGATACATGAAAAACATCATGTATCCGACTCATCCGAGGGGGAAGTGCTACTCGATATGCCACAGCTCCAACACGAGCTAACACCTCGAAAGGCCCAACAAAACGGGGAGAAAGCTTACTTCCGCGACCAAACCTTCGCTGCCCACGACGGGGAGTCACCTTCAGAAACACATGATCCCCAACATTAAACTCTAAGGGTCTCCTTCTTTGATCCGCATAAGATTTCTGACGATCTTGTGCTGTCTTCATCCTCTCACGAATCACTTGAACCATCTCCGTCGTATTCTGCACTAGTTCTGGTCTGAGAATTGCTGACTCTCCGACCCCAGTCCAGCACAACGGAGAACGGCATGGCCGGCCATACAAGGCTTCAAACGGCGCCATGCCGATGGTAGAGTGAAAACTATTATTGTAAGCGAACTCTACCAAAGGTAAGTGCTTCACCCATGAACCTCCAAAATCAAGAACACAAGAGCGCAACATGTCTTCAAGAGTTTGGATGGTTCGCTCTGTCTGACCATCCGTTTGAGGATGAAAAGCAGTGCTAAGGCATAGTTGAGAGCCAAAAGCATGCTGGAGACCTCTCCACACCCTCGAGGTAAAACGAGGGTCTCGATCAGAAATGATCGTCTTAGGAACTCCGTGAAGCCTCACCACCTCCTCCAGATACTGCCTCGACAAAACCTCCACGGAGCTCGACTCCTTGATTGCTATGAAGTGGGCCGATTTAGTTAAACGATCCACTACCACCCATATAGCATCATGTCCTCCCAGAGCTCGAGGTAAACCTGTAACAAAGTCCATTGAGATGTCCTCCCACTTCCACTGAGGAATCTCTAAGTGCTGGAGAAGACCACCAGGAACACGGTGTTCGGCCTTCACCTTCTGGCAGACTAAACATCGAGACACACATTCTGCAACTGAACGCTTCAGCCCAGGCCACCAAAACTGACTCCTCAAGGATCGATACATCTTCGTCACACCAGGATGTACAGCTAAGGGCGAGCTATGGAACTCTCGGAGAACCGTCTCGCGCATCGCCAGGGGAACAAAAAGCCTGTCATGATACAACACTCGGTGTTGTTCATCCTCTGACCAACCATCAGGGGCCTCCCCACAAACAACTCTGTCTCTCAAAACTTCCACCTCTAGATCACCCAACTGAGACTCTTCCACCTTTTGCATCAGGGATGACTGCACCGTCATCTGGAAAAGACAACCTCTTCCTCCAACTTCTCCCATATCAAGATGCAAAGCTGCTAGCTCTTCCATCCCTCTCCAGGAATCACCAGATTCACGCACAACATCATTACGTGAATTTCGGCTCAGTGCATCAGCAACAACATTTCCCTTACCAGGTGTATACGATATTTCGAAGTCGTATTCCTGCAAGAACTCCATCCACCGACACTGCCGCAAGTTCAAATCCCGCTGAGAGAAAACATACCTCAAACTCTTATGATCGGTGAAAACCACAAAGTGCTCTCCAATGAGGTAATGTCTCCACAACTTCAGCGCAAACACCACGGCTGCCAACTCAAGATCATGGGTGGCATAGTTGCGTTCATGGGGACGCAACTGCCGAGACCCATAAGAAACAACTGACCTCTGCTGCATGAGAACACAGCCTAGCCCTAGATGTGAAGCATCACAGAAAACATCAAACTGGACTCCCTCCGTTGGAAGACAAAGGACTGGAGCACTTACCAACTTCCCCTTTAGATACTCGAAAGCTGTCTGACACTGATCAGTCCATATGAACGCTTGATCCTTCCTGGTCAAAGCTGTCAGAGGAGTCGCAACTCGGGAGAAATTAGCCACAAACCTCCTATAATATCCTGCGAGACCAAGGAAACTTCGCACCTCTGACACGGTCTTGGGAGCTGGCCAAGACACCACTGCTTCTATCTTCGAAGGATCCACAGCTACTCCCTGTTGGGACACAACATGTCCCAAGAAACGAACTTCTCGAGCCCAGAACTCACACTTGGACAACTTCCCAAACAACCGATGTTGACGAAGAACTCCCAAAACAGCTCGTAGATGTTCTGCATGCTCTTCTTCAGATGTGGAGTACACAAGGATGTCGTCAATGAAAACCACAACAAACTTGTCCAAGAATTCACGGAACACAGCATTCATCAACCCCATGAAAACAGCTGGAGCATTTGTCACGCCGAATGGCATTACAACAAACTCATAATGCCCATGACGACAGCGAAAAGCAGTCTTCGGGATATCCTCATCCTTTACACGCATCTGATGATATCCTGACCGCAAGTCGATCTTTGAAAACCAACTTGCACCCTTCAGTTGATCGAATAGGTCATCAATCCGCGGGAGAGGATAACGGTTCTTTATTGTCACTTTGTTTAAGCGACGATAATCGACGCACAACCGCAAACTGCCATCAGCCTTTTTCACGAACAAGACTGGTGCACCCCACGGTGACACACTTGGCCGAACAAAACCACACTGCAACAGACCATCGAGCTGAATACGTAGTTCTCGTAACTCATAAGGGGCCATCCTATATGGAGACATAGAGATGGGAGACGCTCCTGGCTGTAGCTCGATCCCAAACTCGATCTTCCGTCGAGGGGGTAAGGATACAACCTCTTCTGGAAAGACATCAGGGTACTCTTCTACGACCCTAGGAAACGCCAACTGTTGAACCTCTGAAGAACTCAGCATCATCCCAGCCATCATGGATGATAAGGATGAAACTCGTCTATGACTCATCCGAGGATCTCTCTCACCAACAAACACTACTTCCTCTCCATCTTCATCAAAGAAAACGACCTTCTTCCTGTAGCAATCCACAATAGCCTGCACCGAATACAACCAATCCATGCCGAGGATGACATCATATGGTTGTATTCGTAAACATAGGAAATCTCCCCAAGAGCGGTGCTGCCCCAACACTAGCTCACAGTCTCTACATACTTCAAACAAGCTAGCTCGACCTCCAACTGGCGTAGTCAACGCCAAGGGCACTGGAAGCCTCTCTACCTCAAGTCCCAAAGCGTGGACAAGGGTAGGGGATATAAAGGAGTGTGTCGCTCCTGAATCAAACAAGGCATACACTAAGGTAGAAAACAAGCAAAGGGTACCTCGGACGACGTCTGGCTCGCCTGGAGCTGGCAACGCTAGAGCATGAAGCTGACCACGACCACCTCCACGGCCTCTCTGACCCTGATGACGACCACCACCACGGCCGCGCTCTGCTCTCTGAGGACGGGGAGCGGCATGGGGCTGTCCTCTGCCTGCTCCATCTACCCTCTGGTGATCTAAATCTGGTGCAACCTGCTGCTGTTGCCTCGGCTGGAACTGCCTCAACGGAGGAACCTGGAGTGGAGCGCCTGGTGCACGATGACTGCTCTGAAAAGTTGGGCACTCCCGCTGCTGATGACCACGTCCACCACAAGAAAAACAAGCGCCTGATCCCTTGGCATAGGTCTGAGAGTTGCTACCTCCGGAGAAATGAGATGGGAAGGGCCGGGACCTACCCCCAGGTGAACGGAAACTCTTCTGTCCTGAAAACCGGTAACCCCGGACCACAACTCTGCTTCTTGAGGAATCATGACGATTCCCCTCTCGTGACGATCCGGTCCTAGCCAAAGTCCTCTCAACAACCTCTGCCCTCGCCAGCACCTCAAGATATGTCTTCAGCATAAATGGGGTGACCTGACGCTGGATCTCTGGACGCAAAGCCTCCTCGAAATGCCTCGCCCTGGCCTCATCATCTGGTAACAGGTCTGAAGCATATCGTAGAAGGTTCCTGAAACGGATTCCAAACTCCCGAACACTGGAGCTCCCCTGTCGAAGGGTAAGAAGCTCCTGGCGACTGGATGCCTTCGCAGTCGAAGAAAGAAACTCGACTATAAACCTGTCTCGAAACTCCTCCCATGAGATCGCCGACTCCTCATGATCCCCGAGGAACAAGAACCACCACTGTCTCGCTGCTCCACGCAACATCGTCACAACCAAGGACACCCAGTGTTCCTTCCGAGCACGAATCGAACTGAAGCCTATCTCGACCTCCTCTAACCAGTCTTCTGTGACTGCATCTGAAACGGAGCCCTCGTACTTCTGTAGACTCTGGCGCTGAAACTCTCGGAGTGTCTTCCTCCAAGTGTCATCGTCGTCAACCTCTAACCGGCGGCGATCTGCTGGAACAGCCTGCTGGGCACCTTCTGCGCAAACCTGACGGGGACGCCGACCTGGAGCCATACCTGTAAAATAACAATCGTTATAGCTCCTAAGCCTGGAATATGGAAGACTCAACATTAATTAATTAATTATTTTGTTTTATTAATTTTAGGTTACCTATCCCAAGGTCTACCCATTCAAACACAGGCGCAAAGAATAATGATGCATGATCCTTTCCTAGGTCTCTACCCTGCAACCAGTATCACTTTGTTTAGTAGCCATCGTAAACTTAAAGGTCCGTGCAACAGATCATAGGGGGCCCTGAACGCCTATGTCTCTGCCGGTCTCCAGTGTTTACCCCACTTGCTAAACATGAATGACACCGTTGCCCTACCATCCCATGCATCCTCACCTATGCCTAACTCCAAACTCCATCCTATCCCTCGACCAGACCTCTGATACCACTCTGTCACGACCCCCTCCCCACAAAGTGTACCCCTCCTGGGCCAGCAATGTGAAAAGGGAGATAATGACCCCCGAGTCCCGCCTCCAGTAGGCCCCGGGTTGGCGACTAGCACCGAGGGTATAATACACACACAAATGGGAGGCATTACCCTCTAAGAGAACACATGCAGAAGAGAGAGATAGAATAGAATCCAACCAACTCCAACTCATAACTGAAATGTAAAAGAAACCCAAGTACATATATGAAATGTCATGCAAAAGTACTACAACTGAAAGGGGAAACTAGAAGTACCCAAAAGAAAGTAAAACGGCAGCGACCACAAGCCCGAACAGCTCCTCCTCCAACCGCAAGCTAGTAGTAACCAGCTTGATCTCCAACCTGCACCAAGTGACCTGAAAAACAGTTTATATGTACATAGGGTGAGTATAACAGTATACTCAGTAGGATCCTCCCCAAGCCTCTCGTGCAAAAGTAAAGAAAGCATGCTAAAGCCCAGTGAACAACAAGTGAAACTAACTCGTCACCTAAACAGGTATACTATGTTCCCAACCTCACCAAGGCTACTCTCACCAAGTAACGCATACAAGAATATAGCATGTAGTAAAGAATATCAAGGGTACCCCGCTACCACTTCCCCACTGGTTTGCCGCTTTGCCCCAACGACATACGTCCTGTGCATCTCTCTCCAAAGGCTTGCCCGTATCAACATGGGTCAAGCTCCACAATCTGCACCACGTGCACCACATAGGCTTGCCCGCAGACACCTGGGCTAAGCTCCACACAATCCTCACAACCAAAAGTAACTAGGTAGTTTCCGGAAGCCACCACAGCTCGAATAACGTGTATCATACGTCGGGTATTATACCTGAAGCCATTACAGCCCATACACCGAGTAAGGATCCTCAAGCCATCACAGCCTATACACGTTACACCTATAGTAGTCCATAAGATACTATATCCAGAATATATGTGTGTGAAATAACCACAAGCCATTACAGCCCTCTACACACATATATGGGTAAAACTAACCACTGTGCCTACCAGCACTAAGATCTACCAAGAGAAGAGAGCGGGGCCAAAGGGGGTAGTCAGCCATTCAACCTCCCATCAGAATGTTGGGGAAAACACCCCCCCCCCCAGGGCTCAGAATCCCCGGGGTGTCAGTTGCCCTTACCGACAGGGTGGAGTAGCGTATAGAAACACAAAAAGTACAGAGTATATAAGTAACTCACATCCACACTATGGGCATTACCTAGTCTTAGATACAACTCCAGCTAACGTCTCTCAGACTCCAGGCTGCTACTTCTAAGACTAGGTATCCTATAAGCACACAACCAATTGAAGAGCTTTATTAGATTACTCCATTCTTATTTATCAGTTCCATTGTACATTAGTTAATTCTTTAAGCATTAATTAAGATTGAACAATTCCTCATTTAACTGAAATGGCGTCACTTTCAAAAACAACTGCTCCTTTTTAAGATTCACATCACCTTTAAATTCCAGCATCTCCATCCCCGTGGATTTTCACCCTTTAATAAAACATTCATTACAGAAATACTTTTCCACATTCCCAGGCATTCTAGAAAAACATCCTATGCTTCTAAACACAAAGGAGGCTCAACACGGTGAGTAGATATACTACCCGTCGAGTCTTTGCCACCTATAGAAAGAGCATAGACCCATCCTCCATCAAGAGGCTAAACACGGAAAGCACGTGGCATACCCCGCGTGTCTTCGCCTCCTTCGGAAAGAGGGTAAGCAAGACCAGCTGCCTTGAGCAGTGGGGAAAAGTAAAGAAGATAAACAATCAAACCAACCACCAACATCAAACCATCACATTCATCTCATACCATCACCCTTGGTGTCCTCCCCGACACCCATATGCATAAACCGATGCATCTCGCCACACTAGGCATCATCCGCTGCCACAACTATAAGGCCTCCATGCCTCCACATATCACAACAACCATCCAGGCTCACATCACAGCACAAGCAGCAGGAAAAAAAACATCACCAAGATGGGCTCTCGGCCCTTTAACAAACAAGAGGGTAACTCAGAACCCTTTTTGAAATTCCAACATAATCTGTTCTCTAAACCATATTGAATTAACAGATTTGTTATTCGTAGGTTCCAATCATGGATACCTAATCAGTAAGCTATCACAATTAAATAACCATGCTTACTTCCCTAATTTGATTATCCTCAAATTAGAACAACTACAACAACGACAACAACCAGATTAATTTACATGCCTCTTTATCTTTAGCCAATTAATCAACAATTAATTCCGGCTTTACGTTCATTATCAATTTCTATCATGAAGGAACGACAAAACAAAGAAACATAGATATCACTATATCTAGGAAAACATGAGGCAAACCGTCATTACGGTATAAAGCAACAGCATGCGATCTACCAATTCTTTTAATCCGGTTCAAGTATTTAATTAGGTCAATTTCATTGTGATCCAAAGGAATAAATCATGCTAACTCTACGATTGCACATATATAATTAGAGAAGCCATGAATCCCCTACCTCGAAGAGTTCTTGACGTCCTTTATCCACACAGCAGGTCACGATCCTCCCCTCGCGACAACTTATGTGGAAGAATGATCGACACGGCTTGGTTGCATCCAACAGAGCGGGACTGATCCTAGGAGTAAGGGTTGTTTGTGCAACTCCTACGGGAAGTATTGAAAGGTTATAGTGCCTCTTAATCGAGAACAAAGGGAAAGAACCAGGAAGAATGATATCTCGTCCCTTTTTAAGATTTAACGAGGTGATGATTTAAGATCCGGTTAATTCTCCATTAAAAATGGATCGCATTAACCCACGCGGTTTGACCACGTAAAACATTCCAAGACTTAGGAATAATTAATATAGGACTTATGGCATTTGAAACGGCCTTAAGAGCCCTCAAAATAAGGCTTTAAATGTATTTTACGTCAAAGGAAACGTCAAAAGGGGCAAAAATGTATGAGTCTGGAAACACTGTTCACCCACCGTTACTGTACATGAAACTGATCTGTGAAACTGATCTGTCACACCGATCTGTGATACTGATCTGTGAAACTGATCTGTCACACCGATCTGTGAAACTGATCTGTGAAACTGATCTGTCACACCGATCTGTCTCACCGATCTGTCTCACCGATCTGTCTCACCGATCTGTCTCACCGATCTGTCTCACCGATCTGTGAAACTGATCTGTCTCACCGATCTGTGAAACTGATCTGTCTCACCGATCTGTGAAACTGATCTGTCTCACCGATCTGTGAAACTGATCTGTCTCACCGATCTGTGAAACTGATCTGTCTCACCGATCTGTGAAACTGATCTGTCTCACCGATCTGTGAAACTGATCTGTCTCACCGATCTGTGAAACTGATCTGTCTCACCGATCTGTGAAACTGATCTGTCTCACCGATCCGTGAAACTGATCTGTCTCACTGATCTGTTACTGTTCATAAAACTGGAAACACTGTTCACAGAACTAGAAAATTGGCAAAGTGTTGGGGATAAGTCCCCTTGACCTCCCGGAACACCTCCAACACCAACATTTCACAAAGTAATGGACCAGAGAGGTCCGGGCCATTACACATTAAATATTTTTTCTAATCAAGATATGAGATTCACCTCCATATTCTAGAAATGTATCTAACATGATCTAAACAATGATATGAACTTCATTACAACATATAATCCTCAAACTAAGGTCTAATTAGAAGGGACTATTAAAACATTAGAAGACATGATGAGAGAATGTTATAAAGATGTCAAAGGAGGATGAGACCAACATTTACCTTTGGTAGTGTTCTCTTACAATTATAGTTTTTTCTGGATCATAAAAATGGCTCTATATGAATCCATATATAGAAGAAGATTCACAAAAAGGAATGATAGGGATAATTTGGTTAAAGTAAGCTATTTGGACCTAAAATGGTCGATGATATTCTAGAAGAGGTGAAAACTATTCTGTAGGATATCAAAGATCCCCAACATCTATAGAAGAGAAATGAATAATATTGTTGATGGGACCAATAGATTAAGGATAAAGACATTTTATTCCTTGAAATATCACAATGTAAGGGGATCATGAGATTTGGTAAATCGGAATGTTGAGTCTTGGTTACATCATCTCCTTAGAGATCCCCAATCATGTCAGATATATGGCATATTAACTAGAACTTCCATCAAACATGTCTCTAGTACATGATGTATTCCATATATCACTATTGAGGAAATATATACCAGATCCATTACATATATATAATTTAGAGGGGGTATAGTAAAAAATGATCAATCATACAAGGAGAATCGAGTGAGGATCGTGGATTATAAAGATAATTTTCTATGTAACAAGTGTACTGAATTGGTAAAAGAAAAATAGTGGAACCATAAGTATGAATAGATAACATGGTATCTTTATTAATTGTTGAAAGATAAGTACCCACACTTTTTTCTGCTTAGTTTGTATAAGAAAATTCTGAGGCTAAAATTTCTTAATTGGTAAAGAATATAACGAACCAAAATTTTATCAATGAAAATTCACTTCTTATAATAATTTCCTATAATATAATCACAAAAATTAACATTAATAAAACAATTCAAACTTTATTAATTAATAATTAATGATATAATAGGTTTTTCTAGATGTTTAGAAAACTATACTGATAAAATCGTAACATGACATTTTTAATAGTAATATGACCCTTTGAAATAGTAATTTGACCAATAGAATTGTTACATCACCTATGAAATTTTAAATCATATTTAGGTATCATATGAATTAAACTATTATTTACTAATTTCATGGAATTAGTAAATCATAGTTTTAATGATGAAAAATTATGTGTTCTTATTTTTGTATTTCATAAATATTTATTTAAAAACTTATGAAAAATATAATAATTTAAAAGAATATTTATTTCCAATTAATTATTAACTAAAAAAATATTTTTTATCTTATTATTATAATATAAATTTATGAGGCCACCATTATGTTTTCATAGTGTCATAAAATTAGTTATAATGTTAAAATTCATATTTTTGAATAATTGATGTTTTTAAATAAAAATTAAATTTCTAATATTTGTAAAATTATTTTTATAAAATGGTGTTTAATTTTTATATATTTATGTTGATAAATGGTTATGGTGACATTTTGGGATTTATCTAAAATAGTGGAATTTGTAATCAATTATGAAATATGATCATTTATGATATTATATAAATACACTAATTAAGGAGTCGTGGATGATTTATGGATAATGTAATACCATAATATCAAACCATCCTTCTTTATATTAAAATATTTATTTTTATTTCATAAAAAATTCATTGTATTGATCAAAATAATTAACAAAAGAGTAAAATAAGGAGAAAACATCCCAATCATCCACTTTAAATATGATCCCTCACCACCTTTTCCCCTCACACCTTTCAAGAATTATTCCTTGTCCAAATTATTCCCAATACACTTCATAATAATCTACCTTGTGTTTTGTAAGTTCTCGTTTTAAAACTATACCACAAATGAATTCCTTAAATAGGTTCTCAATGAGAATAATTCAAGAGGTAAAATCCTCTTTCATTTTCTTTTAATTTCTATCCAATTTCCATTATTTTATTTTCATATTCTATTATAACCTCATCTATAAAAATATGAATGATTACTAAAATATCTTATATATAATATATTTTTTATGTTAATTTAAAATCCAAAATCATTTCTCTTCTCATCTTATATTTAATCTAAAAATGAAAATGTCACCTATGATGTGTTAATTTATCACATTTAAGGATGAAAATTTCTCATTTTCTATTATGGCCCTCAAGGATGGTCTAAATACCATAAAAATGGTTAAAACCAAATTTTAAATTCATTTTATATAATTTTTATTGTTCTATAACAAGAATTTACACATTCTATTAAATAAGAAAACAAAACAAGTTAGTTATGGGGGGGGGGGAATTGCAAAAACAATATGAATGATTATCACTAATGTCTTATCTAATGATTCATCCTCATCCAAAATAACCAACTGAATTATATAACTATTTCATATTTTTAATTTAAATTAATAAAATATAACACCAATTATTGATATCTATTCCCACTTTACAAGAACATTCATAATCTTATATAAGTGAAATGATCATGAAAACCTAGAAAACAAACATAACTGAACAATGAAATTGAAGACTATAAATCATCAACGACCATTAAAGAATGAAATAAAATTATAATAAATTTTATAAATTTATAAAAGGATCTTAATTATTTTATTAATTTATTTATATTTTTAATAAATTACAATATGATCATGTGGAGAACACATTCCAACATTAAGTAAGGGAGTATTTCTGATCCTCTATTTTTAGGTTTAGGTTATTCTTACTCTTTCTTTACCCCAATATAATTCATCTTTAATTACATGCACATCTTATAAATTATTTTTTATGTCCCAAACACATGTAACCATACCAGATCATCTTTGTTGGTTTTGAAATACATGTTTTGTAAGATTCAATTTTCAATTCCACCTTCTAAGCAAGCCCAATTAAGGGGAACTTCTAAAATTTTCACTCATTTTCAAGTATAATCCATACTATGTTTTAGGGAAAAATTATTCTTCTAAAATAAAAAATATTATCATGAAAATATACCTTTCTCCATTTTTAGTTTAATAAAGAATATTATTTTTTATTTTTTAAATGATGTTTAGCATTTTTCCTTCAACCACACTAAAATGGTTTATTTCAAAAGTGTCCCCAGCACTCTTTTAGAATGTTTTCACTTACAAATGGCATAAAATATCATGATATATATCTATTTTACCTAACTAATGTCCATGTATGATATAATCCCATTCCTTTGTAGACACCATGATGATATTCCCCTTTTTATACATCTTTACTTGATTATGATACTGAATTCATTCCATGGGTAACCCTTATGTTTTTATATGATTCCTTATGTATGATTCTTTATATAGAACACATATTCATGAAAATTTTAGGATGGGTGCACCCAAATAGCACCCCAATTCTTTAGTTAATTTTTAATCTAATGATACATCCTATTACGATAGTGAGTGAAACTGAATATTTTATGGGAATTTATTCACTATGTCTTCGTATTTATCCTTGACTTGTTTTTATTTCATGTTATATCTTTTTCCCAATTCCTATTATGTAATGGATAAATGTTCCCATGTTAAACATGTTATTCATCAAAAATTTTATGTTTAGTTACATTTTTTTCATAAGGGTATGTCTTCTAACATAGGTGATAAATATATTCCTATAATTAATCAATTACAAGGTCTTTAGCTCTTCCCTTGTGTTCATGTATATCCACAGGTTACCCTATGAAGATATATGGTCTTAAATGGAAATATAATCTCATTATAAAGATTGAATAAAAAAATTTATTTTGGTTTCTGGTTATTTAATTATGTATATAATCATACAAATACACTAGGATCAACCATACATGGTTGTATTTGCCGGTAAATTATACATAAACCACATAATAATATGTTAAAAAGGTCAGGCCTGCTTTAAGTTAAGAGAACTTTTGATGAAAGGTGAATTCATGTTACGATATTTGTGTCTCTCTTTTATATATATGGAACAAATATCATATATACCACTTGATTATTTTTCTATGGTTTTATTACGACCTCTAACATCATTTAATTATTCTTATCATAGAAATTTTGTAATTTAAAAATTCTTCTATATTTCTCCCTTTCGTTGGTATTTTGGTTAAAATTATAAAAATGGGGAAGGGTTTCATTTCAAATTTTCATTATTATTATTATTTATTTTATGACTCATTTCGGTCATAATTTTATTCTATGTTCATGTTTTCTAAAAATGATTTAAATTTAGTTTACTATTATCCTTTTTTAATATATTTCTACCCACGTTTTAATTTTTCAAAACTATTTTAATGGAGTCTTGTTTTCATTTTTTGAATAAGGTACATGATTAATTTTTCTGAAAAATATGAATAGAATGTTTTATAAACATCTATGTTATGAAAATATTTTTCCACCACCATAAGTGATATTAAAATTTGATATTTTATTACATACTTATAATTATATTATCAATGAAAAGGTTTTTCTATATATGTGTGTGGATTTTTTAATAAGTGATTTCAAAATTTTAAGGTTACATTCCTAAAAAATGATTTGATTATATTTTAACGGTATTTTAATTTATTACCAATTGAAACATTTGATTTATCTTATTATCATCAATGGATATGATCCAATGATACCATTCATATTCGTTATCTAGTTTCTTTCACATTCATGTTTAATTTTTTTTAAGAATTATTTTATGTGTGTTATGCTATGAAAAAGTTTTTGTGAAACACATTTCTTTTAAAGATATCAAATAAATTTTTTGATGTACATTTAGTTTCATGAGTTATATTATGGTCAATGATTTATAATCTTTTGTCACAAATTTGTATGATTATATTTATGTGATGGGAGGAAAATTTATCTCTGTCTAACTCATTGGGTAGAGATTGTTTTCACATTAGATAAATAGGAATAGAACTAAATTTTAACTCAGTACATTAATGGATTTTTCCTACTATGTTGGTCATGGTAGAAAACTATGAATGATACAATCGTTTGGGGAGTAGAGTCATTCTAATATAATAGTCTTGGAAATGTATATTCACTAAAAATGATATGATTTTATTTTCTTATGTGTATTCCACAATAACATGTCTTTTAATGATGTTATACTCTCGTGGATCATGTTATTTCATTACTTTATCATTATTATCTTATAAAATATCACTTTTTATTCCATGAGTCAATATTAATGTCTATTATTTTCTGGGCATGGTATAAAAATTTTATGATTATGTTCTTAAACAATTTTTCTCATGTTAAAATTATATTATCCTTGATATTTTAATTGTTTACCCTTACAATGAAACTAAGATCACCCTTTTATGTTTTTGTTCACCTTGTTATGATGAAAGGTCTTATGTGTTATATGTCTATGAAGGGTGATAGTTATAATGATCTAAGACGAAGAAGATATAGTATTATTATGAACAATTTAATTATGTATCAAAATTCCCAAAGGAAGTAAACCAATATGATTCTAACTTGGATCATTATTTATTATAATTAATACATTTATATTAATATGTAATACTTTTTTATTAATTTTTTTGGTTTCTATAATCAATATAATTAATTAACAATATATAAATTGTAAAATGAGGTTCATATGAAAATTTTCTATACCCATTGGAATCTCACCCCTATTAATGAAAATAATTAGGAAAATATGAATGTGTTATCAGTCTAGAATTATCTCATCCCTAAGGCATCTTGATCCATTGTCAAGATAACATAATATAAAATGAAAATGTGTCCCAGTAATAGAGTGATCTTAGAAAAACATAATATAGATACCAGATCAACTAGTGTAATGCCTATTTGATAGTGGAAAATTTCTATAAGGATATCAACTCAGTAGTATCATAATCATAACAACTAACTACGGTGGGAATTAGCCCCTGTATATATGGTCTCACCCCATGTAATCTCAACTACATCATAGTAGCATCAAATAAATGGGAGATTTGTATCTATATCTGGACTATTGTAACAAATTAGAATTATTCTATATAATGAAATTATCTCATCCACAAATATTCATGATCAAATCATGTTTCCAAAAATAGAAATTGGGATAGGTGTCCCCATTATGTAGTGACCTCATAATAATAGTTTTTCACTCCTGTACACAACTTCTAGAATGCTATTGGAGTGGTGGACCTGGTCTATATTGTTCTTCACCCTCGGGGTTCTAAACTCCTGAAATTAACCCACCATTTTATACATTATAAAAAAATGGAAGAAATAATTTGATGATATTATAACATCCCTATCTAATCCCTTATCTGAGGACACCACATCCATTATAGTTAATAAAAATTGGGTGTAATGTCCCCCTTATAGGAATAAAAAAACAACTTGTTAAAATAACCCATTAAAAACCAAAAAACAACATGGATTGGATAAAAATATAGGAAATGTATATATGATAAGTATAATTAGTTTGAAAGAATGTTCAAAATTTATTATTTCTAGCTTGAATAGTCTATTTTCTCCCAACATATATCTATATAAATAACATGTGATTAGTCCAAAAGGGTTCTATAATATAGGATATGGGAGGCAAACTCGTCACTTTTGGAAGTAATATAACCCATAATGGATAAAAATTAATCACTAATGATCTATTCACCTAAAAAAACACATCCATCATGCATAATATATACATATCCACCTTTTGGTAGCCTTAGAAAACTAACATCAAGTGTATTGTGACAAGATACACTAAGGAAACTCACCCATGGTTTTATATTACAAATGTTTTATTTGCACTCCATGGGATTTATTTACCTAGATATCATGTTCTGTCAAAAATAGTGGAAAAATCATATATATAATTTCATATAATATATCTCAATTAATGAGTTGAAAAAGTCTATTTAATGAAAAATTACAATGTCTCTAAATTAAACACCTCCTATATATCCAAGGTGAATAAATGAAACCTAAAAATGGTCCAATTAATGATAACATAACTAAAGGGATCCCATATTAGGTCATGATTATAAAATCCAATACATATTTATTCTATCTAATCAACATTTATAGGAAATGAATCAATAAGTAACAATAGGTGGGTGCATCATGACATTATATTTACATACCACGTTCAAATGTATCAGTGGAGAAGAATTAAATTTAGTTTCATGAATATCATACATGTCCAATCTAACCACATATTATATGTTTCACGAATAATGCATAAAAATATGGAAATTGTTTGGAAAACTTTCAAAAAATGGAGTTATTATGAAAAGAAAATCTCTATGTCGATCAACCAAGATTACAAAAGACTATTAAATATGCATTAACTACTATCTAGTCACTATAGGGTGTCACACCCTCCGAAATTCATCTAATAAACTATAAAGCAATCATAATTAATTAATAAAACAATTCATTATTCAATTTTATTTATCAAAATTGAATAATATGCCACAAAATTTCATAAAACATTGATTAAATAATGGAAAACATAGTAAATCCCTTCTATTACACCCCCAATCCAATATTAGAAATATATAATAAAACTTATGATTGTTTCATCAATCCATTAAATTCAATTTTTTTTTAAAAAATTCATATGTTTAAATTTAACAGTAAACATAAACCATAAAATTACATCCTCTTAAGGCATCCATTGGCCCAACCACATAGATTACCATTTATCATGAACTAATTTCAAAATACTCTAGTGGAAAAATAATTGAAACCCAATTTTGATGATATTAAGAACGTAAAAAATCATGGGGAAGGAGATAAATGGGATTATATGTAACAAAACTCATAAAAATGATGAAACATTGCCCACATTAATACATTTTATTAAGTGGATGTAAAAGGGAATGAGAACAAGGATGAGGGGGGGCTCTGTCTGTGAATACCATGTGGACCAAATCCCAATGGGTATTTGTGATTTTATACCACAAAATATAAATTTTCCAACGTTATTAAAAAATCATTTCTATATAATATTCGGTAAATGCTTCACCTACACTATCCACCCATGTGATCACCACGTACCCTATTGAATGAATTGGAAACCTAAGGGATAAATATAGTAGGACTAAAACCTATGAACTCTACCTCGGCACTTTTTCCAACCTAATTTGGTACCTAGATTTGATCAAAAAACATCATTCTACAATAACTATACTCTCAAACCCCTACCAAACTCAACATGCCACCTCTAAAATGGGAGGAAAAAT
Organism: Viscum album; assembly: GCA_963277665.1. Taxonomy (NCBI): domain Eukaryota; kingdom Viridiplantae; phylum Streptophyta; class Magnoliopsida; order Santalales; family Viscaceae; genus Viscum; species Viscum album. The sequence goes on along the minus strand of OY728122.1, from coordinate 1,035,555,461 downwards.
CATAGAGGAAATAGTATATTCCCATTATCAATAAATGAATGTAAATAATTCATACCACGACTCATGACCATCTCTTTCAATTTAAATATTTTGTAATGTACATTGTGAAAATATGACAAATAATCATGTTCCAAGGAATAATTTAACAACTCAATGGATGCCTCATTAAAACCCAAGTGTTTTGTCAAATATTATGACCATTGTTGGTGTCACAAACTAGTTTGTTCATCCATCCAACTTGACACTCAACCCATCCTAAGAATATTCCTAAGTGGTGATCTCGATCCTCCTAGGCTGACGACTACTGTTGGTAATAAATGATCTCATTGTGGGAATTATTTATCCCAATAAACAGCTAGGATAAATAAAAAAATATATTACACAACAATGACCAATAATTACTAAAAATCAATAAATGCAAAACTGATAAAAATATAAAAAGGAAATAACAGAACTGAAACTAAAAAAACTGAACCAAACTGTATGGACACAATATCCACATAACCTGTTGGTCACCACCATCAATCGAGATCACCCATGTCCAAAAAAACTAGATCATGAAACCTAAACATGAAAATCATCTCAGATATACCAATGCTGAGTGTAACAAGTAGGGTGTGATAAAAATGTGCCTAAAATTTAAGCAACACAGAGTCCATAAATTTCCTCTATAAAAAACACAACAAAAACTAGATGTGAATACATATAATAATTAGGTTTCTATCTTTTTAAATACCAAAATAATGATTTCAAATTTTAAACCAACCCACATCAGTTTGCTAATTTCCAAAAAAAATCCATTTTAAAACATACAATATTCACAACCCAACCCTAAATACGAACACAAAATAGCTAATAAAATGAAAAATTAATAAAATTAATGGAAAAAGATCATGTTTGAGAATCACTAGAAAAAAACACAACTATATTTAGATAGACACTAAGAAAATAGGTAAACATTGACCATAGAAATAAGACAAAACATACATATATAAAATCATGGGAATTTCCAAAACATCTATGTATGAAATCCCAAAACATACTCTCTTAGAACTCATCTATCAGTATAAGATGAAACTCCATGGTCAAAAAATAATTTAGTTATCTAAATATCAAATACAATGGAGTGACTCTCCTAGCCTCTTAGCAAATATAGGTGGTACCAACCCATCTAATCAGGGATGATATATAACTATCACTCGACCAAGTATATAATTCCAAGGAAACCCAAGATAATATTACATAGGGAATGGGTAGTTCCTCACATTAGTGACATACCTGAAACACATAGCCATAATTATTTCCTCGAATAGAAAATGAAACCAATTATATAATGACCCTCTCTTTGGACGATCCACCATAGTGGTGACCATCACAAAAGAAACAATTCACAAGTTCTAACTGGGCCTTCAAATCATTTGATCTCTAATGTTTCTTTTCAAAATAATCCAAATTACAAATTGTTCATTAACACATACATATCAAAAAAAATTATTATAAACTATTTTCTACAACCAAAGTGCAACTTAAATCATTCAAGAATGTTTCCAAATGAGTATTTATCTCATTTAGTTTCCCACACATATTCTACGGTTCCATGTCAACTGACCTTAAAAATAAATTTTATAATACTATATTGAGATAATTTGGAATCATAGAGTTCAATTTTGAGTTTTTGTAGTTTTTAAAAATATCCATTTAAATAGAAGAGGTATATAGAATAAATGAATAAGGTGAAGTGTTTTGAAAAATGGGTCCTAGTGGGAAATTTTCCTAAAAAATACAGTATAATTTGTTTTTCCACCCATATGTGCACCTCATCCATATATGGTTGTTCCCAAATCAAATAGAGAACAATTTTAAATCCATCAAGTATGAATAATTCAATTTTTGAAACAAAAGTAACATTTAATCCAAATAAATGTGTCCTGATGTCAATACTAAATCAAATATGTTCCCCAGAACCACAAACAGAATCCTAAATTCATAAAAAACTGTGTTAACAAAATAAAAATAAGTGGAAAAATATTAAAAACACCCAACAATTATTTAAAACACATAAGTGTCATTTCATCGTAAACTTATTGTTTATATAGGAACATGTATAACTAAGTAACCCCCATTAAACATAATTTCCCTAAAATTACCACCACAAAACAATTAAAATGAACATCACATTCATGAATAACTCCTTTAGAAATCTATTTATGAATGAACATGCATCAATGGAATGTGCTGGAAATTAAAATAGTGGAAAATACTAACTTAAAGATGTTAGAACACGAAAACCCCCTCAGAGAAGGACGGAAAAGGTATAATTAATGATATGAAAACCATAACATCCAGGAAACATACAAAATTGTTCACACTAGCTTCTAGGACTCATCCATGAATGAAAACACAAAAATAAAACCAATAATAATGAGAGAAGGTAGAGAAGAGAATAAAAATGGCCAAAATATCAAACAATATAACCTTATATTGTAATAAGGAATACCATAGAGGATAGTAAGACATTGGAGAGGAGCTTATGGATCCTTAGGATGGTATAAATGATCAATATAGAGGTTTCTTTATTTGAGGTTAAAAATTAAAAATGGTAGAATAGTAAAATCATCCTTTCAATGAAATGGGTAGCTCATAATTTTTGGCCAAATTATTTGGAAAACTATGCACCAATTGTGGAAACCTTAATAGGGAAGATGGAAACCCTCATGGTTTGGCCACAACATTTGGGAAATGTTTTTCCAAGAGTTCTCCAGGGATTTTTAAAAAATTCTAGAACCCCTATCATGAATTCTACGTGGATTCCCCTAACTGTTTTAAAGTCATCCTCCTTCAACATGACAACACACTAAATAAACATGGTTTATCCTAGTCCTCACATGATTTTTCTTCAAACATATAAATGAAATGTAAGTCAAACTATACAGGAATAAATTTAATCGAAAACACCCTTAGGATTAATTGGAAACATAGTTAACCACCAATCAATGAACAAAACCCTACTATAGGCCAAAAAATCACCCAAAACCTCAAAACCTAATTACATTATACTATATACATGATCATAAACTAAAAAATGATCCAACATCGGAAAAATAATAAAATAATGGAAACAATGGTTGTTAGGGTGTAACAATTATACCAACCTCAAAAACATGCTACCCCCAGCAAGTCACCTTGCACAAGAGGAACAAATATTGTACTCAAAACAAGAAAATATCATAAAAAATATAGTCAATGGTGTGAATTATTACTAAAAAATAAATATGTGAAAATTATGGGGAAAACATAATATGGAGAACCATGGGGTAAAATAGGATGGATCTCCCCACCATAAGGAACGATCTCACACCAGCACCAAATCCAGGACTAGGAACTCCCCACATGATCTATATATCACCATCAATAGGAACTCCCAACACAAACCACCCCAACCCTTTTATAGTGGGAAACTTCCAGATAAATCCCCCATCAAATATCAAACTAAAGCATGATTCATCATTTCTTCAATACACAAAAATCTGTATAATGTGAGTAACTGAGTAAAAAACCCAGTCCAAAAAATCCAACCATTTTCAATATCCACATCCACAAGAAAAAATTACCTCAACTACCCAAAATAAAATCCATTAAACCTTTCACAATAAATAGTAACTTCTAATAAGAAATAAACTTTTAGAAATGAAAAAAATTAAATGAAGAGGTTTACAATAACTAAGAACACCTCTATAAAAAACATAACCCGCTACTAATGAAACATTATAATTGATTGTAACTACGGTTCCCCACACCCCTTTAGGTTTTCTAAGTGCATATATAGCGTCACTTTGGGTCTTGTGGCTAGAGACCTAATTTATAATGAACCAACTTCCCTACAATCAAGAGATTACAAACTTCAAATGAGATTCCATCATCTAGAAACTGCACTTTTAGAATTCGACCAGTTGTCCAAATTGTCACAAAGGCAACATGCCATGGATTATTATGAAAAGATAGATTCAAATGGCCAAACATTACATAGTCGATGAATACAGATGAATGGTTTGATGAATAATATTTTGGAACTAATCGAATAAAATAATCAAGAATATGTTCCTAAGTAAGAAACCCTTCACCAGATAGGTATCCTTCATAAGAACCAAATCCCACCGACTATACACTATGAGCTAACACAATTAGAAACACCACTTCCACTAACTTCTTGAACGAGAATTCACCAGATTAGAGAAAATTATCCTCAATCTCTATAAAAATCCCCGAATGAGGAGAGGATCTTTTAGTTAATTATCAAACTCTATTTTTAGATAAAAATGAACACACTCCTTAAAGTGGAAAATGGAATCAATCAGTACCTCTTGAAATTTATTAATACTCTATATCTATAACTCATTACATACCATCACCTCCTCCATCAGGAACCATTCCATGAATTTGGTCTCTAGGACCTCACACTTCATTTCAACATGCAATGATGATGGGAATATCATATTCTACCAATCTAATTATAGAACTACAAATCTTCCAAATACGGCACAAGCTCTCACATTTCCTAGAGTTTCCAACAACCTAAATATATGTTCGACTTCCATAAGACACAACTCAACATATAAAAGACCCAGATCATCATGGAAAACATGAAACTACTAAGAAGAACTAGACTACACCACTATATTGGGAGTCTTATGTTGTCTATCAACTGGACAAAACACACTAGAAACCTCTTGTAAATTTCTGGTCATCATACTTTATATAACAAAAAACACTAAAAAGTAATGAAAATTCAGCACAAAATCAACTGGTAGAACACCCCATTCCAAAACAATCTAATCATAAGCCAAATACCTCACATAAAACAATTTTTTTGAAAAAACATTATATTCCCATCCTAATATCAAGGACACTAAAAATATCAATCCACCTTTTGCAAAATCTAAAATCATATAAAAAATGCCAAACCCTAAATTCATTTTCAATTGAATTTTTATTTCCTAAAACCATTTTCCTTTTTAAAATCCACATACACAATCCAAGGCCCAGCCAATATAAAACTCACACCAAAACATCCAGAATGGGGAAGAAGTGATGTTATAAAAAATGATGACACTGATTTGGGGACCATTCCCCATGGAGGAACCAATAACTTGGAATCTCATAAACCATGAAATAACACTCTAAATTGGTCACAACTACACGTATATATGTCATACCTCACCAGTTCACCTCCATTGTGATACTGTATTCCCACACCAAAAACCAAAAAGAAAATATATTCAAATCTAATACTACACCCGTTGTCTCAAAGATCATAATGAGAATGGGTTCATAATGTCATTTTCATGAATTCCTCTTAAGTCCCAATAGTACTATTCTTAAACTACAAAAAATAAAAATTAATGAAAATAGATTGTATTGTACCATTATTTCAAGAACTAGGTCAGGTGTCTAATTAAACTGACACCCAACACAACCTAAGACAATTCTAGAGAGGTGTTTCTTATCCTCATGGGATGGAAAATTTCATCATGAATCAATGGCTTCACAATGGGAATGATTTCTCCCAATAAAACCCCAAGATAAAAGAACAAAAAATAGTGTACACAACATGAACAAAAAAATGAAACATCAATAAATATACAACATACCCAAATAAAACTTCCAAATAATAGTACCAAAACATATAAAATTGAAAAAAATTGGAACAACATTATATCCACATGACCTCTTGTTCTACTGCATCCATAATAAGTATACCTCTCTACCAAAAAAGAAGAAATAGAAACCTGAACCTACTAAATTGCTTGAATCTTCTGATGCATAGTGGCCCAAATTGTGGGCAATCCAAAATAACTCAATAGGTAAGAACCACATAGTACATACATTTAATATCACAAAAAAAGTGAAAAAAATATTCTCCAAAACAAATAAAAAATATAGTTATATAATTTTAAAGAACCAAACATATCATTACCATTTTTAAAGAACACACACTACATTTTTCTTTTCAAAAAAATATTCCATTTTTAAACATTATAGTTTCACTAGAAAAACCTAATGAAGAATACAAAATTGGTAATAAAATTTTCTACACTAAATATTGATGGAAATATTAAAAGTTAGGTAAAACACAAGAAAATTAGAATAAGTTCAAGTTGTAAGACACTAATAAAACAACGTTCCAGAAAGAACATAAATAAGAAGGAACATAACGATAAAAAATCATAGTAATTTTCTAAAAATATCAACAAGAACACCCTATATGTACTTGTTTTGTACTCACTTATCGGCATACGGTGTATCTCTTTAATCAAAAACCAACTTTCTCCTATAATCTAGCCAATATAGTGTCACATGCCTCTAGGACTATGAGATAATCCTAGGGTACCAATCCATCTAATTGGGGTTGATATGAAAATGTCACTCAACCCTCTATATTAGGTCCATAAATCTCTTTATAATAGTACTTAGTGGGCGGTGAGATCGTTAAATTCAGGTCTCACCCAAAACTATGAACTTCAGTGATTTCTCAACCCAAACATAGAGAACACCTATGTGGCGACACTCTTCTTAGAGGGTCTACAATGGAGGTTCCCATCAGAAAATAATATATTCACAAGTTCCAACTAGGACATCACAAAAATTGATTTCTAATGAATCTTTTCACAATACCATGATGTACTAAGTGAGCCTTAACACTTATATTTCTTAAAAAACATCAAAACCCGTTTCCAAAACAAAGGTGAAACATGTTACATTTAAAAATGGTTCCATGTGGTCCTTAATGTAATTTAGTTACCAAACCATTTTAATATATGCTATGTTTTATAAACTTTAGAACGAAATTTTTAAAACCACAATGATATAATTTGGAAAACATTAAACCATTTTGAAGTTTCATTATGTTTTTAGAATGATACATTGAAAGAGAAGTGGTTTATGGAAAAATAGAATAACGTGAAACAGTTTTTAAACCGAGATTGAGTGGGACATTCTCCAAAATAAAAAAATATTATTTTTAGGGACATACATATGTTCACCCCTTTCACATATGGATTATCCCACAAAAAATGGAACACTAACTAAAATCCAATATGTACAATGAATTAAATTTTATAAATATATGGAACATTTCAACCAAATTTCAAGGGTTTATATATGGATACTAAACCAATGAAGTCACCCAAAACCACAAACACAATTAATATTAAATTATTATTGGATTTCAATTTTATAGAAAACTGAGAAAAAAAAAGTTCATCATAGGGTACAACCCTCATAAGAAATCACGAAATTATTAAAATAGAAGTTAATCCTATCAGTGGATTCCTTTCAAAAATGTTTTTAGGTGATATAGTGCACCTGGTAATATGGAATGTCGATACGAAAGTCTTTAATGTATTCCACCAATGTCTACCATTTTTCAGGATACCCCTCTTTATATATCTTCCCCTTATTTAGACCCTGTATTAGAATAAGGTTCTCTTGTTGGCCTATGTAGCTAGATTACTATTGACATCCACCCGAAGCGCCATACCCATCATTTTTTATGCCTATTCTTTTGTATAATTGATGCAAAGAAACTCCTCCACCATCTATTATTATGAGTGTTAGAGAAAATAGTTCTCTATAGGTATCCTCTACATATTAAAAATGATTTCAGACATACATTCCAACTCCATGGATTTGATTTTTTTACCTGAACTGGTCTCTATTGGATTTGGAAGAAATGAGTAATCCTTGTGCCCATTATTTTTCTTTCCTAAAGTCAATATGGGATCTCTCGATTCCTGACTAGGGAGAACCACACCCAGATCATTCACTCCAGTTGTTTGAGATTCAATAAAATTTATATGTCCTTGTTCCAGACCCTCCAGACCTGAAAATTAGTTATAGATTTTGATGGTCTCCCATCTCTGACACTGGCCTCCGACCCAGTACCCCAAAAGCTCAAAATGGTCTCCCTCGGTATCAAAAATTATTTTATAATAATTTGGTTTCCCTTATTAAACCTTCCTCATCCAATAATCATCATATTTTTGTCCTTCCAACTCTACTAGAGATACCTTCTTAGAGTAATCATTTCAATGTGTAGGAATTTCCACCCTTGGTTCCATAACAACATATGCCTCTCCACTTTCACTATTACCACTCCTAGGATGCACCACCTCTATATAAGAGGTACCCATGGATTTGGGGGCATCCTCAAGTAGAGGATCTAATATAGAATCTTTTTCACTTCCACCATGAGGAACATCAGGCACTGACTTTTCCATAGCTTAGGAATCTTTCTCCTCCTCTAAAATTATCTGCTCTAACATAACATCAATCAGCTATTGAAAATCATTCATACCCATTCTCAACCAATCTGTACTAACTTTCCCCTAGAAATTTGACACATGGTCATTTCCTTTGTCACCATCATTACAATGTTGTCTAGACCCACATCTTTAGGGTGCTAAGGAATTCCCAAATATAGTACAGGTAGATAAAAATTTTACCGATGATTCATAAACCACCAACTTCCTGCAATGGTATTCTTCATCTACCATGATCCGAATGAAATAAAGAGGAAACTAAGATGCATCAACTTCAACATAGATATGATGGTTAACCAGAAGACTCACATCTTTGGTATGACTATCAGAGCATATGTACCTACCTACAAGGTTTTGCAGTATCCTTACAATAGAATATTTTTGGAATATAAGGGGAAGGTTTGGGAAACTCACTATTATGAATTACACAATTATAAACCTATTTTGTAAATTTCATGAATCTATGGAATGTTTTGGAAAGTAAAATAATGGAAACACCTACCTCATGGTTGAGATAACACGATAAAACACATAGAGAAGTATATAAAAGGTCATATGAAAAATCCACACACCCTAACATGATGGAAGCAAAATAAACACATTAACCCCATCCTCCTAGTTTCTTAAAAGAGATATCCCAGTAAAAGATAACCACGAAACAAGATAGTAGTACGAGTGGAGAATAAAAATGTCCAAATTCGTATTCAAACACACCTTAGATGGGAAAAAAAGATCACCATGGAGGAATGGAATCCAATGTAAAGGGTAATTCTGGTTCCCTTCAAGCCCCAACAATTTTCAATAATAAGGGGAATGTTTTGAGGTAAAATATTAAATGTGGTAGTATTGGAAAATCATATTTTTAAATTTCTAAGAACCTCACACAGATTGGCCGCACAGTTTAGAAAACTATGTCCCAAACCATGCACACCCTATTGTGGAAGAAGGAAATATTAATGGATAGGTTCCATGTTTTCTAATACCATTCACCACAGATCTTTAAATAATTGAATCACCCCTTACATTATTTTCGAAAGGATTTATCTAATGATTTTCAAGTCATTTTACTTGAATGAGACACTACCCCAAGCCACACATTTTCAAATATGCCTCACAAAATTTATCTCAAACTATAAAAAATAAAATTGAATTGAAAAAAAACTCATCTTGAATAGTTAACATGGTTAGATACCAAATTGTGCCCACAAAAAATGCAGAGGTCAAAAATGCACCGAAAAAAAACAAAAAAAGGAAAATTTCATTGGGAAAATGACTTGAACCTAAACCTAAAGATCCATAATTAAAAAAGTATAAAATAACTAAAACATTGTTGTTTGGGTGTGATAGGTGGTCAATACATGTACACATATAAAAATGCATGCCCGTTATTTCACAATAGGTCCTTACCGAAATCAAGAATGTTAAGGGAGAACAATTCAATTTAGTTTTAGGCCAATGGGACATGGAAAATGAAACCAGATAACACATTCTTTATGATCAATGGATAAAATATAAAGCATTTTTAGGGACCACCTACCACGAAATAAAGTTAAACACTTAATAAAATATCATCCAGCTTCACCTTGTCGCATCCAATTATATTCATTTTTTATTAGAAACTATATAATCACACTAGGACCTACCTCTATAAAACATAAATTTTATAAAATTAAAAAGAATCACAAAAAGAAATAAAAATTATAAATAAATAATTCAATTTATTATAATTGAAGAATAATTGACCAAATAATGAATCAATGAAAAACCTCATGAAATGGGGTGAAAATAACTCCCATCGCACCTCATATAAAACAATTAACAAATAGCATATAAACATTTTTGATAAGTCAATTAATTACATTATAATCTGATGAAGAAATGAAAATAAATCGGAAAACTCTTATCTAAAACAAAACAAAATGAATCTTCAATCAGACATCCACGGAGGTAGTCTTTTATATTAGCCAATATCAAATCCCAATGATAGTTGAATGAGTCAAACAAATTATGGTGGAATAAAAATAGAAACATTGTCTTCAACCAACTAAATTTTGAGAAAAAATTGGAGACTGAGATATAAGGGAAGAGTGGGAATAAAACCCACAACAATGATGAATGATGACATATTTTATTACCATGAATCAATTTTTTGTGAATTAGAGGGAGAAGATGCATGACGGGTAACCTTCCCAATTTCACTTCTATACAAGAATAAAGATACATGAAATATTTTTTAAAATTTATACTCAAAAATCCAATTTTTGTGTGTTTTAAAATTTATTCACAGACACCACTAGGTTACTAGTGAATCTTAATTAGGAACCCATTACTCACAAAGCCCCAAATAAAGTGCATCATCTACCCAATATCCTTATATAGTGGGCCTACACCCATTGAAACCCACAATGGATTCCCATTTCAACCTAACTAGGTACCTAGTGGCCCTCTGTAGACATCATCATGAATTTTACATCCTCTCAAATCCCTATATCATACTTCAAAACTCCTCTACAAAATATACCATACTGAAAATATCCACTAACTCATTTCAATTGAATTTAGAAGAAGTCAATATTAAGACGCATTCTAAAAATATAATGAGTCCATCACTTACAATCGTATTCGATCCTAGCTTCCATCAATAATATAAGACTAAAATGGTGTGGGAAATTACAAACTACCAATTATAAATTTACTCTTCCCAACGAAATACAAATGTGTATCTATTTTAATACACATCAATTATTGAATCCTAATTAATTTTCCAAAACAATATCTCAGGGTTCTTATGAATATGATGACATGAAACCCAAAACCACATGCTTCACCCATAATAGAGACCAGTATTAATCCCAAATGATTTTCACTAATACATATTTGAGTCATACCACTTGAGCGTATAAGAAAAGAACTATCTGAATCCTCATCCCACCAACATGCCATGAAAGATCATGCTGGGCTAAGAAGCATGAACCATCTAATTAGATCAATTACTTAATGATTCCATACTTCTAAATAAATTCAAGGATTTATAATTAAAACAACATAGACACCCATGTTTTACCTTGAAAATATATTCCATACTAGTTCTCACTCAGTGATATGCCCATATGCCTCTATGATCCCCAAGAATTTAATATGCTGCCTCAAAATAAATACTTATTTGACCTCATGAATCCTCACTTCAAATCAACAGGTTATCAACTACCCATGAGAATCGATGTATACATACAATTTCATCCAACTAAAAAAAAATTCCAAATTCCCCCTGGTCAATCTATACATGTATTATAAAACCTCATTTCCCTGATCAATAGCCAAAATCGTACACTCTTCAACTAATATATATATATATATACTAATTGTATCCATGTGCTGATTTAATTTCCCCACAACTATGGGACTATATTTAACATAAACATAACAACACACCATGACCACACTTCACATGAAGAAGGGTTAGAATTGATGATATCTTAATGGTGTCTTCCCACTCTATTAATGTTTACATTGCTGGTCCTAAATATTAATTTCCTCATAACACATAATCACTCAATAGTTTATACTCCCAAGATCATACACATTGAACAAAAAAACTACTATATCATCATCATCGCTCCTAAAATAGGACATCATGGTAATCCATATAAATGATATCTATAATCAGTAACAATCATTCATTGCCTAATTCTTGAGGATATAAATAACCACAAAATTGATGATCTCTTTCACTATAATGTGTCTCACATGTTCCTACTCTATAAATACTCTCTTTGACTCTCCTTGAAGAACATTATTTTTATATTCACCCAATATTGAAAAATATTATTGAGGAACAATCCAAACAACCACCATTCGAATAAAGAAAATCAAAACATAAATGTATTCTTAAATCCATCAATTACCATAATAGTATTCATATTATTAAATAGGTATATTTTACAACCTTATATTGGTTTATAATAAAAAAACATTAATCTGTACACCATGATAAATCCACTTATCGAACATTGTTCCATCCACACTTTTAACCAGATCACACTCATTGGATTATTGATCAGATGGACATATATATTCCCTGATATAGATCTATGATGTTGGGATACCAAATTTTTTTTAACCACCAAAAAACATATAGTAACCTCACAAGGGCCTATCCCATACTATTATAGGAGAAAAAGCAGGTGTCCCTATAAGTCTAATCGTATACATGGAAGGACGTTAAAGGGATAATTATTCATCAAATATTCTACCCTGATATAATACAAGTGGTAATGTAATATATATAAACACCCTCTAGAAACTAAATATTTCCATAATTCTAGCATCTAAATTTACCACATAACATAATATTCCAATAATTCCAAATAAAAAAACTAATCAAACTAAACAAGATTAATAATAGACTACATATATCACAAAAATACACAAACATATTGTGTAAAAACAATATTATATGAGAAATCAATGTAGGATCCATGAATCCATATCGACAACAATGTGAATTAAGAAAAACTAGGAACACAGCCATGTGTTATACAATTAATGCACCATTATGAGCCACACTCGAATTATGTTATAATGACCAATAAATAGTTAGGTTACACTGATAATGTGTGAATCAATGGTATACTCTCATTTTGAATTTTATCTCCTTTTAAATTAATCATTTTAGACAGTTTAATATTCATGATCCCCTCAATAAAATATCTCAAACACACATCTTGTTTAGAAAAAATATAAGAGAGTACATAAAAAAATATTTATATGGATAAACATAAAATAGAACTTTTTCAATGGCGGTTATACCCCACATCTTGGATTCCCCGTTATAATACTATAATCATTCATATATGTTTTGGTTGAAGCTAGTTATACGCCCTAATAGTATATTTTTCATTGATCCATGTTAAAAATTTTTGTGATATAACTCTTTAGTCAATGTTGATTATACCACCCATCCATCTTATTCTCCTTAAGCCTCTTAAAAGAATAAAAATTCCACACATTCATAAAATCCTTATTCTTTTTAGTATATTTATTTATAGAAATACATTTTTTATAGATAGTCTTCCCCCAAAAGAAATCATGATTTCCCTTTTCCTGTTTAATTTCCCAAGAAATTATTCAATGCCACTCTCGAGTTTCCTTCATGATCATTAGAAGAATCCACTTGGAACCACACCCAATAGTCCCAAAACTCATCTAAGAATTTTGATACAAATATTTATTAAGTTCATAGAATTATCTTTCTATTATTCTTCACACCATCATTGTCACTTTCAAGAAATGTTTCTCCACAACATTCATTAATTTGTATGTGATAATATCTCATTAATATATAATTTTTAATACTTATTAAATTATATTTTTAAATCATTATTTAAATATTTATTTAATCGAGTTATGAATAAAAAAATCTCATCATCATTTTAATTAAAATACATATATGCACAAAGAGATTATATTTTACATCTTCAGTACCCCTTAAACTATGGGTATTTAATTCACCCATGATAATCTAGATTACCAGGTGATATTATAATTATTCACTTATGAATGGATCACATCTCAAATCCATGAGTATTATAGGTATTTTTTTCTTCTTTGTGTATTTATTTTTTATTAATCATGGCTCTCCCATAATATTTAGGAATTTGCGTGACTCATTTATCATTTCTAACATAGTATCTCATTTTGTATTTTAAACACATTTACATGCCCGAAGACTCAGACATCCTATTTAATTGTATTTTATTGGAAAAACATACCCATTTAAAATATTAATGATTTTGGTTTTTCATTCATCATGGGGAATATTCTAGGTTTGAATATCCCTTGCATAACATCTCCTCATATCATGTTGCCTTATTATCTAGTGGATTTATGAATTACTGAAGTAATAGAAATTAAAAATTCATCCTCTAACACTGATTAAATCTTATATTTCATTCAATTATATTCCCTGATATTTTAATCTACATGAATGATCATTTATCCTTATATTAATTTTCTTTTATTAGAATTATTTTTAACAAATTATTTGAAACATCACACGCAACTTCATGGATCAATGATTTCAATTCTTTCATTGAAGAGTAGGAATACTATGTGAAACAAATTATTCAGACATTTAATGATTCTTATGTTATCATATCTTCATTATTTAATAAATAAGTGTACTTTTATTTTCAATTTAGACATCATCAATAGATGATAACTCGTGTGAGAAGATTCCTTGAACAGTGAAATAATATGAAGATTGAATGCAATTATCTAACGGCCTGGAATGATCCCCTCAGATGGATACACTTATATTTATATATATTTAATAATATGTGTACAATATTTTTGTTATGGAGTCCCACATATAACTATTTCATGGGTTGGATTCCCCATTTATATTTCTACATTGCACCTGTGTTTTGAGTAAAATGTCAGTTCCACACTCGAAACACCCTCACCCACTTGCTTCAGTGGATAAGTAACACTTGTTCTTTCCCGCTTTAACAAGGTACCATGTCAAAAACATGAATTCTATAGAATGAATTAAGAAATCTCACTTACTGGTGGGGTCACACATGTTGGGTGCGGTCGAATTTCATTCCACCTAATCAGTGATGAATTATCCCTTGGTTGGAATGTATGAGTGGCTTATTTTTTAAAAAAACATGAAAATAGTTGTCTATATAAAACATAAATTAAAAAATATTCTAATAAAAAAAATATATTTATTATATATTCAAAATAAATTTTTTCAATAATTATTCTTGGAATGTATAAATATATTTGTATTAATCTGAAATGCTCATTAAGTAAAATGATGTTTGAAGACATACCTACCATGTTGTTCCTATGTGAACTTTATAAATATCCTTTTCTACATGTCTATAATCATTAATGTCATGTTCAATAATAATATAACTTAAAAAAGGATAATTATCCCGAATGACAACCAATGCCACAATGTGAATCCATAAAAATTCCCAAAGAATCACAACTTCACATATTGTACCACTGAAAAAAATACCACATATGAGAACAATAATATCCCCCTTGGTATTTTGTTTTCAATATCCCATCACATTGTAAAAGTAAATATTTTGTGCTCTAACTATTATATAGATTTATTTACAATTATATAGAAAGTATACATACATTCTTTATAGCTCATTTGTTCATCTAAAAACAACTTCTCTCATTTTTAAATTCAATTATATCACATAACACCTTCCAAAAATACTTTTCATAATAAAATATATGTATATGTGGGAAAAAGATAGTAAAAAACAAGATAGATATATAACCAAAGATGCAAATTTGTTCCCTAAAAATAATCACTTGTGATACCAAGATCACAAATAATCAATTTTAATGGAAGGGGCCAAATTAATCAATGATATAAAAAATCCTACAGACAATTTTACCAAAACATAAAATGTTTACTTCCCTGAAATAACTCCCCCTTTCTCTCATATTTTCATTCATGAACACTACCCCCAATTAATAGAATGATATAAATAATTTAGTGTAATACTCTATAATTATCATACATCAATTATTATGTATTCTCCCCCAAAGGGTTACACTCATTTGTCGTCATGGAAATTGATAAACACTAGGGTAAAAAAAACATATCCATAACATCTCTGTATGTTATATTGGTATGATTAAAATAATATGGAAGGAGGACTGACTTGTTTCTATAGAAGAAACATTCATGGTGATATTTTTTTATATTCCTTGATTTCTCTTTATTTCTGTGCTAAGTATGGGATGTGATACAACTTTTTTCCCTGATTGAGACATTCTTCACAAATTTCCATCCCATAAATTTCATCTTTTTGGAATAATTACTCCCACCCCCTTCATAGATGGAAAAATATCTTTATTTTTATTTCAAATTTGACATATTTTCCTCCATGATAAATGTTTCAAGGATTTTTTTTCTTGATATAGATTTTTGGGGGATTAATTTTAAATTAAAAAAATTTACTTTTTTCCAACATAAAAGGCCTCACTCTAATAAATTTCTTTCTATTTCATTGGAATATATTGTATCACTACATATTATTGAAAATTAAATGCATTATTACAATAAAGACATATTCACATATTACCAAGAATTAAAAATGTTAAATTTTGCAAAATGGCATACAACATTTGGTGTCCCCTTGATTGGGATATGGTAACTATTGAATATATTCTCAAATCATTGGGTTCTATTTCTTCAAAACATCAACTCGAGATATTCCCAAATCTTCCAAAATAAAACACATTAGTTCATTCAATATTTATGGAAACCCCATTTCAGGTTTATTCATGGGAAACACTATAGTTGTATATTTCATATATAGGTTACTATTTGTTGATAAACATGTGAGATTTATTTTAGAAGGATTACTATTTTATCATTAGAGGTGTTGATCTTATCATCATGATATCATATTTTAAAATATATTTCTTTCAAATGAAAAACCATTACAATTATAATTTATGAATTATGATAAACTAATTACCCCTTTCATCATGTTGCATTTTAATAAATATTATTATTTCCTTCATCCCATTATCCATGGATATTTTCATTATAATCTCTTAGTAAATCACTTCAATCATATCACATTTCACCTTCAACATGGTTCCCATTTTCATGGAGTTGATATTCAATTCCCCCTCTTCTCATATCATTCATTTATATTCCACTAAAAAATATTTTACTGTGTTTTAGTAACCATCATGCATGATTCTCGATTGATCTTATTTTACATTGCATAAAATTTTTGTTAAATATAAACATGATTTTTTTTCAAAATCTTCAACAGTATAACTTCATTTTTATCTCCAATAATGTATCCAATATTTCATTCTCAATAATAGGTTTATAATCTAACATAATCATATGTTAATATCTTTCCTTAATTGAAGATCATAACATGTAGGATTGATAATTATTATACTTCTCATAAAAGAAAATAAGATTGATTTAATTTCATAATTATAAAGGAAAGGATGAATCAACATTAATATTTATATTTCCCTCCTTCTTCACTTTACTCTTTATTTTTTTCCTGAAAGAAGAGAAATTATCACCTCAAAATGTAACATCCCAGGTAATTAAAGAATAAATAATTTTCGTATTTATTAATATTAGAGAATTAAATATGAATTTTAATTAAAAGGGGTTGCTATGTTCGATAGCGTACCCGATACGCAACGATGAGTTTCTTTGAAACTTACGTAGCACACTAGTAATATAATAATATTATGTTAGTTAACAAGTAGCCGTTGTACTGGCGGGAATGAATAGAAATAACTAAAATATGAATAGATATGTTTTTAGATGTTTTTACATTTATCCAATAAAGGATAAAGGCTTAAAATATGGAAAGAATTCAATTTTAGGAATTTATACCCTAATTTTCATTAAGGGTTCACTTATCACCTTTTGACGGCGAACCGTCATTAAATATAGTTTTGATCACTCTTATACATTCTTTTGGACCAAATAAAACTTTTATTAAGAATCGGGACATCAAATTTTACTTTGTGTAATTTTTGGTACCTTTCTGATAAAGTTCATTTTTTTTATGAATAGTGTAAAATGTTGCATTTTAATTCAAAACCTCTTTTTGATCTAATTTATTTATATGATTAGATTATATTTTGAATTGGTTTTAAAGTGAAATTAGAATATATTTTTACCATTTTATCTAATGGTGGTCATTGGAATCAATTTTACTTTGAAATTAGACTTATACTGGTGTCAATCTTTTGATACTTATTGTTTTGTAAAAACACGCTATTTGCTCTGGCAGCGGGAATTAATTATTAAATTAATTAATGTGACTTATATGATTTTAATTTTGTAAAATGGACTTCATTTTTGAATTCGGAATATCAAATATAGCTTAGGGTGAATTTTTGGTAATTTTCTGAAAAACTTCAATTTTTGATGAATAGTGAAACCACTAAGTGGTAATCAAGCAAACTGATTTTTCGGTTAAATGAAATTTTACCACTAATGTGTGTTGAATTTTGAAAATCCGACATACATGGTTGTCATTAAGAAGTAAAATGTGGTTCAATGAGATTAAAATAATTTTTTGGTGAATAGTAACTTATTAAGTTTTTAATCGCGATTAGTGGTAATTAGTGTAGTTTAAGGAATAAATAATGCTTTAATAATATAAAATGACCTAGACACATGTCCCAACCTTATTGGCTGTGTCATGGCCGACCAAGACAAGCCATGGGTCAACTTAGGGACCCCATGGATCCACTTTTGTTGGGAAATGACATAAATTACTTTTTATTAAATGTTAAAGTGAAAATGACACAAACATAATATGTTTTGCAAAAACAATTTTTAAGTGGGGTTATACAAGTCCAAATTTTGATTATAAATATTCAATGGAAAGCTAAAAAGATTTCCTACATCATAGTAATTTTTTTATAATTTTTAGACATTAAATAAATTTAATTATTTATGACATAATAATGATGCAGCGATGACATCATTATTTGACGATTTAAATAAAATGGAATGATAATATAAAATCTATGAACTACACATGTCCAAAACCAATTGGATGAATGGATTTCGATGCCTTATCACCTTATCCACGAATTCTATCAATGTGGGACCTTTTAAAACCGAAACACATTTTCAAATAAAGTAATGTTTCTTTACTTTCCAAAAGTGCCCCTCCTCTTCTCTTATAAAAGGCCCCCACCACTACCTCATTTCACACACTCTTCAAGCCATTGGCTCGGCCAACCCCTGCCCATTTTCTCTCTCCAAATCCCTCTCCTCATCCTAGAGGATTCCCTTTGGGCATAATCCTTTCAAAGGAAGCCTTTAGGCTCAACTCAAAAGGAGTTACACTTTTTAAGGTAATTCATTCTCTCATGTTCTTTTGTTTTATTTTGCTTCTCCAACCCCCTAAACTCTTTTTATTTACTTATTTTGTAACAACACAAGTATCTTCAATATACTAGGATGTTGTTATAAGATTTATTTGAGCTACACTTCCACACAACTACATCAAATGGTTAAAGAACATAAGGTTTCCGTGGATGGCGAAATTCTGCCTCCCGAAACGATGATTGTTCAACACTCATTTAACACCTTCAAAGGTGGCCATTATGATGTCACTATTTTTATATATGATATATAATATGTTTATGTTTTCCTTAAGCTTATGTTTTTTCATTTTGGGCATACCTTTATGGTTTCCATTATGGGTAAAACACGATATCTTCATTTTAGGAAGTGCGGACTACCGCCCCCTGAAAGTGATTTGATTCATTAATACCATATGTGGGATGTGTAAAGGATAAAGTTAATGATATTATATATGTTGTTATACTGGAATTATAATATACTCTTATATCATTATGATTCCATTCCAGAAAATATGAAATAGAAATGGAAGTAGCGTTCATGCGTACGTACGGCTTACCGTCTCCATGAACGGTGCATTTCATTTCTTACCTCTAAATGTGATGTAATATTATAAATGAATGCAGGTACTGGATATATATGACATATATGATATCTAAATCATGAATATCATTCTGGATATAATGAAACATTGACCAAATTAACAACATGTAAGTGTAAGAAGTCTATTTTTGATTTAAGAACCAAATACCGACAAAATGAACATTATTAACTTAAATGATTACATGATGTTCATAACATGGTATAAAAGGAATAATGAACTTGTAAAAGATTCATAATCAAGTAGAGATTAACTAAAGTTTATTATTCAGGAGTTTAAAGAACGGTCGGGTCAAGTCGGATACGAGGTATGGGACTTCGTCTCAATCTCCTTTCGTTGAGGCATATTTTATTTTATACACAACATTCTTTTATACGGTGTATAAACCCCTTTGACTTTTACGTTTATTCAAAAGGAATCTTTTTTATATGAAGCGTTTACTAAACGACAAAAGGGAATGTTTTTTTTCGTACGTATGCGGCGACAACGACTTCTCCGCCGTCGTAACCGTTATTTGAGTTTCAGCTTCCTCTACAAGCCATACCTTCTTTTTTAAAAGAAAAATAAATACCATGTTTTACTTTGGTATTGAAAATGGTTTTCATAATGTTTTTATTATATCAATGTGTTGTATTGATATCTCGTGATTGAAATGTGGAAATGTTATGTTTCCTTTATGCATGTTTTATGTGATATGATTATGTTATGGTCCTTGGGAATTATTATGAAGACAGGTGGTTCCGTGATAAACTAAGGGCGGGTGAGCCCGTTATAGCTCTCCAATGCATTGGGTAACGCGAAGGAGTGAAACGTTAAGGTTTCTCCGAAGAGATTTTTAGGGAATATACTGTGATGGGTATTCCATACGTAACCAAGAGGGTTACTCCCTACGTAAGAATGTTATGAATGCCTCAAGTTACCTTTATGTCTTGTGATTTCTATGATTTATTCATGATTTTATGAGGTATGTTAAAGTGCCTATGTTTTATGGGTAAAGTATGATTTCATTCTTATTTATATATGAACTCATGTTTCCTTTCCATGTTTTTTTATAACCCATACTGAGTTTTTATGCTCATCCCAAGTTTTTGAAATGTTTTTCACAGGTCAAGGGAAAGGTACATGATAAGATGATAGAGTCAAGGATGTGTCAAGAATTAATCCATGTTTTATTTTAAATGTGTGTTCCATTGATGGGAATGAAGAATACTATCTTTATGTAACCACTTTGTTTATATGTGGAATGTAATGCAAGTTTTATGATCTAATTCTCTAAAACTCTAAACCCGAAAAGATCCTCAATGTGTAATCTTGTAATAACTCAAGATTAAGTAAGGTTTAAGGCTGGGGCCTTATAGTTGGTATCAGAGGTCGGTTTAGATAACTTTAGGAGTTAGAATTCTACTAAATGATTATCCAAAAATATTTTTTTTTCTTTTTCGAAATGATATAGAATTTAAAGATTACCATGTTGCTTCATCTAAGACATGTTTGTTCAGAATGGATTTCCGCAGAGGAAACAGGGAAGCTGTGCTAGGAAGGCATACAGAAGGAAATAACCTTCTGAATCAGCATCCAGAAATGGTCGGAATTGGAACTGAACAGTTTGTTGCAGTAATGGCGCAGTTGACTCAGGCTATAAATGGTGGTGGTATCCATGCACGAGATCAGCCAAATCAACCGCAGAGGAACATGTCAGTGGTGGACCATTTCATGAGGCAACATCCCCCATCATTCAGAGGATCATCTGACCCTGTGCTAGCTGAAGGGTGGATTAAAGCACTGGAGAAGATTTTTGATGTCATGGGGTGTTCAGACAATCAAAAGGTTAGTCTTGCTATTTACCGTTTGGAGGGTGAAGCAGATCAGTGGTGGTCTATGGTTAAAAATATCCGGGATGCCGATGAGATTGATGCTCTTGACTGGGATGAATTCAAAGGTATGTTTCTTGAGAAGTATTTTCCTAAGGCTGTTCGACTTAGGATGGAAAAGAAATTCTTGGAATTGAGGCAAGAGGAAGACTCAGTGGCTGCCTATGAAGAAAGGTTCACTCGATTGGCAAGGTATTCTCCCAATTTTATCCGGGACCTTGATAGTAAAATCAATCGTTTTTACTCAGGATTAAAGCCAAAGTATCGAAGGGCATTAGCTTCTCGAGAGTTTAAAAGTTATGAAAAGCTTGTTCGATGTGCTGAGAAGGTGGAAATGGAGTTTGCCGATGACCAAGTGTTCTATAACAACTAGCAGAAGAAGAGACTGTGGTGCAGGAGAAAGGTAAGAATCCTTCAAAAAAGTCTGATGGTAGGAGAACTAAGTTTCCAGTTTGTGATAATTGTGGAAAAAGGCATGCTGGGGAATGTCTTCTGAATTCTGGGAAGTGCTACCGATGTGGTAATAAGGGACATAAGGCTCGTGATTGCACTGAAAAGGATCAAGGTGAAGGTAAAAACAAATTTGATTTACAGTTAGTGAAATGTTTTAAGTGCAATGAGATGGGTCACTATGCAAACGAGTGTCCGACAAGGAGCTTGAGTGATGGGAAGCAGTTAGACTACAAGCAGAAAGGGGTGGTGAAATCCTTTGCAACAACTTCAGCAGATGTTGGGCCATCGAATGAAGTGGTGTCAGCTCCAGGGAGCTCAGTATTTTTCGAAGATTTACTTGAGGTCGGGGTACCATCAGTTGAATGTAAAAGAAGCAGACGTTCCGAAGACTGCGTTCCGTACTAGATATGGCCATTATGAATTTGTAGTTATGCCTTTTGGGTTAACGAATGCACCTGTTGTATTCATGGACCTTATGAATAAAATTTTCCATGAGTTCTTGGATAAGTTTGTGTTTGTGTTTTGAGGTTTGTGAAGAGGTTATGTGTGCCTTGTGATTCACAGTTGAAGAGAGAGTTGTTATGTGAAGCTCATAGTTCTCCGTTTTCAGTTCATCCTGGCAGTACTAAGATGTACAGAGATCTGCGGGAGTATTACTGGTGGGATGGAATGAAAAGAGATATTGCTGATTTTACTGTGAAGTGTTTGACTTGTCAACAGGTTAAAGCAGAGCGGCAGTTACCGAAAGGGATGCTTCAGCCTTTACCAGTGCCAGAGTGGAAATGGGAGAATATATCCATGGACTTTGTTGTTGGATTACCGAAGACATCTCGAGGTAATAATGCAATCTGGGTTATTGTTGATCACTTGACCAAATCTGCTCATTTCCTTTCTATACGAGATACTTTCTATCTAGATCAACTTTCTCGTTTGTATCTTAAAGAGATAGTCAGGTTACATGGAGTTCCTCTCTCCATTGTATCGGATCGTGATCCCAGGTTTACATCTAACTTTTGGAAAGGCCTTCAGAAGTCGTTGGGTACTGAATTAAATTTTAGTACAGCTTTTCATCCTCAATCAGATGGGCAGTCAGAACGAACAATTCAGACATTGGAGGATATGCTACGAGCTTGTTCTATGGATTATCAGGGAAGTTGGGACCAACATCTTTCTTTGGTTGAGTTTTCATATAATAACAGTTTTCATTCTAGTATACAGATGGAACCATTTCAGGCATTATATGGGAAGCGGTGTCGAACTCCAGCTTTCTGGGATAAAGTGGGTGAAAGGAAGTTGATGGGACCAGAATTGGTAGAAGAGATGGCAGAAAAAGTTCAGCTGATTCAGAAACACATGAGAACAGCTCAGAGCAGGCAGAAGAGTTATGCGGATAACCGGAGGAAGGATCTATCTTTCGAGGTAGGTGATCATGTTTTTCTCAAGGTTTCTCCTTGGAAAGTGTGATGAGATTTGGTAAGAAAGGAAAGTTGAGCCCAAGGTTCATTGGACCATACGAAATTCTGGAGAGAGTTGGATCAGTTGCATACCGAGTGGCTTTACCTCCGAGTTTATCTCAGGTACACAATGTTTTTCACGTTTCGATGTTGATAAAGTATATGCTAGATCCATCTCATGTTTTGAGTCCAGAGGTAGTTCAGCTGGAAGAGAACCTATCTTATGAGGAACAACCGGTCCAGATTCTTGACCATAAGGAGCAAGTGTTACGGAATAAGGTGATTCATCAGGTAAAGGTTTTTTTGGAAAAACCATGTGATTGAAGAGGCAACGTGGGAATCTGAAAATGCTATGAGGGATAAATACCCCCACTTATTTTGATAAGTGAATAAAATTGCGAGGACGCAATTCCCAAAAGGGGTGAAGGATGTAACATCCCAGGTAATTAAAGAATAAATAATTTTCATATTTATTAATATTAGAGAATTAAATATGAATTTTAATTAAAAGGGGTTGCTATGTTCGATAGCGTACCCGATACGCAACGATGAGTTTCTTTGAAACTTACGTAGCACACTAGTAATATAATAATATTATGTTAGTTAACAAGTAGCCGTTGTACTGGCGGGAATGAATAGAAATAACTAAAATATGAATAGATATGTTTTTAGATGTTTTTACATTTATCCAATAAAGGATAAAGGCTTAAAATATGGAAAGAATTCAATTTTAGGAATTTATACCCTAATTTTCATTAAGGGTTCACTTATCACCTTTTGACGGCGAACCATCATTAAATATAGTTTTGATCACTCTTATACATTCTTTTGGACCAAATAAAACTTTTATTAAGAATCGGGACATCAAATTTTACTTTGTGTAATTTTTGTTACCTTTCTGATAAAGTTCATTTTTTTATGAATAGTGTAAAATGTTGCATTTTAATTCAAACCCTCTTTTTGATCTAATTTATTTATATGATTAGATTATCTTTTGAATTGATTTTAAAGTGAAATTAGAATATATTTTTACCATTTTATCTAATGGTGGTCATTGGAATCAATTTCACTTTGAAATTAGACTTAAACTGGTGTCAATCTTTTGATACTTATTGTTTTGTAAAAACACGCTATTTGCTCTGGCAGCGGGAATTAATTATTAAATTAATTAATGTGACTTATATGATTTGAATTTTGTAAAATGGACTTCATTTTTGAATTCGGAATATCAAATATAGCTTAGGGTGAATTTTTGGTAATTTTCTGAAAAACTTCAATTTTTGATGAATAGTGAAACCACTAAGTGGTAATCAAGCAAACTGATTTTTCGGTTAAATGAAATTTTACCACTAATGTGTGTTGAATTTTGAAAATCCGACATACATGGTTTTCATTAAGATGTAAAATGTGGTTCAATGAGATTAAAATAATTTTTTGGTGAATAGTAACTTATTAAGTTTTTAATCGCGATTAGTGGTAATTAGTGTAGTTTAAGAAATAAATAATGCTTTAATAATATAAAATGACCTAGACACATGTCCCAAACTTATCGGTTGTGTCATGGCCGACCAAGACAAGCCATGGGTCAACTTAGGGACCCCATGGATCCACTTTTGTTGGGAAATGACATAAATTACTTTTTATTAAATGTTAAAGTGAAAATGACACAAACATAATATGTTTTGCGAAAACAATTTTTAAGTGGGGTTATACAAGTCCAAATTTTGATTATAAATATTCAATGGAAAGCTAAAAAGATTTCCTACATCATAGTAAATTGTTTATAATTTTTAGACATTAAATAAATTTAATTATTTATGACATAATAATGATGCAGCGATGACATCATTATTTGACGATTTAAATAAAATGGTAAGATAATATAAACTCTATGAACTACACATGTCCAAAACCAATTGGATGAATGGATTTAGATGCCTTATCACCTTATCCACGAATTATATCAATGTGGGACCTTTTAAAACCGAAACACATTTTCAAATAAAGTAATGTTTCTTTACTTTCCAAAAGTGCCCCTCCTCTTCTCTTATAAAAGGCCCCCACCTCTACCTCATTTCACACACTCTTCAAGCCTTTGGCTCGTCCAACCCCTGCCCATTTTCTCTCTCCACATCCCTCTCCTCATCCTAGAGGATTCCCTTTGGGCAGAATCCTTTCAAAGGAAGCCTTTAGGCTCAACTCAAAAAGAGTTACACTTTTTAAGGTAATTCATTCTCTCATGTTCTTTTGTTTTATTTTGCTTCTCCAACCCCCTAAACTCTTTTTATTTACTTCTTTTGTAACAACACCAGTATATTCAATATACTAGGATGTTGTTATAAGATTTATTTGAGCTACACTTCCACACAACTACATCAAATGGTTAAAGAACATAAGGTTTCCGTGGATGGCGAAATTCTGCCTCCCGAAACGATGATTGTTCAACACTCATTTAACACCTTCAAAGGTGGCCATTATGATGTCACTATTTTTATATATGATATATAATATGTTTATGTTTTCCTTAAGCTTCTGTTTTTTCATTTTGGGCATACCTTTATGGTTTCCATTATGGGTAAAACACGATATCTTCATTTTAGGAAGTGCGGACTACCGCCCCCTGAAAGTGATTTGATTCGTTAATACCATATGTGGGATGTGTAAAGGATAAAGTTAATGATATTATATATGTTGTTATACTGGAATTATAATATACTCTTATATCATTATGATTCCATTCCAGAAAATATGAAATAGAAATGGAAGTAGCGTTCATGCGTACGTACGGCTTACCGTCTCCATGAACGGTGCATTTCATTTCTTATCTCTAAATGTGATGTAATATTATAAATGAATGAAGGTACTGGATATATATGACATATATGATATCTACATCATGAATATCATTCTGGATATAATGAAACATTGACCAAATTAACAACATGTAAGTGTAAGAAGTCTATTTTTGACTTAAGAACCAAATACCGACAAAATGAACATTATTAACTTAAATGATTACATGATGTTCATAACATGGTATAAAAGGAATAATGAACATGGAAAAGATTCATAATCAAGTAGAGATTAACTAAAGTTTATTATTCAGGAGATTAAAGAACGGTCGGGTCAAGTCGGATACGAGGTATGGGACTTCGTCTCAATCTCCTTTCGTTGAGGCATATTTTATTTTATACACAACATTCTTTTATACGGTGTATAAACCCCTTTGACATTTACGTTTATTCAAAAGGAATCTTTTTTATACGAAGCGTTTACTAAAAGACAAAAGGGAATGTTTTTTTTCGTACGTATGCGGCGACAACGACTTCTCCGCCGTCGTAACCGTTATTTGAGTTTCAGCTTCCTCTACAAGCCATACCTTCATTTTTAAAAGAAAAATAAATACCATGTTTTACTTTGGTATTGAAAATGGTTTTCATAATGTTTTTATTATATCAATGTGTTGTATTGATATCTCGTGATTGAAATGTGGAAATGTTATGTTTCCTTTATGCATGTTTTATGTGATATGATTATGTTATGGTCCTTGGGCATTATTATGAAGACGGGTGGTTCCGTGATAAACTAAGGGCGGGTGAGCCCGTTATAGCTCTCCAATGCATTGGGTAACGCGAAGGAGTGATACGTTAAGGTTTCTCCGAAGAGATTTTTAGGGAATATACTGTGATGGGTATTCCATACGTAACCAAGAGGGTTACTCCCTACGTAAGAATGTTATGAATGCCTCAAGTTACCTTTATGTCTTATGATTTCTATGATTTATTCATGATTTTATGAGGTATGTTAAAGTGCCTATGTTTTATGGGTAAAGTATGATTTCATTCTTATTTATATATGAACTCATGTTTCCTTTCCATGTTTTTTTATAACCCATACTGAGTTTTTATGCTCATCCCATGTTTTTGAAATGTTTTTCACAGGTCAAGGGAAAGGTACATGATAAGATGATAGAGTCAAGGATGTGTCAAGAATTAATCCATGTTTTATTTTAAATGTGTGTTCCATTGATGGGAATGAAGAATACTATCTTTATGTGACCACTTTGTTTATATGTGGAATGTAATGCAAGTTTTATGATCTAATTCTCTAAAACTCTAAACCCGAAAAGATCCTCAATGTGTAATCTTGTAATAACTCAAGATTAAGTAAGGTTTATGGCTGGGGCCTTATACAAAATCATTATTAGATTGCATTTTAAAAATTTCTGGTATCTATGGAGTTAATTAGAGTTCTAAAACAAATTGTAGTGCCCAATGATAAGTTAGGTAGAACTGAGTTGGGTGAATAAATGGTACCCAAGTTTTATGAATTTTGAATTATTTTATATTAAAATGCTTAAAGTTTTTAATGATTTTGATCCAATCCATAAAATATCTGAATATACTTACTTGTGATGTAGTAATGTATGATAAATAATAACAATATATATATAATTATTTTCACAGAATCCTACTTATTTTCATATTTTATATACCAACCAATATGGATTCTCTACTATATTCTTATAATCAATTATATTGGTTCCAAAAATAATGGTTTTACATCCTTTTATTCAATAATATAGTTGATATTGGTTATAATCCCGGGTTATCCAACTCTTATGCCTCTATTAGTTATACCAAAAAAGTTATTCTTCACCTAAAGTGTATTCAACAACATCTTATACACACCGGTCATATTCTCCTCCTTCTTAATGGTGATTTACATATAGAAAGATCATATAAACTGTTATTATTCTTCTACAAGAAATATTAAATCCCCCTTTTATTGTTTATATACTCTAGAAAATTAGTAATTCTAGTCATGAAACCCATTTATGATCTTTAGTAGAAACCCCAAAGGATTATATTTAGTATTCCTCAAAATCACCTCATCTATTTGATACAAAAATAAATTTGTTTCACAAAACCATCTTGAAATTATGATCCCAAAGATATCCATATCCTCTGTGCACAATTTTGTTGGGCGGAGAAAAACGGGAAGGATGGCAAGAGGGGGGGTGAATTGCCTTTTAAAAAAATATTAACAAATTAAAATTAAAGTTGAAAATGCAGCGGAAAGTAAAGAGGCAAGACACAAGAAATTGATAACGGAGTTCGGCCTAAAACCCGGCCTACGTCTCCGCTCCCAACTAAACCATTGAGAGATTCCTACCGCTTGCTTTTCAATGGTTTTAGCAAGAAACCCACTAGGCTTTGAGGTATCACTAGAACCTATTACAGCTTGCTTTTGATGGTTGAGCAAGAACCCACTTGCTTTTAATGGTTTAGCAAGAACCCACTATCCTTCTTACAGGTGAAGGATAGCTCACCTGTGTCTCAAGCTATTTAAAGGAAAGCTTGACAACCTTTTCACACATTAATGGTGATGTGAAACCCAAAAGAAAGAGGGGATGAGAAATAGAGTGGTTTGTAGACACAAACCCAAATTAAGCTCAAAATAGATAAACAAGAAAAACCGTATTTAAGGAAGTCTTGGGCGCCTTTGATTGATTGGAGATGTTGAAGGCCGCTTCCAAGCTTCTTTGAAGGAGCTC
Organism: Viscum album; assembly: GCA_963277665.1. Classification (NCBI taxonomy): domain Eukaryota; kingdom Viridiplantae; phylum Streptophyta; class Magnoliopsida; order Santalales; family Viscaceae; genus Viscum; species Viscum album. The sequence goes on along the minus strand of OY728122.1, from coordinate 1,035,526,301 downwards.
CTTGGATGTGGAAGTTGTTAGAGCAAGGTGGGTTCCTTGATGGAAGTCTGCCGGAGGTTGGCCAATTGATACAAAATATGTCCGTTGGCTTCGTATATGATCCGGTTAGTGTCCGGGGCTTACTCAGCCTTTATTTATAGGCATGGAACCCATTGGGGGCCTTCGGAGCCGTTGGAGAGGTCTTCGGAGCCGTTGGAGGCCAAAAGAGATTTGACTGGTCAAAGCCAACGGCAAGTTTGACTGGGCTACCGGCTGGCCGGTGCAGGGCCACCGGCTGGCCGGTGCCTTGGATGTTGAGAAGGCCTTCTGCCCAGGCAGCACCGGCTGACCGGTGACAGAGCCACCGGCTGGCCGGTGGTGAGGCAGTAGCCATCACTGTTGCATCAGGTTGCCACCGGCTGGCCGGTGACAGAGCCACCGGCTGACCGGTGGAACCTGGCAGTGGGCAATGCCTCTGCCAGGTCCACCGGCTGGCCGGTGCTATCACACCGGTTGGACGGTGGACTGAATTTCAGTCCACTTCTTGTCCATTCTTGGGCCAACTTCTTGGAAACCTTGTGCCTATCATTCAAAAACACTTCAAACAAAATTAGACAAATAATAAGGTGATTGTGATCATGAAAATCAAACAACGAGGGGAACGAGAGGTACAACAATCTCCCCCTATTTTGATGATCACAATCACCAAAACAATCAATGCAAAACACATAAAAGAAAGACATGCTTAAAGGATAAGGAAAGTAAATGCTAAGCATGATCAAAAGGATTCTCCCCCAATCAATCAAGAATTTCTCCCCCTTTGTGATTATCAAAATAGCACGGGGCATAAAACATTATTGAGGGAAAAAGTTTGAAAAACTAGATTTTTAAATCAATTGGAATTTTTGAAAATGAAATCAAATTGAAATTTGAATTGAAAATTGAAAATACAAATTTAATTGAAAATTGAATTGAAAATTGAAATTGAAAGATTGAATAACAGTTTGAATTGAAAGTTTGAAAACAAATAAAGAAACTTTCTCCCCCTAAATAAAACAAAAAATCACCGGGGAAAGGGTTTTGGAACCGAAACTAATTTTGGCCCGGAGAGACTTGCCAAAAGAGATCTTTCAATCCAAATTTGTTTCATGACGGGTCTTCTCCTATAAAATTCGTCCGAATAAAAAATTGATATGGGTTGACCGTACCAGGCATTTTTGCAATCACACTCATAAATGAGGTGCCCGGGTTTTTTGCAATAATTACAAAATTTATAACAAGAGCTCCCCCTTACAAAAACAGTGGGTGCATGGGAGGAGGAAGCTTGGTTGGTGTATCCAAGTCCATTGGTGGTTCTAGATACTCGTTGAGAGCCTAAGAGTTTGGACAAATTTTGTTCACCTTGGGTGAACTTGGCTAGGGATTCCCTAAGGTCCTTAATGGTTGATTCCAAAGAATCAACATTAGGGAAATTTTGGATTTTTAGGGAGAGTTCCTCCTTCTCTTTGAGAATTTGGTCTTTTTCAGAGGAAAGCTTTTTGAAATTCTTTTTCAAAGCAACAAATTTTTACGAGAGTTCGTGAAAACCATTTTCTAATTGGTCTCGCACATGATGGAGTTCTTCGTATGACAAATTATTGAAAGAATTAGAAGAACTAGAGGATGAGGAAGAAGAGGAAGAGGATGATGATACCTCATGTTTTTCCATTAGGCATTTTGTACCTTGGTCGCTTGAGGAGGAGGAGGAGGAGGATGATGAGGTGTCACTCCATGTCGCCTTGAGGACCTTTTTCTTTCCTTTTTCCTTTTGCGTGGCCCGTTTCTTGTTGAGTGGGCAATCGGGCTTGTAATGGCCCTTTTCGCCGCACCCGTAGCATTTCACCTTGGGCTCGGATTTTTCGGTGGGTTCTTGCTTTCGGTGCTTGCGAGATTTCTTCTTCTTGTGCTTCTTCATAAACTTGTGCATTTGGCGGGCGAGATTCTCCATTTCTGAATCGCCGCTTGAAGATGAAGATGATGAAGAGGATGATGAGGAGGAGCTTTCTTCCTTTTGTACCTTGAGGGCGATGTTCTTTGGAGTTTTGATAGGGGTGCCCTCCTTTTGTGCTTGCCTCCTCATTGTGATCTCGTACGTCATGAGAGATCCGATGAGTTCTTCGACCGGCATGTTTTTGACATCCTTAGCTTCTTGGATTGCCGTCACTTTAGGTGCCCATGAGCTCGGAAGGACCCATAGAATCTTCTTGACCATTGCTTCAGCTGAAACATCATCACCAAGAGATTTTCTACCATTGCAAACGTCAGTGAAGCGTGTAAACATTTCAAAAATAGACTCATTTGGATGCATTGAAAAAGATTCAAAGTCTTGTCTATACATATCTAATCTAGTATCTTTGACTTTATTTGTGCCTTCATGGGTCACTTCTAAAAGCTTCCAAATTTCATGTGAAGATGTGCAAGTGGATACACGATTAAATTCATTTCTATCTAACCCGAAATGAAGAGCATTCATGGCTTTGCCATCAAGCTCAAAATTCTTAATATCGGCGGGGGTCCATTTGGATTTGTCGGGGGAAGACAAAGAATAAACTTGCATGACAATTTTGTAAATAGGATATCATATGCTTCTAAGAAAGGTAGTCATGCGGGTTTTCCAATAATTATAGTCGGTCCCATCAAAAAATGGAGCCCGACCCAATGAGTAGCCCTCGGGAAGGAAAGAAGTGGATGCCATCACAATGGATCTTTAATTTGAAACCGGTTAGGGTATTACTCAAATTATCCCTTTGATACCAATTGTTGGGCGGAGAAAAACGGGAAGGATGGCAAGAGGGGGGGGGGGTGAATTGCCTTTTAAAAAAAGATTAACAAATTAAAATTAAAGTTGAAAATGCAGCGGAAAGTAAAGAGGCAAGACACAAGAAATTGATAACGGAGTTCGGCCTAAAACCCGGCCTACGTCTCTGCTCCCAACTAAACCGTTGAGAGATTCCTACCGCTTTCTTTTCAATGGTTTTAGCAAGAAACCCACTAGGCTTTGAGGTAGCACTAGAACCTATTACAGCTTGCTTTTGATGGTTGAGCAAGAACCCACTTTCTTTTAATGGTTTAGCAAGAACCCACTAGCCTTCTTACAGGTGAAGGATAGCTCACCTATGTCTCAAGCTATTTAAAGGAAAGCTTGACAACCTTTTCACACCTTAATGGTGATGTGAAACCCAAAATAAAGAGGGGATGAGAAATAGAGTGGTTTGTAGACACAAACCCAAATTAAGCTCAAAATAGATAAACAAGAAAAACCGTATTTAAGGAAGTCTTGGGCGCCTTTGATTGATTGGAGATGTTGAAGGCCGCTTCCAAGCTTCTTTGAAGGAGCTCCTTGGATGTGGAAGTTGTTGGAGCAAGGTGGGTTCCTTGAAGGAAGTCCGCCGGAGGTTGGCCAATTGATACAAAATATGTCCGTTGGCTTCGTATATGATCCGGTTAGTGTCTGGGGCATCCTCAGCCTTTATTTATAGGCATGGAACCCATTGGGGGCCTTCGGAGCCGTTGGATAGGTCTTCGGAGCCGTTGGAGGCCAAAAGAGAGTTGACTGGTCAAAGCCAACGGCTAGTTTGACTGGGCTACCGGCGGGCCGGTGCAGGGCCACCGGCTGGCTGGTGCCTTGGATGTTGAGAAGGCCTTCTGCCCAGGCAGCACCGGCTGACCGGTGACAGAGCCACCGGCTGGCCGGTGGTGAGGCAGTAGCCATCACTGTTGAATCAGGTTGCCACCGGCTGACCGGTGGAACCTGGCAGTGGGCAATGCCTCTGCCAGGTCCACCGGCTGGCCGGTGCTATCACACCGGTTGGCCGGTGGACTGAATTTCAGTCCACTTCTTGTCCATTCTTGGGACAACTTCTTGGCAACCTTGTGCCTATCATTCAAAAACACTTCAAACAAAATTAGACAAATAATAAGGTGATTGTGATCATGAAAATCAAACAACGAGGGGAACGAGAGGTACAACAAATTTATCCACCAAAAATAATAATTGTGCATGTTATAATATCCCAATATTCTCTGATTTAATATCCTCATTCATTTCTCTTCATATATCATAATTTAATTACTCATTTAATTGTGTTACGGATAAACACATTCATTCCCCATTGTAAAAAAATATACACCCCTTGGTTCTTAGTTATTATTTTTCACATCTAGAATACCCCAAGAAACTGTGGGTAATATATTTATGTATTCCCATATAGAATACCAGAATATAAATTTTTCTATTCTCTTATACATGTATCACATCTCGAATAACTAAGGGGTTTGGGTTTTATCTTCTTCATCTCATGTATATTTGTTTTCACTTATGTCTTACCTTCTAGATTCATTAATGCAAGTGACCCATTATTCATTTTAAATTTTGCATATCATGCTTTATTTTACATATAATTTAAATTCTCAATGACTGAGGCTTTCAATTTCTTTATGTGGGATGAAAAACACAATTTCTATTTTAAAAATCCATTGTTTTTGTATTAATTCATCATGATTCATATTACCTTTTAGAATATCCATAGAATAAAATCTCATAAATTCTCATAGCATTATTTTCATGTGGATCTATAAATATCCAAAAGAGTCAAGATGAACAATTTTTGTGGTGGACCTCATCTAAATTATATTTCATTTCATTTAATCATTGAATATTAGAACAGTATTTATTAGAGCTAAAACAGGGATAATTTTCCCTGCATGTCATAAAATTCCATAATGTGAATTTATAAAAATTCTCTTAGAACCATAATATGACATTATGACCCACTGAGAATATTTAATACACTTATTATCAACAGATCATATTCCCATTATCCTAATCAATAAATAAATATTTCTCATATTAATGATAGTTATGTCCACACATGGAGATTCAACCATGTTTCCATGTCATTTTGTATCTAGTAATTTCACATTCCACACCAATACCTAATCACACATGATTTCAAGTCACTAATACCATATATATCATACAAGACTCTACACATGAATATTTAAAATAATTAATCCACATTCATGAATCTGTCCATTCTCTCAAGATTCTTACACATCATCATGACTAATATTGGGTATATGTTTTGAAAATAAAATGCCACATAGGTAAAACTCATTTCACCATAATACATGTCCAATGAGTCATTCTAGTCTCTAAATCCTATTCCATAAACAATATCTATTGATGATCAAAACCCCTGATTAAATCACTATGCATATGTCTTAAATATATTTGGATTTATGAATTAAGACATTGTTAGAATAAGCCCAATTGGATGGTATCTAATGGCTATATGGATTTTAACTCATTCTTATCTGAATATAACATACTGATTACTTGATAAAGGGAAAATGTGGCCACAATTTATACAGTCTAACCCAATGTGAATTGCAACCAATGATTATGAAAATAGTATGTCTCATAAAAAACACAATTACAAAATGATCTGATCCCTAAAACCCCATTATCAAATCTAGATATAACATATAGGAAAATAAAAAATCTTTACAAATGTATATTAATTTCAACTCATAGGGATCATGAATTCAACTCTATAAAAGTAAGCCTATTTAGAAGGATTACTGTTGTTATGGGGATATAAACTCAATTATATCATGACCACAATAGTAGACTAAGTGGATAAAGAACCCCAATTTTTATAGTCTCAAACCATGATATATTGACCATGGAATGGTAACTTCTGATAATTGGGAGAATCATCCCCTGAAACTAATAATGACGATTAATTGGAAAGTGGAATTGGTTCATTATTATCTCAACCATCATGTATCATGATCCAAATCAGTATGATAAAGGGAGAACCCAATCTATAGTTATTTTAACACAAAATAATATTTATCTAATTCATAATATCCTAAATAATTTTATTTATCCATCATAGGACTATATCATTCTCTACTGTCATGTTTCTTGAGCCCACATATTCACTCAACAAGGATTGTGATACATTCTGATTAAACAAATCATTTAATTATACAATAATAATCCATGATATTCACATTCAGATTAGAATTAGGGCCCATATATATTTTGAAAAGTGATCTTAAATCCCCCCACATCATGAAAACCATACAATTATGTATATCTTTCCACAATAAATACATAATAACATCATTATGTGACAAACACATTGTATAAAAATATATGAGACGAATAATTTTCTTTCAATAATTTCAAAATAAAATAAAATTTGGATTGGTTTTACATCACATTCCCATTCTATATCATTATATCTAATAGAATTATAGCCAACACAATTACTGGAACCCAAAATTTGTGAGTAATACCTACCCATTATATCAACCATATCAGAAAAAAAGGATAACAAACCATCAAAAAATTCACATCTAAATTTAATTTTTATTTTTAATAACCCCATATTTGGTCTGAACGAGAACCATCACATCCACGATATGTATAAAATCATATTCATTATATCAAAATGAAAAATATATACCATTAAATTCAAAAAAAAAATTAAAAATAATGATACATTATGGTAATGTAACATGTATACCTCACAATGTAACACCTGATTACTATTACTTATATTCAAAACCCCCCAATTTCGATTATTCATTGATTTGGTTCTATTTTATTTTTTTGGATGAAAATTACGAAAATTTTGGATGTATGTGGACTATGCACAGTTGGCACACTATTTTTCCAAATAGTGTTCCCTCTCAATGAAATCCAGGAAAAACAAAAAATAAGGGGTTTCATGGATATATAACAATTTAAATAATAGTGTTCTCGCCAAAATGAAACTATAATCCTTGGAAAAAATGGGGAAAGGATTTTTCTAACAATGCGACCTTGTCCTATTAACCGTGCATATGTGTTTTAACTAATCTAATGATTATTTTTAATACCATGTATCTTATTTTTTATGTACTCTATGGGATCATTAGAGCCCAAAATGTATTCTTATTCTCTAGATGCTCATTTGAGGTTAATTTTTCTTCAATACACCCCTATTGAAGTGAATCAAATCTTGGTGTACCACTATCGATCTCTTATCAGTTTCTATCCTCATCATGTTCTCTTTATCCTTCTCTCTCCTCATTCCTCCCTACAGTTTTATACATATACTTGTTTTGGAGTTTTTAATAACTATATTTATAAAGATTGAATCGAGTTATGATTCTTATATCATCATTTTCAATATTCTTCATCAAATTTACCCAATTAGGGATTTGTGTTTCTGGAAACCATGATCTCATAGTTGGTGGTTATGTTAAGATGGTCAATTTTTATTCACCATAAATTTCTTGATTTATATTAAATTTCAACTTTTAAATTAAATTACATTTAATTAGTTTATTAAAAAACCAATTCCATTGAAATTATTATTTTGATTTATTTGGCACAAAATTTTATATGACCCCTAATTCCATTAAATTTGGGTGTGAATGTGAAATAGGTGGAAAATTATGGAGTTTAAATTCATGAAATTAAATTGTGAAATCATTTTGATGAAAATTATTTCCAATTTTGGTTTAAGGAAAATTGATTAATTATTTTTTTGACATAAACCCAATGGTTTTATCTTGGAAGAATAATTTTTTGATTAAAAAAACTGTTGTATTTGTTTTCAAATGGAAATTTTCATATTTGAAATGTAATAATGGGAAAAATTATATTTTAGATAGTTTGAAAATAAATTTCCCATCACTATATGTTATTAGAGTGTACTAACGCCTAGGTAGTTGGTGAGTTAATAGGTAAATAACTCTATGGACGATTTACAACACCAACAATACATATCGAGCAGGTCACATCCTATATGGGATGGTAATGGGTCCTCTTTGACCAGTTCCTAGGAAAAGTGTGTACACGTATTGTCGTGAAGACTATTTGAGAGTGAGAAAGTCCTATAGCATGTCATTATCACACCTTTTGGTACGTGACCATGTTTCTCCTTATTATATTTGAAATATATTCTACTGTTTATTAATAATTTTACATATGATCTATGAATTTAAAAAATCTTTATTATATAAAATATTTTGTTAATTCATTTGTTTAATGTATTTAGAAATTCCCCTTTGTAAATAATGTTTTTTAATATTATTGTGAAATTACATTACTTTTTATTTAAAATTGAAAGAATTATTTTCTTAATAAAATATTAGAATATTATTATTAAATCCTGGTGAGACCCTACTTGGATTTTAGCATACCCCCTACCCATCCCTTCCCATGTTTGTAGATTATCACCTTCCTGGTTCAAGAAAGGGTAAGGCCCTACATAGAGATTGTAGTAGTCTTTGATCTTTGTGGTTAAAGAGTTATGTCCACTTAGAATTGGATTTTTTATCATGTTTTCTTGTAAATTGTTATTTCACATTGGGTTTTCATACATATTTATCTTCTGGTAGAGTTCTCCCTATAGAGGTTTTCATGTATGTGTACTGATATTTTTATATTTTTTCAATTGTGTTTTTGGAAAATTCATTCCCACTTTGAAAGTGTGTGATTCCATGGGTTACTCATAAACTCATGGGAATCGGTAATGTCCTCTGAACTATGTTTGTAAAAGATTTATTATCAATTAACTAGGGTATCGAGCCTAGTTCGTGAAAATTTCGTGTCAAAGGTGAAGATTTGGAATCATTCATTGATTTCACTATAGAGTAGGGAAATCTTGCTGGGACATAGGATATTGTTGTGATTGATTTACTAGCCATCTCTCACTACAATGGAACTTATATCACCTGGGGTTGTTTGGTGAACATATCATAAGGATATGTTCTAGTATTTTACATAATTTTTTTTTTGGATAAGGTGAAATAAAAATATTTTATATCTATCTATTGGGATTAATTTTCCTCATTTATCTACTTAATTGTTAATCTGATGTCTATGATTTTGTCTGGTAATGTTCTATTGCATCATTCCATTGAGAAGACATGTGAATTGGATTCATGTATATGTTTTTGATAAACCATATTTATTTAATGCTCTATGGGACATATGTTTGGTTATAGTGATTGTCCATACAGTCCAAGCTCTGGGACATACACCACCACATGTTTCTGTTTAGGCTCTTGCAGTTAAACCACATAGGAGACGTTTTATGGAATCGTACATCAGAGTTCCTTCACTAAAATAAACCATCATTCATAGGATCAAATGATACTCAATTGGACAAGGAATGGTTGAGTAGGATGGAGTGTTTTTTGGAGATATTGGAGACACCTCATGAAATAAATGTGAAGTGTTCCATCATTATGTTTGGGGCACCAAGAGGAGATGGTAGGACATGATGGTGATGGTGAAGAAGAATGATAACATAGAATGTAATGACATAATGGCACATCTCACCAACCAGTTCTATCAATATTTGATAGTTTTGATCAAGGATATTGGTTTTGTGAATCTCAAGAAGGATACTAAGACTGTGATGGAATATGAAAACTATATTCCTGAGTTAATGTAATTTTTACCTAGTATTTTATCAGATGAGATGATGAAGACTACAAGGCGTGATATGAGACATAGAACTGCTATTAATTCACACATTTTATTTATCAAGCTTCCAAATTATTTTTATGTGCTAGACAGAGAACTGATGGATGAAATTGACATGCTTGAAAAGTCAGGTTTGAGCGGAGTTTACATTTACCCCATTGGTTCATTTAATTTCACTATATAAAGGATGAAATGTGATGATATTAAACGTGGTTCTTGATATCCAGGTTCTTTAAGACAGTCAATAATGCCTTCAAAGGCCCCATTTATTTCCTACTTGTGTGGAAATCCAAGTCATTATAAGCATTTTTTCATTGAGGATACCAAGATATGTGGATTATTTGGATGATTAGGTCACATGAAGAAGTTATTCCATGTATTTTCTACTCCACATAATGGGGTAAGATTATTATAACCAACTTAAACAATGGTTCAATTAGATTATTCATAAACAAAGTATTTATAACCAAATGCATCTAAAAAGAAGTTTCATCACATTGTGGAATACTCGCCAATGGAATCATATACTGTTGTAGTGATTATGAGAGGTAAAATCATTATAGCATCATAGTTGGTCACTTATTTGTTTTATATTGGTGTATCATATTTGTTAATTTCTACCCATATTTTTAATTTCATAAATCTTTTTATGGATATGTTATCTAATGTAAATGGTATTGCTACACCCATTATATGAATGAGAGAATAAGGCCACCATGGTCACACATGTGCTTTATCTTTATCATATGTTGAGGTTTAATGAGATTTTATGAATCTTGAAATGAATTTACATTAAATAATTTTCGGTATGGATTGGATAATTGTCAATAAATCCTAGATATATTTTTACCTTTTATGGGTCTCATTATTACACCTGATCGGGTGTGCTATATCATTCATGGATAATAGATTCCAAGTTCAAGTGGAGATAGAAACTCTTATTCAGATATATGGAATGTAATATCATTTATTGATTTTGATCTAGAGCAAGACTCATTGAATGGGGATGTCCATATTTTATTCCTTGAGTTTCCTGATGAGTTTCTCCATAACCTTTTTTTATCTACACTTGTAAGAGAGGTATAAAACTCTATTTATTTATTATCAGGTAGTTTGCCATCATCTATTCCTTCATACAACATGAAACTTGCTGAGATCCAAGAGCTGAAGACTCCATTTGGTGATCTTGTAGATAAATGAATTATATGCATGAGTATTTCATCTTTGGTGGCCCCAATTCAATTTTCATAAAATACTGATGGGTCACATAACATTTATATCGACTACCAAAAAATCAATCATGTTATGGTTTGAAAACTGATTTTTTTCCATGGATTAATGATTTGTTTGACCAGTTGATGTGACTCTCTAAGATTGATTTTTGATCTTGTTACCAATAGTTGGTAATAAAAGAATATAACATTTCTAAAACTACCTTTTGTAGTAGGTAGGATAATTATGAGTACTTTTTCAATATGTTTCATCTATATAATTTTCATACAATACTTTTGGTTTTAACGAATTGGATCTATCATGAGTATCTTGATACATTCTATCAAGTCTGTGAATGAAATCCTTGTTTAGATGATTTCCAAGGAGGTTCATGTTTTTAATTAGAGAGTATTGTTAGAATTTTTGAGGAATCTGTGACTTTATGAAAATCTATTGAAATGTGATTTCTGGATTCAAGAAGTGAAGTTTGTGGGATTAGTTTTGTCAGATAAAAAATATTTTAGTTGATCCAAAAAATGTGAAATATGTTATGGCATGGGGAAAACCACTGATTTATTTTGAGATTCAAAGAATCATTATTGTAGCTAGTTATTGTCGCTGATTCATTAAGGACATTTCATAGTTTTTTTCACGAATTACTAACTAAAATAGGATGGTTGTAAATTGTTATTCGTAAAAAAAAATTCCCAATTCATTTGTTGTGATGAAACATATTTTAACAAGCATGTTGGTGTTGATGCTTCGAGAAGATGTGTATGGGTATGTGGTCCTCTATTATGCATCATGTTCGGGTTGAGTCTATGTTCATTTGTAGTGTGATGATCTCTTTACTTATGGATCTATTCATCTTAGGCAACAAGTGATGAATTATCTGTACCATGACCATAAACTTATAACTACGATTCATTCACATAATAGTTGGTAGAATTTCCATTTTATAGACTGTTTTACCATAGTTTATAAACATGAAATCGTGAGTTATATATTCCCTCAAAATGAATTGAATATATGTTAGAGGTGTCGGGTGGAGTACCATTAATCATTCGACAATCACATCACATATACACCGGGGAAGGGTAATTTCATAGAATATTCTTTGATAAGTAATCTTACAGCCAACACCATGAAATAATATTTGGAAATGTAAGACATGATGTTCTATTTTCCCTGTTTCACATTAGATTTTGGGAATCAGGTTTTGAGGTTTCCTTTTATTATATTCAAATGATATCCTCAGTAATCAAGATGATTATTTGGGAACAACACCTTGATGATGAGTTCCACAACATTAGATACTCTATTGATGGTGTAGAGACCATACCTTATTGTTTACTCTATACTGAGGGAAATATATAAAAAAAAATTGCTTTTTTAATGTCACCAATCTGGAATTCTGTGATGTTGGATTTTCATAACTCCAAGTTCTTATTGCACAATGATTAATGAAAATTTTCTATTAGTTGATAAGACAATTTTTTTCACTAGGTATCATATGTGGAATTAAATAATTTTTTCTCAATTTTATACATAAAAAATGGTCAATGTCTTACACTAGAATCCTTTGTGATTGTATCAGCCCCTTCTTGCGAAAACTCCGAAGTGGGATTAGATCTCTGTGGATTATGTGTTTCAGTTCACACAAACCTTGAAAGGGATTGTTCATTTTCCTAGAGTTCCATCTGCTATAGTCTCTGATAGAGATCCTCAGTTCACTTCTCAATTTTAGAGCAGCAAATATGATGGATTTGGATCTCATGTCCATTTGAGCATGACCTACTATATGTAGTCAAAAAACATTATAGAAAGATATATACAAATTATAGAGGATATTCTTCATTCTTGAATTCATGACTTTGGGGGGACATGGTGTGACCATCAGTAGTTTATTGAAGTTTATTTATAAAAATAGGTACCCTTCAATAATTAGAATGGATCATTTGGAGGCCGTATGTGGACAGACTTGTAAATTTCTATTTAATTGGTCAAAGATTAATTAAAATTCATTTTTTAGACTGAGAATGGTTCAAGATACGTTATCAATGAATCATTTGATTCGTCTGATAATATTGATGGAATAAATATTCTATAAATGTTTTTTGGATCACCATCACAGGCCGCAAGAATTCTCATTTGGAGATATGGACTTCTTTAACATTTCTCATTTTCTAGGTCATCGAAGGCTAGGAAGGTATGGGAAACATTCTCCATGTTTTGTGGGACATTTTTACGTTTTTGAAAATATGGGGTTGTTACTTACAATCTGGAACTTCCACCCAAGATGATGGTGATACATAAAATGTTTCATAAAAGTGAGATATGAAAATATATATCTGAATTTTCGAATGTTCTACGATAGAGTGGTCTTCATGTTCAACATGATTTATCAATAACTGATTTTCCTATATAGATAGATGATTTGGATACCATACAGCTTTGTTGGAGGAAGATACAAATTGTTATTGTGATATAGTAGCATGGTTCTGGTTCTCTTGAGATATATAAGATGGAAGAAATAATCTGGGTGTAGTGGTCTCATCAATTTGAAATGGAAGCCTCATAACAAGCTTTATAGGGATAGAACGATTCTATAATGGGAATCTTGTAACATCATGGTACTATTTTAAAGTATCTTTAAGCCCCACTTTTAATCATTATTTTGATGAGTTTCGTTTATGATTCATTTCAGTTAAAAGTACGAAAATTGTAGAGTTTAAATGGTTTAATTTAAATTATGAAATTGATTCGATAAAATTGATTTCAATGTTGAGTTTGAGAAAGATGAGGTAAAATGGTTATGATATAAACCCACTGGTTAATCGTGGAAAATGCATTATTTGATCAAAAACCAGTGTATTGGTTTTTAAATAAAAATTTCAATATTTGAATTGGAGGAATAGGATGAATTATATTTTAAATTGTTTTAAAATAAATTTCCCATCATAGATTTTTATTATAGAACATGAAATCTTATGTTTCATGTGAGTTATTAGATACATCACTCTATTGACGATTTACAACACTAACAATGCATATGTTCGGTCACATCCCTAATTGGGAGGTGTGGGGTCCTCTGTGATCACTGTTTGATGGACATCTGTAAAAATATTTTCATGATAACTATTTGAGTAGGATGGAGTCCCATATCCTAGAAATATCAAACCTTTTGGAAGATGACCAGGTTCCTCATTGTTTTTATTTTAAATATATTCCATTTTTTATCTACCAGATCATCTTAAAAGTTTTTGGGTAAGGTCATTTCTGATATTCATAAGATCTTTAACATGGGTAAGTCCAAATATAAGGGGGGGACTATAGATGAATCTGATTACGAGAATTATATGTTCTATTATGATATGTTACTCTTTTCTTGATGAGTTAGGGAAGGTTACTTTTTTACCCCACTCACCTACTCTGTACGTTTTCTTTTTATTTTAAATAAATTTTCAGATTCATTGCATCGGGCTAGACTTTTCTGGTATTCCATTGTTTATAAATTTTGTACACATTCCTTATAAATTTATAGAAACTATTTCATATAAAAAAATTTGTTTGTAATTTATTTTATATTTTAATCATATTAAATGTAAGTCATTATGTTTGTCAATACACTTTTTAAATTCCATTCCAATTTATTTAAAATTGAAAATGTTATATAGTTAATTAATGTATGGAATCTTATTAAGGAATCCATTTTCAGAATCTACTAGCCTTTTATCTAGTTCTATCAATGTTCGTTAGGGTGTTGATAGATTATCTCCTTCCAGGTTCAATAATGGTTAAGGTGTCATGTGGAGGTGGTGGTAGTTATTCTTCCATGGGCATGGAGAATTTTTTCCACCGGGACATGGCTTAGAAACCTTTTTTCAGGTAATTTTTGGGTTCCCAATAAGTTATCATACCTATTTCACAACATTTAATGTTCTATCTATAAGGTTTTATTGTATCCATATATTGATGTTTATATTTCTTCTATTTTTTATGTCAAATTTTCTCCCACATTCATGTTATATGATTGTAGGTATGAGTTGATAGACCGTGGGAAATATGAACACCTGCCGGGATATGTGAGGACCATTTTAGTTATCATGTTACCAAATTATTTGGGATGGTACATTACACACACATTCCATAGATATTTTACTCATTGTATTTTAGCGGCACTAAGACCATGTCTAATATATCATGGTCTACAAGAGTGATATATCCCATGATTTTACGGCTATACATCCTAATATAGAAATTTATTCCCAAAGGACTTAATTTTCTATGGTATCAATATATATTATATTTAGAGGTCTAATCATATCCCAGAAACATATATATACCCACATATGGTGAATGGAAACAATAAATTTAATTTCTCATATGTATCTCCCCTAATTGCACACCTCTCAAAAGACAAGGGGGACCAAATAACACTTAATCATGGTCATATGATGACTAGAATAAATCAATGGAGCATTATTGGGTCCTATTTATATGATAAAATACTATTTAATTTATGATTATGACTATTTATGGTAATTTCATCAAGACCTAACAATATGTAGTTCCATCATAACACTAGACATCCTTACCCAACAAAAATAGATTTTGAGAGTAAAATTCAATTTAGTCTCAACTCAATAAAATAGGAGTCTTGATACATTATATGACATATTTCAAAACAAATTCATAAAATTTAAAGAATTTATAGGGACCCACCACCTTTATATAGAGACAATATCTTGAGAGAATATCATCTGTCATTACCAAAGACCATCAAAACCCATTAAATATTCACTGACCATCGTATAAAAATATGAGGACTTAACTCTATAAATATTTCATTTAATCAATTATTAAAAAATCACTATTACTTATTATAAAAAGTCAATAAAAATTCAATTTGTGATTATTTATCAATAACTCATCTAATGATGTAGTTATGTCATAACTACTATTTTCATGCTGTATATCACTCCTAACACACCCCCATCCCAAAAAAAAAACCAAAAAAAACTTGTACAATTTTATTAATTAGTTTAAATAAAATCATTATAAAATCCCAAAATAAACTAGGGATGTGTATTACTCCAAAATAATCCACAATAAACTCAAATATACACCCTCTTCGTGCCTCCAAAATCCATGAAACCATGAATACCCACTATTTTTCCTCATTCAATCATATTTAAATATAATTAGCACTAAACACCTATCTAAGACCGACCAAAATTAAATACCATGGTGGTTAAGGATTTAAAGTTGATTAAAGGTAAGATAACTCACCAAAATGATGAAATATAAAACCCTTAATTTTTATGGATCAAAGGGATGAAAAGGAATGAGAGAATGTGGGAAAAGGGTAACATTATATCTACCTTTGTCAACAAATAATAAGGATTATTTATGTCATTTTAAAATTAATACCCTAGAAACAAATCACTATGTCTAAAACAAAATATTTATAGGAACCACAATTACGTTTTTCACCTACATCATCTTTTCAATATATCCCTGAGTTGTTGATAGGATGCACCAACAACTCAGTGTCCCCATATAGTGGGCTTACACACAAAAAACCCTTATTAAGTACCTATTCCCACCTAAAAAAATATACTATGGTCTTCAATAGTCACTAGATTATACCATCCATCCTCCAAACCCCTTGAAAATTTATTTTCACCTCCCCCACAAGATATAAAAGCTTGATAATATCTCTAAAGTCATCTAATATTCATCTATAGGATATAATTCACAATAAAACCTATAAAATCATACCATTTTTTAATTCTCATTATAACCTAAAATCCTATAGTCCTTCCAAATAGACCTATACAAGGGGATTCTAAATGTAATATTTAGGAGATTTGGGTTTGTTTTAGGGAAAATTGTTTTTTTCTTATTATGATAATTTTAATCTTTTTTGAAGAGTGATTATAAACCAAACTCATGATTTTCAATACTGGGTGAATTTGCATTTGGATATATTGGTTTCATTTTTTGGTTTTTTATTTTTTGTAGAAATGAATAATATTTTGATATATTGATGTTTATATTCTTGAAGTTTAGATATGTTGGCACAACAACATTATCATGTGACGATTAGATGTAAAACTATACCCCAGGGAACTTCAATACCTATTACAGTTTTTTGTATAATATAAAACATAGGTTGAATGACCTCATAGAATTGTTTAATATAAAATTATGGGTTTCATGTGGATTAATTTGGGCGAATCTTTACATATGGGGAGTGTAACACACTCACATGTGTATACCTTAACATCAAAATTTTCTAGGGTTTCTGTCGGTGTTACTATGTCTTTTATTTATATTATTAGGATGGGTGGCTATTGGATATATTTCATTTCTAGAATCATAGAAAAAGGTTCATATTGAGGGTTGTGAGTTATAGTGGATTTTTGAGAATGATTAAAAATTAATAAAAACATGTTAATGAGGTAATGTCTGGGGATGTCAATCTGGATAAAATAATTAGAAGATGAATTTTTTTCTCTATGTACGTTTTTATTTGTTTTACTACTGTTTATACCTATAATTTTTGGTTTTATATGTTTACGAATGTAATTTTTCCATGCATTGCCTTTATAACCTTTTTTATTAGAATATTTTTAATCCCTTTTAAGCAGGAGAATTAATATTGATGGTGAAATTTTAAAACACATATTATTAATTTTTTTATTAATTGATTGTTATAATGTTAATACAATATCATTACTCTTGAAGGGTAAAGTTAAAAAAATTTACATGATAATGTAAATATATTTTATTACTTTCATTTGACCCAGGGATATAGTGTTTACCCTTGGGGTGAATTTTTTCACATTTCCATGATGATTAAATTATAAGGTAAATAAAATATAGATAAAATAATGAAATATTTATCCAATGAGTGTGAATTTTAATATCTCCTAAAATGGATTGGATAGGAATTCAAACACTATGGTTGTGTCTATAACTGGTATTTTATCTAAAGGGGTGTATAATTTTTGTGATTGGGTATCTGGACCATGACCAATAGTTTTAATGTTGTAAGATATGTTTAAATAATTGATAAAACATTCAAATATAAATTATTCATTATAAATTATGCATGCAAATTTTTTTGGTGAATCGATATCCCTAATCGGTGTTTTAAATTAGATTTTAGTGGATTAGTTATGACATTATAGATAAATGAAAAGGTTGGAATCATATTATGATCATTGTTAAGGTATTTTTTCATTCCCATTCATTTCTTCATTTTTAACGACATTAAATTTATAATGTGTTATAAGATAATATTTTAATCCATGATCATGATTATTGAAATTATGATGGTCGAGTTTTTGAAAACATTGTCTACAGTATATGGGATCCCTAGAGTGCTCGGTTTAATTTTTAGGAGGTAGGACTTCTACTATTTCAATTTTAATTAATTTATCATTAAATTTCTATTTTAATGTCAACAATTTTAAATTACTTATATTTTATAATTTTTTTGATGTTCCAGGGTTAACGTATTATTTTCATTATAATTATTTTAATTTTTTTAATGAGGATAAACCAAAAATGGTATTTTAGGTGATAAAATTGATGAGATTAATACATTTGTCACTTATACCCTCTATTATTAAGTTACATATATTTCAGTGTTTTATCTATTAATTAATACATGTGTTTCATTTGAAACATTGGGTTTCCATAAATACATTTTCTAGCATTTCACTTTTCCCCCTGTTTTCATTTTCACAACTACTTTATCATTTTTTTATTTCTACTTCGTAAAATGAAAAAAATATTCCCCTTTTCCCCAGAATTGAGTATATGTTGTGAAATGATCTCAAGGAAATCAAAGATATGTGTTCATATTTAATGGTTTGGTCAGTGTGAAACATAATTGAAGACAGGGACAAGGTAGGTAATTAGAGGTGAGGGTATGTTACAGGATGTTGTGAAGACATGTTTGTAACGTATTATATTAGAAATATTAGATGAATTGGATATAAAGTCATCTTAAAAATCCATAAATTTACAAACTACAAGGAATATAGTTTATAGATTCACATAGTGAACTTTATTTATACAATCTATAGGATTTTTTTAGAGAATTGTATCACATAATTTGTATCTCAGAATTATATAACAAGAATGTCAAACTAGGGTTTCTGAATAGACATAAATATTATTTGGGTTTTAATCTTGAATACATGTCATGGGGTTATACATCACACGACATATCATATAATCGATTACACACCTAGATATCCTATATGACATATATGTCATGTTCCTCCCAAGAACATGTCATGTGCGTTGACCCTAGAATGCATGATAGTGGTATTGAATTCATAGATTGTCTACATTTTTAGAACATAAATTTAAAATTTATGTATTTTTAGTTCATTAGTAATTTGTTTATGTGGGAGTTTTAATAGATGATGATGTGGGTCTGGTCATCCTTGAAACTCTTATTGTGGTTTTGAAATTTGAAATTTGATTGGAAATTTGAAATCATTATTCTTCTTGTTGTCTGTTACTATTGGAATTTTTTAGGTGGTTGTTAGATTTATTGGTAACTTGGTTTAGTATATTTTTCATAATTCCCACTCAATCAGTAAAATTGAATTTTTAAAAAAACCAATAAACATTTAGGGCTTCCAATTTTGAATATTCTTGCCTTCTCACATGGGTTTCATAATGAAACAAATAAATATGTTGTTTTGATAATGTTACCTTTTTAGCACAATTATTTGATTTTCTTCCAGATAAAAGTCCATATATATGGTTTTTTGGGTATTTTAATGATCATACCTCCATATATATGATTATATTATTTGACTAAGGTGTTTGGAGTTGATAAGGTGTTTAAATACTCTCATTTGTGTTAGGGTGTGCACATACATGCAAGGGGATCTGATAATCCTTTAGAATAGAAATCGTATTATAGATAAGGTCCTACATATTGTAGATGGTGTTTTGATATTCTCATGTATATCTAGGATGTTGGTCCTCCATATCCATGTATATTGTCAGTAATTCATCAAAACTGAGGAAGTGTGGGTCCCCCATACTAGGGCCAAATTTAGTACTCCACGACAAGTTATGGTGAAGATCCTTCTCCCATAGAATTTATGTTCCCAAATCAGGTAGAGTGTTCATCGATCTTCAATAATGATTAGATACACACTCTACTAGTTTGTATCACATAATGATGTGCAGTTATCTATCTATAGTCTCAAATTGAAAAAATAGATGTTATGGAGGATTTGTAGTTTAAATGATACTCATTTTTGTGACACAAAAAAAGAGTGTAAAATATATATATATATATAGGTTATAAAATTACTGTTTCTACTAAATATATCTAGGAATTTTTATTTCCCATGAACCTCAGATATATTTTGACACACAATCCTTGATGGAGATTGACTAGAAAAATTTAGAAATCTTCCCTTATCTATATTTTTCTAGGATATAAATCACATCTAGATAATTATGGCTTTATAGTGACTCCATATATCTTGGGTTTTAGTTGATTCTCAATTTCAACATTTATTTACATTCTTAGGCCACCCTACTAGGTTTTTTATAATCAACCCTACACAGGCCATATACACAAATGTGTTCTGTATGTGTAGATTACATGAAATCAACAGTTGAATTTAGTGGTTTTGGTGGTGTTTTATGATGATTGAAGTTATTGAATGGTGGTGGATATAAATAATGGTTAGTGGTTTTTTATTTATTGTTTTATCTTCCCTAATTTTTTTTCTATATGGATGTTCCATCTCTTTTTATAGGTCAATTATCCCCCATGATATTATATTTAGTTTTTTTACATTTTTTCATGTATAGTATTTTTTAATATTATTATTTACCTTTACTTTAATTGTAATATAATTTAAAATCTTATAAATACGTAAATAGATTATATTTTTATAATATATCATGTATTATAGTTTTATATCTATTTTAATTTGTTTTAAACCTAGGTTTCCAATGTTTATTCTTTCTTCTAGTAACTAGTCACCAACCCTATCAAAATAACGGTATTGTTTAGGAGGAAAAACCACCATATAGCTGACTCACATAGGGCCACTAATATTCATGTAATTTCTGGTTGATATAGATTTATTAACGTTAGTAGTTCGTAAATATCAAGTTAAAAGGAATCAATACTCTGAAATTGGTGGCTTCTCATGATTTTTATAAAAAAATTACATCAGGAGTAAATTGGATTAATATGTCGTTTTAAAAAATGTTTTTATTAGAAAGGATTGGAAGAGAATATTTTTTGAAGGGATTGAAAATTATTATTTTTATTTAATTACAAATTTTATTCATTAGATAATTGTTTATTATTTGTTATTTATTTTCTATGTGTCTTATGCATGATTCATGTTCTATAAGATCAAATATCAATGTTATTTTTTCTTCCTAGTGAACCCCAACATCCATGTTGTATTTTATGTTCTTCTACTGACCTGTCACATTAAAAAAATTATATTTTATAGAGGATTCAAATATTATATTTCATGGATACTTTTTGGGTATGTTTTATTTCTTAAGAGGCATATTGGGTATGAAGTGAGTTAGAGGGGGCCTCTCTTTGTTATTATTTTATGTTGAATTATGATTATGAAAATTTTAATTTTTTAAATAATATTTTTATGGGTTTATGAGATATATTTGGATAACCATGAATGTAATTGTGGGAACTATTTTTCTATTTCATTCAGAATTACTTTAGTATGATTCTACAATGTTGACATATAGGTTTCATGAGGCAAACCTGTTGCTTATAATGTGATAATAACCCCCTCATACCTATTTAAAAAAATTTAAGGATAAATTTTGAGGTTATAAAAGGCCATATTATCTATTATTACATGGTTCAATACTATATTCTGATGATTTTCATTCCAAAGTTCTTTAAATTTTTTTATATTTTGGATTTTTATCCATCCATGATGATGTATTCATTTTTTTATTTTACTTTATCATGAGAAATACATTATATTATTAGTTTTGCAGTACCTTGGAGTGATGTTGGAGATTATAAAATATGGATTGTCTGTATTTGTTTCGGATTAAAAGGGAAATATGAATCATAAGAAAATTAATTTCATTTTTTTAGATTCCACTTAGAGGCCTCTCAAATGTGTTCCTTGAGAGTTACTAATGATATCATGAATATCTAATTAGTAATTTTTGATGGTGTTATTACATGAAAATATTTATTATAGTGAACTATAGTAAGGATATTGAATATTGAAATATCATATATTACATATGTATTGTTAAGGAAATGGTATATTTTATTGTAGTATTGAATGTATATTAGGGATACTAGTATGGGGTGATGTTCAATGAATACCTATGTGGGAAGCTGAATTGTATTATGAATAGAGAGATGAAACACTTTATTCTTTTAGGAACTATATTTTTGTGTAAATTAATCATATAGTACTAGTATAATATGAGTATACATATTTAAATTATTTTTAATTGATGTAATGTTTAGATTTACAAGTGATATTAAAATGATTGCACATACTTAGGCATAGGGAATCTTCATATTGACTCGAGATATGTCATTTATGAAATATAATTAAATTTT
Organism: Viscum album; assembly: GCA_963277665.1. Lineage (NCBI taxonomy): Eukaryota > Viridiplantae > Streptophyta > Magnoliopsida > Santalales > Viscaceae > Viscum > Viscum album. The sequence continues at coordinate 1,035,503,946 of OY728122.1, read as the reverse complement.
ATTGACTGAAATGGAGAAGAGGTATCCCAATATTTTTCTTCCTGGGAATTTTTATAGTGATAATGGTAGGGATTCAATTAATAATTTCTAGTTGCAGATAATATATATGTATGAGGGGTCTTATTTTTAAATAGATATCTAGAATTAAATTAAAAACATATGTATTATTATTTATTAGAATATTTAAGTGGATGAATATTTGTTCATATAGATATATATTTTATACTATAGTGTATCTAGGTAGTTATTTATTAGTTTTCATCACGATTGACATATGTTCGAAGGACCAATGATTAGTTTTGGGGTTTTTCTATGAGAGATCATTTTTTGATGAAACTTATATAAGATTAATAATATAAGTTATTTACAATTAAATTAGCATGATATACCGTATATATATTTATATTTCAATTAATTAAATTATGTTAGTACTCATTGTATATTCTTTTTAATAAGGATATTAGTGAAATGTATTTTCAAAGGGAATTATACACAATGATTTAATGATGGGTTAAACATTTCACTATGTAATTTGTTTCATAAGTGATGATAAATGATGAACTCATTGAGATGTCCATTTCATGATATGACGTGTTTTGAATATAAATTTTTAAGTCTAATCCATGGACTTTAACTATATATAAGAACTCTAATTTTATAGAATATTCAACCTTACCATGTGTTAATAAATATAAGGAAACTCCCTTATGATTTTTTAAGAGATAATAGGCCATGACCATCAATTGGGAGTCAATATATTATATGTTTTCTATATGGTGGCATTTTAAAATTAAATTTTTTATCCTACCAGGTAATATAACATGGTTTAATTGGTATGATAATTGACAAACATCTAGAGTTTTATGTTCCCTGGGAATAACAGATTTCATATAGAACAAAACCACTATATTAAAACAAATGTCTTATTATATAATATATTTAGGTTTTTGTTGAAAAAGGACTATTGATTGTTGTTCATTTCTATTAGATAACTATATTAGATTATACCTGACATGGTGGTAAATATTTACTATAATGAGGGAAAAGGTCTCATATAGACAAAGTCATGTGACGAATATACCAACTCTAGATCAGAAAAATCATATTAATGTTCTATATATGATCATTATAAATATTATTTTAAATTTATATATACCAAAATTTAATAATATTTTATTTAATATTTTATTATTTTAGGGGTTGACAATTAAAGTTGGTAGGCTTCACTAACAATTAGCTTTATTTACACCAGTTGAAGGATTTAATAGGTTAAAAAAATTCAATAATGTGAGGAATTGATATGGTGATATAAGTAATATTTGGAGTTCATATTACTAAAGATAAATCAATGAAATATTATGGTTAACCAGAAATATTAATAAAATTTATAATCCATAATAAATTTTTATAAACATCTAGTTTGTTTCACAGATATGGTTTCTAATTCGGTGAATTATGATGGTTGTTAAGATCATCAACAAGTGAATCCTACTGTATTATATTTGAATTATTTGAATTTATTTGTAAAATATATGAAAATGAATTATTATTCATTTTTTAAGGACTATGATAATGATTTTATGAGGATTTTGTTCTATTATATCATTATTGTGAGAAAGAGTGGTTCAATGAGTTAAAACTAGTTTTCATTCTATCTTTTATGTAATTTTATCAAATATAACTAACAGTATTTCCATATTTGAAAATTAAAATTTATTATTTTTCAAGAATGGTTTTTTTCATCTTAATGTGTCTATATGAGAATCTTCGAAACTAATTTACTTGAATTAAAAAAGATGAAATGTTGTGTGAATATGATTATTTGGACCATCTGAAGATGAAAATTTGATATCATTTTCAAAGGATTATAGAATTTTTTAATCATATAATGAGATACAACTAGTTCATAATGAAGGATAAATGGTTTGAATATCATTTCATAAGGATGATATAGGTGGTTATTTAACAGGTTGCAATATAATGTTCATATGATAAGTTTGAATTCATAATTGAACCCCTTGGGGTTATAATTATCCCTAATATGATTGTGGGATTAATGAATCATGTAATAAAATCTTAACATGATCATTTTTATTGTTTTCATTAAAGACATACATGTCCATTTATGTCAAATAATGTACATGTAGAGTATATGATAATATTTTTTGTACATATTAATCAGTAGAAACTGAAAATATTACTTAAAATGATTAGATTTTTTTCACGACCAAACCCCCACACCAATGCCACTGGAAGTCATGGAGTCTAAAATCAATCCCTCCTCTAACATTATTGGGGTTATTAAACAAAATCATGTTCTAATTACTCACATCATTATATCCATTATAATATTGACGCTATATATAAAACACATTTCCATATAGGTTATAATAATTAAATAAAGATAAATAAAACCAAATTCTATAAAAATAATTGATGAGATATATGTTGACACCCATAATGTTAATAAATGTCATAATACAAAAAAGGCTAAGGGAAAAATTGTTCTAAATATAATAAAGGAAAATTATTCAAAATATATTTAATAAATTGGTCCCCATAAGAGGATATGAGCTATCCCAAATATCACATGATTCCACCACATCCAAAATCCTACAAAAGTATTTCCAGAATGGTTAGAAATAGGAATCAACATCAAAGAAGACAAACCTTCTCCACCTATAACAAGACTGTTTCAAACATATATGCCAACCACATGGATATAAAAAGTTTGGGAATCAATTTTATGTAGTGGTTAGTATAAAAATACCTAGTGGAATCCCCAAAACCTCAAAACGATTCATAAGGTAATAAGATAACTCTGAATTTTTTTATGAGACGTGACACGATGGTCGAAAAGGGTGAAATATTGTAACATCTGGTAATCTAAAATAATACATTACTAAAGGGTAATTTTTTGGTGGGTAACGGAATATTATCTCAAAATTTATAATTTCAACATAAGTCATGCATTTCATGACTAATCCATACATACTATATAATCCTAAGAATCGTGGATGTAGTAGAGATCCATTTATAACTATTCCATTTTAGAAAGGTTCATCCCATTCATTTTAGATGTGATGAATGTGGGTTTGTAACTCATAGATAAAGATAAATTTATGAAGTACCAATGAAGGACTAAATAAACTAATGTAGTTAAATTAAATATATTTAGAGTCTTAAAGAAATCCTGTGATTCCAAAGGAATCAGAATTAATAAATATTCTGATATGATTAACCTTCATTCCAATGATAAACTATATGCCGAAAAGGGGGAACAACTGATCATAGAAAAATATGCATCTACCAAGGGTAATACATCTCCATGAACTCATCTACTATCAATACCACCATTTTCATACAATCCCTTAGGGAAAAAACAACCATAAAAAACATAATTAAACCCCTTCAATTCTAACCACATAGGTTATGTGATTTTTTTCATAACCACATTATGAAATATAGTGGGAAACCCAAAAACTCATTATGTGAAAATGTATTTTTCATAGAAAGGTTAACTAATACTAATGGAATAACAACACCCTTGAAAGTAAAAAATATTAATGTGAAAAAATATATGACTTCATAGATCCAAACCCCATGTTACAAATAGAAGTAATATAAAAGTGTTTTATATCATACAATTAGTGGGATAAAGAGAATATATAATGATAGGATCAAAAAACAGAAAATATCCTTGTAATATACCAATTAATTCCAAACTTTTTCTTTCATAAAACCAATCATGGGATTCTGGATGTTATTACATAAAAATTATTATCTCTTCTAGAAAATGGCCTTCAAAACCTATATATAATACCATATTTCAATTTAATTATAAAAATTATCATTAATCAATATTCAGACCTCTGAAATTATATTAACAAGAAAACCATGAATTTTACCACCTCATCAATATGATTAGTTACATTATGTGATCAAGGGATCATTCCTGTTATTAGAAGTTTAGATAAAATATGGTTCTTGATTAACTTATCTCAATGTATCAGTCATGATGTTTCATAAGGATCATCAAACTGACATCTCAATATAAATATGATACTGATAAATAGTGTTTATAATTATAATTACAAAAATAATAACCAAATAATAATTATAATATAATTTCAATTTTATTATAAAATATTAATATATATATATATCTGTGTGTGAATTCTATGATCAAGCATACGGCGCATGCAGTGAGCTCATACCCCTAGCGTGTATCACCATGACACCCCCTCTCTTTGTGGTTGTCTGTATAAATTAAATCCATTTATTTCTATTAGTTCCCATTCATATGTTTTGAATTATCAAAAATCTTTTACATTATTCACGTTTGGTCCATAAAACTATCCATATAACCATTACATTGTTCTCTATATGTGCACAATGTGAGCCTATGACCACATGACACCATAAAACTCACATTGTATCTCAATTATACTATATTAATCCTCCAAATATAAATGAACATAGAAAATCATCCACATTTTCATTAGCATTATCTACCACCCTCTATTCACCACAAAAAACACTAAGTATTACAGCTCATGCTATCTATCATTCAGTAACCCCTATTTCCATGCACTATTATCAAATAATACGTCAAGAAGAGAACACAATGGATTATTTGTTGATGTGTGAATGAAATTTACATTCTAAATGGGGTTGATCCACCCCCACATGTTGGTGTAGGTTTCTTATTGGAAATTTCCATTGTGTATTTTTCAAGAATGTTGTAATTTAAGACAAAAAATATACACAATCCATAGCATCGATGTTGAGAAAATATCATGGGGGATTCAAATTTGAGGATATTATCATATTAATTCTCATATGGGCATTTATTTAATGATTAAAACTATTTTTTCTCAAATCAATTCAATCATTCCATTTCAATCAAAGGAAAACTTTATTTTATAAATAAACCAATTTTTTACTAGGAAAAAAACCAATTTTTATTTTGGTAATCAAATTTTCATGACTAATCACATAATTAATCCATTTTATAAAAAATTATTTTCTATTATTTTTAATTTTTAATATTTTATAACTTTATAAATAGATTATAAATTTATATAATAAATAATTTCATTAATAATATATATCTCTAATATAATTTCGAAATAATTTTTGATAATATATTTTTTTATAGAAAACCTACTTGTAATGGACTAATCAATAAGTGATGATCCTTGAGAGTTTTATCCAATTTATAATGTGGGATTACATAATTTTACCCACCTCATGAATTTTAACATTGAAAACATGTTAGTCCCATAAAAAACTTTTCGTTATATTTATGAATAAAATTTTTATAATCACCCACTATTATGAATAATTATAAAATCATGGCCTAGAAATTGAATAAATTTAAATAGTAAGGGTATATTCCAATTCAATCCATTAGTTAGTACCAATATGTAAAAATAATTATTTTATTTACTAGATTTAGAAACATTAAACTAGTAAATATTATAGTTAATTCATATATATAAAGAATTTAATTATATTTCCTTAGGGAATCAACTTTTGTTTCCCTTTTATGGTTATGTGCTTGTATCATTTTCATGAACTCGATACAGATTAAACCCATTAAATAATTTAAGATGAGGAAACACTTCTATTATCACATAGGGAAAATATTTCAATTTTTTGATAGTTAAAACAAGAAAATCATTCGCTTTTAATAGTTTTTAATATTTTAAAACTTGACAACCAATTGTAACAAATGATATAGACACCATTTATTAAGAGATATAACTTTCAATGTCAATAATCATCTTCATACATTTTTACACATTAATAAATTTTATTTGAATATCCTGAAATAAATTATTGATTTTCAAATGCCGAAATGATTTATTATTTGGGTTTTAACCCCTTATCATTATTAGTTGTATAAATAAGCTCTCTTGGTCGAATGTTTTCAAATATATCTCCATGGTTTGGACAATATCTCTCATTTTAAATTATTATGGTACTATCTTGTAAAATTTTTCATACATAATCATGTATCATAATTATATGCATATACAATAATGTTTAAATGAATCTATACTCCTTTGATAAATTACTTTCTCTTCCAAAATTAATATATATAAGTGGAATATAACTTTTCTAGAATCTAATATTTAATAATAGATTACCAAACCATTAATAATTAGTTGTATATGAATCAATGGAAGTAAACAAAAAATCTATGGAAAAATATGAAATAGTTGAGTTTCATTAGATCAACAATGGAATAGAGAAACCTCCAATAGTAAACACCCATCTACTTGTGGATTGATTTAAACTAATACTTCTAATCTAACTCACATTGTTGTATCCTTAAAATATATTGAAGTAAGCATTATACTATAAATAAAACTATTTGGTTATTATTTATTATCCTATTATTATTATTATACATTTCCAATGATAAAAACCATGATTTAAAATATATATTCTAATTTTACTGATATAAAAAATAAATATCATGTCTAGTGTAATGCATTTCACACATTAATGAACTAATTTTATTTGCATACTCATTTTGTGGAATTAATCTACCAATATTTATAAATATGTATACACTATAATATTTTGGTATAATAAAAAACATGAAACCATATTGATCATATATATTTAAAAAAATTATATGTAATGACACTGACTTAATGAATAATTCCCATTATATTTTCAAAATTTAGAACCAAGTATAGTATCAAATATTCTATGATCGTTAATTTTAAACATAGATGATAACCAATTGTTTGGAACATTTAGACAAAACATATGGGTTCCAAAAATGAATAAATAATCCATATATTGTCCCACAACAAATACATGTTATTTTATAAACATTGAATAAACACATTTTTCAACAATATTTTGATTAATGAAATTAGATAACATAACAGAATAAAATTCATCATTCTATTGATTCACTTATTCTTTATGTATATAATGTTATTTAACTAGTTTTCATAACTTCATTTAAATACCTTATCTATCAACCACCTATATTATTTCTATATAAATATATTCATTTGAATTTTCATTCAAAAAATGCAGTTTTAGCATCCATTTGATGGACATACCTGTCATTTATGAAATATAATGAAAAAATAGATACTGAAGTAATTTGACATACATTAGAAAAAATTATAAAACTAATATACCCATTTTTTTATAAAAACATTATAAATATGTTTTTTATTAAAATCATTAATGATTTCATTAGAATACTAATTATTTTTGAAACACAAAATACAAAAATATGGGTTTGAAAGTCTGGTAAAATTCGTATTATCCCAAATATTATACCCTATAATGGAATCCATTTCATCATATATTTCATCCGAATTATGTGAAACATCACTAATGGTTATAGATTATTTATATGGATTTCACCCATATTCTATACTCAATACCAAATGTTACTTATTAATATGATGATTATTATTATATCTTTTAACAAGGAAAAATATGGAAGAATAAGAAATAAAATAATGATTTAGATGTTTCTCTTTCTTTTGTCTTATACACCACATTGAATGAATTCGAGAATAATCATTATTATATTCTATTATATTTTATTAAGATGGTGTAATAGGGATAGGGGTATTTGGAATAAACTCCTCTACATATCCTTTATTAAAATTCCTTTCAAAAAGACCAATTCCTTTGATTTAATTATTATATTCTATTCTAATTAAAAAAAATATAATATTTACTATTTTATTATATCTAAAAAACACAATCGATTTGTCAAGGAACCATTTTGGTTATTTTTGGGATTAAGTACTCTATAGTAAACTAAAAACCTCACACATTAATATATAAAACATTAGGTCTTATAAGTTAAAAAAATATTATATTAGATAACATATATTTCCACTAAAAAATACTATTATGAATATTTCATGAGTGAAATCAACCTTCACCACATAAATTTATTGGATTTATTGTTCTATTTACCATGAAATTTACCACTACTACTAAAGAATGATTTCTTCCATTATAAGAGGTATTTTTATGAGCTTTGAATGTGGTTGTATATTTATGAATTGTACCGTTTTATTTATAGAACACATTAAAACCATTGATAAATTATTCACCACCTCCATTTGAATGTAGTACAATAATAAATTATTTTCATTGGATTTCATCTTCATCTATATATTTTTTAATTATATTAATGGAAATATAATTTATTCTAACAATATATATTTATATTTTTACAATAGATATCAAAAAATTAATAAAATACATGTTTTCCTCTATGAGTTCATGTTCCATTTATTTAAAAAATATGGAAACATACTAATTCAAATATATCATAGTTTCACATTATAAAGGGAACTGTGTTTCTAATTATTTTATATTTTATAAATTATTTTATTTTTTTAAATTCATTCCCATGGTTGTTTATGGAATATCCTATTAATTACTTTTAATATTCTATAATTAACATGTACCAATCAATCATGATAAAAATTATAGGACTCAATATAGTAATCACAATATTCAATCATATTATTAAAAAACATTTGATACATTCTATCATTGGAGTAACACTTCCCCAAAAAAATATCTCCAAAATAAAGGATAACCATTTTAAATTTTAATGAATACTAAAATAATTTCTTACATAAAGGATATATAGATACTAAATTACATTAAATTTTCTATAGAAATAATAAATTTAAAAGAATTATATTTTTTAAAATTAATGATTCATTCCTAATATCATTTACCATTGATATTTTTTTATGCACTTTTTCAATGTGTACTTCCTTGATAATTGTAATTTTTCATTTTCTTTTGAAAGCTAAATGATCCATTCACATGAGAACCATTTATCTATATCCAACCCATAATCCCTTCATTGTTAAAGTCATACTGGATTTGTATATAGTTGAAAATAGAATTTATTTTGTGATTATATTTTTAGTGTTTTGGTTCACATTATTTTGATAATATCATTATTTTTCAATATTCACTTGTATTCTATAGAAAAATCATTCTAATTTCTTCATAGAATGATTTTATTTCTTCTTATACTTTAGAAACTTCATCTTAAAATAAAAGGATGTTTTGGGTGGTGCATCTCCCTCAATGATATTAATCATGGTCTCAAATTATCATGTTATAACCACATTTCTCCAAACAACATCTTATTTAATGAAAAGAGTATTTTTAAATTTCTTTGAGGAAATATCCTTATTATATTTACTGAGTTACATACAAAAGTCTTTTCAAATAAGAGATAATTTATAAATAATTTTACTAACTTTTATATTTCATCATAAATTAAGTTTAGGGTAATGAAGCATATTAAATATAAATTAGAGGTTATAAATATGATCAAACAAAATATTTTTATCAACAATATTGATGTTAGAATACATGGAATATATAAATTTATTAGATCATATATATCGAATCTTTTCTAGGATACTTGTTTATCCCATTTCTATCAAGTGTACATTATTTAAAAAAATAGTCATAAAGAAAATTTAATATTGTGTTGAGAGAATATATCTAATAAAAAACCTTATCATATTCAAATTTTTTTCTTAATACTCAAATGTGTATGTCTTGAGTCACATAAATATATTTCTCCTAATTATTTATATCCCACTCATTTGGAGTGGGATGAAGGTTTTGTTATTGAATTTAAAAAAAAAGTAAAATAATAAGGTGTAACATAATATTGTCTTTCTATTGGGATAAGTTTTCTACATAGAAAATATTAATCTTGATATTTTCCTGAGTAATTAATTAATCGAAATTGGGTCAATCAGCTTGTTTCTACCTTGGAGAAACACTTTTTCATAGAAAATATTAATTTATGAAACAAATATATTGCATTTTCCCTTATTTTTTGAAATAAAATCATTGTATAAAAGGGAATGATCCACCTGCACAAGTCAGTGATAAGGTATCGAAGGAAATTTCCCTTTATTATTTAATAAAAATATATATAATTTAATACATAAAATATTAATATCCCTAAAATGTATTGGAAGGGGATAATTTGTTATGGTAGTTTTTGATATGATTAGATTGACACAAATTTATCATAACATTCTGTTTATTAATAGACTAAGACTATTATAATTCACCTCAATTATCTCATGATTTTGATCAAAATACACTTTATTTGATCAATCCCAAACAAAATTTGGTTGGAGAAAACTGATTGGATATTGAATTTTGTAATACAATCATCATGATTATTTTCATTATTAGTCGGTTTTATAAATATATATTCTATTTTATATATTATAATATATATAAAGTATATATTATATATTTCTAAAAATATAAATTTTTAAATTACATTCAAAACATTTTTGAAATATATATTATTTTTGGAACAACTACTCTATAAGGATATTTTCTATTAGATATAATCATATATAGTTTTAACAAATTTTCAATGTTGGATTGAAGATGTTTTTTTCAACCTCAACTATCCACACATCCAATATATGTGGGTCCCACAAAAACACTTTTTTATTTTATGAATAAAATTATATCATGAACCTTACTTCATAAAGTTACTCATTATAGTCTACATCCACCTATATTGGTATTTTCTCATCAATGATGTGAGAGAGAGTAGAAAATGGACTTTAATAAAGGAGGAGAAAGAGGTATAGAAGAGAGAAGAAAGGGTGAATGGAAGATGGGAAAATTAGAGTTTTTTCTGCTTCATCAATCCAGTATGAAATCTATAATATCATGGGGAAACAATCTAGGTACTTATTCCAAACACCCAATAAATATTATTTATTTCAGGTCTTTAAAGGATTTGAGTATGTAAATCTATTAATAAAAAAATTATTTATAATGAATAAATAAATATTTAAAATTTAAAAATTAGATAAAAATATACAAGGTCATTGAATTTAAGTTAATGATTACCAATTCAAAATGAAGTAACAGATTAAAGTAATGAATCCATACCTTATTGGGGATTCATTTACTCTTCAATTGGATATTTAAAAATTCATTACATTAATGATTATTTTTTATATGAAAATTGATGTTTTTGTGGTTCCATAATCTCTCACGATAAATCGTTCCTTCCAAAAATAATCTCATATCACACTATCTCTTATCATCTTCCCTCCATGGTTTTCAATAATTATTATGGGAAACCCTAATGAGAAAACATAAAAAAAAATTATTTATAAATGAAGGATCTAGGGTTATCCATAACACTGTATTGAATATATTAATGGATTTAATCAACTAAATAACTCAATTAATAAACATGAAATAGAAAACCACCAAGAGTCCAGATGTATACCAGAACTATTCTATTACTAGGTTAAAACAACTACATGAAACTCAATTGAACTATCTGGTTTCTAATTCATGCATTTGATTTGAATAAAAATCAATATTTCTAAAAATACCTCTATGAACAGTTAAAAATAATATTTTTATACTAACTACTTTTTATTGAGGATCCATCAAGACCATAATTCAAAATCTTATTTACCTAGAGGTAAAATCCACCCATTTAGTCAATTCACAATTTTATAATTTTAATGAGGTCATCTACTACAGTAAATATACTATTTAACCCCTAGGAATATCATTGGACTGTGAACAATCCAAATTGAGATAAGACTCATTCATAGAAATTCTAGTTCACTTCATCTTCATGTAATTAATGAAATTTTCACCCAAATTTAAATAACTAGAGGACATATACAATGAACCTCATGATAAAATATGTATGGAAAACAACCCACCATCATGAGAACATATCATTCTTTAAATGAACTTCTAATTAAGATAAGTAAATATAACCCTAACTAGGAATAAAGTATAAAAAAATTTGATTCATTGTATATTATATATCTGACCTCGATGGGAGACCAATTTGGAATATGTATCCCCACAAGGTGACCCTTTTTGGTCCCCTAATCTAAAATATTATCTCATTAGATTTTATACTATCGTCAAAGTACCGTATGATTCTATAAACCATATACATTGTCTATATAAAAATCATTAATTTGGTTTATCTATAGTGGGAGAAATATACTACCCAACTATAGATACACATAATGATTTCGTTGTACAAGAGAAACTAATTTATTATTGTACATAACAACTATGTCTCTAAGATGTTTTGTCACCAGTTCTATGTTAGTTGAAAATAAACATTATCTATCATTTCTATGTCCTTTATATTGTCATCTCCTACCAAAAAGGTACATTAAAATACTATATCTATATGATTTTATAGAGGTTACATAGGAGTTCTACACTAATATCAAATATCTATTGTAATACTCGATACACATAAAAATCCAAAAAAATTCACTTCCATAACCACGATAATTTTTTTTTATTTCTTTCACTAATCTATTGATGAAGGCATTTAAAAATTGAAAAAAAGTCATCAAACTAATTATAATAAAATATTTTTTCTCTCCCATTAAAAAAAATTAAAACTATAAAATCTTGAACATTAATATTAGTGGTGTCCATGGGTCGGGTTTGGGTCAGGATGGGGGGTTTTTGGACCCGACCCAAGGAAAAGAGGTCGGGTCGGGTTGTGTTGGGTCTTGGATGTTTTTCAAATCTGACCCAAACCGACCCAACCCATCTCAGTTTGGGTTGGGTCGGGTTGGGATGATAGGGTTATGGATTAAAAAATCACATAGCTTATTTGGGATCTTGTCTAGTGGGTTGATCGGGTTATGGAAAAAAAGCCTCACGGGTTGCAAGCTTATTTGGGATCCCACCCCGTGATCGGGTTACGTCTTCCTCTGTCAGTCGGTTCATCTTCCTTGCTATTCCAAGAGCCATGCAATGAATTGAACACCCATAGCTCACCGCCCTATGATTACTCGATGCCCATAGTCACCACACACCCACAACTACCACCATGATGAATTGACACCAACAACCACTGCACTAAGATAAATCGAAATCCCAAAACCACTTCCCTACGGTGAATCGACACCCACAGCTATCAACATTTGATGAATCAACTTTGACACCCACAACCATAACCTTGTGGGGAATCGATGGCCACAACCGTTTCCCTATGAAGAATCGATGCCCACATCTGCCACCCTGTGATGAATCAACACAAAAAAACACCAATCACCTGTAGGTAGTAACCGAGGATGGAGGTGGTTGAAAAAGAGACAGAGATGAAGGCGGTGTCAAATCAGATCTTCTTTAATTCTCTTCTGATTCCATAAGATTTATGGAAACTGTGTGGCAAAGACGAAGATGGTGTCGAAGGTGAAGAGGGTAGATATAAGTGAACTACGGTGTAGACAATGGTGGAAAAATACACCGATGAGGGTGAGAGAAATGGTAGAGGTAAAAGGGGGAAGACAGAGGCATGTGTGAGGGTGAGGGTGAGGACATTGGATCGATAGGCGTGAGGGAGAGGCAGAAACCATGATGGGAAGGCAGGATAAGTAGGGTTGTTGGGTCGGGTTGGGTCAATTGTTTCCCAACCCGTGACCGGACCAGACCCGAACACATTACAATACAACCCGACCCTACCAATGGTATTTTTTTTTCACCCGACCACACCCGACCCAACCCGGTCGGGTTGGGTTGGGTCAGGTCTGGACACCCCTAATTAAAATGATGCTTTTAAATGGGATATAGACAATAAGAAAATACCTTCTGGAGTGACCAAAAAAACCTCCTAAGGGAACCTCTTCTAATAATTCAGTTAAAATAATTCCATGGGTTACAAAAAATGAACAATGTATATATTGATATAATTAACTGATAATATTCAGTCACATTACACAATATAATCTTTGTTAAGATTGTTCCCACACTCACATAGGGTATGGATTGAATGGAATGAACCCATTGAATAATGGTGTGAAACATCTGTTTCTCCAGGAAAAAACCACTTTCCCAAAAGTTACTGAATCATGTGACTACTCCATCATCCAACCCCAAATTCCCATTAAATAATAATCGACATATAAATCACTTTTTAAGCCACGAAAATTTCTAAAACTTCATCAAAAAAAATTCATTATTGATAATGCTACCATATGAATCTAGTTTCATACTATCAGACATTACAACATAGATATAACTATTTTGGAAATATAAGGAAAAATATCATAAAGATATTAAAAATATCTTCCACATAAAAATGTTGTGTAGTATTATTTCAACATAACCCATGGACTCCAAGAGAGATTCTCATAGAGGACCTCTTTAATTATAAATTAATAACAAACATTATCATATATAGGGGAAAATTAATCTCCATAAAATCATAGGTAACAATGTTTATTCAAGTAAAATGAATCCCAAAATTATCTGGTAATATTTTACATCGAAAATATGACTAAAATGAAATATTCTATACACATTCTTGAATATTATTTTTTTTACTTATTAAGAAGGGTTAATGAAAGAGTTATGTTACTTTTTTGAAATTCTATATCAAAAAATCCCTAGAAATCAATTATAATAGAGTATCTAATTCCCAAATAACATTTTGAAAAAGAATAGATATATTCCATATTTATCCACCATTCATATACTCCCATTGTTTATAATGTTAACACTATATTCCTAAGGAAATATTTCCAACGATGGTGTTTTTTGGAGTTGATTGATGCATTTCTATCCATAAATTTTAGTCGCACTTATGGATAATATCCCAAGTACCCTATTCGTGGGATTCTATTCCTATAAAAGGAATGTTATTATTCTCAATATTATCCCCCATATTATGATATGGAAACAAATTGCAGTCGACTACCCAAAAGTGAAAATCTAACATCCTCCCATGACCCATGTTTATTTTAATTAACAATATTAAACATATCCAACAATCCAAGATGACTATTTCCTAGAGTTATCTCTTGAACATAAGATCATATCATATTAAATCCTTTCTTTTCGACTCCTCTCGATCGACTGAACTTAAAAAACATCAACATGAAGGATGTCCATTATATAAAAATTGAAATTTAGAATTTTTTTCATAAGGGATGTCATAAAATGTTTCTAATTCATTTTAAAATGTTTCTAAAAGAACATGAAAAATGATTTATCACTAATTAGTTAAAATTTTAAGTGGTATCAATTAGTGCACAATTATTTAGATACATTTTGAAATATATATTTATTTTAATAACAAAATACCTAATTTTTCTATATGATATATTTTTAAAAATTTCTCCATGAAACACCCACCACACACCATGTCCACATGAATTCCCTCACTCCTAATAAATTTCCATGCATGAGTGCACGATGCCCCCATGATCGCATGACATAACCCCCTCCCAACTATTGAAAATTTTGATGCTTTAATTTTTGAAACCGAGAGTTGTGGATTCATAGTCTTCAACCAGACTTGCCCATCTAAGCATTTTTTTTGAAATTGTATTATTATTTATTTATACAATTATTAGTAAACAATAGTATAAAAAATTAGTTTATTATATATAAATTTTTTTATATTATATATAATTGTCTCTGGATGTGTGTGATTATATGTATGTATATATATATCTCTATCTTTTTATGTGGGTATTTACATATATAGATATATATATTTCTGGTTCTCTAACTATGTATCTCTATGTATATATAAATGATATCTATTTTTATACATATATAATAACATAATAATAATTTTTTATATTTTTAAATTAAGTAAATTTTATTTTTAAATTTATAATTATAAATGTTTTAATAATTGGAAAAAAATTCCCTGAAAAATCAACATTTTTAAAAAATATTTCTAAATTTAATATATATATGTGATTTTGTTTATAATTATAGGTACATTTTTATATCTATATATTTTTGTGTGTGTGTGAATATATTGTCTATGTGCGTGTGTGTTTGTGTTTCTTTCTTTGTGTTTATAAATATATAAACATTTTTATATTTATAAATATTTATGTGTGTCTGTGTTTTCATGCACATTTATATTATATATATAAGTATATATAAACTCAAAATGCATCTAAATGAACTACATTACCAAAAAACACATGTAATAAAAAATGTGGGAAAAAAATTATTGTGATGTGAACATGATACCTCACTAATAACCACATGGAAATAAACATTTGAGATGTACCATGAAAGATATATATATATATATATAACTATATTTGTTTATATATTTTATTATATTGAAATTTTATGTTAATTTATTTTAACATAAATTTAGTTTTATTTATATATATAATTATATATATATATATATATATATTGATTAATATAAGTATACTTACATATAACTTTAAATGTTTTAAAATATTGATAATTTTTTTACTATAGTAGCCATGTTTTCATAAAAATGTTGAAAAAATTATGATTTCCAAATTTTATGGAAAATATGTAAAAATGTGAGATTTTTTTTAAACATATATTCATTTTCAGAATTTTATAAAATTAATATTAATTTATAAATGTTTTTAAACAAGGATATAAAAATAAATCCAAATTAGCCATGTGTTTTTAATGAAGACTCAAATTTAACATGGTTTTCAAAAGATCATGACTAAAAATAATTCTAAATTCATTTTTCTATACTATATTAGGAACACATACTATAATTTTTGGGCCTCAAAAAAATCTTGGATACCACCACATATCCCTATGAATAGTTAAAAACACTTAGATATCTCAATCCAAGATATTAGTAGATACTCAATCCCTTTTAGAGAATTATTTAATTATTCTGATAAAATATCATCCAATAATGGATCGATGATTCATGATGGGATTAACACAAATATTGTCTTTTGATTATGAATATTTAAGAAAATAATAATTCATGTCTCATACTATTTTTAATCAATTATCCCATGAGGATATAATTCTCCTCAGTTGCACATTACAACTCTCAATATTAGTATAAACTCATCATAATTAGTAAACACAAAAACTCATCAAACTATCTGGGTTCTACTGTAATATATGAAATAATATTTTACACATTGTGAATGATGAAAATTAATTTAATATAATAAAGAGAAAAAATAATTAAATTCATGTCTCAAAAACAACACCACATAACTCCTCTAAAATCATAAAAGGTAGGGGTGTCCATGGGTCGGGTTGGGTCGGGTTGGGGGGGTTTTTGGACCCGACCCAAGCAAAAGAGGTCGGGTCAGGTTGGGTTGGGTCAGGGATGTTTTTCAACTCTGACCTGACCTGACCCAACCCATCTCAGTTTGGGTTGGGTTGATCATGCTATGGCTTAAAAAATCACATAGCTTATTTGGGATCTTGTCCAGCAGGTTGATCGGGTTATGGAATGACACTCATGTGTTGCAAGATTATTTGGGATCCCACCCCGCGATCAGGTTACATCTTCCTATGTCGGCTGGTTCATCTTCCTTGCCCTTCTAGGAGTAATGCGATGAATTGAACACCCATAGCTCAACGCCCTGTGATGACTCTATTCCCATAGTCACCACACACCCACAACTACCACCCTGATGAATTGACAACAACAGCCGCTGCACAAAGATGAATCGAAATCCCAAAACCACTACCCTATGGTGAATCTATCCCCACAATCATCGACATTTGATGAATCAACGCTGACACCCACAACCATCACCTTGTGATTAATCGATGCCCACAACCGCTGCCCTGTCAAGAATCGATGCCCACAGTCACCTCCCTATAATGAATCAACACAAAATAACACCAATCACCTGTAGGTAGTAGCCGAGGTTGGAGGTGGTTGAAAAAGAGACAGAGATGAAGGTGGTGTGAAATCAGATCTGATTTAATTATCCTATAATTCTATTAGATTTAGGGCAACATCCGTGGAAGAGATGAAGGTGGTGTCCAAGGTGAAGAGGGTAGATATAGGTGAGGTTTGGCGTATACAGTGGAGGAAAAATACACCGACGAGGGTGAGTGAAATGGTAGAGGTTAAAGGGGGAAGACAGTGGCATGGGTGAGGGTGAGGGTGAGTAAATTAGATCGATAGGCAGGAGGGAGAGGCAACAACCACAATGGGAAGGCAGGATAAGTCGGGTTTCTGGGTCGGGTTGGGTCACTTTTTTCCCAACCCGTGAACCGACCCGACCTGAACACATTACAATACAACCTGACCCAACCCATGGTATTATTTTTTAACCCGACCCCACCCGGTCGGGTCGGGTTGGGTTCGTCTGGTTGGGTTGGGTCTGGACACCCCTAATAAAAGGAACCCCACACCTATTCAGTTTCCACACAACTCACAATTATGAGAAAATAAATTCATGGGTGACACATAATCAATTATGTGAAATTAATGCATCATAACATAATACATAGAATACGAGGGATGAACAAAGTAATCAGGTGAAAAAAATATTAGTTTTTTGTTTATAACATGAAACATATATTATGTGCGTCGAACAGAATAATCCAATTCATATTGAATAACCTTTACATATTTGTATATAACTGAGGCTATAGAGGTGACACACAATTATAAGTTCTATAATGATGAACTAATGACTAATGTATTGCAAAAAATAGATGTATGTTGAACAATAAAATCCATTATATCTCACAATAAAAGAATAATACATATTATAAAATAAATAATTATTGATCCCATGAATCCTTGGGGGATAGAAAAAATCCATAATACCCTATAGGGTTAACATCACCTTGGATTACAAGTCATTTATTGGTGGATCATTGAGAGACTATGTCCTAAGAATCTCAATCATTAATGAGTAAACCCATTTATTCATTATCCAAAAAAATTTCACTCTCACAACTCTAATAAAATTATTTCGTTGATGGGATTCAATATCCTTATTCCATAAAGACATATATATAAGTATAAAAACATTCCATGAAACCAACAATAATGAATTTGACCTCACAACCAATATCTAGTGTTTTCATTATTGCATTGGAACAATATACATGCAGTGGAATTTTGATGGAAATGATATTTCATTTCAATTTGTAAACTATATACACATATTAATCATGCATTATTATAGAAATCATAAAATAAAAAAATATTTGTCATTAATAATGGTATAATTCAACTTAATATATCACTACATATAAATTATAAAAATTATCCTTGTATCATGGGTAAAATACAACATAAAAAAGGTGTGAGATCATATTATCAGTAAGGGTGTATGTAATATGGAAGATATCAAGAATAAATAATTATAATAAAAATGGGAACATAATTAAATGAAACACAAATTTTTTTGACAATAAATTCTTAACAATATGATAGGAACAAGGGTTGGATAAATACAAACATATAAATAATCACATGATAATGAATCATTTCCATATATTTTCAAAGTAGTTGAATAATCAAAAATAAATTGGTATCTATAATCATAACATGGGAATTTATAATTCTGAAAATGAAGAACATGTTATCGGTGCTTCATATAATGATTTCTTACATAAATGGGTATTGGATCAATAAAAAAGAAAATAAGGTATGTCTCATGAGACCTACCACTTCATCGAGGGTCTATAATAGGGATATACCATGATAAGAAAAATTATATTAAATACCTCAAATAACATTAATAAAATACAATCAGTATAAACATTATTATTGTAAAAATAATAATATTAATTAATAATAATTTATCCAATTGGTAAAAATAAACATAAACCATTCAGAGTAATACAGTGAATAAAATCAAACATATATATCATAGTCAAACAAGTAATAAACCCTCAATAAAAAATATATAGATTTGAAAATTACAACATATTCCACATGTATTATGTAATAAAATGAAGGTTTTTTTCTTTGACTAATATAAAAACCATAACAATATTATTAAAACATTCAGGGGGAAATTATCATTTTTACAAATAAAATCACTTTTAAAATTCAAAATTTATAGACAATTTGGGAAAATATTTTCTATGACAATAAATTTGTATACATGTAAATGAAAATTCAAGGAATTGAGTGGTCATTATGGTGGGATGGTTATGTTGGTGAGGAATAGGTTAAAAATAAGGATTACATTCTAAATTTTTTTAAAAATGTGAAAATAAACTTTTTTTAAAAAATTGAAAAAATATTACATTCAAAAATTTATGGAAAAATTGGATCATTTGTAAAAATGACTTAAACAAATAATTATTATAATCTAAAAAAATAATATCATTTTTTGAAAACATGGTCATATAATACAAATGGATTTTTGACCAAAAAGAAAAAAATTATATTATTCCTAAAATCATTTTTCAAATAATTATCTATAAAATAATAGGAATATTGTGTTATTTCATGAAAAATTTAGGAATAAATAGAATATAATAAAAATCACATGTTTAATCATTGGTAGATCATAATATATCTTAATCAACAAATTAATTAGAAACAATCTTTATAAATTATGAGATTATAAAATAAACTCATACAACTTAGGTAACCTTTTAATAATAATACCCATGAAATTAATAATTTTGTGAGAAAAAATAAATTACATCTATATAAATGGATTCATTATGTAACGTATAAAAGTGTTAGTATATACACAATGAAAAATAATTACATAGTGAATATAGTATATGTCTCAAGGAAGTAAAAGTGAGATGAAAATCCCTAACCTATCATTTAACATAAATTAAATGTTTTCAAAAATAATTTAAAATAAATAACACGTTTTAATACATGTTTTAAAAAACTCTATAATACAAATAATATGATATATTATTTACATATACACATTTAGGACTATCTTTTCAACTAATTAATAAAAAAATCAATGTTTTGGATGATACTGTTATCAACTTTCAAGTATGTTTTTAAGTAATTTCTGCCCTTTTAAATTAATCTTGGTGAAATAGTATAAAAACATTTAGACATGATATAAATATTAATTATATTAATTATATATATATATATATTATAAAAATTAGATACATAAACTGTTTACCCCATACATAGAGATAGTAGGTCGTATAAACACTAGAACTTTATTTCCACTTTCTTGGTGGATAGAACCAAATGAAAATAAATATCTGATCACCATTAGAGAATAATTATATATATATATATATAATTCATATCAATAAAATTAATCCTTATTTGAATCCTTGTAAAAATGAAATGAAAAACTATTCACACAATTATTTAGAGGTGGTGTCCACATGTACAAATGAGTAACGATATCATGTTGCAAAAAAATTATAAGGTAATAAGTAAGATATAAATTATATTTCTATAATTTTGGTTATATAATATATATATAATATATTAATGAACATAATCCTTACTACAATCCATGTAATGAGTGGTTGAAGAACAATCCACACCACTTTGTGAGCTTGTAATATGTTGTACACACGAGATACGTTATCGTTTCTCCCACAGAATGCATATAAAAAATTTATAGGTAATAAACTAATTAAAATAGTCTAATAATGAAATAAATACTATATAATTATGTTAATTAAATCATTATATCGAGGTGTGAGGGGTGGTGATGGAAAAATAACATCATCAGTTTGTGTGGTGGTAGTTCGTCATACACACAATCGACAGTTTCGCTTACCATTTGATGAAAATGAAGATGGATTCAGGATATTACATTGAAATATATAATAAAATATAAATATATATTAAATAATGTATTATTATATTATCATTGTTGTGAAATAGATTTTTTTTTGGAAAAAGAAATTAAAAAATATGAACCATTAAAAAATTATTCTCTTCAATGGAGAGCCACATTTGGTTTATACCTACTGCCATCATAGGAGGCCTTCTGAATTAAAATAAGACCTATAGGATATGGGTATATAAATAAGGAAGATATTTTGGAAGATAATTTCTTATTCATATTGTTTTTATCAGTGATGGTGATAGGATAGATGATAGCATTTTAGAAGTGGGGGAGTGGTCACAATATGAATATTTTAAAATAAATAGTTATAACCATGATTTTATATTGAAATAAGCCTTAAAAATAGTTCATTAATGGACCATTTAAATTAAATAGTCTATATATTTTTTTATAAATGGATTTGGGAAACAATAATAAGTCATTTTAACCCTTATAATCATAGTTTAACCCCCGATGAATTCATTTTTTCCTTAACTGTGAAATTTATTTTATAACTTTTAATACTATTAATTATGTTAATTTTTTTACCTTAGTAGATTACTAAAATAGTTATTATTAAAAATATTAAATCCATTTTTTACAATTAAATTAACAAAAGTGAATGAATTGAATTCAAAATTATTCCCACATATGCATCGAAAAATTGGTTTTTCCAAATATAAACAATAAAATTTTTAAAACATTCATCTGTCTGAATTCATTAATAAATTGATTCCAAAAAAATATTAGTTAAAATTTAACATAATTTAACAAAATTTAATTTAAATACATTTTAAAATTTCATTTAATTTTTTAAATAATTTTTTAAAATTTTTTATTCTAAATAAATAATATTTTTCACTATTGGAATGAAAATTTATCTTTTTAAAAAATTATAAAAAATTAAAATGAAATTATTTTTGGAAATTATATTTTAAAATAATTATTTTTTCCTATAAATTTTCATAATGGGGAAAACAAATTTTTTTACCGTGTCTTCAATGTGAAGCAAAACCGCCTTTTAGAAAATAATATTTTTCAAAAAACATTTCATTTTCATTTAAAGCTTATTTATTTTGTATCTAATAAATATATATCCATCGATATTATTTTATAAAAGTTTAAACTACAAAATTATCAATATTTAGTTATTCTAATTCATATCACCAAACAAATTTATTACTTATAGAAGTATTGATAAAATAATAATACTAGTATTATATCATGGTGAGAATAAAAAAGATGAATCTTGTTATGCGATATATAGATAAAATTGAATTTATTAAAAAATATATATATCATAATTTATTTGAGTCTTCCATTATATCCCACTTAAAAAAATTCTCTTAATTTATTCATGATCTCATTAATAAATGTTTAGACCTTTTAAAATTCATTGATTGTAAACCCACACTATAAATAGTATTACTAAACAATCTTATTGATATGAGAGAAAGGGAAGTAAAAAAGGTCATATTAAATGAAACATAACTAGTATAGCATTCCAAAATATTATTAAATTACTATTACATAAATTGTTAAGATAAACAACATAATAGTGTTGGAACCATGGATCCAAAGGTTTAGTGTCTTGGGAATGTTTGACTCATACATAAATTTTACACAATACGACATAGAAATTATGTAAGTTGTTGTTATTTAGCATTATAAATTCTCATTATATCCTTATTACTCTTAGTAATCTGAGGATATACATCAAAAATTTGGGGAGCTAATGTCAATGTAATGATAGGAATAAAAAAAATTAATCCATAGTACATGAGTTAGAATAATAAATGTCATCATTTATTCATAATAAGATCATCATAAACCTTTTTAGGTAAACACTTGATAATGTCCTGGAATTTCTCATATTCATAAATATGAATCATCATGTCACAGATTCAGACACCACATATATTTTTCAACAAAACTAGCATCATATCTAGGGATAACATATGTGTATAATATGTAATATCATCATTATGAAAAAACATAGCATCATGATCATACATAATAATCAAGATCTAATGATATATAAAAAATTACCAAATTAATTATAGGGATATACAGTCTCAGGTTAACCCATCAAATCATAAATGTTCCTAATCATATATTCCCTATAGAAGATATAACTATCAGAGTCTAAAAACTCATGGAACAAAATGGGATTCAAAAGGATATCATAAATCATGCATTAAAGAAAAAATTGGGAGTTATAAAATAAATAAGGGAAAAAAATTTTGAATAAGCATCATATTTCATGATAAATTATTAAACATATAAATATGAGTTAAAGATGTGTTTTAGAACCAAACTTGTTTTAGATACATATTTTTAATTGGTTTAAAAATAAATTTGGAATGGAGGAATACATAAATATTCCTAAAAAGAATAGGAAATAGTAATGATATAATAGTTTCTGTGATATTATGTTAATATCCTTACTATAAATGATGAGAAATATTGATAACTATAATAAATCATAGTTTAGTTCAAGAATCTCCTACCTTAATTCCAGGTATTTTTTTCGACCGCTTAAATGAAAAACATAGGTTTTTAAGAAATCAATCATAATATAATTATGTGAATTTATTACACTATATATCAATTATAATCATTATATTATATTTATTAAATTTTTTGTTAAAGGTGAAGTGTTTTGATATAATGTTATCGTTCAAAAGTTTTGTTTTTGCTTCATTTTCACTATTTTTTTCATGGTAATTTGTACATAGGTAGAATTAATTATAGATACAAAAAAGAAAAATATATATATAAATTCATATATCATAAATAATTTACTATTTAAAGCCATATTTTTTTATATAATTAAATAATTCAAATCATCCTCATTGGTGGCTAACCGACTGTTATCGATAACCTTATCCAAATAAAGAGATAAAGAGGTATAAAAAACAAATACTACAAAAAAATGATTTTTATAGTATTCTGAAATATTTAATATGATGTTAAAAATCCTAATCAATCTTATAATATTATATTTTCATGGATGCTTGGAAGAAATAAAATATATGAAGAAAACCATATAATGGTTGAAAAAAATTTACTCTTTTAACGATGTTTCTTCTCTTATAAACAATAGAAAACATTGATGAATATAGTTTGTTTACATGAGAAAATAAATAATGTTTTTAATGGAAGAATATGAAGTATTTTTTAGATATTGGGATTTGGTATGTGACAGAGGATGGGTTATCCATGGGGTGGGAGAGTTGTTTTTTATACTTGATGAGAGAGGTATGTTTTAAACAAAATTTTGATTAAAATATTATGTCTAGAAAAAACCTTATAATGGTGATATTTTTAACAAAATGAATCATATATAAAAAATATATAATGGTTTTATGAATTTAAACCCCTAAATAATTCTAATTAACTGTTTTATGAAAAATAAATCTGAAAAATGAGAAATTTTTTTAAAGGAATAATTTTGATGTCATAATTTGAAAACTCGTTTTTTGGGTTTAAAATTTTTTATTATGTTTTTATAAAAAAATTATGAAATTAAAAACTTTTTTAGTGAGTCTAATGTTATAGAAATGATTATCTTTTTATGACATCATGAATACTCTAATTAATGATATAGTGATTATGGAAAACTCCCTTTCTACTATTCACATGAAAATTTATGTAATTCATAAAATTACAAAAAAAACAACCAATAAATTTTTTAATGAGATAATTAAAAAATTATATTCATTTTTTATAATAATATCATTAAATTATTAATTTAAATTATTATTATTATTATTATTATTATTTCGAATCACATTAAAATACTGTTTATAAAAAATGTAATCATATTTTCATTGGGTTTTCAACCATGATATTTATTTTATTTGGGATTTTAATATTTATATTTACTCAAATTACTCATGATAAATTCAATTTATATAATAATATTTATTTTGACTTTAAATTAATTAACAATGGTCAGGTTACTATTCTTAACAGTTATTTAACTATTTCTAATGGTTAGGTTACTATTCTAATGGTTACATTACTATTCCAATGGAATATTACTATTCCAAAGGAAAATTTTCCAGGAATAAGTACCTCTTCATTCCATGATTTATTATTCCACCTAATTCATCTCATGGTTCTATATTTTTCTATTCGAAAATTTAAAATAGGTTTCAAATATTGTTTTTTATTTCTATAGGTTTATTTATGTGAGGAATTATTCTATCTACTCAGGATGATCCAAATTTTCCAAATGTTGTATTTGAACATTATATTTTTTCTTCGCTTTTAATATTTTTCATTGAAATGGTTTTAATTTTTGACTAATTTATTTCATTTCCTTAATTAAATGGTGTGTTTTTCAGTTTCTTTACTTGCCCCTGGTTTATAAGACACATTTATTTCAAAAACAATTCACTTATATACACTGGGTTGTTAAATTCATCCTATATTTATAAATATCATCCTGGAAATTCCAAATCACATTATCTGGTTATAATTTTTTAGGGTACATTTTTCTCATTATTTCCCCTTGTTCCCTTATTCCCTCTTCTTACTTGTGGTTCCTATATAATTATTTGGGATGGATATTATTTTTTTGAACAAAAAACATTTTTTCTATAGTCCATGATCTTTACAGCATACTCCCCATATGAGAGGTTATTCTCCAGTTTTACCACGTCCAAATTCAATACATCTGTGAGGTTGGGTATGTACTTCCACATGAATGATACATTGGATACTTCATGAACATGGGATATATTTAGTGGATTTTTTTTATAATAGTATACTTCTCTTATGTGACCATGGTTCTTAAAGAGGTTAATTATTCAAGGGATAAGCATCACATTAATTAAAAAAATGATTGTCCTCCACAGTGATACTATAATGAATACTATTTCTCCAAATTCAAAAATTGAACCCCTTAGATGGTTTTCAAAAAATCACTTCTTCTAACTATGTGATGATATTATAATTTTATGTATGGTTGAAACCCTCTCTATAATCTCTTAAAAATGATCAGTTAGAAGAAGATTTAATTTAGAAACTTCATCCCAACATGTAAGTGTTTATATTAGATCCTGTGGAGAGCATCATTTGGATCCATTTGAATACTCATGTGGAATATGTTTTTATATGTGAAATTAACTAATGGTTATGTTGATACCCTCCTCCATTAAATTACCTTGACTTTTAAATGAGAAAGTCTTTGAGTTCTAGAATAGACCTTTGGGATTTCCCATATTTTTTAGGGTGATTAGTCATCCTAAAATGTAATCTATCATTCAAATCATGTTTTATAAGTGTCCATAATTTATATGTGAACCTTGTATAATAATAAAAGATAATAGATAGTGGGGACCCATATATATTTCATCTCAACCTTTACATATATCATACAATTTTTTTCCAGTGAGAAACAATCCTAAATGATAATGAATTTGGAATTGGTGGTGAGTCAACATACCATAACCATATAACATTTTTTCCATTGGAAATCATTGGGATTATAATGAAAAAGTATATAGTGATGTTCCCCCATTTTAATGTGGTTATAGGTAATGGTTACATTGTTCCCTTGGTCTTAGGCCACTCTTCTTTAACATGTGAACATACCAATAACATTAATGAGTACTCAATGATCTATTTCTTCAATTTTTTCCCATTGGATGGTCCCATTGACATCACAATACAACATGGTTCTTCAATTATATATTTTAAAAAATGTGAATTGTGAATTTTCTAGGAGATCCTTCATTATCCCAGGTGATAAAGTCACAAAATGACTACTATTTAAATGAATGAAACCATGTTAATTGACTTGGAAGTCATGAATTGTCAATTAATTTACTAATTTCCTAGATGGTCATGAATACTGATATCGTTCTTATTGATTATCACTGAACACATTGTTTGAAGCAAGTTGAGATTATTATTCTTTAATATATACTTTATAATACTGTTATCTGTAAATATTTCACACATCTATCCATAGAGTTAGTTTTATAATCACTATGTAAAAATCACAATACATAACTTTTAATCCTACAACTAGTTTTTTTCTCATAGATCATCAATTTTCATTAGGAATAGGCTGACACATTTTCATTCTACATGAGTCAAAATGTAATGTTTTCTAGAATCATCACTATATATCGTATGACATTCTACACTTTTTTCTTGTGTGATTACATGTGCAGTGATTATCCTCATCTTGAGCTTCATAATGATTTCCCCTCATTATATTTCCTAGATATACATCACCCCTTTCCATGTTAAATTAAATATCAATATATAATACCTTGAGAAATATATCAATAAATATTTGCAGAACCCATCTAAAAGAATATTACTATGTATTTTCATGACACATGTGGGTCTAGGATATTCTTCAATTATCATTATCTTTGAAGGGTCCATATATATTATCTTCCTTGTGATCATGTTCCCCATTAATGTAACTGCCTATATCAAAAATTCATACCTTTTGAACATGTCATATTTTTTATCCTCCCATAATGTAATTATCAATATCCTTATATTCTCTTAATTTTCCTCCATTCAGTCAATGTAAATTAGAATATCATTGATAATGGAAATAAAAATTATCGATGTTTTTTCAACATACTCTATTCATTAAATCCTTGAAGATTAAAGGGTAATTAGTATGAATTATTAGAATCAGTATGAACCCATAGAGTTTATACCGTGAATAGAATGAATTATCTTGAATATATTCATTCATTAAATTCAAATAATGATATCCAAAATGATTATCCACAATTATGAATTTTTGATCTCATCATGGTTGATCTAACAAGTCATAAATTAGTGGAAGGGGATACTTATACATTATAGTGGCATTGTTGAGATCTCGATAATATGTAAAAAACTACAATGATCAATTCTTTTTATCTACAATCAGAACTGGTACACCCAAAGGTGATGAACTAGGGAATTTGATCCCAGTGTCCAAATTCTCTTGTAGCTTCTTTTATAACTCACCCAATTATTTGGGAATATCCTATTAGGGAAAAGAGATTTAAAACTAGCTTGGAGAATAATCCCTTTAGATTATATTACCTCATGATCGAATGAAATTCCATGTAACTCTTCACAAAATATAGTAGCGTCTTCTCTAATAGAGTGAACATTATCCAGGTGGATACATTCCTTCCACATATCCATTTTGCCTAAAAATGATTATTTATAAGGTAAAATCACTCTCGCTATTGAGGGATTCATAAAACATGATTTATGAAGTTATTTTAATTTTTATAGGAGCATAGTGTTTTTTTATACATGAAATGATATTTCTTTTTCCTGATAGCTCATTTGTTCTATAAATTACCATATCCAATACATTTTAAGTATAACATCAAATTCTATTATGTTATTGTTTATGAGATTCAATAGAATAATATTCCCAGATAATATAACATGAAAATATTCCAACACTTGGGTTCTAATGATGACACCTGTATATTTTTTTCAGATATCTCTAATTTATGGAATTAAGTCTAACAATCAATAGTTCTAGAAAACATGAAGAATATAAAAGAATGCATTGAACCAAATAGAAATAAAACATTTTACATTATTGAGTGAAGATGAAGTGTACCATGGAATACATCATTTTCATGATCCACCTTAGTCCTAGTGATAACAAAATCCTTCCCTTACTCTGTTGGATTTGGTTCTTAGTTATTTTAAATACCCTTAAGGACCCTGGGTTTTGTGAATTGACTTATTTATTATTCGTTCTCCGTATAGTTTATTGTTTGAAACATGGGTGGTGAATTAGGAAGTTCCCTTAATTTATCTATCATGTCAGAGGTATTATTCTTGTCTCCATGACATTAATGAGATTAATGTCCTTATATACAGTAGTTAAATCATTTTCACATCCCATTGTGTAAATTCCAATTATTATTATTTTCAAATTTATGAAATCTTCTTGGTTGGACCATATTTCTTCATTTTTCATTTGACCCCCTGCAAAAACATTATTATATTCTAATATCAATAACCATGTGACCATTATATAAAATAAATTTATACAATGAGAGATCATAATACTATATCTTAAATACTCCTAAATACTTCGATTGATCAAATTGGATTTATTAAACGATTATTAAATTATTAAAGGATTAATGATTTAATTTTCTTTATATGTGAGGAGTTTTATATTATGAATATATATTAAATTATATTTTATAAATACCTTCTCCTTGAATATTTAAATTATGCTTACCTGTTATTCAATACTATCAAAGTAACTTTTCATATTTTTCTTACAATTGATTTAAATTTCAAAATACATTAATAGTTTTCTTTAAAAAAAATTAATGGTTATGAAGTCATTTACTCAACTCTTATTAATCTATATCCAATTAAATTATATTTTTTGGAATGTTCTTCTCTACAATTAAATGATTTATTAAATTCAGTTAAAATTATCCTTGTTTTCCATGAGGATAAAAATGAATCATTTTAACTTTTTTTATGTGGGTAATTTTTTTAAATTTTATTATAATGATATAAAAAGAATGTTTATGTTAAAATATACCACTTGATAACCTCTTTCAACCATCATATAATTTACTATTGATTATTTTAAATATTTCCAAGGTTCTTTAATGATAAATATATATTAATTATTGAATGAAGTTTTAATTTTATAAATGATACTAAAAGTAAATAGTATATTTATTCTAATTATTTGAAGAATATTTTTAATTCTTTTGTAAAATTTTCTGCGATAAATTTCAATATAAATAAATGTTGATATGATTCATGGTGGATATGAACTCATGACACTATCCAACTTTATTCTCTAGATATTTTTTATGATATTTGGATGAAATTTTTAGCAACCTCATTTATTTTACATAAGTTGATTAAGATATTAAAGAATAATGAATGTCTATTTTATTATTATGATGTTATTAAAGAATTACTATATATTTTATGCATCTTCTATTTCATTGAAATTATATATAATGATGTTGGATCCAATTATTTGTATCTATAGTATATTGGTAAATGGTTCATTATCGAGATAAAATATTATGAAAATGATTGGGTAAGTTATTACATATTAATGTAGATTATATGTGATATATAAATATGATCTTCCATGTAAAAATCGTGATTGTTATTTTTATTTTATGCTTTATAAATAGATTATTCTATAGAATTTATGATAAATTAATTTAACATGTAACAATGTTCTTATTTTATTGCTATTTTTATTAAATTGGAATTTTCCATGGCTTTTATTAATTTCATATTCCAACTGTTCTCTCTATAAATCATTATTCTTGAACTATGTTTTATTAGGTATGATTTTCTTTAGTTATCTTCACATACCATGATTATGATCTCATACCCACGAGTTTATCAAATTCTCTCTTATACTATTTTATTAATGATAGTTATGTTTAACCTTACTGATAATTTGAGATCACCCTTCTTATGTTTCCATTTCTCTAAGTATTTAAGAGGAAAATATCGTATAATTTTAGACGTATAGTGTGTAATATGTCTTGGAAAGGTCTGATGAGAAAGACCTCTTAGATTAGATCTATCTTTTTTGGCATGACCCAATGAGTGTGTTCTCTTGGAAAAGAATTACCTCAATTAGTTGAGAAGAATCCTAATCAAGAAATATATTCTTTACATTACCTTATGAATTTAGGTATATTTCGATGATCCATGATTTGAACTAGATGAAATCAAAAATACATTTTTTCTTTTCATTTACTTGATGGGTCATCTTTAAAACTGACTATTCGAACTAAATTATAATATTTGGAATAAATATTTGTGATGCTTTTCAAATTGGGTGAAGGCCCGAAAAGTTTTTTAGGTGTCTCAACATGTTTCTGATGCACCAGAAATAGAAATATAGTTTGGGAGCTCCTATAAAGGGAGAACACTTTGTCTGAAACCTTAAATCCCACTATAGGAAAATTTACTGCATTAGTAGGTGGATAGAGTTTGTCTCAAGGGATGTGTACGATGTTCCAAACTGGGTTCCTCGCCTACATGTTTAGTTGAATTTGGGCAGTAGTTCAACAGTAATATACACATGATTTTCACACGGTTAGGATAACCACGTGGGAATGACTGTGTGGGGTGTTTCAGGTTCCTAGTGGAGGGTGCACAGTTAGAGAACAATTTTCTAAACCATGTGGTACAAACAGTGTGTGGTGACATGTATTAAAAATTGATTTATATTAATTTAAATTTAAATAAATATAAAATAAAAGAATAACACTCATCACTCCTCCAGATTGCATCACACCTCCCCCCTGGGATCCCCTTTTATCCATGTGATACCCCCTCTCCAACTCCACTAAAATGGAGAAATTAATATATATTTCATTGGGTTTCTTATCTAAATCATCGATTAAAGTTCTTATCCCACCTTATCCCCCCTCATTATGGATTATTTCTACACATCCATCACCCGGTGAGGTGCGGAAAAATCTCTAGGGGTTGCAAATTCAATTTTTTGTTTTAATTCAGTGTTAGATTATTTTATGGGTCTCTTGAGACCCTTAAAACTTATGATGACATCTTCTATTGAAGGAAATGCCCATTCATTATTTTTTGTTCACTTCCAATGGTTTAAGGTATGGTTTACATTATTTCCTTGTTATTTTTTATTTTATAATCTTGGTTTTGATTATTTTAGATGTTCTGGTAGTTACCATGGGTGTTTTGATCCTTTCTATAGTTGTTTGGAGTTACCAATATTTATTGTACACCATTAGATGATCCGAGAAGGCTGGAATAACAACACATAGGTTCCTATGTATATATGTGTTTGTGTTTGTGTTTGCGTGTGTGTGTCCTCTATGTAAATGTTCCCTCATGGTAATGGGAATGTGTAAATCGTTATAAGGAATTTTTGAATATATATATATATATATATATAATAATTTATTTTTGTTCAAGTGTGTAGTGACTATTAATGTCTTCAAGGTCATCAAGTGCGGAGTACGCATAATGGTTTACTTCTTGAGGTAGGGTCACATTACATGGCCCCATTACATTTAATAATTCATTAATTTATTTATGTTTCTCTAGTAATTAATTATTTTTTCTATATTATTGGATTTATAAAATTATTACCTTATTTAATTGAATTTTTTTCTTAATTAAAAAAATTAATGGAGTCATAAACAATCCAAGGATTTAATATTAAAACCCCTCCAACCGAGGGTCATTTTCATCATGTTAAAAATATAAATGTTTCTTAATTTTTATTCCATGAACCAATTCATCTTTTTTCATAAACATGGGGTTAGGATTGAAATATGTGATTTTTAGTTTTTTGAATTCCATTTTTCCAAAATACAGAGTTTCCTCTCTATATGGTTGATTTTTAAAGATCCAATAATCTTTTTTGTACATGGACAATTTTATAAATGAAATATCATTTTTAATAAATGGTATTTTTCAATTTTTTTAAATTACCATTTGTCAATTAAACCTTATAATTGTATCATAAAATGTTCTAAAAAATTTAATTGTTTTTTTGATCAAATGGGTTGAATTTAATTAAAGAAAATAATTATGATGGTTTTTTATCTAAAAAGAAATTTCCCATGAATAAAATTAATAAAAGTGTTATTTGAACAAAACACCTCCAAATTGTATGACATGAAATATATATTGGTTACCCAATGTAGGTAATTCCCATCTTGATTATAAGAAATTATAAGTTTTCTCTTTCCACATTAAATTCTATTATATCATTATAATAAAATGAATTACCATGATTAGTTGAATTTAATGGAATATATTTGATTAAATGTTTTATCCCTTATGAGTCTCCTTGACTCTCATTGAGTGGTTTGAAGAATCTTGGAATTTGATGAGTTGACCGACCAACCCATTTAGCTAATGTTATGCATGAACAGTCGTGTAAACTTGTTTTATTTATTTTCCTTGATGACCTGTAGCTTTAGGTATGTTGGTTACATGTGATTTTTTATATTTCATTTCTTATGAAAGTGCCTTATAGTTATTACATGTTTTTGTGGCATGATTTATATTTTACATTTTACAGCTTGAGATATTAAAATGAAAATAATGTCATATAATTGTTACATGCGTGCTTCTGTTCTAAATCCCTTATTCCATATAGATGGCCTAAAATGTGTCCTTTTCATATCTTGGTAGCTTGTAATATTTACATGCCCTTGATGGAATGATATTTTTATATAGTGGTATGAAATTTTATAAATGAATTTACTTGTAATATATGTGATGCATGATATGGATATTTCAAAACAGGCTCAGAGAGAACTTGGTTTTCAAATTTAAGACTCCTCAATGGACTTTAATGGTAGGTTGGTTGTACCACCACTCGCAAGGGGTGATTATTTGGATTATCATGCTAGGGAACCCCTTGTGGTTTACTATACTCTTCAGTGATTCTGGTTCCCTAGGGGAGAAATCAGGGATGGAAATTTCAACAATATTGATACGTCATGAATTAGGTGATACTCATTCCAATATATGATATAACAAGGAAGGAATTAGAAGATACAATTCCTTGTAGTTATTTATGGGACTTTATATGGATCACCTTGGACGGACACTGTGGAATTGGATTATCAGATGTTCTTGTTGTGATATATTGAATTGTTTTATATTACATTCGATGGGCACTATACACCACATCTGGTTTTGATGGGTTGTCTTATTGGATTTTTTTTCATTTGAGATTAATATTATTCATTATTATTATGATATTTTGTATGCATGTGGATGTTTATCCTTGATTTACTTATACTTTTGAATGATTCCTTTTATATTAGACCCCAACCTGAAGTACAAGTTGTTGGGTGTACATCTTCTTGGGTTCCCTTGAAAACATTGGAACCTTAATTAAATATTATGGATTTCATAGGTACATCATTTAGTCTTTTGGATTATTATTAATTAGGTGACATGGTAATGGTTTTCGGTTAGGAACATGGACCATGTTTTTATCATTTAATTTGCAACTTCTCTGCATTGATATAGATTGAGAGGATATTTATTTATTAAATTTACAAAATGCTTTTGCCAAAAAACCATGGGGGACAGCCTAATTGGATGTATATCTCTCACCCTTCAAGGGCCCTATTGGGCACCTGAGTTGATCTTATTCCTTATAGGTCTTTTTATTCTTTGATTATGATGTTTTTTTGTACATGGTAGTTAAGGAGCGTAGGACATGGATCATACTCAGGATTCCTGAAGAGTTGTCTTTTGGGGATTCCAATACTTTTAATATATTTTAATTATTATACAATGTAATAATACCTGACTGTACATTCCTTATTATATGGAATTGGCGTTGGAAACATTATTTCAGTTGTTTCATTAATGCATCCGCTACTTTTCTCTTTCGTTCCAACATTCCATTCTTTCTCATTTATTACCTATGATTACACCATTTACTATGGATTTATACTAGTTTTCTCACTATGAATGCTCATATCTATAATGGAATATTCTCCCCAAGGAAACACCATAGGCCCTTTCTACTAGTTAGTAGCCTTTGGAATTTGGGAAGATGTGATTGAGGACTTGTGGAAACCGATCCATCTACCAGTCTAGTGGTCAGTCCGGCTGGGAAATTATAAAGTTTTATCAATGTCTTAATTTCCCATTTACTTACTATTTTGGGTTAGTAAACAAGAGAATCGTTATGTTTTATCTCTTGGTAAATAGTCACTCATGGAATTGATCAACCCACATATGGGGAAATGACAATGTGGTTAGGTCTGGTATTATTGTTCATGTTGTTTATATTATAGTTTATAGGATATCACCTTGATTGAATGATATAATTTCCAATACTTGTAGATTTATATAGTTAATGGTATTTTTTACCCTTTTCTGCTTCGAAAAGGATGAAACATTACATGAATCATGCTATGTATATATATATTTACATTACATGAATATTTCATGCCACGTAGTTTCATTAATAGGTTTCATTGTTATTTTATTATTTTTCTTGAGTTCTATACCATTATTGATTCTATAACATTCATAGCTATTTAAATGACATGGTTTTTGACTGATAGATTAACTTTACTATTTTGTGTTTTATCCTTTTTGTCACGAACCGAATCTGGTCACCGTCAAAACCGGCACCAAACCCAGACCGTGACATGACCAGAAGGGCGTTCCCTATCCCCAAAGGCTGGCACAAGTTCCCAGGAATCATAAATTTAGGTTTGGGAACAATTTACCCGAGTATGAAAGCATAAAACATTAAAAACAATCCGTAATATAAATTAGAAATGTTTGAGCCAAACAAGACTTAAGTGAAAACCAGAACTGAGTACATTGGATTAAAGATAATACAAGTGGTCCAAATAAAAATAATTATAGCATCAAGACAGCTCCAAGGACTCCACATGACTAGGGGTCATCTCCCCCAAGCTATCTCCACAACTCGACACCAAGGATGGGGACTAACACCATGAACCGCCATCACCCTTAGCCTTTCCATTACCTGAATCAAACATAACCAAGTATACTTACACCCAAGGGGTGTAAGTAGGGAGTGAGCCTATTCTCAGTAGGATACCACCCAATGATTCCAAAGAGTAATAAATACAATGTGAAAAAGAAAACGGTTTTCAAACGCAAGGAAAAGTAGTGTTAAAATTTCATGAAATGAAACCTCTAATTGAAAATAGATTTCAATTAAAAATTTTCAGAATATTAACACATTAAAATAGAAATGTTAGATTCTGTGATTTAATTACAAACACACCCTAAGACATGGTTAAATACTATAAATCCAATGAGCAACAACATTGGGAACACCCCTTGGCACTAGGTTGTCTTGGGCCCTATGTACCTCGTACCTCGGTGAAAGTAACCATAGAAAAATCCTTTCTAGTGCACGAGACACTAGTAGGGAACATACCAATAACCTAGTGGTCCCAAATAATCATCCACATAGTTTATTTAGAGTTGTAGTTATCCAAATGCTTAGTGAAACAGGGACAAAACCCATCTGGTCCACTAGTCGTACAAGTACAATTCTGCCCCCCTAGGTACCCGGGCTTCCCCTTTTGTGCTCAATCAATTTCAGCATTCATCATAAATAAATTTTCATATAAAATACCATTACTGGTCAAACACAACCAATACAGTAGCTATCACATTTTATACCACTTAACACACGCAACAAAACACTTAGATTTTTCATAAAACAATTTGTCAAAATATCATAGTGTTTCGGACACAAAAATCCTTATAGACCTCACTTTCATACTATGTGCACATATTTAAGCTTCCAAAACATAAATGGAATCCTACTACATTTCAGTTAAAACACAAAATCATTTTTAGGGCAACCCCATATGGTTCAAGAAACGACATCATTGCAAAGTATCCATTTTTACACAACACAACTCTTAGAATTTCATGTGGTTCACAAACACCATTAAAACCATATTTTTCAGCAACAAACACAAGGTACAATTACTAAAAACAGTATTTATATCCCTATTATAGTTCAATAAAATCGACTAGTTACTTATAGGGTAGCCCCAATTAAACTAATAAAACATTTCTATGAAAAACCCCCAATTTCACATGAACTTGGCCTTTAGGATTCATTTTAAATACAAACACCACTAAAACTATATTTTTCAGAAATAATAAAATTTAGTAATCATGAAAATACCCTAAAAACAGTAACCAATTCACAAATATTTCATACACAATGGAATCACCCACCAAAACCAAGGAAACCCTTGAATCCTTTGTGCGAAAACTCAAACACACCACCGTCGCACCTCTAGGAAGGTAAACCAGACCTAAAACCAGAATTTCAGACCATTAAACACAAGATAAAACCTTAATTTTTAAACCCTACTTCCTGTACATTATGAACCTCAATTATAATGGAAGAAACCCTATGTAAATTGGATGTAACCCTAAACAAATTGAAAGAAGAAAGGAGGAGAACAACTTACTTAACATATCTTGTAGAAATCTCCCCCAAAAATACCAGTGTCTAATTTTACAAATACTCAAACCATCAAGGGAGGTTAGAAAAAGGATTGGTAGATCATTTAGGAATTTGAATGGGGGAAAAAGAGTAATAATCGAAGGAGTTATGAAGGAAACAAATTACCTTTATAAATCTTCCCGAAATTTGATTTCTTTAGAAGTTTCGACCTAAACCGCGATGAAACTTAACTCCAAAGAGTGTGGGAGGATATTGGAAGCGAGCCTGGGTTCAAGGGGCGTGTTTGGGGCTTGTAATCAACGAAAAACCATTAAAAATGAATACGTTATTAACTAATCAAATTTTATTTTTAAAAATGGAATTGGGCTTTCGGGCAGGCCCAATCCCTTAATTAAAAACCCACATACACCTTGGCTATGGATTTTCAAAGGCTCCAAATTTTAATTGTGGTGTTAATATATCAGTGGAGGACATTTATCAGTCTGAACGAGTGAAAAATATTAAAAAATGAATAATTTATAAAATAAACAAAATTTATTTTTAAATATGGAATTAGGCTCACAGTTTGCCTCAATTCATGAAAACTCACCTATTCTCCATAAAAACTTTCGAAAACCCCCCAAAACAAAGCATTAATGGAAATTAGAAAAAAAATAAATTTAAAATAAGCATTGTATGTGAAAATTCTCCCCCCCCCCATGAAAACTTCTTGCCCCGGAAAGTCACAGTAATGCCAAGGCAACAACCAAACCCAACTGAGAAACCAAGAGGTACTCTTTTTCCAGGTTTCTCCCCCAAAGGCCATGACACCTCCAGTGATCAATGAAGGAAGGAATACTCTCACAAACCTGACATACACCACTTTCCTGAAAGAATCAAGCACATTCAGGCTTTATCCCAAATGAAAACTCCTCAAACACAATCTGAACAAAACACAATCAATTTACCCAAATAAACAACAACATCGAACAAGGATACACTTTCCCTACTTTAACTAAACCATTGGTCACTCTCCAATATCAATTTTTACCAAAGTAAGATGTATTTAGTTAGATATATCCAAATTATAATACCAACTTCCCATACAAAACCAAGGAAAAATATGAGTTACTCGTATGAAAAGATACAAATGGGCTCCCCACCATAAGAGACAACTTAATTTTTTTTCCCCGAGATAGAATCAAGACACTAATAGAGGGAGGCCCAAACAGACTCCCTAGTACAAGGGGTATAAATAAATTATAAATTTTAAAAAATAATATACATGATACCCATAGTGGGTCTTCCCGCCGTAAGAACCAACCATCTTAACCGACCGGCGTGGGCCGACACGAAAAGACCCCAAAATTAAGGAGTTGGGACGGTTGCACGGTTAGTCTGCACAGTTTGGAAAACTTTGTGATACTATGTGGATCCTTATATCTGCATGGTTATTTTTTTGATCATGGTTAGAAATAACCATGTGAAAACCGTGTGCTCAACTTGTCTAGCCAAATTTCTAACCATTCTCCAAAGACTCAATGGAAACCAAAGGGGGAGGGAATAACATTGTGTGATGACATGGGTAAAAGACCCTCCACCTATTTCCACCGAATGGGAAAAATAGAATAAATATGATGACACCATAGGTTTAAACTCTTCCTATCTTTCATACTGAGGATAGGACATTGTACAAGGGTTTAAACGACACTGGGGTTTCCCCTGACTACGCGCCAGCTTCTCTCCGGGACCTATGGCTGGAGCTCAAAATATTGAAGCATCTTCGGCCAAGCAGTTAGGCTGTTGAAACCCCTTTGTGGAACTTCTTCTTTCGGTGCCACAAACAACTACACCTCATAACCCGATGGGTTTATCAAGACATAACACACTTCATAACCCACTTTACCAAAAACAAACATTTCACTGAAACAAGGGATCGGAAGATGCACACACATCGCACCTTTTTTCTTTGGGTGAGAAACAACATAAGGGAAAGACACGTATAAACACCTTCCTTTAAGATAGAGGATTTTATGTTTTTACCAAGGGATGCATAATCCCAAAATAAAATAGAACATTAGAGGATTGTGTGACCTTCACCATTATGGTCAGAAGAGCACACAACATCACAATGTGTCACTAAACATGGCCCTTGCGATTGATAGAAACAATACATGGAACGAGACCATATTCAAAGACCCTAAACAACAGATAAGTCCAAAAGTGGACAAAATATCCTATCATGACCGAAATCTCAAAATTGGTGGTTTAATAATAACTCTTTCTTCAAAGAAACTATAAAGAACCCAGAGGCCATGTTAGACACCATCAAGACAATCATCTGTACTAACAATGAAAGAACACTCCCACCTTTGATGAATCAGGAAACTTAAGAAACTAAGGTCTCTTTCAACCTTCCACAAGAACTATCCCACTACAAGAGGATCCAAAAAACAGAAAAATGAATGGGTGTAGAATCAATAAAAAAAATCTTTGATAAAATATTCTTTATATTGATCAACTGGAGGATTTTCCAATGGCGAAACAGAACGGGTTGCACTTTAGTTGTGCATTAACCCTTAATGGGGGAATACCTTATCCAATGAGAGAAACCAAGGACCCAACCAAGCTGGTCTATTGGTCAAAACATGCCACAAACCAGATCCAAACACATGAAGGGAACCACCGTAAAGGCATCCCAAATTTTTTTTTCAAAAGAGACCACTAACCATCCCTACAACACAGCTTACCGACCAAACACAAACCCAAAACACAGTTCAAACAGATGGGGGCGTAACTTATCCAATGAAAGAACCCAAGGACCCAACCAAGCTGGTCTATTGGTCAAAAAATTCCCCAAACCAGATCCAACCACATGAAGGGAACCACTGTAAAGGCATCCCAAATTTTTTTTAAAAAGAGACAACTAACCGTCCCTACAACACAGCTTACCGACCAAACACAAACCCAAAACACAGTTCAAACAGATGGGGGTTCTTGAACTCAAAACATCCCATAACATCAACATTTTCAAAAACCCATAATACAAAAAATACCAAACTATTCATCAAGACATCACGTTTTTCTTTAAAACCAATTCTTTGAAAACAAACGGTTTAGCAGTAAGCGTATCCACCAATGGTACCCCATGGGCCTCACACATGCATGTTTTTGTGCCACACCGGGCACCCTCCTCATATCCATCCCAGCACTCATCCAGTCATGCCATCATCCATCCATCATCCCATTTAACTCCATGCATGTGGTCACTCATGGAAATACCAAAGGGTAAAACAAAACTTCCTTCCACTTTTCAAAAACAAAATGGTCAACCAACCCAACCTTTTTCTCAAGACTACTAACAATGAGATCAAAATCCCAATTCACATCTTACAAAACATTTCATAAGGACACAACCATTTAAAAAATAAATCACTTTCAAGTTATTCCCATCAATTTCAAAACATATCATCCCATTAAAACACACTCTAATTTATTAGAAAACTCTATTGAAAACGCTTTTCAAAACCAAATTAAATATAGTTCCTGCTTTCAAAGAGGTGTAAGCACACCATTTTACATTTCAAAACAATTATGAAAATTCAGTTCCTTCATTTCATAAACCAAACCATTCCCTCTTTATTTGAAAATCATTTCATAAAAACTTTACGCTTCTTAAAACCAAGTCACCTTAAAACCAAAGTGAAATGATTTCAAAACTAAAGCACAAAACAATGGAAGAGGAAACTAGATTCGGTGGGTGACTTGGACATATGGTTGGAATCCATATTCCAATCACTTTTCCATCCAAAAGAGTATTATAGAGAAATATCCATGGCTCTACATGGATTTCCAGGCCATGCGAGCTCACTAAGATTATTCGCCCAACTCTCTTTTCATTTCCCATAGTGATCATTAAACCAAGAAAACCAAAGGACTCGAATAAATCCACACTTCCCATGGTGACTTGAATCCCTTCATGAGGTGTGATGTCCAGGCACACTACCCATGACTGAAATTTCAAGTCCCAAAAATCCTAGCTCCAGACTATGCTGACTCTTCCCCAAATAACATGACCCAAGGAGCGAACCTCCTCTGATACCATTTTGTCACGAACCGAATCTGGTCACCGCCAAAACCAGCACCAAACCCAGCCTGTGACATGACCCGAAGGACGTTCCCTATCCCCACAGGCTGTCACAAGTTCCTGGGTATCATTAATTTTGGTTTGGGAACGATTTACCCGAGTATGAAAGCATAAACCATTAAAAACAATACATAATATAAATCAGAAACTTTTGAGCCAAACAAGACTTAAGTGAAAACCATAACAGAGTAAATTGGTTTAAAGATAATACAAGTGGTCCAAATAAAAATAATTATAGCATCAAGACAGCTCCAAGGACTCCACACGACTAGGGGTCATCGCCCCCAAGCTATCTCCACAACTCCACACCAAGGATGGGGACTAACACCATGAACTTCCATCACCCTTAGCCTTTCTTTTACCTGAATCAAACATAACCAAGTCTACATAAAACCAAGGGGTGTAAGTATGGTGTGAGCCTATTCCCAGTAGGATATCAACCAATGATTCCAAAGAGTAAGAAATACAATGTGAAAAACCAAACGGTTTTCAAACGCAAGGAAAAGTAGTGTTAAAATTTCAAGAAATGAAACCTCTAATTGGAAATAGTTTTCAATCCAAAATTTTCAGAATATTAACACATTAAAATAGAAATGTTATATTCTGTTATTTAATTCCAAACACACCCTAAGACATGGGTAAATACTACAAATCCAATGAGCAACAACATTGGGAACACCCCTTGGCACTAGGTTGTCTTGGGCCCTATGTACCTCGTACCTCAGGGTAAAGTAACCATAGAAAAATCCTTTCTCGTGAAAGAGCCACTAGTAGGGAACATACCCATAACCTAGTGGT
Source organism: Viscum album (assembly GCA_963277665.1). Taxonomy (NCBI): domain Eukaryota; kingdom Viridiplantae; phylum Streptophyta; class Magnoliopsida; order Santalales; family Viscaceae; genus Viscum; species Viscum album. Next base: position 1,035,461,429 of record OY728122.1, on the reverse strand, counting down.
CCCCAATAATCATCCACAAAGTTTAGTTATAGTTGTATTTATCCAAATGCTATGTGAAACAGGGACAACACCCATCCGGTCCACTGGCCGTACTAGTACAAATCTGCCCCACCTAGGTACCCAGGCTTCCCCTTTTGTGCTCAATCAATTCCAGCATGCATCATAAATAAATATTCATATAAAACACCATTACTGGTCCAACACAACCAATACAGTAGATATCACATTTTATACCACTTAAAACACGCAACAAAACACTTAGATTTTTCATAAAACAATTCCTCAAAATCTCGTAGTGTTTCGGACACAAAACTTCTTATAGACCTCACATGCATACTATGTGCACATATTTAAGCTTCCAAACATAAATGGAATCATACTAAATTTCAGTGAAAACAAAAAATCATTTTCAGGGCAACCCCATATGGTTCAATAAATGACATCATTGCAAAGTCTCCATTTTTACACAACACAACTCTTAGAATTTCATGTGGTTCACAAACACCATTAAAACCATATTTTTCATCAACAAAAACAAGGGAAAATCATTAAAAATAGTATTTTTATCCCTATTATAGTTCAATAAAATCGACTAGTTACTTATAGGGTATCCACAATTGAACTAATAAAACATTTCTATGAAAAACCCCCAATTTCACATGAAATTGGCCTTTAGGATTCATTTTAAATACAAACACCACTAAAACTATATTTTTCAGAAATAATAAAATTTAATAAGCATTAAAATACCCTAAAAACAGTATCCAATTCACAAATATTTCATACACAATGGTATCACCTACCAAAACCAAGGAAACCCTTGAATCCTTTGTGCGAAAACTCAAACGCACCACCGCCGCACCTCTAGGAAGGTAAACCATAACTAAAACCAGAATTTCAGACCATGAAACACAGGATAAAACATTAATTTTTAATCCTTAATTCCTGGACATTATGAACCTCAATGATAATGGAAGAAACCCTATGTAAATTGGATGTAACCCTAAAAAAATTGAAAGAAGAAAGGAGGAGAACAACTTACTTAACATATCTTGTAGAAATCTCCCCCAAATATACCAGTGTCTGATTTTACAAATACTCAAACCTTCAAGGGAGGTTCTAATAAGGATAGGTATATCATTTAGGAATTTCAATGGGGGAAAAAGAGTAATAATTGTAGGAGTTATGAAGGAAACAAATTACCTTTATAAATCTGCCCGAAATTTGATTTCTTCAGAAGTTTCGAACTAAACCGCGATGAAACATAACTTCAAAGAGTGTGGGAGGATAATGGAAGCGAGTCTGGGTTCAAGGGGCGTGTATGGGGTATGGAATCACCGAAAAACCCTTAAAATGAATATGTTATTAACTAATCAAATTTTATTTTTAAAACTGGAATTGGGCTTTCGGGCAGGCCCAATCCCTTAATTAAAAACCCCTATACACCTTGGTTATGGATTTCCAAAGTCTCCAAATTTTAATTTTGGTGTTAATATATCTAGGGAAGACATTTAGGAGTTGGAATGAGTGAAAAATATTAAAAAATTAATATGTTATAAAAGAAACAAATTTTATTTTTAAATCTGGAATTGGACTCACGGTTTGGCCCAATTCATGAAAACTCACCTATTCTCTATAAAAACTTTGGAAACCCCCCAAAACAAAGAATTAATGGAAATTAGAATAAAAATACATTTAAAATAATCTATTTATGTGACAATTTTGTGATTACAACATTTTTCTCTCTATTATATTCTTGTAGTTTCATGCTTCACATTGTTTTAAATTTTTAATTTGTGGCGTGGGAAAATTTAATAGGTTGGGATTAAAACGAGATACACATTTTAGTTTTTCAGTTTATGGGAGCCATATAAATTAGAAAATTTAACCAATAAATTCAAACCATATTTTTCATAATATTCAAACATTTTAAATTTTATTTCAATTTGTAAAAGGTTTTTACAATTAAATTATTAAAATAATTTGGTTTTGATAAATGGGAACAAATTTAATATTTATCATGATTATGGGTGATTCATTAATGAGAGAATGGAAACTCATATTAAATATAAGGAAAATATAATGTTTCAAATGGTTATAAATGTAAGAGCAGTTTAGTTCTAATCTAAAATGAATTTGTTAGATGCCTAAATCCACATCTAAACCTAAGTATTTCAGTTGGAGGCATGTTTCTTATGAGTAGACCCATTTGGGTGTTTATAAACATTTATATTTGAGAAAATAATCTTCAGTTTGTTTTTAGAGAACCCAAGATGGATCAAGGGGCCTTTGAAGGATGAATTTTACATTAAAAATTATATTACATGATAAATTTACTAATAAATTTGGGATGTCAATTAATATCAAATGTTTTAAAAGGATGTTTTATGAGACATTCCTATTATTCAGTTACACTTGTTTAAATCCTTTTATTTTTTATAGATTAAATGGGAATAAATGTAAATGTCTTGGAAATAGAACCCTATGAGGTGTCTTCTATTTAAACCCCTCTTGTAATAGTATTTAGAGATTCTCTTTGAGCTGCCTCAGAATAGAAATGTGAGTGTTTTCCATAGGTTTTATTTTAATTTTAAAAATGAATTAGATGATTGGATCTTGAGCCTGGTGGCTTCTATATTGCACATCCTATTGATAGGGTCATCATTTTTTCATTCGTAAGGGGATAACCACAGTAGGTATCACCCATATGTCATTAAATCCTTGATTGTGTTGTCATATTTTGGATTAATGGTTACTTTTGAGGGTCTTTTTCCCTTTTAGGACTTTTGGTTTATGATGAAACACTTTTTAGATAGGTGATCATGCCTTCATTACCATGGTTATGGAGATGATCACTGGGTAATTCTTGGATTCAATAGTTTAGACATGCCTTAGGCCTGGCCAGATGCTTTATTGGTCATTTGTCCCCTTCATTTCTCTAGTTAGGGACTTTTTAATACATAGTCATCACGTATAATTGTCATATGGTACAATACGACACAAGGATAAATCTCTTTTAATTTCCATCTAATATCAGGATGCGTAGGGGAAAACATATAGTTGGTATTCTGGATGTGCTATTTGTTCTTTTAAACATAGGGTAGTATGCGTCTATGTTCACAGTGATTATCGAGGGCTAAATGATGTAATGAAATGGTACCATCACTCTCTATGGGAACTGGCCCCGGCTCATCTCCTTACAGACTCAGACATAGCGCATATTATGCACATGGTGATTCAAGGCCATTTGCCTAGATGAGGAACATGTAGCACGCTCTGCGCATGGTGGGGCCCCTAGTGGGAGGAGATCATTAACCTTACACACATTTTTTGTAGTTGGGGTTTGGATTAGTGGTAATCACCTCGTAATATTATATGAAAAAAATGGGGGTACAAAACCAATTCGGTGCATGTTACTATAGGAGTACTACAACAGTACTATAACAGCGGAGGCACTATAGCAACAACAGTACTGTAGCAGCGTTATGACACTATAGCAGCGATGTTTACTATGTGGTATTGTAGAAGGTAGGTACAGTAGCCTCAGTTTTACTATAGTAGTATTATTCAAAGAATGTGCTTTTTGGTAAAAAAAAAAATTGGGCATATGGGCTACATGCCCACTTGGCCATCGAGCTATGTAATGGGTCTCCCTCTACCCAGTAAAAATAGTTCATAGCATTGATATCATAATAAAATGAGGCTTCAGCACAACCTTTTAAATTATGTAATAAAATGGTAGAGTTTAGTAAAATGATGAACCTTGGGTTGTTTGGTGCATTATCATATCATCTTTGAATTATAGTGACCTTTGAGATAATGAATCATGTTATTTAGAATTCTCAGTACGACATTCTCAAGATTTGGGGTGTTATGACATGAGGGTTGTATTAGTTTTTGTTTCATATTATAATTCCCGGATGTTTGTGAGTGTGACTCGGAGGAGCGTCAGGCATGCATTAAAGGTTTTTTTGATCTACTATTCTTTTGAGTGGATTGTTTATATATTTTTTCTATGCATATGAAACTCCTAATGTGAGGAATTCTTTTATATTCTAGAAACATGGGTCCTTCTCTATTATAGGAGCACAACAAAATAAGATCATTTGATAATGGTTAGCCTTTCTTAAACACCTTTGAGGCTCAAATGTTTTTTTTTGTCAATTCTTACTTGGAATCATGACGATGATGTGGTTGGGTGATAATTCAACCCTTGTAGAAAATTTTTAGTTTTATATTACTTTGGTGGTTAAGCTTCAAAAAACAAGGAATTCCTTGTGGGGTGACATCTTATGATTGGTTACAATGACATGTCAACAGGTGAAGCCAATGTTCTTTATTGATGTTGAACAGTTTTGGTTCGATTGTTATCCTTGAAAGTAATTGGATATGATTTACTGGAAACCACTTCAATCCTCTTAGTGTTATTTTCAGGAGAGAAAATTATTTCCCATATCTTGACATCATCCTTGATGTACAATAAGAGCATCGGTCTTATTACACATTATAGTTTAAGACTTGTTGAACTTTTTGGGTGGTTCTCTTTAAATATTTCATGTTGTATGCATAATTATTATCAAGGCATGATGTTTTTGAGTAACCATTAGGTTAACCTATAAGAACGTATTGGATATAATTATTTACAAAAGTTTTATCATTTGAATTGAAATACTGGCATACATAGCTTTGAGTATAGTTGTTGATCAGATGCGGATGTTATTACCTTATTCTAAAATCCCACATGTAACTATTGAATGTGGACTGCATTAGAATAGTCTAATAGAATCTAGTTCTATAATTCTGGGGTTTTCCTAATCTCAATGAGGGGATCAATGTTAATGCTTAAATGGGTGAGATTCCAGTGTGATGGATCTGGATTTCACATCTGTTCATGCAGTTTCATGAGTGTTAAAAAGGCCAGGTTATGGTTAGGTCACGAAACATTATAGAATGTCAGGTGTGGACTTCAGGGTACATGCATGTTGTAAATAAGAGGTGCCTTTGGAAAATAAATCATAGTTTTGATGAAAAACTCCCAATATCAATGACAGGTTTCTTATTGAACAGTCACCTGAAGTGTCTCGACTATCTTTCTCTCTTTTTCAGTGAATGCAGTTGGTGATGAACCATATTAAACCATTTCAATGGGTGAAAATAAGTGTTGTATGTTTCAAAATAGGCCCTTTATAAAAATCCAGATAAACCATTGTATGTGATTTCGATGGGGATTCAAACATTTGTTATGTTTAGAATCACAGAAGATGTGTTTTTAAAACACATAGAGGTGCTCTTTCATGAACCATCTGATGGTGTATGGTTCCATTGTTCAGAAATTGACCCTTTATAAATATAAATCCTATGGTTGGAAGTACTTATTGATAGTTGTTTAATTAGATGATGTTTTTATCATGGCACTAGAGATACAGTCTTGGGTAAGATCCGTCTCGTTGTTTTGGAAGGAAAATAAATGATGGCTTGAGATTAACTACTTAATTTCCATGTGCATAAATGGTGCTCGAAGGTGTATTAGGGGGTTGGAAACACAACATGACCATTTGAACAATTCTTCTTGAACCTTGCTGGACTAGTGATTTTTAAATTTTTTCTGAAGGCTTCTTAGGGATAATAAGTTCTATGGTTGGACGGTTTTATTGATCATTGTTTTGAACCCGATGAAAATGCAATCAAATTGGAAACTTTCATTTACAAGTTTTGGTGTTTCTAAAACATATCATTAGAACAAAATTACAATATTAATAACACTTAAGTGTGAATTTTTTAGACTAGGGTGAAGGCGTGAAGATTTTCCAGGTTGTCTCGATAGGTTTTGGTAGCACTGAACCAATAAATTTTATTTGTAATGACATGTAGAGGGTGAATAGTTTGTCTGAACCTGTGCAGCCCACAGTATGAAACCATCGGGCCTTATGAATGGGGTTGAGGTTGTCGCACTATTTTTCAAACCATGCACCTAGACCTATCAATTATTTTTAATTGATAAGTATATCAAACATATTTACATCGTGGTTTTTACATGGATAGGGTAACAGTGCGGTACATACCGTGCGAGGTGCTCCAAGGGCCTCATGGAAGGCGCAAAATTGGTGCACGATTTTCAAAACTATATAACCCAAACCATGCGGGGTGACCAGTTTTAAAAATTTAATTATTTTAATTTACATTTAAATAAAAAAAATATAAAATCATAAAAATAATCCTCGCCTATCTAAATCACATCGCACGTCCCCCCTTGGGATTCACTTTGAGATGTATAACACCCCTCCCTATATCCTCTTGTTCAAAGAAATATATTTGGATTTCTTGGTGTTTGTTTTCTAAATCATCGATGTATGGACTTTTACCCTCTTATTCCCCTTCTCTTTTGATGATTTCTGCCTCTCCGTCACCCGATGAGGTGAAACTGAAACCCTTGGGCTGGTCTAATGTCGATTTTTGGGACTCATTCAATGTTATGTTATGTGAATGGTCACTTGACACCCCTTCCTACAGATTATGACAACAACCACCAAGGCTGCGGTGTATTTGTTCATTTTGGAACACCACTAATAGTTAAGGTAAGGTTTTCATCCATTCATAGTTTTTCCCCCTATAATTGAGTTTTTCGTAATTTTAGAGGTTCTTTTAGTTTCCTTGGGTGTGTTGATCCTTTCCACAATGTTTTTGAGTTGGTAGTATTTATTTTAGAGAGCATTATTACTATAGGATGTCTTACGCAAATTCATATATGTTCATATATATATATATATCCTCTTAATACATGTTACCTCATGGAGAGGGGAATTTTTACATATGATTAAGGGGTATATGAATATATATATATTTATACGAATTTATATTTTTGTAAGTGTGGAGTGACCATTATCATCATCAAGATTATCAAGTTCATGGTGTTTGGATCAGTCTAGTTCTTGATGTAGGGTCCCATTCCTTTTCCCACTTAAATTTAATAACGCATTTATTAATTTCCTTCAATACATTAATTATTTATTTTCCATTTATGGCAGTCTTTGTAAAATGATTTCCCTAGTAATTTTCATGAGATTCTTAATTGAACAAATTAATTGTTTTATAAACAATGTAATATTTAATAATAAAACCCCTACATCATAAGAGGTTTGTATTTAATCTAGTTTTTTAATGTTTATACTTATTTCTTTTTTTTCATGTTGCATTGGTGTTTTTTATTTTTGATATTATGTTTGAAATATGGAAAGCCTAGGATTGTTCCTTTCAATTTTTACTACATTGGTTTCTTTCTCTCCATATGGTAGACATTTGATGAACCAATATCATTTTATTATATGGACCATTTTATAAATGGAATAGTGTGTTTAATAAATGGGATTTTCCCAATTAGGTAAATTAACTTTTTTTCCAATGACAACATATAAATTTATATTGAAACACAAAACAGAAATTTCATTTTTTTTAATAATCAAATGGTTTAAATAGAATTAATAGAAATTATTATGATGGATTTCCTTCAAAAATGAAATTTTCCATGTAGTAGTTTTTTAAATGTCTGATTATAACAAAACAATGCCTAAGTGGATAGCATTATTTTTTATTTGGGATTACAGAAGTAGATAATTTCCTTCTTAAATGTAGTAAATTCATAGTGACTTGTTTTCACATCAAATCTTATCACATTGTCATAAAAAAATGAATTTCCATTCATTGATAAATTTAATGGACCATTTTTTATGAAATGAGTTATTCATTATGATTTTATTTTCCATGCATTAAGTGGTTTCATGTATGATGTAATTTGAAGGGTAGAACTACCAACATGTTTAGTTAATGTTATTCCTGAACAATCTTGTTATCATTTTTATTTAATTTAATTGATGAAATATGGTTCAAGTCTTGTTTATTCCTTGTGATTTTATTTATCATACATTTTATATTCAAGTACCTTATACTTATGCCATGTTGTAGTGACTTGATCAATATTCTTTTCTTGTTAGCTTGAGTTATTAATACGCTAAATATTTTTTCTAATTGTTACATGTTTACTTGTGTGCTAAATCTATTATGCCATTTTGATGGCTTGAAATGTGTCCTTTTGAAATATTGGTATATTGGGATCTTTTAATTCCTTTTATATAATGAGATGTTTATTTAGTGTTATGAAATATTATAAATGCATTTCCTGGTGATATATGGATTTCAAGATATAGATATTTTGAAATAGGTCGGGACATAACATGGATGACATATTAAGGATTCATGGATGGAATTCCATGCACGGGTGGTTATTAAATGACATACCATGGTTGATTCTTTGGATTTCAATGAAAGGGAATCCCATACAGTTTATTATTCTTATATGTGATTATAGTTCTCTAGGAGAGAAACCATGGATGGAACTATTAGAATGATTTTTACGCTAGTCATTCAGTGATACTCAGTCCCCTGTGTGAGAGACCATGGATGGACTCAAACCATACCATACCTCATAGAGATACAAGGGACCCCATATAGATCTCATTAGATAGACTCAATGGTATTGGATTATCATATGATCCTATTTCAATACTTGGAATTCCTTTAGATCAACTTTAATGGTCATGAGATTCCACCTCTTATTTTGAATGATGTTATGAATGGATTTTTTATTCATATGAGATTCATATTCTTCATTATTGTTGTTATGATATTTCTTATTCATGTGGATTATTCTTATTTATTTATTAACTCTTTTAAATGATGACTTGTACATTTTACCCAAAGCCAAAGAAAAAACATGGGGGTGTACCTCTTTTGAGTTTCTATTACCACATTATCCCTTTTTATACATATTATAGATTGAACAGGTTCTGCATTCAGACATTCAGATTCAGAAGATGTAGGTGATAATGGATGGGTTTTCAAAATGGGGACTTGGACTAAGTTTTAATTATGTAATTTATTGTTATTTTTCATTGATACATATTATCACACTATTTAGTTTTTTATTTAATGAGATTGTTAGGACTATAAACTGTGTGTTCCTGAATAATGAGATTTATATATCACACATTTATCAAGAACCATTTGGTACCTGAGTAGATACTCTTCCTCTCTTGTTATTTTATTATTTGATTGTAATTTTATGTGTACATGGGAGCTAGGGATCACATTACTGGGCTTGTGATCATGATGCTCAAGGATTTATCCATTGGTTTTTTATATTTTTGTTGTATTGTACTTCTAAACCACATAATAAAACTAAACATTAAATGAATCATTATATGGTATTGGAGTTGACCACTTTATTTCATTTGTTACATTTATTATTTCGTTACTACTATCTTCTGTTCCTACTTTTAATAGTTTTTCATTTATTACCTATGCCTCTACCATTTCCTACTCATTTCCTATTGTTTTCTCACTGTTTAAAATCTGATCTCTGAGGGAATATTCTCCCCAAATACCCACCCTATACCCTCACTACTATTACGCAGCCATTGGTGTTCGGTGAGATGTGCATGATGACATATATCGAGCGGTTCAGCTACCAGCCTTGTGATCGGTCAAACTGGGATGTTGCATCTATCTTGGGTATATTTGGGTTATTATTAATCTTATTTTATATTCTAATTGACATAACACGGTTATGATGATGTTTTCTCTCCCTCAATCTACCTCCCTTTCTTCGTGGATATGTTTTATGAATTCATGGTGTCATACTAGGTATGCTTATACTCACCCCATCATCGAATCTTCCCAAATAGGTCATGCCTTATACTAATTGCATGCCTCTCTATTGATTCATGGGTATACCGAGAGTATGTGGAGGAAATATGTGATTGAATACAACTATTGGTTCTTTTAGTATCATTTAAATGTAGACCCCTCTTTTCTAGAAGGTTGGAATCATTTATAGTTTTTTGGACTTGTATTTGGACTTCGATTATTTCATATACTTTTTTGTACTCTGATGTGAGATTTAGTTGTGTTAAAAAGTCTTAGTATATGTTATATCTTCTGACATTCATTTTTATAGTGGTTTTAGATTTTTGGTTATGTAAAGATACTGTATGATTAGGCATAAGATGTGTCTAATATGTCTACTTGGCAGTAATGGACATCTCCTAGCCTATTGGACGTAGGAATGAAGTGTTACTCTCAGATTCCTACCATCTAGGTAGGCCATGGTGGGTTCTGTCATGATACATTTTATCATTTATAATCATTTCATTATTAACATATTTAGAATAGGTTTGGATGAGGGTGTTTGATAATTATATATAATGGAAGTTCAAGGATATTTATTAATTACCTTGAAAACAATGATCTTCAAAAAAAGTATTCTTTTTAAATGACAATGATGAGAATAATTATTGATAATATAGGATACCAAATGTGTAGACTGAATATAAAATAAGTAAATATTATATATGTTATTATGGGATTGTAACTAGGGGTTTGTCAAGAAGAGGGTTGAGGTGAAGTATTTTTTAGTAGAAAAGGGGAACAAATATTTGAATAATAATGTTAGGTGGGTCATAAATAATTAATTTCATGATAGTTATATGTCTTATGAAGGAAATAATTTGAGATATATAGTTTTTAATTCCAAACAACATAATGGTTTTTTAGAATTTCTATGTTTCAAATTCATTTTTGTAAAATTCATGTCACTTTTGATTACCTTTTTAACAATAATTTATTAGGATTAATATTTCACCCTAGTAAGTACATAATTATTAAAAATAATACAAGCGAACTAATTTGAAAATTCAAATGAGATAAATTATATTTTGGTATCCATTTAATATAATTCTAGTTCTATATAAAATCAAATTAACTCTTACATTTAAACATATAATGTCTTCAAAAACAATTTTTGTAGGAGGAATATCATCGTAAACATTAAGTGTTCATAATATTATTTAAAACTAATTAAAAATTAAATCAAAATTAAATTTTTATATTTATTAACATAATATTATTGTCATATTTTAAAATTAATCCTCTATATATAAAAAATATACAAAAATTAAAACGTATTATTTTTTAAAAATTATTTATTTATCATGGTATGAAATATTTACTGTGGTAAGATACTATTATAAATAAAATATAATATTTTGTTATTATATTTAAGAAAATTATGATGTAAAATATGAAATCCATTTTTTGGTATTTAATTTATTGATGTGGTAAATATTAATTTTAGATATAAGTGATTAAAAATATATTTTTAGAGTAAAATATTTTGGCTGTTTCAAAATATTAAACATGGATTTTAAAAATTAAACATTACATTTTTAAATGATTCATATTACTTATAATGTTTCTATCATTTTAATATAAATGTTATTTTCAACATAATTTTCATTCTTTTGATAATATAATGTTAAAAATGTGATTTTTTAAAAAATCTATATTTTCAATAATCATTAAAAAATAATTTATAATATTAAGCCTCATAATATAAAATAAAAATAATATTGGTTTCATTAATTTTAAAATTTTTTTCCTTTCATAAAAATTAAATTTTAAAATTTTAAAATTTATCTTTTAATTATTTAAAATAAAGAAAAATAATATTATAGAAAAACAAACATTATTTTCATTAAATTTAAAAATGTGAAATATTGTAAAATATATTTGATAATTATCTTATTGAATTATTAACTATTTTATAATATTATCCTAATTTATAGTTAAATATACCATTAATACCATTGAATATTAAGAAAGTATAATGTAAGATCTGGTGGACATATAGGGTTTTGATTCTTCTTGCGCGGTTCTTGCGGAAATTTCTATTATGTTGAATTTTTTTGCATATATTTTTTCAATTATTATAATTACGTGAGTTCATCTTTGGATTTTAGAATGGAAACCCCAAGTGAAGCTACTTCCTTTCCAAACACAGAATAATGTCTTCTATAAGATAGGCATCCCCTTCTCTATGCCCTTTAATTCCATTTTCATCATAGATTTAAAAATATGGTTACTTCATTTTATAATCATTAATTTTAAAGATATATAATAATAGTAAAATATTATTTTTATGTATCACAATTTTTTATAGTTTTTTGTTTCATGTCAAAAAACAATAAAAACATTAAATATTCAATTAAAATATCTAATCTAAAATCATGTGGCAATATATTCTCTCACTAAATAAATATCATCCTCACCATATTAAGTGTTACTTGCTAAAAAAATATTTGAGGGGTCCAAAATTATATAAATACTCATTATGAATTAATAAATGATTATCCAATACTTATAATAGAGTTATGATTAAATAACATATTTTAACACATGGGAAAATAGATTAATTTGTTTGAAATTTTAAAAGTGAACATATATTTGAAAGTAAAATATGGAGAAGAATAGAAAAATATCATTGAAAGGGATGGTAATTATTATTTACAACGATAGACTTTTAGAAGAGTAAATGAATAATGGTACCAAATTTGTATTAATTAATCAATCTCCTGTAGTGGAAGATAATGTACCATGATAAATAAATATTAAGGCGTTAGTGATGGGTATTGGATGAAATAAGTTTTTCAGGAAGAATTATATTTAAATTAAGGGAATTTAGTGATCAAAAATCTTTACAACATTGGTATCATTTTTATCGAATTCCATTTAAATATAGAAATATATATATATATACATATATTAAAACCCTATAAATTATTGGAATCTATAAGAAATCATTCATTTTTGAGTAATCACAAAATAAAAAATTAAATTAGGGTGTTCAATATCAACCATTCCCCATAGATTTTAAAATGCTACAATGAAGTTGTTACCTTGTTTCCACACATATTTGAATACAGTCTATGATTTTGTGTTTCAAAATTAAATATATTAATCAATTATTTAATAAAATTATTCAGTTATATAACTTTTAAAAAGATTAATTTATAATCATTATATATATACTGGTTAGTTCTATTCTATTTTCAATATTGATTTTGATTAATCTTGATCATTTAAAACTAATTTCATAATAGTATTATTGTTAGTCATTGTTAAACAATTTCTTCATTCCCATATTGAAAATGGTTATTGATTTGATACTAATTTATTATTAAATAAGTCATAATTTCATTTCATAAGTATTTCAGTTATTACTAATGATGATGAAGTTAGTGATGAGCTTGTGTTAGTAATTTCTGAAAAAGGAACAGTGTTGCCATAATTAATGAGATGACTATTTATATTACCATTAAAAAAGTAATTATTTAATTACTAATATAAAGTATTGAATTTAAAAATCCTTCACTGATATACATTTATATCACTGTTAACGTAGGTGGATGAACTGATCCAACAAGTGCAACATCTTGGGTAAATAAAGAATATGAAATTTTCATATTTATTAATAATTTTTAATAAAATTTTAATATTAATTTAAACAAAATTCTATGTTCGATGGCGTACACAGTACGCAACAATGAGTTTCTTTTAAATCTTACATTGCACACTAATAATATAATAATATTATCTTAAATGGTACTTAATGCCTAGCAGTTGAAATGGAGAAAATGAAAATAACTAACTAAAAAATGATTATATGTGTTTGTTAAATAATTTTACATTTATCCTTTAAAATTTAGAGGCCTAAAATAAGAAAAGAATTCGATTTTAAGCATAAATATTCTAATGTTATTTAAAAGGTCAATTAACCGCCTTTTGATGGAGAACCATTTTTAAAACTACCTTTTTCTAATTTTATATGTTATATTTGACAAAATAAAAACCTTCTTTTGAATCGAGACATCAAAATTTACTTTGTGTAAATTTTTGTTATATTTCCGATAATGTTCATTTTTTAATGAATAGAGAAAATGCTGTATTTTAATTCAAAACCTCTATTGAATCTAATTTATTTATATGGATAGATTATTTTTTTTAATTGGTTTTAATGTCTAGTTGAAATATATTTTTACCATTTAATCCAATGTTGGTCATTTTAATTAATTTCACATTGAAATTGGACATAAACAAGTGTCAATATTTTGATAGATATTGTTTCATAAATACACGTTATTTGTTTTGACAACGGGAATTAATTTTAAAATTAATTAATTATACATCTATGTTTTTAATTTGGTAAAATGGAAATCATTTTTGAATTTTGAATATCATGTTTACTTTGGATAAATTTTTGGTATTTTTCTGAAAAATGTTCATTTTTAATAAATAGTGAAAAATACTGCATTCTACTTCAAAACAAATTTTTCATATAATTTAATTACATAGTTATATTGTACTTCTAATTGGTTTTAAAGTGTAATTGAATTATTTTTTTATCACTTAATAGAATTTTTTCCATTTTAAGTAATTTCACTTTTCAATTGGATGTAAAAACAAGTCAATCTTTTGATAAATTATTCTTCTTAAAACTCTTCTTTGGTTGTGACAACGAGAATTATTTTTAAATTAATTACTAAAATTTTTGTGTTTGGAATTTCATAAAATTGATTCCATATTTGGAATCATAAGGTAAAAATTATTTAATTAAGACTCTTTTTTTGACATTATGAATAGTAACGACGGTAATTATCTTTAATTATCAGGATTAATTTGTAATCATGTAGTTAAGGGTAAAAAAATAATATCATAATAATATAAAATGACCCCAAATTGTGTCTAAATCCTCTTTTTTGTGTCATGGACGACCATGGTATGCCTTGTGCCAACCTAGGGACCCCATGAAATCACTTTTTGGTGATAATGACCTTTTATCGTATTATTTTTAAAGAAATGAAAATATATCCAAACTATGTAACACCTAAGTAAAAAATATTAATTTTGTTTACATAAATTATCTCTTAGAATATAAATAGTAATTTTAAGGATAAAAATATTTCCTACATTAGGGTATTTTTTTATAATTTATAGACTTCAAATAAATAAATTTATTTATTACACCATGATGATGTAGTGATTACCTCATTAATGAACGATTTAAAAAAATGAAAAGGTAAAGTAAAATCAAAGACATACACTTGTCAAAAACCTTTTTTATGGGTGGATTTTGAAACCCTTATCACCATAGCCTCGACATATATCATTTGGGGACCTTTGATATCCGAAAACCATTTTATAATAAAGTAACATTTCAAGACTTTCCAAAAGTGACCCTCCTCCCTCTTTTAGAAGGCCCCCACCTCTACCCCCTTACCCACACCTCTCAAGCCCTTCGCTCATCCAACCTTGGCTCATATTATCTCTCCACATCCCTCTCTCACTCCTAGAATACTCACATTAGTTATAAGACTTTCTATGGAAGCCTTTGGCTCAAATCAAAAAGAGTTACCCGGTTTAGAGGTAATGTCTTCTCTCAAGTTTCATTATTTTATTTTTCTTCTTCACTCACCACTATATTCATATTATTTTATCACATAATAAAACTATTATCCTCAATATACTATGATTTTTTTATTATATGGATTATACAAACACTTACACAGACCTTCGTCTAATGGTTAAAGAACATACTAATTCTGTTTGTGGTGAATTACTAGCTCACGAAACAATGATTGTTAAATATTCTTTTAACTACTCTCACGGTGGCCATTATGATGACACTATATTTATATATGATATATATTATATTTATGTACTCTCTATTCTTTTGTATTTTATATTTAAAACATACCTTTTTTCTTTGCAAGCTGTGAAAAATGTGATAATTTGAATATGAGGAATTGTGGAATACCGCCCCCTCAAGTGATGTGACTCATTCAAGACGAACATGGAATTTAAAAATAATGTAACTAAAGGACTTATGTTACCTATATAACATATATATTATACTGAATTATAATATATCCATTTATAATTTATATTTAATGTCCATTAATATGACAAAAATGAAAGTAGCATTCATGCGTACATACGACCTATCGTCTCCATGAATGGTACATTTCATTTCTTATCTCCAAAAACTATGGAATATTATTAAATACATATTTAATGGATATATATGATATTTAAATCATGAACACAATTCTGGAGATGATGTACTTATAACTACAAGAGCAATTCTTTTCAAACAAGTTCATTTTTGACTCATGTACCGAACATCGACAAAACAAATGATATGAAGTCACATAATTAAATAATTATTATAACATGATAATATGTGATATGAATTAAATAATAAATATTAAAGGGATTCCTTCATAAATTATAAATTGACCTATGTTTATTATTTTGTAATATAAAGAACGATCAAGAACAAGTCGGACTTGAGGTAAGGGGATTTCGAATCTCACTTTTAATTCTGTGAGATTTCCATTGTCCTCCAATTATTTTATGAATGTGGTGTATTGTTTATTGAAATTTCATATATATTATCATGATTCTATTTATATTCATTTTATTATGTGATTTATTTGGTGTTTATTTTCTTTTGGTTATACGACTCGATTGATTACAATAAGGTAAGAGGTTTTTCATCTCACTTTTATTCCCTTGAGATTCATTCTACATTTTCCACTATTTACTTTTGTGTGGTGTTTGTACTAAAAATGATTATATTCTTTGTGTAATATACTTTAATTTGTGGTTATTTAAATCTTCATTGTTTGATCCTTTCATCATGGGGTGTACGTTTCAAAAGTTACCCACATCGGTAATGGAACCATTCACTATCCTCTTTTTAAAATACTTGTTTTTTATAGGTATTTTAATTTATATCTTCTTATTTTGGGATATGTTCTTATATAACTATATTGCTATAAAGTTTATTTCCAAGTGATGAGATTCCCTTTTTATCTCTCATCAACTCCTTTTTTCAATTTAAAAGGGATGTCGTTAGGCTGTCGAATTTCGGTAAGGGAACTTCTTAACCCAATTTCAATTCATTAGGTTAATCCTCTACTTCTTGATTATGTCATGCTATGTATATGGGTGGATGAAATCCGATTTATTACCCTTAATATCCACTTATATTGATTGTATTCATATTTTCACACATAATTATGTAATTAGTTTATCCTTAATCTATGGATACCGTCTTTGTACGGGACTTCATCTCAATCTCCTTTCATTGAGAAATATTTTTATTTCTACAAAAATTTATTTTATACAATGTATATTACCCTTTTTACTTTTAATTTCATTAAAAAGAAATATTTTTATATTAAAATTTTTACTAAACAATAAAAGTAATGCTTTTGTATTACGTATGCGGCGACAATGACTTCCTTGCCACTGTGACCATTATTTGAGTTCCAGCATCCTCTAAAAGACAAAACTTTTTTAAATGAAAAATAAATACCATGTGTTAATTTTATTTTATTTTGGTATTGAAAATGGTTCTGATAATTTTATGATTATATCAATGTGTTGTATTGATATCTTGTGATTGAAATGTGGAAAGTTTATGTTTTTATGCATGTTTTATGTGATATGATTATGTTATGGTTCAGATGCATTGTTTATGAAGTCGGGTGGTTCCGTGATAAGCTTAGGGTAGGTGAGCCTGAGATAGCTCTCCAATGCATTGGGTAATAAGAGGGGGTTAAACACTATGGTTTCTCAAAAGAGATTTATGGAATATACTATGATGGGTATTCCAAAAGTAACCATGTGGGTTACTCCCTACGTAAGAATGTTATGAATGCCTCAAGTTACCATTATTTATTATGATTTCTAGGAGTAATTCATAAATCTTATGTTTTTATGAGTTATATTAGAATGCTTATGTTTTATAAGTAAAGTATGATTTCATTTATTCTTATGTATTCATGGTCGAAAGTTTAATTTCAATATTTTTATATCCCTTACTGAGCTTTTAATGCTCATCCCAAGTTTTTGAATTTTTTCCATGAGACTTAAAGATGAATAGGGTCAAGGATGGGATCAAGGAAAGAAATGCCATCTAAAACAGGTAACTAGTCATGTTTCTTTTTTAAGAGTTTTTATTTTATGAAAAAATGGTAACTAAGTAGAAGTGTCTACGTTATAATATTTTTAGATGTAATAGTTATGTCCTAATTATCTATTACTCTACACCTGAAAAAATCATTAATGTGAATTATTTATTTAATTCAATATTATGTAATGTTATAAGGCCAGGTTTTTAAAGTTCGTATCAAAGGCAGTTGTAGACAACATTAGGGATTAGGATTTTTCGTTAGACACATGGTTCATCCCTATGTGTGTTTTTTCTATTAAATCCTTATTTTATAACTTTTTGAGATCAGGTAAAGTCAGTTAAAAATGGAAGGAGGAGGATCTAAAAAGACATTTCTATCTCTTCATTAGGACATACATGCAAGAATTATTGAAAAGTCATGTTCAAATGATTGTGAAAATTTTGCTAGCATACAAATCACTTGCAAGAAGTTGTTTGAGATATCAAACACCTCCACTATACCTAGTTATCATCGTGGATCATGGGTTGAATTTAAAAAAATACTATTTTCACAATATTCTCATATTTTCAAGAATGGTAAATATTATCAAGGCTTTTTCAAATATATTACCTTATCACAATATTTTGAAGAATATTATAATTTTAAAAAAGGTGCTGAAGAAGGAGACCCTTGTGAAAACTTTTTATATTTTATCTTACAATATAGTCTCTCAGCACATACCAATGGTATTTTAATAGTACAATTAATTGAAATTTTCAACTCAAATTCGGTCAGACTATTTTATAGAAATCATGTTTTAAGATGTTTTGAAATTATATGCCATACATGATTATTTTCCAAAACTATTTTTTTGTGAACACCCATATGACCCATGTTGTACAAGGTGTATTTGTATGGAGGAAGAAAATGATTTTGAAGGATCTCTAAATCATTGTTGCAATGCCTGGACCATCTACCTACGTGAAAAAGATGACGATAAAACCAAATGGACACCATGATCAAGGAATGATGTTCTTCATTTTGGGGATCATTTTATTTGATATTATGGTGGTGAAATAAGAATTAAATAATTAAGATGTTGAGATCATAATGAATTTTGAAGAAAATGAGTGGTATAAGGAAACCATTGATGTTAAAATATGTGAGGGTTATTTTTGAGTTTCTTAAAAAGGGATACCCGTAGGATGGGTGAAAACTCATCGCATATTTTAAGGCCGCAGGAATCGAACCCACAACCGAAGGGCGACAAGGGCGCATCGCCTACCACTAGCCTACTTGATGTCCCTGGTTAGTATGACTTATTATTTTAGTAAAATGATTTTATGAAACAATAATAATTGGATTTTTAGAATTTATGTATTATCAAATGGATATACTTAGTATTGTAAAATGATTTGGTGATTTAGTGAAAAAGGTTGTTGTGAAAGACGTTCTCTCTTTTGATGAAACACTATATCCCTAAGTAAGATAGAATACTATGGGATTTCAATTGTGGAATAATGGTTGATATTTTAGTTTGGAAGAATCTATGTTTTTATTGTGGACATATGATGATTTGGTTTATTTTAGAAAATGATTAACCTATCATAGAGAATATGTGATTAAGTTAATTAATTTTCAATATGAGACTTTCTGAGTAACTGATGTTATTTGGAGGTAAATGTTAAGACTTATCATGGAAGACTATGTAATTAAATCCTTATGAGATTTGGGATTCCATATTAGTTTGGATTAATTTTTAAGAATTATATGGATGGTAGTTTGTTGAATGGTCTTTGTTGAACATTGGGTTTTTTTTGAAACATTCTGGAGATTAAGAGTAGTTTTTCTTTTTGTAAAAGATTATGCTTTTTGGGTATTATCTGATCTCGTACTAACAATTTTGGTTTTGTTTATTGTCTAAAGACATGGGAAATATATAGTTCTCTTTTTTGGATTAGGTGATTTTCTAAAAGTTTATTATAGCACACTTAATGTGAATAAGTCATCCTAAATACTCATATTTGGGAGAAAATATGAGTTTTTGTTAGAAATCTAGAAAGAGAAGAAAGACTACATGAAAAGTAAGTATGTTTACTTATGTATTAGTTAAGATCATAAATAAATTCGACAATGAAAAGTAACGTAAAACAAAAATGATGTCTGTTAACTTTTCCTACTGGGGAATCAAATACCGCTTAACCCATCACAAGTTTGTGGATTTTAGATTGTTTACTTTCTTCTGACCATGTTTTCTATCACTCTCCATCATAACTTGACACTCAGTTTCTCCTCTATATCTATATATTCATGAGATCCCATTATGGGTTATCTAAGTTGAAAATTTTACTTCTACTTATTTCTTTTAATGTGATAGTTTTATTGACTCCTTTTTCGATGTGCTGCTTTCAAGGATGTTTTTGAGCCCAATTTTAAAATTGCAATGACGCAATTCCCAAAGGGGAGAAGGATATAACATCCCGGGTAAAAAAATAATATGACATTTTCATATTTATTAATATTTTTTTAAAATGTTAACATTATTTTAAATGGAATTCTATGTTTGATGGCGTACCCAGTACGCAACAACGAGTTTCTTTGAAATCCTACGTTGCACACTAATAATATAATAATATTATTTAAAATTGTAGTTAACGCCTAGCCATTGTAATGGTGGGAATGAACATAACTAACTAAAAATGATTATATATGTTTGTTAAATATGATTATATTTATCCAATAAGTGTTAGAGGCTTAAAATAAGAAAATAACTTGATTTTATGCATAAATATTTTAATGCTCTTTAAAAGGTCGATTAACCGCCTTTTGATGGATAATCCTTTTTGAAACTACTTTTTTTCAATTTTATATGTTAATTTTGAAAATATAAAATCTTTCTTTAGAATCGGTACATCAAAATTTACTTTGTTTAAATTTTTGTTATTTTTTCGATAAAGTTAATTTTTTAATGAATAGTGAAAATAATGTATTTTAATTCAAAACCTCATTTCAATCTAATTTATTTATATGGTTAGATTATCTTTTTAATTGTGTTTAAATTTTAGTTGATGTATATTTTACCATTTAATACAATGGTGGTCATTGGAATTAATTTCACTTTGAAAATAGATATTAACAAATGTCAATATTTCATAGATATGGTTTCAAAAAAACATGTTATTTGTTTTGACAGCGGGAATTAATTATAAAATTAATTAATGAAAATTATATAATTTGAATTTTTTTAAATGGACATCATTTTTAATTTTTAATATCAAATTTACTTTGGATAAATTTTTGGTATTTTTCTGAAAATTGTTCATTTTTTATGAATAGTAAAAAATACAGCATTTTACTTCAAAACTTCTTTTTCATCTAATTAAATTATATAGGTAGATTGTCCTTTTAATTGGTTTTAAATTGTAATTGAATTACGTTTTTATCACTTAAAACAAATTTTTTCATTGTATGTAATTTCACTTTTCAATTGGATGTGAAAACAAGTCAATCTTTTGATAAATTTTACTTCTTAAAAACCAGTCTTTGGTTGTGACAAAGTGAATTATTTTTAAATTAATTACTGAAATTTTTGTGTTCAGAATTTGATAAAATGGATTCCATATTTGGAAATATAAGGTTAATATTATTTAATAAATACTCTTTTTATAACATTATTGTAACATCCTAGGTAAATAATGAATAAAACATTTTCATATTTATTAATATTTACGAATTAAATATTAATTTTACTATAAAGGGGTTTCTATGTTTGATAGCGTACCCGATACAAAACAAAGAGTTTCTTTGAAATCTTATGTTGCACACTAGTAATAAACTAATATTATTTTAAATGGTAGTTAACGCCTAGCCGTATTAATGGTGGGAATGAATATAACTAACTACAATATTATTATATATGATTTTCAAATATTTTTACTTTTTTTCAATAAATGTAAGATGATTAAAAATTCAAATGAATCCAGTTTTTAAGCGTAAACATTCTAATATTTTTTAAAAGGCCGATTAACAACCTTTTGATGGAGAACCCATTTTAAATCCAATATTTGAAAATTTTATAGGCTCTATTTTTTAATATAAACATATTATTTATGATTGGGACATTGAAGTTTACCTTGGGTTATTTTTTGGTATTTTTCTGACAATGTTCATTTTTCAATGAATAGTGAAAAATATTGCATTTAAATCAAAACTACTTTTTCATATAATTTAATTATATGGTTATATTATCTTTTTAATTTGTTTTAAATTGTAATTAGAATATATTTTTATCATGTAATCCAATTATGGTCATTGGGATTAATTTCACTTTTTAATTGGGCATAAACAAGTCCCAAACTTTTCATAAATATTGTTTCTAAAAAATCCGCTATTTGTTTTGACAACGAGGATTATTTTTAAATTAATTTTTGAAATTTATGTGTTTGGAATTTGGTAAAATGGATTACATATTTGGAATCATAAGGTCAAAATTATGTATTTCAGAATCTTTTATTTTTGGACATTATGAATAATAACGATTGTTATTATCTTTAATTATCTTGATTAATGAGTAATCAGATAGTTAAAGATTATAAAATAATATCATAATAATAAACAATGACCACAAAATGTGTCCTAAGGCTATTGGTTGTCTCATGGCCGACCATGGGATGCCTTTTTCCAAACTTGGGGGCCCCATGGAATCACTTTTGTGAGAAAGTGACTTTTTATCTTTTTATTTTTAAAGAATGTTAAATGTAACAAATAATGTATAACCTAAGTAATATATTTTTAATTTTATCTACATGAATGATATTTTGGACTATAAATATTCATTATAAAGCTAAAAAGATTTCCTAAATCATGAGATTTTTTTATTTTTTTAGAGATTAAATTTACTAAATTATTTATCACATCATGATGATGCAATGATTACCTCATTAATAAAGGAGTTATATAAAATGGAAAGATAATGTAAAATATAAGACCTAAACATGTCCAAATCCTATTGGATGGGTGGATTTCGAACCCTTATCACCTTATCCTCGAAACACATCAATGTGGGACCATTAAAATCCGAAACTCATTCTAAAATAAAGTAACATTTCCTTACTTTCAAAGAGTTCCCCTCCTCTCCTCTTATAAAAGGCCCCCACCTCAACCACCTTACCCACACTTCAAAAGCCATTGGCTCGGACAACCCCTACCCATTTTGTCTCTACACTTCCCTATATTACTCCTTGAAGCCTCACATTGGGCAGAAGTCTTCCCAAGGAATCCTTTGAGCTCAAACCAAAGGGAGTTACCCAATTTTAAGGTAGTGTCTTCACTTGAGTCCTTTTGTTATATTTTTCTTCTCCAACCCCCTAAACTCTTTTTATTCATTTCTTTTGTAACAACTCAAGTATCTTAAATATTCTAGGATGTTTTTATAAGAATTATTCTAGCTACACTTACACACACCTACATCTAATGGTTAAAGAACATACTGTTTCTATGGATGGCGAATTTCTGCCTCCCGAAATGATGATTGTTCAACATTCATTTAACTCATTCAAAGGTGTCCATTTGTATGCCACTATATTTATATATGATATATAATATGTTTATGTTTTCCTTAAGATTCTGTATTTTTCATTTTGGGCATACCTTTATGGTTTCCATTATTGGTAAACACGATAGCTTCATTTAAGGAAGTGCGGACTACCGCCCCATCAAAGTGATTTGATTTCGTTAATGCCATATGTGGATGTATAAAGGATTTAATTAATGGTATTATATATGATATTATACTAGAATTATAATATACCTTTATATCATTATTATTCCATTCCAAAAAAATATGAAATAGAAATGAAAGTAGCATTCATGCGTACGTACAGCTTACCGCCTCCATGAACGGTGCATTTCATTTCTTATTCCCAAATGTAATGTACTATTATAAGTACATGTATATAATGGATATATATGATGAATGATACATCTAAATGATGAATATAATTCTGGAATTAAAATATACATACCTCTCATTTAGTTTTAATTTCATTAATATGACAAAGAATTGAAAGTACCGTTCATGCGTACGTACGGCTTACCGTCTCCATGAACAGTGCCTTCCATTTCTTACCTCTAAATGACTATGTAATATTATAAATAAATGTATATTCTGGATATATATGATATATATGATATCCAAATCATGAATATCATTCTAGATATAATGAACCGTTGACCATAAGTACAACATGTAATTGTAAGAAGTTCACTTTTGACTCAAGTACCAAATATCGACAAACAACCGTTATCAACTTAATTGACTACATAATGTTTATAACATGGTAATAAGTGATATAAAAGGAATAATGAACATGAAAAATGTTCTTAATCAAGTAGAAATTAACTCAAGTTTATTATTCAGGACGTTAAAGAATGATCGAGTCAAGTCGGACACAAGGTAAGGGACTTCGTCTCAATCTCCTTTCATTGAGGAATATTTTATTTTATACACAAATATCTTTTATACGGTGTATAAACCCCTTTGAATTTTACTTTTATACAAAAGGAATCTTTTTCTACGAAGCGTTTTACTAAATGACAAAAAGTAATGTTTTTTTAATGTATGCGGTGACAATGACCTTTTCCGTCGCCGCGAGTATTATTTGCTCTTTGGCTTCCTCAACAAGCCGTAATGTTTTTAAAATAAAATAAATACCATATACTCTTTTTTCTATTTTGGTATTGAAAATGGTTTTGATAAAAGATTCTATTATGTCAATATATTTAAATGATATATTGTGATTGAAATGTGGAAATGTTGTCATTCCTTTATATTGGTTTTATGTTTTATGATTTTATATTGGTACTTGGACATTTGACGGGTGGTTACGTGATAAACCATATGACGGGTGGTGCCGTGAATACCAGGACGGGTGGTTACATTATAACCTCCAATGCATGGGGTATGGAAGACAGCCGTATGTCTATTCCATTAAGTATGTATGGATGTTGGCCGTATGGCTATTCCATTAAGTTATATGTATGGAAGTCGACCGTATGGTTATTCCACTTAAGTATGTTTATGTCCCAAGTTACCTTTATATGTTATGTGTTCTTTATATGGGTTTTATGGTAATCCTTTGGTTACAAAAGGGTATGTAATGATATTTTATTCAGTGAAGAGTTATTACTACTTCATGAAGGTGAAGGTATTAATTTGATAAAGTAAACATGGTTTACTTGATGTTTGAAAAACTAACAGTTTTCATTCTTTGTGTATCCCTTACTGAGCTTTTTATGCTCACCCCATGTTTTTTGAAATGTTTTTCACAGGACTTAATGAGGAATAGGGTCAAGGATCAGATCAAGGGAAAGTCATGCTATATAAATCATGGAACTAGACATGTTTTTTTAACAGTTTTTTTATTCTATGGAAACTCAGTAGAAGTGTCTACTTTTTAATCTTTTGAGATGTAACAGTTATGTCCCAATTCTCTAAAACACTAATCCTAAAAAGATCCTCAATGCGAATTATTCATTTAATTCAACATTAAGTAATGTTAATGTCCGGGGCCTTATAGTTGGTATCAGAGGTCGGTTTAGACAACTTTAGGAGTTAGAAAATTGTTAAATTATAAGTTAATTTATGGTATGACTGAAATGATATAGAATTTAAAGATTATGATGTTGCTTCACCTAAGATATTTCAGTGTTCAGAATAGTTTTCCGTAGAGGAAACAAAGCAGCTATGTTGGGACGACATCAGGAGGAAGACAACCTTCCAAATCAGCAACCTGAGATGGTCGGAATCGGAACTGAACAGTTTGTTGCAGTGATGGCATAGTTGACTCAGGCTATAAATGGTGGTCGTATCCATGCACGAGATCATCCAGATCAACCGCAGAGGAACATATCAGTGGTGGAACATTTCATGAGGTAATATCCCCCATCATTCAGATTATCATCTGACCCCGTGCAAGCTGAAGGGTGGATTAATGAACTGGAGAAGATTTTTGATGTCATGGGGTGTTCAGAACATCAAAAGGTTAGTCTTGCTATTTACCATTTTGAAGGTGAAGCTGATCAGTGGTGGTCGATGGTGAAAAATATCAGGGATAGTGATGAGATTGAGGATCTTCACTGGGACGAATTCAAAGGTATGTTTCTTGAAAAATATTTTCATAAGGTGGTTCGTCTTAGGATGGAAAAAAAGTTCCTAGAATTGAGGTAGGAGGATGATTCTGTGGCTGCTTATGAAGTAAAGTTCACTCGTTTTGCAAGGTATGATCCAAACATCATACGGGATCTTGATAGTAAAATAAACCATTTTACTCAGGGTTAAAGCCAAAGTATCGAAGGGCTTTAGCACCTCGTGAGTTCAAAAGTTATGAAAAACTTGTTCGATGTGCGGAGAATGTGGAAATGGAGTTTGCCGATGCTCAAGTGTTCTATGAAAAACAACATAATAAGAGGTCTAGTTGGTAGGAAAAGGGGAAGAATTCATCAAATAAGCAAGGAGGTAAGAAAACAAAATATCCATCCTATGAGAAGTGTGGTAAAATGCATCATGGAGAATGTTTATCTAAGTCTGGTAAGTGCTTTCGGTGTGGTAAGTCTGGTCATATTGCTCGTAACTGTAAGGAAAATGATCAAGCAGGCAAGGAAAAGCCAGCAGTAAGATTTTTTATGTGTAATGAAATGGGTCATTATAAAAATAAGTGTCTAACAAAGAACTCAACTGGGTGAAAGCATCCAGACTACAAGCAGAAAGGGGTGGTGAAATCCATTGCCACAACTTCAGCAGATTTTGGGCCATCGAATGAAGTAGT
Organism: Viscum album; assembly: GCA_963277665.1. Classification (NCBI taxonomy): domain Eukaryota; kingdom Viridiplantae; phylum Streptophyta; class Magnoliopsida; order Santalales; family Viscaceae; genus Viscum; species Viscum album. Next base: position 1,035,434,755 of record OY728122.1, on the reverse strand, counting down.
ATCAGGTACACTGTTTTTTTGTTCAGATTATGCCAATGGGTTGTTTGATTTAGGGTCTACACATTCTTTCATTTCTGAGAAGTTTTCTAGTAAATTGGGAATTCCATCACATGATATGAATCCGGAACATATTATAAAAATACCCGGGAAAAACGTTGAGACAAAAAGGAATTATAAGAACCTTCTTATCCATGTGTGTGGAAAGAATCTCCCAGAAAACCTTATTGTTTTTCCTCTAGTAGAGTTTGATGTTATTTTTGGCATGGATTGTCTTTCTATTTATCATGCTAAGATTGACTGCAGAGCTAAAATGGTTTCTTTTCAGAAAGATTTTCAGTTTGTGTACAAGAATGAAAGCTTGATTTTGAAAACATATCAGGAAGTTGAGAACTAAAAAAATGGAAATGAATGTTACCTTGCACATATTGTTGAAAATAAAGGAACTATTCAGATTAATGATGTGCCAGTGGTAAATGAGTATCTTGATGTTTTTCCTGATGACTTTCCTGGTATTATTCATGATCGGGAAGTTGAATTTACTGTTGACTTAGTTCCTGATTCTAAGCCAATTTCAAAAACCCCTTATCGAATGGCTCAAGTTGAACTTTTAGAGTTAAAGAAACAGTTGTAGGAGTTATTAGATAAAGGTTTCATTCGACCTAGCACATCACCATGGGGTGATCCTGTCTTGTTTTTTAAAAAGAAAGATGGCTCAATGAGACATTGCATTGATTATAGGGCCTTGAATAATATTACTGTTAAGAACAAGTGTCCTTTGCCTCATATCGATGATTTGTTTGATCAACTCCAGAGAGCTCAGTATTTTTCGAAGATTGACTTGAGGTCGGGGTATCATCAGTTGAATGTAAATGAAGCAGACGTTCCGATGACTGCGTTCTGTACTAGATATGGCCATTATGAATTGGTAGTTTTGCCTTTTGGGTTAACCAATGCACCTGCTATATTCATGGACCTTATGAATTGAATTTTCCATGAGTTCATGGATAATTTTTTGGTTGTTTTCAACGATGATATATTTGTGTTTTCTAAAAGGAAATAAGAGCATGAAAGTAATTTAAGGGTTATCATGAAAACCTTAAAAGAAAATAAACTATATGGAAAATTCAGCAAGTGTGAGTTTTGGTTACAACAAATTTCTTTCTTGGGTCACATTGTTTAAAAGATGGCATAACTGTTGATCCTTCTAAAAAAATTGTTGAATAATGGCCAAGACCCACAAATGTAACCGAGATCCGTAGTTTTCTTGGTTTGGTAGGTTAGTACATAAGGTTTGTTGAAAAATTTTCACGTATATCTAGTCCAATGACTAAGGTAACTCGTAAGGGTGTTATGTTCATCTGGACAAAAGAATGTGATGATTGTTTTCAGGAGTTGAAAATAAGATTGGTGAATGCTCCAGTTTTGGCACATCCTTCCAGTAATGGTGAGTTTGTTAAATACAGTGATACTTCGTTGAAGGGACTTGGATGTGTCCTTATGAAGAATGATCAGGTAATTGCTTATACTTCACGTCAGTTGAAAACTCATGAGTTAAATTACCCTACACATGATTTGGAATTAGCTTCTGTTGTTTTTTCTTTAAAAATTTGGAGGCAACATTTGTATGGAGTAAAGTGTGAAATATATACTGATCACAAATGATTAAAGTATATATTCACTCAGAAATAATTGAACATGAGACAGAGGAGATGGTTGGAATTAATCAAGGATAATGATTGTACAATTCATTAGCATCCTGGAAAATAAAATAAAGTAGCTGATGCTTTGAGTCGAAAAAGTAATGCTTCATTAACCATGCTGCCTTTGGAACAAGATCCTTTGGTTTTTGATTTGATGAAATTTGGAATAGAAGTTGTTGGTGCAGGAAGTTCTTCTGTTTTTTTTTTCAGGTATCAGTGAGATCATCCCTATCAAACAGAATCAAGCAAGCACAGAAGTAAGATAGTGAGTTGCAGAAAAAGGTCGAGCTGGTTCAGAAGGGTAAGTTGCCTGAATTCAAAATTGATAATGATTGTGTTTTGAGGCGTGGAAAGATATTATGTGTCCCTGGTGATTCACAATTGAAGAATGAGTTGTTATGTGAGGCTCATAGTTCCCCATTATCAGTTCATCCTGGCAGTACTAAGATGTACAGGGATCTGCAGGAGTATTACTGGTGGGATGGAATGAAAAGTGATTTTGCTGATTTTACTGTGAAGTGTTTGACTTGTCAGCAGGTTAAAGTAGAGCGGCAGTTACCGAAAGGGATGCTTTAGCCTTTAACAGTTCCAGAGTGGAAATGGGAAAATATATCAATGGATTTTGTCGTGGGATTACCAAAGATATCTAGAGGTAATAATGCAATCTGGGTTATTGTTGATCGTTTGACTAAATCGGCTCATTTCCTTGCTATACGAGATACTTATTCCCTAGATCGACTTCCCCGTTTGTATCATAAAGAGATATTCAGGTTACATGGAGTTCCTCTCTCCATTGTGTCGGATCGTGATCCCAGGTTTACTTATAACTTTTGGAAAGGCCTTCAGAAGTCGTTGGGTACTGAATTAAATTTTAGTACAGCTTTTCATCTGCAATTAGATGGGCAGTCGGAACGAACAATTCAGACCTTGGAGGATATGCTATGAGCTTGTTCGATGGATTATTAGGGAATTTGGGACCAACATATTTCTTTGGTTGAGTTTTCTTATAATAACAGTTTTCATTCCAGTATACAGATGGCACCATTTGAGGAATTATATGGGAAGTGGTGTCGAACTCCAGCATTTTGGGATGAAGTGGGTGAAAGGAAGATGATGGGACCAGAATTGGTTGAAGAGATGGCAGAAAAAGTTCAGTTGATTCAGAAACACATGAGAGTAGATCAGAGTAGGCAGAAGAGTTATGCGGATAACCGGAGGAAGGATCTATATTTCGAGGTAAGTGATCATGTTTTTCTCAAGGTTTCACCATGGAAAAGTGTGATGAGATTTTGTAAGAAAGGAAAGCTGAGTCCAAGGTTTTTTGGACCATATGAAATTCAGGAGAAAGTTGGATCAGTTGCTTACCCAGTGGCTTTACCTCCGAGTTTATCTCAGGTACACAATGTTTTTCATGTTTCGATGTTGAGGAAGTATATGTCAGATCCATCTCATGTTTTGAGTCCAGAGGTAGTTCAGCTGGAGGAGAACCTATCTTATTAAGAACAACCAGTCCAGATTCTTGACCGAAGAGAGCAAGTGTTGCGAAATAAGGTAATTCACCAGGTAAAGGTTTTTTGGAAAAACCATATTGTTGAAGAGGCAACGTGGGAATCTGAAAATTCTATGAGGGATAAATACCCCAACTTATTTTGATAAGTGAATAAAATTGCGAGGATGCAATTCCCAAAAGGGGGGGAGGATGTAACATCCCAGGTAAATAATGAATAAAATATTTTCATATTTATTAATATTTACAAATTAAATATTAATTTTACTTTAAAGGGGTTTCTATTTTCGATAGCATACCCGATACGCAACAAAGAGTTTCTTTGAAATCTTATGTTGCACACTAGTAATAAAATAATATTATTTTAAATGGTAGTTAATGCCTTGCCGTTGTAATGGCGGGAATGAACAGAACTAACTACATAATTATTATATATGTTTTTCAAATATTTTTACTTTTTTCAATAAATGTTAGAGGATTAAAAATTCCAATGAATCCAGTTTTTAAGCGTAAACATTCTAATATTCTTTAAAAGGTCGATTAACCGCCTTTTGATGGCGAAACCATTTTAAATCCACTTTTTGACAATTTTATAGGCTCTATTTTCAATATAAACATATTATTTATGACTGGGACATTGAAATTTACCGTGTGTTATTTTTTGGTATTTTTCTGACAATGATCATTTTTTCAATGAATAGTGAAAAATACTGCATTTTACATCAAAACTACTTTTTCATATAATTTAATTATATGGTTATATTATTATTTTTAATTTGTTTTAATGTGTAATTAGAATAAATTTTTACCATGTAATCCAATGATGGTCATTGGGATTAATTTCACTTTTTAATTGGGCATAAACAAGTGTTAAACTTTTCATAAATATTGTTTCTAAAAAACCGGCTATTTGTTTTAACAACGAGAATTATTTTTAAATTAATTTTTTCAATTTATGTGTTTGGAATTTGGTAAAATGGATTACATATTTGAAATCCGAAGGTCAAAATTATGTATTTAAGACTATTTTATTTTTGGACATTATGAATAGTAACGACGGTTATTATCTTTAATTATCTTGATTAATGAGTAATCAGGGAGTTAAAGATAATAAAATAATATAATAGTAATAAAAAATGACCACAACATGTGTCCTAAGGATACTGGTTGTCTCATGGCCGGCCATGGGATTCCTTGTGCCAAACTTGGGGGCCCCATGGAATCACTTTTGTGAGAAAGTGACTTTTTATCTTTTTATTTTTATAGAATGTTAAATGTAACAAATAATGTATAACCCAAGTAAAATATTTTTAATTTTGTCTACATAAATTATATTTTGGATTATAAATATTCATTAGAAATATTAAAAGATTTCCTACATCATGATATTTTTTTTATATTTTTTTAGACATTAAATTTGTTAAATTATTTATGACATCATGATAATGCAGTGATTACCTCATTAATAATGGATTTAAATAAAATGGAAAGATAATGTAAAATATAAGACCTACACATGTCCTAAATCTATTGGATGGGTTTATTTAGAACCCTTATCACCTTATCCTTGAAACACATCAATGCGGAACCTTTAAAATCCGAAACTCATTCTAAAATAAAGTAACATTTCCTTACATTCCAAGAGTGCCCCTCCTCTCCTCTTATAAAGGCCCCCACCTCTACCACCGTACCCTCACATCAAAAGCCTTTGGATCGGCCAAACCCTATTCATTATGTCTCTCCACTTCACTCTCTTACTCCTTGATGCCTCACTTTGGGCAGAAGTCTTCCCAAGGAAGCCTTTGAGCTCGAACCAAAGGGAGTTACCCGATTTTAAGGTAATGTCTTCACTTGAGTCCTTTTGTTTTATTTTGCTTCTCCAACCACCTCAACTATTTTTATTCATTTATTTTGTAACAACTACAGTATCTTCAATATACTAGGATGTTTCTATAATAAGGATTCTAGCTACACTTACACACACCTAAATCTAAAAGAACATACTGTTTCCGTGGATGGTGAATTTCTGCCTCCCGAAACGATGATTGTTCAACATTATTTTAACACCTAAAAAGGTGGTCATTAGGATGTCACTATATTTATATATGATATATAATATGTTTATTTTTTCCTTAATCTTCTTTATTTTTCATTTTGTGTATACCTTTATGGTTTCCATTATTGGTAAACGCGATATCTTCATTTAAGGAAGTGAGGACTACCGCCCCCTCAAAGTGATTTGATTTCGTTAATGCCATATGTGGGATGTATACAGGATTTAATTAATGGTATTATATATGATATTATAATGGAATTATAATATACCATTATATAATTATGATTCCATTCCATAAAAATATGAAATAGAAATGAAAGTAGCGTTCATGCGTACGTACGGCTTACCGTCTCCAGGAACGGTGCAGTTCATTTCTTATCCCCAAATGTAATGTACTATTATAAGTATATGTATATAATGGATATATATGATTAATGATACATCTAAATGATTAATATAATTCTGGAATTAAAATATACATACCTCTCATTTAGTTTTAATTCCATTAATATGACAAAGAAATGAAAGTAGCGTTCATGCGTACGTACGACTTACCATCTCCATGAATGGTGCATTCCATTTATTACCTCTAAATGACTATGTAATATTATAAATACATGTATATACTCGATATATATGATATATATAATATCCAAATGATGAATATCATTCTGGATATAATGAACCTTTGACCACACGAACAACATGTAATTGTAAGAAGTTCACTTTTGACTCAAGTACCAAATATCGACAAACGACCGTTATCAACTTAAATGACTACATAATGTTCCTAACATGGTAATAAGTGATATAAAAGGAGTAATGAACTTAAAGAAGGTTCTTAATAAAGTATAAATTAACTCAAGTTAATTATTCAGGACGTTAATGAATGATCGAGTCAAGTCGGACCCGAGGTAAGGGACTTCGTCTCAATCTCCTTTCATTGAGGCATATTTCGTTTTATACACAACTATCTTTTATACGGTGTATAAACCCATTTTACTTTTACTTTTGTACAAAAGAAATATTTTTCTATGAAGCGTTTTACTAAACTACAAAAAGGAATGTATTTTTAAATGTACACGGTGACAATGACCTTTTCCACCGCCGCAAGTATTATTTGGTCATTGGCTTCCTCAATAAGCCGTAATGTTTTTAAAATAAAATAAATACCATATACTTTTTATGTATTTTTGTATTGAAAATGGGTTTGATAAAGGATTCTATTATTTCAATATATTTAAATGATATATAGTGATTTAAATGTGGAAATGTTATCATACCTTTATATTGGTTTTATGTTTTATGATTTTATATTGGTACATGGACATTTGACGGGTGGTTACGTGATAAACCATATGACGGCTAGTGCTGTGAATACCAGGATGGGTGGTTACATTATAACCTCCAATGAATTGGGTATGGAAGTCGGCCGTATGGCTATTCCATTAAGTATGTATGGAATTTGGCCGTATGGCTATTCCATTAAGTGATATGTGTGGAAGTCTACCGTATGGTTATTCCACTTAAGTATGTTTATGTCCCAAGTTACCTTTATATCTTATGTGTTCTTTACATGGGTTTTATGGAAATCCTTTAGTTACAAAAGGTTAAGTAATGATATTTTATTCAGTGAAGACTTTTTACTACTTCATGAAGGTGAAGGTATTACTTTGATAAAGTATACATGGTTTACTTGATGTTTGAAAAACTAATAGTTTTCATTCTTTGTGTATCCCTTACTGAGATTTTTATGCTCACCCCATGTTTTTTGAAATGTTTTTCATAGGACTTAATGTGGAATAGGGTCAAGGATGGGATCAAGGGAAATTCATGCTATATAAATCATGGAACTAGACGTGTTTCTTTTTAAGAGTTTTTTTTATTCTATGGAAACTCAGTAGAAGTGTCTACATTGTAATATTTTGAGATGTAACAGTTATGTCCTGATTCTCTAAAACTCTAAACCTGAAAAGATCCTCAATGTGAATTATTCATTTAATTCAATATTAAGTAATGTTTAAGGCCGGGGCCTTATAATTATGAATAGTAACTACGGTAATTATAATAAATTATCATGATTAATTAGTAATCGGGTAGCTATGGGTAATAAAATAATATCATAATAATATAAAATGACCCCAAAATGTGTCCAAATATTCTTGTTTGTGTCATGGCCGACCATGGGATTCCTTGTTCCATCCTAGGGACTCCATGGAATCAATTTTATGAGATAGTGACCTTTTATCATATTATTTTTAAAGAAAGGAAAATATAACCAAACTATGTAATACCAAAGTAAAACAATTTTAATTTTGTTTAAATATATTATATCTTATACTATAAATATTCATTGGAATGGTAAAAATATATCCTACATTTTGGAATTTTTTCTATAATTTTTAGACATTAAATAAATAAATTTATTTATGACACCATGATGATGCATTGATTACGTTTGTAATAAACATTTCAAATAAAAGGAAAGGATAACGTAAAATATAAGACATAAACATGTCTAAAACCTATTGTATGGGTAGATTTAGAACCTGTATCACCTTATCCTAGACATATATCACTATGGGTCCTTTGAAATCAGAAAACCATTTTATAATAAAGTAAAATTTCAAGACTTTCCAAAAGTGGCCCTCCTCCCCCTTATAAAAGACCCCCACCTCTACCCCCTTACCCACAATTCTCCGGCCCTTGGATAATCCACCCTCTATTCATATTCTATCTCCACATACCTTTATCACTCCTAGAAGCCTCAATTTGGGGAAAAGTATTTCTAAGGAAGCCTTTGGCTCAAATCAAAAAGTGTTACCCGATTTAGAGGTAATGTCTTATCTCGAGTTTCTTTCTTTTATTTCCATTATTCACTAACAAATATCTTCTTATTATTTGATACCATAATAAAAACAGTATCATAAATATTTTATGATGTTGTTATCATAAGGATTATACCTAAACTTACACACACCACTGTCTAATGGTTAAAGAACATTTTGTTTCTGTGTGTGGCGAATTACTGCCTCATGAAACGATGATTGTTCAATATTCTTTTTACACCACTCATGGTGGAAATTATGATAAAATATATTTATATATGATATATATTATATTTTATGTCCTCTATATTCTTCTGTATTTTATATTTAAAACATACCTTTATGCTTCGCATGTTGTGCAAAATGTGATAATTTCATATGAGGAAGTGTGGACTACTGCCCCCTCCAGTGATGTGACTCGTTCATGCCAAACATGGAATTTATAAAGAATGTAATTAATGAAATTATGTTAACTATATAACATATATATTATACTGGAAATATAATATATCTATATCAAATTTTGTTTTAATTTCCATTAATATGACAAAAAATGAAATTAGCATTCATGCGTACATACGACCTACCGTCTCCATGAACAGTACATTTCATTTATTATCTCCAAACATTATGGAATATTATTAAATACAAATATAATGGATATATATAATATTTATATCATGAGAACAATTCTGGAGATGATGTGCTTATAACTACATGGTCAATTCATTTCAAACAAGTTCATTTTTGACTCATGTACCGAACATCGACAAAACGTATGATATAAACTCACATAATTAACAAATTATTATAACAAGAGAATATGTGTTATGAATTGAATAATAATATTTAAAGTAATTCCTTAAGCAATTATAAATTGACCTAATTTTATTATTCAGGAATATAAATAACGAAAGAGAAAAAGTCAGACATGAGGTAAGGGGATTTTTTATCTCACTTTTAATTATGTGAGATTTCCATTATTCGCCACATATTTGTTGCATGTGGTGTATTGTGTACTACCATTTCGTATATATTATCATGATTCTATTTATATTCATGGTATTATGTGATTAATTTGGAGTTTATTATCTTTTGGTCATATGACTCGATTCATTACAATGAGGTAAGGTGTTTTTCATCTCACTTTTATTCCTGTGAGATTCATGCTGCATTTTCCTCTATTTCCTTTTGTGTGGTGTGTGTACTACCCATGATTTTTTTTAGAATACGTTAATTTATCGGTATTTACATCTTCATTGTTTGATCATTCCTTCATGGGGTGTATGTTTTGAATGTTACCCAAAACGGTAAGGGAACCTTTCACCCTCCTCTTTTTAAAAGACTTATTTTTATTAGGTAGTTTAAATTACATCTTCTTATGTTGGGATATGTTCTTATATATCCTTATATCTGTAAATAATTTTACAAGTTATGAGATACCCTTTTTCTCTCTCATCAATTCATTTTATAAATTTTAAAGTGAAGCCATTAGGCTGTCGAATTTCATTAAGGGAACTTCTTAACCCAATTTCAATTCATTGGGTTAATCCTCTACTTCTTGATTATGTCTTGATATGAATATTTTTGGATGACCTCTAATTATTTAACACTTAATATCCACTTATATTGAGTGTATTTATATTTTTCACACATAATTATGTAATTAATTTATCCTTAATCTACGTATACCGTCTTTGTAAGGGACGTCGACTCAATCTCCTTTCATTGATGAATCTTTTGATTTCTACACGACATTATTATATACGGTGTATAAAACCCTTTTGACTTTTAATTTGATTCAAAAGGAATATTTTTACAAGAAATGGTTTACTAAATGACAAAAGGAATGATTTTGTCTTACATATGCGGTGACATCGACTTCTCCGCCGTCATGAATTTTTTTTGAGTTTCAGCTTCCACTACAAGCCATAGAATTATTAAATGAAAAATAAATACCATTTTTTATATTTATTTTATTTTTTTATTGAAAATGGTTCTGATAATGTTTTTATTGTATCACTGTGTTGTATTGATATCTTTCTATTGAAATGTGGAAATGTTATGATTCCCTTATGCATGTTTTATTTGAGATGATTATGTTATAGTTCATGGGCATTGTTTATGAATTTGGGTGGTTATGTGATAAACTAAGGGTGGGTAAGCTCGGGGTAGCTCGCCAATGCATTGTGGAACGTGAAGCAGTTAAACGCTATGGTTTCTCCGAGGAGATTTAGGGAATATACTACGATGGGTATTCCAAACATTACCATGAGGGATACTCCCGACGTAAGAATGTTATGAATGCCTCAAGTTACCTTTATGTCTTATTATTTGTATGAGTTATTCATAAATCTTATGATTTTATGAGGTATGATAAAATGCTTATGTTTTATTATTAAATTATGATTTCATTGATTTTTAGGTATACATGGACAAATGTTTTCTTTCTATATTTTTATATCCCTTAATAAGATTTTTTATGCTAATACCTAGTTATTGAAATGTTTTACACATGAACTAAAGATGAATAGGGTCATGGATGGGATCAAGAAAAGACATGATTTCTAAAACATGGAACTATTCATGTTTCTTTTTTAAGAGTTTTTATTTTATGAAAAAAATTGTAACTGAGTAGAAGTGTCTCCTTCATAATATTTTGAGTTGTAATCGTTATGTTCTAATTCTATAAAACTCTAATTCTAAAAATATCCTCAACGTGAATTATTCATTTAAAGCAATATTATGTAATGTTATAAGGATGGGTCCATATAGTTGGTATCAAATGAAGGTTTAGACAACTGTAGGTTTTTGGAGTTTTTGTTAGACACATGGTTAGTCCGTCTGTCTCTTATTTCAGTTATATCCTTGTTTTATAACCTTTTTAGATCAAGTAAAGTCAGTTAAAAATGGAAGGAGAAGGATCTCAAATTTCATTCCTATCTCTTCATGAGGACATGCATGCAATAAATATTGCATAGTCATGTTCAGATGATTGTGAAACTTTTTATAGCATACACCTCACTTGCAAGAAGTTGTTTGAGATATCAAACACCTCCACTATACATTGTTATCATCATTGATCATGGGTTGTATTTAGGAAAATCCTATTTTCACAATATTCTCATATTCTCAAGAAATGTAATTATTATCAAGGCGTTTTCAAATATTTAACCATATCACAAGATTTTGAAGCATATTATTATTTTAAAAAAGGTGCTGCAGATAGAAACCCTTGCACAACCTATTTATATTTGCTCTTACAATATATTATCTCTGCACATACCTATGTTATTTTAAAATGTCCATTAATTTTAAGTTTCAACCCAAATTCGGTCCGACTATTTTCTAGAAATCATGTTTTAGCAGATGTCTTGAAACTATATGTCATACATGATTACTTTCCAAAACTGTTTTTCTGTGAACACCCATATGACCCATGTCGTACAAGGTGTATTTGGATGGAGGAAGTAATTGATTTTGATGGATCTCTAAATCATTGTTACTATGAATATACCTTATACCTACGTGAACAAGATGACAATGAAACCAAATGGACACCATGATCAAGGTATGATGTTATTAATTTTGGAGATAATTTTATTTTATCTTATGGTGGTGAAATAAGACTTCAAGATTTAATATGTTGAGATCATAAAGAATTTGGATGAAAATGAGAGGTATAATGAAACCATTGATGTTAAAATATGATAGGGTTATTTTTGAGTTTTATAAAAAAGGATACACATAGGATGGGTGAAAACCCGTTGCATCTGGTAAGTCCGCAGGAATTGATCCCACAACCGAAGGGCGACAAGGGCGCATCGCATACCAATGGCCTACTTGAAGTCCCTAGTTGTAATGAAATATTCTTTTAGTAAAATGATTTTAAGGAAAAATAATAACTTGATTTTGGGAATTTATGTTTTATCAAGTGGATATACTTAGTATAAGAAAATGATTTGGTGATTATGTGATAATGGTTGTTGTGAAAGACATTCTATCTTTTGATGAAATGCTATATCCCTAAGGAAGATAGAATATTGTGGGATTTCAATTGTGGAATAATGTTTGAAATTTTATTTTTGAAGAATCTATGTTTTTATTGTGGAATTATGATGATTTGGATTATTTATGAAAATGATTAACCTATCTTGAAGAATATGTGATTAGATTAATTACTTTTCAATATGAGACTTTGTGAGTATCTAATGTTATTTGAGGGTATAATTTAAGATTTATCTTGGAAAACTATGTAATTAAATCCTTATGAGATTTGGGTTTCAATATTAGTTTGGATTACTTTTGAGGAATGTTATGGACGGTAGTTTATTGAATGGTCTTTGTTGATCTTTGGGTTTTTTTGAAAATTTTTGATGATTAAGAATAGTTTTTCTTTTTGTAAAAGATTATCCTTTTGGGTATTATCCGGTATCGTACTAACAATTTTGGTTTTCGTTAATGTCTATAGACATGGAAAATTTATAGTTCTCTTTTGTGGATTATTTGATTATCTAAAATTTGATTATAGTGCTCTTAATGTGAACTACTAATCATAAATAATCATCTTTTGGAGAAAATATGAGTTTGTGTTAGAAATATAGTAAGAGATGAAAGTCTACATGACAACTTAGTATGTTTACTTATTCTCTAGTTAAGCTCATAAATAAATTCCTCAATGAAAAGTAACTTAAAAAAAAAACGTTGTCTATTAACTTTTCTTACTGGGGAATCAAATATCGCTTAACCCATCACATGTTTGTGGATTTCAGATTGTTTAATTTCTCCAGATCATGTTTTCTATCACACTCCATCAGAACATGACACTTAGTTTCTCCTCCATATCCATATTTTCATGGGATCCTAGTATGGGTTATCTCAGTTGACCATTTTACTTCCCTTTCTTCCTTTTAAAGTGATAGATTTATTGACTCCTTTTCCAATGTGGGGTATTTAAGGTCGTTTTCGACCCCAATTTTAAAATTCTGAGGATTGAATTCCCAAAAGGGGGAAGGATGTAATATCCCGGGTAAATATAGAAAATTAAATTTTCATATTTATTAATATTTGTGAATAAAATGTTAATATTACTTTAAAGGGAATGCTATGTTCGATGGCATACCCAGTATGCAACAACGAGGTTCCTTGAAATCTTACATTTCACACAAATAATATAATAAAATTATTTTAAATTGAAGTTAACGCCTAGCCATCGTAATGGAGGGAATGAATATAAATAACTACAAAATGATTATATATGTATGTCAAATATGTTTACATTTATCTAATAAAAGTTAAATTCTTAAAATAAGAAAAGAATTCAATTTTAACCATAAATATTTTAATGTTCTTTAAAAGGTCGATTTACCTCCTTTTGATGGAAAACTATTTTTAAAACAATTTTTTATAATTTTATATATTATATTTTCCAAAATAAAATCCTTCTTTAGAATCGGGACAACAAAATTTACATTGTGTAATTTTTTTTTATTTTTTTGATAATGTTCGTTTTTTTAATGAATAGTGAAAATGCCATATTTTAATTCAAAACCACATTTTAATCTAATTTATTTATATGGTTACATTATCTTTTTAATTAGATTTAATGATTAAATGAAATATATTTTTACCATTTAATCCAAAGGTGGGAATTTTAATTTATTTCCCTTTGAAATTGGACATAAACAAGTGTCAATATTTTGATAAATATTATTTCATAAAAACACGTAATTTGTTTTGACAGCGGGAATTAATTATAAAATTTATTAACGCAGGTTATATGATTTTAATTTGGTAAAATGGACATTAATTTTTAATTTTGAATATCATGTTTACTTTGGATAAATTTTTGGTATTTTTTTAACAAATGTTCATTTTTAATGAATAGTGAAAAATACTACATTTTACTTCAAAAGTGGTTTTTCATATAATTTAATTATATATATAGATTTTATTTTTAATTGGTTTTAAAGTTTAATTGAATTATTTTTTTATCACTTAATGCAATTATTTTCATTTTTAGTAACTTCACTTTTCAATTGGATGTAAAAACAAGTCAATATTTTGATGAATTTTACTTCTTAAAAAATCATCTTTAGTTGTGACAATGGGAATTATATTTAAATTAATTACTGAAATTTATGTGTTTGAAATTTTATAAAATGGATTCCATATTTGGAATCAGAAGGTCCAAATTTTTTAATTAAGGAACTTTTGGTTTTTGACATTATGAATAGTATCGACGGTAATTATCTTAAATTATAATGATTAATTAGTAATTGATTAGTTAAGGGTATTAAAATAATATCATAATAATATAAAATTACCCTAAAATGTGTCCTAATCTTATTTTTTGTGTCATGGACTACCTTGTTATGCCTTGTGCCGACCTAGGGACCCCATGGAATCACCTTTGTGTGATAGTGTCCTTTTATCATATTATTCTTAAAGAAAGGAAAATATAACCAAACTATGTTACACCTATGTAAAAAAAATAATTTTGTTTACATAAATGATATATTATAATATAAATAGTCAATGTAAATATGAAAATATTTCCAACATCATGGTATTTCTTTATTATTTTTAGACATTAAATAAATAAATTTACTTATGATACTACGATGATGTAGTGATTACTTCATTAAAGAATTATTTAAATAATATGAAATGATAAGGTAATATATAAGACTTACACTTGTCAAAAACCTATTGGTTGGGTTGATTTCAATCCCTTATCACCTTATCCTCCAAATATATCATTGTGGGACCTTTGAAATATGAAAACCATTTTATAATAAAGTAACATTTCAAGACTTCCCAAAAGTGACCCTCATCCCTCTAATAAAAGGCCCCAACCTCTACCACCTTACCCACACCTCTCAAGCCCTTGGATTTTCCAACCTCTTATTATATTATATCTCCACAACCCACTTTCATCCCTATAAGCCTCACTTTTGATATAAGTCATTCCATGGAGGCCTTTGGCTCAAATCAAAAAGACTTACCTGATTTAGAGGTAATGTCTTCTCTCTAGTTTCTTTTTTTTATTTTCCTTCTTCACTCACCAATATTTTCTTATTATTTGATCCCATAATAACACCAGTATTCTAAATATACTATTATGTTGTTATGATAAGGATTATACCTACACTTACACACACCTCCATCTAATGGTTAAAGAACATATTGTTTCTGTGTGTGGCGAATTACTGCCTCACGAAACGATGATTGTTCAATATTTTTTTAAACCCTATCATGGTGGAAATTAAGATGAAAATATATTTATATATTATATTTATTATATTTATTTCCTCTCTATGCTTCTGTATTTTATATTTAAAATATACCTTTATGATTTTCATGTTGTGAAAAATGCGATAATTTCATGTGAGGAAGTGTGGACTATCGCCCCCTCAAGTAATGTGACTCATTCATTCCAAACATGGAATTTATAAAGAATGTAATTAATGAACTTATTTTACCTATATATCATATATAATATAATAGATTTATAATATATCTATGTCTCATTTAGTTTTAAATTCTATTAATAGGACAAAAAATGAAAGTAGCGTTCATGCGTACATACGGCATACCATCTCCATGAATGGTACATTTAATTTTTTATCTCCAAACATTATGGAATATTATTAAATACAGATATATCGAATATATATGATATTTAAATCATGAAAACAATTATGTAGGTGATGTACTTATAAGTACATGGACAATTCTTTTCAAACAAGTTCATTTTTCACTTTTGTACCGAACATCGACGAAACGTTTGATATGAAGTCACATAATATAATAATTATTATAACATGATAATATTTGATATGAATTGAATAATAAACTTTAAAGGATTTCCTTAAGCAATTATAAATTGACCTATGTTTATTATTCATGAATATAAAGAACGAACGAGAATAAGTCGGACTTGAGGTAAGGGGATTTCTTATCTCACTTTTAATTCCATGAAGATTTCCATTGTTCACCACTTATTTTTTTCATGTGGTGTATTGTGTACTACCATTTCATATATATTATCTGGATTCTATTTATATTCATGGTATTATTTGATCCATTTGGTTTTTATTATCTTTTTATTATACGACTCAATTGATTACAATGAGGTAAGGGGTTTTTCATCTCACTTTTATTCCCGTGAGATTCATACTACAGATGCAACTATTTCTTTTTCTATGGTGTGTGTACATCCTAGTATTGTATTATTTGTGTAATATACTATAATTTATGTGTATTTACATCTTCATTTTTTTATCCTTCCATCATGGGGTGTACATTTCGAAGGTTACCAAAATCGGTAAGGGATACTTTCACCCTCCACTTTTTAAAAGACTTATTTTGTTAGGACTTTTAATTTACATCTTATTATGTTGGGATATGTTATTATATATCCTTATTTCTATTAAAAAAATTCCAAGTGATGAGATACTCTTTTTATCTCTCATAAACTCATTTTATGAATTTTAATATGACGTCGTTAGGCTATCAAATTTCTCTAAGGGAACTTCATAACCCAATTTCAATGTTTTGGGTTAAACCTATACTTCTGGATTATCTCGATATATGAATATGTATGGATGAACTCTGATTATTTTACACTTAATATCCACTTATATTGTGTTTATTTGTATTTTTCCCACATAATTACGTAATTAATTTATCCTTAATATAATGATATCATCTTTGTACGGGACACCATCTCAATCTCTTTTCATTGAGGAATCTTTTGATCTCTACACGAAATTATTTTATACGGTGTATAAAACCCTTTTGAATTTTAATTTCATTCAAAAGGAATATTTTTACACGAAACGTTCTACAAAATGGAAAAAGGAATGCTTTTGTATTACCTATGCGGCGACAACGACTTCTCCACAGCCCTGACCATTATTTGAGTTCCAGCTTCCTCTACAAGCCATAACATTTTTAAATGAAAAATAAATAACATATTTTAATTTTCTTTTATTTTGGTATTGAAAATGGTTCTGATAATGTTTTGATTATATCAGTGTGTTGTATTGATATCTTGTGATAGGAATTTGGACATTTTATGTTTCCTTTATGCATGTTATGTGTGATACAACTATGTTATAGTTCATGGGCATTGTTTATGAAGTCTGGAGGCTCCGTGATAAACTAAGGGATCGTGGGCCCGAGGTAGCTCTTCAATGCATTGGGTAACGCAAAGGAGTTAGACACTAAGGTTTCTCCGAATAGATTTAGGGAATATATTGCAAAGGTTATTCCAAACGTAACCATGAGAGTTACTCCCTACGTAAGAATGTTATGAATGCCTCAAGTTACATCTATGTCTTATGATTTCTATGAGTTATTCATAAATCATATGATTTCATGAGGTATGTTAAAATGCTTATGTTTTATGAGTAAAGTATGATTTCATTGATTCTTATGTATACATGGACAAATGCTTCATTTCCATATTTTTATATACCTTAATGATCGTTTTATGCTCATCCCATGTTTTTTGAAACTTTTTCTATAATACATTAAGATGAATAGGGTCAAGGATGAGATCAAGGAAAGACATGATGTCTAAAACATGGAAATAGTCATGTTTCATTTTTATGAGTTTTTATTTTTTGAAAAAAATTGAAACTGAGTAGAAGTGTCTACTTTATAATATTTTTAGATGTAATTGTTATGTCATAATTCTTTAAAACTATAAACCTGAAAATATCCTTAATGTGAATTATTCATTTAATTTTGTATTATGTAATGATATAAGGCTTGGTCCTTATATCAAGAGCATGTAACAATCTATGATTGACTATGGTTATAAAATAAATTATTTTCTATATTATAATTGACACATAACATAAATGAAAAAAATTTACATTTTATTAGTATTATGAATAAAAACTTTTGATGGTTTTATGAATAAGATAAATGTAAAATAATTTCTCTTATAATTAATTTGATTGTCCTTTGGGTTTTTTCTTTTTAGGAGCGTTGTTTTACGATGTTTCATTTTTGAAAATATTACACATTGAATGACTAATTTAAATTACCATAATTTAAATCATGAAATTAAGATCATATATATTCACTAAATCCATTTATAGAACCATAATAAAATTTTGGTAATGAAAAATGGAATGATTTACCCATGGAGGTGGTAGTCCACACACACATAAGAGAATATTTTATTTTTTCAATTGAATAGAAGTGGAATAGTTAATGGTTATACCATTAATATAATAACATTAGAAAATATTATTTATAATAAAATAATTATTTAAATTTTTTTTCATTTTTTTAGAGGAGTGTTGATGATAATGATAAATAAAGGATTTTAAAGGGAACTGAATACTTACATTGTGAATTTTGATATTCTCTTGATGTTTCCTTTAGAAATGAAATATATGAGGGACATTGATAAGGATAGTGGATTCAAGAAAAATGTTGATGTGAGGATAAAAAATATATAGGGGATCTAAAAGAATATTTTATTTCTTTTTCAGGTTAATTAAAAAAAATTGGTGTATCTTGAAATGTTTTGGAGTGAGATCTATTTATATGTGAAAAGGGAAATAAATATTTGAAAAAATATTTTATATAAGGGGTAAGATAGGAATTTTATGATATTTACCTTGGTATGAAATATTTATGAATAAAAATGATGATTATATTCATATATATAATGTATATTATGATATAACATATGAATCCAATTTTTTTAGATTTAATTCCTACAATTGATGAAATTTATTTTTACTATAATTGAATAAAAAAAGATTTTTAGTGTAAACTTTAAATCATGTTTTAAAATGTCAAGAATGATTTTATTAATTAAGAATTGTATTTTAAATTGATACATATTACATAAAAAATATATTTTTTATTTTTAAAATGTGTTTAATAAACGTTTAAGTCATACTTTTAATATAATTACATAGTGGTGTACTTTTTTAACAAAATTACTATTTTCCATATTCACCAAAAAAATGATCCGTCAAAATAAAAAATATCACCATAATAAAATATTAAAATTATTTTTAAAAAATAATATAATTTCATTAAATTAAATGTCTAAAATTTATTATTTTATGTTTTATATATGCAATATAAAAAAATATTTAGAAAAATAATCATTCATTTTCTTAGAAAATAAAAATTAAAAATGAATCAAATGGATTTGAAATATAAAATTTTAATTTAATAATTATCTTATTATGTCATTATATGTTGTAGTTATATATCCTCTCAAGATCATCATGTATCTTCTATGTATAAGGTATGCCCGGGTTGTAGTTGAGGGTAATGATTCCACTATAATAGATCTCATGAAAATATCAACGAGCTTGAATTTCTGTCACATATGATTTCTCTCGTTCCATAATTATTTTATTTTTTCTTGGTATTTCAGTAAGGAAACCCAGAGAAATATATATTCCCTTTAATGCATGGAAAATGTGTTTCATGTAGAAAATTTCCCTACATGATACCATTTCATTCAATTTTCTTAATATCCTTCATAATATAGTTGCCTATCATTTACTGTGTTAATTTATGGGTGAATTTAAGAAAGTCAATTATTATTTTAAAAAATCATGTGTTTTGTTTTGAAGTGGTATTTTGTGTAATGAAATATAATATACAAAATTAGAATCAATGGAAAATAAATTATTTATGATCTCTAGGTTTTTCATCAAATTTCTATTAATTTCAAAAAAAATTATCTAAAACATGAGTTCTATTGGTACATTTGAAATGACCATTAATAAATGATAACTTTTAGTGATCATTTCATTATAAATTAGGTTCTCAATTGTAATTTTCTAAATGTTTCGGTTTTTTAAAACACATTCATTTAAGGTAAACATCTTCTAGTATTGGACAACATACACTGTACATGATTTTGGGATAATTTCCCCAAATATATTGTTTTGGTAGTTTTTATAGTGAATATATGGGGAATGTATCCATAATTAGAGAAATTATATAACAATTCGTTTTTCCATGAAATTTTTTATTTTGGGGGATTTGTGATTTTTGGGTGTTTTACATATTCATTCCAGAACATGTTATTTATCATTGAAATTGATTATATATTTTAATAATAATTAGTTTGATTCTTCAAAGTTGATGCTTCTAAGGGAATTTTTTAATATTTTAAAATCCATTACTTTATTGGTTGGGATTTCCTAATTTCAATACTAGTTACCGAGTTATTAATTTCTGAAACTTAAAAAATATTGAAAATTTTCATCAATATCAGGTTTAGTATAGAGATTCTATTGTAATATTACCCAAAATAATAAGAAAGTTGAGTCCTTTAATATAATGTAAAACCATAAAATGAAAAAATGGACTTAAACAACATAAATGATCAGATTAATAATCATTTTTGTACTTTTAGCATATAATATCACTTTTAAAACAATATTTCACATGTCACATTATCATATTTTATTTTTAATGTGTTTTCACCTTACAATTAAGATCAATCACCATTAAACATATGCCATAAAATATATTAATTATAATCATTCAGGTCCACATTGTTAAAAGAAATTACAAAATCTAGAGTTTGAGGAAATAAGATGAGTTAAATATGATAAATAAAATATATATAAGTAAATAGAAAACCATATATATGAGAATCTCATAATTTACTATAAATTCAACATTAATGAGAATTTCCTTATATATAATAACACTCTAAACAAACACCTAGGTAATATATGATCGAACTAGTTCATCCAATAAATTATCACTAATAAATACCCATATTCTATAATAAGGGTTACTAATAAGTATAACCAATAGACAATAACTATCAATGAATAAAGTGTAAATCACTTCTAGGACACATTTTCAGAGTCCTAGATGAATTAAATATTCCTACAATATTTTTAATATATGATTCCTAATATTCTATATACCTTCACCTCACAAGCTATTTTTTTATGAAACAAAATCTTCTGGGTGTGTGTGTGGGGGGGGGGGGAGGGTTATTTCACACTTTTCTAAGTTATATTCCACATTATATGTATATGTTTTTTATTTCTTTTCCTTTTCCCTTGTTTCTTGGTATTTTTTTATTTCATTAAATTTATTAATTTTGACTATTTTTTATTTTAGAATGGTATTTTTATGTTTCATTAACAATTCATATTTTTATTATTAATACGATCAAGGTATAATTTTTTTATGATCTACATTTATTGTGAACATTCGGGATTTTTTTGAGACTCAAATTGGTTTTTGTTGTGATGGGAAGCAAATGAATAAGTTAAATGAAAGAATAAAAAGTGATTATGTTTTCTATGTTAAATTATGTTTACAATTAATATATAAAATTAAAAATCACATAAAATAATGTATATTAGGTGAGGTAGAGGATATTAATGATTTAAAATATTTTTTGAAGAATTTTTTATAACATTCAAAGTGAATTGTAATTTTTAATAATGTAATGTTTTTTAATGTGAAATACATTGAAGTCCATTATTATATATGATATTTAAATAGAGTAAAAAATTTAAAATGTAATAAAATATTAGATAATATATAATAACTCCTCAATGTTAAATATTTAAAATTACAAAATTTAAAAATCATACTAAATAGGTTATGTTTTTGTATATTGGATATATGTGTGCATATTTTTGGAAAAGTTTTTGGGAAACCAAATACATAATATTTTGTAGATATTAAAATATATAAAAGTTATTTTTATTTTTAAAATATTTTTTTTCTATTTTAATGAAAATAATCATGGTTCACATTAAACATGAAAATGGAATTATCAACCCTATGATATGTACAATAATTTTTTTTCATCCATATAGGATAATATTAAGACGTGTAAGAAACATAATTTCCAAAAAAAAAATTATAAGGTTAATATATTATATATGATATATATAAAATTCTATGAATCACAATAAATTTTGTTATTAAAATTATAAAAATTCTATAAAATAAAGACATATGATTTGAAAAATTTTAGGGATTTTAGAAAATATCATTATAAGATGAACGATTATTCAAAATAATAAATCAAGTGATTCATAAACTAATCTATCATGGTTTAAATATTCCAAATGGATTTTTTTAATCTCAAATATAAGATAATGATATCTAATATTAAAATTATTATTGTGTTCAGACAATGAATTTTTTGTTAAAAGAAGATGATCCTTGTTCCGTCCTGAGTAGATGTGATAATTGATCTTTAATGTTTTCTATGACCGAAATATGGTGCATACCATATAAGGATATACTATACTATGAATGATATTTCTTTTTAAGTATAACTTCTCTAACACTGCATGACAAATAAAATTATAATAATTTTTATCCATTTATTCACTTGGATAGATCCAATGACTAAATTAAAAGTTGAATAAGTGTAATAAGAAAAAAAATATACAATGAAATGATTTAAAAAAATAATTTCAAATATGATTCTATTATTCTATGTTAGATATATTAAAATGTATTATTATAAGAAATATGTGTGATTGTTTTGTAAATAAAACACAGAATATATTTTAAGAGTTTTATACATGATATAATAATGATATTGGATATTCTGTAGAGAGAACAGTGTGAGATAGAGAAATCACAATTCTATAAAAGTAGAATATGAAAGGGAGGACTATAAAGAATAAATAGAATAATAATATGATGGGTGTCTAAATCAGTGACACAATCATTATTCCTTTTAAACAAATATGTACTATGTTTTATTGTTCTAGGTTATTGTACCCAATTGGGTAAATTTTTTGAATCATGAATAAAATATAAACTCTACTCATTTGTATTCATCTTCTTGATACCAGTATATTTTATAATAATCATTAAATTTAAATCATATTATATAATTTCAATCCCTTTGAGTACTGCACCATTTATAATTATTTTACCTATTTAGTCTGTTCGTTGATGTTTTTAACAATGAGATAATATTTAATTAAATAGTTTTTAATCTTTTTAAAAAAGAAACATAATAATTATTGAATTCAACGGTTAACTCGCCCCATATATATGTCTTCCCACTAATGAACAGTTTCATTTTCATGTGGTATCTGAGAAATTAGAATTCTATAAATAATGATCCATTATTGAGAAAATATTTTTCAACATTTAGTGAATAATTATATGATTCTTATTTTAGATGGAAACCCCTAGTCTTTATTTAATGTTCATATGTTTCAATATTTATTATTAGTAATTTTGGATCAATTTGATGTTAAAATTGAAAGATTTAATCCATTTCCTAAAGGAAATATATTGAAATAAATTTACATAATGACATTTTATAATGATGTCCATACTCTAAATTCTTTTTTTAAACTCTTTTAGAGAATCGGTTTTTTAATATATAATTGGTCAAGACAACTATTGTAATATAATACAAACTTGGAAATATTATTCAACGAAATGAAATTTTTAGGTAACAAAAACAAAAATCTAATTTTTTTGATGTTTGAATAGCTGAAAATAATAGAATATACAACTATAGACAACTTCTTTACTCTAGTTAATGAAATATAATTTATTGTTATATTTTTTTAGAAAATATAGAAACTTCAATGGTTTTAGAGAATTTGTTTTAATTTCTTATAGAAATGTTTTATACAAAAGTATTAGAAAATTATTATCATGATATATGTAAACATAAGTATGTTAATTTTCAATAACTCTTATTATAAATAACATTTGTAAGGGTATGTTTCATAAAAAATAAAGGTAATCATGAAAATGAAATTTATATTAATTACTATAAACATGAGTGGCATTTGATTCAATTATTATCCAAAAAACGATTTTGGTTTAGAAGAAGATATTAAGAAAAATATTCCAAAACACATTTTACCGATTTCTTTTAGTGAAATAAAACGAAAATGAATGTTTTAGGGAAATCATCTACTAAATATTTACATATCAAAACCCATTACTAATTTTATATGATATAGATAAATGTTGATAGAATGATATGTTGGTAAGGATTAGGTTAAAAGGCCATTGATATTCTCTTTGAGTAATTTAACATAATTTGACAAACAGTATTTCTCTTAAAATGGTATAGCTATGAAAATGTCAAAATACATAAGCAGAAATTTCTAATAAAAATATAAAAATACTTATAATTGTGGAGAAGAAGTGGAAGTTGATACACTATGTGATATTGATGAAAATTTATTTATTTATAATGTGAAGGAGTAAGACTTCAAAAATAATTAATGGAGTGATGATAGAGTGAAGTAGAAATAAAATAAAATTTATTTTCAATCACTAACTCATGAAATTTAATTCAAATATCTCCAATTTGGAGAATTTGATTAAGAAAATTTGAATGCAAATAAATATTTAAGAAAAAAATATTTTTTCATGCTAATAAAGTTCAATGAGTATTTATAGTGATTAATGGCACAGGGAAGTTTCCTGAAGAAGAAAATAATAATATTATGAAATGAAATATAGGATTAATTTGATTTATAATGAGATTTCTTCTATCAAAATGAATTTTTTCAACGGTGAAAATTAATTAGACAATTACGAATTCGTCTTTATCAATTATATTCAACATGTTTGTGAATGTTTAATTAAAAATGTTTTTGAATCATATTGTATAGTAATATAATGATGAGCCTAATGTTTACCAATAAGTAGCACAATAAGAGGGTGAAGAATATCATTGATTTTTTTTTGCAGATATTTGTATATGAATTCATGGAAGATAAACATCAGATTTGAGAAAAAATAAAATTATTCTCTGAAAATATAAATTCTAGGAAAATTGATACAATGTTAAAAACAAAAAAAAATAGATTCTAAAATAGCTAAACAAATTCTTTATCAAATAAGAAATTATATATAGTATAATAATAAATTTAACATAAATGATCTATTATTGATAACTAAAGTATATAACAAATTCTGGTGTCATCATCTGGATAAAACCCTATTTTAATAGTTATATATGTATTTTATAGAAAAAATTTGTAATTATGGAGGATTTATTGCCATGAAATGAATTATTTTTGTTAATAACAAATACGGCCAGGATCTTTGAATTTTTTGGAATCCATGTTTGAGGGAAAGTTAACCCCCTCAATTGAGAAACATTTAAATGAAAATTGAAAATTCCAAATTAAATGTTGTTAGTAAACATCAATAATTAAAAGAGATTTTTAAAACACATGACCCAAAATATCACCATTCTAATGATTGTATCACTGTCACACTATCTGAATTCAATATTTATTTCAATACACACAATTAATACAAAAATAAAGAAAATATATAGGAAAATGATTTTTTTTATCAATGTAATACTTTGGCTTCTAAAATGAAATATTCTATGATTTATTATAGTGATTGTTATAAATTAAAGATAAGATATTTAAATATTTGGAATTATAATAAAAAATGAAATATAAACTGTAAAGACTTGGAAATTCCATGTATTTTTTTTATTTACATGGGAATTTTATGAGTATGTGAAAATTGACAGTGTGTGATTCTGAGGCCGGTGTTCCCACAATGAATTTATGAACATTTTTTTGGTGCATTCAGTAAATGTGAGAGCGAGTTTTTGTAATTTTTTTACCAGTGCTCGGAATTGAAATCAGAGGACACTGTTGAACTCGTAGTTTCACTATTCACTTAAAGAGACCCTCACCTCGACCGTACTAGGTCGAGGGTGGAATTTGTGTTTTCACTTTATTGTGGAAGAATAGAAAAATAAAAAAATTTACCATTTTTATTTTTCTTGTAACCAACTTTTTAATTCAATGGTGGGGACCACCCGAACCCTTCATTAAAGTGGGGGATGACCCTTATAATTCCACATTTAATTTTTCTAACACTACAATTAATTAATTGAGCCATTAAATTATTGTGCCAAGGTAAATTAATTGTAAAAACATATTTTAATTTAAGTTGTAATTTCACCTCTCGGGTTTTGGGAGGAATCGTTGGAAAAGGGTGTTCTTGGAGGAGTCTCATGAGGAAGAACAATAATCACCAAGGAGGAACCGTAGAATGAGGATCATCAAACAACCGACTCCATTGGAGGAGGCTTGCTTCGGGATCGACAAACGCCAATCTGTCTTCAACCACAGATAATCTCCAATGAAATATTCAAGGCTATGAATGTTTTTTTTAATACCTTTACAAAGTTCTTGACATCAATCTTTAATTAAAACATATATGCTGCTTTCTACCACTCTAACGCGGAGGGTGCGGGAAAATAAACATGGCCCGACCACTCCACAAATATTTTTGGTTATTGTTGTGTTCTTTGTGATGGAGGAAGATGATGACCAGTGCCGGCAACCGACATTAGTGGAGCATGGGAACGGTTACCGACACTCCGGTTGTTCGAGATGAAGGCGGCGGTGCGACCGTGCTGCCGAAGAAGAACCATGGCCAACACTCTGGCTGGCTGAACGAAGGGGACGACAGCACGCGTCCACACCACCCAATAGGGAAGAGTCACAACCTTGTTCCATGGTGGTGAGGTGAGGCATATCCACCTCAATGCTAGTCGACGGTTATGGAGCGGCGTGTGATCGAGTTGCACACGGATGTCTGGCCATCTGACCAGCCAGGGAGCTGAGCGGTCTGCAGCACCACGGGCCACCGCGGTCCGTTGCACCACAGGCCACCTAGAGGGCCGAGCTATACCTAGCAAGTCGAGTCGTATCCCGCGGGTCGGGTCTAACCCAGGGCCAGACTCGGGTCGGGCCAGGTTAACCCGAACCAGGTTGGGTCGGCCCAGGCCACGTCGGGCTGGGTCGGTCTGATCGGGTCGGACCAGACCCAGACCCCCTTCGACCATTTTTTTTCATTCGGCCATATCATGAGCTAGGGGTGCCCGTTTGACGAAGCGTATGTAGCTCTAGTAACCTTGTATCGAGCCAGTTCTTTTGTTATACCCCACATGAGTTTTGGATAAAGTTGGGGTATGGCCAGGTTGGATCGAACAAGAATCCAATCAGGGCCTCGGATCTAAAAGGTCAATATCTTACAGACCGATCATTCGATTAATGCACCGTTTTCATGTTGAAACCCCTTTTATGTGGTTGTTCTGTGAGATACTTATTCATGGGAATATGTGGCAGTTGGATTATCAAACTTTGTCTTGAAGAGAGAACCCTCTCGGAATCAAGAAATCTTAGTGTGGGAACCCTGTAGCTAGAAGTAAAATGAGAAATGGATCCTATGTGGGTTTATACTTTGGGATCCTATATGGGTCTGTGTTCGAGAGTCTCTCATATATCCTCTCTAGGAATCCACATGGGACTACTATTGCATCCTACGTGGGTATGCTGTATTAGGATCTTACATGGGTCTGATGATTTAGGATCCTACGTGGGTTTGTCTCTTAATAGAGTAAGATGATTCAGTAGTAACATCTAATCATCTTTGATACCATACCTAATTTATACCTAGTGTGAGATGAGTCCTTACATTTTTGGTAATACCTTTGTGGTATTATTCTGTTTGGCGTACCTTTTTGGTACTTACCTTCGTGGTGATACCCTTTTGATATTATTTTGTGTCACATACCTTTGTGGTACTTACCGTCATGGTATTCATCTATGTGGCATTACCTTTGTGGTACTTACACTTGTGGTGTTACCTTCATGGTATTCTTTCATATGTGGAACAGTTGTACCTTGGCAAAGCGTTGGGCCTTGTGTTTCCTTATGAATGAGATAGGTATACTTTATAACATTGTTATATGTATGGGAATATACCTAATTAGGGTTTTTAGTTTATTCCTTGCATTTTGGTTTATCCATTGTAGATTTTGTGAGACCTTTTGGGTCTCAGGGTCCCTATAGAGTGTTGTTAGACTCACCCCTACATGAGTTATGCCTGCACCTTGTTGTTTTTGCTGAAGACAATGGATAGTGCTGACTAAGGACAAGGGTATTAGGACAGGAGGTAGATTGAAGTTGGACCTTTTAAGAGGTTTACTATAGAGATGTCCGTTTCAGAGTGATACCTACCTTTTAGGTAGGATCCTTGGCGGGTGTTCACCAGATCTGTTCAACTGACTGGTACTTTCCAGTTTTTCTTGTACTTTCCAGTAGGGCATGTATTCTGGCCCCTTTTACATACAATACACATTCTTTTTACTATTCAGTTTACTCGTGTACGTATCTTGTCGTGTTCTTGGTTGTGTGAGTTTACAGGTTATAAAGACAATTTCTTCCCTGTTTTAGGGAATACGCCTTCGGTGCTAGTCACCAGCCCCAAGCCAATGGAAGGAGAGCTTGGGGAAGTCACGACATGGGCCCTGGGGGACTGGTCATGACATATTGGTATCATAGGATTCGATTCAACCATAGAACATTGGGCTCTGATCTTTTTAACAGCAATAGTGTTAAGTTTTGTGATTGTGGTTATTAGTTTAGGGAATCTAGTGTTGGTACGGGGACCGATGTATCCATACATCAGGACCCTGACTTTTGATTTCTATCTCAATGCATGAAAACACTAACTACGAGTGTGTTTTGAAATGTTTTCTTTTTGAACTCAATGAGTGATCTCACAATATATAACTTATTGACCAGGAAACACCTGTTTCATTTCAGGATGCCTCCACACAGACAGCCAGCAAGGGTTCCGAGTATAGTACGTGATGATATCCTACCGAGTGACGAGGCCTCAGTGCATGGCCCTTTATCAGTTGAGGCTCCAGTGGAGGAACTAACGGTACCATTACCCGTTGGGCCACCAATGCCACCAGCCCTATTAAGAGAGGTTGAACGCCACTTGAGTGCATTTCATGAGTCCCAACACCAGAGGCAACCAATGTTTATGGGTGATATGGACCCACATGTGTCTGAGGATTGGTTGGAGGTCATGGTGAGAGTCTTCTGACTGGTAGGGACACCATTTGATCTCATGGTGATCCTTTCCACCAGTTATCTATAAGAATCTATAGGTATATGGTGTATTTTGATTCTATAGGTTTGTAATGAGGTTACACTTCTCTAGGAATTCTTTTATAGCTTGTTTCATGAAGATTTTGTCCCATCGACCCTTCGCGCAGTGCGCATATAAGAGCTTCTTCATCTACAGCAGGGTTGCATGACTGTGGCTCATTACTCTGCGAGTTTCATTTAACTCTCATTCTACTCCACTCATATAGTGTGTGACCCATTCTTAAGGTCTCGAACCTTCGATCTGGGACTCAGGAGGGAGATCAAGGCTTCTATTATTTCACTCAGCATCCCAACACAGGTGGGGGAGTAAGAGAGAGCCCTCTTAGTGGAGAGTTTTCCTGCTGAGCAGTCACCAGCAGTGAGACCCACCACCATGGATCATGTAGTATAGTCTTCTATAGCTGGTAGTAGAAGGATGTCACATCGATCCAAGAGGACCATACCTACAGGTTGGTGACCGTAGGATTCAGGTTCGGTTGTTCGGGGCACCAAAGACATATCTATTTCTGCAAGGAGTAGGATCTGTTACACATGTGGCAGGCATAGTCACATGGCTCATGACTTCCCAACCTGCCATACGAAGGATCAGCAGTCAGTCGAAGGACCGTGCATGCTGAGATAGAGGTTCTATGGAGGAGTTTCGATGGGCGCATGCGGGCGTGGAATAAGAGATGGTCGTGTAGCTGGCAGTGGGCGAAGATTTGAGATGTTACCGCCACCACCACAAGGTGGCCCACCGTGACCACAAAAAGAATGAGGAAAGGGGGGAGCTCAGCTCCATGCATTTGAAGCCTACGACTATGGAACTCCGGTGGTGATACAAGGATATACATATGTGTCAATCATTATTTTATGGCCACTGCCCTCATTCGGAGCTCGAAGATTCTGGTGGAGTCGTTGGATGATCCTTACATCTAGAGACTCATACAGGATAGAATTAGATGATTACACAATGGTGATGGTAGTGTGAACATACTCTATGTGGAAAGTGCCTTGGCTGGGATCTCCTAGTAGTGGTGTCGAGGCCTTACGGCATCATCTTGGGAATGGGCTAGTTATATACAGTCCATGCTCAGATTGAATTTATTAGGAACAAAGTGCAGTGTGTCCACACTGATCGGACTAGGATTACCTTCACCGGTGAGAAGGGAGCATTTGCATTATATGATGGAATTACCCAGAGGAGAGTGCAGTTGATCACTCATCAGTTGGCTATCCTTACCCTCATAGTAGTTGATGTAGAGAGTCCAAGCTATCCTGAAGTGGTGGAGTAGTATGCAGATGTCTTTCAAGATGATGTTCCGGGTCTACCTC
The DNA here is from genome assembly GCA_963277665.1 of Viscum album. Lineage (NCBI taxonomy): Eukaryota > Viridiplantae > Streptophyta > Magnoliopsida > Santalales > Viscaceae > Viscum > Viscum album. The sequence goes on along the minus strand of OY728122.1, from coordinate 1,035,404,381 downwards.
CTTATATAGAGATAGAAATTTACATTGAATTGTACCCTGGGATGGAACCGATATCTACACTAGCATATCGAATGGCTCTCACGGAGCTTCGTGAGCTTCGGGTACAGCTGGAGGACGTAAAGGGTAAGGGGTTCATTCGGCCCAGTGTTTCTCTTTGGGAAGCCCCAATTATGTTCTCCAGGAAGGAAGATAGAAGATTGAGACATTGTGTTAACTATCGACACCAGAACCACGTGACCATGAAGAATAATTACCTGCTCCTAAGGATTGATGACCACTCCGATCAGCTGAAGGGAGAAAGATGGTTCTCGTAGATAGACCTCAGATCAGGCTATAACCAGCTCATAGTAAAAGACGAGGATGTGCAGAATACGACTTTCAGATGTCGGTACGACCATTATGAGTATTTGGTCATGTCGTTCATCATTTTCATATAGTTTTGGACACACTCCCAGAGCACCATCTTTATGGTAAGCTCTCAAAGTGGCAGTTCTAGATCCGAGAGGTTACCTTTTTTGGACACGTCATATCAGAGGCTGAAGTTGCAGTGGATCTTGTGAAGATCGAGGCGGTAATTTATTGGTTGCCACACATGAGTGTGACAGAGGTACGGAGTTTCATGGGTTTGGTTGGATACTACAGGAGGTATGTGCCAGATTTCTCTAGAGTTGCAGCACCTTTATCAACATTGACAAAGAAGGGGTAACCCTTCATGTGGTAAGAGAGATGTCGGTGGATCTTTAAAGAGTTGAGGTAGAGGCTGACAAGGGCCCCCATCTTGGGGATTCTAGAGGAGGGTGTTGGGTACATAGTCTACTACGACATAGTAGGGACCGGGCTCAGATGTGTCTTGATGTAAGAACTAGCAGTGATTGTATATGGTTCACGACAGCTAAGACATAATGAGTAGAAATATGCTACCCATGACCTGGAGTTAGTTGTAAATGTCTTTGCCTTGAATATGTGGTGACATTAAATTATGGGAAAATGTTTTATAGTCTACTTGGATCACAATAGTATTAGGTATATCTTCTCACAGAAGACTTGAACCTGAGACAACGGTGTTGGCTTGAGTTCCTCTAGGAAAATTACTTCAAGATAGTCTATACACCTTGGAAGGGGAACATTCTAGTAGATGCATTTAGTAGGAAATATAGTATACAAATCCTAGGTGAGGTGATGGATTAGGTGACCATTTTATGGATATCCTTTGTTGAACGAGATGGAAGAACATTTCATCCGTCTCCTACAGTCACTCCCTCACTTCTTCAGTTAGTTAGGGAGGGGCCGCATGGGGACACTGACTACAAGGCTAGACATTCATAGATATCCAAGGAACATTCACCTGATGGATTTTATGATGGTGGGGAGAACATCATTCATTTTCAGAGGACATACCATGGTACCAGTATTTCATCAGAAGGATGTGTTGTAGGAGTTCCACATATCCCCTCTATAGGGACATCCAAGAGTGGAGAATATGTACCGGGATCACTGACGACATCACTGGTGTCCAGGAATGAAGAAAGAAGTAGAGGAGTTTTTCTCTCGGTGCCTCACTTGTCAGCAAGTGAAGGAGGAGCATCAAGTACAAGAAGGCTTAGTACAAACTTTAGAGGATCTAGAGTGGAAGTGGGATGGAATATCCACGGACATCATCGAAGGAATTTCACATACATCTAGGGGTCATGATTCTATTTAGGTGATCGTCGACTGACTCACCATGTCGGCCCACTTCCTACCGATTAGAGATAAGGGTTCCGTAGAGATCTTGGGATGCCTCTATGTGTTGCAGATTGTGCGACTACATGGAGTACCCCCGATGATTGTCCCTGATCGTGATGAATGTTTCACTTCCCGACTATGGATGGGGTTTTAGGAGGCTTTCAGGGTACAACTTTGTTTGAGCATTTCCTTACATCCTCAGACAGATGGTCAGACTGAGCGGAACATTAGGACCCTCGAGGACATGTTGTGTTCTTGCGTCCTCGACTTCGGTCTCAACTAAGAGGGTCACGTGCCATGAATAGAGTTTGAATACAACAACATCTATCATTCCACCATTAGTATGGAACCTTTCGAGGCGTTGTACGACTGACCATGCAGATCACCTTTGTTCTTGACTGACATAGGGGATTCAACACTCACAGGACCAGATATGGTATGGGATACCACAAAGGGGTTAAGATTATCCCAGAATGGATGAAGACTACAAAGATTAGGTATAAGTCTTATTCTAATAGGATGCATAGACCTATGGAGTTCGATAATAGTGGCCACTCTATCTATGGGTATGACCTCGATGAGGTCTGTAGAGATTTGGTCGGGGCGGAAAGTTATCTCTATGGTTCATCAGACCATTTCAGGTCCTCAGTATAGTTGGCATGGTGGATTACTTCTTATCTCTTCTACCTCAATTGCACTGAGTACATGACGTTTTCCAAGTATACCAGCTGAGGAGATACGTCCATGACCCATCCCACATCATCAACCACAGTGACCTAGACATCGACAAGGGGGAGATGTTTTATGGATGTTCTATTGGAGATTTAGGATTGACAGGTGCAGGTCCTTCATGAGTGGTCGATTCCATTGGTGCGTGTGCATTGGTAGCACGAGAACCTCAATGAGAGCACATGGGAGGGGGAGGCTCATATTCATATTCCGTACACCCACTTGTTTTCCTAGATTTTGTGATGAGGATTTCGGGGAGGCAAATCCCAAAGGTGGGGAAAATGTAAACACTCGGAAATTCCATATAAATTTTTTAATTACAAGGGAAAATTAAAACTTTGAGAAAATTGATGGCACGTGATTCCATGGCCGATGTTCTCGGAATGAATTTCTGAACATTTTTTTTGGTTATGTTCAGTAAATGTGCGAGTGTGTTTTTGTAACTTTTGAACCAATGCTCAGAATTGAAATCTGAGGACACAGTTGAACTTGCAGAACTGGTATTTGCTTAAAAAGACCTTCACCTCAACCGCAGTAGGTAGAGAGTGGATTTTATTTTTTCACTTTTTCGTGGAAGAATAAAAAAAATAAAAATATTTAATATTTTAATTTCTCTTGTATCCTCCTTTTGAATTCAATGGTGCGGACCACCCAAAACCTTTATTAAAGAGGGTTAAGACCCTTATAATTCCCCAATAAATTTTGTGAACTCTCAAATTAATTAATTGTGCCATTTAATTATTATGACAATGTAATTTAATTGTAAAACCCTATTTTAATTTAAGTTGGAATTTCACCTTTTGGGTTTTGGGGGGAATCGTTGGAAAAGGGTGCTCTTGGAGGAGCCTCTTTAGGAAGAAAAATTATCACCAAGGTGGAACTGAATAATGGAGTATCATAAAACAAGCGGTGTCGTTGAATGTGGCTTGCTTCGGGATCGAAAAATGCTAATCCGTCTTTAAACGCAGAAAATCACCAATGAAACATTCAAGTATGGGAATATTATTTTGAATAACATTACCCCATTATTGAAATCCATCTAGAATTAGGAACATCTATATTTCTCGGTACTTCTCTAATGTAGAGGGTGCGGGCCAAATAACAAGGCCCGACCACTCCGCAAATCATTGTAATTTTTGTTGTGTTCCTTGCGATGGAGGAAGAAGATGACCGGTGCTGGCGACCGACATCGGTGGGGCGTGGGAACAGCGGCCGACACTCTGGCCGGCTGAGAAGAAGGTAGCGGTGCGACCGTACCGCCAGAGAAACATTGCGCCCCATCGGCCACGACCGAGCAAGGGTGACGCCCAGCACTCCGAACTGCCCCACGACGGGGATGGCGGCGCACGTCTGTTCCACCGGTCATAGAAGGGTCACGAATTTGTGTTGTGGCGGCGTGGCGAGGCATGGTCGGCTTGACGTCGGTCGCTGGTGATGGTGCAATGAGTGACTGTGTCGTGCGGGGATGGCTGGACATCTGGGCATCCAGGGAGCTGATATGTTCTCCCTAGTGAACCGCACCGCGGGCGGGCCAGTAGGTTGGGTCGCGCCAGCGTGCTGAGATGGACCAGGCAGGCCAGGCCTGACCGAACGGGCCAGCATAGACCCAGCGGGATGGGTTAGATAACACATGTCAGGTCCAACCCAGGGCCTGAACTGGGTTGGGAATGGTTGAACCGAACTGGGTTGGGTTGGCCTAGGCAGGGTTGGGCTAGGTCGGTCTAACTGTGTCGGACTGGACCTAGACAAACGTCAACCCTTTTAGTTCTTTTGGAAATATCTTGAGCTATGGCTGTCCATTTGATGAACCTTCTATGGCACCAGAAACCATGGATTGAGATAGTATTTTATGTATACCCAAGTTGAGTATTGGATAAAGTTGGGGTACAGACGGGTTGGATCGAACATGAATCCAACCGGGCCCTAAAATATAAAAAACCAATAACTTATAGACTTGGCCTCTAATTAACGCACTGTTTGACGCGTTGAGACCACTTTTATGATGCGTTCCTTTGAGATACATCTTTGTGGGACTACGTGGCAGTTGGATTATCGACCTGTGCCTTGAGGAGAAAACCCTCCCATAATAAAGCAATCTTAGTGCGGGAACCATGTAGCTGGTTGTAACATGAGAATGGGATCCAATATGGATATGTGCCTTGGGATCCAATGTGGGCCTGTGTTCGAGAGACTCACCTGGTCCACTTTAGGAATCCACGTGGGACTACTCTAGGATCCTACATGGGTGTCCTGTATTTGGATACTACATGGGTATGATGATTTTGGATCCTGCATGGGTATGATGATTTAGGATCCTATGTGGGTCTACCTCTTAACAGAGTAATATGATTCAGTAGTTATATCTAGTCATATTTGTTACCTTACCTATGTTATACTTCGTGTGAGATGAGTCCTTACCTTCATGGTAATACCGTTGTGGTATTATTCTTTGTGGCGTACCTTTGTGGTACTTACCTTCATGGTGATACCTTCATGGTATTCTTCTGTGTGAAGTACCTTTGTGGTACTTTCCTTCAGGGTGATTCCTTCGTGGTATTAATATGTGTAGAATTACCTTTGCGGTACGTACCCTTGTGGTGATACCTTTGTGGTATTCTTTCCTACGTGGAACAATTGTACCTTGGCTAAGAGTTGGACCATGTGTTTCCTCATGAATGAGATGGGTATAATTTATAACTTAGTTATATGTATATCCATATACCTAACTAGGGTTTTCAATTTATTACATGCTTTGTGGTTTATCCTTTGTGGATTTTGTGAGACCTTTGAGGATCTCGGGGTCCCTACTGAGTATCGTTATATTCACCCCTGCATAGGCTATCACCACACCTTGTTTTGTTTATTGCAGATGACAGACAATGCTAACTAAGGATGAGGGTACCAGGACTGGAGGTAGCTCAGAGGTGGACCTTAGACAATGTGTACAGTAGAGACGACCGTTTGAGAGCTGCACCTACCCCTCATGTAAGAACCATGGCGGGTGTTCACTGGTGTTGTCTAACTTATTTTCACTTTCTATTTTTCCTGTACATTCAAGTGGGGCTTTTATTCTGGCCACTTTTAATTATAGTGCACACTCTTTATACTATTTAGTTTACTCGTGTTCATATCATGTTGTGTGCTTGGTTTTGTGAGTTTATAGGTTATAAAGGCAATTCCTTACCAGTTTTAGGGAATACGCCTTCAGTGCTAGTCTCCAAACTTTGGCCTTTGGAAGTCGGGCATGGGGTAGTCACATCAGGGGCCCTGTGGGATGGTTCATGACATAAACTCTTTGATCCTTGTAATTTATGTATCACATAAAATAAAATAGTCAGCACAAAAATTATAGGAAAGATTAAGTATAAATATAGGAATAATAAATATTCTGATGGGTTAACAAAAATTTTGTAATAATATCTCAGTTATGTGATGAATTTAATGATTATTTTTTCCAAAATTATGGTTTCTTAATAATGAGTTTGAATGATGTTTGTTAATTTACAATAGGATAAAAAATAATGAGAATTTTTTCTCAGGTTGGTGACACTCAAAATTTATGCTACATAATCATAAAATAATAAAATCAATTTTGGAATAAAAGGATTGGTCATATTAGGAAAAGGAGTATGAGAAAGATTACCCAATTAGATAATGTGCATAATATTACTCTTTAGAATATAGAAAAAAATGGATGTGGTCTACCTGTTATAATTGGATGATGGTAAATTATTTTCAAAAGAAAGCTAAAATTCAAAAAAAAAATTTATACAAATTCATCAAAACATTTGTGGGTATATGTATAGTTAATAAAAAATTGGAAATAATTATTTATTTCCATTATTAATGAATATAATTGTATCACATTAATTATATTTATTAAGAACAAGTTAGTGCTCTATAAATGTTCTAATATATTAGAGGAACTGTTGAAAAGAATTATTATTTCTCCTTGAAAAGTATCCAGAACAAAAATAGTAAATAATATAAAAGATGATGATTTTAATAATATATGTAGAACCATGGAAACCACCATGAACCTACTTAATGAAAAATGACACAACATAAACAATACTATTTAATGAAATATTTATTTTTTGGAGGAGATGGCTCATAGCATGATGGAAGAGGATGAAAATTCATAGCATTTCAAGACAAAATAAATTGGTGTGCTAGTTTACATTTCAGATAACATTCTTATAGAACCAATTAATATGTGTAACTCTATGATATGTATTATAAGAATTCTATATTTTGAAAATAATTTTTTTGAAATCCCATTTATTATCCTTGGAAATAGTGAAAACTATGGAACATTTAGGTCAATGTAGTTGATGAAAAATAAACAATTTTTTCATCCTAGTTAATGAAAATATTTCAACTACAATAATGAGAAATGGAAGATAATAGATAATAAAAATTTAATGTCTTTGTAACAATCAATGAATGATATAACAAAAAAAATAATGTCTCATAAATGATGATGTCGAATTTGTTTTTCTTGAGAATGGGGATGACGTTTCATTAAAAATTATAAAGTAGTCCTCACTAAATATGGTGATCCACCTATTAATGTCTTAATGAAAAACCTAATTTTACTCATTCTGGGATGTTGAATTATCTTTCACCCAATTATTTTTTGAGAATAGGGTTCTTAGTTTTAGAAAATATTTACTTTAAATATAATAAAAACACCTCTTTATTTCTGCATGTCCAACCATTTTTTTGACATAGGATTTATAGAATCAATGTTGGAGTTGTTCTATGAATGAATAATTAAATTATATTATAAATAATGTAATTTGGTAGTTTCTACCAAATCCATAAAACAAAAATATTATTGAAATGAAGCTTGTGTTTCAAATATATATTAATGAATAGGTGGATGTTGAATTAAAAAATGAATTGTTTTTGTGAATAGGGTACCCCCAAGTTGATGGAATTCAAGTTTATAAGATCATTGAACAAGATTCTATTCTTTGAAACGTTAATATATTTATTTTCATTACATATCATGGTTAATACATGATCATCCCAAAGAATGTAAAGTCTACCTTGCTCAATAGGGAGTTGGAAGAAGAAGTGTATATTGAGAAAACCAATGGTTTATGTCAATTGGAATATGAATGTTAAGTTTTTCAGTTAAAAATGGATCCATATGTGTTTAATAATATTTAATACCATGTTATTGTTTTGAATTATTTCATTATGTAGTTGAACATCAAGCAAGAATGAATAGGAAATAACATCAATGTTAAAAAAATTCAAATTATTGTCTCTTAATATTATTGTCTTTGTAGATGATATCAGTTTTTTTTGTAAATTAATGAATATTGGATATTTTTTCATTTGAGATGATGATGTTTCAATAAATGTATACTCTTATTGAAATGAGAAATTTTTGGGTCGTCAAAATTCTTCCATGGTAAGATCACATCATTCTTTCTCAAGCTAAACATGATGGGGGAAATTATGATTAACAATTATTAGAGGATTCGAACCCAAATAATAAATTAGTATCAATGGGTTAAATAATATATTAGAATGAAAATGATAATTATGTTGAATCAAGAGTATTTTGGAATCTTCTGAGATGTTTTATATGCCTGAAAACATCAATTTCAAAAAATATATATGTGGTTAAATTTTATACACCGTATCAAAGATCCAGAAAATGTGTCTCATTTCATTATTCTATAGATAATAATCATGTATACTGGATTCACAATAGACTATGTAGTTATATATTAGAGTAATGGATATCTATATATATATTCAATTATCTAGTCATTTACATGTCTAATGATAACATATGATGAAGTCCTAATATTTATTAAATGTTTTGTATGTTATATTACAATGAAACCAAGAATAGTTACATTGAGTAAAATTAGTGCATAATATTTAGATATAACTCAATCCATAACCCAATGGATGCGCACGAGATGTCCTTTGGAAAATTTTAATATGGAAGTAAAATTAAAACAACTTTTGTGTTGTTATAATTATAGTGTGATAAATTTAATATGAAAGTTGGTGAAACCTTATTTATCTATGTACAATAATAAATATATCACTTTATTAGTTATCATATTGAGGAAAACATAATTTAGATGAAATTTATTCAAATAAATAATAAAATATAAAATATTTACACAATGTTACTACCAAAGGATATATTTAAAGTATTTTTGATGATGATATGAGTTCAAAATCATTAAACGAAAGGTCAAGGTGTTGTGATATAATCACCTCTCTTACTAGTTTTTAGGATATTATAATCAATGGGTGATAAATAAAATATATATCTTTGTTCATGTTTAATATTTTGTTTGTTTACAAATGGGGCATTCATATTAAGGGATAATAAAAAAGATATTTTATTTACTAAATTTGGATATATCTTTTGCATGTAGTGAGAATTTAATTAAGAATATTTTTTAAAAGTGGAAAGATAAAACGTCAACATGTGGTTTTGTGGGTTGTATAAGTTTTTTTTTTCATTTTTGAACAACATAATCATATATGGTTATCTTGTTTTTCAAAAATGGTTACAGGTTTTTGGGGGGATTTGATAAGTTGAAGGAGAATTTATTAACAGTTGTAAATAAGAGGAATTAGAGTCTATGAATAAGGTGATGTAATTTCAATTTTATGGAAAATTTTATTATTATTTATTTTTTAGTGTTCCTATATAATTTTTAATCATCTTGACTAACAATATTTTATGATATTAATTTTTATGCACATTTAATGAGGAAATAAATGATGTTCAATGGTTTCTTATAAAATAAAAATTGCTATATTACTATGATTATGGTTTATATTTAGGGTAAGATATAATGTGGTTGAGAACATGGGGAATATAACTGAGACTGAATGGGAGTTTATCATCATGAAAAGGTATGGATGGAGTAAAAATAACAATGAAAAATTGGAATGTTAATTGTTAAGTATTTTTTTAAATAAATAAATAATATTAGATATATATATATATATATATATAATAAATATTAATGAATTGGTGAAGGATGATAATGATTTGGTAGGAGTTTTGAATAAATTTTTATTTGATTTGAATAAATTTAGTAATTTTATAAATCAAGTATATTTGAATATGAAAATTTTAAAATTGCATCTTTATATATATATAGAAACATGTTTAATAAACGTGGGTATTACATCTTTTTAGATGATTATTTAGAAAATTACAAAAATACATGCTCGGGGATTGTAATTGTTTAGTTTATTTTGAATCATGGAAGATATTATTATAACATAGTGGAAGATCATCAATTTTTCCCAATAAAAACATCCCCTTTAGTAGTTCTATTGAAATCCTTTCTCCAGAAAATGGGGAATGGAAAATTTAAAAAGGGGTGGTCTTAGATGTTCAATAAAGATAAACCAGAGGGATACAAATGCATTACGTGAGTATAAATGTATGGGAACATGGATGTAATATTTTAATATAATACCCTTCATATCAATTATCATATACATGAGTCATGGAATAAATAGTGGATTCTCATAATACATTAATGAAAAGGGAATAAAAAGTATAATCATTTAAATCATAACATATGATTAGGATATAGAATTTTTTCTAGAAAAATAAAAATATAAAAATGATTCCCATAGTAGTCAAAGAAACACTTACAGGGGCATATTAGTTGTATGGGTTGACTCCCCACACCATCTTGGTTGTCATAGTTCTCTCCCACAACCATATTAGTAGTCAAGGGTCACTCTGAAGACTACCTTACTGGAAAAATTCATTTACTAAAAAAAGATCACCCCTCGTTCAATCCATGTCAATCTCATGAAATATAAATTGTTACCCAAAAAAATTTATAGGGATATAGGTCCACACAATCTCATAATGAAAGCATATATATGTGTTTCACTAGATCATAAATAATCATTCCATAACCCATGAAATGAAATGGGTATCATAAACATATACATATATCATGACCTATGAAAAAGATAAATGGTACATAACCATTTCATCAAAGTATAACCTATTAAAAGAATTATGTTTCTTAATTATATGACCCATAAAAGCGAAATATCTTTCACTAACATATAACCCATGAAATAGAAATGGGTTTCATAAACATTTAACCCATAAATAAAAAAAGGGTTTCATAAACATATTACCCAAGAAATTGAAAAAGGTTTCATAAACATCATGCAAAAAAAACATAAACCATTCATAGAAAATAATATGAATGGATCCTTCAGATCATATGCTCAGAAAAAATATGTGATTCATCAATTTATGTCATATTAGATGGAAAATAATTTTAAAATTACTTTTAAACATATTTATTTTGGAAAATATTATTTCATTGTTTTAAATTGCCTTTATTATAAAAATAATAACTTTTGAAAACCATTTTCATTGAAAATATACCTGAAAAGTTATAGAGTATTCTATAAATAAATTTAAACCCGATTCTCTGAATACAATAAATGGAATAGTGAAAACATTTTGAAAAAATATTTCTTTGAAAATACATTGAAACTAATAAACAAATCTAGATATATATTTGTTAACTATTTTCATTGAATATAAATTGAAAAATAATAAGTAATTCATGAAAACAATTGGAAAAAATGTTCACTGAACAAACATTTAAAAATTATAAAAAAGCACCGAAACATTAGAAATCATATTTATTTTGAAAATAATTTTAAATCATATAATGAATCATTGAAAACAGTATGAATAAATTTTTATTTTAAAATTATATTTAATACATATAATGAAGTAATGCCAACTTTGTTATAATATTATTCTTTTAAAATTCTTTTAAAAAATTTCAATAACTCATAAATACATTTTTAAAATATTTTCCATTTAAAATTTATAAATGAAACCTAAAAACATTTTCTTCAATAAAAATTTAATAAATATTTTTGAAAACATTTTCAAAACCATTTACCTTGAGATCTCTTAAAACAATCATTGAAATGTTTATATTGTAAAATATTATTATTATTTTAAGGTATTCAGAAACCTCTTCTTTAATCATACATTAATTTGGTTTTCTAGGGGTTGTTTTGGGGAAAATATTGAGATTTTCTTTAAATTCTGTTCTAGTTCATATCCAGTGCATAGTTTACCCAAACCATGTGCCATGTTAGTAAAGTCTATGAAAACCAAGACAATGGGTTTTTTCATAGATAGTGGAATATTTTAAAAACCATGAACACAACTAAGAGAAACTATGGATCCCATTTTAAATCAGTGCATGGATAGGTTTAACAGTTCGGTCTAACTAGGCGTCCCATCTTATCTAACTATGTGCATCGGTTTTTTAATACCAAATATAGTTATAAAATCCTAAAACGTCGATTTTGGGCGCCCGGTGGGATGGCACAACCCCTACAAAGTATTTCTTATTCCATAGGAGATCAAAAAAATGGTTTATGTCCCCTATGCACCCTTCCACAAGAGAATTGATGCTTGGATAACAAAATTTGATCTTCTCCCAGTTAGTTTCCTCTTCCCATTCTCTTCTCCCATTTCCTCTCTTCTCCTCCCAATGGTTTGGTATATCACCTTACTATTGGAAGATCAAATAAGATTATTTTAAATTCATGGACCTTGGTTTTATTCTCAAATCTTTTAGACAACGTTATTCATTGGAAAATCTATATTAGGGTTTAGAGCTTCAAGATATTTTGATCTCGTGGTAGGTGGTTCCAATTGATTGGATAATTTAAATAACACTAATTTTTTTGATTATTATTCAATTATTTATTCAAATTCATATTCTTGAAATAAATTTAAATTAATTTTTTAAAACCCCAAATCCATTAAATTGAGGAATTTGTATTGGAAATAGGATTTTGGTGTGAAATTTTGAAAAAAAAGCCCACAATTCAAATGATTTGGGTTGTGTTTATGAATTTTATGGAAAATTGGGGAATTTAAATTATTGAATTTATATTTTTGATGTTAAATTAATGGAATTTAATTCAAATTTGTAATTATGAAAATGGATTAAATGGTTTGGATATAATCTTTTGTGATTTATCTTGGAAAAAGGAATATTTTCATTAAAAATATGTCTTGGTTTTTCAATTTATATTCGAATAATTGAAATGTGAGAATGGGATTAATTATATCTTAAACTATTTTTAAAGTAAATTTCTCACCGTTGTTTGTTTATTAAATAACATGCATTCCTCAGTAGTTATTAGTTATTTGGGATAAATGTCTTTGATTTAAAATGTTCTAAAATAAAATTATAGCACATCACATACCCCATTGGATAAGGATGAAGTCCATTTGACTATTATTGAAGGGGACATCTGTATATTGATATTTTTTTCTCCCCTTGGGTGTGTGAAGTCCAATAGCCTGGAACTATCATAAATTTTGGTAGATGACCATGTTTCTCATTTGATTATATTTATTAAATATAAATGTTTTCCAATGTTTCAAAATTGTTTTATATTCCTTTTGAAATTATAAAAACTGTTTTTAATTAAATTGTATATTAAGAAATTTGATTAAATTATTTCCTTCATTTGAAATGGAATCATGAGTTTTTTAAATATTTCTTTATTTTACAAACATTTTTATTTAAAACATAATGATTTATTTAGTTAAAAAAATTATGACATATTATTATGGAATCCTTAGAGGGACTCTAATTGGATTTTAACTCAACCCCTTATTATTCCTTTGGGTTTCCCTAGAGTACCACTATAGTGGTTTCTTTAGGGGTATATCACCACTTAGATATAGTTCTACATGTTTATTTGAGGACATGTTGGGTTGTGTCCATTGGTATATAGACAATTATCCTATGTTTCTAGTAGATTTTTATAGTACATTGGGTTTTAATTCATATTTAAATTTTGTTACATTTATTCATATAGAGATTATCGTGTATGTATACTGACTTATTTATCTTGATTATCTTATGTTGGTGGAAAATATTCTTCCACATTTATTTTGTATGATTCTAGATATTAAAAGATAACCAACGGGGACTAGGAAATCCGTTATGGTCATTTCATAGTTGGTTTAGTTATCAGGTTATCAGGGTACATGGTAAGGTTCCTGAAAAAGTGGTTTCAGAGGTGATGGTTTTGCATCTTTCCTTGATGTGAATATATTGTTCTATTGTGTCGTTAGGACATAAGAGGTAGTTTGGATTATGTTCCTAACTATCTCTCACTAAAATTGACCTCAATTCCATTAGTATGTATTAGGAAAGGAAAAATGAGTATTTGTTCTAGTCATTTACCTACATTTGATTGGGATATATTGGAATTAAAATCTATTTTATCAATCTATTGGGATTAATTACTCTTTTCTCAATTTGATTGTTAAATTTGTTATCATTCATGTTTTTTTTGATGTTTTGTAGCATGATGCCTCTATAAAGATGGGGGGTTTAAACCTTGGAGGAAGCTACTATTGAACCTTAGTAAAAAAATACTCTATAAGTTCGGATCCTTGTTGTGGTGATTTTTTGTACTTTCCATGTTCTAGGATAGACTATAACACCAGTTCACATTCATGCTCTAGCTTTGGAACCAAAGGGGGTTGTTTTACAGAATAAGTCACAAGATTTACTTCTCAATAAGCCACCACAATAATGGTCTCAAATCATACTCAAGAGTTTGGGTAATGTTTGAGCAAGATAAATCATTGGTTTTGATTCTTGGAGATAGGTAACGAAATAATAGTAAAGTGTGAAACCTTTGTGATGGATGAATCCAGTAGGGGATGGTGGGACCCTTTGGCTATGGCATAAAATCATGATGGATTAGAGTGGGATGACATCAATATTCCTTTAACTGAATAAATCTATCTATTTTCAATGTCGTTGTCCAAGGAAACATTGTTTTTAAAACATTAGTATTCTAACTAGATCACCAGAGTGTATGAAATATGCATTTTTGAGACCATGCTGTTTGAGCCTGAGATAATTTCAAATGTGAAGATGAAGGATCAAAGGTTCAAGTTGGGACTACGATCTAATATTCATTCACAGGTTTTCTTCCTGAAGCTTGCTTCATGTGAAAATGTGTTGGATAGAGTGATGATGGTCAAAATGGGAATGGTTAGAACATCAAGGTTTCCAATATATTATTTTTTCTCTTAGTGGTAGTGTGTACTCCTATATGGGAATGAAGAAGCATTATTATTCTCATGGTTGTTCTGGACATGATTGCTTTTATAGAATTCATGTAGTTTCTAGAAGAGGTCATTTGGTTTTATACCAGTGTGTAAAGTCATGGAATTAATAGAGGGTTTCCACTGAGACTCTCAAGTAATACAACTCCTACAAACACTTGGGAAACCTACAGATGTTATACCATTTCTTTTCCACCCTATGTACTTCCATGGGGGAATCATTACTTTATAAAACTATATATCAATCAAATGATTCCGATATAAAAGGGCTCCAATCATAGACATCATAAATGAATCTTCTTAAAATAGCATATAAGTCCCAACAAGTAGAAGATATAGGATTATTGACTATGAGAGGTTTCATTACTATATCTTCATCATTATTTACTACTCTCTTTTATATGGGTTTATCTCATTCGTTTATTTCTACATGTATTTTAAATCATCTAAAATATCTAACGAAAACTTTTTCTTATGTGATAGATATTAATAAATCCCTTTGTATGAAGAGAGAGATGTTCCATTATATTCCAAATTATGCTTTACCTCTATTAGTTATTAATCTTTCTAGAGTATTATGGTTCTCCAGTTGAAAGTGATTGACCTAAAATTTTGGATTTTTTGACTCATTTCCAATAAATCCCAAATTGATTTCTATCTTATATAGGCATCCATTACCACACCTGAGGGGTTTTTGGAATATTTTAAAGAGAATGAGACCCATGGTTGATTACAGATGGACTATATTATCGGGAGTTCGATATTAGGTTATCTATGTTCACCTATTATCTAGTGTGGAATATTTCAACAGGGATATTCCCCAAATTGTTTTGGAGTTTCTCAATATTTTTCCTTCTGGATTCTCAGGGATACTATCAGTAACAGAAATAGAGATCAATGTCGATTTAGTACTCGGTTCTTAACCAGTTTTAGTTCCTTCATAACTAATTGAACTAGATGAGATGAAATGGATGAAGGCTTAGTTGGATGATCTTATTGAGAAAGAATTCAAACACCGTAGTGTGCCGCATTGGACAACACCGATTATCTTTGCTAAGAAAGTTGTTCATTCATTTCTCCTATGTGTTTATTATTGTTATGTAAATCAGGTTATGGTAAAGAAAAAATATCGTCTTCTACAGATTGATAATCTATTTGATTAGTTTAAGTGTGATATGTGGTTCTTGATGTTTGATTTTCAGTCTGTTCACCATTAGATATAATTAAAGAATCTCACATTCTGAAATCCTGCATACGGAGTAGGTAAGGTCATTATGAGTACCTAGTCATGACCTTTATTCTTAATAGTTATCATGTATTTTTCATCGATTTAATGAACGTGATTTCTCATTTGTAGCATGATGTGTTTTATGTAGTCTTGGTGGCTGAAATCAAAGTTTACTCTATATCTAAAAAGGATCATATGTGTCATCTTAAAGATATTATGGAATTGGTGAGAAATCACATACATTATGCCAATCATTAAAAATGTGATTTCTGTATTTGGGAAGTGATTTTATTTGGTCATATGGTGTGTCAGCAAGGAATATATGTAGATCCTAAGAAGGTGGGGCTAATATGGCTTGGGAGAAACCATGAACAATCTTTAATATTCAAGGATTCTTGGTTTTTCTTGGTATTATCACCACATTATAAATTAATTCCCAAATTCAGTTTATCCGATGACAAATCAATCTTTGAAGGGATTAATGTTTTGTTTTCATGAAAAATATAAGAATTACATTGCCGTTATAAAACTCATTTTGACTACTATTCTAGTTTTTACTCTTCGAGATGTTGATCCGGGATATGTGGTCTTATGTGAGGCATTAGGTTCAGGGAATTTTTGATGTTGGGAGATCATGTCATTGCATATGGATGTCATCAACTTAGTCCACAAGAGAAGAATTGTTGGACCGAGGACCTTGAATGTGTAGTTGTGATGCATGTGCTTATGAGTTGGATGAATTTCTATTATGAAGAATAGATTACCTTTTTTATAAAAAAATACAATGAGTTATGTTTTATTAACAAAATTTAATCTTATGTTAGATGAATTCGGTGGGATTCCTTCAATATTTCTACATTGACATCACATATACCCTGGGGAAAGGTAATTTCATTATAGATGATTTGAGCAGGAAATAAATGAACCATCCCATAAAAACAATCATTTGAAGAGTGTAACATGATAACATAGTTTTCAACATTTAATTTTGGATTCTATGAATGTAACACCCCATGATTTCATAGTATGTTATCTTTTTATGGTAATTCAATAGCTTGTGGTACATGAAACAATGAGTTCAAGCTCATTAGGACCAATCGAAATAGCCATTTAAAAAAAGGTTGTGAATAGAATTAACAAAAATTTTAATTTAATATATATATATATATCCTATATAATTTTAACATTCATTTTTTGTGTTTCATATACATAATATAAGTAAAATTTCGATTTTTTCCGAAAAAAGATGTATTTTTTAAAAAATGTAGTTTTTAAACATTTTAATAGAGAAACCTTTTTAAATCCAAAATTTGACACTCTTATATATTCAATTTAATGAAATTAATTTTTTCTTTAGAAGGGGTACATAAAATTTTAGTTTAGATAATTTTTTGGTAGTTTTTTGATAAAATTCATATTTTGATGAATAGTAAAAAATACTAAATTTTAGTAGAAAACATGTTTTTTAATAAAAATAATTTATAGTGTAAAATTATACAATTGAGTGGTTTCAAAAAAACAATTGTATTATATTTTTACCATTTTATATAATTTATTTCATTATATGTAATTTCACATTTAAATTCGACATAATCACATGTCAATCATTTAATAATTTTTACTTCTTAAAAAGATACGTTATAGTTTTAACAACAGAAATTAATTTTAAATTAATTAATGTATCTTCTATGTTTTAAATTTTGTAAAATATAAATAATTTAAAATTTTGTAATATCAAAATTATCTTTGGGTGATGTTTTGGTATTTTTCGGAAAACATTAAATTTTTTATGAACACTGAAAAACACAACACAGTTGTTTAAAAACTGACATTTTATTAAAATAATTAATATTTATATTTATATTTATTTTAATGTAAAAATATATTCATAACACCTATATTAGTCTAATGTAATTCATTAGAGTCATTTTATAATAAAATTGGACATATAATATTTTATTGAACAAGTTTAACGTCTTTTTACCCACCTTCTAAGAACATTTACCCACCTTCTAGGCACCACTGCAAATTTGTATAAAACATAATTTTTCTGATTCTATGAATTGAATACCAAAAATACACGAGACATTATTGAAATCATTATGTAAAATGAGGTTCAATAGGATGAAACTAATTTTTGGTGAATAGTAACTTTTGAATTTTATTTACCACGATTAAAAATAAATAAGGTAATTAAGGTACATATAATATTAAAATTACCAAAATACATGTCCAAATTATATAGTATAGTTATATTTCTACAAAAATAAACTTTATGACAAAAATATTATCTTTTTGATCCATTTGGGTTAGACTAAGACATCTATTATATTTTATTTAATGGATAGTTAAAAGTGTTAAATTCAAAAATTAATATCTAAATAATTTTTAAAATAGAGATACACATTAGATAAATCCGACTAAAAATATTCATTTCATAGGTAAAATATTTACTACATCATGGTATTTTATTTTTATTTTTTTAAAATTAAATAATTTCATTTATTTATGACATAATGATGATTCAATAATTACCATATTAACGAATGATAAAAATAATTGATATTATAAATATAAAAATAAATGTAAATTCAGGCTTATGATGCCATAAAATAATTTTCTAGGTTAATATAACATGTTAGAGTTTATTTAATGTATTTTTTGAAATAATTAACACGTTATGACTTTCAAAAAAACTAAATTATAAATAGTGTCAAAATTGTCATAAATGACTTTTTTTAAATAATATAATATAATTAAATGATATAATATTCCTAAAAATATATGGTTTGTCCAAAGGACATATATAATGACAGATATATCATTAATTAACCACATGGGGTTTTCATGGAATTTTATATTAAGTTTATTAACCATGAATTATTATAATACAAGAAGACATGGTAAAAATTAAACTATTTAACTCAGGGTTTAATATAAAAGAAAAGGTTAATGTGGTGACCTAAACATTTCCAGGTCATATTAGTTGAGAGTATTTCGACCAATCCCAAACTTATCCTAGAAATAAATTTATTTTCATCCATTAGAAACTGAAAATGGTATTATTATAAAATAATATTTCAAGCTTTTCCTAAAGTGCCCATCACCTCTCTTATAAAAGTGTACTTCCCCTTCTCTAATATTCACACCTCCAAAGACATTTGGATTGTAAAACCCCATCTCAAATGTCCTCCCAACTTCCCTCACTTAAACCTAGATGCCTTGCTTTGAACATAAATCCATCATAAGGTGCCCTTTTTTCAAATTAAAAGGAAGAACCCGAAGAAGAGGTAATTATTTAATCACCTCATTCAAAGTTCATTTCTTCTTAAACTTCCTATTTCTTTGTTTTTTCTATACCAATATAATAACTCATATACCTTATACATATTACGATGTTATTATAAATATGGTACAACCATATTCATTATTCAATCATTCATATGAATGACAAATTCGTTATACGTCTGTACGTACGGCTTACCGTCTACATGTCATAGTGTAGTTTGTTATTCAACACTTCATTATTTGTATGGGTATAATAATGTGTATAATTGATTTAAATAATAAATATAAAATATTAATGATTCTTTATATATAATATAATATCCAACTACATATAATTCCACAATCAATATAATGATATCATCGCTCGTGTGTGTGTGTGTACGACTTATCGTCTTCACGACACGATGAGATTCATTTCCTTGTTCACCATTCAATGATGATTATAAATATATATTATTAATAAGTATATAATATATTACAAAATAATAATACTGTAAATATATATATATATACATATATGTCATTCACTTACTTCTGTTCAATATGTTTTGAATACTGCAATGACGTTTATGCGTACATATGGCATACTATCTCCATAAAAAAAATTTCCATATCATATATACATCTATTATATAAATTTATATTTTGAATATATATGATACATAAATTATTTTTTATACGCTGGATGCAATTAAATCATGATATATGTTATACGATCAAGAATGAGAAATTAAAACACGTATGATAATTAAAGAGATTATTACCCTAAATATTATATTAACATTGAAATTATTATTAAATGGGTAGTATAAAGCCATAAATTAATAAATTATGATATCATAAATATGAATATGGTTCTTTTATAATTTAATAACATATAATGATCATTATATCGATGTTAAACACACCCTTGATGAATGGTATGTAAACATTAATGGTTAATTACTCTATATCCTTATTATCCAAGATTGTTTATGTGTAAGTATTTACTGGGACATTTTTATCATCCCTATCCATGTTTCATAAAAATGTATTGAAAAAGTATATTATTTGTGTTTTTTGGATAGTACTCTTTATCAAGATCAGCATTTTAAAAATTTTAATGATATATTTTTCTAAATACTTTATTTAATGTCTATGTTTAAAAATTGATTGTAAGGATTTATTTATATGAACAAGATATTTTTAAAATGTTAATTCTATTCAACAGTTTCAAAGCGGTATGGGACACTTTGATCCAAAAATAACTTTTAAATGACATCTATTATAAATATGTGACTTTTAAATGATTTAACAAAAAGGGATATTTCTCTCAAAGAGTTTTACTCATCATTTTCAACTATGTCGACATCTATTACTGATATTATTCTTGTTTGTGTTAGATCTATTATAATTCAATAATCCATATTGTATTGAATGTGTTATGATATTTTTGACTTTGGATGTGCTATTTTTATACCATTAATGTGTTATGGTTAAGGTATTGACATTTCATATACTAGTTTGGATACAAATGTTTATGTTATGTTTTAAAATTTTCTAATGAGAAATGCATTGAAATTACTATGTCACAGGTGGAGCCAGCTATAGCTCCTTGATGAATCGGTAGGTCTCATGAGACAAATTAGTGTCTGGTGAAAATGCGTTTACATAATATTTATTTGTAGTCATGGAACGCGAGCTTGACTATGTGGTTATGATGTCCGAAATTATGCATTCCATCATTATAAAATTAGCAATTGATATTACGTGTGATTATTCGACTAGTAGGATATCCATGTGAATAAGTAAATTGAATTATTTGATTTATCTTTACCATATTATGCTGATGTTTATTTTTAAAATCCTTGTGTTTTATTCTTATACATTGCCTTAATATTTTATTCTTATTTATGATAGTTTTCACTATATTGTTATCCATACTGAGCATTTAAGCTCACCCATTTCATATGTTTTATTTTTCCCATAATGTGAATAAATGTATTATGATTGATATGCAAGGTTAAGATTAGGAAATAATGGCCTTCTCAAAGGATTACTATTTTTGTTGTTTTATTTTAGATATTGTAATGTAACATTTATATATGTAATCTATTTTCCAAGACTACTAAACTTGTCTGTCCTTCGGGACATGATTCTTTGTAATCATGTCAATGTATTATAAAAATGCACCGACTCTGGGTAACTAGGGTTGGGGCATTATAGTTGTTATTATATAATGTTTGAAAATAACATTGGACACTAAATTTAGAATAACTCTAATTAGAGAACACTACCATAATATAGACATTAAGGATTAGTATAAAAGAACTTCATAGAATTTTGGTAATGTAGTGATTTTACAAATTTTCCAAGAATTACATCCCTGTAGGGATATAAGTAGGTAGAGGCGGCTCTAGCAAAGATGTATCTAGGTGTAAAAACAGAAAACACCGTGTTGATCTAGACTTGAATGAGAACTGCTGCACGGAAACTGTCCTTGCTCCACTCTTTGTTACGACGCTCCTGGTGGATATGCTTAGAATAATTATTTTGTTTTCAAACCATTATGAAAGATTTATGAGTAAATACATCCTCAAAGAAATTTTCTTATGGTTATGGATTATATGCATAAACTTTTCAGTATACGATAGTTATTTTACATGTTTTGAATTATGCACTGCGATTCATAAACTAACCTAGTGTATGCCATTGTTCAGAAATTGTGCCCAGTAGAAGGATTGATAACTCCAACAATAAGCATGATACACGGAGTTGGGACACTACAAGAATCAATTTGCCAATCATCAATGTATACCGCAAATGATGTTATTGGATAATAATAATGTTATGATACTATCATAGATGAAGAGGAATGATTCGTGTTCTTATGGTGCTATTAATGAATTGTGTTATTTGAGTATTATATTAATGATTTACAACTTATATGAAATATATAGTATATAAGTATTGTACTATAGTACATTTTCATTAAAGATTAAAGATTTTATGGTTCCAAGTAAAGTGACATAGTTTCAAGCTAATTTTTTTTTGAAAATATATGGTTAGTGAAAATATAACTCTTAATTTGTTTTTGAAACTGAGATAAATATTTTGGAATAATATATGATTGATTTCGACAAATTATATTGGATATTCTTGACTACCTTGAAACTAATTAATTGTTTTATTATTCCATCATTGACGGATTTTACAACATTTTTGTATATAAGGAATATATCTAGTATTCTATAAGGAATAAGAAAGTGTGAATGTAATCAATAAGTATTTATGATAACTCAGGGTGTTACCATGTTTTAATAGAATAAATTATAAAGGTACTCACATGATACTATTTTGAAAAAAGAGGTCTTCATTATGTTATGTTGATCTTCCTTATTAATTTTTGGACAATGTTTTTTGACACAAGTATTTTGCATAATCCTAAAGATTGGAATGGATTAATATGGACATTGGATATTATGGTTTAATGTTAAAACCATTATTAAGATTATTTTTTCAATTTATTTATATGAAAAGGACAACCCAAAATTTGGGAGATAACTCGTCGCGTCCGGTAAGGTCGCAAGACTTGAACCCGCAACCGAAGGGAGACAACGGTGTGTCACCTACCACAGGCCTACATGATGTCACAGTTTGTATAATGTAGTTTTTTTTAAATTTTATGAATGATGTATTATAAATTGGTTTTTTTGAAACCCTATACTATTAGGTTAAATAGAATATTTTTGAGTTCTATTATCTTTGGAGTGAAATATGATTTTATGGTTAAAATTATTTAATGGATGGAACTCTACATGACAAGTATTATTTTTTTTCATAATTATATGAAGAAATTAATCCTTAATCATTAGGTAAAGGAACTTAAAACAAAAAATTGGTTATCCTAATTCCTTATGATTTGTTGAACCAATGATATTTTAAATCCTCATAGATTTGTGGCCTTAAGGACCTCAATCTTCCATTTATTTTTCCTTTGTTTATGATTAATGACATCAATCAATTCTTATATATATTGAAATTTTACCTCAAATTATATGTCTATAATTTCCATCAATGTTCTCCTATTTGAAATCCTAATTTAGTAGTGACATTTTCATTTTCTTTTCCCACTTATTAAGGCTAAATGTTATTAACCTTATTTCTGATGATGGATTTCCATAAAGGTATTTTATATTTTCAACATTTTATTTTCAATGAACAATTTAAAATAGTAAGAAAAAATTTTATTTATGGAGGTTATAATGTAACACACTAAGATTTCATTGCACATTAACTCTTTAATGTAATTCAACAGCCTGCACTACATGCAACAGCGAGTTCAAATGAAATAGATCCTATCAAACTTGCCATTTAAAAAGACGTTATTAATTTTATTAAACACATCTTTAATTATATATATATATTCTATATAATTTTAACATTCAAATTTTTGGTTTCTGAGACATAATATAAGATAAAATTCAATTTTTTAAATAAATGAAGTATTATTTAAAAAAAGCAGTTTTTTTACCTTTTAACGGTGAAACTTTCTTAAATCCAATATTTGAAAATATTATATATTCCATTTAATGAAACTTAAATTTTATTCATAGGGGGTACATAAAAATTTAGTTTAAATAAAGTTTTGGTACTTTTCTGATAACTTTCATATTTTGATTAATAGTAAAAAATACAAAAAAAAATTCGAAAACAACTTTTTTAATCCAAAACATTTATAGTGTGAAATTATAAATTTGAGTCATTTAAATGTATAATTAAATCATATTTTTATCATTAAATATAATTTAGTTCATTATAAGTAATTTAATTTTTAAATTGGACATAAAAACATGTAAATCTTTTGACACTTTCTACTTCTTAAAATACCAGCATTATTGTTTTAACAATAGAAAATAATTTTAAATTAATAATTATAACATATATGTTCTAAATTTTCTATAATATACATCATTTTTTATTTTCCAATATAGATATTTCCTTAGGTTGATGTTTTGGTTTTTTTCTGAAAACATTCAATTTATGGTAAATAGTGAAAAACAATACATGATTGTTAAAAAAGTGACTTTTTATTTAAATATATAATATGTATATATAATTTTATTTTAATGTAAAAATAGATACATAATACCTATATTAATCCAATTTAATTCATTAGATTCATCTTACAATAAAATTAGACATATAAAATTTTATCGAACTATTTTAACATCTTTTACCCAACTTATATGCACATTTACCCACCTTCTAGGAACATTTGAAAATTTGTATAAAATTTAATTTAACGATATCAATGAATTGAATTGAAAAAATCCTAGAGAAACAGTTGAAATCAGTGAAAAAAATCTGGTTCAATAGGATGAAAATAATTTTTGGTAAGTTGTAACTTTTGAATTTTATTTACAATGGTTAAAAGTAAATATGGTAATTAAAGTTAAAAATAATATTATAGTTACCCCAAAACCTATGATAAATCTATTTGATAAGTATATTTCGACCCAAATAAACCTTAGTTAAAAAATAAGTTCCTTTTGATCCATTTCGTTAAGATGAGGACATATATTATATTTTATTTAAAGAAGACCAAAAAGTGTTAAATTCAATATTTAATAACTAAACCATTTTTAATAGAGATCTAAACATAATATTAATTCGACTATAAATATTAATTAAAAATATAAAATGTTTTCATACATCATGGTCATTTATTTATACTTTTTAGAAACAAAATAATTAAATTTATTTATGGAATAATGATGATGCAGTAATTACCTTATTAATAGAAGATTAAAATAATTGATATTATAAATATCTAAATAAATTTAAATTGAGAATTTTGATGCCATACATGAATTTTATAGTTGAATATTATATTTTAGGGTCAATTTAACGTATTTTTTTGAATTAATCTACTATTTATGACTTTAACAATAACTAAATACGCAATAGTGTCAAAATTGAAAGAAATTAGTTTTCAAACCAGATACTATATTATTAAATAATATAATATTCCTAAAAATATAAGGTTATTACAATGGACATATATAATTATATATATATATTATTAATGAACCATTGGAGGTTCTCTTGTCATTTTATAGTATGTTTAGTAACTATGTATTATAATAATACCAGAATACATGGTAAAAGGAAAACTGTTTATCTAAGGGTTAAATATAAAAGATAAAGTTAATATGGTAAACTAAACATAACTAAATCATATTGTTTGAATTTATTTAGAACCATAACCACCTTATAATCTAAATAAATCTATTTTGATTTATTATAAAACGATAATTATTTAATAAAAAAAATATTTCAACCATTTCCTAAATTGCCCCTCACCTCTTTTATAAAGTGGTACCTCCCCTTATCTCAAATTCACACCTCCAAATCCATTTGGATCGGCCACGTCCTATTCCAATATCCTCCCAACTACCTTCAATTAAACCTAGACTCCATAATTTTATCAGAAAGACAACAGAAAGAGCCCTTTTTTTATAATTAAAAGGAAGAACCTGAAGAAGAGGTAACTCTGTCATCACCTAATTCAATGTTCCTTTCTTCTTCCACTTCCACATTCATTGTTTTTTTCATAAAAAAATAATAAATCTTGTTCCTTATAAATAATATGATGTTATCATAAATATGGTACAACCATATTCATTAATCTATCCATCCAAATAATGACAATGTCAATATACATGTGAGCGTACGACTTACCATCTCCACGTTGTGGTGTAGTTTGTAATTCAACACTTCATTATTTGGATGTGTATAATAATGTGTATAATTGATATAAATAATAAATAGAACATGTTAATTATTCATTATATATTATATACCATCCAATTATATATAATTTCTCCATCAATAGAATGATATCATCGCATGTTCGTATGTACATCTTACCATCTCCACGACGCGATTAGATTAATTTTCAGGTTCACCATTGAACGATGATTATAAATATATAATATTAATATGTATGTAATATATGAAAAGATAATGTTACTATAAATATATATATATTTACATATATCTCATTCACTTACTTCTGTTCAATACGATATGAAAACAGAAACGGGGTTTATGCGTATGTATGTCATATGATCTCCATAACCGGTGTTTTCCATTTCATGTATCTATCTATTATACATACTTATATTCTGAATATACATGATTCATGAAAAATATTTTATATTATAGAAGAAATTAAA
Source organism: Viscum album (assembly GCA_963277665.1). Lineage (NCBI taxonomy): Eukaryota > Viridiplantae > Streptophyta > Magnoliopsida > Santalales > Viscaceae > Viscum > Viscum album. Next base: position 1,035,378,025 of record OY728122.1, on the reverse strand, counting down.
TCATGATATAAGACATACGATCAATAATAACATGTTTAAACAAGTATGATAAAGAAGGATATTAATACCTGAAATGTTATTTTAACATAGAAATTATTATTAAATGGGTAGTATAAAGCCAGAAATGAATCAACTACGATATAAAAAATATGAATATGGTTCTGTTATAATTTAATAATATAACATTGTCATTATACAATATGTTAAACGTACCCTCTACCAATGGAAAGTACATGTTAAGGGTTAATTATTCAATCTCATTGTTATCTAAGATTGTTTATCTGTAAGTATTTAATGGGAAATTTTTATCATCAATGTCCATGTTTCATAAAAATGTTTTCCAAATGAATATTTTATGGTTTTGTGTAAGGTACTCTTTATCAATATCATCATTTTAAATGTTTTAATTATTTATTTTTCTAAATCATAAAATTAAGTTCTATGTTTTAAAAAAGATTTTAAGGTTTTATTTAAATATACATCATTGTTTTAAAATGTTAATTATATTAAATATTATTAAAATGATATGGTACCATTTGATTCAAAAATATTTCTAAAATGAATTCCTCTATAAATGTGTGACAATTAAATTATTTCACAAAATGGATATTTCTCTTAAATATTTGTACTGATCATTTTCAACTATGTCAACATCCTTTAATGGATATTATTCTTAATTGAGTCTGATTTATTATAATACTATAATCCATATTAAATTGAATTAGTAATGATATGATTAACGGTGGATGTGCTATTTTTATACCATTTTTGGTTTATGGTTAAAGTATTGACATTTCGTATTCAAGTTTTAATACAAATGTTTATGATATGTTTCAACATTTTCATATGTGGATTTCATTGGACATTGTTAGTGATGGGTGGAGCATGTTATAGCTCTACGATGCATCGGTTGGTCTAATGAGACAAATTTGTGTCTTGGAATAAGGACATGAAAAAAATTTATTTTTAATCTTGGGATGAGGCCTTGACTATGCTGTTATGATGTTCGACATTAGGCATTTCATCAATATAGAAATAGCTATTGATATTACATGTGATTATTGGACTAGTGTATTTTCCATGTGAATAAGTAAAAAGAATTATTTGATTTATCTTTTCTATATTATACTAATTTTTATGATTAAAATTATTGTTTTTTAGTCTTATACAAGTCCTTAAATGTTTATGCTTATTTATGATAGTTTATTTTATATTTTTATCCTTAATAAGAATCTTATCTCACATGTTTCTTATGATTTATATTTCTCAAAATGGAAAGAAGTGTATTATGATTGATATGTAGGGTTAATCTAGGGGAATAGTTGTGTTCTCCAATTATTATTTATGTTTTGTTTTGTTTGAGAAATTGTAATGTAACATTCGTATATGGAATATATTATCCATGATAGCTAAAATGATTGGTCTGTTTGGACTTGATTCTTTGCAATCATGATAATGTATTAAAATAATGCACTGACTCTGGGTAACTATGGTTGGGGAATTACAGAGAATGTAGTACCCTCAATTTTGGGTATGTAACCCTTTATTGTTTTTCTTATGGATATAAAGTATAAGATGAAATGTGTGGAGAGTTTGGTGATGTTTCAGAAAGATTACGGTGAAAAGGGAGAGGTGAATGGTCTACACATGGTTTATCCAAACTGTGCGGTCATCCTTGTAGAAAACGCGTGAAAGAGAAAGTTTGAGGTAGCATGCTTTATCATGGTGTGCACAAGGTTATGGAGACCATTCTAGGAAGACATGTGAGGGTACTCTTAGGAAGTAGCAGACATATAGTTAGCGCATAGTTTGTCTAACCCTGTGAACTAACCATGCATATGGTTTAAGTGAGATCATAAAAAAGAGGATATTAGTTTTATTTTCCTCTAGGTGGCTCATTTTTTCTTCAAAGAAAAAATAACTGAGGATTAAAATTCCATGAAGGTATAAGAACATCTCCCATGTGAATTGAAATCAATCTGATGGCTTCCCTTGGTGTTTCGAACCTTAATTCTTCAGGTTTGTGAACGTTTTTCTTTGTTCGTGATCGGTTTCATAGATGTAATTAGATAAACTAATCATTGTTCGTTTTTTCTCATATATACACCCATTTTGGATAGATCAATGAGTTTAGATTCAAAATAAGTTGATATTTGGTCTTGATATTGCCAGGATAAGTGATATGACGAGGTTCCATGAAGAATTGGCCCGTTTTTCTTAAGCTTTCTTCATCCATTGTCAGGTTTCTTCAAAACCATTGAGGTATGTGGCTTCTTTCATGAATCCACTTAGTAGAACTGATGGGAATGATTTCAAATTGATTTCTTTAAAATTAATTGATCGTAAATTTTCTGGTTGTGAATTATTTGGAACCTTCTTTTGTGATGGTTTGGTAAATTACCAAAATTTTGAAAACTGGGTGTCTTGAATAAAGTGTTTTTATTCATGGTTTTAAATATGGATTTTAAAATGGAAATTTTCAGGAATTGTGGCACATGGATTTGAGTAAATATTCTCAATAAAAAGGTATTGTTTTATTGAAACAGAATGGTTGTTTTGAAATTTGTTTGTTCTTTAGGTTTAAATAAAAGTATAGTTTTTTTAAAATGGTTATTCAGAAAGTTTTTGGAAGACATGTTATTGTTTGAGTTTATGTCCTATATGACCTCGAATAAGTGTTTTTTACCATTAGGGTACATGGTGTGTGACACCTGATTAGGGGCGTGTTCAATTCGGACACAAGGTAATTGGATGAGATACTTCTCATGTGTATTGAACTGTCAAACTAAACATGCATGTGTGGGTGTGATGTGAACTTTGGAATGAGTATGCCAAAATAATATTAATAATTTTCCTTTAAGCATTGATTAGTTATTATTCTAGAAAAATATGTTTCCGGAAATTGGATTCATTTATTTTTTTTACATGGATATAATTTATCTTCAAATTGGATTATATTTGATTATAAACTATTTTGGTAAATTTATATATATAAAATGTGTTATATAAAAGGCCAATTGCTCTATCATTGTGGTATGAGTAGGGAAGTCATTGGGAAAACCTACTGAGTTATATGCTCGCCCATTCATTGGAACTTTGGTGATTTTGTAGATTCTACCTCTTAGGACATGGGAAAAGGTAAAGTATCACATTACATTAGAACCATGTAAAGATACTTTGGATTAAGTGGTGAGGTCAGAAAATGGAGCTTGTGGAGCATGGGGTTTGGGTGTTGTGTTGGAGTTTATTAGTTTTATTTCTTCTATTTACTTTGATATTGGTTTATCATCTGCTATAGAATGTCATTATCGGTTGTTTAAAAGATAATGATATGAAATTTCTTAGTTTATTTAATGCATCATATTGTGAGAAATTTGTGAAATTTTTGTTGGGTTGTTCATTTTATAAATTCAAAGGTAAATCATCCACCACTTTATTTGAAACCCTTTCACATTTAATGAAAGCCTTTGGCATCTTGGGGATGTCTTTTAAGGCCCAGTAATGACTCATTTTACTCTCAAACCAATGTGAATTAGCGGGTCCTTACAAATGGTATCGTCTTCTTCCATCCATGCCTATCAAGTATTCATCATTGTTCTTTGTCATGGAGTTGAAATTCCATATTTTCTATTGTGTGGGTTGGAATCTTATAAAAGATTTAGATTTTTGGGACTTGAAATGTATATCATTAATGGACGTAGAAAAACCGTTTATGGTGAACATCAAGTTACTAGGGTGTTGGATACATATGTCTTTGTATACACACCTAGGATTTTGAAATGTCATTATCAGGGGTTTAACCAGTGAGACGAGCATGACCTACATTATATGGGAATGAATTCCTGCTAGGAGTTCATACAAATTTTTTTTGGAATGATTCATGTCGTGAAAAAGTGTTCATTTTTGGAATGGAATTATTTTATTAAAATGAAATATTTTGAAAAGTCTCCCCATCTTCGACGTCCATCTCGCCATGGTCGATGATGTGATAAGGGTCGTGCACGTATCTCATCAGTTGGGACACGTGGAAGATGTCATGCACCTGATGCAGCTGAGGTGGAAGAGCTAAGTTTTATGCCACCTTTCCAACTCTATTGAGGACCCGAAACGGTCAGAAGAATCACAGAGATAATTTTTCACTTCGACCAAATCTCTGTAGACCTCGTCAGGATGAGACCCATAGAAAGACATGGTCACCATCATCGAACTCCAGAGTTCTCTGTCTCCTGTCTTCATTCGACTTCTGCCAGCTCTGTGCTGTCTTCATTCAATCTTGGATGATCTGTACCTTCTCTGGGGTAGCCCATACCATCTCTGTTCCCACTAGTGCTGACTCCCATGGTCCAGTCTAGCACAAAAGCGATCTACAAGGTCGCACGTACTATGCCTCAAAATTTTCCATCCCAATAGTAGAGTGATACCTGCTGTTGTATGAAAACACCGCCTAAGGTAAGTGATCCTCCCAGATGCGACTGAAGTCGAGGACACAAGGACGCATCATGTCCCCAAGGGTCTGAATGGTCTGCTCAGTCAGACCATCTGTCTGAGGATGGAAGGCAGTGCTCAAATGAAGTTGTGTCCCAAAAGCCTCCTGCAACCCCTTCCATTTCCAGGAATTAAAACATGCATCACAATCGGAGACAATCATCGAGGGTAATATATGTAACCGCACAATCTCCTGCACATAGTGGCATCCCAATATCTCTACTGAACCCTTCTATCTGATCGGTAAGAAGTGGGATGACTTGTTGAGTTGGTCAATGATCACCCAAATCGAGTCATATCTCCATGATGTATGTCAAAGTCCTGTCACGAAGTCCATGGATATAGCATCTCACTCCCACTCCAGGACCTCTAAAGGATGAACCACACATGTTGGTTCCTGATGCTCCGCCTTCACTTTCCAACAAGTGAGCCATTGAGAAAAAATCTATGCTACTTCTTTTTAAATTCCCGGCCCCCAGTGCTATCGTCGAAGGTCCTGGTACATCATTTCCACTTCTGGATTTACCGCTAGAGGGGATGTGTGGAAGTCGCTCAGCAATTCCTCCTAAAGTGACACTGGTTCCATGGTACGTCCACTAAAGATGATGACTTGATCCCCACCTTTAGAAAATACAATAGGTTATTGTCTTGTGTATTTATGAGCATGTCGTGCCTTTCATTCAGTGTCCCCATAATGCACCTCCCTGACATGCTGAAGATGTGGGGGAGTGGCTGTAAGAGATTGCAGAAATTCAGAATCGTCTCTATCCACAAAGGATATCTGTAAAGTGGCCAGCTTCCACGTTGCCTAACCTAGAAGCTGTATACCAGAACTCCTACTGAGTGCATCCGCTAAAATGTTCCCCATCCTATGAGTATAGAATATTTCAGATTCATAGTCCTAGGGGAACTCAAGCCAAAGTCACTTTCCCGGGTTCAAGTCCTTCTGAGAGAATATATACCTAAGACTCTTGTGATCAGAGTACATTGTAAAAAAGTTCACCAATAAGATAGAGTCCCCGCATCTTCAAGGCAAGGACCAATACTGCAAACTCCAAGTCAGGGGTAGTGTAGTTCTACTCATGTGGTCTCAGCTGTCGAGAACCATATGAGATCACTGCTCACTCCTGCATCAGAAAACATCTAAGTTCTTTCCCTCATGTGTCTCAGTAGACTACGTACCTTACCCCCTCCTTTGGTAGCCTCAAGATGGGGGAACAAGTCAACCTCTACCTGAGCTCCTAAAATATCTACTGGAATCTCTCCGACCAAATGAAGGGTTTCCCTTTATTCATCAAGGATGATAGCGGTTCTGCAATTCTAGAGAAATCTAGCACAAACCTATTGTAATATCCGACAAAACCAATGAAACTTCGTACCTCTGTCACACTGCTTGGTGGCACCCAAGAATGTACCTCCTCAATATTCACTGGATCTACTGAAATCCAGCCTCCTATATGATATATCCTAGAAAGATAACCTATAGAATATAAAACTGGCACTTAGAGAGCTTACCATAAAGCTGGTCCTCTTAGAGTGTGTCCAGTACTAACTGCAAATTATAAGCAAGCTCCTCCTCAGTAGTCGAGTAGATCAGAATGTCGTTGATGAAGACCACTACAAAGTGATCAAGGTTTGGATGAACGATCATGTTTATGAGTCCCGTGAACACAACTGGAGCGTTGGTCATGACGAATGGAATAACAAAGAACTCGTAATGGCCGTACTGACACATGATATTCGTCTTCTGCACATCCTTGTCTCACACTCTAATCTAGTGATAGCCTAATCTGAGGTCTATCTTCGAGAAACACCATTTTCCCTTTAGCTAATCAAAGATGATGTCAATCCTCAAGAGTGGGTACTTTTTATTCATAGTCACTTCGTTCAGGAATCGATAGACAACGCAAAGCCTCAAGCTCCCATCCACTTTCATGGAATATAGAATCGGGGCTGCCCAAGGAGAAACACTAGGCTGGATTAATCCCTTCCCCTATAAGTCCTATAACTATACCTAAAGCTCACAAATCTCCTCCTGAGACATCTCATATGCTGGTGTAGATATCGTTGCCATCCCAAGGTACAAGTCAAATGTAAAATTCCACCTATATGTGATTGGGTAGACTTGAAACATCATGAGGGAAAACATTCAAGTACTGGTCTACCAGTACAGGATATCTCAGACTCTCCACATCAATAGGTCCAAGGGTAAGGCTAGCCAACTGATGAGTGATTGGCTGCACTCTCCTCTGGGTAAGTCCATCCTGCGCTGTAAAGGCTCCATTCTCACCGGTGAAGGTAAACCTGGTCCCATCCTTATAGACACACCACACCTAGCGCCCAATACATTCAATCTTAGCATGGACTATAGATATCCAGTTCATACCCAATATGACATCAAAAGGCCTCGACATCACTATTTGGAGATCCCATCTGAAGCTCTCCCCTCCAAGAGTAATCTCCAATTGCCGGCACCAGTGCGTAATTGTCGAATCTGATCCCATAAGAGTCTCTAGCTTTAAGGATTGAGCCAATAGCTCCATCAAAATCTCCAAGCTCTAAACGAGGGAAGTGGAAATAAAAGAATGACTCGAACCTGTGCCTATAAGTACTACATCTATGGTGAAGTAAACACACATCATACCTCATATCATCTCCACAACGCCATGATTGTAGGCCTCAGCTTCCTGGAACTGAGCTCTCCCCAGTCCACCTACTCCTTGTAGTCGGGGTGGACCTCCTGGTGGTGGCGGCAGTAACATATCAATTCGTCACCCACCTCTAGCTACACAGCCTGCTCCCCTGCCATGTTCACCTATTCCTTGAGGACCTCCTCGATCGAACCTTTGTCTCTGCTTGTGTGGTCTTTCGACCATCTGCTGATCATCCGTATGATGGGTCAGACAGTCACGAGCCATGTGACCCTTCCCGCCACATGCTAAACGCTACCCGCTCCAGGTATAACTGGCTCCGCCTCGGTTGCCCTGCACAACCGATCCATAGTCATGCAGTCATCCACATGTAGTTCTGGTACTCTTGGACCTTTGTGATGACTATCTACTACCAAATACATAAGATTCTACTACATGGTGATTGGTAGTGGTTCTTGCTACTGGTGACTGCTCAACAAGAAAACTCTCCACCATGACAGATCTCTCTAATACCCCCACCTGTGTCGGGATGCTGAATGTGATCATCGAAGATCTGATCTCTCGCTTGAGCCCCTGCTCGATAGTCTAGACCCTGAATAAACTTCCATGTACCATATATATGAAGTAGAGTGGGAGGTCTGTGATCCTCGTTGAGTATTGAGCCATAGCCATGTTTTCGTGCTGCAGATGAAGAAGCTCTGGTATGCACACATCATGAAGAGTCATTGGGACAAACTCTGCCCGAAACAAGGTCTTGAAGTCTTCCTAGAGAAGCATCACCACGCCGTGAACCTAGACCATCAAGATCCACCATCTACCTACTAGTGCCTATAGAAGGCTGGAAGCAAGAATAACCATGAGATCAGCTGGTGTTCCTACAAGTCGAAAGACTCTCAACAAAACCTCCATCCAATCCTTAGCCGCCTGTAGGTTTGTCTTTCCTCTAAACCTGGGTGGCCTCTAGTGCTGCAACTCATGCAATGTGCTCAAGCGGTGTGCACTGTCTACTGTTGGGGATAGTGTCATTGGTGGCACAACAAGGAGTGGTACCGTTGGTGCCTCAACAAGAAAAGGGCCCTGCACTGAGGCCTGATCGATCGGTAGGCTATCAGTGCATACAGGCCTCGAAACCCTAACTGACTGTCTGCGTGGAGGCATCCAAAAAATAAATAGGCACGCCATGGTTAATAAGTTACACCAGGTGAGCCGACTCAAGTAATAACAAAAAAACTCTTGAAAACACACAAGCAATCGTGTTTTCATGCACTAAGCTGGAAATCAGAATTCAGTGTCCTGGTGTATAGATATTTCTGTCGCCTCACCAACACTAGTTTACCTAAACTGATAACCACACTCACTACACTTAACACCATTACCATTACAAATAATGATCAAAGTCCTATGTTCTGTGGTAGAACTGACCCCTTTGTTACAAATTTGTCATGACCTGTCCCCGAAGTCCTTGTCGTGACTAACCCAAAACCCTCCATCCATATGCAAGGGGTTGGTGACTAGAACCAAAGGAGTCTTCACTAAATCTAAGAAGGAATATCCCTTATAACCTATAAACAAACACAACTAAGAACACATCAAGATAAAAACGCAAGTCAACTGTATAGCAAAAAGAGGGCTGAAAGTAAAAAGAGGCCAGAATACAAGCCCAATAGGAATAGTACAAGTACAAATGAAATACAATAAAGGAAGTTATTGGTTCATCCTCTAGGTTCCTACATGAAGGTTAGGTACAAATCGCCTCCATAACACTCCACGCCCACCCATCTCCTCTACGTTCCGACATGTCTTATGGACCTCCTCCGAGCACCATCCAGTCCTGGTACTCTCAACCTCGATAAGCATTGTTCGTCGTCTGCATCCAAGACAACAAGGTGTGGGAAATGATTATGAAGGGTTGAGTATAATGATAATCAGTAGGGACCCCGAGACCATTTAGGTCTCAGAAAATCCGTCAAAGATAAATCACAAATTATTAAATCAACAGATAACCCTACATAGGTATATTCCCATACATATACCAAAGTTATCAAGTAATTCATGTCAATAATAAGGACAACACAGAGGTACCGACTCATCTCACACCAGGATTTTATCTAGGTGTAGTATTAAAAAGCATTACCAGTCACAACTTCAAACATCTTGGCTACTAGAGAGCTCCTCCTCTATCAAGTACAATGGGCATGCCGTGTCACATAGAGTCGCTTCCCACTAACCTCGGACTACTAAGGTACTCCGCATGTCGAGTACCAAGGGTCCACCATGTCACCACGTCTCTCCCTACAATGTATAAGGCCTCATCCTTAAACCTTACTTAATCTTGAGTTATTACAAGATTACACATTGAGGATGTTTTCGGGTTTAGAGTTTTAGAGAATTAGATCATAAAACTTGCATTACATTCCACATATAAACAAAGTGGTTACATAATTATAGTATTCTTCATTCCCATCAATGGAAACATATTTAAAATAAAACATGGATTATTTCTTGACACTTCCTTGACACTATCATCATATCATGTACCTTTCCCTTGACCTGTGAAAAACATTTCAAAAAAACATGGGGGGAGCATAAAAAGCGTAGTAAGGGATACAAAAATATGGAAAGGAAACATGGGTACATATATACATAAGAATGAGATCATACTTTACCCATAAAACAGAAGAATTTTAACATACCTCATCAAATCATGAATAAATCATAGAAATCATAAGACATAAAGGTAACTTGGGGCATTCATAACATTTTACGTAGGGAGTAACCCTCTTGGTTACGTTTGGAATACCCATCACAGTATATTCCCTAAATCTCTTCGGAGAAACCTTAAAGTTTCACTCCTTCGCGTTACCCAATTCATTGGAGAGATATATCGTCCTAACCCGCCCTTAGTTTATCACGGAACCACCCGTCTTCATAATAATTCCCATGAACCTCAACATAATCGTATCACATAAAACATGCATAAAGTAAACATAACATTTCCACCTTTTAATCACAATATATCAATACAACACATTGATATAAAAACATTATGAAAACCATTTTCAATACCAAAATAAAAGAAAAGTAAAACATACTATTTATTTTTCTTTTAAAAAAAGTTATGGCTTGTAGAGGAAGCCGAAACTGAAATAACGGTCACGACGGCGGAGAAGTCGTTGTCGCCACATACGTACGACAAAAACATTCCCTATTGTCATTTAGTAAACGCTTCGTATAAAAATTATTCCTTTTGAATAAACGTAAAAGTCAAATGGGTTTATACACCGTATAAAACAAGGTTTTGTATAAAACAAAATATGCCTCAATGAAAGGAGATTGAGACGAAGTCCCATACCTCGGGTCCGACTTGACTCGATCGTTCTTTAATGTCCTGAATAATAAACTTGAGTTAATTTCTACTTGCTTAAGAACATTTTTCAATTTCATTATTCCTTTTATATCACTTATTTCCATGTCATGAACACTATGTAATTATTAAAGTTAATAACGGTTGTTTTAACGATCATTGGAACTTGGGTCAAAAATAATCCCTTTATAATTACAAGTTGTTCATGTATCCATTATATCCAGAATTATAATCATGATGAATATATCATATATATCGTATATAATCAGTATATACGTGCATTTATAATATTACATAATCATTTAGAGGTAAGAAATGAAATGCACCGTTCATGGAGATGGTAAGCCGTACGTACGCATGAACGCTACTTTCATTTCTATTTCATATTTTATAGAATGGAATCATAATGATTTAAAGCTATATTATAATTCCAGTCTAATATCATATATTATATCATATTTCCATCCTTTATACGTCCCAAATATGGTATTTAACGAATCAAATCACTTTGAGGGGGAGGTAGTCCGCACTTCCTTAAATGAAGATATTGTGTTTACCCATAATGGAAACAATAAAGGTATGACCAAAAAGAAAAATAAAGAAGCTTAATTAAAACATAAACATATTATATATCATATATAAATATAGTGTCATCTTAATGGCCACCTTTGAAGGTTTTAAAAGAATGTTGAACACTCATCGTTTCGGGAGGCATAAATTCACCATCCACGGAAACCGTATGTTCTTTAACCATTAGATGTAGGTGTGTGTAAGTGTATCTTGAATACATATTATAACAACATCCTAGTATATTAAAGATACTGGAGTTGTTACAAAAGGAATAAATAAAAAGAGTTTAGGGGGTTGGAGAAGCAAAATAAAACAAACAGACTCAAGTGAAAACTTTACCTTAAAATCGGGTAACTCCCTTTGGTATGAGATCAAAGGCTTTTTTGGGAAGTCTTCTGCCCACAGTGAGGCTTCAAGGAGTAATAGAGGGAAGTGGAGAGACAAAATGGGCAGGGTTTGGCCGAGCCAAAGGCTTTGGGAGTGTGGGTAATGAGGTAGAGGTGGGAGCCTTTTATAAGAGCAGAGGAGGGGCACTCTTGGAAAGTAAAGAAATATTACTTTATTTGAAAATGAATTTCGGATTTAAATGGTCCCACATTGATATAATTCGAGGATAAGGTGATAAGGGTTCTAAATCTACGCATCCAATAGGTTTTGGACATGTGTAGGTATTAGATATTACATTATCTTTCCATTTTATTTAAATCGTAAAATAATGAGGTCATCGGTGCATCATCATGATGTCATAAATAATTTAATTTATTTAAAGTCTCAAAATTATAAAAAAATACTATGATGTAGGAAATCTTTTTATATTTCCAATTAATATTTATAGTAAAACATATGACCTTTATAACCCCATATATAAATTTTTTTCGTAAAACATATTATGTTTGTGTCATTTTTACTTTTACATTAAATAAAAAGTTATTTATGTCATTTCCCAACCAATGTGGCTCCATGGGGTCCCCAAGTTGACCCATGGCTTGTCTTGGTCGGCCATGACACAACCAATGAGGGTAAGACATGTGTCAAGCTCATCTCATTTTATTAAAGCATTATTTTTACCTTAAACTACACTAATTACCACTAATCGCGATTAAAAACTAAATAAGTTACTATTCACCAAAAAAAATATTTTAATCTCATTGAACCACATTTTACTTCTTAATGACAACCATGTATGTCAGATTTTTGAAATTAAAAACACAATGATGGCAAAATTTCATTTAAACGGAAAATCAGTTTTTATAAGTACCACTTAGTGGTTTCACTATTCATCAAAAATTGTTGTTTTTCAGAAAATTACCAAAAATTCACCCTAAGCAATATTTGATATTCCGAATTCAAAAATAAAGTCTATTTTACCAAATTCAAAAAATATAAGTCACATTAATTAATTTAATAATTAATTTCTGTTGTCAGAGAAAATAGCGTGTTTTTATAAAACAATAAGTATCAAAAGATTGACACCAGTTTAAGTCTAATTTCAAAGTGAAATTGATTCCAATGACCACCATTGGATTAAATGGTAAAAATATATTCAGATTACACATTAAGACCAATTCAAAATATAATCTAATCATATAAATAAATTAGATTAAGAAGCAGTTTTGATGTAAAATGCAGTATTTTTTACTGTTCATTAAAAAAATTAACATTGTCAGAAAAATACCAAAAATTCACACAAAGTAAATTTTGATGTCCCAATCATAAAGAATAAGTTTATTTTGACAAACATAGCTTATAAAATTGTCAAAATATTGATTTAAAAATGGTTTTCCATCAAAAGGCAGTGAAACAATCTTTTAAAAATATTAGTGTATTACATGCTTAAGATTGGATTTATTTTCATTTTAAGCCTCTAAAACACTATCTAATTCATTAATAGACATAGATAAAAATATCTATTATTCATTACTTCCTTGGGATGTTACATCCTTCCCCCCTTTAGAAAATTGTGTCCCCACAATTTATTTACTTATCGAATAAATGGGGGTACTTATCCCTTATTGCATTTTCAGATTCCCATGTTGCATCTTCCATCATGTGGTTTTTCCACAAAACCTTTAACTGGTGAATCACCTTATTTCGTAACACTTGCTCCCTTTGGTCAACAATCTGGACCGTTTGTTCCTCATAAGATAGGTTCTCTTCCAGCTGAACTACCTCTGGACTCAAAACATGGGATGGATCTGGCATATACTTTCTCAACATAAAAACGTGAAAAACATTGTGTACCTGAGATAAACTCGAAGGTAAAGCCACCCAGTATGCAACTGATCCAACTCTCTCCAGAATTTCAAATAGTCCAATAAACCTTGGACTCAGCATTCCTTTCTTACCAAATCTCATCACACTTTTCCAAGGAGAAACCTTGAGAAAAACATGATCACCTACCTCGAAAGATAAATCCTTCCTCAGGTTATCCGCATAACTCTTCTGCCTGCTCTGAGCTGTTCTCATGTGCTTCTGAATCAGCTGAACTTTTTCTGCCATCTCTTCTACAAATTCTGGTCCCATCAACTTCCATTCACCCACTTTAATCCAGATAGATGGAGTTCAACACCGCTTCCCATATAATGCCTGAAATGGTGCCATCTGTATACTGGAATGAAAACTGTTATTATATGAAAATTCAACCAAAGAAAGATGTTGGTCCCAACTTTCCTGATAATCCATAGAGGAAGAACGTAGCATATCCTCCAAGGTCTGAATTGTTTGTTCTGACTGCCCATCTGATTGAGGATGAAAAGCTGTACTAAAATTTAATTCAGTACCCAACGACTTCTGAAGGCCTTTCCAAAAGTTAGAAGTGAACTTGGGATCATGATCAGATAAAATGGAGAGAGGAACTCCATGTAACCTGACTATCTCTTTAAGATACAAACGGGAAAGTTGATCTAGGGAAAACGTATCTCGTATAGCAAGGAAATGAGAATATTTGGTCAAGCGATCAACAATAACCCAGATTGCATTATTACCTCGAGATATCTTCGGTAATCCCACAACAAATTCCATGGATATATTCTCCCATTTCCACTCTAGCACTGGTAATGGATGAAGCATCCCTTTCGGTAACTGCCGCTCTGCTTTAACCTGTTGACATGTCAAACACTTCACAGTAAAATCAGCAATATCTCTTTTCATTCCATCCCACCAGTAATACTCCCGCAGATCTTTGTACATCTTAGTACTTCCAGGATGAACTGAAAATAGAGAACTATGAGCTTCACATAACAACTCTCTCTTCAACTATGAATCACAAGGCACACACAATATCTTCCCAAATCTTAAAACACAATCATTATCAATGTTGAATTCAGGAAACTTACCTTTCTGAACCAGCTCTACCTTTTTCTGCAACTCACTGTCTTGCTTCTATGCTTGCTTGATTCTATCTGATAGAGATGATCTCACTGATACCTGAAACAAAACAGAAGAACTTCCTACACCAACATCTTCTATGCCAAAGTTCATCAAATCCTTATCCAAAGGATCACGTTCCAAACGCAACATTTCTAATGAAGCATTACTTTTTTGACTCAAAGCATCAGCCACTTTATTTGCTTTTCCCGGATGGTAATGAATTGTACAATCATAATCATTGATTAATTCTAGCCATCTCCTCTATCTCATGTTTAACTCTTTCTGAGTGAATATATACTTTAAACTTTTTTGATCGGTATATATTTCACACTTTACTCCATACAAATGATGCCTCCAAATTATTAAAGCAAAAACAACTGCAACTAATTCCAAATCATGTGTAGGGTAATTTACTTCATGAGTTTTCAAATGTCGTGAAGCATAAGCAATTACCTGATCATTCTGCATTAGGACGCAACCAAGTCCTTTAAATGAAGCATCACTGTATATAAAAAACTCACCATTCCTGGAAGGTAGTGCCAAAACTGGAGCATTCACCAATCTTCTTTTCAATTCCTGAAAACAATCATCACATTCTTTTGTCCAGGTAAACTTAACACCCTTCTGAGTTAGCTTTGTCATTGGACTAGATAACCGTGAAAAATTTCTAACAAACCTTCGGTAATATCCTGCCAAACCAAGGAAGCTACGAATCATAGTTTCATTTGTAGGTCTTGACCGTTCTTCAACAACCTTTTTTTTGTAGGATCAATAGTTATGCCATCTTTTGAAATAATGTGACCCAGGAAAGAGATTTTTTGTAACCAAAACTCACACTTTCTAAATTTTCCATAAAGTTTCTTTTCTTTTAAGGTTTTCAAAATAACCCTTAAATGACTTTCATGATCCTCTTTACTTTTAGAAAACACCCAAATATCATCAATAAACACAACCAACATTTTTCACCTGAGTCAACTGAGCCATCACTACAACAAACTATTTAGTTCTGATTCTGTCCATATTAGGGTATTAATTTGAAAGGTCATTTCCCTCTGTATGCCTTCCCAAAAAAGTTTTTTCGTTTCCTATATGAAAAACCATTCTTAACACACATGTCTTAGATGAAGCAACATGGTAATCTTTAAATTCAATATCATTTCAATTTGACCATAAAAAAATTTCGAATAATCATTTAATAGAATTCTAACTCCTAAAGTTATCTAAACTGACCTCTGATACCAACTATATGGCCCCAACCTTAATCCTTACTTAATCTTGAGTTATTACAAGATTACACATTGAGGATCTTTTCGGGTTTAGAGTTTTAGAGAATTAGATCATAAAACTAGCATTACATTCCACATAAAAACAAAGCGGTTACATAAAGATAGTATTCTTCATTCCCATCAATGGAAACATATTTAAAATAAAACATGGATTATTTCTTGACACTTCCTTGACACTATAATCATATCATGTACCTTTCCCTTGACCTGTGAAAAACATTTCAAAAAAAACTTGGGATGAGCATAAAAAGCTCAGTAAGGGATATAAAAATATGGAAAGAAACATGGGTACATATATACATAAGAATGAGATCATACATTACCCATAAAACATAAGCATTTTAACATACCTCATCAAATCATGAATAAATCATAGAAATCATAAGACATAAAGGTAACTTGGGGCATTCATAACATTCTTACGTAGGGAGTAACCCTCTTGGTTACGTTTGGAATACCCATCACAGTATATTCCCTAAATCTCTTCGGAGAAACCTTAACCTTTCACTCCTTCGCGTTACCCAATGCATTGTAGAGCTATATCAGGCTCACCCACCCATAGTTTATCACGGAACCACCCGTCTTCATAATAATGCCCAAGAACCTCAACATAATCGTATCACATAAAACATGCATAAATGAAACATAACATTTCCAACTTTTAATCACAAGATATAAATACAAAACATTGATATAAAAACATTATGAAAACCATTTTCAATACCAAAATAAAATAAAAGTAAAACATGGTATTTATTTTTCTTTTAAAAAAAGGTATGGCTTGTAGAGGAAGCCGAAACTCAAATAACGGTCACGACGACGGATAAGTTGTTGTCACAGCATACGTATGACAAAAACATTCCCTTTTGTCGTTTAGTAAACGCTTAGTATAAAAAATATTCCTTCTGAATAAACGTAAAATTCAAATGGGTTTATACACCATATAAAATAAGGTTGTGTATAAAACAAAATATGCCTCAATGAAAGGAGATTGAGACGAAGTCCCATACCTCGGGTCCGACATGACTCGATCGTTCTTTAATGTCCTGAATAATAAACTTGAGTTAATTTCTACTTGCTTAAGAACCTTTTTCATGTTCATTATTCCTTTATATCACTTATTTCCATGTCATGAACACTATGTAATTATTTAAGTTAATAAATGTCGTTTTAACTATCATTGGTACTTGGGTCAAAAATAAACCCTTTATAATTACAGGTTGATCATGTATCCATTATATCCAAAATTATAATCATGATTTATATATCATATATATCGTATATAATCAGTATATACGTGTATTTATATTATTACATAATCATTTAGAGGTAAGAAATGAAATGCACCGTCCATGGAGACGGTAAGCCGTACGTACGCATGAACACTACTTTCATTTCTATTTCATATTTTATAGAATGGAATCATAATGATTTAAAGGAATATAATACTTCCAGTATAATATCATATATAATATCATAGTTCCATCCTTTATACGTCCCACATATGGTATTTAACGAATCAAATCACTTTGAGGGGGCGGTAGTCCGCACTTCCTTAAATAAAGATATCGCGTTTACCCATAATGGAAACAATAAAGGTATGACCAAAAAGAAAAATACAGAATCTTAAGTAAAACATAAACATATTATATATCATATATAAATATATTGTCATCTTAATGGCCACCTTTGAAGCTGTTAAAAGAATGTTGAACAATCATTGTTTCGGGAGGCATAAATTCACCATCCACGGAAACCGTATGTTCTTTAACAATTATATGTAGGTGTGTGTAAGTGTAGCTTTAATACTTATTATAAAAACATCCTAGTATATTTATGATACTGGAGTTGTTACAAAAGAAATAAATAAAAAGAGTTTAGGGGGTTGTAGAAGCAAAATAAAACAAACGGACTCAAGTGAAGACTTTACCTTAAAATCGGGTACCTCCCTTTGGTTTGAGCTCAAAGGCTTCCTTGTGAAGTCTTCTGCCCAATGTGAGGCTTCAAGGGGTAATAGAGGGAAGTGGAGAGACAAAATGGGCAGGGGTTGGCCGAGCCAAATGATTTTGGAGTGTGGGTAATGAGGTAGAGGTGGGGGCCTTTTATAAGAGGAGAGGAGGGGAACTCTTGGAAAGTAAAGAAATATTACTTTATTTGAAAATGAGTTTAGGATTTAAATTGTCCCACATTGATATAATTTGAGGATAGGGTGATAAGGGTTCGAAATATACAAATCCAATAGGTTTTGGACATGTGTAGGTTTTAGATATTACATTATATTTCCATTTTATTTAAATCGTTAAATAATGAGGTCATCGCTGCATCATCATGATGTCATAAATAATTTAATTTATTTAAATTCTAAAAATTATAAAAAAATACTATGATTTAGAAAATCTTTTTATCTTTCCAATGAATATTTATAGTAAAACATCTGACCTTTATAACCCCATATAAAAATTGTTTTCGTAAAACATATTATGTTTGTGTCATTTTTACTTTTACATTAAATTAAATGTTATTTATGTCATTTCCCAACCAATGTGGCTCCATGGGGTCCCCAAGTTGACCCATTGATTTTCTTGGTCGGCCATGACACAACCATTTAGGGTAAGACATGTTTCAAGCTCATCTCATTTTATTAAAGCATTATTTTTACCTTAAACTACACTAATTACCACTAATCACGATTAAAAACTTAATAAGTTACTATTCACCAAAAAAATTATTTTAATCTCATTGAACCACATTTTACTTCTTAATGACAACCATGTATGTCTGATTTTTGAAATTCAAAACACAATGATTGCAAAATTTCATTTAAACGGAAAATCAGTTTTTATAAGTACCACTTAGTGGTTTCACTATTCATCAAAAATTGAAGTTTTTCAGAAAATTACCAAAAATTCACCCTAAGCTATATTTGATATTCTGAATTCAAAAATAAATTCTATTTTACCAAATTAAAAACATATAAGTCACATTTATTAATTTAATAATTAATTCCCGCTGTCAGAGCAAATAGCGTGTTTTTATAAAACAACGAGTATCAAAATATTGACACCAGTTTAAGTCTAATTTCAAAGTGAAATTGATTCCAATGACCATCATTGGATTAAATGGTAAAAATAAATTCAGATTAAACATTAAGACCAATTCAAAAGATAATCTAATCATATAAATAAATTAGATTAAGAAGCAGTTTTGATGTAAAATGCAGTATTTTTCACTATTCATTAAAAAATGAACATTGTCAGAAAAATACCAAAAATTCACAAAAAGTAAATTTTGATGTCACAATCATAAAGAATAAGTTTATTTTGACAAACATAGCTTATAAAATTGTCAAAAGATAGATTTAAAAATGGTTTGCCATCAAAAGGCAGTAAAACATTCTTTTAAAAATATTAGTGTATTCCATGCTTAAGATTGGATTTATTTTCATTTTAAGCCTCTAAAACACTATCTAATTCATTAAGATACATAGATAAAAATATCTATTATTCATTACTTACTTGGGATGTTACACAATGGGTCTGCCGTGTCACTAAGGTACTCCCCACTGTGGGTATTCTGCATCACCAAGCCACTCCTCACTTGGCATGTTAAGTCAATTCGAGTCGAAGCGGTCAGTAGTCATCAAGTCTCAGCCAACCACTGGGTTCTTGCACTATGCTCGCTCGTCTCTGGGAGGATCCGATCCAAAAGCTACTGGTCAAAACACCAATAGCCATGAATTCCCACGCATAAGTATCTCAAAGGTCTGCCATTTCATAGGGGTATCAACATAATAGACAGTGTGTCAATCAGATGCCCGATCTGTGAGTTATTAGCCTTTTAGTCCCGGTGACCCAATTTGATTCGTCCTCGATCCAACCTGAACATTCCACATCTTAATCCCAAACACAGTGGTGTATAACTCAAAGGTAATGACTCTCTCCAAGGTTTCAAATTCCATTGATGGTTCGTCTAACAGACGTTCATTGAAAAATTAATGGCCAAAAGAATGTAATTGTTTCGTAGTGGTCCCGGGTCCGGTCCGACCCAGTTGAACTGACTCGACCCGGCCCGTTGGATTCAACCTGGCCCGCTGGGTGGCCTGGCCTGCTGGGTACGTCCCTGTATGCTGATAGAGGCCGCGAGTCCGTAGAGGGTGTTGCGAGGGTGCCAGACCACGGGGCAGCTCAGCCGGGGACAACGATTCGGTCGCGGGGCTGTGGTTCCGTCGCGGGGTGGTGTTCTGATCGCGGGGTGGCCGACCGGCCAAGGGGATGTGGGCCATTCGTGGGGAGGCTCTTCGGCCATGGGGTTCCGGTCCGGTCATGGGGCAGTGGTCTGGCCTCAGGGCGGCGCCTCGTTCGTAGGGCGGTTCCTCGGCCGCGGGGCGGTGCAGAGCCAAATACGGTGGTAGTGGCCACGGTTGGTGCGGAGGCTGTGGGGCAGCGACAGTGGCTACGGAAACCGTAGGGCAAGGACGATGGTCGCCATTCTCTTGCCCCAACCATGGATAGTATCCATCCTAATTCATCATGAAAAACACCACAAGATTTATGGAAGGCTCGGTCCATGTTGGTTTGACCTGTACCCTATGCGTTAGGGTGGTAGCATATGGCTCATCATGAACATGAACATGAACATGAACGTCAATTCCTATCATCCCATAATGATTTTTCCCAACCCACAAAAAAATATATGGGGTGTACATGGGATGTGATAAACGAATAGAAATAACCCTTACCTTGTTCTCTTAATGATGTCGATGAGGACACGAGGAAGAAGATGAATATTTGGGAAATTATTGATGTCGGTATTGTCATCATTTTCCACAATTTTCGGTTCGTGCATCGTTGGATATCCATTGGCGGAGTTTGTAGAAGAAAATGTTGATGGAGAGGAATTCTTCAAGGGCGTTCATCATTGAAGAGATTTTCTCCCCTAGCTCCTCCTCTCCCAAATCCAACAAAATGAAATTGTAGCCCTAAAATAATAGATTATGTGATTTATTATGTTTTTTGGTATATAAATAAAATTGTGTTAATTAATCTCATAGTTTGGCACAATTAATGTGGTGTGTTGGCTTAATTATTGTGGAGGAGGGCTTTCACAACTAATATTTGAGGTTTTGAATAAGCTCTCTATAATTTAATGAGGGAGTTGAGAGTTTTAGGCCTCAAGTGGTCTCCACCCCCATAACCTCTCATGGGAGGTTAGGCTCGGGTGGTCCCCACCACCATAACCACTAATGGGAGGTTAAGGTCTGGTGGTCCCCACTTCTCTTCTTCCAAATAGAGGTTTTAACAAATAAAATATAAATAAAAGCTACACAAATTTTCTTCTATTTTATTCATTCTTGAAAAACTCAAAAACTAACTCCCACCCTCTACTAACTACCATCGAGGTGAATGTATCTTTAAGAGAATACCGACGCTGTGAGTTCAACAGTGCCATCAGATTTCAATTCCGAGTAGCGTTTCAAATTTTAGAAAAACCTGCTCACACGTTTACTAAACATACCTGAAAAAAAGTTTAGAAATTATTCCACAGCACTCCGGGCTCATAATCACATGACGTCAATTTTTCCAAACTCGTAAAATTCCTATTTATTTAACAAAATAACATTGAAATTTCAGGTCATTATATGTGCTTATTCTTTAAAAACATTTAAAAATATGATTTATTCATTAGTGATTGATTCATTCTTTTAAATATATTACAATGTTCATGATGTTTCATCATGTTGTATTTGAAATGTTTCCAAATTTATTGAATAGTATCCCATACTAGTCATAGATATATATTACATCTCTTTTGATTAATATATTATGTTAATAATTATGATACACATCATAATTTTATAAGGACACTAATATTGGAAACTTATAAACATAATCAAATGGTTGATAATAGTTTTACCTCGTCGCCACTTAAATCTTCATGAATATCACCTTTTCTAGAAGTATCATACGTAAAACCATTATTCATAACCTAGGAATGAAATCATAAGTAATAGTGAACACTGATGCATAGTATGGGAAAATGAAGAGGATATCAATGATGATATAAGAATAACATGAGATAAAGGGTTTGACACCATGTGCTTCACATTTTAAAATCATACCCTATATATCATAGATCATAATCTTGAGTCACAGAATAAATCATGGAATTTGATGAATCATAGATAAATCAATGAATATGATCCAAGAGAGAATAATATAGGAATAAGATATAGAATTTTAGAAAACACATAAGAATAGAAAATTATTTACATAGTTTTCAAGGCTCTATTCAAAGGTGAATAGAGTGGAATAGTTTCACCCCAAACCCATTAACATAATCATAATACACCTTAAAGACTTTTATAGTAGACAAAGCCTCTTATTGTACACATTTCACATACCATTACAGTCTTCTTGATCTCATGAGCATCGATATTTACATAATTTAACAGACGTATATATATGAACAACCCATTAAATAATTAATATCATGAATATTGTACCAAAATATCATAAACCATTCTTCATATAAAAACCAAGTAAAATATACAAGTTTAGAATCAATTCATCATATCATAATGCATGAAAATAGAAAATGATTCATAAACCTCATTTCATCATAAATATAAATCATCCAAAAAAAGAATAACCATGGTATCCTTTAATCATATTCCCAGTATGAAATATGAAAAATTTAATGTTTTTTCATTGATGAAGTAAAATATCACTAAAACATTCTTCGAGAAAATAACATTTCCATTAAGAAATAATTTCATTAAAATAAAAAAATTAAAAACATATTATAGATTTTTTTGGAGAATAATAGTGGAAAATATTTAATGAAGCTAAAAACATTCGGTTTCCATGATGGTTTTAAATTCATTTCATGTCGTATTAGTTAAAAATAACATTCCATCGACAATTTTGTTGGAAAAATCAAAAGGTACCTCTTTTGGAAATTTTCAAGAAATTTTCATTAAAACCATTTTTTAAGAAGTAAATATTCAATAAAAATGGCTTCATGAATTATATAATAATACAAATAATATTCATAATTTATTTAATAAAACATGGATAACGAAGAAAATGTTTTTTTGACCGAAGGGAGAAATAAAGAAGATTTTCCTCAAAAATATATTGTTTGCCACTCGAGTACAAAAGGAGATGAAAATGAAATGAAAATATATATTTTTATGAAGTTAACATATCAGAAAAAACATTTTGGTGTCTTTAATAGATGATTATATTATTTCATCAAAAAAATTTGATCCTAAAAGTCCTAATAAATAACTAGATTTCCAAATAAGAACCTCGCCTCTAGTTCCCCATTCATTGAAATAATTCTATCAAAATTTATAAAAATTTAATTTTTTTTATTAATTTATAATAGATTCATATTAATACTTATAATTTCATATATTTCCTTTTAATAACATTTTAAAATGAAATTATATCAATAATTTCTTGTTTAAATCATCATTTCCAGCTATTAAAATTTTCATTTTTCTTGAGTATTTCAATTCAGTAGTTATGGTCATCAAACCTTAATCCTACTTCCTTAAAATATACAATATAATTGATCATATTAATTACATGTATATTCATTAAATAAATATTAAGTGTCATCCATAAAATGTCATAAGACAAATAAATTTCAATGTTCAGGAAGATAGTAAGATGTACATATGCATGAATTTTATTTTCATTCACAATTGATTGAATGAAGGAATGGTAAATATTAATTACCCTTTAAATTATAATGATAATATCATATATGTAATATATATTCATCTAATTCATCCTCATTAACATATAAGTAAAATATGAATGAAAAAAATCACACTACTTCGTAGATGGTACAATACATGATTATGGAACAGTGATTGTATCACATTCTAAAGGATTTTATATAAAGAAGTTAGACATGATATTTTAATATTATATTAATAATTATGTTAAAAATATCATATATAAATATTAAACACGTCAATATATACATCAATATAATTTATTGGTGAATAATTAATTGTATCACAACCTAAAGATGGTTGGTCATACATATTCACAAGCAATACATTCACATCTCATTTGATAGGACATAAGAAGTATAATAGTGTTTCATTATAATAAAATATTATAATATTTAGTATAAGGAATTTATTGTTTCATTATAAATAGAAATAATTTTTAGTAGGTCAATAAGAGTAGAAAAAATGGACCATTTTAGTCGATTGCGACTTCTTAGAAAGGACTTATTTAGATATACTATAAAGGTATCTAGGGTTGGTCATCTTGGATGAAAATTATCATTATAATTTGGATATTGTTTTTGAGAATATAAATTTAAATTATTTTTTCACAACATAAGAATCAATGTGGTGTAATGAATTGGGTAACACCTTCCATTTTATAATTGAGGTGAGGGGATCTTTTGGAATTTCTCAAGAGATTAAATTATTATAAATTCCTTATCAACAAAAATGCATCCAAAGGGATAGGTATTTGAAGGAATGGTATGGTAATTTTTTAATCCTATTATCTTGAAGAATTTAGATAATTTTTTGTGTAATTATAATCCTTATCATTTGGATTAAAATTTAGTTAAATAATTTTAATTGTAAACACATTAATATCTTTTCCATTATTAAAATGTTTTAATTTTAACATATACGGTTAAAAAATTCATATAAATGAACATGTTATTAAATTTTAGTCCATATAATCCCATCATTGAATTACATAATAATATTTATTATTTTATGTTAATAAAATAAAAACAATATTTTGATAAAATATCATTATAATAAATTATGAAACTATTCATTCAGTTTGACATAACATTCATAAATAAAATTTTTGAATTAAAATATAATTTTTGTAATATAATATTATTTTTTCATTTTCACCTTTAAAATTATTGTAACACTATAACATGATGAAATTATAATACTTTCATCATTTTCAATATAAATTATTTTTTATCCATTGATTGAATAAATAATGTGTTGGTGTTTTATAATAATTTAACGTTTTAATATAACACCTAAAATTAATATTAATTACAATAATTAATAAAATTTTATTTTGAACATAGATAATATTAATATTCATTAATTAATATTTTTTATATGAACACATAGCGGTTATCTAATACTAGGAGGGTGAAATTTTGTAAATTTCATTTATTTAAATGATATATAATCCTTTTTCATGGAATAATATCTACTAAACTAATAAATTTTGAAACAAGGGTGATAAAACTAAAATTACCTTCTTCCAAGAAGAATTTGATAAGAAATTATATTATTATAGCTTATTATTTATCTCCATTAACCTGATTTACCCTTTACTAATGTGATAAATTTTACCATTGTAACTATTCATGTTGACCAACAATTAAAATGGTTCATTTACCATCTTTTTCCCTTATAATTATAAATATTTAATATATTTATTTATTTAATTATTTAAAAGGGAAAAATTAATTTTTAATTATGTTCGTCAAATGAGTCAAAAGTGTCATCTTTGAAAATATATATTACATGCATACACAATACTTACTCATATCCTACTCCTTGTAGAATAATGACTGAATGTTTAAAAATTTGAACAATTAATTAATATATAAATTTCAATAAAATATTTCACAAAAAGTGATCAATTTCATTTTTTAGTAAAAACATTGTTCACATAAAAATAACTTTTCATAGAAACACCTATTTTATTTTTAAATAACATTTTTTTTAATTATAGTCATTTAATAACCAACTAATTAATTTTTTAAATATGTGGAATATGTATTTTTAAGAATTTACTTATTACTATTCATGCCCCAATCCAATAGCTAGGTGATAATGGACACAAAACCATTTAATAATGTTATGCGGTTTTTTATGATTGATATTGCATCTAATTAAATCTATCTAGGAAATAAAATTATTAAAAATATATACATTACAGACTAATATAGGTTTGTTACATTATACCACTCATAAAATGAATTCCTCACTCAAAAATCATCACTCTGATAAAAATGTCTGAGGACACATCCACATCATCACATCCTTGGGTTCCCATGTAGCATCCTCAAATTGGTGGTTTCATATGTCATCATTGAGCAGGTGTATGGCCTTGTTTCATAGAACATTCTCTCTAACATCATGATTAACTATCAGTTTCTTCTCCATAATTAATAGCACTCCCCAACAATAGGAATTTTGAGTATAGTAACTATAAAGGAAAAGATATGTATGTACTTGAGGGATAAACATGGAAGTAATCATAAACATTATAGAAATTTGGATGCAGTTCCAATCGATAAGATACCATCCTGATATGATAAATTTTTTTGATGAAGGATATAAATAAACCATATATTTCTATTATATCTAAATCCAATTACACTTCCAATGAGTTATTTTTAGTATAATGTGTCACCAACATCAAATTCTAGAGCATTCTAATGATTTTCATCAAAACATTTTTTCAACTCGGAGCAGCACTTATATATAATTGATTTACTATATCCTTCTATATCTTTTTCTTATATTGATTAGGTCCCAACATAATTCCCTGTACACCATCAATCTAATAATTTTTATTTCTAAACATCCTAAATAGATTAATTGATATGTAACCATCTGAAGAATTGAGGGAAATATATTTTTCCTATAAAATTCCAAAAAATGATTTGTTTTATCCAAATCACATTTGAAATCAATAGATAATGCTCTGAAAAAGACTTTCCACTTTTAAATTGTTTTCACATAAAATCCATATTTCTAAAGAGGATAAATAGTATTGAAACATATCTCTTTATCAAGGTCCTTATAAAGACTTCACCAAAACAACATGGGAATCCTCAGATCCTGATCAGATCAAATTTATAATGGCACACTGTGTAATATTAACAATCACTTAATGTATACCCAAATATGTTGATAAAGAGGAAAATATTTTGAAAATGAAATGAAGTGTGATACCATCATAAAGAATTCGACTGATACCCAAATAGAATTATTCCCTTTAGATTTTTTGGGGAGTCCAATGAAAAAAATATGGTGATGGTTTCACATTTCAATTTTTTATCTGTAATGGTTGTAACATACCATTAGAAATAATTATCTCACGCGGAACTTTTTTACATACCAAGAAACAAGAATCATACCTTTTAATATCTCTCTTCATTCCATCCAAACATAAATACTCCTTCAAAATCCCTAAATATCTATGTAATTCAAGGATGAATAGAGAATGAATAACTATGAATTTCATCCAACAACTCATTATTCAATTCTGGTACTAAGTGTCACATGGTTGGATTATGAATCTTATTATTCCATCACAACCATAGTTGAAATAAAGAATATTTCTCACAATCATTCATAGCTCTACATCATGAATTTTTACCTCAGTAATCATCAATTAGATAGATGATTCAAAACTCATTTAAAAAATATATTATGTATTCCTTTCCTTCACGATTTCATGATGCATCCGTATAATTTATTGAAATGATGGATCATTGGTGATCCTAATCATTGATAATCAAGAATGATCCATCCAAATCCGAGAATCATCCAAATAATTTTCCTTTATGGTTCATAATTTATTAAGTATTCATAATTATTAATCATCTACATCTTTCTTTGTTGTCCCATGTTCATCTCTTTATAAGTGAATATATAATTTATACTTGTTTTATTAGTATATATGCCATTCATTTATCCATTGAGACAATTAATCCATATCATTAACTAAAAAAACACCATAATAAACATCAAATCATGTGTTAGGTATTTTTTCTCATTAACCTTAAATTAGCATGAGAAATAAAATATATCAATATTTTTCATTATGGGAATGCATCTTAGTCCCTTATTAAATAAATAACAATGGATTATAAACCATTATCCAATAAAGGGTGATGGAATCACTAGTGCACTAACTAACCATATCCTTTGTTACTTAAGTAATTCTAACTTTCATATTTCCAAAGGGACATATCGTTCTTATGAGTTAATAGAAATATTATATTGAATATCCATGAAAACATCAACATAATGCATCAATAATATCCTTCCAAAACAAAAAAACAACAGAAATTAATAAAAATTATTATCTTGGGGCTATATTCAATAAATTCTATTTATGTGGTATCTACTAATATATTTTAAGATGTGATTATATAACTCATGAATGAATTTTTTTTATCCAAATTTCATAAATGGTAAATATATCATAAATATTATCCTTATTTAGGATCATTGTCAAAATTAATAAATTATCCTATCACTTTTCCACTTCCTTTAAATAAGTAATAATATAAACTATAAATTCTACCAAAAATTGATCAAGGTAATATATAAATACACAATTAATTTAATACTCGAATATAGATGGGTATTATTTAGAGAAAATGGAATCAGAAAAAATTCATAGTTTCGGTACATTGTATGAAATGATGTCTTTGAAATATCCTCCTTCGTGATCCTCAATTGATGATATCCAGAATGAAGATCAGTCTTATAAAAGCAATGAAATACTCAAATTTGATCAAACAATTCATAAATATGTGGTAGATTAAATTTATTTATTGTCAGCTTGTTATGTTCTACATAGTCAATACAGAGTTTCATTGATCAATATTTCTTCATAATATATAAAATAGTTACACCCCAAGATGAAAACATGGAAAAATAAATCCCTTATTAAAATTCTCTTGGAGTCTCTTATTTAATTCATGAAACTAAATTGGGTCCATTCAACATGGATTCTTGGAAATAGGAAAAGAACCAGGAATGATTTATATTAAAAAATTCAACTTAATGATTATGTGGAAGAAATGGAATCTCTTGTGTAAAAACCTCAATGAACTCCCATGAAATAGGAATATCTTCACTTTTGGGATTATCTAAAACCATTTTCGATAAACAGCACATTTGAATATCTATAATGACCCAAACTAAGGATGTAATTTACTTAAAAAGTTAATTTTCTTCCTCACTTGAATTAGCATTCAAAATATGGTTTATAATATGAATCAAAACATCCCAAACCTGGAAAATAGATTTGGAATTAGGTAGAGAAATAAAATAAATCCCTAATACACAATCTAATACAACTAGAGGATGAATGTCCTGATTTAATACAAACACATTCCTACAAATATAGTATAGAGAAGAATAATTGACTTGGGAAATTTTCATCCTATAATCAAGAATTGTTAATACAAAAATAACATATACATTTTGAGATGGTACAATGATATCCTTAGAAAATTCATTAGATATAAAAGGGTGGGTTGATATAGAAAAAAATAATTGATTACTAGTACTAGAGTGGATAGAATGTGTACCTTTCACCGTTACATTATTGTATCCTTCATTTGAAATAGTGATCTTATGAGATTTCATTTTGTTAGTAGGATTAATAGGTTTCTAATGTTGATCATCCAAATTATCCATAACATTTGATCCCTATTTATCATAATTCCCACACATATTTTCTTTAAAACATGGGAGTGTGGGTGGTCTATTCTGTATATCATTCCCTATATTCACATTATTATCTATCTTATTCATATATCATTATCTCTCAATTGGATAATGACCTTCATTTCTTCACATGAATAATTTATCCTACCTCTAAACATAATTTTCCCCATAATTCAATCAACACACAAAGAATAAATAAAGTTTCATATTATTTTCTCTTTTTTTCATGAAAATTATTTTAATTTTCATTTTCATTTTCTTATCAATTCCATTTGATTGATTAGTATCACCAACCTCCATCTATACCTTGAGAGTACATCAAAAAATTCTTTCAATGCCACTAAAGTCCCTTATGGTTAACTCCCATTGGATTTTTGGTTTGAAGACATTAAGAAATTTATCAACCTTTTTTTAGGAGGAGTAATAATTCTATAATCCTATACCAAAAGTCTCGTGAAATGTTCCTCAGATGTACCATGTGATTCATCATCCATGATATTTACCTCAATGAATTCTATCTTTATTTCAAAAAAAATAATACGAGAAAAGTATTCGATAAGAAATAATAATTTTAAATCATTCCATTCATATGATTCAAAAACATCTTGTTATATCGTGTTCTTGATAGAGGTACACCACTAATATTTTTCTCCTTAAAATGAAAAATATTTAGAATAACATTATCAGGTTAGGATAAAGGGATAATATAAAACATCAACTCAATGGTACTATTCGATTTAAAAATAACTAGTTGGTCAGTGGACCCACTAAATGATAGTGTGTGTTTCCTCATGAAAGAGACACTAAAATGTGTTTTTTTCTATGATCAATTGGAATCTCATCATGATTCGTAGCTTAATAATGTTTTTTGATCATAAATTCATGATTTTAAATTCTAGTTCCCATAACATTTAGTCTCACAAGATTACAATCGTTGCACTATTAATAATATTTATCATTATTTTGAATCCATTTGGTTATATTTATTGGAAAAAACCAAAAACAATAGTGTGAGTTATAATAATTATAGTGGGAAACCAAATAATGATGAAATATAATTTATAGGTTTTCTTAATTTTGAGACCTACATTTTTGAGACATTGTGTATTTCCTTAGTCATTCATGATCATTTACAAAACATTTGTACTTTATCAAATACATAGACATATCCCAAGGGTACTTAAAAAATTCCTCATCCGTGTATCCAATGGATAAATAAACATTTTATTATACCATCTATAGTGGCATGTAAATTTTATTCATAGATATTACATCCATGTAGATTAATATTCATCACATAAAATCATGATCCATGTCTGAATCATATAGGTCAAGTATATTTAGAATCTATGAAACCCAAATAACTAGTTCATATTATTTATAAATCTTTTACAACTTATATATTCATAACTATCACCCTTATAGGGTATATCATTCATAAAACATTTACTTATAACATGGGAAATTAAACATAAGAAAGAGTGATACATAATACTCATTATGGTTAAAAAAGGACATATCAATGATCATATAATCATATAATTAGAAAAATGATACGAGAACTTTATAATAATTGTTTAGACCCACTCCTAACATATGAATGATCATAATATTGATTTGTGGAATAAATTAAGGAAATTTATGAATAATAATGAAATCAAATAACATGAAACATTAGTGAATAATATAGTTATAAGACATGGAAGTTTGGTGTACAAATATTCATAGAGAATAATTTCTATAATTGTTAATTTTCCTTTACTACACAATAATAATGGAATGGGTTCACTATATAAAACATTATAATTGTTGTGGTTCACTCTTAAGACTATCATTTTGGAAAAAAAGACCATTACTAAACATCATTCACATTCCATTCAATTCATGTTTATCACATGAGATATCAAAATTTACCCAAATAATTGGATACAGATATTGTTCCCACCCATAACTTTATCCAAATAATACATATGTGTACAACAAGATCATAAAACATTAATTATATCAGAACCCCTTTATATAAATGGTCTTCATAAACATTTCATCATAGATTAACCAATGAAAAATTTGGGTTTAATTGTCACGACCCGCCCTCGGGGCCATGCCGTGACTACCCCAAGCCCGCCTTCCATAGGCCAGGGGCTGGCGACTAGCACCAAGGCGTAAATCCCAACAAAAAAAGGGAAGGCATTGCCTTTGAAAAGTAAACAAGCACCATAGAGTACGCAAGCAGAAAAGTAAACACTAAGTAAAAACTGTACAAGCTGTGCTGAAAGTAAAAGGGGCCGGAAATACAAGCCCAACTGTAAAGTACAACTGAAAGGAAAAAAAACAGCCACTGAAAGGAAAAGCCGCAGCGTCGAGCCGTCCTCTAGAAGTCCCACCTGAAGGGTGGGTACAGATAGCCTCCACTGCACCTCGGGTCCACCTGACCGCTCCGACTACGTCCCGCCCAGTGGTCCACCTCCAGGTATCGTCCTACTCCGCACGCCTCCACCACGATCAGCACTGTCCGCCGTCTGCAACCAACACAACGTAGTGCGGGCATAGCCCGTGCAGGGGTGAGTATAACGATACTCAGTAGGGACCCCGAGACCCTCAAGGTCTCACTAAAACCAACAAGGATAACCACAATCAGATCTCAACAGATAACCTCTACTTAGATATATTCCCTTACATATACCTAAGTTATCAAGTAACCCATCTCAATCATGAGGCAAACAGAAGGTCAAAAGTCTCAGCTCAAACCAGGATTTTCATCATCGAAACCGTAACTGCTGAAGAGCTCCGTCTCTGGAGTGTACAGTGGTCCTTTCACAACTCCGAGGTACTGTCCACTTACTTAATACTGCTGTAGTACTCCACCTATCGAGTAATGCGGGCCAGCCGATACCACCATGCGCTCCCATGTGCCGCTACAACCAAGCGCACCACTGTCGTGGGTCTGCCGCTACAACCAAGCGCTCCCATGTGCCGCTACAACCAAGCGCACCTCTGTCGTGGGTCTGCCGCTACAACCAAGCGCTCCCATGTGACGCTACAACCAAGCGCACCTCTGTCGTGGGTCTGCCACTACAACCAAGCGCTCCCATGTGACGCTACAACCAAGCGCACCTCTGTCGTGGGTCTGCCGCTACAACCAAGCGCTCCCATGTGACGCTACAACCAAGCGCACCTCTGTCGTGGGTCTGCCGCTACAACCAAGCGCTCCCATGTGCCCCTACAACCAAGCGCACCTCTGTTGTGGGTCTGCCGCTACAACCAAGCGCTCCCATGTGCCGCTACAACCAAGTGCACCTCTGTCGTGGGTCTGCTGCTACAACCAAGCGCTCACATGTGCCGCTACAACCAAGCGCACCTCTGTCGTGGGTCTGCCGCTACAACCAAGCGCTCTCATGTGCCGCTACAACCAAGTGCACCTCTGTCGTGGGTCTGCCGCTACAACCAAGCGCTCCCATGTGCCGCTAAAACCAAGCGCACCTCTGTCACACACTGAGTCGTTCGATCAGCAGT
This sequence comes from Viscum album, assembly GCA_963277665.1. NCBI lineage: Eukaryota > Viridiplantae > Streptophyta > Magnoliopsida > Santalales > Viscaceae > Viscum > Viscum album. The sequence goes on along the minus strand of OY728122.1, from coordinate 1,035,345,292 downwards.
CGTCGGGTCTCAGTCAGCTACACGATCTCCGTGCTCCGCCTGCACGTCTCCGGGAGGGTCCGCTCCACGAGCTACTGGTCGATACTCTAAGTATCACAATGTCCCGCAAGGAAGTATCTCGAAGGACCACCTCTTCATTGGGGTCTCAACGCAACAAACGGCGCGTCAATCGGACACCCGGTCTGTGGGTTATTAGCCTTTTCGTCCCAGGGGCCCGGTTGGTTTCGTGAGCGAACCAATCCGGCCGTAACTCAACTATACCCCGAACACTCACAGGGTATACTCATAGGGACCGTTTTTCAACGTGATCACCAATGCCGCTGACGGTTCGTCAAACGGATGTCTGGTCTGAAAGATATCAGCTTTTCCGTTCCAGGGGCCCGTTTAGATTTCAGTGCGATCCAACCCGGCCACTATCCATCTGCATCCAAAACTCGGGCGGAGGATGCCAAAAGTTCCGTCTCATCAAGAGGAGCTCAACACAACAGACGGCGCGTCAATCGGACGCCCGGTCTGAGAGTTATTGGCTTTTTCGTCCGAGGGGCCCGGTCGGGTTTTAAGGCAAAACCAACCCGACCGTACTCCACTTGCGTCCAAACCTCGGGCGGAGTGAGCCAAAAGATCCGTCTCACTAATAGGAAACTTACAAAGCTGACGGCACGTCAATCGGACGTCTGTAGCTCAAGATATGAGTGTTTCCGCTCCGAGGGCCCGGTTGGTTTCGTGTACGAACCAACCCGGCCGAACCCAAAGTATTCCGAAACTCTGAGTGCGATAAACCGAAATGACCGACTCGCTCCAAGGATTGCGTTGCTGCGGACGACGAGTCCTTTGGAGTCCCGTAGCTCAAGATACGGCCATTTGAACGAAGTCCGTCCGAAGACGGGGGGTCCGGGCCCGGGCCGACCCGGCCCGACCCCCCCTGGTTGGCCCGAACCGGGTCGGGTCCGACTCGGTTGGCCTGGCCCGGCCAGGCTAGGGCCGGTCCCGCTCGGCTCGGCCGAGCGGCCGAGCGGCCGACGCGGAGGAAAGCCGCCGCCCCGCGTGACACTCCCGCGGCACCCGCGGGGTGTCGGCCAGACACCCGCGTGGTGCCGCGTGACAACCCCGCGACACCCGCGGGGTGTCGTGCTGGACACCCGCGGCACTCGCGGGGTGCCGCCGCCTCCGGCCGCCGGCGCCGCCGCGCCGCCGACCCGCGCCACCACCGGCTTCCGCGGGCCGCCGGAGTCGCTCCGGTGGCCCGTTTTCCTTCCCTTCTGCGCCGTTGTTCCTCCCGGGTTCCGTTCTTTACTGCGGGATCATCAAACACCCGTTGCGGTGCGTTCCGTCGTCGCCCGCCAAATCCGCAAAACACGAAGAACGACGGAGGGTTGCCGGGCCGTGTTCGTTTGACCCGCACCCTCCGCGTTAGATAAAAAACAACGGGATAAATTTTTCAACACATGAACCGACAATTTTAATAAAATAAAATTGTTCATTTGAAACCAGCTCTTAAGTTTTTAAAGAACGTTCACGGGAATATAAAGAGGGGTATTCCAAAATTATAAAATCCATACCTCGTTGATCGTCGCGCGTGGGCGTTCTTCGCGGAAAGGCTCGTCGCGGAAGAGGGGGATCGTCGTGTCGTCGCGGAAAGGCGTCGCGTCATCGCAGAAGAGGATTCGTAGACGAAGACGGAGGTTTTCCGAGGTGGAACAGCGTCTCCCTTCCTTTGATGTGGAAAGAAGAACGAGGGATGGCACGTCGTCATTCTTCGGAAGAAGGACGTGACGACGTTCTTCGTCGGAGACCGATTCGTTCTTCACGTTCTTCGTCGTTGAAGAAGATGTTCTTCAAGCCTCCCAAATCCTCCCAACGTGACAAGACTCAAAAAAAAATAAGCCCAAGTCTTATTTTATTAACACAAGATAAGAAATTGAATTTCAAAAGAAAAGAAACGATCAATTTATCTCAAAGAATTAATTGTAAAAAATTAACAGCCCAATTAAATGGGGCGTTTCTTAACCAGAAAAATGCACGGTTGACTACTTTTAATAGGGGGGGTGCGGGTACGTTACTTAAGAAGAAAAAGAAACGGTGGGGATCGTGCGGGCTCCACCTCACAAATATCCTTCCAAGGGGGTAGGATATTCCTGGATAGCACTTTATCCATTTCAACTCAGTTCAAGCCGCCTTTAAGTGGCTTCAAGTGGCTTCCAAGCGGCTTAAGTGAAATAAAATAAAGTTGTCGCAAAATTATTTTATTTCATAACTTTAAGCCCAAAAATTAAAAACCACACCCAAGAAAACGCAACTCCGGAAGAGGAGTTTCTAAGAGAATACCGGCGCTGCGATTTCATCGGTGCCCTCAGAATTCGATTCCGGGCACCGGTTCAAAAGTTAAAAAAACCCGCTCGTCCGTTCACTAAACGTACCCGAGCCAAACTTCAGAAAATGATTCCGGGCACACCGGGCCTCGGAATCAGGCGCCGTCAGAAACTGCGTTCTTGTAAAATTCCAAAAAAATTAAGAAAAAAATTTCCTTGAAATTTACGGGTCTTTACATTACTCCCACCACGGGGCTTTACGTCCCCGTAAAGCTTAAACACAAACTAGGGATACAAAGGCGGTACTGAGCACGCACCTGAGCCTTCCGCTCCATGTGCTCACCTGTACCTTCTCTATCGTGGCCCGGACCACCTCTGGTCCCACTAGAGCTTCTATGATTTCTTCCTTGTCGATAAGAGAAATCTGGTCTCATCCCCTGGATGAACCACGTTCTTCGCCAAATACGGTCAATCCCGACATAGATGATACTAATCCATACCAAGGATGACGTCGTAAGGCCTCGACGCTACTACCAAGAGATCCAACCGTTACTCTCGCCTCCAAGGGTTGAGTCACACTGTCAGCATCAGTGTGTGGTAACTGGGTCTCCTCCAGTAGATGTCTCACAAGTTAGGGTCAAGTCAACAGTCAAATCTGGAACCTCTTAGTAACAAAACAAGAGAGGACAGGGAAGTAAATGCCATAAGAAAAGGTGTCTTTTATTACTGCAGCTCAAGTACAAAGACACAAAGCATCTAAAAACATACATCAACAAAAGTCTCCAGGTATGGAGCTAGTCCCGCTCATGTCCATCTGCTCCCGGAGCCCCATGATCGTAGGGCTCAACTACCTGAAGATGAGCTCTCCCATGTCCTCCTGTCCCCTGCGGTCGGGGTGGACCGCCTGGTGGTGGTGGTGGCAGAGCCACAAAGCATCTCCCACCACCTGCTACTCGGCCAGCTCCTCTGCCTCGTCCGCCTCCTCCCTGCGGACCGCCATGGTCGACCCTCTGCCTCTGCCTGGGTGGACCCTCCACCTTCTGCTGCTCTTCGGTACGGCGGGTCGGGCAGTCACGAGCCATGTGGCCCTGCCCGCCGCACGAGTAGCACTGCCTGCCTCTCGGAAGGCTGGCTTCGCGCTGTGTGCCCCGCACTGCTGAGCCAGTGTCCCGAGGTCGTCTGCCGGAACCCTGAGTCATCCGTCGGCTACCTGCTGCCGAAGACTCCGCCACCTACCGCCCTGCAGTAGGCCTCGCTGTACACTCAGCCAGAAAGCTCTCGATCAGAAGGGCTCGCTCTAGCACTCCTTCCTGGGTCGGGATGCTGAGGGAGATCAGCGATGCCCTGATCTCGTATCTCAATCCCTTCTCGAAGGTCCGAGCCCGGAAGAAGGGGTCTCGTACCATGTCTGTCGAGTAGCGAGAAAGGTAGGTGAACCTTTCCGCGTACTGGGCTACCGTCAAGCTGCCCTGCCGCAGCTGAAGAAGCTCCTGAATGCACACCGCACGGAGGGTGTTCGGGACGAACTATGAGCGGAAGAGGCTCTCGAAGTCCGTCCAGATGATGGAGGCCTCATCGTGCACCTGGAGCATCAAGCTCCACCATCTGCCTGCTGTCGCGTGTAGGAGACTCGCTGCGAGGATCACCATGAGGTCTGCTGGTGTCCTCACTAATCTGAAAACCCGAACAATTGCCTCCAGCCAGTCCTCGGCGGCCTGAGGGTCCCTCTCCTCGCGGAACCTGGGCGGTCGCTGGCGCTGGAACTCATGCAGTGCACTAAGGCGATGTGCATCGTCAGCAGCTGGGGCTGGTAGCATCGGTGCCTCGGCGGGTATAGGTACCGCCGGTGCCTCAGCTGTCAAAGGGCCCTGTACCGAGTCCTCGACACTCGGTGGGCTGTCATCACGCTCCACTCTCGGAATCCTAGCTGGCTGTCGTCGTGGGGCCATCCTGAAAGAAACAGGTGCGCCACGGTCAGGATAGTATACCTGGTGAGCTGACACAAGTAATCACAAGGAAAACTTGAAACACACATGCAATCAATGTTTTCGTGAATTAAGTCAGAAATCAGAAGTCAGGGTCCTGGTGTATGGATACGTTGGCCGCCGCACCAACACTGGACTCCCTGGATTGATAACCACACCCAATACGCTAAACACTATTGCTTCACATAGAAAAGATCAGAGTTCGTGGTAGAACTGAACTCCTCTGATACCAATTTGTCACGACCCACCCTCGGGGCCCATGCCGTGACTACCCCAAGCCCGCCTTCCATAGGCCAGGGGCTGGCGACTAGCACCAAGGCGTAAATCCCAACAAAAAAGGGAAGGCATTGCCTTTGAAAAGTAAACAAGAACCATAGAGTAAGCATGCGGAAAAGTAATCACTAAGTAAAAACTGTACATGCTGTGCTGAAAGTAAAAGGGGCCGGAAATACAAGCCCAACTGTAAAGTACAACTGAAAGGAAAAGAAACAGCCACTGAAAGGAAAAGCCACAGCGTCGAGCCGTCCTCTGGAAGTCCCACCAGAAGGGTGGCTACAGATAGCCTCCACTGCACCTCGGGTCCACCTGACCGCTCCGAGTACGTCCCGCCCAGTGGTCCACCTCCAGGTATCGTCCTGCTCCGCACGCCTCCACCACGATCAGCGCTGTCCGCCGTCTGCAACCAACACAACGTAGTGCGGGCATAGCCCGTGCATGGGTGAGTATAACGATACTCATTAGGGACCCCGAGACCCTCAAGGTCTCACTAAAACCAACAAGGATAACCACAAGAAGATCTCAACAGATAACCTCTACTTAGATATATGTCCATACATATACCTAAGTTATCATGTAACCCATCTCAATCATGAGGCAAACACAAGGTCAAAAGTCTCAGCTCAAACGAGGATTTTCATCATCGAAACCGTAACTGCTGAAGAGCTCCGTCTCTGGAGTGTACAGTGGTCCTGTCACAACTCCGAGGTACTGCCCACTAACTTAAGACTGCTGTAGTACTCCACCTATCGAGTAATGCGGGCCAGCCGCTACCACCAAGCGCTCCCATGTGCCGCTACAACCAAGCGCACCACTTTCGTGGGTCTGCCGCTACAACCAAGCGCTCCCTTATGCCGCTACAACCAAGCGCACCTCTGTCGTGGGTCTGCCGCTTCAACCAAGCGCTCCCATGTGCCGCTACAATCAAGCGCACCTCTGTCGTGGGTCTGCCGCTAAAACCAAGCGCTCCCATGTGCCGCTACAACCAAGCGCTCCCATGTGCCGCTACAACCAAGCGCACCTCTGTCGTGGGTCTTCCGCTACAACCAAGCTCTCCCATGTGCCGCTACAACCAAGCGCACCTCTGTCGTGGGTATGCCGCTACAACCAAGTGCTTCCATGTGCCGCTACAACCAAGCGCACCTCTGTCGTGGGTCTGCCGCTACAACCAAGCGCTCCCCTGTGCCGCTACAACCAAGCGCACCTCTTTCGTGGGTCTGCCTCTACAACCAAGCGCTCCCATGTGCCGCTACAACCAAGCGCTCCCATGTGCCGCTACAACCAAGTGCACCTCTGTCACACACCGAGTCGTTCGATCAGCAGTCGTCGGGTCTCAGTCAGCTACACGGTCTCCGTGCTCCGCCAGCTCGTCTCTGGGAGGGTCCGCTCCACGAGCTACTGGTCGATACTCCAAGTATCACAAAGTCCCGCAAGGAAGTATCTCGAAGGACCACCTCGTCATTGGGGTCTCAACGCAATAGACGACGCGTCAATCGGAAGCCCGGTCTGTGAGTTATTAGCCTTTTCGTTCCAGGGGCCCGGTTGGTTTCGTGAGAGAACCAATCCGGCCGTAACTCAACTATACCCCAAACACTCATAGGGTATACTCATAGGGACCGTTTTTCAACGTGATCACCAATGCTGCTGACGGTTCGTCAAACGGATGTCTGGTCTGAAAGATATCATCTTTTCCGTTCCAGGGGCCCGGTTAGATTTCAGTGCGATCCAACCCGGCCACTATCCATCTGCATCCAAAACTCGGGCGGAATATGGCAAAAGTTCCGTCTCATCAAGAGGAACTCAACGCAACAGACGGCGCGTCAATCGGACGCCCGGTCTGAGAGTTATTGGCTTTTTCGTCCCAGGGGCCCGGTTGGGTTTTAAGGCAAAACCAAACCGACCGTACTCCACTTGCGTCCAAACCTCGGGCGGAGTGAGCCAAAAGATCCGTCTCACTAAGAGGAAACTAACAAAGCTGACGGCACTTCAATCGGACGTCCGTAGCTCAAGATATGAGCGTTTCCGCTCCGAGGGCCCGGTTGGTTTCGTGTACGAACCAACCCGGCCGAACCCAAAGTATTCCGAAACTTTGAGTGCGATAAACCGAAACGACCGACTCGCTCCAAGGATTTCATTGCTGCTGACGGTGAGTCGTTTGGAGGCCCGTAGCTCAAGATACGGCCATTTGAACGAAGTCCGTCCAAAGACGGGGGGTCCGGGCCCGGGCCGACCCGGCCCGACCCCCCCTGGTTGGCCCGAACCGGGTCGGGTCCGACTCGGTTGGCCCGGCCCGGCCCGGCCAGGGCCGGTCCGGCTCAGCTCAGCCGAGCGGCCGAGCGGCCGACGCGGGGGAAAGCCGCGTGACAACCCCGCGGCACCTGCGGCACCCGCGGGGTGTCGCGCTAGACAGCCGCGGGGTGCCGCCGCCTCCGGCCGCCGGCGCCGCCGCGCCGGCGTCCCGCGCCACCACCGGCTTCCGCGGGCCGCCGGAGTCGCTCCGGTGGCCCGTTTTACTTCCCGTCTGCGCCGTTGTTCCTCCCGGGTTCCGTTCTTTACTGCGGGATCATCAAACACCCGTTGCGGCACGTTCCGTCGTCGCCCGCCAAATCCGCAAAACACGAAGAACGACGGAGGGTTGTCGGGCCGTGTTCGTTTGACCCACACCCTCCGTGTTAGATAAAAAAACAACGGGATAAATTGTTCAACACATGAACCGACAATTTTAATAAAATAAAATTGTTCATTTGAAATCGGCTCTTAAGTTTTTAAAGAACATTCACGGGAATATAAAGAGGGGTATTCCAAAATTATAAAATCCCTACCTCGTTGATCGTCGCGCGCGGGCGTTCTTCGCGGAAAGGATCGTCGCGGAAGAGGGGGATCGTCACGTCATCGCGGAAAGGCGTCGTGTTGTCGCGGAAGAGGATTCGTAGACGAAGACGGAGGTTGTCCGAGGTGGAACGACGTCTCCCTTCCTTTGATGTGGAAAGAAGAACGAGGGATGGCGCGTCGTCGTTCTTCGGAAGAAGGACGTGACGACGTTCTTCGTCGGAGACCGATTCGTTCTTCACGTTCTTCGTCGTTGAAGAAGATGTTCTTCAAGCCTCCCAAATCCTCCCAACGTGACAAGACTCAAAAAAATAATAATAAGCCCAAGTCTTATTTTATTAACACAAGATAAGAAATTGAATTTCAAAAGAAAAGAAACGATCAATTAATCCTAAAGAATTAATTGTAACAAATTAACAGCCCAATTAAATGGGGCGTTTCTTAACCAGAAAAACGCACGGTTGACTAATTTTAATAGGGGGTGCGGGTGCGTTACTTAAGAAGAAAAAGAAACGGTGGGGCTCGTGCGGGCTCCACCTCACAAATATCCTACCAAGGGGGTAGGATATTCCTGGATAGCACCTTATCCAGTTCAAATCAATTCAATATGCCTTTAAGTGGCTTCAAGTGGCTTCCAAGCAGCTTAAGTGATATAAAATAAAGTTGTCGCAAAATTATTTTATTTCTTAAATTTAAGCCCGAAAATTAAAAACCACACCCGACCAAACGCAACTCCGGAAGAGTCATTTCTAAGCGAATATCGGCGCTGTGATTTCATCGGTGCCCTCAGAATTCGATTCCGGGAACCGGTTCAAAAGTTAGAAAAACCCACTCGTCCGTTCACTGAACGTACCCGAGCCAAACATCGGAAAATGATCTCGGGCACACCGGGCCTCGGAATCAGGCGCCGTCAGAAACTGCGTTCTTGTAAAATTCCAAAGAAAATTAAGAAAAAAATTTCCTTGAAATTTACGGGTCATTACATTAATAAACACAAGTCCATCATAAAACTAAACCATATTGATGATGAATATGGATGGAATACAGGAATTCTTATCTAAGTAAATAATAATAAATATTTAAGGTTATTTTCATTGATGGTTGAAAATATCAAAAAACCATTCCTGTAAAATTGACATTTACATTTTGGAATCACTTAAGTAAAATTGAAAAACTAAAAAAATATTATATACAAATTTTTCTTTGAAAATTCCCCTATTAACCTAAAAGAAATTATTCAAAACAGTTAGTATCTATGGTATTAGTAATGTCTGTTCATACTCTATACGTTAAAAAAATTCTTTCCATACATTTTTCAGAAATGTCAAAAGAAACCACATTTGAAAAAAACCATGAAAATTCCATTCAAAAAATTTCTATAAAAATTAATCATGTTTAAATATTTCATTAAACAATATTATTATAATAGTAAATTAATTATTTTAATTTAGTAAAATTGACATGGAAGAAAAAAATTCAAACAAAGAGAGAATTTATGTAAATTTTCAATAAAAAATATTTTTTAGTATTTTAAATAAAAAAGTTGGGGAAAATGAAATGAAACCATGTATTTTCAATAAATAATCCTAGGATAATTAAATTCATTATAATCATAATATTTTGATTAAAATAATTCATTATCATATCTTAATCATAATCAATTATAATAAATAGTGTTATTTTAACAGAAATCTAGTACATTAAGTTTACATATCAAGAAAGTCACTCTTACAACCTGTATAATTAATGTAAATTTATTATAATTATATTAATGTTTCATTTTTATATTTATAATTTCATATATTATGCCTTAATAAAAATTGAACACCACCTTTTACCTAAAATTCTTTATTAAAATCATTAATTCTAGGTGTCAACTGAATCTTTTATCATTAACAATTTTGCTCAGTAGTTATTTCCCATGAACTTTAATCTTAATTACGTCATCTCAATAATATATATAATGATTTAAAGATAATATATATTCATTATTTACATATTTATATTGATTCACCAAATTTAGAGTAATAGAAATTAATTTCATTATTCTTAGAGATGGTAGGTCATATGTACGGTGAACACTGCATTCATTTTTTGATGAATTGAACTAGATATAGGTAAATAATATTTAAACATTAAAAGTTGAATATAATTTAATATATAAAATATATATATTTAAAATTAATTCTTATTACCATAAATATAATATATAAAATAAAAAGGAATCACAGCGCATCATGGAGGTGGTAGTTCAGACATACATAAGAGTGACATTAACATTTTTCAAGGGATTGGATGGTTAGATGGAGAAAAATGACATTTTAATTATAGAATTATAATTGTGTCAATAATATAATTTATAAATTTTAAAATAATCGTAATAACTATCCATAAATGATAGTATTGAAAAATGAATTGTATCACTACATGGATACGGTAGTCCGTATGTACCCACGAACGTTACATTCCCATATCATTTGATAGAATTTTTTTTGTATAATGGTTTTCTCATAACAATATAATTTCATCATATTTAGGATAATGAATTTATTATCTTATTATAACTAAAATATATTTACATGTAGAAAATATGTGTAGAAAATAAAGTTATTGACAAAGCTGATTTCCTCTTCCTTGAAATGTGACCTTTAGATCTCCTTTAGAGCTTGTATAATGTGAATAGGGATGTTTAAAAGAGAAATTGGTGTATTTTTGTAGAGCTATAAGTAAAAGATGTTGTGTAAATATTTGAGGCATGGGTTCACTTTTATAATTGAGGTGAGGAAAACTTTTGGAATTTCCCAAAAAATTAAATTATATTAAACTCATTCCCATGAAAAATTACACTGTAGGCATAGATATTTGAATATATGTTAGGATAGTGTTGTTTTTAAAGAATAAAAAATAAATTTATTCAAATTTTTTCCTAATTCCAAACCATGTCATTTTAACTAACTCTTTGTTAACAAATTTAAATTTTATCTCTAGGATCAAAATTTACAATATTCAACGGTCAAAAATTTTATATATAATGTGAAAATTAATTTATAAATAGAGAATTCGGGACATTTTCAACTATATCATATCTATATTACCTCATTTCTTTATTTTATGATATTTAAATAGTTTAATAAAAATTATCTTGATATAATATCATTATTTTCAATTCTAAAAAAATCCATTTAAATTGACCTCAAATACATAATTAAAAGGTTTCAGTTAGAATATACTCTATTTAAATAATAATAATACGTCATACTCACCTAAATTGTTTTTTAACACTACAAATTAGTCATATTATTTCACTATTAATATTTTTGAAATCATTATTACTTTTGAATTAATTTAATAAATGATATTTTTTTGTGTATGAATGTTTTGTATATATATAATACCAAAAAATTATATATAAATTACCATTTTTAATATAATATAATTATTCCAAACCATACGATTAATGTTTTTTCGTAAATAATTGTTCTCCCAACATAAAAACATAAATGGTATTTAAATCATAGAGGGTGACATTTTTTAAAATTATATAATTTATATAATATATCAACCATTTTTATGGAAACAAATCCACAAACCAGTCAATTTAGATCATATGTTTATAGGGGTTGAATTATATACATTAAAAATGATATAGTCTAAAAATTTATATCCTTATCACTTATTTTAAATCTATATTAACTCAATTTTTTCTTTACCAAGGTGATAAATTTTACTAAAGTGACTATTCTTAATAATCAAAACATAAAAAGGGTCAATTTACAAAATTTATAAATTTTTATTATGAGTGTGAAGTTAATTTTATCTAATTAATTACCTAAAAATGGTATCAATTAATTTTAATTTATGTGTGGAAAATGAAAAAAAATAGTTTTTTATAAAAAATAATTTTTAATCATAAAATTTTAATTTTTATCCATTTCATAGAAAAGTAACTATTTAATTATAAAAAAAATTACAAATAAAATTATTTTTGAATTTATAATAAATAACTCAATAATAAGGATTAATTAAATTTATTATAAAAAATTCGGTATATACAAACTATTATTTAGAAAAAACATCAATTTTACTTTTAAATATTTTTTTGTTTATACAAACTATTATTTAGAAAAAACATAAAATTATTTTAATTATATTATGTAGATCGTCTAGACTTTTTGTTGCATGTAATGTGTAATATTTAATAATATTTATTATTTTAGATAAATATTTCAAAAAAATAATGGGTTGTTACACCATTCATATTCCACATTTATTATCTTTTATTAATTCATATCCCAATTTTAAAAACCTCTCACAAATTCAAATTTATCATTATTCTCATTGATATATTCTTCCAATTTAAAATTTTTATTTATTTATTTGAAAATTTTTAATCTTTATGTATAATGATTTCTCTAAATAACAATAATATAAATTGAATTTTTTAATTAGTAAATTATTTATAATTTTCATACATAATAAAAGAATATATTTTCTTTTGGTGTAACAGACATTTCAATAATCTTAGTTAATTGTTTTTATTGAATGTTATTTTTCAAAGCAGTATAAGGTAAACTATTCATTGATTCTCATTTTCCTATTTGATATAATTTTTTGTCTTCCTTATTTAAAAAAATTTGGACTATACTTTATTATTTTAAAATAAAACTATTTAATTAATGACCCCCATTTTTCAATTTAGACTTATATTTTTTTATGATTGTAAATCTAATTGAAACGATAGACACTTCTTATTATTTGTATGCATCCTTTTTCTTGACTCATATTTTATTTCCATTGTTGAAATCCAACATAACTAATAATAAACAGACATATTATGAAAAAAATTAACAAGTATGTAGTGAAACATTTCATCGCACAAAAAATATCAAATAAATATCAATCCTCCCTTTTAAATAAAATCTAGGAAACTTTTAATAGAATATATTTTTCTAAATTCTTATTCAATAATTAAAATTATTTTGAGGAAATAATTTTATTTTGTATTATTATATCCATCATTATTACTAAGGTGGGTTTTTTCATAAATTTCTCAATGAATAATTTCTAATTTCTTCTTCTGTAACATTCAATGTCCATGAAAAAAAATGGAATTTTTTTTTATAAAAACGTTTGATTTTATTTGATGGAAAAAATATTTTTTCAGAATACTATAAATAATTAACTTATATCATTTCCATTTTTTCAAATTTTACATTTAATTTAAGTCATATTATATAATGAGTGTTATTTGGATCTTCTATAGACTATACACTTTTATCAAAATATTTTTCAATCTTCCCAACATGCTTGTCATTATCTTCATTCATCTTTCTCTTCACTTGAAAATACTTTCCAATATAATTTATAATGTTTTTGTTTTTTTTCAAACTCATGATTCCTAACATCAGTTATAACAATTTATTTTTTCATCAAATGAGATGATAATCTCTTATATACTATTATAAAATATATAATTCACATAAACTGATTAATTAAATTATTTACAAATATGGATCAAATTCCTTCTTTCCCCATCTTCTTATCATGTTCTCCTACTAATTTTTGGTGATAATTATATATATAAACACCATCAATACTAGTTCTTGTAATATCCTTTAATATTATTCTTCATATTTTTCTATTTCATTCCCATCTTCAGTAAACAAATTGAAACTCATGATGTATAAGTTTTGTACATATTTTCACTAGATGAAAATGATTCTAGATCATTACCAAACTTCCAAGATCTTAGTTCCCTAAGATAATAGTATTTTAAGTTGGGTTTTTTACAATTTTAATAATAAGGATGCAATATCCTAATTAACCATAATAGAATCATTATAAAGAAGTTTATCAACATATATGAAAGAATATTTTACACATTTATTTATTTTCATTTATAGTGAATCTAAATTTTATATTCACATGGATGATACCTTCCACAATTAATTTTTTTTATTTTTTATTCATTTTCATTATCTTCAAATAATATATTTAAACAATATTTTCATTGATAGTGAACATGAAAAATTTCTTCAAATATATACATAATAATTCATTCATTGTATGGGACACTAAAATATGTATTCAATTTTTTAAAATCTAATCATCAGTATAACCTTGTGTTTTGATGTTATTTTCTTATAGTACTAGTTCAACTATAGAAAGAGTCATGGGGGTGAATCAATGTGTCTAATTATTTACTAAATAAATTTTTTCCTTTTACCTACACACTTGTTAATGTGAATGAACATCAATATCACATCTCACATTTAGTCAACATTAATTTAATTAAAAAATAGACAACAAATAATGAACCGAATAGATATTTTCAATGATCACTAAAATTGTGTGACCTAATAACCCATATATACTGGTTATTATCCCACACAAATGATTGATATTATTTTATCAACAAAAATGAAAGAAAATAGAATAGTATTGTGTCCTTCTACCGTAAACCAAAAAAATTAAAATTAATTAAAAAAACCTGGTCATCATAAACCCTCTTGTAATTTATCCCACACAGTAGCCCTAATCAGATAATATCTTCATAACTAGATTAGTTTGGGTCCTTATTACACACATATTTTACTATAACATATTATTTTATATTATTTTATTTTATTTGATGATAATTTAAAATTTTTTAATTTTTATTTAGAAACATAATAAATTCGAGAAATTCTACTCTAGTATAGAGTCTGGGGTGGACTATTTATAATAATCCATGTGATTACCCTTACGGAAGCCTTTAATTACACTTCCATGCAGATCATTTGGAATGTAAACGTTTTGACATGCATGGGGAGCATTTCAGTCCTGAGATTCCTTTTAGTATCCAGGAGAGGAATATTTATATGGAACATATCTAGTTAATGGATTTCACAGTTTGGTAAACCATGTGATAATAGTTTGATGTGTTTTCAATTGTGACAATGCTATTTTATATTTTTCAGGAATGGTTTTTAAAAATGTGTAGACAAAATATACATGATTTCCATATTTTTTATTTCTATAAAATGGCTATTTTTTATGAAATTTTGATTTAAATTATTACCCCCCCACTTATCTAATCTTTCTTGACTAAACCATGAAAACCCAAAGATGTTCCCTCCCACCTTCCTTGTTTGATCAGTATCTGATATATAATATTCACCAAATTTTTATTCTGTGATAATGTTTTTGTGGGTATTATCCTTCCATCTACTCTACTATTTTTCTATTTCTAATTTTTATATAATTATCATGAAAATAATAATGATCTATTAGAACCTAGATATGGTCTGGTGTTGGTTTTTTCCATGGTTTATTTTATATTCCCTATAGAGAACATAATCATGGATGGTTTAATTATCTCCATTGTAGGGATTTTGTTTTATAGTGGCTATGAAATAACGGTCTATAAATTTTTATAAAAGGTTTTATATAAATTTTTATGGAGTTTTTAATCTATGTTTTTTGAAATTGATATATTTAATATTCATGATGGATGGGGAATGATATATTAATTTAAACTTATTTTCCACTTATGTTTGGTAATCTAGATTTCATCCAGAGTTGTTTAAATAGAAGGATTCATACTATTTAATTAAAATATAATTATAAATATAGATAATAGGGAATTTATTAATTTATAAATAGAATTAAAAACTTCTGAAATGTGTTATTTTATGGATTGTTTGAAATTATATTTAGAATGGTTTAAAAATGTGGATGATATAAGTCATAACTTTGAATATTTTGTTTTAAAGGGCACTATGTAACATAAAATAGTTTTTCAGAGTGTGCAGGAGCCTAAATTAATGCCAATGATTTTATGGTTTTCATAGTGGATCATTACACAATGGAGCTTAAATTATATTTTTATTCTTATAATTATTCATATCCATGTAATTGGATAGGGATTATTCTTGATACGCTATTTGAGGTGTGGTGACAGTTAGGTTCACAAAATTTTTACATTTCTGATGTAATTATGGTTTGTTACAATAATTTTATGAATGTGTAGGTTATTGTAGAAATATATTAATGATATATATCTGTGTAATCCATTGTGTAGTTTCAAATTCCTAGGGTAAGGACCCAGTAAAATTGAGTAATTTTATTAGATTTTTCTCTGGAACTGAATCATATTGGAAGGGGATAGAGTTTCTTTTGATCCAATGATCATGATATAATCATGTGTGTTTATTAGTACAATCATGATGTGATACTTTTAGTAGAACCATACTAGGTTCAATATCTCATGTTTTTGATCTAAATGTATGATTCATTTGATGATTCTCGTGATGATTAGATAAAACTTTAGGATGGCTTAAAGAACATTGTTTTTTTATTTTATCCCCTAACTATTCATTTCATATTAGATCTATTTCTTCCATAAGAATCATTATAGGGATATTGACAAGTAGTGTTTACATTTTGTATTTTTTTATAATTATGACCAATATTTTCTTTTTAGATTTGTTCGTGAAGTAAAATGTAATGTGGGGTTTTTTTTAAAAAGAAAACATTGCGTGGTTTTGAAAGAGTATTTTAAATTTAAACATTTGGAAATGAGTAAGGATTTGTATATCATGGGTTTGATTTAAAATTTCACGTTTTAAATGTTAAAAAGTGTTTTAAAAAACCCTAATTTATTTTTGATATGGAATACGATGGTTTTATGTCATATGAAACTCGTTTTTTACTAAAAGCTCTTTCCTTGTTTTGGAAAAATATTTTCTATTTCGCATTATTTCCTTATTTAATTGAAGGGGAGTTTTTTAGACAATATTTTATATCATAGTATTTAATTTAACCTAATTTGGATGTATAACACCAATTTTTAATCTATATTTAAAAAAATTGATTAAATCAAATTTTGAAAGGAAATTTTATTATCGTTGCAGTGAAATCCTCATAAGAGTGTTTTTCCATATCCCACAAACACCAATAATTTTATGTCACTCTTATATTTATCTCTCATGTTTCCAAGATATCCTTTAATATTTTTCAGAATATGGTAATTGTTGGACTGTGGTGGATGACTGGGACATGGTGAGTGAACAAGCCTCCTGAAGAGATGGGTTTAATGGTTTGAGTTTTGGATGTAGTTTATTTATTTTAGGAAACACTCATGAATTTCCCTTATAGTGTTAAACCATTTTCATATTATATTTTGTACTTTTATTCCATAATGTTTTTTTCATTATTTATTATTTACATATTGTGTGAATGTTATTTATTTTTTATTTTTTATACTCTACATTACATATATTTATTTTTACCATTTATATTATGTTCCCTTGTTTTCATATCATGCTCATATGTTTTCTATGTAGATCATGCTACAATTTATATCTTCAAACCTATTTTGGTTAATTATTTTTAGGGCAAAATCATTTTAAATGTTCTATTCGTGGAACTGTTACCCTTCATTACATCCCATGGGGATCAAGAACACCCTTAAGTCTCTATGGTGAGAAGGATTAGATGACCTATCATGTTAGCACAGATTGTTTCATTAAAATATTTAATGAAATAAAATCAATAATATGAGCACAAATCAAAATAACAATTTCGTATTTTGACCTTCCTCCTTAGAGGAAAAAACTCAATTTATGTATAAAACATTTTATATTCATCAATTGTTTCAAATAATGATTTGTTAAATTGTAGAGGTGGTATCTTCTCAATTATTCTCAATTGTATCCTTATATTTTTACCAATAAGATATTAACAAAGTATCATGTTGAAATAAACAATATTATCACCTTTTTGGAATGAATTATTTTCTAATTAAACAGTTATCAAGACTATATGAATAATATTTTATATTTATAATATAGAAATAATCTTAAATTTTTTTTATGATATTCATATTAAAAATAAATTCATTTATTCCAATCAAGTATTCTATTATAAAAAAGAAACATCAATATTATAATATTTGGAAATAATTCGTATCATCCAATCCACTTTTATTATCTTTCCATGATATTCACATATTCTAATAATTTTTAATTAATGTTTTATATTAAAATCATAAAAGGATATCTATAAATATCTATCGGGAAATTATCGTTGACATTACCCAAACCATACCTTTTTATGTATTGTAGATTCCACAAAACCCATTTCTTCTTTTTTTGATTTTGTACACACATTAAATAATAAAATTGTAGTGTCAAACATCAGATCACGGTGAAAACTATATATTTATATCTCAATTTCAATACTGACATCAATGATATCTTAATCCATTAATAATGATGAAATTTAATTCCTTATGAATAATAAACCATCATCAAATGTATTTATTTTTTCACCTAGGAACATCGATTTATTCTTACGTGCTTAATAGATTGATATTATGTATCTTTTAAAATCCTTAGGCCACACTTATATTTCCATATATTTACTCTTAAAAAGAAAAAAATTTATTTATTACCTATAATATAAAAAATTACACATATATATCTTAAAAGGTAATATTATGTAAGATCAAATTTATTTTTTGGTACCATGGTGTGAACTAATAATTCCACATTTATATGTTCTAGGATATATAATATATTATCCAAAATATGTTACTTATCCTACAGTAACCTTTCTTTATCACATATTTCCACTCACTCATATCTATGTAAACAATATTGATAAATTGAAAATAATCTCTATAATATATTATGAATTTCTAATATAATTTTACTTTTAAAACTATGATATTTTTTACTCAGAAAAATATATTAGTAGTTCATATATAAAGAATCTAGTAAAATCTATCTTTCGTGAACTAAACAAAATAAGTCGTCAAGAAATCATCATCCACATTAAAATGTTCTCCATGATAATAGATCACATTTGTAATAGTTGTGTGTTCTATAATAATATTCCACTCCGACAATTTATTCATGTTTTATTATTTATTTAATTCATCATCAACAATGTTTCAATTATTTATAATTTAATAAATTACTTATCTCGAAAACTCAGCACTCAATCTTCATCCTCATCCATGTGATATTTTAATATAATGTGGTAGTATTCCATATAAATAACCTATATATATTTCTGAATTATAACTGGAATCATTCAACAAAAATAACAATTAGCTTCTTAAAATCATTATAGGGACACAGTGGCTCAAAAATCTAGACACACAATGCATGTCATCTTAGATAACTAGATTCTCAATATTATAAAATGAGAATAACCTACCAAATTGGGTCAACACAAAATCTATACATAAAAAACTTATAATATGATAAGTATAATATTTATCCTCAAACTATGTTTCAAATCAATAATTGATAATTTGAATTCTTCTATGAAGGCACATTGACAGTGTCTTGAATTCAAAAAATTGTCTAGGTAGGAAGATATCCTCATATTAAACATATATACAATAATATCTATTTTTTCATAAACCAATCATATTTATATGTTTTCAAATGATTTTATATGATATACTTGATAAACAATAATTAAAACCACTCAATCTTATTTTCCTTATAAATAATGGGAATTTTTTTTAATCCCATTAATTGGAATTCTTCATTTTTATTACATCAATAAAATGGGTAATTTATATTAAATAAATACATATTGATATCCTTTATAGTATACATAAATTATTATCCAACATCCACATATCAACACATATTTACAATAACACCACTCATAATAAAATCACAACATACTAAACAAAAAATAAATCAGAAAATCAACCATGGGACTGACCTATTTCTTTACATTAGATAAATTTCATTATTCGAAAAAAATTAATATAGATCTATATGAGAACATATTGTAGTATATTATGAGGAGGGATATTGTATATTATAAAACATGATCCTAGAATCCATGGTACCTTAAATCTGTATTGTAAACAACATATTGGTTGATACCACCATTACCATTCTCATGTGGAAATAGGAAAACATCCACATAGATTTCACCACAGAACCCCCACATAACTATAAAAGAAATAATCAAATTTTTGTGTCACGACCCATCCTCGGGACTCGTGCCGTGACTACCCCAAGCCTGCCTCCCATAGGCCAGGGGCTGGCGACTAGCACCATGGCGTAAATCTGACAAAAAGGGGAAGGTATTGCCATTATAAAGTAAACAAACACTAAAGAGTAAGCAAGAAGAAGTAAATACTAAGTAAAACTGGGTACAAATAGTAGTGCAGAAAAGTAAGTGCAAAATGTAAATGGGCCAGAATACAAACCCAAACTGAAAGTAAAGTAAAACTGGAAAGAAAGTACAGCAACTGAAAGTAAAGAAGCAACGACGAGTCATCTACCTGAATTCCCGCCTAAAGGGTGGGTACAGATAGCCACCTCAGCTCCTTGGGTCCAGCCGTCCGCTCCGTGTATGTCCCGCCCAGTGGTTCACCTCCAGGTACTGACTACTCCACTAGCCTCAACCACGATCATCATTGTCCGTCGTCTGCATCCAACACAACGTAGTGCGGGAATAGCCCGTGCAGGGGTGAGTATATGCTACTCATTAGGGACCCTGAGACCCCCGAATGTCTCCCAGAATCCACAAAGGGTAATCCACAAAGGAAAGATACAATCACAAAGTAACATCCAACACTACTTAGGTATATTCCCATACAAATACCTAAGTCATCAATTCCATTTTGGCTCCATAAACCGAGCCCATGTTCGATCACGTCCACATAGGAGCACAACCCAAACCACATAGGATAGTAAGTCAAACATATCAATGATATTGATTGAAGTCAAGACTCATCTCACACTGGTATACTTCTTCGTAAGGTGATAGAGATGATCAGATATAGCCACTGATTCATCTAAGATGGGACCCACATAGGATATTAACCAGCAAATCTACCTAACCCACAAAGGATTTCAGAGCAGTCTTCATCGTCGTCGAACCCACATAGGATTTCAGTACGGTCTTCATCGCTGCTGAAACCACATAGGATTTCTGTTCAGTCTTCATCGCCATTGAACCCACATAAGATTTAAGTACGGTCTTCATCGCTGCTGAACCCACATAGGATTTTAGTGTCGTCTACATCTCCATCGAACCCACAGAAGATTTCAGTATGGTCTTCATCGCTGCCGAACCCACATAGGATTTCAGTGAAGTCTTATTCACCGTCGAACCCACATAGGATTTCAGTACGGTCTTCATCGCTGCAGATCCCACATAGGATTTCAGTGTAGTCTTCTTCACCATCGAACCCACATAGGATTTTATTACGGTCTTCATCACAACCGAAATGACATAGTATTTCAGTGCAGTCTTCTTCACCTTCGAACCCACATTGGATTTCAGTATGGTCTTCATCGTCGCAGCCAGCTCTAGGGTTCCCGCACACAGCATGATCATTTCTCGGAGGGTCCGCTCCACGAGCCAAGGGGTTCGATACATCAACTGAAACATAGTCTGGAGTTGATGTTCCTCAAAGTTCCTTCTCGATAAGAGGTAGTCAACGTGACAGACAGCACGTCAATCGGACGCCCGGTCTGAGAGTTACTGGCTTTTTCGTTCTAGGGGCCCAGTTGGTTTTTAAGTCAAAACCAACCCGAACGAACTCCAACTGCGTCCAAACCTCAACCAGAGTAACCCAAAAAAAATTTCTCACTAAGTGGAATCCAACAAAGTCGATGACACGTCAATCGGACGTCCAGAGCACAAGTTATAAGTGTTTCCGCTCCAAGGGCCCGGTTGGTTTCGTGTTTGAACCAACCTGGCCATACCCAAAGATCTCCAAAACCTTGAGTGTAATATACCGAAACAACCGTCTCGATCCAAGGATTGCATCACAGCTGACGGTGCGTCGATCTGAGGTCCGTATCCCATGGTACAGGCGTTTGAACGAGACTTTCCGGAAAAAGGGGGTTTTGGGCCCGGACCGACCGGGACCAAGACCCCCTAGGTCGTCCCGAACTGGGTCTAGGTCCAGCCCGTTAGGGCGCGGCCCGGCCCGGTGGGCGCGGCCTGGCCCGGTGCGGCCGGTCCGGCCCGGGGTGGCTAGGCGCTGGCTGAGCGGGGTCGGCTCTGCGCCGGCCGAGCGAGTGCGCAAAGGGGGCAGATACCACCTTGATTGAAGCTGTGGACCCCGTGTGGGGGCCACACCTTTCCAGTATACGCGGCCGAGCACCGCGTCTCCCTCGGTCCCTTACGGCAGCGTATCCCTCAGTCCCGCGCGGCTGCGTGACCGGTCGCCTGCCACTGCGGCTTCAGCTGGGGCGGCCCCTCCTGGCAACGCGCCGGAACGCCGCCACCTCCGGTGTAGTTCGCAGGCCCTCGGAGTTGCTCTGGTGGTCCGTTTTCTGTTCCTTCTATGCAGGTGTTAATCTCGGGTCACATACTTTACTGCGGAATCATCAAACCACCTCTGTGGCCCGTTCCTTCATCGCCCGTCGATCCGACCTCAATTAAACCATTTGTAGAGCCTTCAATTCACCGCAGCGGTGTAGCGCGATGACACCATGCTTCTTCGACCATTCTTCATTGTTTCTGCGCGGTGTCATTGCACCCCGTCGCCTTTTCTCGTGCCGCAACAAGTACAATCATCAATGGGGGAGGAGGGTCGACCGTGTTCATGCGGTCCATCCACCTCCCGTTATTACGATAACAGGCGGCCCAAATAGATTTCGATGAAAAGCAGGGAAAATAATTCATGGGCAAAAAAATTAACCCCTACATCAAGGTGTCGTCGAACGAAGGTTCGTCATGGGAAATAATTTTGTAGAAGAAGGCATCGTGGAAAAGGCGTCATGGAGAAGAGAATCATCAGCATCGCGGTACATAACGTCGCGTCGTCGATCTCCAACGATTCGGCATTCTTCGTCATCCTTCGTTGGAGGCCGGCGTTCTTCGTCGGTGATGGTGCGTTCTTTTTGTTCTTCAAGGAGGAAGGTGAGGATTCCAGGACTTGAGAAATTCCTCCAAATCCTTCCCGCACAACGAAACACCCAAAATTAAATAAGGTGTTGCCTTATTTTATTTATCATGTCAACTTTTAATTGAAATTCAAACTTAATACATGGTTTAATTAATGTGTGTTGACCAATTTAATGAGGAATTTAATAATGCAATTAAATGCGTGAGTTGACATGGCATTTAAGAGGGGGTGTGGGTGAGTTTCCTAATTAAATGCACGTGGGAGGTAAAAAAAAGGGTGTGGGGCTCGTATGGGCCCCACCTCACTAATATCCTACCTAGGAGTTAGGATATCAGTGGGTCCCACTCCAACCACCATGCCAAGGTTAACACTACATAGAATAAAAATAAAACATGTCGCACAATATTTTATATTATTCTTTAGTTAACCCAAACAATTAATAACTCACCCGAGCAAATGAAACTTCAGAAAAGGCGTAATTAATCAATTACCAGCGATGGGATTTCATCGGTGCCCTCAGAATTCGATTTCGAGCACCGCTTCAAAAGTTAGGAAAACCCGCTCGTTCGTTCACTGAACGTAACCGAGCTAAACTTTGGAAATTGATTTCGGGCACACCGGGCTTCAGAATCAGGTGCCGTCAGAAACTGCGTTCTTGTTAAATCCCATATAAAATTAAGAAAAAAATTTCTGTTGAATTTTACGGGTCATTACATTACCCCCACATCAGGGCTTCACATCCATGTAAAGATACATCATAAACTAGGAGAACAAATGTGGGTAATGTGCACGCATATGAGCCTCCCTCTCCCAAGTTCTCTTTTTGAAGTTCTCGTGCTGCCATCTGATGCGCACTAGAGGTATCGACCGTCCATGTAGGAACCTCTCCTGTCGATCCTCGATCTCCAGTGGGACCTCCGAAAAAGTCACCCCATCGTCAATGTCTTGCTCTCCAGGGTCTATGACAGGTGTCGGGTCATGCACATATCTCCTCAGTTGAGATACATGGAAGACGTCCTGCACCCGGTGCAACTGCGGTGGTAGAGCCAGGCGATAAGCCACCTCGTCTATCCTTCCACGGACCCGGAATAGTCCGATGAAGCGCAGTGATAACTTGCCGCCTCAGGCAAATCTCCGTAATCCACGTCGAGGTGAGACTCGCAAGAAGACGTGGTCACCATCCTCAAACTCTAGTGGCCTCCACCTCCTGTCAGCATAAGACTTCTGCCGGCTTTGAGCTATCCTCATCTGCTCTTGGATGACTTGGCCCTTCTCTTTCATGGCCTAGACCATTTCTTACCCCACAAGTGTTGACTCCCCAGGGTCTGTCCAGCACAGAGGTGATCTGCAACGTCGGTCGTACAATGCCTCGTATGGTGTCATCCCAATGGTGGAGTGGTAGCTGTAGTTGTGCGCGAACTTTACCAAGGGTAGGTGGTCCTCCCAACTGCGACCAAAGTCGAGGACACATGCGCGGAGCATGTCTTCAAGAGTCTGAATGGTCCTCTCTGTCTGACCATCTGTCTGAGGGTGAAAGGTGGTGATCAGACGTAGCTGTGTCATGAATGACTCCTGCAACCACTTCCAAAGTAGGGAAGTAAAGCGAGCATCTCGATCAGAGACGATAGATGATGGAAAACCATGAAGCCATACAATCTCATGAACATAAAGACATCCCAAGCTCTTTACTGAGCCCTGCTCTCAAATGGGTAAGAAGTGAGACGATTTGGTGAGTTGGTCAAAAATCACCCAAATGGAGTTGTGACCTCTGGAAGTACGTGGAAGGCCAGTAACAAAATAAATAGATATCCCATCCCACTTCCTCTCCAGGACCTCCAAGGGATGTACCAAGCCTACTGGTACCTGGTGCTCTGCCTTCACCTGTTGGCAGGTGAGGCATCAAGAAACGAACTCCACCACATCCTTCTTCATACCCAGCCAACAGTGCTGTCGTCTAAGATTCTGGTACATCTTCTCCACTCCTGTATGTACTGCTAAAGGGGAAGTGTGAAACTCTCTCAGAACCTCCTCCTGTAAAGAAACTGGTACCATGGTATGTCCTCTGAAAAGGATGACGTGCTCTCCTCCTACAGAGAATCCATCAGGTGCCTGTCCTTAGGATATCTGGGCACACCGCGTCTCACAGTCAGTGTCCCCACACTGGGCCTCTCTGACTCACTGTAGTAGTTAAGGAGTGAATGTGAGTGACTAAAGAAAGGATGCTCCATCTCTATCCAAGAAGGATATCTGCAAAGCAGCTAGCTGTTCCGTTGCCTCCCCGAGTAGCTGAATACCCGCCCTCCTACTGAGATAATCGGATACTAAGTTCCCCTTTCTAGGGGTATATACTATCTCAAAGTCATAGTCCTGGAGGAACTCGAGCCATCGCCGCTGTCTCAGATTCAGGTCCTTCTGCGTGAAGATGTATCTGAGACTCTGGTGGTCAGATTAGACTGTAAAGTGCTCGTCCATCAGATAGTGTCGCCACATCTTTAGAGAGAAGACCAATGCTGCTAACTCCAGGTCATGGGTAGCGTAGTTCTTCTCATGCTGCCTCAACTGACGTGATCCATAGGAAATCATGGCCCGTACATGCATCAGGAAACATCTGAATGCGGTCCTTGATGCATCGCAGTAGACTACGTGCCCTACACCCTCCTCTGGTAGCCTCAAGATAGGTGCGCTGGTCAATATCTATCTCATCTCCTGGAAGCTCTGCTGACATCTGTCTGACCACATGAAGGGTTTCCCCTTCTTCGTCAAAGCTTAGAGTGGTGCCGCAACTCTGGAAAAGTCTGGCACAAATATCCAGTAGTACCCAACTATCCCCAAGAAACTCCGCACCTCTGTCACACTCCTGGGTGGCTCCCAAGCTAGAACCTCCTCGATATTCTCCGGATCCACCACAACTCCAACCTCAGAGTTGATGTGTCCTAATAAGTGGACCTCACGTAACCAGAACTTACACTTTGAGAGCTTTCCATAAAGCTGGTTCCCTCAGAGTGTGTCCAGTACAACACACAGGTGGTAGGTGTGCTCCTCCTCAGTGGTTGAGTATATCAATATGTTGTTGATGAAGACCACGACAAATCGATCGAGGTATGGCTGGATGATCCTGGTCACGAGACTAATAAACACTGATGGATAATTGGTTATGCCGAAAGGCATAACCAAGAACTCATAGTGGTCATACCGACATCTGAAGGTCATCTTCTGCACGTCCTCCTCTCAAACTCTGAGCTGATGATAGCCTGACCTAAGATCTATCTTCAAGAACCACCATGCTCCATTGAGCTGATCGAAGAGGTCTTCAATCCTCGTTAGCGGATACTTTTTTCTCATCGTCACCTGGTTCAGGAGACGATAGTCGACACAAAGTCGCAAGCTCCTATCTGCCTTCTTGGCTAACAATATCAGGGAAGCCCAAGGTGAAACACTAGGTCGGATGAATCCCTTTCCCTGCAAGTCCTCCAACAGCAACCGTAGCTCTCGAAGATCATCGGGGGCCGTCCAATATGTTGGAGTGGATATCGGGGCTATCCCAGGGTACAAGTCAATATAAAAGTCTACCTCTCTGCGAGGAGTTAGTCCTGGAACTTCGTCAGGGAAAACGTCCTCCTACTGATCCACCACTACAGGAAAACTAGGACTCTGCATGTCAACTTCTCATAGGATGAGGCTAGCCAAATGATGAGTAATGTGCTGTCATATCCTCTACGTGAGTCCATCCTATGCTGCAAAGGCTCCCTTCTTGCCGGTGAAGGTGAACCTGTTCCCATCGGTTCGAACACACCACACCTTGCGCCTAATACAGTCAATTAGAGAATGGACTGTAGATAACCAATCCATTCCCAAGATGACATCGTAAGGCCTCAACGCCGCTACAAGAAGATCCCACATGAATATCTCGCCTCCTAGAGTAAGCTCACACTGCCGGCACCAGTGCGTAATCGTCGATTCTTCTCCCGTAGGAGTCTCTTTCCGTAAGGATCGAGGCAACGACTCTATTGGAATCTCCATGCTCCGAACAAGGGTAGAGGCAATAAAACAATGAATCGATCCTGGGTCTATAAGAATTGCAGCAAGGGTGGAGTAGACACAGATAATACCTCGAATCATCTCTGGCATGCCATGGTCATAGGGCTCTGCTGCCTGAAGCTGAGACTATATTTTCCCGCCTGGTCCATGTGGTCGGGGTGGACCTCCTGGTGGCGGTGGTGGTAAATCCTCAAAGCATCTCCCACCATCTACTGCTCGGCCAGCTCCCCTTCCTCATCCACCTGCTCTCAGTGAACCGCCACTGTCGACCCTCTGCCTCTGCCTGGGTGGCCCCTCAACCGTCTGCTGCTCCTCTGCATGGCAGGTCGGGCAGTCACGAGCCATGTGGCCCGGCCAGCCGCACTCATAGCACTGCATGCTCCTCGGATGGCTGGCTCTGTGCCCTGTGCCCTGCACCTCTGAGCCAGTGTCCGGAGGTTGTATGCCTGATGGTCCTGTCCACCAGCACCCCTATGACATCCGTCAACTGCCACCTGCAAGAAAAATCTGCTACGTGCCGCCCTGCTGTAGGTCTCGTTGATGGCGTAGGCTTGGCAAGAAAGCTCTCAATGTGAAAAGCTCGCTCCAGTACTCCTGCCTATGTCAGAATGCTGAGGGAGATCATCGATGCCCTGATCTCATGC
This sequence comes from Viscum album, assembly GCA_963277665.1. Taxonomy (NCBI): domain Eukaryota; kingdom Viridiplantae; phylum Streptophyta; class Magnoliopsida; order Santalales; family Viscaceae; genus Viscum; species Viscum album. The sequence continues at coordinate 1,035,318,330 of OY728122.1, read as the reverse complement.
CTCAGTCCCTGCTTGAAGGTCCGGGCTTGGAAGAATGGGTCTTGTACCATGTCCGTTGAATAGTGAGAGAGGTTGGTAAATCTCACTGAGTATTGGGTGACCGTCATGCTGCCCTGCCACAGCTGTAGAAGATCCTCGATGTGCACCTATTGACGCTCCTTTCGTCACAGAATCTAAAGATCGGAAAAGGGAATATCTGGGCTCAAAGTGATTCATCCTTTGAAGAAAACATCAAAAATTGACAAAGGCAGGAAGAAAAGATCAACAACAACTGCACCACGCAAGTTATATCACTGTCGCGCAAGTACACCTGCGCGACACTCTTGGTCACGCAAGTGACTTGCGCGACCTAAGTGGTAACCGCCCGGGGTCTTCTCTTGCCTATAAATAGACCCTGTGGGCCCCCATTCAGGAGGATCTTTTTCCAGAAACTTGGATTGAAGCTCCCGACGCCCAAGTCTCTTCTCAAAGCTTCCGGAACACTTCTAAGGTAATTTCTTACCTATAACGGATGATCTAAAGAGAGGGAGGAAGGCCAAAGTGTTGAAACTCATCAACACTTGCGCGCCTGAATGGCCAGCCCTTAAGGGAACTGGTCACACTTGCGCGCTGACTTATTCCTTCAATAGAACTTGCGCGTCCCTTTTCTGGGAGAACCTCAAGAGGATTCTAAAGGGTTTAATAAAGAGTCACTCAAGTATTTCAATACTGGTTGTGAATCGCGCAAGTACCCCTAATGTCGCGCAAGTATACTTGCGCGACCAATACTTGCGCGTCGCCGCAATACTGGCGCGCCTTTCAAGACTTGCGCGCCCCTACCTTTTTTGGTGCCTATCTTTCCCATTTTACCCCTCTTAAGCCATCACACCTTTCCTTTTAAAGATTCAGTCTACAACACACTCTTCAAATCCATTTATGGCATGATTTCTTGATTTGACTTCCTTATCTGAAAGGAATTCTGTGGAATATCTCTCAAAGCCTAGTGATTTAAATATCCTTATGTCACTAATTATGGAGAGTTCATTCATTCAACTTCATCCTTTAAGATAACAGAATCCTTAACCTGGGTCTTCTTTTCAGGAATAATCCCCAGTTGTAAATCCTTTAATCTGGGCATCTTCCTCAGGAGTAAGCCCCAAAATTCTTAAAGTTCCCAAACTTGGGCATCCTCTTCAGGAGTAAGCCCCAATCTCCCACTGTGGGCATCCTCCTCAGAAGTAAGCCCCAAACCTTAATTCCTAACCTGGGCCTCCTTTTTAGGAGTAAGTCCTAGTCATAATCTTGGGCCTCCTTTTTAGGAGTAAGTCCCAGTCATAATCTTGGGCTTCCTTTTCAGGAGTAAGACCCAAGTCCCCTAACCTGGGCCTCCTTTTCAGGAATAAGTCCCAGTCATAATTTTGGGCATCCTTCTTAGGAGTAAAACCCAATCATAAGTCCCCTCCTAATTTGGGTATCCTCCTTAGGAGTAAGCCCCAATATTAGAGTATTCAAATCTCCCTAAAGCACATATACCTTTATGGACCCTGTTCCTGGATTTTCTCCCTAAAAGTAAATCATAAACCTTCATCTATTTGGGCAGTCATACGTACATAAGCCCCAAATAATTTCTTATGATTGCATCTTTCATGGCACAATTGTCTAATTTTTACCAATGCCTCTTGTTTCTCACACCGAGCATGAATCATGTGAGATTAGAGTTTAAAAGTAATTATGACATTCTTCTTTGAGCCATCAATCATAAACATCATACTCCATTACTCGAACTACGTGTGTTATGATTCCTTTTCCAAAACAAAGGACACGTAGGTAGCCCATTTATGGGTTCGATCCCAACTTTGAAATAATCCATGTCCTTCTGAATGACGATAAACTTCAAGTGCCCTACTGAGTGGATTTAAAACCATCCTGGTCGTCATAATGACCAAGAGACTTTTATATTAATGTTTTGAAGGATACCATTGACCAAGAATCTCTAAACAGATATAGATGATTCTCTATTGGTGAAGAACCTCGAATACATATAAAAGATTATCTAAATTTCTTGCATATTTAATCATTGATTGTTAAAACTAAAGGAATGCTCATTTTATACTTGGTAATGTAATAAGGATTCACGAACATAAATTAAATCTATAAAGAGAGTCCCGGAGTAGACAATAATTCCCCTCAAAAAGGTGTGATGAGTCCGACCTCCCATCCTCTCGACCAATGAAAATTCCTAAGCCTCATTAGTCCACAAGATAATGAGTGCCTACCTTTGGAAGTAGGTCCAATTGGATGTGGAATCATTGGATGTTTCCGGTTCTACGAACAAACCCGCTAGAAACCGATCGGAACGTTTGAATCTCTCGTCCCGGAGGTCATCCCCGAAATCCGTGCGAAACAGCATCGTACAGAGGGTGGCTGGGATGAACTCCGAGTGGAAGATGCTCTCAATGTCCGTCCAGAGGATTGATGCCTCATCGTTCACATGGAGCATCAATCTCCACCATCTGCCTACTTCTGCGTGAAAGAGGCTCGCTCCAAGGATCACCATGAGGTTAGCTGCTGTCCCCACTAACAAGAAAACTCGCACAACCGCCTCCAGCCAATCCTCGGCTGCCTGAGGGTCCGTCTCCCCACGGAACCTGGGCAGTCTCTAACCTTGAAACTCGTGCAGTTCACTAAGACAACGTTCACTATCAGCGGCTGGAGCTGGTAGCATCGGTGGCTCAAAGGGTAGAGGTACCGTCGGTGCCTTCGCTGTCAAAGGGCCCTGCAATGAGGCCTTGTCGCTCAGGGGGCTGTCGTCTCGCTCAATGCTCGGAACCCTAGATGGCTACCTTCATGGGTCCATCCTGAGAAGAAACAGTTGTGCCACAGTCAAACAGTATACCCGGTGAGATGACATAAAGTAATCACAAAGAAAACATTTGAAACACACATGAAATCATTGTTTTCATGCATTGAGTCGTAAATAAGAAGTCAGGGTCCTGGTGCACGGATACGTCGGCCGCCGCACCTACACTGGAATCCCTGGACTGATAACCATCTCAATACCCTTAAAACTATTGATTCATATAGAAGAAAGATCAGAGTCCCGAGTTCTGTGGTTGAACCGAACTCCTCTGATACAAATTTGTCACGACCCGTCCTCGTGACCCATGTCGTGACTACCCCAAGCCCGCCTCCCATAGACCAGGGGCTGGCGACTAGCACCAAGGCATAAATCCGAAAAAAGGGGAAGGCATTTCCTTTATAATGAAAACAAACACCACAGAGTAAGCATGAAGAAGTAAACACTAAGTAAAACTGGGTACAAAAAGTAGTGCGGAAAAGTATGTGCGGAAAGTAAATGGGCCAGAATACAAACCCAAACAGAAAGTAAAGTACAACTAGAAAGAAAGTGCAACAACTGAATGTAAAGCAGTAATGTCAAGTTGTCCACTGGAAGTCCCACCTGAAGGGTGGGTATAGATAGCCACCTCATCCCCTCGGGTCCATCGATCCGCTCTGTGTACGTCCCGCCCAGTGGTCCACCTCCAGGTACCGACTGCTCCACTAGCCTCAACCACGATCAGCATTGTCCATCGTCTGTATCCAACACAACGTTGTGCAGGCATAGCCAGTGTAGGGGTGAGTATACGCTACTCAATACGGACCCCGAGACCCTAGAAGGTCTCACAGAATCCACAAAGGGTAATCCACAAAGGAAAGATACAATCACGAAGTAACATCCAACACTACTTAGGTATATGCCCATACATATACCTAATTCATCAATTCCAGTTTGGCAACAACAACCGTGACCATGTTCGATCAAATCCACATAGGAGCACAACCCAAACCACACAGGATAGTAAGTTAAACATAGAGAAGATATTGATTGATGTCAAGACTCTCCTCACATAGGTATACTTCTTCGTAAGTTGATAGAGATGATCAGATATAGCCACTGATTCATCTAAGCTGGGACCTACATAGGATACTTACCAGCCAATCTGCCGAACCCACATAGGATTTCAGTGAAGTCTTCATCACCATCAAACCCACATAGGATTTCTGTACGGTCTTCATCGTTGCGGAACCCACATAGGATTTCAGTGCAGTCTTCATCACCGTCGAACCCACATAGGATTTCAGTACGGTCTTCATCACTGCCGAACCCACATAAGATTTCAGTACAGTCTTCATCGGCATCGAACCCACATAGGATTTCAGTATGGTCTTCATCATTTCCGAACCCACATAGAATTTTAGTGCAGTCCTCTTCACCGTCGAACCCACATAGGATTTCAGTACTGTCTTCATCGCTGCCGAACCCACATAGGATTTCAGTGCATTCTTCTCCATCGTCGAACCCACATAGGATTTCAGTACGGTCTTCATCGCTGCCGATCCAACATAGGATTTCAGTGCAGTCTTCTTCACCGTCGAACCCACATAGGATTTCAGTATGGTCTTCATCGTCGCAGCCAGCTCTAGGGTTCCCGCACACAGCATGCTCGTTTCCAGGAGGGTCCACTCCATCAGACAAGGGGGTCGATACATCAACTAACACATAGTCTGGAGTTGATGTACCTCCAAGTTATGTCTCGACCAGAGAAACTCAACGTGACAGACGGCGCTTCAATCGGACGCCCGGACTGAGAGTTATTGGCTTTTTCTTTCCAGGGGACCAGTTGGTTTTTAAGTCAAAACAAACCCGACCACACTCCAAATGCATCCAAACCTCAAGAGGAGTAAGACAAAAGTTCTATCTCACTAAGAGGAATCCAACAAAGTCGATGTCACGTAAATCGGACGTCCGAAGCTCAAGTTATAAGCATTTCCGCTCCGAGGGCCCGGTTGGTTTCGTGTTCGAACCAACTCGGCCGTACCCAAAGTTCGCCGAAACCTTGAGTGTAATGTACAGAAATGACCGTATCGATCCAAGGATCGCATCGAAGCTGATGGTGTGTCGACCGGAGGTCTGTAGCCCATGGTACGAGCATTTGAATAGGACTGTCCTGAAAAAGGGGATTTTGTGCTCGGACCGACCCGGCCCAAGACCCCCTGGGTCGGCCCGAAATGGGTCACCCCGAACCAGGTCCGGGGTTATCCCATTAGGGAATGGCCCGTCCCGGTGGGCGCGGCCCGGCCCACTGTGGTCGGTTAGGCACAGGGCGGCTCGGCGCTGGCCCAGCGGGTGCGCAAAGGGGGCAGCAACCCCCTTGATTGACGATGCGGCCCCCGCATGGGGGTGTCTCCTTGCTTGCGGACGCGGCCGAGCGTCGAGTATCCCTCAGTCCCACGCGGTTGCGGGACCAGTCGCCTGCCCGCAGCTTCAGCCGCGGCGGCCCCTCCTGGCGGCACGCCGGAACGCCACCGCCACCGGTGTAGTTTGCAGTCCCCCAGAGTTTCTCTGGTGGTCCGTTTTCAATTCCTTCTGCGCCGGTGTTCAACTCGGGTCTCACACTTTACTGTGGAATCATGCAACCACATCTACGGCCCGTTCCGTCATCGCCTGTCGATCCGCCGTCAATTAAACAATCTGTGGAGCCTTCGAATCGCCGCAGTGGCGCGGTGCGACAGCGCCACGCTTCTTCGCCCTTTCTTCATTGTTTCCGTGTGGTGTCATTGCACAACACCGCCTTTGCTCATGCCGCAACAAGTACAATCATCAAAGGGGGAGGATGGTTGGCCGTGTTCGTGTAGTTCGTCCTCATCCCATTATTACGATAACAGACAGCCCAAATAGAAGTCGATGAACGGTAAGGAAAATAATTCATGGGCAAACCAATTAAACCCTACCTAAAGGTGTCGTCGAATGAAGGTTTGTCGTGGGAAAGAACGTCGCGAAAGAAGGCGTCGTGGAAAAGGTGTCTTGGAGAAGAGAATCTTCAGCGTCACGGTACAAGGTGTCACGTCGTTGATCTCCGAGGATTCGGCGTTCTTCGTCGTCCCTCGTTGGAGGTCGGCGTTCTTAGTCGGTGACGGTGTGTTCTTTGTGTTCTTCAAGGACGAAGGTGAGGATTCCATGGCTTGAGAAATTCCTCCCAATCCTTCTCGCACAAAGAAATTCCCAAAATAAAATAAGGCGTCGCCTTATTTTATTTCTCATGTTAACTATTAATTGAAATTAAAGTTTAATACACGGTTTAATTAACGTGTGTTGACCAATTAAATGAGGCGTTTAATAATACAATTAAATGCGTGAGTTGACTTGGCATTTAAGAGGTGGTGCGGGTGAGTTACCAAATTAAATGCACGTGGGAGGTAAAAGGAAATAAAGGGGGTGGGGCTCGTGTGGGCCCCACCTCACTAATATATGACCTAGGAGTTAGGATATCAGTGGGCCCCACTCAAACCACCATTCCAAGGTTAACACTACTTAGAATAAAAGAAATCGGTTGCATAATATTTTATTTTATTCTTTAGTTATCCCAAACTATTAATAACTCACCCGAGCAAACACAACTCCAGAAAAGGCATAATTAAGCAATTACCGGTGCTGCGATTCCATTGGTGCCCTCAGAATTCAATTCTGAGCACTGGTTCAAAAGTTAGGAAATCTTGCTCATTCATTCACTGAACCTACCCGAGCTAATATTTGGAAATTGATTCCGGGCACACCGGGCCTCGAAATCAGGTTCCGTCAAAAACTAAATTCTTGTAAAATCCCAATGAAAATTTTGAAAAAAAATTTGCCTTGAATTTTAGGAGTCTTTATATTTTGGATAAATCAAATTCAATTATAATATCATCTCATTTCATTGTCATTTGGGAGTATTCGTTTGTTTTTCAACTTGATAAGACATATATATATATATAGTATGTAGTAAGGTTACAAGTGGAACAAGTTCCAATTGTATCTAATTTAGATCCATGATTCACCTAATTTTCTCGAAGGACAATTTAACATGAATTAAATATATAAATAAACATTAATAGTACTTATTATTTTTAAATTGACAATAAATATTAAAGGACCTATCAAACTATAGAACATATTCCATTATTTTTCATAATGAATTGTAATTGAGGCTAGTACCATCTTATTCAACATTTTAGGTTCTCATATAAAATATACTTCCAATCTATTATTTAAATGAAACCATATAACGATTTGTATGGATGATATATATTACTATGACATTTTTTATGAAGTTAATGGGGAAATGTTCTTCAAAATGAATATTCTAATTAAATGAGTGTTGGGATATAAACGATTGTGAAATATATAAAATTATATTATGGTTACAAAATAGTGATTCTAATAATATTCAATGAGATCTTATGATTAATTATAGATCAAATAATTTCCTCTTTATATCACCATAGAAGAGTGTCCAAAGATTAAAAAAATAATGGAATGATAATCATTAGATATATATGCTCCTTTGATATTTCTAATCATATGGGACATCATTCAAATTAACAATAACCTCGAACAAACCTATCATTAGATAAAAAATGTTCCATAAATCCCTTCTATGGATGTTCATGCTAAATCCATCATATTTAAAAAAACTAACTATTTTAAAACTATACCTTGATCTCTCTTGTGAGGAATAAATAATGAAAATCATTGATTGTATAGGTATAGTTATATAAATATACTACTTACATAATCTATGAATTATTAAAGCATCAATAATATGTGGGGATAACATGAGAAGGAAAAGTTTTTTGGAAACAAAATTAGTTTTCCATACCATAGTAAAATAATTTTTATAGATAAATTCCCCTAAGGGTGGAGAATATAACACCCTAAATTATTTTATAAATTTTCCTTCTATAACATCAATATTTATTATAAATAATTAACTAGTTTCATTTACAATAGAAATGTCTATGATAAATTCATTATTTCAATAAATGTAGAATGTTTATATTTAAAATATTAGAATGACTTTTATAATAATAAACTATAATATATACATATTGAACATAGTTATAAAAATTAAAAAACCAATAATAATTAAATGTAAATAAAAAATTATAATATTAATATATTATTTCTCATGTACTCTCATAATAACAATACAAACTAGAATATATATTTTATGAATAAAAAATGTTATAAATATGATATATAATTTAATAAAGAAATATTCAAATAGTATGAGTATCTAAGAGAACTAATTTTGGGAAGATATATAAAAGGATCATTAATAGTTAAATATATTTGATGGGGGATATTTCCATTTAATCACCTATTTTATTTTAGCATTAAAAATAAAAAGTTTTTGATTTTGTTTTCCCAGTCATTAGAATCATACATGACATAGTGTTTCTCTCTATATTTCCCCTATATTATTTCATGCCCTCTTTTATTTATCTATTTTGGTGTCATTCAGATTTGGTGTCCAAGGATAGTGATTATTATAAACTGTATCTATGGGGTATCGAGGATGTGTCTATAGTTTTCAATCATGGAATTAGGATTTAATTAACATGCTACATTAACCATGGTCATTAGTTTAGTAAAGGACTCTACAAATATATTTTTCATTTATCCACACCACTTGTGTGGAATATTTTGTAAGGGTTTCATGTAGTTATTTCTCTCTATGGTGGTATTTTTTCTTCAATATATATCATTATAGAACAACCACATTCATGGACTCATATAACATTTCTCCCAATTATACTCTAAAATATGATTTAGGAAAGTTATGTCCAATAGTTTCATTTAGTAGTCGTACTCTATTCCGGTCATGAACCTCACAAAGTTGGTTCCACACACCACCTATGTTAGATCAAAAATAGGCCCAAAGGTAATTATTGATCCCTTTGGTCTAAAAAATTGTTATAGGGCATTAAAAACTCATTTGAAATGATTATACCTAAAAATATGAATAAACACATCATAAAATTGTTATAAAAATATGGCACAAATTTTCTTTTTTTTTGGTTTTCCATGAAAATGAGAATAATTAGAAGAACAATGAGATAAATTAGGGCAATGAATTGAAACCAATTAATACTATTCAAATAATAAACATTGACATGAAATCATTATATAAAAAATATACCCAACATTGTTTAATAATAGGTAACAAAATAAAAATGAAAATATGGATGACATGGTTGATTAATAAAAACAGAAATATAATACAAAACCTAACCCATACCGTAAGATGACCTACATGTAATAAATAATCACTTTTAATATCCACAATGTCCATAAAAATACCAAAAAAAGGATAACTACTCCAAAAATGGAACATGGAACATAAATAAAACATATTAACTATGAACACACAAATGAATTTTTTTAGACAACGTGTGAGTAATCATGCCCATGAATATCTCACCAAGTATTATATAGAATTTCATTCTTAAAAAAAATAATTTTTTTTTTGAAAAATTAGATATGGTTTTTATCATATGGAAGAATAATAATATTCGGCATCATGTTTTACATATTAGAAAAAAATAACTTCTTTTATAGAAAACCACATGAAATAATAATTTAAATATTGGAATCATTTAAAAAACCCCCTAATTCGTGTCACGTTTATTATTAAAACCAACATTTTTAAAATTCTAAACCGTTTCCAAAATCCCATCAGTAATGAAACATTTTTCTTTTATTTGAAATAAAATTATATGAAACACCATTAACCGTAGTTGGGAAAAACTAAACCACATATATATGAAAAGAAATAGATAGTGAGAAAGATCCAATATATCATGTAATACAAAAAGGTTAAATAATAATAACACAAAGGGTTCCACATGAATTAATTTAACATGTGGATATAAATAAATGAGGGAATATGATATATAGAATCACCGATCAATAAATAGGTTCCATGGGATATACCCTAGCTCTGAATGTGAGATGTTCCTGAAAATAATATAATAATAAGAGATAATATTTTACATAATTTTGTGTATAATATTAACCTCAAGACACATTAATATCCCACAATATCCTTATTGGGGACACACCCCCACCTCTATCCTAATCATATCACTCGACTAATGGGGAAGTGGACCATGTGTGATGTTAACTACTATAGCATGAGTCAATATCTCCCACTTAGTTACCCGGGTTAAAACACCATAATCATTATAAGGATATCTACTAACTACGAAAATATACATTTATAAATCAATAAAGAATAATAAAAAATTCTATCCACATATACAATACGCTCTACAGAAACAACCCAATTTTATGCATCATATAACCATCACATTACAATTCCCAATCCCTAAAGAGGAGAAATAAGGTCATGGAAAAAATGGTGGGTTAAAGAAGCATTTAACCATTTTACTGTCATTCTAAATGGTCCTTTTTAATAAATATAACTCAATCTTCCATGAAACATTAATTTCATTGAAATATAAACATTTACATCAATGATTATAAATAATTAGGAAAACAACACATCTTCCCATCCCAGATTTCAATCTATAATGATATGAATTTCTTTATTTGAAAAATAAAAATATGGCCAAAGCCCTGAATTTGGTAACATCATTAAATAACACCATAGTAATTCTACTTTTGTAAATTTAATTTTTAAACATTTATTTTATACAGATATCTAGAATTCATCAAAAATCCATTTATGAAAATCCATAATTCAATGAAAATAGTTTTGGAAAACCCTTAGAAAATATTATACATGGTGATAAATTAAATTAATATTAAAATATAAATCCCCTGAGATTCATGAATTGATAAATTAAATAATTACATATAACACACACCTCAATATAAGACTAAATCAATTACATTCAATGATAGAATCCACATAAAAAAGGAATAACATTTTTTGATCTTTAAATGACCAAATTCCTAATGTCAGGTCATCCAAAACCCTAAACACAAACTACTAAATAATTAGGCCCAAAAATAGAAATAAAAACATGAAAAATTAATACTTAATAGTGTATAATGGAAAAGAGAAGAAACTACATGATTACCATGAACACCACTTCTGAATAAGGAACAAGAAAACCAAATTCAAAGGGGAAGAAGGAATTTGTCTCCCATGAAATCCGTGTAGTATAGTTGTATAAATTTTAGGCAAATGAGGATAAATACAGTTAATATTATAAGGGTACAATCATAAATTTACATTTTAAATTAATCTAGTAAAACTACACCACTTCACCACAAAGTTTGTGAAACCCTGCACAGATTATGTGGAACCACAGGAAGGAACCCCTACACCTCCCCTAGACAGGATACATGATTTATAGAAACATGAATTGACCGTGTATAAAATACTTCAAATTATTAAAATATGTTGTGGGGTTTCAATTGGATCCTTACTAGTTTTCACAATCCTTGTGGTAGAAATGAAATAGAATAAAACCCTCCAAAATTTATAATCATAATACCAAAACACTTAAAACTGAAAAATATCACAAAACTAAATAATATTAATAAAAATTACATATTGAGGGTAAAAATCTTTAATCGATGATACTCTTTCCCTCAAACAATATGTTGAAAAAAATATAAGGTAAAAATAATAGAAACCCCCACACCATGATGAAGGGGGTGGGATGGATAGGAAAAGACTCAAGATGGTCCTAATAGAATAAAACCTCTGTAAGAACAACTAATGAAAAACATCTAAACAATATAGTTAGTAGATAGGATCAAATTATAGTTCTACCTATGATTTTGAATTAAACAAAAATATTGATATGTAGTGGAAACATTCCTATAAAGAAACTAATATGATATAAAATTATCTATTTTACAAAACATCTTGGAAAAAGAATCTTTTCCCCAAACACAAGAGACCAATTAAAATAAATCAATCAAATCCAGAAAGAGAAACAACATGTAATAATTCAGTAAAATCCATAAACATAATCAATTCAACATTATCAATTAGCATCCTGATAAATTTCAAAAAAATTAAACTAATTAAAATAAACACCACTATCATCAAAAAAGAGTTAAATGGTTTTGACCTTATGTCAAAATATTACAGAGATGTGTAATCAATAACACCGTTACTGGAAGAATCTTCCATAGAGAACCCATTAAAATTAAAATCCAAACACTAGATATTTCATAAAAATGGTTTTATCAAAATCCAGGTTACCAAATCACACACACAATGTTTTCCCCATGTCATTCCATTCATTATCTAATCGTATCACAATACCACTACTCATAAAAACCTAAATAAAAACATATTTCATCAATCATGAATGATAATAACCACAAAATATTAATCTTACATTAAATAAAATCAAAGATACACAAAAAGTAAATATTCCATAAGAATGACCATAAGATAACCAACATGATAAAAACCCACCAAAATGAAACTTTGGGCACATAATAAACCCATATCAGATCAAAAATGAGAATTAATTTAATAATTTTTCATAAAATAACTATGATGAATTCCTATATAACCACAAAAAATACAGTTCCATGTTGCATTCAAGAAAGAGGACATAGAGCTGTCTGGACCCCCCCCCCATTGGAAGTAAAGGAAATGTATCTTTTAATTATGATAAATATTAGGGTCTGAAGAAAACTATCCTTCATTATCCTATAATTAAAATGTGGGATCAATTATTTTTATCCCTACAACTAATGGGTAATAATAATTTATATATAATGGAATCCATGATTTATCCATCCTTGGTTTCCTAGATTGACCAACTTCCCCCCGGATAGACTAGTCATCCAACTACAGAGATGATATCATGCTAGATCTTTGCACAGCTGATCAGAGATCATGGAAAATTCCTCCCCCAATAAATTATGTTTTCATGAAGACATTAATGAATATTTTGGGATAAATGAATACTAACTCTAAAAAATAATTTATTTATTGTTTCATTTTTTTACTCAACCTAATGAAGTACCTAGAAGTAACGATATTTCATCACCTTCAATTCATCAGGGTAGAAAAAACTCAATCAAAATCATCCTAAATAATTCCCAATAAATTCCATCACACAAATAAGAAGTAACTATAGACCCCAAACAAACATTGATTTGTCTTCAACTAATTTGACTCATGAGACCAGTCGATGCATTACGTGAATATAAAGGGCCCTACACATCACTGAAATTACACATAATTATTTATACATATATTTAATACAATTATAATATTCCTTCTCAACATCTTTATATATTAGAGGATACAAATTCATCAATACTTCCATAGTTAAAACAATATTCCAAATAAACACCGTATGAAAAAGTGTATATGGATTAAGAAATTAATAATATAAATGAAACATGAATATTGATATAAAAAATATTTACGATTTAAAATGAAAAATAATCACAAATGGGTAGTGTATACACCACATAAAAATGATTATGTGAACAATACCATTTAAATGACAATGATATAGAAATTGGGACAAGGTTCTCTACCACATTGTAATCAATCAAGTAGTATGACAAAAATAAATTAATAATCACAAAATGATTCATATATTACAATAAAAATAAATAGAATATTGATAATATATATCAAATATAAGTACACAACACACCACATGCATGAAATAAGTGGAAAACAATGGAAATCTCATAGAATTAAAATTGGGACTAAAAACCCCTTACCTTATGTCCGAAAGTGTTCTTTGAATGATCTTAATGTCATGAATAATCAAATTTAGATCCATTGATTATAAATTCCAGAAACTCATCACCATTTAATTGATTTGATATAAAATCATTAGGTTCATTTATTTCTTTTTAAGGGTTTAATAGATTTAATTTTATTGTTTTGGAAGCATTTTATTCCTTGGATTCCCTAATCGATTTACTTGTATTCATTATTAAAATATCATTTTAAATATGGTCAAACATACATAATTTTAATATATATTATAAGTGACATATTATATGATATTATAACTATTTTATGTTGTATACCATGAGGATAACTCATCAGTTAAATGTTAATGATAAACGCTTGGATTAACATGGTCGTTTCTTGAATAATGAACTTATTTTGTATTGTTATAATAAATTATGACGGTGTAATGAATACATAACATTTCATAAGGTAAAATAGATATATTATGATCTGTTTCAACCATTTAAAAGGTATCATTACCTGTATAGGGAATAGTAATAGAAATTGAATACCTGCCGGCCTTGAATGCGATAAATTAAAAGATCTCGGACAATGTTTTCATTTTTAGTAGAAGAGGATGGGAAAAGAGACATGGTAATGAAACAATCCATTAGCATGATAAAATTATAGTTCATGTATGTTACTATAAATATCCTATCATTTGGATGAGGGTAGGTGATAAGAGAGGAACAATTGAATGGAACCTGTAAATGATGTTGATAGAAAAAGGAAGAGAAGATCAACCCTTGAGTACTCTTCTTTGAGAATCCCTTTAGGGCCTTTTTTTTGGCCTTTGGGTGAGACCAGATAATCATGGATGTTGGGGATGAGGTTAGGTATATATGTTATCATAATACATGAAATATTTGAAGCTTGAGTGTTGTTGGAGGATGAGGGGTAAGGGTTGTTTATATTTTGGAGGGGAGGAGGGTTTTCTTTATATTATATTCATTAATTTATTTTTTCTCCCCAAGACAAGAAATAGCAAGGATTCCATGACATAGATAGTACTAATTTCAAGTGACTTCTAGATATGGGGGATTACATCACTCATGATGATAAGAATAGTGAAATGAAATTATAATGTATTTATACGGTAAATTAATGTATTTTAATATACACCATAAATTCAAGTATTTCGGAAAAATCCAAAAAATTCACTATAACATTTTTTGGCATGTAGATTAAAAAAATGAACACTATTTTTCAAAAATAATTTCCTAAATATGATAAATTTAATTTTTACATAAAATCATTATTTAATAAAAAAATTATAATACTTAATATATTCCTCTTCATTTTAAGGTGCCCAAATTTATTTATAAATTTATGGGTAAGGCTACCATTAATTTTCATATGGTTATTATACTATTTATAAGTGTATGATACTATTCAGATGAGTAAGTTACTATTCAGTAAAAATTATGTTGATTCTATCATGCTCAAAATATCAACCTGATCCCAACTGTGTATATCTGTTTTTAAAAATTCATAGCACAGAAGTGGAAAATTTATGATTACTGTTTACGTTATGACAATATCCTAAATAACCAATTGTTATTTCAATTAAAATTACTACATTATCAAATATAGGATATCTAATGAATAGAATTTATTTAAGAGAAACATACAGTAAAATGTTTGGGGGGGTATATTATTACTTCCTTTGGATATTTTTTCCTCAAAATTTTTCATGTATATTTTTCCCTAGAAAGATGTGGGTGGTTCTTATTTCTAACATCCTCATGTTCCAACATTTCTTCGTCAATTTTATGGTTTTTAGAAAAAAAATTACTAGTTATGTGGTCTTATTTCTCAATACCGTCTCCCTTGTGTCATGAATCATGATAGGCTCTTCATAGTATAAAAAATCAGGTTCTAGTTCTATTTTGTTATAGGTGTGTGCATTCGTTGGGTCAGGAATTTTTTTATTTAATAATGGAACATTGAACACATTTTTAACTTGGGAGAAACACAGTGTAGTTGCTAAATAGTAATCTACAGATTTGATCTTTTCCAGAATTTCAAACAGTCCAATATACATGGGGATCAATTTCCCTTTCTTACTAAACCTCTAGACACCCTTCCACAAAGATACATTTCCAAAGTCATGATCACCTACTTGAAATCCGAAATTCATTCTCTGATTATAAGGGTAACACTTTTCCCTAATTTGGTCTGCTTTAATAGTAGCTAGAATATTCTTTACTAT
This sequence comes from Viscum album, assembly GCA_963277665.1. Classification (NCBI taxonomy): domain Eukaryota; kingdom Viridiplantae; phylum Streptophyta; class Magnoliopsida; order Santalales; family Viscaceae; genus Viscum; species Viscum album. The sequence goes on along the minus strand of OY728122.1, from coordinate 1,035,302,562 downwards.
TGATGTTCTCTCTTCGATATCTCATGGGACTTTATCTTTTCTCTTGCCAACCTCATCCCAACAAGTTGGATTTTAACAACTCTTACAATATAATTCTTTATATGGTGTCATTTTAATGATAGAATGGAAACTATTATTGTTGGAAAATTCCACCAAAGCCATGTAATGATACCACATAACTTGAATTTCAAGAGAGGATTATCTTAACAGGTCATCTAGTGTTTTAATAGTTCTTGTATACCATCTGTTGGGTTAGGGGTGAAAATAGTACTCATATAAATCTCAGTATCCAAAGACTTTTGATCACATTTCCTAAATTTTGATGTAAACAAGAGATCTCAATCAGACACAATTGATAAAGGTTCACCATGAAATCATACATCTTTATTAATATAATGTATTAATAGGTGATCAAGTGGTAAATTCAATCTTATAGCAAGTAAATGTCCTGATTTTGTAAGACGATCAATAATAACACATATTGCATCATTCTTTATATGCATCCTCGGTATTCCTATGAAAAAATCCATCGTAATTTCAGCACAATTCCATATAGAAGTTGGTATAGGTTCCATAACCCCTCTAAGACGTTGTCTCTCATCCTTAAATTATTGACAAACTAGACACTATGGAACATAGTCAGTAATTTCTGGCTTCATGTTATCCAACCAAAAATGATCATTTAGATCTCAATTCATCATAGTGGTACTAGGGTGTGCATAAAAATTTGAGCTATGAGAATCATTTAATAGTTCCCTTTCTAGATCAGGTACTAATATAACACATAACCTGTAACAACCCAAGATTTTATGAGAATTATTCCTTTTAATTTCATTGATGTCTTGTGCTATACAGTACACCAAAATTAGCTTGTGCAATACGCAACACTGTATTAGCTTGAAGTATATACAACACTATTCTTGGCTCGTGTTACACACAATTTCAAGTTCGTTTTGTGAAATTATTCTACGCAACATTATGTATAGATTTTGTTTAATGTATAAATGAAATATGTTTTGATTATGTTATACGCAACACCAAACGGAGCTTTCACTACACGCATCCCTAACATGGCTTGCATTACACACAATCAAGTCCTTCCTTGATAGCATGTGTAGTACGCAATACCGACTTCCACTAAATGATATGTTATTATAATATTATTATGAACTAGCCATTATGAATAGTAATACCCACTTTTTGAAATTTTATAAATTTTATCTTCCAAAATGGACTTCATTTTTGGATTCGGAATATTGAAATTAGCCTAGGGTGAAATTTTGGTATTAATCTGAAAACTTTCAATATTTAATGAATATGGAAAACATTGGGTTACTATTTAAAAACCGAATTTTTATATAAATAATATTTATTTTATTTAAATTTATTTTAGGTCAAAATTGATACATAATACGTATATAAGTTCAATGAAATTCATTGGAGTTATTTTATAATAATTTTAGACATATAAAAATTTTATTGAACTTTTCACCGTCTATTACCCACCTCCTAGGAGAGTTTGAAAATTTACATAAAACATAATTTTACCGCTTTTGTGAGTGTAATTTCAAAAATCTGAGAGACACTGTTAATATCAATGAGTAAAATTTGGTCCAGTAAGATAAAAATAATTTTTGTTAAATAGTAACTTTTTTCTTTTATTTACCATGTTTAAAAGTAAATATGGTAATTAATGGTAAAAATGATATTATTATTACCCTAACACATGTCCTAATTCTATTGGATAAGTATAATTCGACCAAAAAAACCTTATGAATAATATATTACCCTTTATGTCCACTTGGATTAGATTAGGACATTTATTATTATTTTATTTAAAGAAGAATTAAAATAGTTAAAATAAAAGTTTATTGACTAAAACATTTTTAATATAGGGTTATACATAAGATAAATTTTACTATAAATATTAATTAGAAAGATAAAATTATTTCCTATATAATGGTATTTTATTTATAATTTTTTGACATTAAATATGTAAATTTATATATGACAAAATGATGATGCAGTAATTACCTTATTAATGAAATATTTACATAATTGATGTTATAAATACCAAAATAAATGTAATTTGAGACTTTTTACGAATTAAAATAATATTATAGGTTAATATAACATGTTAGTATTGATTCAATTAATGTTGTTTTAACTAATAATGTTTTTATGATTCTCAAAAAAATCAATTACCTAATAGTGTCATAATTAAAATAAAATAGTTTTTAAAAGAAATATTATATTATTAAATTTTATTTTATTCCTAAAAATATATGTATAGGTCAAATGACTTAGATAAGGATATATATATTAATAATGGACCACTTTGGGTTTATTTTGTCTTGTTATTGTATGTTTATTAACCATATAGTGTAAGAAAACAAAAAGACACGGTAAAAGTTACATTATTTAACTTAGTGTTAAATCAAAATGATAAGGATAATATAGTAACCTAAACATGTCTAAAACCTATTGGTTGAGAGTATTTCGACCCATACCCAACTTAGATTCTAAATAAATCAATTTGGAGCTATTATAAACCGTATTTGACTTATTTATAAAATAATATTTTAAGTTTTTTCAAAGGTTCCCCTCTCCTCCCTTATAAAAAGGGCACCCCTTCCCTATTTTCATAAAACCCTTTTGAGCCTTGATGATCGACCAACCCCTGCCAATTACTTTTCTCAACCTTTATATTTATATCATAGAGGTTCTGGTCTTCTCAAAAGACCAACTCTAGTGCCCTAAGATGATGTTTAAATGAGGTGCGTCGAGGAAGAGGTAATGTCTTCTACCGATTCTTTAAAGTTTTATTTATTCTTAAACTTCTTCCTGTAATGTTGTTTCATTATAAAGTATAAACAAAAGTATCACTAATATACTGATATGTTATTATAAATATGAAACAACCCCATTTAACCTTCTATCCATCATATGGAAAATGAAATCACCGCATATGCGTAGGTACGGAATACCGTCTCCACACCGTGGTGTAATCAGTTTTTCCACCACCAACATACTTGGATGGGTATAATGATGTGAAGAATAACTATATATGGTTATTATAACAACATACTGATTCTGAGGTATTATATCATCCACTTTAATTCCATTAAATAAATATGGGAACGATATAATCGCTTGTGCGTACGTATGGATTACCGTATCCACGACGCGATGAGATTCATTTTCCATGTTAAAAATTCAAGAATGATTATAAATTATATATAATAAGTAATCATGAAATATATTACATAATAATGATAATATTTTTATGTGTATATATATATGTATTTCACCTACATAATTCCATTCAAGTCAATAATGAAAGGAAAACATCGTTCATGCGTACGTACGACCTACCGTCTCCATGAACGGTGTATTTCATTTCATTTATCTATCTATTATATATATATATACTGAATATATAAGATATATAAATCATGATTTACATTCATTAAGTAATTAAAATATGATATAAGTAATAATAATATCATGAACAACAAGTCCAAACACGTACGATAAATAAAACGATTTTACCCAAAACAGTGCTTTAACATGGAATTTACAAAAAATCAGGTCATATAAAGTCATAAGTGAACCATATATGATATCATAACAATTAATATGATTCTATAATAAGTAAATGACATTATTTAAATCATTATACATGAGTTTCGGATACGTACGAAGCATATCAGACCTAAGATAAGGGATAAATTTTTCAATCTCATTTTTATCCAAGATTGTTTATTCGTAAGTATTTACTGGGGTTATATTTATCATCTATGTCCCTTTTTTCTAAAAATGGTTTCATGTATGTTTAAAGTCCTTTTTACCCATTTTTTTACTTTTACTACATAGCATGTAAGGAATCTTTCTTTTTATTTCCATACGAATTACTTTTTGACTTTTTCAGAAAAAGTATGAGGATAATGTTTTTTTAACTTATACAGCATGAAAGGATTCTTATGGTTTCATAACGCCTTATTTTCATGAAGTTTACTCTACAAGATTTCATGGTTATTTTCAGTAAAACCCTTTTCTTTTAAAATTTCATGGCATTTTGTGAAAAGAAAATGATTTTTAAGAAGAAATGATACTTTCCTCAAGAATTAATTTCAAGTGTTTTATCAAAACTATTTTCCATCTAAGATGAAATTATTAAGTATGTTTATGTTTCAAGAATAATGTATATATTATTTACATGGTTTGATTTTTTTTATGATGAAATGATATCCATTTCTTTTATATGGATTATGTTATGATGGGATGATGTTTATGAAACCCATTTTATTCATTGGGTTATTATGAATGATGTATGTTTATTTTGTGGGACATGAAAGAATGTTTTCATTATGAGATGGGTGGGACCTATATGTCCCTCTAATTCATTGGGTAAATATTTATATCTCAAGAGATAGACATGGCAGGAATGGTAAGTTAATCTAGTTCATTGTTACAGGACTAGAGTGAGGAGTGAACTCGATTCAGAAAGGGACTTTGCCCACTAAGATGGTCTTGGCAGCAATGCCATGACTACTATGTAAATCATATCATGTGCTTAATGGTTTCCAAAATTACATGCTTTATTCTTATGATATTTTATCATGATTGATGTATCTATGCCTTACGTACTGCCAAGATTTATTTCAAAACTCAATATTTTGATGTTTATACTTTATGTTCATGTTTTGAAGATCAAATGTATGTGGTTTGTTTTATTTTATCCATGATTACCCTTACTGAGCATTTGAGCTCACCCTTTATATGTTTTCTTTTCCCCATGATATAAAGAATATTTTTAGATAAAAAAAGGGAAGATCATTATGGGATATGTTGAAGATCTTTAACCAAGATTAGAAGATTATGTTCTGATTTTCCAAAGACACTAAAATATTAAGGCCCTTCGGTGTCTGTTTTTGTTATGTATTACGTATTACGCAAATGTAATGTAATTTCCATGTACGTCAAGCTTTGGGTCTCTACAGTTGGTATTAGAGGAAAGGTTTAGGTAACCATTGGAAACTAGGATGCAAACACTTTAGTGAAATCCCTAGAGATATTTTCGAGGTATGTCTAGGGATGTCCCTAAGGATAAGTATACGTATAGGTTATAGTCCTATAATTATGGTAAAGATCATAAAACTTAACCTAAGATGTTAGATATTGATGATATTCCCCCTTGATTATGGTTTTTTCCTATCACGCTATTCCTTTTGGGTTTTATAAAATGGCTAGAAACTAGAAGATTCATGATAATGGAGGATATGATGGACAATAGAATGATATTATTCATGATCAACCAAATGAAATTGGATCTAGAAGTCCATATATTGTTATTATGCCTAATCAGCAATCTCATAATATGATCAATAATCTCAAATTTTGTAAGTTTCATGCCTCAGCTAATATGAGAAAGATGGAGTTTCATGATGATCATAGAGGAAAGAAAGTTCAATTTCCCTCATGTAAAAATGTGGGAAGAGGCATCAAGGAGAGTGTTTCAAAGGAACTGGAAGATGCTTTGGGTGTGGAAAATGAAACAAATCCAGTAAGTGAAAAGGAAAAGGTGCAGTTAACACCATGTATAAGGACAATGGTATTTCTATGACATCAACAATGATTAATTGTTTTAAATGTGGAATGTATAGGCGTTATCAAAACCAATTCCATAAGAAAAAATCTCCTGAAGAGAATCAACATGGTCATATGGGTAGTATTTATGTGGATGATGATGAAGAGACTACAAATGATATATAAGATGAAAGAAATAATAATGCTCGGTCAATGGTTTAAGAAGGTAGTGGAATGATTGTATGTTTATTTAGAGTTATGTTTTATAGGAAATTTAATGATACTACGGAATAAAGAATCATCTAAGGATTATTACACTATTGTCTTTCCTTGAGTTTCTGAATGTATATGATGAATGGTACTAGAAACCATGAACGTTTATTCAAATATTTTTGGAAGGTAAATGATATGTCCAAAATGAAAGGATTAGAATATAATGAGATGTTTGATAGTATTAATGAGCTCATGACTGGTATAAGGACTAAGTCATATGATGGTTTGACTATATAGAAATTTTTGGATTTTGGTATGTGGAATGAGTTAACTTTTGACAGCATTCATCTTTTCACTAATGTTCAATGGGTATTCATTTTTAATAGAATACATTATTAAGGTATTAACATGATTGGAATGTGACCAAAAAGATATATTAGGGATAAATGATGGTATTCACATTCTTGTTATATGACCTTTTTAGTAATCGTTCTCTTTATACAATGAGTTTGGAAAGAAGTATTTTGGATAAGACTAATGATTGAAATGGATTATGTTGAACATATGTTAGTATTGTTTAAGGCTAGAAATTTTTTCGATATTAATGATAGAATGTTATAATATTGTATCTATGAAAAGGGACAACCTCCAGAATGGGCATCAACCCGTCACGTCAGACAGGGTTGCGGAAATCGAACCCACAACCGAAGTGCGATAGGCCTTTCTCGCCTTCCACTAGCCTACAGGAAGTCACTGGTTAGTAGAAACTAGTTTATTTTATTAATAGGTATAATCGATGAAGTATAAGTCCATTTTTGGAACCATATACGATTAATCCCACCATAAGAAGAACTTAAGTATATAAATTTTTCTAATCCTCTGTTTGAGACAGATGGAATGACCTATCGTTCTAACGCATGATCTATTAACACTTTGCAAAAGACAAATTCAATTTCATTTCTTTATGAGATGAAGTAGAAATATTACACGGCATGAGCATTGGTAAGATTGTACCAAAATCAAGTAAGTATTTCTTTTAATTCAAAAATTCTTCAACATTAGGGAAATGATCTTGAAAACCAAAAATCGTGTCCTACTCTCCTCAAATCCGATGAATCAGATGGTACCTTATATCATCACAAATTTATGGCTTTGTGATTGTTGGCATTTTAATAGCCATGTCCTCTACCACTCTTCATCTGAACATGATGGTTAGATTTTTCTTCCATATCCATATTTTCACCTATGTTCTCCTATGTGGAAACCCAGTGATGAGTTAATTTGGGTAACCATTATGTTTCATACATTACATTTTAAAATTAAGTTTTATTATTCATTTTTACGATGTGGGATTCTATGAAAGAAACATTCAAGTAGAAAAACTATTTATAACCCCAATGAATTTCGAGGGAAAAATTCATTTTAATGGGGGAAGAATGTAACAACCCGAGATTTTATGAGAATTATTCTTTTTAATTTCATCGATGTCTTGTGGTGTACGCTATACCAAAATTATGTTGTGCTATACGCAACACCGTATTAGCTTGCAGTATACGCAACACTATTCTTGGCTCGTGTTACTCAAAATTTCAAGTTCATTTTGTGAAATTATTCTACACAACATTAATTATAGATTTGGTTTAATGTATAAATGAATCATGTTTTGATTATGTTATACACAAAACCAAACAGAGCATTCACTACACACATCCCTGCCTTGGCTTTCATTACACGCAATCAAGACCTTCCTCAATAGCGTGTGTAGTACGCAATACCGAGTTTCACTAAACGATATATTATTATAATATTATTATGAACTAGCCGTTATGAATACTAATTCCCAATTTTTTAAATTTCATAAATTTTATCTTTCAAAATGGACTTCAGTTTTGGATTCATAGTACCAAAATTAGCCTAGGGTGAAATTTTGGTATTTTTCTGAAAACATTCAATTTTTTATGAATAGTGAAAACACTTGGTTACTATTTAAAAACCAAATTTTTATATAAATAATTATTTATTTTATTTAAATTTATTTTAGGTCAAAATTGATACATAATACCTGTGTAAGGTCAATATAATTCATTGGAGTCATTTTATAATAATTTTAAACATAAAAAATTTATTGAACTTTTCACCGTCTTTTACCCACCTCCTAGGAGAGTTTGAAAGTTTACATAAAACATAATTTTACCGCTTCTGTGAGTGGAATTTCGAAACTCCGAGAGACACGGTTAATATCAAGGAGTAAAATGTGGTTCAATAAGATAAAAATAATTTTTGGTGAATTGTAACATTTTACTTTTATTTACCACGGTTAAAAATAAATAGGGTAATTGAGGGTAAAATGGTATTATTATTACCCTAACACATGTCCTCATTCTATTGAATAATTGTAATTAGACCAAAAACAACCTTAGGAATAAACTATTACCCTTTAGGTCCACTTGGATTAGATTAGGACATTTATTATTATTTTCTTTAAAGAAGATTTCAAATAGTTAAAATCAATGATTAATAACTAAAACATTTTTAATATAGGGTTATACATAAGATAAATTATACTATAAATATTCATTAGGAATATAAATATATTTTCTACATAATGGTATTTTATTTATTATTTTTAGATATTATATAATTTAATTTTTTTATGATACAATGATGATGCAGTAATTACCTTATTAAGGAAATATTAATATAATTGGTGTTATAAATACCCAAATAAAAGTAATTTGATACTTTTTATGAATTAAAATAATTTTATTGGTTAATATGATATGTTAGTATTGATTAAATTATCTTTTTTAGAACTAATAATGTTGTTATGATTATCACAAAAATAAATTACCAAATACTATCAAAATTGACATAAAATAGCTTTTAAAAAATTTTATATTATTAATTGTTATTTAATTCGTTAAATCTAAGGTTCGAACAAATGACTTAGATAAAGATATATATATCAATAATTATCCACTTGGGTTTAGTTTCTCTGGTTATAGTATGTTTATTAACCATATTGTGTAAGAAAACAAAAAGACACGGTAAAAGTAAAATTATTTAACTTAGAGTTAAATAAAAATGATAAGGATAAAATAGTAACCTAAACTTGTCTAAAACCTGTTGGTTGAGAGGATTTAGACCAATCCTAATTTTATCTTATAAATAAATCAATTTGGAGTTATTATAAACCGAATATGAATTATTTATAAAATAACATTTAATGTTTTTCCAAAGGTGCCCCTCTCCTCCCTTATTAAAAGGGCACCCCATCCCTCTTCTATTCACACCCTTTTGAGCCTTTAATCTCGTCCAACCCTGGCCAATTACTCTTATAAACCTCTCTAGTTATATTATAGAGGTTCTGGGCTTCTCAAAAGGAGAAATCTAGTTCCCTAAGAAGAATTTTAAAGGAGGTGCGTCGAGGAAGAGGTAATCTCTTCTACCGATTCTTTCAAGTTTTCTAGCTTCTTCAACTTCTTATTCTTTAGTCATTTCGTTATAAAGTAATAACATCAGTATCAATAATATACTGATATTTTATTATAAATATGAAACAACCTCATTTCACCTTCAATCCATCCTACCGAAAATGAAATCACCGAGCGTGTGTACGTACGGAATACCATCTCCACACCGTGGTGTAATCAGTTTTTCCCCCACCACCTTACTTGGATGGGTATAATGGTGTAAATAATAACTATATATGGTTATTATAACATCATACTGATTCTAAGGAATTATATCATCCACTCCAATTCCATTAAATAAATATGGGAACGATATAATCACTCGTGCGTACATACGGATTACCATCTCGACGACGCGATGAGATTCATTTTCCATGTTAACCAGTAAATAATGATTATAAAGTATATATAATAAGTAATAATGAAATATACGAAATAATAATTCTACTAGATTTATGTATATATATATATATATGTCATCTACTTAATTCCATTAAATTCAATAATGAAAGGAAAACAACCTTCATGCGTACGTATGACCTACCGTCTCCATGAACTGTGTATTTCATTTCATTTATATATCAATTATATATATATTCTGAATATATATGATATATAAATCATGATTTAAATTCTATTAGTAATTAAATCATGATATGAGTAATAATAATATAATGAACAACAAGTCCAAAAACATACGATAAATAGAACAATTTTACCCAAAACGCTGCTTTAACATGGAATTTACAAAAGAACAGCTAATATAAAGTCATAAGTGAACCATATATGATATCATAACAATGAATATGATTCTGTAATAATTCAATGACATTATTTAAATCATTATACAGGAGTTTTGGATATGTAAGAAGTATATCAGACATAAGGTAAGAGATAACTTTTCCAATCTCGTTTTTATCCGAGATTGTTTATTCGTAAGTATTTACTGGGGTTATATTTATCATCCATGTCCCTGTTTTCAAAAAATGGTTACACATATTTTTAAAGTCCTATTTACCCATTTTTTACTTTTACTACATGGTATGTAATAAACCTTTCTTTTTATTTCCATACGAGGTACTTTTTGACTTTTCTGGAAAAAGAACGAGAAGAATTTTTTCTTTAACTTATACGGAATGAATGGATTTTAACTGTTTCATAAAGCAGTATTTTCATGATGTTTACTCTACAAGACTTCATGGTTATTTTCAATATAACCCTTTTCTTTTAATATTGCATGGAATTTTATGAAAATAAAATTATTTTTAAGAGGAAAGGATATTTTCCTCAATAATTCATTTCAAGTGTTTTATCAAAACTATTTTCCATTTAAGATGAAATTATTAAGTACGTTTATGTTTCAAGTATAATGTTTATATTATTTACATGGTTTCAATTTTCCTATGATTAAATAATATCCATTTCATTTATATGGATTATTTTATTATGGGATGATGTTTATGAAACCAATTTTATTTGTTGGGTTATTATGAATGATGTATGTTTATTTTGTGGCACACGAAAGAATTATTTCATTATGAGATAGGTGGGACCTATATGTCCCTAAAATGAATTGGGTAAAGATTTATATCTCATGAGATAGACATGGATGGAACTGTAATTTAATCCATTTTAGTGTTACAGGACTGGAATGAGGAGTGAACTCGATTCAGATAGGGACTTTTTCCACTAAGATGGTATTGGTAGCAATTCTGTGGCTACTATGGAAATCATATCATGTGCTTAATGGTTTCCACAATTAAATGTTTTATTCCCATGCTATTTTATCATTATTTAGGTATCTATGCCTTACGTACTGCCAAGATTTATTTCACTACTCATGATTTTTATGTTTAACCTTTATGTTCATGTTTTGAAGTTCAAATTTATGTGGTTTGTTTTATTTTATCCATGCATACCCTTATTGATCATTTGAGCTCACCCTTTATATGTTTTAATTTCCCCATGATATAAATAATGGTTTTAGGTAAAAAAGGGAAGATCATTATGGGAGATGTGGAAGATGTTTCACCAAGATTAGAAGATTATTTTCTGAGTGTCCAAAGACACTAAATAATTACGGTCCTTCGGTGTCTGTTTTTATTACGTATTAAGTATTCAACAAAAGTAATTTAATTTCCATGTACACCAAGATTTGGGACTCTACATAAACTTTTCCCATATTTTAAAACTCTTTCCTCATACACAATTTTTTACAATCTCCGACCCTTAAGGGCATTAATTTTCCTGTGTAAATTCTCATCATAAGATGGATTGGTTTTTATGTTCTCTAGTAAATATGGTTTTGAAATCGTTTGAAAGAGTGAAGGCGATTTCCATTCCATAAAAATTTCCTTATCATTCTTTAGTATATCCATGAATATTGGATCTCTCTCAATCCTCATTTCGATCAGAACTCCACGATTTTCCTAATTAATGCATCTTCCACATGATTTTTTTTCCTGGGTGACAGTGTATAGATCAATCATAATCATTGAGTAACTCAAGCCATATCATTTTCCTCGTGTATAGTTCATTCTATTTTAAATTTTGTTTCAAACACATTTTATCCTATATATCTCACATATTTCTCTATAGAGATAATGTATTGTTAGTTTCAGAGAAAATATTATCGATTCTAACTCAGGATCATGAGTTGGGTAATTTTTCTCGTGAGTCTTCAATAACATTGATGCATAAGAAAAAACATTATAATTTTTCAAAATGATGCAACCTAGTCCATTTTTGGATGTATTACTCTATATCACAAATCCATAATTTCTAGATGGAAGAATCAAAATTTGAGAATTGACCAATATTATTTTCAATTCTTAAAATTATTTTGTAGATTCATTAATCCATAAAAACATAACCCCTTTACATGTGATCATTGTTAGCTGGTTATCTAGTTGATAAAATTTTTGAACGAAGGCCTATAATAACCTGGTAAGCCAATAAAATTTTTTACCTAAATTATTTTCTTTGGCATGGGCCATTCATGGATTGCCTATGTCTTCACATGATCAACTATGATTCCATCCTTATATACAATATGGAAATGAAAAGAAACAGATTGAGGCCAATATTTAAACTTCTAAACATCCCATAGAATTCATTTTTTATAAGAGTTTTCACAATATTCTACATGATATTCTCATATTATTAATATCTTTGGGAGTATAGTAGGATAACATAGTTAAAGGAAACAAGAAATTAACCAACAAGTTCCTTGAAATTACAATTCATTAGGTCCATGAAAATAGAGGTTGGATTAGTCAATCCAAAAGGAATCACTTTAAACTTGTAATGCCCATACCTAGTTCGAAACCCTCTCTTTAGAATATCTTCCTTCCTCACACACAACTGATGATTTCTAGATCTAAGTTCAATCATTGAAAAATATTTTTCACCATAATGTTTAAATAAATCATCAATTCATTATAAGGTAAACTTATTTTCTATTTTAACATAATTTATTTCCCTGTAACCAGTGCATAGCCTCATGGATCCATCTATCTTCTTGACAAAGAGGAAAAGGGATACCCATGAAGAAACACTAGTTTGAATAAATACATTGTCACTAAATTCCTCTAGTTGTTTATTTATCTTCACAATTACATAGTTTAAATTATATAGAAAGTCGTTCATATATGACTTACACCATGTAATAAATCAATATTGAACTCAACATGGGGGATGTCCAGGTAAATCCTCAGGAAATGTGTCAATGTATTCTTATAGTATATGTACATACTCAATTTTATGATTTCTTTCCTCACCACACAAAAAAATTATTTTCTCCTCTACAATAATTTCATTCAGTATAGATAATAGGGGTATATCTAGATAAGAATCATATGGTAGAGTTTTGTCTCCTAAGATAAGGGATTCGACACCATTTTCAAAAAATGAATCTTTCTTCTTCTTCCAATAGATCTTCACATCATAATTTGATTTCTAATTCATATCAAGAATTATATAAAAGTCAATCGTTGGTTTGATAATAATGTTAATAACTAAACCACATGTTTCATGATAGGGATTGATCAATGCATCTTTTTTTCAATGATGTATCCCCAAGGAGGTTTTACTAACAAATACTTTATTATATCAATGTGGACATATCTAATTTTCCTAGAAAACTGAGAATATATAAATGACTGTGATGATCTGCAATCAAATAATGCATTGTCCATGTTTGAGGAAATAGTTAAAGAACCTACCACTGCATGATTAGCAACCTCAACTTCTATGGATGTATTCGCATAACCATTTCCTTTCTCTCATGGTCTTTTCGGAGGAAAGATTCTATGGTGCTTAGGAAACTCATTTTCATAGTATCCCATATCCCTAAAATTGTATTATTGATCATAATTTACTTGTTTCTTCCCCTTTAATTCACTAGATCTATTAAACTTTTCTCCACACTTATAGTTGGCTCCCATGCCATTAAATTATTTCCTAGGATGATTATTTCCACGGTTCTCGCATAATGGGAAATGCTTCATTGCCTTTTTCTTATTTGGAGATTCACTTTTTCCTTGGTTCTCTGAGTACCAAATATTATGTTGTTTTCCATTGAAAAAATTTGATCTAGAATATTCCTTCCCAATTTATATAGCACATAATACAATTTAATCATATCATGAAAATGATTGAGAAGCCAGTTCCCTTAGAAGAGTTTGCTTAAGAAATTTACATAAATAATCAATCTTGTCTTCCAAGTCATGTACGTAATCTATATCATAAATGGCTAGTCTTGTGAAGGTATAATCATACTCTGCAACAATATATTCTTCAAATTTCATTATGCCAAGAAATTTCTTATTCTTTTCGGTTCATTTCTCCTGAAGGAAATATTTGTCGAAAAACATTTCCTTAAAATTCTTTCATTCCATATCTTTTATTTCTTCATCCTCCATGGTATTTTCGATCAAGTTCCACGATTGATCATCATCACCCATTTGAAAATACACTTCCATTACTACCTTTTCATTTTTATTGCATCTCAATTCCATGAATATTGTATCAAGGGACTTGATACGCTTCCCAAATACCACAAGATTAGTAGTTACACTAAAAGATGGGTAATTATGTCGCATGAAATGACCCATCACAGATGCATCATGTTTATTCATAAAAACCAAATAATGTTGTCCTAATATGGTTATGATATGATGTGATCCAACATTTATTGTATTGACTTTCTCAGTGGGGAAATCCAAACATTATCTATGAGTATTGATTCCCCTTCATCCATTAGGCGCCATTTCTAAATAATATCATAAACTAGATTAGGTTATGAATCATAATTTATAATCTCAAATAGAAATGTAATTAGCATAAATTTAATTTATATATATATCTAATCTCATAAAAATGGTTTCTTTGAAGAAAAATGATCATTAAAATCCTTCATAATGTCATGTTACGAGAATTTTAATTATACTAAGAATATCCCCCAGGAGTGTCAAACCAAGAGTGTATCAAGGCCCATTTTCATGCACTAGGTTACCCCATGTCAAGCCCAATACATTGTCTATGTTTTCACTAAATGGTACATCAGTACCAGAGCCATCTTTTCTTGTTTGTATCCAAACAGGGATGTATTTTCTAGAAATATTCAGATAATCTATTCCCCACCAAATATTCAAGGATGTTCTTGTTTATTTATCCTCAAAAACTATCTTAGGGTTTTGTTCCCTAATCTACATTTTCTAATATACTTTCAATTTTATATACTAAACATTATTTGATACCAACCTTCCTTCCATCACCCTAGAAGCCTAGAGCCGGTGCATTACTTATTATATTTGCATGATTAAAAGGAATGAAATATAGAAGGAATGATCAGTTTAGTAGTCTTGTAGAAACCAGATAAATACTTGTAACTCAAATTACATTCGAAAAGGTAACATGATACAATACATGAAAAAAAAAAAATTGTATCCATGGTAACTAAATATATGATCTCCTCCTCATAACCTATTTAAGGTAAAAAATGAAAGGGGTGAGATCAAATTCCTAGTAAGGGTTACTAATAAAATAATCATGAATCAATAATATCTGAATCATAAACAATTTGTCATGGTCAATATATCATGGTGAATAAATAAAAAACACACACCATCAATAAAATGAGAATAAAACTACATCCAGATAATGTATCATAGTGAAAACATACAAATAATAATAGATAAAAATGAATACAGATATATGATTATTAATTATACATCATGTATCTGGTACATGATACCTCTATCCTATTTAAAAGTTTTATGTATTTGGGTAGAAACCTGTTTGAATTTTTGGAAAAAAACTCGACTGGTTTGTCGCCAACAGATTTGTCTTAGGAGACCTGTTAATGCCTCAAGGGGCTATAATGGTCCCAGCTCATCACTACAAGTACAAACCATTCTATATACATAGATTAAATATAATTACAATATGCCTTATCAATATCCTTATTGAGTAGAGGATACAGATTCATCAATAGTTCCATAGTTTAAATAACATTCCAAAGAAAAATTGTTTGTAAAAGGTTATATGGATTATGAAAATAATCATATAAATGGAAAAAAATATGTATACATAATATAAATACAATTTAAATTGTAAAATTATCACAAATGGGATGTGGATAAACCACATAATAAAAAATAGGTTCACAATACCCAGTAAATGACAATGAAATGGAAAATGAGACAAAGTCCCCTACCATGTTGTAATCAATCGAGTCGTCTGGACAAAAAATAATAATAACCACCAAATTAATCATATATTAATATAAATATAAATTTAATCATGATAATATATATCATATTTATGTTAAAAATAAAACACATGCAAGAAATAAGTGTCAAACAATGGAAATCTCACAGAATTAAATGTTTCGTAAGAAACCCCTTACCTTATGTTTGAAAGTGTTTATTTGACTGATCTTAATGACCAGAATAATCAAATTTAAATTAATTAATTAATATTTATAGAACCTTATAAGCATTATATTGATTTATTAAAAATTTATTAGGTTCTTTCATGCCCTTTTTTATGGGTATAATATTTTCAATTTTATTGTTTTTGAAGCATGGTCTTCCTTTGGTTTCATGATCATTTTACTTATATTCCTGAATGTATGTTCGTTTGAAATGTGTTTAAACGTCCAAAATTGTTATTATATATTATTATTGAAATTATAAATGATCTTATAAGGATTATGGGTTATATTCCTTGAGTATGACTCATTAGTAAAATGTTAATGATAAATGTCTGGATTAACTTGGTGGTTTTGTGCATAGTGAACTAGTTTTCTATTATTTTTTTATATTATGAGTGTTTAAGGATTAAAGATCATTGAATAAGGTAATATAAATATATTATAATCTATTTAAACCATTGAAAAGTTTCTATTACTAGTCATTAATATAGTAATAGAATATGAAAACTCATTGTCTTGGAATGTGATAATTAAACACATCTCGAATGGTGTTTTCATTTTTAATACATGATGAGGGGAAAGAGATATGATGATGAAATAATCCTGTATCGTGATAAAATTACAGTTCAGGTAAGTTACTAGAATTATCGTAGAAACATTTTAAGAGTAGGTTAGGAGAGAGAAAAATAATCAAAAAACTCATAATGGATGTTGAATGAAAAAACGAAGGGAGGTTGACCTCTTGAGTACTCCTTGATAATCACCTTAGGGCTTTTCTTTTTGTCATTTTAGTTATACAAAAATATCATGGACGTGGGTGAGGATATTAGGGAGATATTTTAACAAACATTAGGAAAGTATTTAATATTTATTGGTGTGGGTGGAAGAGGTAGTGTGGGGTAGTTTATATAGTATAGGAGAGGAGGGTTTTTTAATATTATATTCATTAGTTAATTATTTCTCCATAAGACAAGAAATAGTGGGGATTCCATGAACATGAATAGTAATAAGTGCATATGAGTTTTATATTTTGGTTCATAAATCACTCATGATGATAGAAATATGGATTTTAATTTATATTGAATTTTTATGATAAATTAATATGTTATACTATTCACTAAAAATTCATGTATTTCAAAAAAAACCCAAAAAATCACCGTATTCTATTTTCAATGTGTAAAATCCAAAAATTAGCTCTGTTATTCAAAAATAAATTTTCAAAACATCACCAATTTAATTTCTTATTAAAATCATTATTTAATCCAAAAATTCCAATGTGTAAAATATTAATCATCATTTTTAAGGTGCCTAAATTTATTTATACTATCGTTGGAAAGGTAACCATTAATATGGGTCATATTACTATTCATAATTATAGGTTTGTATTCATAAGGGTATGTTATTATTCATATGGGTATGTTACAATTCAATGAAAAATATATTGATTTTATCAGGCTTCAAATATCACCCTAATCAAAACCATGTATGTGAATTTTTCAAAAATAAATCAACAGAAGAGGATAATTTATGTTTAATGTATAAGTTATGACTATATCATAAATAACCAATCGATTTTTCAAATAAACTCTGTACTTTATGAAACAATGGATATCTAATGAATATAATGTATTTAAGTGAAACATTCCTTAAAATGATTAGGGTGTTATAATTTAAAATTCAATATTTACCATATATGGAATAAGAGCATGGATGGTTCTAATCTCAGTGCTCCATTGTGATTTTAGTTATAGAGTGAAACTAAATGGATATTCTCTATGAATTAAGAGGATCCAATATGGGGATCATCATTAAACATGGGATATCTACATTCAATCATGACCTTACATTGAGGAATACTCTAAATAACTAAATATTTATTGGAACCCATCAATTCATGCTTCTCTATTCACACCAAATAATCAAATTGTAAACTAAGATAAATAAGAAATATAAATACACCAAAATAAGAAAGTTCACTTAGACACCATACACCATATTTTCATTAAAATCAATAAAATCAAATATAAATTTTAAAAAACATATTACCATTGAATGTAGTAAATATAGAAACCATGATATTTTAAAAACATATAATTCTTTAAAAAACATCATTTTGAAAATTATATAATGCTAGTTCATAACATTATTTAATATTAACAAATCAGAACTACCAAAAAGATTTTTTAAACAATTATATAATGTCCCAGTTTAATTTTAAAACATTCTAAAAATATCCATTTTAAAAATAGAAACTTCACAAAATACCATATAAAAATAATTTTCCCTTTAAAAAACAAATAAATATTGGTACTAAAAACAGAAAATATATAAAATTCACATTCATCCCAAAAATGACCATAAATAAACATGGTTAAAAAACAAAACATAATACATCATAGAAAATTTGAATAAAAATTAATATTCTCTCTAATATACAAAATAATTTATTTCAAATGTCTGAAAACCACTTTAGATTCATTTGTGAAAAAATAGAATTAAAAAAGTCAAGTCGGATTTAATATTTTGTACAGTTTAGCGAAATAGTTTGGTAGATAATGGGAATAGATCTATTGGTTACTTAAAATCATTAGAACAGGCTCTGCATGTATTTATAAACAATGAAATCTGATTTTTAATATAGCATAATTCAAATATTTTTCACCTAAAAACTTTAGAAGTATGAAAAATTCCATAGAAAATTGAATGCAAATCAAAACCCCATAAAAATAATTCAATTGAAATCAAAATTCATGAATCTAATATCTACTACTAATGATAACATTCGTATTTAGAAAAATAATGAGCTAGAGTGCGTATACCTACAACAAACATTTTAGTTCGGACTTAATTTTTTCCCTACTACCATGATGCAACCCAAATAACATGTCAATACATCGATATAATTATTTCATGAAAATGTATGATTCATCCAAACCTATCACCCCAAACTGCTTGAAATAAGGACTAAAGGGAGTTTTTGATCCCTAATAAATGACATGAAAATCAAGGTAATCAAAGCAGAAAAAATTGAAAGGATTTCTCCCATAAATCAGAAAAAACATAGATCTTTATTTAAAATATTTTATGAATAATCCATAAGTTGGAAATCGATGAAAACTAAAATATAATGATCCAAAGAGATATAAAGTGACTAAATTAGTTTCAATAAATGTTTATGGTTCAAATAATTTACTTAAACGATTAAACATGATCGTAATTAAATACCAAACACGGTCTGATAAAATTTATCAAATTAAAAACAAATAGTTGGCATATTTGAATGATACATAAAAATCTCATGATAACCCAGAATTTTAACAATACTAAAATAACACCTATATATGCCTGATGGTCACTACCTATATCCATGATGATAATAAATTCTCTTGTAAATGAATTCTAATATGAAAATGTATCCTTGATCCTTTATACAATATAAGAGTTTCTTATAAAAATTAACCTGTGTATATGTACAAGGTTATCTAAAAGGCCTAGTGGCATCTCACAATAGATTAAATGAAATTCCATTCATAAAAAAATTGAAAAAAAATTATAAAAAATATAACATATTTTTCCATTTTACCATGCCATTAATGTTACAAAAAATATATTTTTTTCTATAACGAAAAAATATTGTGTTTTATATAAAACCACATTAAATAACAATTTAAATAATGGAAACACATTTGAATCCCATAAATGAAGATATTTATAAATTATAAAATGAATAAAACCATTATTTCTTATTTTACAAACATCAAAAAATATCATCCTTAAATAAATATTTCTCTCTTCTTTTATAAAAACTTTCTAAAAACCACATTAAACCCCCATTTATATAAAAAATTACCAAACACAAAAAAATACAACCTAAAAATTAACAAATATGTCACAAAACATAATCAGAGAAAATTATGATAAAATGAAAGGTCATACAGTCAATATAACGACATAAGATAAAAATAAATGAGGTCATCTCTAATATAGAGTCACTAAACAAAAATATATGTGTTAGAAGCTAAAACTTATTTTAGAATATGAGATGGTCCTAAAATTACTATAATAGCATGATACCTTTTTATTAATAATATTAAATCCAAAATAAAAAATAAGAGACCAAACTATACCACGCTATCATTATATGGGTAACCCCCTCTAGCCCCAATATGTCACCCAAATAGTGGGATATTGTCCTATTAGTTCATGGAATAGTGTAGCGTTAATCAATACCTCCCACATATATTAATAGTTTCCTAGGTAATAATCATGTGGATGTGACCAATCAATTAATCCAATATCAATAAATACATTAAAAAAGTATAAACAATACATCAAACATCACGTCAAACTCCATCACCCAAAAGAATCCATGATTTCAACAAAATACAGACATCAAATAATAATACACTACCTATAATGGGAAACAATACTTGAAAAATAAGAGGTTCGTTTAAGAATTAAAACATTTTATTTACGGTGAAAACACTTTTTATATGATTTAAGAATATGGATTCCATGTCACTTTCATTACATTATAATATTGATATTTAAATCACCCTTCTAAGGTGAATAAAAAACAAGACCCATTTTCAATGAAAAAAAACAATTTTTAAAGTCTTGGATTTCATCCTCTGAAAATAAAAAATATTTTAACACTTTATATTTTTTATTCAACTACTTTAATGAAACTCATATGAATTTTGAAAAGGGACACCATATGATTGAAATCATATTTTACAGTGATATCTAAAATTCTATAGAAAACCATGTTTGTTATTCAATTATTTCATGGAAAATTTTTGGAGAACCCATAATTAATATCATATGTATCCTTGAGTTAATTATAAATATATTTAAAAATCCCATTAAATCCATAAATTAAAAAATAATGACTTAACATAGAAACACACCTCAAAATAAGCAGAAATCAGTCTCCATCAACTGCAGAAGCCACACCAGGAATTTAATCACAATCTATAAGACATGAAATACCTATGAACAAAGGATAGGTCATCCCAAAACCGAAAATATCACTTTTATTATGATAAATTTTTTAGGTGAAATAAAACCATGAAGATAATGAAACAAATGGAAGAGAAGATAAATGAAACGAGGTGAAAATCATATATTACAATGTAAACCACCTATGAATCATGATGTGTATCCCACAAATTTATGGAAATTAAGTATGATCTCTCCAGTTATTTCCCTTGACGTTTATCACATCAATTATATTATATTTTATGACAATACACAAAAAATCAAGAGGGATAAAGCACAAATTCATTTTTTAGATGAAATAGGAATGTTCTAAAGGTCTGTGTAGTATGATTTGTAAAACAATGAGCCAACTATTTGGGTTCTAAATGAATAGAATAATAAAACTCACAAAATATGGTAATAGAATTTACGAAAACATTCCCAAATAGAGTGACACAATATGAAAAGGTTTATAACTAGTCATATAGTTTCCACTGGAATCTCCAGGGTATTCTCTAACCATGTGGTAATTGTGTATTAAAACAAAACACACTAAAATTTTAAACCTCAATACCAAAAACATCAAAATTTAAAAAATATCCAATATTTATAAAATATTAAAAAAACATCTATATTGGGATTATATATGATAACATACTCTTCATTTTATATCACTTATGTGATGATACAGCGGTGTTATGGAAGTTGGCTCAATTTTTTCATATATGGTTGTACATACCCTTTCATATTAGTTTATCCTAATCTGATAAAAGAACCTTTTTCTAGTGGTATTAATTTTTTTACTTTTTTTCCAGTTCTTACTCAATATTGGTTATCACTGGTCCACTTTTCCCCACATCATTTATTTTTTGTTGTTTCCTAGATAGTAATCAATAGTGTTATGTTCATCATTGTATTTTATTTACCTCATTATCTATAAAATGTTTATATGGTGGAGAGGAATGGTATCCCCATTGGATATTTTTTCTTAAGGCATTAAGTATTGGAACACCACAATTTCTCTATCCCATGGAATCCTTTAGGTAATGACCTGATCTTTTCAAAATGAAATTTTCCTCTTTATTACAAATTTGTATAAAAAATTTGTATAATATATTATATAAAACTCATTAATACCACAAAAAGGGATAATATATTATTTATTCATTATCGATATTACATATCAAGGATAAATAAATTTACTAATAAGTAAATAGTATGAGGAGATAAAAACAAAAATAAATAAATAATACTATATTTTGAAATTATGGTTCTTTATGATCTCCTGGATTTATCACACCACAAACAATAATGTAAAAACCCCATTATAAATATAATAATCATTCCATAAACGAATTGTATAGAAACATTATAATAATTATTGTGATTGGTGAGTGAAGGTAATGGGTGGTATTGTTGGGAAGTATAAACCCAATAAGACCATTTCTATTAGTAACTGGTCATTAAGAATAATAAAATACCTAAAAAAAGTGTTTCACAAGATTAAAAAAATATAAATAAATATTATAATTACATAAAATTATTTATCAGGTTATATAATGGAAAATATTTATAGGTAATCATTCATAGTTATAAGAACCCGACCCCAGTTGCCCGAAGATGGTACCTTATTTTATTTGATTGACATTGAATCAAGGAATATGAATCTCGAAGGACATATTAGTTTATTTAATTTAGAAAAAAGTTACATATATATGTTCAACATTTTAACTTGAAATGAAAAACAATATATATGTTTTTTTGGGAACATCCAAAAATAAAAATTTATCCTTGCAGGTCAACCATATTATACTTCATGTTTTTAGAAAATGAAACATTAGAAAGGGGTGATCTCAAATTCTTAGTAAGGGTATGAAATACATGATAGGATATCATAATAATTGACATTGGTAATGGTGAATAACTAAGAACACGTGACTTTAAAAAATAAACATTAACAGATAATGGTAGGAATAAGAGCTGAATAAATAATGCCATATTAAAACATAATCATTGGTATTATACTAGTTGAATAACCACATGAACTATCAATACTATTTTCATAATAAGGTAATTCATAATTTGGTACATCATAACCATATCGTCAAAGATTCATGTAGAGACCCTAAATATCCATGCTGTCAAGGCCTTGTGCCAAGACCATAGTTTGCCTCATGAGACCTACCAATGCACCAAGGGGATATAGTGGGCCCAAACCTAAATTTACTAATTCCAATGCATTCCTAATATTAATTTGGATTGAAGTAAATAACATATACATTATTATTTAAACCAATATATGTAATATAAAAAACATTCCCCAAACATTAATCATAAACACTGACTATTCAATGTAAATTGGTGAATGGTTTTAAGATATCACAGCCACAGTCCAAAAAATAATAAACCATTAAATTAAACGTGGTATAATATATCATAAAATATTAATCCCAATAATACCATATTATCAAAAATAATTTGAAATGGATAAATATTGTCTTATAAAATCATTGAGTAATTCTTGAGATAAATACTCTTTTTCTTTGAGAAGAAGTGTTCTTTTGGAAACATCCTCATATAAAACCAGAAGTGAAGTAAGATAGTATTTTATAATAAAATTACATATTTTATTGAGATAATGATTTTCAAACACAGATTATATAGTTCCCTTGGGAATAGGTTGTAATTTGAGAAATTCCTCTCAATTTTTCTCCAATTTCAGGAAGAATTTTCGAAGAACATTTTATAATTTATAACTCAACAAAAATGAAGTTAGGAATATAGTTGGTAAAAATATATATAATATTCACAATTAAATTTCAAGAAATAAATATGAATAAATAATATATTAATTGATGTATGTAGAGAATATGAGTAGCCAGAATGAAAATGGAGGTTCTGGTAGAAAACCCTTACCTTAAGTTTGTTGGTGTTCCTCAATTGAACTTAATGACGTAAATAATCAAATTATGGTTCATAAATTAATTATTCTCAAAACTACTATGAAATTAATTTATTTATCATAACCTTATTAGGTTCATTCATGGCCATTGGATGGGCTATGAGATCCAATTTCATGTTTTGGGATTGTTTTCTTCCATTGTTTTCATGACCGGTTAACTCATAATCTAGTACGGATAAAAATTTATACTAAGATTGGTTTTGTAACATCCAAAGAAAATAAATAATAATACATTTTAATCTTTATTAATATTTTTTAATTAAATATTAATTTTAATTTAAAGGGGACGCTATGTTTGATAGCGTACCCGATACGCAACATCGGGTTTCTTTGAAATCTTATGTTGCACACTAATTATATAATATTATTATTTTAAATGGTAGTTAACACCTAGATATTGTATTGGTGGTAATGAATAAAAACAACTTCAATATGATTATACATGTTTTTACATTTATCCAATAAATGTAAGAGGCTTAAAATTTGAATGAATCTATTTTTAAGAATAATTTTCGTTAAAAGGTCGATTTAATACATTTTAATGGAGAACCCTATTTAAATATTTATTTGACACTATTATATGTTCGATTTGACAAAATAGCATTCTTCTTAAGAATGGAGACATCAAAATTTACTTAGGATGAAATTTTGGTATTTTTCTGATAATGTTCATTTTTAATGAATAGTGAAAAATATTGTTTTTAATTCAAAAGAGTCTTTTAATATAATTTATTTATATGGGTAGTTTATCTTTTGAATTAGATATATTTTTTAATTAGAATATATTTTTACTAGTAAATCCAATGTTGTAAATTATAATTAATTTCATTTTGAAATTGGAGACAAACAAGTGTGAATCTTCTGATATTTATTATTTCTTAAAAACACACTATTTGTTTTAATAGTGGGAAATTATTTTAAATCAATTTCTACCAATTCTGTGTTTTGAATTTGGAAAAACGGATTCCATATTTGGAATTATTTGGGGTAATTTTTTTAAATATGTAACTTTTATTTTCACACATTTTAAATATTCACTTAATAAAATATTTTATTTACCATGATTAAAAGATAAAAATAATAAATAAGGGTAAAATATAATATTATAATTATATTAAATTACCAAAAAAGTTGTCTTAATATTATTTTATAATACATAGCCTACCATGGTAATCTTTGGGTTGAATTTTTGACCCCATGGATCCACATGGGAGTAATAATGACATTTTATATTAATTAATTTAATGTAAAGAAAAAAATGACATAAAAAATATCATTAAGTAAATAAATTTTAAATAGGGTTATATAATTTATACTTTTGACTATAAATATTATTTGGAAATATAAAAAGATTTTCTACATCATGTTATATTTTTTTATAATTTTTGGACACCAAATAAATTAAATTATTTATGACACAATAATGATGAAATATTTACCTCATTAATAAATGATTTAAATAAATAACATTATAAGTATTATAACAATATCCAAACCCTGTCCAATTATTATTAGATTATTTTATTTTGACAATTAGTCATATTAAATTTGATATTAATTACTATTTGAACTTTTGAAACTGCAGATGTGGTTATAATAAAATAATGTTTTCAAACATTCCTAAAGAGCCCCTCCTCTCACTTCTAAAAAGATCTTCACTTATAACCAATTCCTCACACCTCTCAAGCATTTTGGTTCATCCAGACTCTATTAAATTAATCTCCCTATATCCCACTCTTCATCCTAGAAACCTTACCTTAGGCAGAAAGCACTTCAGGAAACCATTTTCGTTCAAACCAAATAGAGATACCCAATTTGATGGTAATGTCTTCTCTTATGTTCTTTTGATTTATTTTAATACTCCAACACCATAAACTCTTTTTATTCATTTATTTTATAAAAACACCAGTATCCGCAATATACAATGATTTTTTAATTATAATTATTTGAACTACACTTACACAAACTTCCATCTAATGGGTAAAGAACATAATGTTTTTGTGGATGGAAAACTAACGCCTCACGAAATAATGATTGTTCAATTATCTCTTTCCGCCTCTCATGGTGGTCATTAGGATGGCACTGTATTTATATAGGATATATATTATGTTTATGTATTTCTTATGCTTTTGTATTCTTTTTTTATATCTTACCATTGTGGTTTCTATAATGGGCAAACATGATAATTTCATTTTAGGAAGTGCGGACTACCGCCCCCTCAAAGTGATATGACTCGTTAATGCTTTATGTGGGATGAATAAATGATGGAGTTAGTGATGTTATTTAAGATATTATAATTTAATTATAATATAAATATATATCATTATGTTTTTATTCCATCAAAATATGAATTGGAAATGAAGGAAGCCTTCATGTGTACGTACAGCTTACCGTCTCCATGAACGGTGCATTTCATTTCCAACCTCCAATTGTTATGTGATTATATAAATACATGTATATAATGGATATAAATGATATATATTATATCTAAATTATTAATATCATTCTAATGATAATGGATATTTTACCACATGGACAACTTGTAATTATAAGGTGTTAATTTTTACTCAAGTACCAAATATCGACGAAACAACTGTTAATAACATATATGATTACATAATGTTTATAACATTGAAATAAGTGTTATAAAAGGAATAATAAACTTGAAAAACGTTCTTAGTAAAGTATAAATTATCTTTAGTTTATTATTCAAGAGATTAAATAATGATCTAGTCAAGTCGGATTGGAGGTAAGGGTCTTCGTCTCAGTCACCTTTCATTGAGGCAGATTTTCTATTATTTTAAACTTTCATTTATAAGGTGTATAAATACACATTGAATTTTCATTTCATTCAAATGCAATATATTTCTACTAAGAGATTTACTAAATGACAAAAAATAATGATTCCTTTTAATGTACGTGTTGACAATGACCTTTCCACCGCTACAAGTACTATTTGATCTTTGGCTTCCTAAACAAGTCATAATGTATTTTAAAAGGAAACTAAATACAATATACTCTCATTTATGTATTTTGGAATTGAAATTTATTTTGATAATTGATGTGTTATTTCAATATATTTAAATGATATATTTTGATTAAAATGTGGAAATGTTATCTTTCCTTTATTTTTTGTTTTATGTGTTATGAATATGTTATGATTCTTGGGCACTGTTTATGAATACGGGTGGTTCCGGGAGAATCCTAGGGCGGGTGAGACCGAGATAGCTCTCCAATGAATTGCGTAATGTGATGGAGGTAAACTTGAATGTTTCTCCAAAAATATTTAGGGAATATACTATGATGGGTATTCCAAATGTAACTCCCTACGTAGCACTGATAGCTAAAATGTATATATAATATGAATGCCACAAGTAACCTTTATGATTTATGTTTTCTATGTATTAATCATAAATATTTTGATTTCATGAGGTATGTTAAAGAGGTTATGTTATGTACGTAACGAGGAACTAATGTTTTCATTATTTGTCTTATAACCCTTAATGAGCTTTTTATGTTCATCCCATGTTTTGAAATGTTTTTCACATGACATAAAGATGAATAGGGTCAAGGATAGGATCAAGTAAAATTAATGTTGTCTAAAATAGGGAACAAGACATGACTCTTTTTTTAAGAGTTTTAATTTTGGAAACTGAGAAGAAGTGTTTATTTTTTAATTTTTGGAGATGTAATGGTTATTTCCTAATTCTAAAAATCTCTAAACCAAAAATGATCCTCAATATGAATTATTCATTTAATTCATGATTATGTAATGTTTTAAGGTTGGGTCCTTATAGTTTGTATCAGGGGCCTGATAAGAAAACATTAGAATTTAGGGTATTGTTTAATCGATATCCATAAATTAATTAATGTTAAATATATAGAACATACAGATTACCATTTTGCTTCGCCTAGGTTATTTCTTGTGTTAAGAATGGTTTTTCGTAGAGGAAACAGAGCAGCTTTTCTAGGATGGCATACATAGGGAAATGACCTGCCAAATTAGAATCCTGAGATGGTTAGAATCAGAATTGAATAGTTTGTTGCAGTGATGTCTCAGTTGATTCAAGTGAAAAATGGTGGTTGTGTTCATTGATTATATTTTGGTTTATTCCAAAAGTAAAGTGGAAAATGAAAGTCATTTAAGGGCTTTCTTGAAAAATTTAAAATAAAATAAAATGTATGTAAAATTCAGCAAGTGTGTGATTTTCTTACAAAAAATTTCTTTCCTTGGTCACATTGTTTCAAAAAATGGAATAACTGTTGATCCTTTTAAAACAAAAGTTGTTGATGAATGGCCAAATCCCACAAATATAAGTGAGATCTGTAGTTTTCTTATTTTGGCATGTTATTACCAAATGGTTTTTAAGAATTTTTCACAGTTATCTATTCCAATGACTAAATTAACTCGAAAAGGTGTTAATTTAATTTGGACAAAAGAATGTGATGATCGTTTTATGGAATTGATGAGAAGATTGGTGAATGATTTAGTTTTGGAACTACCTTCCAGAACTGGTGAGTTTGTTATTTATATTGATGCATCATTTAAAGGACTTGTTTGTGTCCCTATGCAGAATGATCAGTTAATTGCTTATGCTTCACATCAGTTGAAACCCCATGAGTTAAATTATCCTACACATGATTCGGAATTATCTACTATTGTTTTTTATTTAAAAATATAGAGGCATCATTCGTAAGTAAAATGTGAAATATATACAGACCACAAATATTTTATGTATATTTTTACATAGAAAGAATTGAACATGAGACAAAGGAGATGGTTGGAATTAATCACGGATTATGATTGCATGATCTGTTACCATCCAAGAGAAGAAAATAAAGTGGCTCATTCTTTGATTCGAATAAGTAATGATTTGTTAACCATGATACATTTGGAATGAGATCCTTTGATTTTTTATTTCAAAAAAATTGGAATTGAAGTTATGGTTCAGGAAATTCTTTTGTTTTTTTTCAGTTTTCAGTGGAATCATCTCTGTCAGACAGAATTAAGCGAGCGCCAAAAGAACACAGTGAGTTATAGAAAATGGTAGATATGGTTCAGAAGGGTAGGTTTCCTGAATTTAACATTGATAATGAATGTTTTTTGAGGTTTGGAAAGAGATTATGTGTGCCTAGTGATTCACAGTTGAAGAATGGGATTTATGTGAAGCTCATAGTTATCCATTTAAGTTTATCCCGACAGTACTAAGATGTACATAGATCTTCAGGAGTATTACTGGTGGAATGGAATGAAACGGGATATTGTTGACTTTAATGTGAAGTGTTTGACTTGTCAGCTGGTTAAAGAAGAGCAACAGTTACTGAAAGGGATGCTTCAACCTTTACTGGTTCTAGAGTGGAAATGGGAAAATATATCCATGGACTTAGTTACAGGATTACCAAATACATCTAGAAATAACAATTCAATTTGGGTTATTGTTGATCGATTGACTAAATCCGCTCATTTTCATCATATTAGAGATACTTTCTCTAGATATACTTTCTCGGTTGAATGTTAAAGAGATATTAAGGGTGCATGGTGTTCGCCTCTCCATTGTATCTGATCTTGATCCCAGGTTTACTTTTAACTTTTAGAAAGGCCTTCAAAAGTCATTGGGTATTGAATTAAAATTTAGTACAGCTTTTCATCTTCAATCAGATGGGTTATCAGAAGGAACAATTCAGACCTTGGGGGATATGATATGAGCTTGTTCACTAGATTAATATGGATGTTGGGACTGACATATTTCTTTGGTTGAATTTTTATATAATAATAGTTTTCATTCCAGTATACAGATGGCTCCATTTGAGGCATTATAGGGAAAGCGTTTTCAAAATCCAGATTTTTGGGATGAAGTAGGTGAACGAAATCTGATGGAACCATAATTGGTAGAAGATATGGTAGAAAAAGTTTAGTTGATTAAGAATAACATGAGAATAGCTCAGAGGAGGAAGAAAAGTTATGCGGATAATCGGAGGAAGGATCTATCTTTCAAGGTAGGTGATCATGACTTTCTCAAAGATTCTCCATTGAAAAGTGTGATGAATTTTGGTAAGAAAGGAAAGTAGAGTCCGAGGTTCATTCGAACTTATGAAATCCTAGAGAAATTTGGAACAGTTTTGTACAAAGTGACTTTACCCCTAGTTTATCTCAAGTACACAATGATTTTTATGTTTCAATGTTGACAAAGTATATGCCAGATCCATCTCTTGTTTTGAGGCCAGAGGTAGTTCAGTTGGAAGAGAATCTCTGTCATGAGGAACAACCAGTCCATGATCTTGACCATCAAGATCAAGTGTTGTGGAATAAGGTAATTTTTAAGGTAAAGGTTTTGTGGAAAAACTATATGGTTGAAGATGCAACATGGGAATCTGAAAATGTTATGAGTGATAAATACGCCCACTTATTTGATAAGTGAATAAAAATTACGAGGATGCAATTCCGAAAAGGGGGGAAGAATGTAACATCCCAAGTAAATAAAGAATAATACTTTGGAATGTTTATTAATATTAGGGAATTAAATATTAATTTTACTTTAAAGGGGATGCTATGTTCGATAGCGTACCCGATACGCAACAACGAGTTTCATTGAAAATCAGACCTTACACACTAATAATATAATATTATTATTTTAAATGGTAGTAAACCCCTTAACATTGTATTGCATAGAATGAATTGAACTAACCACAATCTGATTATACATATTTTTACATTTATCCAATAAATGATAGAGGCTTAAAATGTGAATGAATCTATTTTTTAGAATAATTTAAGTTAAAAGGATGATTTACTACCTTTTAATGGAAAACCCTCATTAAATCCTTTTTGTCACTAATATATGTTTTATTTGAAAAAATAAAACTTTTCATTAGAATCATAACATAAAAAATTTACTTAGGATGAAATTTTGTTATTTTTCTGATAATTTTTTTTAATGAATAGTGAAAAATACTGTATTTTAATTCAAAAGTGTCTTTCAATATAATTTATTTACATGGCTACTATGTCTTTTGAATTAGTTATAAAGTGTAATTAGAATATATTTTTACTTTTTAATCCATTTTTGTACATTTGGATTAATTTAATTTTGAAATTGGACACAAATAAGTGTCAATCTATCAATAGTTATTATTTCTTAAAAACACGGAATTTTTTTTAATAGCGGAAATTTATTTAAAATTAATTTCTCTCACATCTGGGTTTTGAATTTGGAAAGATTTATTTCATATTTGGAATTAGTGGGTCAAAATATTTTAAATAGTTAAATTTTAATTTTAGACATTTTAAATATTTACTTTAGTAAATATTTTATTTACGATGATTAAAAGCTAAAAATAATAAATAAGGGTAAAATATAATATTATAATAATATTAAATTACCCTAAAAAATGTTATAATACTATTTTCGAATACATAGAAAACCATGGGAATACTTGGGTTGAATTTGAGACCCCATAGAGCCACATGGGAGTAATAATGATATTTTATAATAATTAATTTAAATTAAAGATAAAAATGTCATAAAAAATATCTTTTAGTAAATAAATTTTTACATTCGGTTATATATGTTATATTTTTGACTATAAATATTCTATGGAAATATAACAAGATTTATTTCATCATGGAATCATTTTTATAATTTTTGTACATAAATTAAATTAAATTATTAACGACACAATAATGATGAAATATTTACCTCATTAATAAATGATTTAAATAAATATGATTTTATGTATTAAAAAATATCCAAACCCAGTCCAATTATTATTGGATTATTTTATTTCGACTATTACACATCATAAATTATATATTAAATAATATTTTACCATTTGAAACAGAATATCATGTTATAAAAAATAATTGATCCAAACATTCCTAAAGAGCCACTCCTTTAACTTATAAAAATCATTCACTTCTAACCAATTCCTCACATCTCTTATACCTTTTGGTTCATCCAAAATCTGCTCAATTAATCTCCCTACATCCTACTATTCACCATTGAAGCCTTACATTAGGCATAAAGTACTTCTAGAAACCCTTTTGGTTCAAACCAAATGGAGTTATCTGATTTAAAGGTAATGTCTTATTTTAAGTTATCTTGTTTATTTTACTTCTACAAGACCATAAAATCTTTTTATTCCATTATTTAATAGAAAAACCATTTTCCTCAATATACTAGGATGTCGTTATGATATGTATTTTAACTACACTTACACACACCTCCATCTAATTGGTAAAAAACATAATGTTTTGGTGGATGGGAAACTAACGCCTCACGAAACGATGATTGTTCATTTATCTTCTACCACCCCTCATGGTGGCCATTATGATGGAACTATATTTATATATGATATATATTATGTTTATTTTTTATTTATTCTTATGTACTTTCCATTTATATCATACCTTTATGTTTTCCAAAATGGGTAAACACAATAATTTCATTTTAGGAAGTCCAGACTACCGCCCCCTCAAAGTGATATGACTCGTTAATGCCTTATGTGGGATGAATAAAGGATTGATTTAATGATTTTATTTATGATATTATAGTTTAATTATAATATAAATATGTATCATTATGTTTTAATTCCATAAATATATGAAATTGAATTGAAGGTAGCTTTCATGCATACGTACGTCTTACCATCTCCATGAACTGTACATTGCATTTCCAACCTCAAAATGTTATGTGTTAATATAAATAAATGTATATACCAGATGTACATGATATATTTTATATCTAAATCATTAATATCATTATGAATATAATGGATATTTTACCACATGGACAACTTGTAATTATAAGGTGTTTATTTTTAATCAAGTATCAAATATCGACGAAAGAGCCATTAATAACACAAATGATTAAATAATCTTTATAACATGGTAATAAGTGATATAAAAGGAATAATAAACTTGAAAAATGTTCTTATGAAAGTAGAAATTAACATTAGTTTATTATTCAGGAGATTAAAGAACGATCGAGTCATGCCGGACACGAGGAAAGGGACTTTGTCTCAATCTCCTTTCATTGAAGCATATTTTGTATTATTCTCAACTATATTTTATACGGTGTATAAATTCCCTTTGAAATTTCATTTCATTCAAAGGGAAACTTTTTCTATGAATTTTTTTACTAAATGAAAAAAATATTGTTTCCTTTTAATGTACGTGGTGACAATGACCTTTCCACCACCGTGAGTATTATTTGATCATTGGCTTCCTAAAAAAGTTGTAATTTCTTTTAAAAGGAAACTAAATTCCATATACTCTCTTTTATGTATTTTTTTATTGAAATGCTCTTGATAATAGTTTTTTCATTTCAATTTATTTAAATGATATGTTTTTATTAAAATGTGGAATTGTTATCTTTCCTATATTTTTTGTTTTATGTGTTATGAATATGTTATGGCTCTTGGGCACTGTTTATGCATACGGGTGGTTCCATGATAAAACTAACGCGGGTGAGCCCGAGATAACTTTCCAATACATTGGGTAATTTGACGAAGGTAAAAATGAATGTTTCTCCTAAGATATTTATGGAATATACTGTGATGGGTATTCCAAATTTAACTCTATAGGTAGTTGTGATAGAAAAAATGTTAGTACTATACGGATGCCACAAGTAACCTTTATGATTTATGTTTCCTATGTGTTAATCATAATTCTTATGATTTCATGTGGTATGTTAATCATTTTATGTTATGTATGTAATGAGGAACTAATATTTTCATTCTTTGTTTTATATCCTTTAATATTTTTATGCTCATACCATGTTTTGAAATATTTTTCACATGACTTAAATATGACTAGGGTCAAGGATGGGATCAAGGAAAATTCATCTTGTCTAAAACATGGAACTAGACATGACCCTTTTTCAAGATTTTTTTTTGGAAACTGAGTATATGTGTCTGATTTTTAATATTTTGAGATGTAATAGTTATGTCCAAATTCTCTAAATCTTTAAACTTGAAAAGATCCTCAATGTGAATTTTTCATTTAATTCAGGATTATGTAATGACTTAAGGTCGGGTCCTTATAGGTTTTCCAGAATGAAATTTTTATGTTATTAGTGAACAAACAGATGAATACGTGGTTATAAAATTCATTTTTTTATTGGTAGTGATGATGAATCATTATATAAAACTTTAATGAAAGTGGTTTTTCTTAATTGGAGGTTTTTGATCGTAAGAAATATTTTTTTTAAATTAACATCATGTGTAAAAAAGGATTCCATAACCATAAATAAGTCATATTACTTATATTATAGTCTTGTTCAACCATAAAAATGGTTACATTACCATAATTGATGATGGTAATATAACTTGAAAACTAGTCATCCTTGAATGTGATAAATTAACACATCTCAGATGGTGTTTTCATTGCTACTATAAAATAAGGGGAAATGAGAGATGATGAAGAATTATCCCTCTATCATAAAAAAATTATAGTACATTTATGGTACTTTATTCATCACAAAATTTGGATTAATGATTGTTAGTAATGAAAAAAAAGGAAAGGAACATGAAATAAAAGAAATAGAAAGAGGCATTTACCTCTTAAATAAATCTTCCTTGAGAGCCTCTTTATGGGAGAGGTTGTAGTAGTATTGTGAGACGAAGGGATTTTGGACATTGGGAATGAGTTTGGGATGATATTTTATTAGAATTTAGTCATGGAACAAGATTTGAGAATATGTAATAGGGGTGGGTGTGGGGGGGTTATAGTGGAGGAGAAGAGGCTTTTCCCATTATATTAGTAAATACATTATTATTTTGTCAAAGATAAAAATAGTTTTGAATTTTGTGACCCATAATAATAATAAGTTCAAATGAGTTCGAACAATGTGGGCTTAAATTAGCATTACATCACTTATAACCAATAATGCATGTATTTAAAATTTATTTAAAATTATCGTATTTTTTTATTCACCCAATTTTCAAGTATTTTAGAAAAATAAAAAAAATATACCCCAACGGTTTTTGAAAGTATTGAATTAAAAAATAAAATACATTTTTTGACAATAATTGTCAAAATATATTCAATTTAATTTTTAAACAAATTGATAATTTATTCCAAAAAACATCTTTAAAATTATAACTCGTTTTATAACACCATGAGAAATTAATTATGTTCCTATAAAATTATCTTATAACCATAAGATATAACAATTTTTTACTAAATTTTATGAAAATAAATTTCCATTTGAAATTATTAAATTTATTAGAAAATTTTAATTAAAATATTTTTGACATACAAATATACCAACACATATACTATTATTGGGTTTTTCAATTATAATATGCCTAAGTTATATTTATATAGTCATGGGTGATGTTTCTTTATTATGGTTAATTTAATATTCATTTATATTCATAATTGTAACAATACAATTCTTAAGGGTATGTCACTATTCTTAAGGGTATGTTACTGTTCATCAAAAATTAACTATGTCTTATCAGATTCTAAATATCTTACTGAACAAAATGGTGTATGTCAATTTTTCGAAATTTAAATCAAAGAGGTGGAAAATTTATGTTTCATGGATACATTTTTACAATGTTGTTTTTTATAGAGACTCAATGGTTCATTCCTTCGATATTAAATTTTATTGAAAATATTGGGGTGTAACATTTTTCCCTACTTAAAAAAATTTTATCCTCAAAATTAACAGACTGTTACCTCACAATGATATTTGGGTAGTTATTCATCATAATATCCCCAAGATCCCACATTACCTCATATATTTTATGATTTTTAATGTATAATTACCATTACAATCATACAATTACTCAAAACTTATTCTTTAGTGTCTAGAATATGGATAGGCTCTTCACCAAAAGATAGGTCAGGTTAAAATTCTATTCCATCAGAAGTGAGAACATGAATTTGGTCAGGCATGTACATTCTCAATAATGAGACATGGTGGCCATTTTTTACATTAAAGAAGCTATGTTGAATAGCCAAATGATATACAATAACTCCAATTTTCTCTAGAATTTCAGAAAGGAATATGTACCTTGGCCATGTTTCCCTTTTATCCCAAAACTTATAACACACTTCTATGGAGATACACTTAAGAAAACATGAACCCCCACAAGAAACTCCAAATAATTATTTTGATTATTAGCATATCTTTTTTGAATTCTTTTAGATGCTTTTATATTGCCCTGAATGGTCTTTACCTTCGCTATTGTTTCTGCTACAATATCTGGGCCCACTAGCATCCATTCACTAACATCATCCCATCATCTTATTGTATGAAATATCTTTCCGTACAATGCTTCATATGGTTCCCTTTTAATATCATAATGGAAACTATTATTGTAAGAAAACTCCACCAAGGGTAAATACCAATCCCACATACCTTGAAAGTCGATAAAGTGTGATCTCAACATTTCTTCTAATGTTTAGATCATCCTTTCTGATTTCCCATCAGTTTGGGGATGATAAGAGGTACTCAAACAATGTTCAGTTTCCAAAGCATTCTGATGAATTTTCTGGAATATCGAAGTAGATCAAGGAAGATCAGACACTATTGAAAGAGTTTCCCTATGATGTCCTACAACATCATTCATATAGTGTCGTGCAAGACGCTCTAGTGTAAAATCCTCTCTTATAGCGAGGAAATGTGCATCTTTTGTATGTTGATCAAAAATTACCCATATTGTATCATTGTTTCTTGGAGTTTTGGGTAATACAGTGACAAAATTCTTGGTGATGTCACCCAATTTCTAGTTAGGAGTAGGGGGAGGTTTCATGATTTCTCTAGGATGTTTCCTGTAATGACCCAAAAGTTTGTTAATGAGATTTCCTCTTGATCTAATTAAATGTATTATTATGTAAAATGGTTATATTAACTTCCTTGGTTATTTTTTATGGATTTAAAATTACCATTAATAATTTTTACCATTGATAATATAGTCATTGAACATCAACCAATTGATTAGTATAAATATAGGGCTCTAACAAATCGAATTTACTCAATAAAAGGAAGTGATGGCCTCATATAGTAGAATTTCTCCATACAAAGACCCTTTTTCAAAGCTCGTAAAGGAGGTAAAATCACTGGGATTCACTATTGAACAAGCCCAATCCGATATTCAACGCGTTAAGCTTGAACAGAACCACTTACGGGAGAAGTGGAAGTTAATAGAGATTAAAACCCGAGCGATGTTATCTGACCCACCCTAAGAGTCTTCCACCGTCACACACCATACCCTTAGGTCTTATGATGTTTTCATAAAGTGCTATGTAATAAGACTCTAGCACTATGATTATGTGCTTTATTTTTTTTTATAAAAAATATACATTCATTTCCTTATTGTTACGTTGTAAATGGGATTTAAGAAAAAATTGTATTTTTAGTTAATATTCAATCAATAAATCTATTTTGATAAATTAATGGATTCTGGAAATTAAATAATATTTTAATAAAATATTATAATTACAAAAATAAATTTTATTAAACAGAAATGATCATATATTTTTTATGAATAAAATTGTAATTTTTAATATGGTTTGAAAACTATTTGGGTCAAAACCCTGTAATTTTCAATAAATGTCTCTTTTTTTCAAAAATTTTAATGCAAATATTTATAAAATTATTAAAATAAAATGAATATTATTTTTGGAATTAGGTCATTGAAATTGTCCAACAGTGAATTTTTTATTATTTTATGAGACAATCAAAATTTTCCGTAAATATTAAATATTGTTTAAATATTTAATGTGTTTTATGACATCATAATGAACAAATATTGATGTAATAAAATACTATAAAATGTCTTTCTGGTCAATATAGGTTTTACCTTTAAAATAATGTGATTTTTAATATGTTTGATTAATTGTTTAGTGCCTTAGCTGACCCTTCAAGACTTATATGGAATTTTAACAATTAAACTCATTTCCTTGAGAGTGTTACTCACCTCCACATAAATAAGACTAATAGTTTAAGGAGTTCGGCCGTTTTCCTTATTAAATAATTTTTCACACTCTCCTTTGTAAAAATACGTGGTCAAAAACTATGGGTTATTTTGTGGTTTTGTTTAGTTTATTGTGTGTTGTCAAGAACCAAAAAACAATGAATTCTCTCTATTTTCTTATATAAACCCACCCATGCTCCCACTTCTATTCACTAAAAACCCTTTTATCATGTCCATACCCTGAAAATATCTCTCTTAAATCCTCTAAAGGTGCCCCAAGTTCCCAATAAGCCTCTCTTGAGCCCCTCCCATGCCTTTGGTATCAAACTTCAAACTATGGGATTTCTTCCTGTCTCAATTTTGTCCAAATTTATTTATGTGGTCATACCCTTTTGTTTTTAATTAAAAAAATTTGGGTATGATTTTACACATCCACATAAATCCCTCGATATTTTTTAATTATGAGAGTCCTCTTTCCCTCTCATTAATTCTTCCCATGCACTCCCATTACCATGCCAAAATTCCATAATGAAATTTTTCTCTTCTCATTTACATTCATGGAATTATTTTATATTATGAATATAAATTTCATTACATATGTTGGTACATGTATCTATACTAACCCATTTCTTTTGATTTCTTATAAATATTATGATATATCCCTTTATCTCTTGTCAACAATTTTTATGAATTCTTGTGTCACATCATTATGCTGCAAAAATTGCACTGCGATTCTCCAAGCCAAAGTCATTGTGTAGTTAATACCAAGCCCATTTCTCTTTCAAGGGTATTCACCTTCATGAACATTTACATATTAATTATATAGTTTCGTGAATTAATTCCACATTCATTTATCATGTAATATATAATTTTGTTTAATGAATCCATGTTATATGATCTATGTGGCACACTTATGAATGAAATGAAATGATTAAGAAGTGTGTGTCCTGATAGTGCTCCAATGCATTCGATAAAGATTAATATCATGATACATTAAGTTCAAGGAGGTCTTACTCATGATAATTCATGTCAAATGAGGGTTTACTCATGCCCCATGTGAAATGAGCCCTGGACCATGCGATTATCATGTTGGATGTTGTTTCGACATTTCCATGTTATGATAATCATAAAATATAATGTATTTATATTCATGTTTCTTTTATTCTCCACTGATATTCATATTACATAAAATGAATAGTATTATTCAGTTTATTCCTTTTTTACTCCCTTACCAGGATATATAGCTCACCCTTTTCTTATTCATGTCCTCATGTTATCCCATTCAATGCAATAAACGAAGGAATGTGTGTGGTGATTTAAAAGAACATTTCAATAATGATGTTTATTTCATTTTTTATGTTGTTATGAAATGTTCCTAAGCCTAAAGGACATTATGCCTCTCAATATTCTATGTTGTATCAATTGAAGATATTATGTAATAAATTACGTTTTAGTGTGAAGTAAAGAGTAGGGTTTTTATAGTTGGTATAAGATGATATGAATAGTAAATTTTGGGTTTAGGATTAGAAAACCCTGGTGAAAGACATAGGGACTATAATAAGTATAAAAAACTAAATTTTTGTGAGAAGTGAGTAATTGGTTTATCACGAAAATACGCCACTGTTTAGATACAGGCAGGTAGTGGGGGTTCTAGCACTGATTTATCTAGGGGTAGAACCCGAAAACACTGCTTTGAGATAGACTCCAATGGGAACAGTTGCATGACAACAGGCCTTGCTGCACACTTGGATATGACACTCCAGGGGTATATGCTTTGGTAAATTCATAATATTAGTATGAACCCTTTTTAATGTAATAAAATAAATTCCCCTAAGAATATATGTTTCCAAGTAGATCATGGATAACATATTTTAAAGCCTATAAATTCAAAAGGTAAGGAAATAAATGTAATTTATATGTAATATGTTTTGGAATTTGGATTTCCCTTTAGGTGTTACCCCTAACATACATTGTATTATATCCCAAATCCGATAATATATGGACACTGGATAACTACCGATGTGAAGATCATCGTGACGACTATTCTATTGAGATTCCCAATCTGTTGGGAGTGGGAATCACGAAACTTTCATGGAACTCTCTCAGTTATCTTATTCTTTTAATAGAAACAAGGGTCAAGAGGAATGTTAAACCCCCCCTATAATGAAAAAGTCAAAATTGAGAGCTTTATGAAACAAAGGCCTTCTATTTTTAATGGATCACCTGATTCCTCAATTGCAGAAAAATGTATCAAGTCCATTTTAAAGGTCTTCTCCATCAATCAATGTTATGAATAAGAGACGATTCTTCTAACTGCTTATCATATAGAGGCTTAATTTTATCAACTGGGGAAATTGATAAAAATTAAAAGCCAAAGGATTAGATCAAGGCATTTGAATTAGAGGATTTTAATAAAAAAATTGATAAATATTTTCGTCGCACCCTCCGACTTAATATGTAAAGTTACTTCCTTGAACTAACGAAAAAAGATGAAAAATACATCATTTCATACGAGGAAAACATCACAATTCTTTCAGGATAGGCATCGGACTTATTCAATACCCTTGAATTCCAGGTTGGCCGCATCTTTGGTGGGATAAAACCCAGCATACCGAAAGCCCTGGCGATACGTGACTTCAAGAGTTATGAGGGAATTGTCCGATGTGACCTCAATGTCTAAATGGAGATTTGGAGAATCTCAAGGGTATCATGTAACACCCCAATCTTCCACAGTATGCTTCTCTTTGAATAATACAGTAGCCTGTGTTGTACGCAACATCGAGTTCTAAAACACACCCCAACCAATCTAACTAGCCGTTATGAATTGTAATACCCACTTTTTGAAATTTTATGCATTTTATCATTCAAAATTGACTTCATTTTTGGATTTGGAATATTGAAATTATCTTCGGGTGAATTTTTTGTATATTTCTGATAACTTTCATATTTTGATGAATAGTGAAAATTACTAAATTTTAATTAAAAACAAATTTTTTAATCGAAATAATTTTCAGTGATAAATTCTCAATTTTACTGGTTTTAAATTATATTTAGAATATATTTTTACAATTTAATCCCATGATGGTCATTGGAAATAATTTCACATTTAATCCCAACATAAACAACTTTCAATCTTTTAATAGTTATTGTTTCTTAACAACACGCTTTTTCTTTTGACAGCGAAAATAAATTTTAAATTAATAAATGAAACTTATATGTTTTTAATTTGGTAAAATATACTTCATTATTGAATTTTTATTATCAAAAATTATCTTATGGTATATTTGTGGTATTTTTATGAAAACATTTAACTATTGATGAACAATGAAAAACACCGAGTTATAGTTTAAAACCAAATTTTTTTTATAATTATTTATTTTATTTAAATTATTTAATGTCAAAATTTATACATAATACTTATATATGATCAATGTAATTCATTGGAGTCAGTTTATAATAATTTTAGATATATAAAAATTTCATTGAAATTTTCACCGTCTTTTACCAACCTCCTAGGAGCTTTTGTAAATTCACATTAAACTTAATTTTACCGCTTCTGTGAGGTGGTTTTAGAAAGTTAGAGAGACACGGTTAAGATTAAGTATTAAAATGTGGTTCAATGAGATGAAAATAATTTTTTCTGAATAGTAACTTTTTACTTTTATTTACCACGGTAAAAATTAAATAAGGTAATTAAGGGAAAAAATGATATTAATATTACCCTAACACATTTTCTAATTCTATTGGACAAGTTTATATCAACAAAAAACAACCCTATGAATAAAATATTATCATTTAGGTCCACTTGGATTAGATTAGGACATTTATTATTATTTAATTCAATGAAGAGTTAAAATAGTTAAAATAAATGTTTAATAACTAAAACATTTTTAATATGGGGTTTTACAGATGATAAATTAGATTATAAATTTTAATTAGAAATCTAAAAATATTTCATACATCATGGTATTTTATTTAAAAAATTTAAACATTAAATAAATAAATTTATTTATGACACAATGATGATGTATTAATTACCTTATTCATGAAAGAATGAAATAAATGGTATTATAAATATTAAAATAAATATATTTTCAATGTTTTTATGATATCCACGAATTTTCTAGGTGAATATGAGATTTTAGGATTGATTAAATTTTTTATTTTTAAGAAATCATGTTTTTATTATTTTTACAATAAAGAAATAATAAATAGTGTCAAAATTTACTTAAAATAGTTTTTAAAACAAATATTATATTATCAATTGATATAATAGTCCTAAAAATCTAAGGATGGCCAAATACTTATATAATAATATGTATGACATTAATGAACCAATTTTGGTTCTATTGGTAGTATATAGTATGTTTATTATCCATATAGTGTAAGTAAACAAGAAGACACGGTAAAAGTTAAATTATTTAACTTAGAGTTAAATGTAAATGATATGGTTAAAATTGTAACCTAAACATGTCTAAAACCTATTGGCTGATATTTTTTCGACCAATACCCACCTTAGACTTTAAATAATAATCTTTGGAGAAATTATAAACCAAATATAAATTTATTATAAAATAATATTTTAAGTTTTTCATAAGGTGGCTCTCACCCCTCTTATAAAAGGGCACTCACCCTTCTCTCTAATTCACACATTCTAAGCCATTTGGCTTGGCCAAACACTTCCCAAATACCCTCTCAAATATCCTCCCTTCATCCTAGATGCATTATTTTGATGATAAATCCGACCTAAGGAGCCCTTTTGATCGAATCAAACGGAATAACCCAATGAAGAGGTAATGATTTCACCACCCACTTTCAAGTTCCTTTCTTCTTCCACTTCCTTTTTCTTTTTTGTTTTAATTATAAAATAATAACTCCAGTATATTCTATATAACATGATTTTATTATAATTATGGTACAACCAAATTCATTATTCAATCCACCCTTTGAATGACAAGTCACCATAGGTGTGTACGTACGGCTTACCGTCTCCACATAGTGGTGGAATTGTTTATCAATACATTATTTTTAGGATGGGTATAATAATGATGTTTATATGATTTAAATAATAAATATAACATGATAAGGATACTGTATATATTATATACCATCCAATTATATATTATATTAATATGAAAATAATCATATTTTCGCTCGTGCGTACGTACAGATTACCATCTCCACAACGCAATGAGATTCATTTCCAAGTTTACCATTCATCGACGATTATAAAAATATATATTACTAATAAGTATGTAATATATGAAATAATAAGGCTACTAGAGATATATATATCTTTATATATAAGTATTTATGTATTTTCAAATATCTTATTCACTTACTTCCGTTCAATACTATATGAAAACGGAAAAAACGTTTATGTGTACGTATGAACTACCGTCTCCATAAACAGTGTTTTACATTTCATATATACATCAATTATAAATTTTAATATTCTAATATTTATGATAAATAAATCTTGTTTTATATTCTGGAAGTATTTAAATCATGATCTAAGTGATACAATCAAGAGTAAAAAAGTTAAAACACGCACGACAAAGAAAGCGATTATTACCCGAAATATTAATATAACATGGAAATTATTATTAAATGGGTAGTATAAAGTCATAAATTATTAATGTATGATATCATAAATATTAATATGGTTCTGTTATAATATAATAACATACTATAGTCTTCATAAAAGAGGCTAAACGTACCCTCGACTAAAGGAATGTGCAAGGTAAGGGGTTTTCATCTTACTCCTTCTTTCCGTGAGATTCGTACCATATTGTCACTATTACCTTTTGTGTGGTGTATGTAATGCCCATAATTATATTCTTTGTGTAATACACTTTAATTTATGTGTATCAACATATTCATTGTATGATACCTCTTTCATGGGGTATATGTTTCGTAAGTTACCAAATCTGTAAGTGTTTATTTCACAATATCTTCATTATCTGAGGTTGTTTATAAGTAATTATCTACTAGGACCTCTTTATCATCCAAATCCATGTTTCTTAAAAATGTATTTCAAAAGATTATTAATATTTTACACAATATGGGTTAAAGTAATTTATACCCTTATTTGACTTTTTATAATATATTTATAAAGGAATCTTTCTGTCGTTTTCGAAACAAGGTCCTTTTTAACCTTTTCGACAGAATTAAGGTAAGAATGCCTTTTTTTAACTTATACGACAGGTACAGCTCTTTTCTGCTATTATAAAATCTTTGAAGCTTACCATACAATCATATAAGAATATTTTAAAAGTAAATGTTTTCTTTTATAGTTATGTGACTTTTAAATGATTTCAATAAAAGAGATATTTCTCTCAAATAGTTTTGATTTCATCTAT
Source organism: Viscum album (assembly GCA_963277665.1). Lineage (NCBI taxonomy): Eukaryota > Viridiplantae > Streptophyta > Magnoliopsida > Santalales > Viscaceae > Viscum > Viscum album. Next base: position 1,035,258,120 of record OY728122.1, on the reverse strand, counting down.
GTCAACATTCTTTGATAAATTTTACACTTGTTTTAAGTTTATTTATTATGACACAAATACTCCATATTGTATTTAAGGTTTTTTGATATGTTTGACTATGGATGAGTCATTTTAATGCCATTAATGGCGTATGATTAATGTTTTGGCATTTCTTATTCTAGTTTTAATAAGATGGTTTATGTTATATTTCATCCTCTTCTTAAGATTAATGTGTTGGACTAGTATGTTCTAGGTTGGGGACCAGTAATAGTAAGACCTTCGGGTTGGGGTCCGGTTATAGCATACCCTCTGGGTTGGTGTTCGGTTATTAGAGGCACTCCGGGTTGGTGTTCGGTTATTAGAGGCACTTCAAGTTGGTGTCCTGTTATTAGAGGCACTCCGGGTTGGTGTACAGTTATTAGATCCACTTCAGGTTGGAGTCCGGTTACAAAGGCTCTCTGGTTTGGGTTCTGTGTACAGTTATCCCTTAGGTCTTAGCATGAGGCCTTGACACAAAAATTAAAGTTCGGAATTATGCATTCCATCGTTATGAAAGTGGTTATTGATATTGCATGTGATTATTAGATTAGTAGAATATCCATGTGAATAATTAAATGGAATTATTTAATTTTATTTCTACCATATTATGCTAAAGTTCATGTTTAAAAGGCTTTTGTTTTTGTTTTATACATTGCCTTAAATTTTTATGCTTATTTTTGAAAGTTTCCACTGTATTTCTTACCCTTACTGAGCGTTTGAGCTCACCTGTTTCTATGTATTATTTTCCCAGGATTCCAAGAAGTTTATTGTTATTTATATATAGGGTTAATCCAAGGTAATAATGGTGTTCATAAAGGATTATTTATGTTGTTCTGTATGTAATGTAACATTCATGTATGTAATCTATTTTCCATGACTGTTAACCTGGTCAGTCCTTTGGTACTTGATTCTTTGTAATCATGCCAATGTATTAAAATAATGCATTGACTCTGGGTTACAAGGGTCGGGGTGTTACAGTTGGTATCAGAGGATGTTTATCAATAACCTTAAGAACTAGATTTAGATAAACTCTGATTAGAGCACATTACCCTAAAATAGACATTATGGATTAGTAGAGAAGAACTTCCTAGAATTTTGGTAATGTAGAGATTTGATTATTTTTCAATGAAAATACATCCATGTCTGGATACGAGCATGTAGAGGTGGCTCTGGCACAGATGTACCTAGGTGTAAAACATGAAATCACCGCTTTGAGCTAGACTTGAAAGGGAACAGGTGCATGACAACAGGCCTTGTTACACTCTTGGTTACGACACTCTTGGGGGATATGCTTAGGATAATTCTCATTTTCTTTACAAACCATTATGAAGTGCTTATGAGTATACACTTACTCAAAGAAAACATTTTTATGATTATGGATTATATCCATAAACTGTTTAATTTATGTTAAGTGTCTTACAAGATCAGGATTAGGTATTTCTATTCATAAACTAATCCAGTGTATTCCATTGTTTAGAAATGGCACCCGATAGAAGGAATGAAAACTCCAACAATACACATGATCCAAACAGTAATAATGATCATATCTTTCAGGATCCTAAGAAAGAATTTAGAAGGGAAATAGTCTCCCACATATTATCATCATATGAATAAATAGTATCATGGGTTGATAAGGTAAGTAAAGAATTCTTAGTGTCCTATGGCTTTGAAGGAAATACATAGAAGAAAAGGATGGTAGAGAGAAGGACATATAAAGGGGAGAAGGTAAAGAGGGATTTTCCCATATGTGATAACTGTGGAAAGAATCATCTTGGAAAATGCTTGAAGAGAATGAGATTATGTTATAAGTGTGGAGAAAAAGGACACCAAGTACATGACTGCAAGTGTAAGAAAAAGGTTTCAAATCTACAATACTTCATCTGCAAGGAGTTGGGACACTACGCAAACCAATGTCAAAATCATCAGAGTATGCCCCAAATTATGCTATTGGATAATAATCAAGTTATGAGACTACCTCATATGAATAATAATTACTAGCGTTCTAATGTTGTTATTATAGGATTATTTCATTTGAGTGTTGTATCAACAATGTATTAGATATAATAATTATTGAGTATATAAGGATTGTACGAAAGTACTATTTTATTAAGGACTTGAGATTGTGTGGCATAAAGAAAAGTGACTCAATAATAGGTTAAATTTTTGGAAAATATATGGCTGAGAGAATGATAAACCATAATATGGTTCTGATACCTAGGTAGTGATTTTGGAATAATACAAGATTTATTTGGATAAATTATATCAGATATTCTTGACTACCTTTAAACTAATTAATGATTTTTCATCGTTGGAGTTTACAAAATTTTTGTATAGAAGGAATATATCCAGTATTCTAGAAAGAACAAGGGATCATGAATGTAATAAATAAGTTTTTATGGTAATTCAGGATGTTACCATGTTTTAAAATAATACATGGTGAAGGTGTTCACATGTTATTACATTGAAAAAATGATCTTCATTGTGTATAACATCCATATAAATTTTGGACTGTGATTTTGTATAGTAGTATTTTTTATAAGTCTAACGGTTGGAATGGATTATGTTTGAAAGGATGTTTTTGGATTTTTATAAAAGGACAACACGCAGACCGAGTGACAACCCATCGCTTCGGACAAAGGTGCGGGAATCGAACCCACAACCTTAGTGCGATTGGGATTTATCACCTACCATTGGACTACGTGAAGTTCCTGGATGGTATAATGTAGTTTATTTTTTTAAGATTCTGATATGTGAATTATAAATTCATTATATTTGGAACCCTATACTATTAGGATAAATAGAGTTTTTTTTAGTTGTATTATGTTTTGGGGTGAAAGATGAGTTTGTGGTAGAAATTTATTAATGGATAAAAATCTAATTATAAAGTAATTATTTCTCCTTATGATCTTATCCAATCTCATAAAAAAATTCCACAACATTAATAAAAGGAACATAAAAAAAATGTAATCCTAGATGGTACCTTAGATCATCACAAATTTATGGATTTGTGATTGTTGGCCTTTTCATAAACATGTTCTATACCACTCTCCCTAAGATATTTATGGTTAAATTTATCTTACATATATATATTTTCCTACATGGAACCCTAGTATGTGTTATTTTCGGTAAGATTCATACTTACTAGTCTTTATTTTAAATAGAGGCCTCATTAATCCATTTTTCGATGTGGGATTTCAACTAAGATTTTTTGAAATTTCAACCCCAAGTTTCCAATACCAAGCATAAATTGCGAGGATGAAATTTCTTGAAGGTGGGGAGAATATAACACCACAATCATCCATGGTACGCTTCTCTTTGAGTAATATAGTATCGTGTGTTGTACGCAACATCGAGTTCTAACACACACCACAACTAATCAAACTAGACGTTATGAATTGTAATACCAAATTTTTGAAATTCTATACATTTTATCATTCAAAAATGACTTCATTTTTGGATTCATAATATTGAAATTATCTTATGGTGAATTTTTGGTACTTTTCTGATAACATTCATATTTTGATGAATAGTGAAAATTACTAAATTTTAATTAAAAACAACATTTTTATTCGAAAAAATTAACAGTGAAAAATTATGAATTTGAGTGGTTATTAATTATATTTAGAATATATTTTTAAAATTTAATCCAATGTTGGAAATTGGACATAATTTCACATTTAACAAGACATAAACAAGTGTCAATCTTTTGATAGTTATTGTTTCTTAAAAACATGCTTATTGTTTTGACAGCGGGAATTAATTTTAAATTAATAAATGAAACTTATATGTTTTTAATTTGGTAAAATATAATTCATTATTGAATTCAAAATATCAAAATTAGCTTAGGGTAAATTTTTGGTATTTTTCTGAAAACTTTTAATTTTTGATCAATAGTGAAAAACACTGAGTTATAGTTTAAAATCATATTTTTATTTAAATAAATATTTATTTTAGTTAAATTATTTAATGTCAAAATAGATAGATATTAACTATATAAGTTTAATGTAATTCATTGGAGTCGGTTTATAATAATTCTAGATTTATAAAAATTTCGTTGAATTTTCACCGTCTTTTACACACCTTTTAGAAGAATTTTCAAATTTACATAAAACATAATTTTACCACTTCTGTGAGATGAATATAGAAAATCCAAGAGACAAAGATAATATGAAGGAGTAAAATGTTGTTCAATGAGATGAAAATTGTTTTTTGTGAATAGTAACTTTTTACTTTTATTTACCACGGTTAAAAGTAAATAGGGTAATTAAGGGTAAAAATTATATTAATATTACCCTCACACATTTCCTAATTCTACTGGACAAGTTTATCTCGACCAAAAACAACCTTAGGAATAAAATATTATCATTTAGGTCCACTTGGAAAATATTAGGACATTTATTATTATTTAATTCAAAGAAGAGTTAAAAGAGTTAAAATCAATGTTTAATAACTAAATATTTTTAATATGGGGTTGTAAATAAGATAAATTAGATTATAAATATTAATTATAAATATAAAAAGATTTCCTACATCATGGTATTTTATTTATAATTTTTATATCTTATATAAATGAATTTATTTATGACATAATGATGAAGCAATAATTATCTTATTCATGAATGAATCAAATAAATAGTATTACAAATATTAAAATAAATATAATTTCAAACTTTTTATGATATCCACGAATTTTCTAGGTTAATATGGAATGTTATTATTGATTCAATGTACTTTTTTTTGGTGTAATCATGTTGTTATTATTTTAACAAATAAGAAATACCAAATAGTGTCAAAATTGAATTAAAATAGTTTTTAAAAAAAATATTATATTATTAATTGATATAATGGTCCTAAAAATATATGGTACACATAAAGGACTTATATAATAATATATATGACATTAATGAACCAATTGGGGATCTATTGGTAGTATATAGTATTTTTATTAACCATATAGTGTAATAATACAAGAACACATGATAAAAGATAAATTATTTAACTTTCATTTAAATCTAAATGATACGGTTAAAATGGTAACCTAAACATGTCTAAAACCTATTGTTTGAGTTCTTTTAGACCTATTTCCACCTTATACTTTTAATAACCAACATTTGAGCCATTATAATCTGAATATGAATTTATTATAAAATAATATTTTAAGTTTTTTCCTAAGGTGCCTCACACCCCTCTTATAAAAGGGCACTCTCCCTTCTCTCTAATTCACACCTTCTATGAAATTTGGCTCGGACAACCCATTCCCAAATACCCTCTAAAATATCCCCCCTTATTATTAGAGGCCTTTGTTTTCTCAGAAATCCAACCTATGGAGCCCTTTTGATCAAATCAAAAGGAAGAACCCGAAGAAGAGGTAATGATTTCACCACCCTCTTTCAAGTTCCTTTCTTCTTCCACATCCTTTTTCTTTGTTGTTTCCATTATAAAATAATAACTCTAATATATTCTATATACTATGATGTTATTATAATTATGGTACAACTATATTCATTATTCTATCCTCCCTTTGAATGACAAGTCACCATACGTGCGTATGTAAGGCTTACCGTATCCACGTTGTGGTGTAATTGTTTTTCTATACATTATTATCTGGATGGGTATAATAATGATGTTTATTTGATATAAATAATAAATATAACATGATAAGGATTCTGTATATATTATATACCATCCAATTATATATTATATTAATATCAAAAGAACGATATTTTTCCTCATGCGTACATACTCACAACCGTCTCCGCGATGCGATGACATTCATTTCCAAGTTCACCATTCATAGATGATTATAAAAAAATATATTACTAATAAGTATGTAATATATGAAATAATAATTCTATAGTAGATATATATATGTTTATGTATTTATGTACTTACATATATCTTATTCACTTACTTCTGTTCAATACTATATGAAAACAGAAACAACGTTTATGCGTACGTACGGACTACCGTCTCCATAAACGGTGTTTTCAATTTCATATATAAATCTATTATAAATTTTTATTTTATATTATATATGATAAATAAATCATGTTTAATATTCTGTAAGTATTTAAATCATGATCTATGTGATACTATCAAGAGTAACAAGTTAAAACACGTACGATAAAGAAAGCGATTATTACCGGAAATATTAATATAACATGGAAATTATTATAAAATGGGAAGTATAATGTCATAAATGAATAATGTATAATATCATAAATATGAATATGGTTCTGGTATAATTTAATAACATAATATAGTCTTCATATAGGAGGCTAAACATAACCTTGACTAAAGGAAAGTGCAAGGTATGGGGTTTTCATCTCACTCATTATTCCTGTGAGATTCGTACCATATCTCCACTATTACCTTTTGTGTGGTGTATGGACTACCCATAATTGTGTTATTTCTGTAATACACTTTAATTTATGAGTATCTACCTATTCATTTTATGATACCTCTTTCATGGGGTGTATGTTTCGTATGTTACCAAATTGGTAAGGGTTTATTTCAAAATCTCTTCATTATCTAAGGTTGTTTATAAATAATTATCTACTAGGACCTCTTTATCATCCACATCCATGTTTCATAAAAACGTATTTCAAAACATTCTTACTATTTTATAGAATATGGGTTAAAGTCATTTATACCCTTGTTTGAATTTTTATATGAAGTTTATAAAGGAATCTTTCTGTCATTTTCCAAACAAGGACCTTTTAACCTTTTCAACAAAATTAAGGTAAGAATGTATTTTTTTTAACTTATATAGTGGGTGCAGCAATTTTCCGCCATTATAAAATATTTGAGACATCATTTAAAAGATTATAAGAAAATTTTCAAAGTAAATGTTTTCTTTTATAATTATGTGACTTTTAAATGATTTCAAAAAAAGAGATATTTCTCTCTAATAGTTTTATTTCATCTATGTCAACATCCTTTGATACATTTTACACTTGTTTGAAGTTGATTTATTATGATAAAAATCTCCTATACTGTATTTAATGTTATGTGATATGTTTGACTATGGATGAGTCATTTTTATTCCATTAATGGCTTATGGTTAACGTTTTGGCATTTCGTATGCTAGTTTTAATACGAATGTTTATGTTATATTTCATCCTCTTATTAAGATGAATGTGTTGGACTAGTATTTTCCGGGTTGGAGACCTGTAAAAGTAAGCCCTCTGGGTTGGGTTCTGGTTACATCAGACCCTCCGGGTTGGGGTCTGGTTATTAGAGGCACTCCGGGTTGGTGTCCGGTTATTAGAGGCACTCCGGGTTGGTGTCCGATTATTAGAGGCACTTCGGGATGGAGTCCGGTTACATAGGCTCTCTGGGTTGGGTCCCAGTTAAACTTATCCCTTAGGTCTTGTAATGAGGCCTTGAAACAGAAATTAGAAGTTCAGCATTATACATTCCATCATTATGAAAGTAGTTATTGATATTGCATGTTATTATTCGATTAGTAGAATATACATGTGAATAATTAAATGGAATTGTTTCATTTTATTTCTTCCATATTATGCCGATGTTCAAGTTTAAAAGGCTTTTGTTTTAGTTTTATACATTGTCTTAAATATTGATGCTTATTTTTTAAATTTTCCACTGTATTTCATACCCTTACTGAGTGTTTGAGCTCACCCCTTTATATGTTTTATTTTTCCAAAATTCCAAGAAGTGTTTTGTGATTGATATGCAGGGTTATGCCAAGGGAATAATGGCATTCATAAAGTATTATTAATTTTGGTTTGTATGTAATTTAACATTCATGTATGTAATCTATTTTCCAAGACTGCTAAACTGATTGGTCCTTCGGGACATGATTCCTTGTAATCATGACAATGTATTGAAATAATGTACCGACTTTGGGTAATTAGGGTTGGGGTGTTACATATCATGGGGATAATAATCATAAGGTGAAAATTAATTCTAGAGGTCTAATGGATAAATCCAATGGTGTTATGAAAATCCAACACCCAACTTTCCAAATGTGCAGAAAGAAGCACCCCATAAATTTTCCTAAAAGGGACAAGGAAATTCTTTTGGTGTGAAAGAGAAGGGAAACTGGCCATTGACTACCGATAAGGAAAACTATGACTATGAAAAAGGAGTGGAACAATATTTTTGACCCTTAATGTGATATTCATTTCTTGAACAATAAAGAAGTAAGGAACTTTACAAACCAGTTCTCTAGGCCAAGGGTTTTCGGAGGTAACCCATAACCTCCAAGGAAGCATGGGAGAGATTTTTCCATCACTACCGCGGTAGTAAACTCCAAAAATGATGTGGTGATTGGTACACTTTTTATTCATTAAGTAATAGAAAATTTACTTTTTGATTCTGGTTCTACGCATTCTTTTATATCCTGATTTTTTAGAAGAACAATCCCAACACCACCCCAAATCATAGAAATAAATATCTCAGTGTGAATGGAAAATGAGGAAATCATTTAAACCCATAAATATAACTTCTCACATATCAAAATTTATGGATTTATATTTCAAGATAACCTCTTCATACTCTCTCTAGTGTAATTTTATGCAAATATTAGTATGGATTGGCTTTCATTATATAGAGCCATCATAAATGTATGTGAGAGATAAATCACTCTCCATATGGGGAATAGACCCCCAGTTTTTTACAAGTGAAAGGACGAGGATGAATCTACTGTAGAACCACATTCTTAAGTGTGGATATTATAAAACTATTAGCATGAATATCGTACTCAGATGATTGAGTCTAAGAAATAATCCATCTTTGAAGACAAGCCTATTGAGAGGGAATTCATTGTTGTTTTTCCTATTGAATTTCATGGTCTTCCTCCTTAAAGAGTTTTCAAATTCTCAATTTTTCATGTACTTGGGGATTTCCAATATCTATGAATCTATATATAATGTCTATTTTGGAGCTTGAGAAGCTAAAGAAACAACTGTATAGGAATATGGATAAAGGGTTTATAGGCCAATGTGCATCACCATAGGGTGCACCAGTCTTTTTATCAAGAATAAGGATGGGTCAATGCGCCTTTGCATTGATTATCATGAGCACAAAAAAATCCTAATAAAGAAAAAGTAACTTCTGTAATGAATTGATGACATGTTCGATCAACTACGTGGGGCAAAATAACTCGCCAAGGTGAATTAGTAGTCGGGATATTACCATGTATGGGTGAAGAAGTAGGATATCCCCAAGACTATTTTTCTTTCAAGGTAGGTGCACAATGAATTCATAGTAATGACTTTTGGATTCACTAATGCTCTGAAAATCTTTATAGACTTGATGAAAAGAGTATCAGAGATTACCTCAATAAATTTGTGGTAGTATTTATAGAAAATATCATAATATACTCCAAAACTAAAGAGGAGCATGAGGAGCAACAAAGAATTCTACTATCGACCTTACAAAAAGAGAATCTCTATGAAAAGTTCAACAAGTGTGAGTTTGGGTAGAAAGAACTCTCATTCATGGGTCATATAATCATAATCAATGGGATATCTGTGGATCCCTCTAAGATAGTTGTAATTGAGGGATGGACGAGGCCAAAATTGGTAATGGATATTCATAGATTCTAGGGGATAGCTGGATATTATCTCCTATTTGTGAGAAATTTCTCATGATTTAAAAACCCTATAAACATTATAACTCAACAGGGAGTCATGTTTTCTTGGAGTGATGAATGTGAAGAGTGTTTCAAGGAGTTGAAATGGAGGCTTATCACTACTCTTATTCACACATTACCCACAAGTGGTTAAGGTTTTGTGGTATTTAGTGAATCTTTGAAGAAGGGCATGGGTTGTGTGTTGATGAAAAATGTCAAAGTCATTTCATATTCTTCACATCAATTGAAATTTACTGATAAAAACTATCCAACACATGATTTAGAGTTGGATGTAGGAATATTCATTTAAATTTTTTTGAAACATTGCCTTTTTTGGGAGAATTGTGAAATATATAAAAATCAAAAAAGCCTCATGTATAAATTCACACAGAAAGTGTTGAACATGCGCCAAAAAATATGGTTATAGCTGATCATGGACTATTATATCTTAAAAAATTACAACCCTTATAAAGAGAACAAGGTGGAAGATGCTCTATGTAAAAACGATCCAACAACTCTTTCATTGATGAAAATTGAAAAGGATCCAATATTTATAGATTTTATGTAGATGAAAATGGGAATCATAAAAAGGTAACATGATAAATCATTTCACTAATGATTTATCAACCATCTCTTTTGGAATGGTTAGAGGATGCTCAGAAGGATGATGTGGGAATTTAAAAGAATGTGGAAACTATCAAAAATGGGATATCCTCATAGTTCAATGTTAATGGAGAAGTAATAATTAGATTTTGGACAACGCTACATGTTCCATCAAATCCGAAGTTAAAGAATGAGCTTTTGGATAATGCACATAGTTTGAATTTATCCATTCACCCATGAAAGACAAAGATAAATCGAAATCTTAGAGAGAATTATTGGTGGGATAACAAGAAGTATGATATCGATGTGTAATATCAATGTTACTTGTATATTATAATGTGAAGGCCGAGTGGTAGAAGTATAAGGGGATGATGCAACCATTATACATACCTTCATGGAAATGGGAGAACCTGACCACGGACTTTGTCACCGAACACCTAATGACATCCAAAGGAAACAATGCTATTTGGATTGTCGTGGATCGTCTTATGAACAATAAACACATCATTTTAATTCATTAGAATTTCTCATTGGATCAACGGGCAGTGATATAAATCAGATATGTGGTAAGGCTGCAGGGAGTACCATTATTGATTACATCCAATTGATATCCAATATTCACCTATATCTTTTGGAAGATTCTTCAACAAGATCTAAATATTGAGCTGAACATCAGTATGGCTTGTCATCTTGAAACTGATGGCCAATATGAGTGGAATATCCAAAAACATGAGGACTTGTAGAGAGAATTCTCAATGAATATCAAAGGAGTATGGGATCAACATTATCCTCTAGTTGAGTTCTCTTAAAAAACAGTTTCAACTCAAGCATCCATATGGATCATTTTGAAGCCCTTTATGGGAAGAGAAGAAGAACAGATGTATGTTGGGATGATGTTTGGGATAGAAAACTCTTAGGTCTATAAATGGTCACAGAAATGGTGGAGATGGTTATGACCATCTAGTTTTACAATAAAGCTTCATAGATTCAAAAAAAGAGGTTGGTTATTAATTGAAAATGAGACCTAGAGTTTGATATTTGAGACATAGTATTCCTCCACATATCACTTTGGAATAGAGTTAAGAGATTTTGGAATAACGGACATCTTGGTTCATAGTACATGAGGCCTTTTGAGATCCTTGATCACATTGGAGTAGTGGCCTATTGAATAGAACTACCATAGAACATATCTCATGTACATGATGTATTCCATGTATCACTATTGAGGAAGTACATACCTGACTCATCACATGTACTCAATGTAGAGGTTGTAACATTAGAGAATTTTTTCTATTATGAAGGGAAGCTAGTGAGGATCTTAGATTGTTGGTAATAAGATTTAAAATTTAAGGCAGTACCCCTCATAAAGGTGTTGAGACCAAACCCCAAGTTTGAAGAGAAAACGTGGGAATCTGAGGAAGTGATGAAGTAGAGTTACCTGTATTTTTTTAGTGTGGGAAAAAGATATTTCAAGGGTGAAATTTTATAAGGGGGTGGATTTTAATGACCCAATCATTTGTTAATGAAAATTCTTCTTTATACAAATAAATGTCTTATTATGTAAACTGGTTATATAAACAACCTTGATTTTATGTTTTATGATTTTAAAATACCATTATGATGTTTTACAGTTTATAATATAGCCATTGAAAAGTGACCAATTGATTAGTATAAATATAGGGAGTCAAAAAATACAATTTACTTAGACAAAGGAATTGATTGTCATAACTAGTATAATTACTCCATGCGAAGCCCATTTGTCAGAGCTTGGAAAGGAGGAAGCTTCACTAGCCTTCAATCTTGTCCAACTCCAACCCAAGAGTCACCACATTAATCCTGAATAGAATCTTCTATGGAGGAAGTGGATGTTAATTGAGATTACTACTTGAGCGATGTTATCTATGAAACCCCTAGATTATATCACCATTGCACACCTTACCCTTTTTTCTTATGTGGGTTTTATAAGGGTTTATGTAAAAATTTACTAACCATATTATTATGTTCTTTATTTTTTGTATAAATAATATACATTCATATGGTTATTATTACTTGGTAAATGGTTTTTAAAGCACAAATAGTATTTTTAGTTAATATTCAATTAAAAAATATATTTTTATGAATTAATGTAATTTTGGAGTTAAGTTATATTTTAATAAAATAATATTTCACTAGATAACTTTTTATTAAATATTAATGATTGCATAATTCTTATGAATAAATTTTTTATTTTTATTAATGTTTGAAAACTGTTTTGCTCAAAACCCATGAATTTTCAATAAATTTATGTTTTTATTTTAAAAATAAAATTCAAAATATTTATAAATTTTTTTAGATAAAATAAATATTATTTTTTGAATCAGGACATAGAACATTTCCAATGGTGAATTTTTCATAATATTCAGAGACTGTCAAATTTTTGGGTAAAAATTAAATAATGTTTAAATATATAATGCGTTTTTTGACAACATAATGACCCAATAGTGATTTAATAAAATAATTTAAAATCAGTGTTCATCCATTATAGGTTTTACAATTATGTTAATTTGATTTTAGAGTTTTTTGATTAATTTCATGGTTCATTAGTGGACCCTCCAAATCTTATAAAACATTTTTACTTTTAAAATGATTTCTCAGAGATTGGGACTCACCTCCACATTAGAAAGCCTAAATTTTTTAAAAGTTCTTCCATTGTCGATAAAAAATAATTTCTTCCACTCCACATTGGAATAAAAACATGGTCAAAATCCATGGGATTGTTTCTATTTGTGATTACATTAATGGGTTGTGACAGAAAACTAAATAATAAGGGATTCCCTCTCTTTTCTCATATAATCCCACCAAAGAACCCAATTATATTCACTAAAAACCCTTGTATAAAGTCCCTACCATTGCCTTATCTCTCTACAAACCTCCCAAGGCGCCCCAATTTCCCATGAAGTCTATATCAAGCCCCTCTAAAGCCTTTTGGATCACACTTCCAAATAAGGGATTTCTTCATTTCCAAATTTTGTCCAAATTTATTTATGTTTTTATAACCCCTTTTTCAATTACAACTGTTGGGTTATGATTTAGAACCTCCACAATACTTCCCTTATTATGTTTGAATGATTAGAAAAATATTTCCATCTCATTAAAGGCTCCCATGAACACCTGTTACCATGCCGAAATTCTTTAAGGAATTTATCTCTTCTCATTTACATTCAAGATATTCAATTATATTGCATCTAAATTCCATTACATATGTTGGTACATGTATCTATATGACCCCTTACTATCAATTTAATATACATATGACCAGTTAAGACTTTATCTATAATCAACCATTTTTATGAATTCTTATGTCATGTGGTTATGCTGCAAAAATTGCAATGTGATTTTCCAAGAAAAATTTAGTGTGTAGTGAATACCACGCCAATTTCTCTATCAAGGGTATTCAGATTTATGAACATTTACTTTTTTATTATAGAGTTTCATGTACGAATTCCACATTCCTTTATATTGAAATACATTATGTTTTTAATTAATCCATGTTAAATGATCCATGTGGAACACTTATGCATGAAAAGAAATGATTAAGAAGGTTGAGGTCTGATAGCACTCCAATGCATTGGGTAAAGATTAGTATCATGATACGTCTAGTGAAATGTGGGTTTAATCAATAAAATTCAACTTCAATGAGGCTAAAATCAATCTAATTCATGTGAAATGGGGGTTTATTCGTGCTCCATGAGAAATGATCCATGGGCATGGCTATTATCATGTAAAATGTTGTTGCCACATTTCCAGGTCCTGATAATCATGCTATATTATGCCTTTATGTTCAATTTTCTCTTAGGCTCCATTAATATTACAATTCCATAACTTGTAACATATTATTCATGTTGTGTGTTGTTTACTACATTATTGTGCTTTATAGATTACCCTTTTCTTATGCATGTCCTCAGGTTGTCCCATTCAATGCAAAGTATGAAGGAATGTGTGTGGCCATGTAAAAGAAGTTTTCAATAAAGATGTGTATTCATGTTTTATATTGTTATGTAATGTTCCTAATCCCCAAATAAAATAGAAATCCTGATCTTCTATGTTGTATCATGTGAATATTTTATGTAATTAATTATGTTTATGTGTGAAATAAAGAGCATGGTTATATTTTTTCGGTCTTCACTTGTTGACAGACTAAACGTCTTGATACGTAATCATAAATTTACCACTTCCAGTTGTACCTAAAAAATGTTCATTAAAATCTCTATACATTTTAGTTCTACTAGAATGTATAGTGAAATTTGAGATATGGACATCATCAAATAAATCCCTCTTTAGCTTGGGTTTATAGAGAACACATAGCCTCTTCCCAAATTACAGAATCCCATCTTCACATACAATGTCAGCCAACATCACTAATTTCACAACATTAATTTTATTTTTTAGGTTCTCATCATCAGGTTAATATATTTTAATCATTTATAATAAATATGGATGGCCCAAAAAATTAAAAGGTAGTGATGTTTCACTTTCTTTGATAATTTCCATATCCATCCTCACTAGATCCATGTACAAAGGATCATTTTCAATCCATATTTTATTGAGAACTACATGATCTTTCATGATCAATGCATCAACTACCCTATTTTCCTCTACTAGGTGGTGTTGTATGGTACAGTCATTAGCCTTGACATGTTAATCATTCTCCTTTTCGGAATGTTCAGTTCTTTTTATGAGAAGATAAACTTCAGACTCTTGCGATTCATATATATCTCACATCATTCACTGTAGATATAGTGTATCCATATTCTTAGAGCAGAGTTGACATAATCTAACTCAAGGGAATGAGTAGGATATTTTTGTTCAAGAATTTTTAACTTCCTTGATGCACAGGAAATAACACTATCATTCTTCATAAGGACACAACCATGTCCATTATTCCATGAATTATTATATATCAAAAATCCATCATTGCTCGATGGAAGGTTTATGATAAGATCATTCAATAATCACCTATTAAATTCTTAAAAATAGTCCTCACATTCTTTTCTCCATATGAACATAACCCCTTTACGTGTAATCGTGGTCATTGGGTTGTCTAAACGGGTGAATTTTTTAACCAAACACAGATAAAAATCTACTAAACCAATAAAACAACATACCTTAGATATGTTTGTTGTAGTAGTATATTTATTAACATCCTTTTTCTTTTTATGATAAACAGACATTCCATAATTTGAGATAATGTGGCCAAGAAGGGGAACTGATTGAATCCAAAATTCACAGTTTTTAAACTTCCCATATAATTCATTTAATCAAAGAGTCATCAGAGTAGTGCGCAAAGGATTTTTATGATCTTTAGAGATTTTGGATTATACCAAAATTTCATCAATAAATACAACCAATAATCCATTAAGATATTTTGTGAAAAATCTATTCATTATATCCATGAAAATTGAGGGTGAATTATTCTATCCAAAAGGCATTACTGTAATCATTAAATGCCCATACCTGGTATAAAATGATTTTTTTGGAATGTATTCCTTCCACACAAGAAAATATCGAAATCTAGATCAAAGGTTGATCTTTGAAAAATGTTGATCTCCATGATGTTGATAAAATAAATCATCATTGCATGGTAGGGTATACTTTTTTTGTATTATTATAGTATTGATGTCCCTGTATTCAATGCATAACATCAAATATCAATCATTCTTCTTAAGTAAAAGAATTGGGGCTCCCCCTGGAAAAAAAATTGGCTGAATAAATATTTTATCACTCAATTAATCTAGTTTTTTCTTCAGATCCACAATTTCTATAGTGGCCATTATATATAGGGTCTTTAATATGGGCCTTGAATTGGGAATTAAGTCAATTGAAAACTCAATTACCTACACTATAGGATGTCCAGGTAAATTATAAAGGAAGACATCAACATATTCTTTCACAATAGGTATGTCCTCTATTTAAACGTTCATTTCCTCACCCATAGTTATTACATTCCCTTATTCCCTAATAATTTAATTTAGTAGAACTACTGGGGATAGATCTAGATGATAACTAGATGGTGATGTTTTTGTGCTAAAGATAAGGTATTCCACATCGTCCTAAAAATATTTATCCTCCTTCTTCAAATGAATTTTCTGGAAATGGTTCAAAAGAAAATCCATACCATGGATTATATCAAAGTAAATCATGGGTATGAAAATAAAATTAGTAGATAAATAATGTTTTTATTCCATAATAGGGACTTCCTAACAAAACATTGTTGGAATGATTCTTCCCTTAGGAGTTTTGACTGACAACTCACTTATGAAATAAAATTTGAAATATCTAATTTTCATAGAAAACTAAGAAGATATTAAATAATGGGATGATCCATAATGAAATAATGCATTGGAAAAGTTCTAGGAAATGATTAAAGTACTTATCTCTGAATCATTAGGAACTTCAACCTCTACAGTTCTGACCACATAAGCTTGGCCTTTCTCCCTTGGACTTATTTGGGGAACATTTCCCTAAATCATTGGACATTCATGTGAAAAATGTCCCATATCCCTACAATTATAGCACAAAACATTGGTAGAATCTTAATTCCCCTTACAACCTCGAGATAGGTGGCCCTTTTCTACAAACATATAATAGACACTCATTCCCTTTAGGTAAGTTCCAGTGTGTTTCATCCCACAATTACTATTGGATGGAAGGTAAACTCTTCCCTTCTTCCCCATTTATGTATCTCCTTCTCAATAGTTGTTGGCACCCCACTTCTTCTATTTATTTCCTTTAATGGCATAAGAATTAGAAAATTCCATTTCATTCTTTATATCACTTGAGACTACATCTTCATATCATGATATACTTTGGGAGACTAGATCCCTTTAAATGAATGGTTTAAGACCATAAAATAATTAATCAATCTTTCTCCTTCGTTTATATATGTAATACATAGAATGTCTTTCTAACCATGTAAAATAGTCTTCATGCATTGAAAAAAATTTCATCCTCCTTCTACCTCAAATTAAATAATCATCTTTCCATATTCTATCATTGCTCGTGGATAAAATATTTTTCTAGGAAGATTTCATTGAAATTCATCCCCTCCATATCTTCTATTTCTTCCTCATCATTCATGTTTTGGATTAAGTATAACCACTAATTCATATCTCCTAATAGTTGAGAAACTACAATAATAACCTTCTATCTTTCATTACATCCCAAAGAGAAGAATGTATTCTTTGGTAACTTATCCATTGCTATGATAAAAATGGGATCGTTGTCTAATTGAATGATTGAAGTTGTTGTCTCATAACGCAATCCTACACAGCTCCTCCACATTGTGGATCAGGCTTCTCTATATGGGAAAGGTTATTTTTCATAACCATAGTTAGTTGTATCATTATAATTATAGGTTTTTGAGCACCAATCATAGCTCCAAAGCCTTCCTCATTATCTTGCAAAAGAGGTAAATCCCTACATGGGATACATGTGTTCATGCAGCTTCCATTATTTCCACTATGAGTCATTTATATATCGTTTCATACACTTGATTAGGTTTTCAATAATAATGTATAATATCAACATATAAAAATACTTATCATAAATTGATATTATATACATAGATAATCTCATAATCGTAAACATTTTTAATTTGAGAAAAAATTTAAATTTAAATCCTTCATAATAGATTTTAAATATAATATAAATTATCAAAAGAATATCCCCTATGAGTGTCAAACCAGGTTCACAGTAAGACCCATTGTTGGGTACCAGGATACCGCAGGTCAATCGTGGAAGAACTTATCAGTGTCTTCACTCCTAGATACATCTGTTCCAAAACCACGTCCTCTTAGAGTATCCAAACATGATGTATTTTCAAAAAATATCCACACAATCTATTCCTTTAAAAAATACAATATGTTCTTGTATGTTTTATTCTAAAATACTATCTTAGGGGTATGTTCCTTAATCTACATACTTTGAATCTAGTTTCCATGTTTTCTACTAATCTTCTTTTGATACCAATTGTAACGACCCGACCCCAGTTTCCCGGATCCGGTGCCTTTTTTTATAACATAGGAATATAAACAAGGAATATGAATCTCAAAGGAGTGAGTAGTTTAGTATATTGTGAAAGAATATAAAAATATAAGTACAAAAGTACAACATAAAATGAAATACAACATATATGTTTTTTTGGATCATCCGCAACTATATGTTTATCCTTGCAGGCCAACTATAATAAAAAAATTTATGCCCCGAAAAAATGAAACATTTGAAAGGGGTTAGATAAAATGCTTAGTATGGGTATGAAATACATTGGAATGTATCACTATCACAGACATTAGGCATGTTGAATAACTAAAAACCTATTCCATTAAAAAAAATAAACTCGAACACATTATGGCAGGAATAAGAGCTGAATAAATTAGGCCGTAATAAAACATAGTTGTTGGTCGGAGTGGATACTCAAGAGGGGGTCAATTGAGTTCCAATTAAAAATTTATATTAAAAATATTATTATTAAAATCCCCCAAATTAAATATCTAGATAAAATGTAGTGAATTTGTTATACAGTGAAGGGACAGTTAGTTTCTCAAGAGATTGATTAGTTCTCAGTAAATCCAATATGAATATTTACTAGCTTTTGAAGCTACCCTAATGATTTACAATAAATACAAATACTTTCATGTTTAACTATCAGATAAACTTTAAAATAGATTTGAGTTTAAAGTATTTAGCAGCAGAATATAAAATATAGTTAATACTAAAATAAATAAGCACGACAGTTTTAACCAAGAGGTTTTGTCTCAAGCTGAGACTTAGTCCTCTCAAAAAATTTATATAAATTTTTTCCACACCCTGGATCAGGGTAAACAACAGTAAAATGACTGTCCAGGTCCTAATACCTCTACCATAGTTATTTATTGGAAAACAAAGACAATATCACTGAGGATGTCAGTTCTTAACTGACCTCTACCACTATCTACAGCAGGAAAATAAAAGAGTTATAGAAGTTCGAGTGATGATTTAGAAATCCTCCAGTTCAGTATAGAAGACAGTGTGTAAATACAGAACAAAAACTTCTCAAAATGTAAGTAAAAGAATCACTGGAAGAGTAGATATGAGTTTAGAATGCTCTAGTGATTTCAAGTGCAGCTCTGGACTCCTTTGATTAATCAAGACTGCTCCTGAGTCCTTCTCTGATTTTTTTCTGAAAAACAGAGTGTTGTTTTTGTATTTTTATTCTCGGCTAGGATTGATCAGCATGAGGGAAGGGGAAATCGTTGATGCTTCTCACTCCTTGTCTTAGGTTCAACTTGAGTCCTCTTTGTATGAATAGCCTCATGTAAGTCCAGTGTTATTCAAGTAAGTGAGGGTATAGATATAGCTTCTCTATTGTGTATTTGTGTCACTATTGTATTCTACACCTATATATTGTAGCTCGATCTTCCTTTTATATTTTGGGCTCTGGAAATAGGAATGATTACCTTTTCATAGGTACGAGGTACGATTTTATGAAATTCCAACAACTATCATTAATTAATAGTACATGCATTTAAAACATAAAATATGAATGTTTCTTAATAAATAAATAAAAATAGAGTTTAAGTAGTTGTGACTGGTTAATAATTATCTTTCATCAGTAGCGCTCTGTTTGTACACTTGTAGTGGTGGACATTGTATGGTGTTGAGCTCCTATCGGTAGCTCTTTGATCTTGTACCGATATCTCCTTGTATCGATAGCAGTTACTTCATGTAAGAATATTTCTATATACTAGTAACTCCTTCGGTAGCTTTGTCCTATCGGTAACTTGGTTGTATCAGGAACTAATTATATCGGTGACTCTGTCTATCAGTGAACTTTGTATCAGTATCTTTGTATCGGTAGTCGTTCGTCTATTTTGTTGTATCGGTTGGTCTTTATAACAGTAGTTGTGTTCCTGTCAGTCTGTTTCGGTAGCTTGTATCGGTATACATGAGTAGCGGAGACATTTTCTAACCACTGACCTTTCTTTGTTGGTTTCCTTACACATATTGGTAGACTTACTCTAATGGTAACTATTCGGTGTACTGGTTGACAAACATATTAATAGCTTTGCTCTGTACCAAAGAACAAGTGTCTGTTTGTCTGTAACAGTTGCTATGTGCATACTAGTGAAATTAACACTTATTTGTTCTGTGTAAAACATATTCAGATTGAGTTAAAATTATTTCGAAGTATATATAAACATAGATAAATAGTGATTAATTTATTCCAATTATTATTTTTATATTATTGTCAACATAGGATTATAAACACAAATTAACACATAATTTGGATTATCAAAACAGGTGAGGTCAACAATCGCCCCCTTTTTGATAATCACAACTCATTGTATTATAATACAAATTAATCAGTAAAGTATCAGTATAAAATAAAATGGTTTTTATTTCTCAATGTGAGTAATGAAATTTTCAAATGTGAGTTTTAAAATAATATTAGAGGATATATTATTGAAAGCAATTGTATCAGAGGAAATAATAAAAAAAGTGTACTTGAGATAAAACCAAATGAATCGGAGAAAAAAATATATTATAAAACACATGTATCATAGGGAAATGTATTTTGCTCATAAAATATAATGATATTTCATATCAGTTTTCCCTGTTCTTCCTTATATATTATTTCTCCCCCAGATATGTTTCCCTATGATATTATTTCTCCCCCTTTGTGATTAGAAAATAGTGTGAGAAAAAGGAAATACAGGAAAAGAGATATAATAGAGGGGAAAATAAAGTAAGATCATATATATTCCCTGGAGTAAACAGATATAATGAAATATATAAATGAAACAAAATGAAATACAGGTGATTCCTATAAGTGGTCTTTTCCACTTAATCAATCCACCTCCTGAATGTCCACTTGGGATTTTCCTTTGGGATATGAGGTAGACTCAGACTATGTGGATGTAGGTAGAGGATTAGTAACACCTAAAATGATTAGAGGAGGCTGAGCTACTGAAACAGTTCCTGGCCTGTGCTGGGTAGCTCGCTGAGTGATCATTGGAGTAAGGCTGCGGATGGCTTGGGCTGGAGTCATCTGAGCAAGAGAAGTTGTAGAGGTAGATGCAGGTAATTATGGAGGTAAAATCATTGGCCGATAATCCATATGCATGAAGGGAAACAAGAGATTTCTGAAATACATAATGATTTATTCTCCTCTCTCCATAGAAGAAATGAAATCATACTTGTTTTCAAAAAACGTTTCCAAGGTTGGAGTCAGCTCCCTAAGTTTTCTTAATTGTTCCCTGAAGGCTTGATTGACTGGAGGTAGCTTCATGTTTTCTAAAATAATCTTGAAATGGTTGTTGAGTTGTTGCTTGGTGTAAACCTTTTGGATGTAAGAGAAACAATAGAAAGGGTCACAGTTTCCTTGAAACTTTTAGTTAGACCACTAATAAGATTTTTAACTTCCAAATTCATGGTGCAAACATTATTCTATATGGAATTCTTAAATTCCTAACACATTGATACCATATGGCTATCCACACTCTTTAAAAAATCCAAATACTAGTCTTCTTGACATTTTTAACTCTTATAGGATTCTAGAGAGACAACTGATTTCTTTAAATTTTCAACATCCTCTGCGAAACTCGGCACATGATTCTGACAAGCTGTGAT
The DNA here is from genome assembly GCA_963277665.1 of Viscum album. Classification (NCBI taxonomy): domain Eukaryota; kingdom Viridiplantae; phylum Streptophyta; class Magnoliopsida; order Santalales; family Viscaceae; genus Viscum; species Viscum album. The sequence goes on along the minus strand of OY728122.1, from coordinate 1,035,236,252 downwards.
TTCATCAACTATCTCTACCACAGAGGTTGACACACTACAACCAAGACAGAGTTAAAATGATATTTCTATGTTTCTCATCTCTTCTACAAAACAATTATTTAAATCAATAAAATAAGCACTCAAACACTCTTTCATTTCAGCCTCCAAAGATTCTAAGTCATGCCTGGCGATCATATTAGCATGGAAAACAATAAGTTCTCTTTTGAAACAATACTAGCCACTGATTCATTCATAACAGAGGAAAATATGACACTAAGGATGCATCCATTCTTCTTATTTCTTCCACAAAGCTGGCTTTTAGCTCATACTTTAACTGATCCATATCAGGTTTTCTGACTACATCCTCAGGTAAAAATTCAGAAGTGATATTTTTATTGACTTCAGGTCGGCTAACAGGTGTTTCATCCTCAGAGTCAGGGAAGTCCAAACCACAAACTACAAACCCTGGGTCCTCTGCCTAGTCTTCAATCTCCACAGCCACTAAAACACTACTAAGACTAGTTGGATGCTCCCCCTCAACTGGTGCATTCTCCTATATAAAAATATCATCTTCAGTAGCTCTTTCTTCCTTAGAAGACTATTCCACAACCATCTACAATTATCCAGCAGTAGGAGGATTCTCAGGAATAGGAGTAGGTCTATCAACTTCATCAAATACCTCAGCAGGCATTAAGGAGTGTTCAATTAGTGTACTAAGGATCAAGATGACATAAACAGATGCTTCACATGCATGAACTTCTTCTCCATTCTCTCGAGAAGGCTCTTCCTAGTCTGATCTCTGCTGAACTTCCTTTTCATGTGACATAGTTTTAGGAGCTGGGCTAGGAGGCATGTCAGGATCTCCTCCATCTGCTGTAGAGGAATCCTCCTCTTCTGAATCGTCACTATATTGTGGTTCCTGCTCATCAGGTCCTAGACCAGGATCCCTCACATTTTTAGGCCTATAAGGATGATCCACATGATTAAACTTATCATATAACATCTTATCATCAGTAACCCACTCCCCTCTCCATGGGTTCTATCTTATCTTCATGTACTAACACACTGTTCTTATGATTCAAAAGTTATTTCTTACCCCCATTATCTCATCATGAGACTCAGATACTCCCTATACTTTAATCATAACAGATATCAACTTGGAAATGTATTAAGCATTGGTCTTTGATTTGGGTGTGTTCATATCCTCCATATGAATAATTATTAGTCTGCATAGATTCACCTTCACACCATGTATCAAGATATGTATCATATATATATCTTGATATCTAAAATTTGCAAAGTCCCCTCTTCTTGGACGTAGCACATGTTGAAAAAATTTGAACAATAATCTATTTTCTCCATCCATTTCAGTAGCTACCACCTTTCACTGCTTGCCACTACTAGTGATCTCCTTTAAGGAACTCTCACAATCAAATATGTGACTTATAGGTGGTACTCTCTCGGTTGAATATCCAAAAACTCCTTCATGGTGTACTCTCTAGTACTTAGCCCACTCAATAAATGAAAAGGCTATTTCCTTACCATTTACCCATGAAACCATTCTATTTTCTTTATCGGATTTCTCAAAATTCTCAAACTCATAGAACTATCTTACTAGCTTCATATAGTAGGTTCCATTGTTATTAGAGAAGCATTGTACCCATTTCTGATCTTCCAGCACCTCTAGAACTAAGGATTTACTAGACATCATCCATTGCACTCATAGCTCTTTCTCGATTAAAATATCTCTATTTTGTAAATGTGGGTCCACTAGACACCTCCCCGACCTTGTTCTACTAACACTTCTACTTGCTTCAGGCCCTGCCTTTAGCTTCTTCACATTCGGCTCATAAATGTCATCTCAGACAGTAGGGAGCTTGGTTTTTTCCATCTCTGGATCAAGGAACTAAGGGTTTTTCTGTGATTTGGGGATTCAAGGATTTGGGTTTGAGAGAGGAGAGTTCAGTGGATTGGGAAGTAAATAATACTTAGTTATATCATTTAGGAATCATAAAATAAATAATTAAAATATAATAAGTAATGTATAGATTATACAACTTTGGGTAGCTAAAGACATAAGTTTAAAACAGCGCATACTAACTGTAGGGTATACCGGTGAGAATTCCTACTGGTGTGGTCCACTAAAAATGAGTTATATCAGTGAGGTTTCATAATGGTGAGTTATAATAGTGAGGTTTCATACCGGGGAGGTATCATAGTGAGGTTTCATACTGGTGAGTTAAAATAGTTAGATTTCTTACCGGTGAGGTATAAAAGTGATTTTTCTAATGGATAGAGTCTATCATTCCCAATTCATGTCTAATGTATCCTAATATATCAAAAATTACGGGTTCAGTGAAAATGTCAAGTAATTGATGTTCAGTGCCTATAAATTCAAGATTAATATCTCCTTTTTGGTAATGATCTCTCAGAAATGGTGCCTTACATCAATGTTTTTGGTCCTAGAGTGAGGCACGAGATTCATAGAAATGTTAATTTCAGTTGTGTTATCATAGTTTATTGATACATTATTAAAATCATATCCATAGTCCAACAAAGTTTGTTTCATGCATAGAATTCGTGCACATCAACTACCAGTAGAAAGGTACTCTACTTCATAAGTAGATAATGAAACAAAATTATGCTTTTTACTACACCATGATACTAGGGACTTACCTAGAATATGACATGTTTTATAAGTTCTCTTTATATCTAACTTGCAACTAGAAAAATCAGCATCCTAAAAACTTATTAAATAAAATGTTTGTCTTTTTTGAAAAAATAATCCTATGTTTGTAGTATGTTTAATATATTTGAAAATTATTTTAACAGCAAGATAATGGGATTCTTTAGGTTTAGATTGAAATATTGCACACATACACACACTAAACATAATATCTAGTCGACTACCAGTAAGGTACAGTAGAATTCCAATCATACCTCTGTAATTGGTTTTATCAACAGGTTTCCTAGATTCATCAATATCCAACTTACAGGTGGTACTCAGGGGTGTATCCCTTTCCTTAATACTATCCAAACCAAAACGTTTTAAAATATCCTTTTTATAATTACATTGATCTAAAATAATACCATTTTCATTTTAGAAAACATGAAATCCCAGAAAATATTTGAGTTCTCCCATAAAACTCATTTCAAATTCATTTTTCATACTCTTTGAAAAATCAATACATAAATAATGATTAGAGGATCCAAAAATAATATCATCAACATATATTTTTACTATCAAAACATCTTTATAAATCCTTTTGTTAACGAGAGTTGGATCGGAAATCCATTTAGAAAATCCTTTTGAAATAAAAAATCTACTAAGTCTATCAAACCAATATCTTGGGGCTTGTATTAAAAAATATCACGCTTTAGAGAGCTTAAAAACTCAATTTGGAAAATGAGGATTAGTACATCTTGGTGGTTGTTCAACAAAAACATCTTCAATTATAAAAAAATTTAGAAAATAACTTTTAACATCCATTTTATATAGTATGAAATTCAGATGAGCATTATAAGCAAGTATAATCCTAATAGATTCTAATATATCTACAGGAGAAAAGGTTTACTCATAGTCTATTCCTACCACTTGACTATACCCTTGTGTAACTAGCCTTGCTTTTTTTTCTAACTATGTTTCTACACTCATCAAAATTATTTCTAAAAACCCATTTAGTGCCTATGGTCAATGTGTCCTTAGGTCTGTCAACAAGTTCTCAAAGATTGTTTCATTAAAATTGATTTAATTCTTCTTGCATATGCATTAGAAAAAAATAATCACTGATTGCATTATTGATATTTTTAGGTTCTAACTCTAAAATAAAATCATGATGTTCAACCTGGTTTCTTAGAGAAGCTCTAGTCAGTGTCCCTCTACCACGATTACCAAAAACAATATCTAAGGGATGATTATTTATAATCCTAGTTTATCTAGTAATGGCGGGAATAGAAATTTCAAGTTCTTCTCTAGATTCAGTTTTTAAAGAAGCTAGTTCTAGAAAGTCTCCAACAATGGATGTATTTACAATAGGTTCATTGGTTTTATCATTATGGTCCAGAACAGACAAATCTTCTTCATGATTTTAAAGAGAAGACTTAGGATCACGTGGATCAGTTTCATTAAACATGATGTGAAATGATTCTTAAACACATTTGGTTCTTTTTTTAAATACTCTATAATCTTTTCTAGTAATTGAATAACCTTGGAATGTTCCTCCAACACTCTTAGAAGCAATATTGTCAAGGTTGTCCATTGTATTGAGAATAAAGTCTTTACAACCAAAAACATTAAATTAATTAACCTTAGGTTTCCTATGTTTCCACAACTCATAAGTGGTCTTCTTAAGAACAAGTCTAATCAATACTATATTTATAATATAACAAGCTGTGTTTACAGCTTCAGTCCAAATGTAAATAGGCAGGTCATACTCATTAACCATAGTTCTTGCAATTTCATGAAGGGTTATGTTTCTTCTTTCTACTACACCATTCTGTTGAGGTGTCCTAAGGGAAGAAAAGTTCTGACTATAGCCATTGTGTGAGTAGTAAGATTCAAACTCATGATTTTCAAACTCAAGGCCCTGACCCCTTCTCATGGCCTTAATCTTAATTCCACTACTATTTTCTACAGACTTGGTTTATTTAATGAATTATGAACAAGATTAACTTTTGTGAGCTAAGAAGTATACCCAAGTGTACCTAGAATAGTCTTCTACTAAGACATAGACATAGTGCATGCAATTTAAACTAGAAACTCTAGAAGGTCCAGACTAGTCCAAGTGAACCAACTAGAGATCTTGAGAAGTTGAGACTTCATTCTTTGATTTAGAAGAAACATTATGTTTCATTCCCATTTGACAGGGATTACAAACCTTATCAGCTTGGAATTCTTGTTTAGGTAGGTCTCTAACTAAGTTTTTCATGGTCTTTCTTCTAGGTGAATGTATGTTGTGGTGTCCTAATATTATGTTCCATAGCCGAGAATCTTTATGAAAAGTATTTAAACAAGTAAAAGTTTGTTTATCTAAAGAATAAAAATCAACTTCATAAACATTTTCATTACTCAAAGCAGAAAATACTAAAACATTTTTAGAATTAAAAACACTACAAGAATCATTTTCAAATTTAACGTTGAAACCATCATCACACAATTAAGAAATACTTAACAGGTTATATTTAAGTCCATCCACAAATAATACATTAGGAATTAAAACCAAATCAGTGTTACCAATCTGGCCTAAGCCGATGATTTTTCCTTTTGAATTATCACCAAAGGTGACATGGACTCCATAAACAATGATTAAGCTCATGAATCATGAATAATCTTCAGTCATATTCCTTTAACACCCACTATCCATGTACCATTCCCTGATATGAGAACTCTTTAAGTCAGTTTCCTACAAAACAAGTTTAAACATAAAATGATTTTGGTACCTAGATTTTCTTGGGTCTAGAAAGGTTAGAAAGCAAAGAATTAGGTACCCAAATTTGGTTAATGGGTCTCATAGAATAAATAGATTCAAAAAATTTTGAAAGATAATCATTATTTGATCTATATCTATGGGAATAACTAGTTGAATCATATTCATTTCTAGAACTAGAACTAGCAGCATTCTGTCATGATTTAAGGATAAATTTATTTTTAGTAATCTGTCTATTTCCAGGCTGATAGCCTATTGCAATGGTATATTTTGGTGCCATTTATTTACCATACATTTTAGTGAGATTATTCTTTACATTTAAAAATTTCTCTATGTCCTTCCATAATTGATCATTAGAAAATTTCAGTTTAGTATTTTCCTTATGTAATTGAGAATTCTTTTCCTTTTCTATATAAAGTGTAGATTCAAAAGAGCTGGTCAAAACATGTCATTTCTTCAAGGTCTTGTACTTCTCCTTCACTTCCTTATAGGTTTCTTCTAGCATATTACAATATTAAAATAATTCAGCTTTTGACATATTATCATCACTACTATCATTACCAAAATAATAATCATTCAGCATAGGGGAAACAGGTACCTCAGAAGTGTTAGTCATGAAACACATGTTGGCACGATTCTTTTTAGAATCTGAAAATTCAGAATCACTTGTGCTATCTTCTTAAGTACACTCGGTCTCCTTCATGGATTTCTTTTATTTTATATCCTTGTAGTCATATAACTTCTTGAACTTTAGCTTATGTAAGTCTTCCTTAATGTTTCCTTTCCTTTTTCATTCACAACAAACTATCACATCATCCTTATCAGATTTATTCCAATGCTTCTTCCAATGACCTTTGTTGTCATATTTTCCATTATAATTTGTTTTTCTAAATAATTTCTTCTTCTTGTAGAAATTCTTGAACCGTCTGGATATATGAGCCATCTCTTCATCACTATTAGAAACAGAACCATCACTTGTTGAGCTTTCAGAAGGTATGTGATCTTTCTCCTTGTCCTTGCTCTTTGAGGATGTAGATTTAAATGCTACCGACTTCCTATTTGGTTCATCATATTCTTCCTTGTTTACCTTAAGCTATTCTTCATATAGCATCAACATAGAAATTAATTCTTGAATAGGAAGTGAACTTATATCACACGCTTCCCTAATTGAAACTGATGTGCCGATCTATCTTTCTGGCAGACATCTTAGTATTCTCATAATCTGTTCCTTTGCAGGAACAACTTTTCCATGTGAGCTCATAGTTTGGCAATCTCATTGAACCTGAGATACACATCAGAAATAGGTTCATAAGACATCATTTTAAAATTATCATACATAATAGTGTAGGTATTAAATCTTATTTCATTAACATTGGTTGTTCCCTCATGAGAAACAACCAAAGTATCCCAGATTTCATATACAGTTTTACAAGTAGATATTCGAAAAAATCATAAATCTCCTAAAGCACAATACAGTGTATTCATTTCTTTATAATTATTATTATAAGTAGTCTTAGTAGGTTCATCCCATGTAGTTCTTTCAGTTTCTGGAATCATATATTGAGTCTCTATAGCAGTCCAGATATCAAATCACATACTCTATAAATGAATTTTCATTTTAAGTTTCCACTGGGCATAATTTGTACCATTAAAGAAAGGTGCCATGTTGGTAGAATCACCTTCTAGTCTATTATCCATAATTAGATTTTAGCAAATGATTTAAAGAGATAAAATTTATAACTAACAGAAATTAAGATCTTTAAGATACAACTAAATTCACAGTTGAAAAATAGAGTATATAGAAAATCCTTTAAAAATAAACTATAATTTGATTCCAAATTTTGGTCAGAGTGGATACTCAAAAGGGGGGTTAATTGAGTTCTAATTAAAAATTTCTGTTTAAAATATTATTATTAAAATCCCCCAAATTAAATAACAAGATAAAATGTAGTGAATTTTTAATATAGTGAAGGGTCAGTTAGTTTATCTAGATATTGATTTTTTCTCAGTTAATCCAATATGAAGATTAATTGTAACACCCTAATATTTCATTTTATGTTATTTATTCAAAGAAATTCAATAACATTCACTACACAGAACACCGAGTTCTAGCGCACCTTGACTTACCAAAAAAGCTATTCAAACGAGGTTATGAATAGTATTAACTGAATTTTTACTTTATATAATCCTAATAATTTTATAGTCCATATTATTAGTTTCATAGACATAATTTAAGAACAAATACTATTTTTTTCAGATAAAAGAAGTATTTTTAAAGAAATGCAATTTTAACACCTTTTAATGGCGAAGCCTTTTTAAATCCAATATTTGAAACTTTTATATATTAAATTTTACAAAATGAACTTCTTCTTTAGAATCGAAACATAATAATTTAGTTTCAATAATGTTTTGGTGTTTTTCTGATAACTTTCATATTTGGGTGAATAGTGAAAAATACTATATTTAAACTGAAAACAATTTTTTTAATCAAAAAAATTTATATTATCAAATTATAAATTTTAATGATTTGGAATTATAAATAGATTATAATTTTACCATTTAATCCAATTTTGTTCATTTTATGTAATTTCACATTGAAATTGGACATAATCAAGTGTCAAACTTTGGATAGTTATTATTTCTTAAAAATACGCTTTTGGGTTTTGACAGTAGGAATTTATTATAAATTAATAATCACAACTTTTATGTTTTCAATTTGGTAAAATAGACATAATAATTGGATTCATAATATCGAAATTAACTTAGGGTGAAATTTTGGTACATTTCTGATAACTTTAATATTTTGATGAATAGTGAAAATTACAAACTATTAATTAAAAACAACTTTTTTAATTGAAATAATTAACAGTGATAAATTATGAATTTGAGTAATTTTAATGTATAATTAGATTATAATTTTACCGTTTAATCTAATGTTGTTCATTGTATATAATTTCATATTTAAACTAGACATAAGAAAGTGTCAATCTTATGATTGTTATTATCTGTTAAAAACACGCTTTTTGTTTTGACAATGGGAATTAATTTTAAAATAATTTCTAACACTTCTGTGTTATGAATTTATAAAAATGGATACCATATTTATAATAAGGTGGTATAAACTGTGTAAATAGGTAACTTTTATTTTTATACATTTTGAATAATTACTTCGGTATATATTTTATTTACCATTGTTAAAGGGTAAATCCGGAAAATAAGGGTAAACAAATAATATTATAATAATACAAAATTAGCATAAAATGTGTTCTAACCATATTGGTTGATACATTTCCGACCATGGGCATTTTTAGGTTTATTTTTGGTCCCCATGGAGCCACTTGTAAGTGATAATGACAGTTTATATTAATTATGCTAAAGTAAATACAAAAATGACATAAACATATATCTTTTAGAAAAACAATTTTTACATAGGGTTATATTTGTTATCATTTTGACTATAAATATTAATTAAAAAGATAAGGACATTTCCTACATCATGTTATTTTTTTTATAATTTTTAGACATCTAATAAACTAAATTAATTATGACACAATAATGATGTAGTATTTACCTCATTAATAAATGATTTAATGAAATAAGATTATAAAGACTAAAATAATACCCAAAACCTGTCCAATTATTATTGGATGATTTCCTTTCGATCATGAGTCATCTTATCTTCATCCATAATGAGTTTTGGACCTTTAGAAATTGAATATCATTATATAATAAAATAATATTTTCAATCTTTCCTAAAGTTCCCCTCCTCTATATTATAAAAGGATACCATTTCTATCCAATTCTTCACACCTCTCAAGCCTTTTGGATCGTCCAAAATCTGCCCAATTAATCTCCCTACATACATTTCCTCATCCTAAAAGCCTTACCTTCGGCAGAATGTACTTCAAGAGTCCTTTTTGGTTCAAACCAAAGGGAGTTACCAAAATTAAAGGTTACGATTTCTCTTATATTTTTTTTGTTTTACTTCTCCAACCCCTAAAATCTTCTTATTTTTTTCTTTTGTAACAAAAAAAGTATACTCAATATAATATGATATTTTTATGAGAAGTATTTTAACTACACGTACACACACCTCCATCTAATGGGTGAAGAACATAGTGTTTCTGTGGATGGCAAAAAAACGCCCCACAAAACGATGATTGTTCAATTATCTCCTACCACCTCTCATGGAGGAATTTATGACTGAACTGTAATTAAATATGATATTAATGATATTTATTTTATATATATGCTTATTTAATTCCATTTTATAGCATACCATTATTCGTTTCATGTTGTATATATATACGATAATTTCATTTGAGAAAGTCCATACTACCGCCCCCTTAAAGTGATATGACTCGTTCATACCATAAATGGATCGTATTAACGATGGTCTTAATGGACATAAGTATCATATATAATATATTATATTATATTTTAATAATAATATACCAATGTATTATTTGGTTTTGATTCCTTTTAAAATGAAAAATGAAATGGAATTAGCGTTCGTGCGTACGTACCATCTCCACAAACGCGGTGAGATTCTTTTCCTCATCATATACATTAAAGAAAAATTATCATTTGATTATTAAAAGTAATTTTTAAGGACTTTATATCATTCTGGATATTAATAAGATACAACCTATCCATAAAAAACTTGGCTTATGTAACAAAACATATAAAGGAAAACGAATCAGTTAACACCTGAAACGACGATAATACTAAAATATTATTATAAAAGAAATATTAAAAGATCATATATGATATCATATTTATTTATATGATTCTTGTATAATTTAATAACAATTATTTAACTATTATACAGGAGGTTATCCTACCCTTGACCAAGGAAAAGTACAAGGTAAGAGTTTATTTCACAATCTCTTCATTATCCGAGGTTGATTATACGTAAGTATCTACTGGGACTTCTTTATCATCCACATATATGTTCATAAAAATGTATTCCAATTTTTTTTACTATTTACTAGACCATGGGATAAATTCATGTATACCCTTGTTTAATTTTTTATAAAATGGTTTGAATGGAATATTTAGGTCATTTTCCAAACAAGGTACTTTTTACCATTTTTGACAAAATTAAAGTAAGAATGTCTTTTTAACTTATACGACGGGTGAGGCTATTTTCAGCCATTATAAAATCATCAAAGGTTTTCTTACAAGAATATAAGAATATTTTCAAAGTAAATGTTTTCTTTTATAATTATGAGACTCTTAAATGATTTCAAAAAAGAGATATTTCTCTCAAATAGTTTTGATTTCATCTATGTCACCATCATTTTAAATGTTTTAGGGGTGTATTCTTTTAAACCATTCTCATTAATGTACATGTTTGCAAAACAGTTTTAAGGATTTATTTAAATGGACATGAATGTTTTAAAATTTTAAATACTTTAAAATGTTTCAAAGTGGTATGAGACACATTGATTAAAAAATGTCTTTAAATGTCTTCCTTCTAAATTGTGTGACATTAAAATGCTTTCAGGAAAAGGGATATTTCAATCAAGGAGTTTTACAAGTAATTTCCATCTATGTCAAATCCTTTAATGGGTTTTAAACTTGTTTTGATGTTGACTTATTATTATACAAAACATCTATATTGTATTGAAGGTTTTGTGATATGTTTGATTCTGGATGTGTTATATTTATACCATTCATGGTTTATGGATAAAGTATTGAAATTTCATATGCTAGTTTTAATACGAATGTTTATGTAATTATTAAACCTGTTCATATGAGGAATGCATTGGACTTAGTAAGTGATGAGTGGAGCCTGCTATAGATACTCGATGCATCGGTAGGTCTCATGAGACAAACTAGTGTCTTGGAACAAGTCCTTGAAAAAATCTTATTTGTAGTTTTGTCACGAAGCCTTGACTATGTGGTTATGATAGTATGGTATTATGCATTCCATCATTATGAAAGTGGTAATTGATATTGCATGGGATTATTCAACTAGTAGAATATCCATGTGAATAACTAAATGGCATTATTTCATTTTTTTCCATATTATGATGATCTTCAAGTTTAAAAGTATTTTTTAGTTATACATTTCCTTAAATGTTTATTATTATTTATGAAAGTTTCTTCCATATTGTATTCCTTACAGGGCATCTGATCTCACCCCTTTCTATGTATTATTTTTTCCAGGATGTGAAGAAGTATTTTATGAATGACCTACAGGGATAGTATGAAGAGATATGAGTGTGGTCTACGGAGACAATATTTTGTTGTATTTTTTCATTTTATCATGAAATGTATGACATATGAATGTATCTAGTGATTTCAAGGCTTCTAAACTAATGGGTCTTTCAAGACATTATCTTTTGTGATCATGCCAATGTTATGTAATAATACACCGACTCTAGGTAATTGGGGTCGGGGAATTACAGTTGGTATCATAGGAAGTTTTGTACAATACATAGAAGCTATATTTAGATAAAATCTGATTAGTGCACATAGACCTAAGACTGACTTTGAGGATATGTATAGAATAACTTCCTAGTTTTTTGGTATTGTAGAGATTTTGTGAGTATTCTGAGAAATACATCCCTGTCTGGATACGAGCAGGTAGAGGCGGCTCTGGCATAGATGTACCTAGGGGTAAAACCCGAAAACACCACTTTGATCTAGACTCGAATGGGAACTGGTGCACAACAATGGGCCTTGCTGCACTCTTGGATACGACACTCCCGGGGGACATGCTTAGGATAATTCTCATTTTCATTACAAATCATTATGAAGGGTTTATGAGTATATACTTCTTCAATGAAAACATATTTATCATTATGGATTATATCAATAAACCATTCAATTTACATTAGGTATTTTAAATGTTTGGAATTATTCATTGCAATTCAAAAACTAAGCTAGTTTATGCTATTGTATAGAAATGGAACCCAGTAGAAGGAATGTGAACTCCAGTAATACATATGATTCAAAGAGTAAAAACGATCATATCTTTCACGGTATGAAGACAATATTTAGAATTGAAATAGTATCCCATGTATTCTTAACATATGAATAAATAATGTCAGGTGTTAATAAGATAAGTAAAAAAATTTTTGAGTCCTATGGCTTTAAAGGGAAGCCAGAGAAGAAAAGTATGGAAGAGAGAACGATGGATAAAGGGAAGAGGGAAAAGAAGAATTTTCCCATATGTGATAACTGTTGGAAGAAACACCCTAGAACATGGCTAAATGGAATGGGAGTTTGTTATAAGTGTGGAGAAAAAGGACACCATGTACGTGATTGCAGGAGTATGAAAAAGGATTCAAATGTACAATGCTTCATCTACAAGGAGTTGAGACACTACGCGAACCAATGTCCAAATCAACAGAGTATGCCCAAAATTATGCTATTGGATTATAATCAAGTTAGGATACTACCAGAGATGAGGAGGAATGATTAGAGTTCTTATGTTGTTGTTAGAGAATTATGTCATTTGACTGTTGCATCAACAATGTACTGGTTATAATAATTATGGAGTATATAAGTATTGTACTGCAGTACTATTTCATTAAAGACTTGAGATTGTGTGAAACCATGAAAAGTGACTCAATAGGAGGTTAAATTTTTGGAAAATATATGGTTGAGCAAAAGATAAACCATAATATGGTTTTGATACCGAGGTAGTGATTTTGGAATAATACATGATGGATTAGGATAAATTATATTGGATCATCTTGACTACCATGAAACTGATTAATGATTTGTATATTCAATCATTGATTGAGTTTACAAAATTTTTTGATAGAAGGAGTATATCCATTATTCTATATGTAATAAGGGATCATGAATGTAATCAATAAGGTTTTATGGTAATTTAGGATGTTGTAGTGTTTTAAAAGAATTCATGATGAAGGTTTCCACATGTAATTACGCGGAAAAATGATCTTCATTAGGATTACCTTCCTTATAAATTTTGTGCTGTGAGTTTGGATAAATGTATTTTCGATAATTCTAGTTTGATATTATTTTTGGATTTCCATAAAAGGACAACCCGGAGGTTGGGCGGAAACCCATCGCGTCCAGCAAGGCGCGAGACTTGAACACACAATCGAAGGGTGACAACGGTGTATCCCCTACCACTGGTCCACGTGATGTCATCTATTGAATAATGTAGTCTTTTTTAAAAACAATTCTGGGAGACGAATTATAAATTCATTTTTTAACCCTATGTGAATAGGATAAATCGAATACTATTTTTAAATTCTATTATCCTTTAGAGTGAAAGATGAGTTTGTGGTAGAAATTAGTTAACAGATGGGACTCTACTAGTCAAGTATATATTTTTCTTTGTCTCTTATTTTATGAATAAATTAATTCTTATACATTAGAGAGGGGATCATAAAATATAAAAATTTGTTATCCTAATACCATATGTTTTTTTTGAACCGATGGTATTTTAAATCTTCATAGATTGATGAATTTAAGGCCCTCAATTTTACACTAATTTGTAATTGATGACCTAAATCACTACCTATAAATATTTCTGTTTTCCCCTAATTATATGTCTCTAATTCCCACCAATGTTCTTCTAATCAAGATCATAATTTGGTGGTGACCCTTTCATTTCCCTTTTCCTCTTATTAAGACTAAATATTATAAACCTAATTTCTGATGTGGGTTTTCCCAAAGGTATTTTCTATTTTCAACCATTTATTTTCAAAAAATAATTTCAAATTGCGAGGATGAAATTTATTGAAGGAGGGAAGAATGTAACACCCCAAGATTTCATATTACGTTTTTTCATCAAAATAATCCAATAACTTTCACTACACGCAATAGTGAGTTCTAGCGCACCATGACTTACAAAACCAGTCGTTAAAAAGAGATTATGAATAGTATTAACTGAATTTTGAACTTTATATATTACTTATAATTTCAGGATCCATATTATTAGTTTCTTAGACATAATTTAAGAACAGATACAATTTTTTCAGATAAAAGATGTATTTTTCAAAAACTGGAATTTTAACTCCTTTTAATGGAGAATCCTTTTTAAATATAATATTTAAACTTTTATATATTAAATTTTACCAAGATAACATCTTCTTTAGAAGTGGGACATAATCATTTAGTTTCAATAATGTTTTGGTTTTTTTCTGATAACTTTCATATTTTGGTGAATAGTGAAAACACTATATTTTAACTGAAAACAACTTTTTTAATCAAAATAATTTATATTGCTAAATTAAACATTTTAAGGGTTTGGAATTATAAATATATTATATTTTTACCATTTAATCCAATTATGGTCATTGTATGTAATTTCACTTTTAAATTGGACATAAACAAGTGTCAAACGTTTGATAGTTATTATTTCTTAAAAATACTCCATTTGGTTTTGACAACGGGAATTAATATTAAATTAATTATCAGAACTTTTCTGTCTTTAATTTGGAAAAATAGACTTAATTTTTGGATTTTGAATATCGCAATTATCTTAGAGTGAAATTTTGGTACTTCTCTGAAAACTTTCATATTTTGATGAATAGTGAAAATTACAAAATTTTAATTAAAAAAAACTTTTTAAATCGAAATAATTAATAGTGATAAATTTTTAATTTGAGTGATTTTAAAGAATAATTAGATTATATTTTTACCATTTAATCCAATTTTGGTCATTATACATAATTTCATATTTAAACTATACATAAGAAAGTGTCAGTCTTATGATAGTAATTATTTTGTTAAAAACACGCTTTTTTGTTTCGACAACGTAATTAATTTAAATTAATATCTGCCACTTATATGTTATGAATTTAGAAAAATGGATTCCATATTTAGAATCCAGAGGTCCAAATTGTGTAAATATGTAACTTTTATTTTTAGACATTTTGAATAATTACTTTTGTAAATATTTTATTTACCATGGTTAAAGGGTAAATCTGGTAAATAATTGTAAATAAATAATATTATAATAATATAAATTACCCTAAAATGTGTCCTAAAACTATTGGTTGATACATTTCTGAACATGGGCATCTTTGGGTCTATTTTGGGACCCTATGGAGCCACTTTTAAGTGATAATGACACTTTATATTAATTATGTTAAAGTAAATACAAAAATGACATAAGTATATATATTTTAGAAAAACATTTTCTACATAGGGATATACATGTTATATTTTCGACTATAAATATTCATTAAAAATATAAATCTATTTCCTACATCATGGTATTTTATTTATAATTTTTAGCCATCTAAAAAACTAAATTATTTATGACACAATAATGATGTTGTGTTTACCTCATTAATAAATTATTTAAATAAATAAGATTATAAATACTAAACTAATACCAAAATCCTGTCCAATTATCATTGGATGATTTTATTTCAATCACGAGAAATCTTATCTTCAACTTTAATGTGTTTTTGACCTTTATAAACCGAATATAATTATATAATAAAATAATAATTTCAATCTTTCCTAAAGAGCACCTCCTCCAAGTTATAAAAGGACACCACTTTTATCCAATTCCTCACACCTCTCAGGCCTTTTGTCTCATCCAACCTCTGCCCAATTATGCCCCCTATATCCCTGTCCTCCTCCTAAAATCCTTACCTTAGGCAGAAATCACTTTAAGAGTCCTTTTTGGTTCAAACCAAAGAGAGTGACCCAAATTATAGGTTATGATTTCTCTTAGCTTCTTTTCATTTATTTTACTTCTCCAACCCCTAAAATCATCATATTATTTACCTTTGAAACAACACCAGTATACTAAATATAATAGGATATTGTTATGATATCTATTTTAACTAAAATTACACGCACCTCCATATAATGAGTGAAGAACATAATGTTTCTGTGGATGGAAACCAAACGCCCCATGAAATAATGATTGTTCAATTATCTCTTACCTCCTCTCATGGTGGACATTATGATGGAACTATAATTAAATATGATATTAATGATATTTATTTTATATATAAGCTTATGTAATTCTAGTTTATAGCAGACCATTATTCATTTCATGTTTTATATATATACGATAATTTCATTTGAGGAAGTGCGGACTACCGCCCCCTCAAAGTGATATGACTCGTTCATACCATTCATGGAACGTATAAACGATGGTGTTAATGAAAGTAATTAAAATATATAAGATATTATATTATATTGGAATAATAATATACCTATGTATCATTTGGTGTTAATTCCTTTAAAATGAAAAATGAAATCGAAGCAGCGTTTGTGCGTACGTATAGTCTCCACAAACGCGATGAGATTCATTTCCCCATCATATCCATTCAAGACTAATTATCATTTGATGATTAAAATTAATTTTTAAGGACTTTATATCATTAGGTATATGAATAAGATAAAACAAATCCATAACAAAAACGGCTTACGTAACAAAACATATAAATGAAAAACGAATCAGTTAACACCCAAACGACGATAATACTAAAATATTATTAAAGAAGCAATATTAAAAGATCATAAATGATATCATATTTATGTATATGATTATTGTATAATTTAATAAAAATGATTTAACTATTATACAGGAGGTTAACCTACCTTCTACCAAGGAAAAGTACAATTTAAGGGTTTATTTCCCAATCTCTTCATTATTCGAGGTTGTTTATATGTAAGTATCTACTGGGACCTCGTTATCATCCACATCAATTTTCTTTAAAATAAATTCCAATTTTTTTTACTATTTAATAGACTATGGGATAAAGGAATTTATACACTTGTTTAAATTTTTATAAATTTTTTTGAAAGGAATATTTCCTTCATTTTCCAAGCAGGGTCCTTTTTATCCTTTTTGACTAAATTTAAGTAAGAATATGTTTTTAAATTATACGGAGGGTGTGACTATTTTCCGCCATAATAAAATCACCATAGCTTCCCATACAAGCTTATAAGAATACTTTCAAATTAAATGTTTTCTTTTATAATTATTTGACTCATAAATGATTTCAAAAATGAGATATTTCTCTCAAATAGTTTCGATGTCATCTATATCAAAATCATTTTAAATGTTTTAAGGATTTATTCTTTTAATCCACTTTCATTAATGTCCATGTTTGCAAAATGGTCACAAGGATTTATTTAAATGGACTTGAATGTTTTAAAATTATAATTACTTTAAAAAGTTTCAAGGTGGTATGGGACACATTGATTCAAAAATGTATTTAAATATCTTTCTTTTTAAATTGTGTGACTTTTAAATGCTTTCATGAAAAGAGATATTTCAATAAATGAGTTTTACAATTCATTTCCATCTATTTCAAATCCTTTAATGGATTTTAATATTTTTTTGAAGTTGATTTATTATGATACAAAACTTCCATATTGTATTGATGTTTTTGTTATATGTTTGATTGTGGATGTGTTATTTTGATACTATTCATAGTTTATGGATAAAGTATTAAAATTTAGTATTCTAGTTTTAATACAAATGTTTATGTAATTTTTAAAACTGTTCATATGAGGAATGCATTGGACTTAGTATGTGACGGGTGGAGCCTGCTAAAGCTCATCAATGCATCGATAGGTCTCATGAGACTAACTACTGTCTTGACACAAGGCCTTGACAAAATCTTATTTATAGTCTTGTCACGAGGCCTTGACTATGTTGTTATGATAGTCTAGAATTATGCATTCCATCATTATGAAAGTGGTTATTGATATTTCATGTGATTGTTCGACTTGTACAATATCCATGTGAATAAGTAAATGGCATTATTTCATTTACTTTTTTCCATATTATGCTGAAATTCAAGTTTAAATGTATTTGGTTTTAGTTATACAATGCCTAAAATGTTTATTCTTATTTATGAAAGTTTCTGCTATATTTTTATCCTTACTGGGCATCTGATCTTAGCCCATTCTAGGTTTTATTTTTTCCAGGATGTGAAGAAGAATTTTATGAATGACCTGCATGGATTGTATGAGGGGGTATGAGTGTGGTCTATGGAGACAATATGTTTTTGTAGTTTTTCATTTTATCATGTAATGTAATACATATGAATGTATCTAGTGATTCCAAGTCTATTAAACTAATCGGTCTTTCGAGACATGATCTTTTATGATCATGCCAATGTTATGTAATAATGCACCGACTATGGGTTATTGAGGCCAGGGTGTTACATTAATTAACATTTTAAGCTACCCCAATGCTTTACAATAAATACAAACACATTCCAGTTTAACTATCAGAGTTACTTTAAAATATATTTGAGTTTAAATTATTTTACAACGATATATATAATATAATTAAAACTAAAATAAATAAGTACAACAGTTTTAACCAAGAGGTTCAGTCTCAAGGCGAGACGTAGTCCTCTCAAACAATTTATATAAATTTGATCCACACCCTGGATCAGTGTAAAAAATAGTACAATGAATGTCCAGGTCCTAAAACATATACCACAGTTCTTTTTGGGAAAACAAAGGCAGTAAAACTCATGCTATCAGGTCCTACTTGAACTCTACCACTATCTACAGTGAGAAAACAAAAGAGTTATAGAAGTTTGAGTGAAGTTTTAGAAATCTTCATGTTCATCACATGAGACAGTGTGAAAATACAGAACACACACTGCTCAAAATTTAAGTAAATGAATCACTGGAAGAGTAGATATGAGTTTAGAATGCTCTGGTGATTTGAAGTGCAACTCTAGACTCCATTGATTAATCAGGAATTCTCTTGAGTCCTTATCTGTTTTTTTTCTGAAAAACAGAGTATCATTTTTGTATTTTTCTTCTAGGATCGGATTGAGAAGCTTAAGGGAAGGTTCAATCATTGAAGTTCTCCACTCTTTGTCTTAGGTTCAGATTGAGTTCTCTTTGTATTAATAGCCTCGTGTATGTCTAGTGTTCTTCAAGTGAGTGAGGGTCTGGATGTAGCTTCTCTATCGTGTATTCATGTCACTGTTATATTCCACACCTCTTCACTACAGCTCGATCTTCATTTTATACTTTGGGCCCCGGCAATAGGAATGATTTCCTTTTCATAGTTATGATGTACGACTTCCTTAAATGTCAACAATTATCATTAATTAATAGTACGTGCATTAAAAACATCAAATATGATTGTTTCTTAATAAATAAATATAAATAGATTTTATGTAGTTGTGATTGGTTAATAGTCATATTTCATCAGTAGATCTCGGTTACTAGACTTGTAGTAGTGGACATTGTATAGCGATGAACTCCTATAGGTAGCTCTTTAAACTTGTACCAGTAGCTCCTTGTATCGGTAGAAGTTACATCGTGTAATAATAGTTCTATATACTGGTAAATCCTTTAGTAGCATTGGTCTATCCATAAATTTCTTGAATAAGTAAGTACTTATATTGATGACTCTATCTATCGGAGAACTTTGTATTAGTAGATTTGTATCGGTAGTCATTCTTATGTCTGGTTGTATCGGTAGGTCTTTATAATAGTAGCTGTGTGTCTGTCGGTTTGTATCGGTAGCTTGTCTCGGTAGACTTGAGTAGTGGAGACATTTGTTAACAAGTGATCTTTTTTTACTAGTAGCCTTACACATATTGGTATAATTACTCTAACGGTAAACATTCGGTGTACCGGTAGACTTACATATCGGTAGCTTTGCTCTGTACTAATGACCAAGTGTCTATTTGTCTGTAACAGTATCTATGTGCATACTAGCGAACTAAAATATCATCTGTTATATGAAAACCATATCCAGATTGAGTTAGAATTATTTTCAATTATGTACAAACATAGATAAATAGTTATTAATATATTATAATGATTATTTTGATATTATTTTCAACATAGGATTATAAACCCAAATTAACACATAATTGGGATTATCAAAACAGGTGAGGTCAACAATAGTATTGGGTATTCAACTTGTAAAATAAACAGATGAACTATAAAAAAAATTTTCATAATGAGTGAACAAATAATGTGGGACATCATAACGATATTTTCAGTTCCCCTTTCCAATACCATAAATATCGATTTTGACAAGGCATCGTGCCAAGAACCGAGTTTGTCTCATTAGACATATCGATGCACCGAGTGGCTATAGAAGTCCCCACCCAACACATAGAAAGTCAAATGAAATCCTCATATGTACTAGGAAAAACATAAACAATATATACATTCATATAGAAAACAATATATGAAATTTAAATAACTTTCCCTAAACATTAAGCATAAAGACTAACTATTCAGAGTAAATTGGTGAATTGTTTTATGATATCACATAAATATTCAAAATAATAATAAACCATAACATTAAATATGGTAGATGATATGATTAAATATTAATCCCAATAATAGATAATAATAAACAAGAGTGTTAAAATATATTAAGTAACTCTTATAAAATCATCAAGTAATTCTTGATATAAATACTCTTTTACATTGAAAAGAAGAGTTAGTTTTGAAAAATATTTGTATTAAAAAAAGTGAATTAAGATAGTATTTTAATCAAAAAATTTATATTTTATAATGATAATGGTTTCCAAAGTAATATTAAATTTTTCCCTTGAAAATATGTTTGAATTTGATAAATTCCCTTGAATTTGGCGTGCATTTGAGGAACAATTTTTGAAAAGATCCATTTAAAACATATTAATATTCATAAATAAAGATAGTAATATGATTTGTACAAATATATAGATCATTAAAAAATAATTTAAGAGAATTTCATATTAATAAATAAGAATATAATTGTGGTAAGTATGGGACAAGTGTAACCCAAATGAAAATGGAGGTTCCGGTAGAAAACTGTTACCTTAAGTCTGTTGGTGTTTCGCAATTGTTATTAATGACCTGAATAATAAAACATAGTTTAATAAATTAATTATTCCAAAAATAAATACACATTTATTTTATTTATTATAACCATATTAGGTTCATCCATTTCCTTTTTATGGGTTATGAGATCCAATTTCCTTGTGTGGAAATGTTTTCTTCCTTGGTTTTCATGAACGGTTTACTTATATTCATGGTCGGATAAAAATTTAGTATGAGAATGGTCTTACAGAATAGAAGTTGTATGTTATTAATTAAAAAACGAATATTATATGGTTATATAATTTTTTTTGATGATGGTATTTGAAGATGAATCAATATATAAAACTTTAATAAAAAGTGTTTGGGTTAAATTGAGGTTCTTGATCACAATGAAAACTTCTTTATTTATAAATTAATATCATGAGTAAAAAATATTAAAGAACATTAAATAAGTTATAATACATATATTATAGTTCGGTTCAACCATCAAAATGTTTTCATGACTAGAATTGAATATTTTAACTGATATTGAATGCTCGTCCTCTATGAATGTGATAAATTAAAACATCTTGAATTGTGTTTACATTTCTAGTGTAAAATAAGGGGGGAATGAAATATGATGATGAATTAATCCTTTATCATAAAAAGATTACATTAAATATATGTTACTGTATCCATCACATAATTTGGATGAATTGTTGTGAGGAAAGAAAAAGAAATTAAGGGAACTTGAAATAAATGAAATGGAATGAGGAATTTAAATTTTGAAGTAATATTCCCTGAGATCATCTTTAGAGGAGTGATTTTTGTCGTTTTATGTGACAAAGGGCTGATGGATGTGTGGGAGGATATTGGGTAAACTTTAAACAAGGATCATTTCTTGATAAGAGTCAATAGAAGAGGGAGTGAGAGGGGTTTTATAGTGGAGGAGTGGAGGGTTTCCCCATTTTTTATTCATTGGTTTATTATTTAGTCAAAGACACCAAATAGTGTTGATTTATTTGACCCATAATAGTTATAAGTGCATATGAGTTCTAACCTAGTGGTCTTACAACAAAATTACAACACTTATGACCCAATAAATCATGAACTTATCATTTGTCTTAAATTATTATATTTTACTATTCACCTAAAATTCCAGTATATTCGAAATATCACAAAACATTACCCCGACCATTTTTAGACATATAGAAATCAAAAATGGAATCCAATTTTCAAAAATTAATTTCTAAATATTTTTTATTTAATTTTAAAATAACATTATAATTTATTCCAAAAATACATTAAAACGATCGCTAGTTTTATAAACCCTTGAAAAATTAATCAAGGTCCCATAATATTATCTTATATCCATAAGACAATAATGTAACAATTATTGATTACATCTTATGAAATAAATTTCCATTTTTAATTATTAAATTAACTAGAAAATTGTAAATTAAATATTTACGACATAAAAAAATACCAATACTTATACTGTGATCATGTTTTTCACTTATATGATGTCTAAATTATATTCATACACTCAAGGGTGATGTTGCTATTTTTGGCTGATTTACTATTCATTTTGTTTTATTAGTGTAACAATACTATTCATAAGGGTATTTAATAATTTATATGGGTATGTAACTATTTAAAAAAAATTAAGATTGTCATATTAGGCTCAAAATATCTTAGTGAATGCAACCGTGTATGACTGTTATTCAAAATTAAAATCATAGAGGTGTAAATTTTAGGATTATTGGCTGGGTTATAATAGTGTTCTGTTGTAGGGACTCAGTGTTTCATGCATTCAATATTAAATTTATTTGAAAAAACATTGGGTGTTACATTAGTAATGCATATTTTGTGGGATTTATTAAAAACATAATATATTATTACAGATTTATAATAAAAGAATTATCAAATTTGAAATGTTATTCTGATATGATAAAAAAATTTATGAATCATTATTCAAAAATTAATTTAAGATGAATTAATTATTATTCTTTGGAAATAGATAATTTTTTTCTGAATAGTAAAAAAATACAATTTTTTCCACCTTATGTTTTATAAAATCCTAATGATGTTAAAATAAACCAAATAAATTATAAATTGTTTTTCTTGACATATAATATAATATATTTCTAAATTAATTTATTGAAAAATAATATTTCGAATTAATAAATATATATTTGAAATATTAACGCATAAATTTTATATTTTTTTAATTTTTTTAATCATTACATTTGATAAGATATTATAATTAAATATTTTTTGTTTTAAATATGTTAAATATAATAAATAAAAAACAATTTCCAAAAGAACTATTTTTTTAAAGGAATCATTACTATTCATTAACATGAGCTAAAATATTAATATAATAAAAAAATATAAAAAACCCTTATAGAAGATTCTGATTTCTATAATAATAAAATGACCAATACAGAAAGAATTATTTAATTTTCTAAGAACCATCACTGGTGAAGATAAATTTTCTTCATCACACATCCTTTAAATTTTAATTCTCTACTTACACCTCCTCAACATTATTTTAAATCAATCATAATATGTTTCCCAGTTTATAATTTGAAACTAATGATACCAAATTAATATATTATTGTGTTTTATTTCATTTAAATTATTATTAAAAGAACCACTCAAAGGACATATTATTCACATGTCCTTACCTCTGTTCTCTTTTTTAGTTGGGGTAGTGCCTATATGGTAAACAACATGTCATCAAGCATTAGAGACCTAGTTTCAAATCTGGGTGAAGGATTATTTCCAATGTTTTTACAGGATTACTATTTAATTATTTTATAGTAATACTTTATAATGTATTAATGTTTTATTTTAGTAGTGTAAGTATTCACCTTAATTGGGATTTTGGGTCATGGATTAGGGAATCATAGCCACAATGCCTTATGCCCATCAATGGACTTCTAAACACCATTGGACCATTAAACCATATGGCCTTTGATATATAATTTTTGGATATAATGTGAAATTCGAGGACAAAATAGTGTGAGAAAACATAATTGACAGGAAGTGCATCATGGAGACACATAGGTGTTACTAGGTTGGAATCTTAAAAAGTTGAATGAAGACCCATGTTTTAGTACACAAGTCACATATCCCCAAAATTTCTATTTTGTGTTGATTTTTTCATTCTAGTTCCTATTATGTAGTGTAACATGTTGTATGATGTAGCGTAATAGGAAGATGATACAGCAGGGTGCCACGCAAGGAATCATCAGGTGGGTGAATTTAAAGAGAGATGGGTGTTCTATAAATATAATATATCCATTAGACAACATGGTTTTTTTGGATTACAGGGTGTATTACCATAATGCATCAACAGGAAGCAATATCCATTTATTCAAGGAAGGGGTTATATAAAATTATAATAGATAAATGGTTTGATGACAACTATGTGTGGGGTGATAAATAATTCACCTAGAGACATTACCTAATGTGGGGTGATCCATTAGGCCTCTATGCCACATAATGGGACTTCACTCCCTGAAATGGACTTTGAGTGAATGGGCCCCCAGGCCATCATATGTAATAATCTGGTTCCACAAGTTCATTACAGTACTTATATAGAGGGATTATGCTTATTCCCCAATAGTTCATATGTGTGTGTCTTGTTTATTTTCTTTTAATCCCATCTAACAAACATAACTCTAATCATGGTAGTTATATTCAACCTATAGATTAAATGATTTTTTTTCATCACATTCCTTATTTTATAATTTTGAAAATTGATTAATAGAACATTTAAAACATTAATAATCAAGACATTTAATTATAAAAAATATGGAAATAAAAAAACAATAATATAAATATTATTAAAGATAAGTTTTCACAGTCAGTTTATTTTTATAAAATGAGATGTTTAGAATGAAAAAAATTACAATCTGATTTAGTTTTTAATATCAATATAACTATTGATATACAATCCAATATGGATGAGATTTTATTAGTCATTGAAACACTATAATCTTTTTAGAGAATTGAATGTGTATCGACAATCAATATTATTCTACATAATTAAACAGATAACCATCAAATAAACATCCTAGAAATTGATAGATAAATATATACTAACTATTAAGATTATTTTTACTGAATAAAAAGGAATAAAAATAGTTAAATATAATTTTAATAAGTTGAAAATAAATAAATTAATATTATAAAATATATTATTTGTGCGGTTAAAGTATGTATTCATATATTGATGGACTCATGATGAGGGGTTTCTATAATCAATCATTAGAGTTAATGGGTTTTTCCCTTATTTAAATCCTATATCATTATCATATTTTATATTATATTTCTACCTTATATATTTACTTTAGCCTCATCATTTTAGTGATTTTCATTTCATTATTCTTTTCTTCCTTTTTTCAACAAACCCATTCTTGATATACTTGAAAACAAAAAAATTCAGCATTCTTATCTCCAATGCCTTTGGTTGTTTCTTCTATCATTACCCATTTATCCATGATCTATATTCCTTTACACTATTTTTACTCTAACATTGATTGTGGAATATGAAATTATAAATTTTATTTTGGGTTTTCTTCATTATCCATGAAACACTATCATTAAGATGACTCCTTCTATGGATTCACCTATGATGAAATATGAACAACTTCATATAATGTAGAATCACCTAAATTATTTTATATTAAATTAAGAATATAAAGACACCAGAAATATTATAAATCAATACAAAAAAATTAAAACCATAATAGTAGTTCATAGTCACAAAATTGGAAACATACTTATACAAAATAAAAATAAAAGAGTTTATATGATTTAGATATAGTATTACCCTGTGATAAATTTTTATAGAAATGTATAATGAATAGAAATATTATAGCCTTATTAAAAAATATTAAATACATACCTATATATATAAGTCGAGATCATTGATATATTATTAAAACCGTACGATTTTCTTGGAAGATCCCTGCATGATTAATGTCTCTATCAAAATCACTTCACATAAACCTCCAAATCATCCATATTTGAGTACTTGGTTGATTCTCAGCCATTTAATCATACATTAATCAGTAAATAGTATTATAAAATGTTTCCAAAGTACAAGTTACAAATACAGATTAATATAGTGACTCTTTTGTATATCTAATTAGTGATTTAACCATTTTATCATCTTGAATTAATTGTTATGACAACTTCTGCTATTTGTTTTTTAATTCCTTATTACTACTTCTCATTTAAACATATAGATATAAATCCTAAGATATTATTATTCTAGAATAATCAGAAACGTTACTTATTATTTTTCATAAAAAACCTAAAAATCATCCCTATGAATATTGTTGTCAAGGATTCACCACTAATTCCTCTATGAACGCTTAGGAATTTTCATCCATCCACCATTATGTAACAAAATTTAGTGAATAAAACTTTTTTTTTCTCAATCATCCCCATTGAGGCACAACAATAATGTATAATCTCTTATACTAGGATCATTAAATTAATATCATTTTTATTATGACATCAAAAATATTTTTCAGCTTTACCAATCGACCATGAACAATATTTTCGATGTAGAGGTAATATTTTTGTATATGTTTTTATCATGATTAAAATATCGTATATTAATAAGATATATTAGTCCATAAATATCATAGAATATAATTTTATCTTCCCCTAGATCCTTATAATTTAATTTTACAAACCCTTAATCTATATCATCTCTTTCACATCTTTCATTGTTGGTTGTACTCATAATCCATGGATAAATGACCAATTAATGTCTATATTCTATTAATAAAACATATATTAATTCCATTATAGGTAAATAGAAAGACAAAATTACTTATTTTTTGCTTTACATCACCACATAATGTAGAAATAAATATTTCTTTAAGGTATAATCCATTCATTAATATAATGATATTCTTTCTAACCCATTGAGATACCAATGTATCCCCCACACTATTTCCTAGTACTATATTCCTTGTTTTCCATATAACATGGAATCACTATCACTGCATATGTAGTTCCAATATATGTAATAAATTTTTAATACATCAATCTTCTTACCACTCATGAATATAGAATTTTTTCCATTTACACAGCCTCTTATTTTATTTTTTTCATTTATTTTGGTTAGTTTAAAATTTCCACCAATATTTTAAAGATAAGCATTGACATTGACTTTTTAATGAATTCAAATATATATAATATGTACACCATACAAGGAAAAATTGGTCATTTCATTCTCAATTACCTTTGGATCCACCTATCAAATATCTATTTAGATTCTCCAGGATCCTTCATCATTAAAATTTTAGAAATGATTATCTTTGAATATTGATTCTATTTAATGTTTTATCATAGAAAAATCATATCATCCACATACAAGAGAAGTATTATGAATCATTCTTCATAAAAAACATCTATAATTAAAAATGTTCCACATTTCTCTTGAAGCACATCTCTTTTACTTGATGGTAATGAATTTCTTGTTAATTATCATAAGTACTTTATTTAGAAGTTGTAAACTTATTTTTGACTTTTTCATCCAATTGCTACCAATTTAGTTGAATCCCACCTTTTACCCATTTATATTTCCTCCTATAAATCTCTAATATAAATTAATATTCACATATAATTAATCATGATGTAATACTTTTACTATAACTATTCTATGCATGTTCAGATTTATTTTTTTGATATCTACTATAGAAAATATTTTACAAAAATCTATAACTATTCTTTATAAGATACATTGAAAATAACCATTCACTCTAACATGTCCTTACAACCAATTATTCTTCCCCTTCATAGATCCATTTTTTCTATAGCACTCTTTTCCAAATTGGTTGTTCTGAATGTTTAAATGTAACATTGAAATGTATGGATTTTACCCCTCCATCATCCCTACCTCCCACATTTCTGAATCATTGATCATTGCAATGTTTTCTATTACATATTTTTACACCACAAAATATAAAGAAAATGTATTAATTATTTATTATATGTATTTTTATCAATAAATTTTTCATCATTAACATCCTCTTTTTAGTCATATTTTCTTCTCTAATTATAACTACATCCAAAACAATTCATTGAGCGAATATCATCCTGGAGAATTATTTACCTCTAGGAGTTGATGGATAGTTTTAAACATCAGTACATTCTAAATATTCTAGAAAATATGTTTTTCCATTTATAAAAACATATACATTCTCATATAATTCTTGGATATCAACCAAATAATTCATTTGGTTCTAATCTTTCTATAGGATATTCCTATTAAAAAGAATATTTCAGCAATTGATAACCATTTTTAAGTCATTATCCAATAATATAAATCTATGTTTTTTATTTCCATACCCCATAACAAAACTTTATTAGGAATTTACTATAAAATGTTTTCTTTCCATTGAATCAAATTGATATTCTTGATAAATCTAAAAACTAATGTTTTAGAAAATTTTATTGATCTTATATTGCTCAAATCATATATATTCTCTTACCCCAATGACGCAGATAGAGCTCAATTCATATGATAATCATAACAGTTAAAAAATAATTCTATAAAAATTAATATAAATCTGACATGAAACCTCATTATCCCTGAAAATTTTGTCAATGTAAAATTAATAAATTCAAACATATTGTTTTGTTTTTATTTTTGATTCAATATCTTCTCAAATTGATTTACACTCGTCCAAAAGAACCTCAAATCCTCTCTACATCTGTACTCACATCAATTGTCAGATCTCATGATATTTGGCTTCATTATGGTCTTGGGTTTCACCATGGAATTAAATACCATGAACATTCTCAAATTATAATATATTTTCTTAATCAAGATCACTCGTAGTTTTGATATCGCATCATCGATGAAGGTAAGATATTATGGTTGACATCCTTGTAAATGACCTCATGTGGGGGTATAAAAATTTATGTAAAAAGCTAAGAATTATAATTCTGTAGTGTATATTAATTTATAATGTGAAACAATTAAATCCTAGTAAATGTTAATAATTGATCAATTTCAATAATTAGTAATATTCATGAATTATATTATATTTTTCAATATTCAATATATGAATAATTGGTTGTCTTATAGTGAAAAAGAAAATAGTTTTATTCAAAATAAATTTAGTTTCATGGATAATTCCATTTTAATAAGAATATTAATTTTAAAATTTGGGAATTTGGGTTTGATTAAATGATATTATTTTTTATATTAGAAAGTAAAAATTAGCATATGTGAAATATTTTAGAATATTTTATAGAAATGTTTTTATGTTAATATTTAAAAATAATATTTTTTTTAAATAAACCATATTATCATTCAATGTGTTTACAAATTTTATTCTCTTTAGGATTTTATTAAAAAATAAATTAGTTATTTTTAATTATTAATAATTCAATAAATATCATTTGGATCATAATTACACATGAATTTAGTGCAAAAACATTATTATACTTAAAACGGTATTTATTCATAAAAATATATTTTTTTCACATTACTTGTTCTAATATTTATATTATTTTTAAATATATATAGAAATTTATTCATCAAAAATTGATTTAATATTTATAATAATTATGTTTAAATTTCAAAAATATACCAACCTCATTTTTTATGAATGGTATCATTGGTAAACAATGTCAAATTAAATGGAATGATTTAAAACATAAAACTAAATTTTTATGGGTTAAAATAACCTAAAAACATTTTAAATTATTATTTTAATGTTAAATTTTATTGTTATATGCCCTTTTATATTTTAAAATGAATACTTTTGGATCCATATGTCTTTATAAATACATTAATATATTCAAATTTCTTTACGAATTTAATGTTTGTCTGATACTCTCTAATAAAAGGACACAAAATCATTTTTCTTCTACACACTTCAATGGATTCTTATAACAACCATTACACACCGAAATAAATTCTTACAATACATGTACATTCCCAATATATTCTTATATGATCATAATAAAATCCTTTGATGTCTTTAGGTATAAACGTATGTTCATTTTTAATAGAATATGTATAGTTCTTAATTAGGTGTTTTCTTTTAATTTCTTAATTTACAAACATCAAAATCTTATTAATCATTTTTAAATAATAATTTAGATCCACCAATATATAGGAATGTTCTTATTTTTGGTTATTGACCTTTTTTATCAACTTATAAATCTAATGTATAATGAAAACAACTTTCGTGTATATGTGTGGCCTTTTTCCTTATGAGATAATGTATTTTAATTTTCATAAATAACTCTTATGGATAGTAATAATGATGAATAAATATTAAATAATTTTTTTAAATGATATAAATTTCAATTTATAGTGGTTAATAATTATTCTTATTATTCCATTATCATTCAATGAAATATAAAAACATCGCTCGTGTGTACATTTTGACTACCAAATCATGAAATGATGTAGTTTAATTTACATCACCACCTATAATTAAGGATAGAAATATTAGTGGATATGAAGAGAAAATATGATATTTATGTGTTGATAATAATTATATAATTATTAAATAACACTTACCTTATTTCACTCATTTTCTTTAAAAAATTAAAATGTTACCCATGTGTGTGTATGGACTACTGTCCAAATATATTAATACAATAAATTTTTCAAAAAAATATTACATAATTGTTTATAAATGTTTATCTAATTTATAAAAAATATAATTATAACATTATTAATATTCTTTAAATTATATAATCATGAGGTATTTTTTCATATTCAAACTACCGATGTTATTTTTCACTTACAAACAATTAACTCTAAAAACCTATTTGAAGTAAATATAATCAATTAAATGATTTAGATTTCCATGGTAATTAGTGAAATGAGATAAATTATTACAATAAAATAAACCTGACAATAATTTTTAATCAATTAAATGAATAACATAACATTATTATTTAGGAAGATATATGATTTTCTTGGAAGTTAAGACTTAATGTAAGAGATATTCAATCTAAAAACAAATCATAGATTTTTAAATTATTGATTTATAAAATTTTCAATCCAGGTCAATAATTTTTATGGATGTGTAAATATTTAAATAAATTAAATAAAGAAAAAACTTTAAAATACAATTTACTTTGTTAAAAAGTTCTTGAAATGAATCTTTTTATGTATTGCATAAGGAATGTATGACATTGTTTAAAAATTCTAAAACAATATTATACTAGTTTACATGAAATCAACTAAATTTCCCACCACCATATCAATTTTTTGATCTATGGAATCCATTATGATATTACATGATTTATATAATTGAAAACCCCTTTTCCCTTATTCATGGTATTTTATTTTTAAATTTGGGTTTTAAAGGGGATATATCAATATTTGGAAATGTCTTACTTATGGGTTCAAAAGTATATTATTTTTGTTTCTAGATTGAAATGAAATATTTTATATATTTCCTGAATTTTATAGTAATTCGAAATTTTTTATGATGATGGGTGAGCCAGATATAATTATACAGAACATGGGGTAAGGATTATATTTTTATAGAAAATTATGTTGGAATTAAGCTAGTATGTTAGTTTATTTATACATGTTTAGTAAGGGTTATTGTGGGGGTTATATGAAGATTATGGTCCAATTTACATTCTTTTATTTTCTATTATTTCAATTGATATTTCATGTGAATATTTTTATTTCATAATTTAAAATATTTATCTTTTTATGGAATGATTAATCCCTTTAATAGTAAAAGGAATGTTTTAAAAAAACTGTTTTCTAGGGTTTTTGTGTTTACATAGATACTCTCATTATTATTATTTTGAATTTATATTATATTCTAATGTGTTTTATGAATATATTTTGGAATTAAATATCAGTTCATGAGTAATTAAATAGTTTTTATCCTCGGTGATTATTATGTTAAATGTAAGGTCATATATATGATCTCAATGATATAAAATAAACAAACTATTTTAGATTATTATTATTATATATACCATATTAATAATTTTTTTCTCACCACTTTTCTAAAAAAATCATATAAAATATTGATTTGTATGAAAAATGTTGATGCCATGTTGAAAATATTTTAGATTTTTTCTGAAAAGAATACATGTTTTATTTTAAAATTCATGTATTTTGTAAAAATAGTTACTAAGTTGAATTGTATATATTATGAGGTGCGGTATTTTATTTTATATTTTGGACATAATTATCTAAAACTGAAAACTTAAAAATAGTCATTATTAATCAATAAAATGAATTACAACACTAAATTAAATTATGGGTTGAAAAAGAATTAAGTCTTTATAGCTCGTATCATATCATTGTTTAAATAATTTTAGTTGTAAGTATAATTTTAGTATGTTGACTTAATATATTTTAATTTAATATTATCATGATATTTTTTTTAGTTTTACCATATTTCTTCATCTAATCTATGTCTATTTATAATGGTTTTCCATAGAGGAAATTGGGAAGTAATGTTTGAAAGTACTAATTGGAAAATGTCATTCCAAATCAGAAAAATGGAATGGTTGGAATTATAAATGAGAATTTGATTTATATGATGTCATAATTGGAATAATATTTTAATGTCAATGGAATCCATTTTTGATAAAAACCACATTGACCATAGTGGAACATGTCTATAGTAGTTTATTTCATAAAATACCACTATTCTATATTAATTGGTATGTTAATGGAGTTAGAATCTGAGAGACAGATTAAAGTTTTAAATAATATTAAAATTACTGAGTTTTTTGGAGAATTAATATTTTATTATTTTTTATTATAGCATTTTAGGTGAATATATTCAATGTTTGTTAATGGTAAATAATTCCTATTAAGAAGAAGATATTTATTCTTTTGAATGAGAAAATTTTAATAATAATCTCATGAGAAATATTTTCCTATGGTTGTTTGACTAAGTATAAGAATGTAATTATTGTGGTTGTGGGAAATAGAGTAAGATTTATTGATTTCATATGACGTAAACCATACACTTTTGTATTGGTAAGAATCAAATTTTATCTAATATTTTCATTGAAAATTAATCAGTTTTACTCAATATTAAATACAATCTATTTAATGAATTTGACTTATAATGAATGTAAAATTTATTTCATACTTGATCAATGTATCCAATATGGTTAAATTGGTTTTTACAATGATTGTGTGTTCTATGAAAAAAAAAATCGGAAAATGGGTCAATGTGGTTGGCAATGGAGAAGAAACCCTCAAGGGAAATCGATAGGGAGAAATCTATTTTCCATCATTTAATATGTATTGAAAAAATGCCCTAGGAAATTTTTTTATGAAATATTTATAATGTAATTATTTAGGAATTTCGCTCATGATAACAAAGAAAATGCTAATAATAATGATATGGAAAATAATAAAAAACATATATAATTTTTTTAATAATAATAATATTGATGACTATAAAAGATCTTTTCTGTATATAACTATAATGGATAATATTCATAAAGATCAGAATAATGATATTTAGTCGAATCCTTTTTGGAAAATTTAGTATATGTTATACCATTTAGTGATATTGTCTTGGGTATATTACATTTCCATTTAGTTTTAAAAAAGTGTTTTTTAATTTATAATCAATACATTATTTCATTTCTAAGATAATTTCAAGTAAAATTTATGTTTAACCTCATGAAATGATTATAGAAATAATGGAAATAATATATAGTGGTAGTATAAAATAAAAAATAAATTAATATAATATTTTTTCTGGTGGAATGGTTTAATAATAAAACCTCATGGTACATACCCTGGAAGTGATTAATGTCATTATAGGTATGTATTTGATTTATTATTTTCATGATAAGATAGTTTAATGAGTTAAAGATATATTTTGGAATTATTTAAAATTTTCATGCATTAATAAATGTATATACTAGTTTTCATATCATAAATATAGAAAATTTGTTAATGATAATAATGAATTTTATCTTTCACATGGTTTTAAGAAGATGGAAATTGTTCAAATTAGTTATTATCTTATAGTAAAATAATAACTTCATACATTTTCTAATGAATTTATGGTTTTATGAAGAAATATGATATTGGATTTACTATTTTTATAGTGCCTTATGTTAATACAATAACATAAAATATTTATCTAATGGCTCATGTAGAAATATATTAATTTAAATGGAAGTTACAATAGATTTTAGATGTAAGACTAATTCTACCTAGCACATCAATAGTTGGGACTCATGTTCTTTTTTATATAAAGGAAAATGGTTCCATGATGCCTTGAATTGATTATATTTAATTTAATAAAATCCCTATTAAGAATATGCATATTTTTCCTCACATAGAAGTGTCATTTGATCAAATACTATGAGATCATTTTTTTAAGTTTCAATTCAGATCTTGGTCACATCAACTAATTGTATTGGGGGATGACATTCCAAATATTTTAATTGGGAATAGGGATAGGAATTATGAGTTTTATATTATGTTATTTGGGATAATAAATGCTCAAAATAAATTTATTGACCATATAAATAATGATTTCCATGAGTTCATATATAATTTTTCTGTTTTTTATATCAATCAAATCATGATATTGATGTTATATTTAATAGTATAAAGTTTTTTATTTTTTCTACAAATAATAAAATAAAATAAGTTAAATGGAAATATAATTAAAATTAAATTTTTGTTGAATCATATTTACTTACTTTAACATTCTTCAAATAAAGAAGGAATAAATATGTATTCGTCTATAGATAACTTGGTTAACGAGTTACCAAGACCTACATATTTCAAAAAAAATATTTTGTTATATTAAGGCGTTACCAAATACATTTTTATGAATGAACTTCTCAATACTCTATCCCATTGACAAAGATAACTCAAAAAAGTGAAAACTCAACTAGATAAAAGAATATAATGAATGTTTCCTGGTATTGAAAAGTAGAATTTTGAATACAGTAATTTATTCCACGTAATATTGAAATAGTGTGTCTATTATCTATAATGTTACCTTTTTTGGGACATGGTATTTCATTACTGTAGAATTATTAGGTAATTTATTATGTGTTATGAAAATTGAAACCTTGTGATCTAAATTATCATACACATGACCTAAAATTGGAGTACATGGTGTTATCTTAAAAAATATAATGATCTCATTTTTATGGAATAAATTTAAATATATAATGGTCATAACAGTTTAAACTATATATAAAAATAAAATAATTAAACATAATATAGAAAAAATGGGTGGAACTGATTATGGTTTTAAATCAATATTTCATTAGAATTTTGTAACTAAAAACAAAGTACAAACTGATTTAATTTTAAATATTATCGTAAAATAAATTTTTCTATGAATAAATTATAACCCATTGGTCAAATATTTAGTGGATTTTTTTATAAATTATCATCATATAAAATGACTTGTGTTATTATCTAGAAGTGATATAATCACTATTAGACAGTTTTATGAATTCTTTGATGGAGGATAATAATATAAAAAAAATTATAATTTTTCAGAAAAAATAAGTTTCCTAAATTTAACATTAATAAAGAAGGTTTTTTGAGATTCATAAAAAAAATTTGTGTGAATTTTTTTTCCATGTTGAATAAATAACTCTTGAGTGAACATCATAACTCTACATAATATTATCATTCAGAAAGTAAAAACATTTAAAGATGCCAATGGGTCATTTTTTATTAGATGGAATGAAAATTGATATTCCCTAGTTTAGCATAATTTTTTTTGTTTTCAATAGGTAAAAATGGAATGAGGATTATTAAATAGTATAATTCATCATCTTTCCATGTCAAAAAATGAATTGGTATAATATATCCAATGATTTCATGGTTTTACTACCAATTATATTGTTAGGTAATATAATGATTTGAGTAATTTTTGATCATTTCAAAAAAATATACACATTTGCATCCCATTCTGGATATTATATATTTAGATCATCTTTCTACACTTCATGTTAGAGATACAGTTTGATAGTATATATTATCTCTTTCTAATTTAACTTATGATGATCCCTAATTTACCTCCAATCATTATGAAAACCATCAACAATCATTCGGTGTTAAATAAATTATGATATAGAATTTCATCATCAATTTGAATGATAGTAAGAGAAATTGATTCTCACAATGGAGTTTATTGATCAATCTTGTTCATTGGATAACTAGGGATTTTTGGATAAACATATTACACTAGTTTAATTTTCTTATAATAACTATTTTTATTCTATTATATATATGAAACATTTTCTGTAATTATTTTGAATGTGGTTTCATTGTACATATTTTTTGGAAGAAGTTGGTGAAAGATCGTTTTTGGAAGAATAATTTGTAGAATGGAGAGTTGGGAATGTTATAGTAATTCTGTAGAATATTAATGAATCTAATATTAAGAAAAAAGTTTACATATAACTTTGGAATATGATTATTCACTAGATTTGTTTTAAAAAACAAAATTACTGAACAAGGTAAACTTATTCTAACTAAATTTAGTTTTATTAAATATATTTTTTTGTTAAAAATTTTAATTTATAATATATATAATAGGAATTTAATAAAAAAATATCATTTTTGATATCACTATTTCAAAATTATCTTCGAGTTAAATATTTGTAAATCTTATAATAAATCTGATAGTTTTGGTGAATATTAGATAATGGTGATTTTCTTGAAAATTTTATTTCATTATCATGTTTTATGAAATTAACTTTCCATTATATAATAGTTTTATAATTCAATTATTTTCATTAAATTATACACAATTCAATTACTATATTTTTTTATCAAAATTATACATTAAATTGGTATAAAGACATTTTTCTTCAGAAAAAAATTGATTCGAAACACTTTTTCCTATCATGTTATTTATTATAATTTTATATGTGATTATTAACACAGTTTGAGATTAAAATTTAATGTATTATTTAATATTTATAATTATTATTTTCATATTTGGTAAATATTTCAACATCATTTTTTCATTATGAATAGTAATATTATCAAAAAAATATGTTCCCACAGTAAGAGTTAAAATAGTTTAAAATGTTAAAACTGAAATATTAACTATAAAAATTACTTCCAACATATCAAAATAAAATTATATAGTATTATTTTTAACCTATCAAATATTCTCTTCAATTAATACTTTTTTTTAAGAAATCAGATCTTTGTTTCAGGTATGTTTTTCTTTTTTGGTCGTTTTTTAGAAAAGAAGAAAAACCAGAAATTTTCAAAGTACACACTGTGTACATTATAAGTACATGTCGTGTACCTTGTTTCCATGTTATCCTGTGTGCTGGGCGTGTCGGGGCCACACACACGGTGTGTAGGTTTGATGTGGAGGGCCGCTTAAAGTAGAGTATGGAAAGGCCAAGTACACGACGTGTACACTAGAATTACACGCCGTGTACTTTTTTTCATTAAATGGACCAGGGTCATGCCTTATCGACAGAAAAACATTTTTCTCTAGGTTCTTCGACCGGGAGCATCCATATGGCTGTGAACATTCCCTGTGCCCTCGAGCCTCCGTCTGTTTTCCAAATCTACCGTTGTCGATTGCGTTGGAACTGCAACAGTGAGTTCTTCATTCTTCTTGAGTTTCATTCCATGTTTTTTCCTCTTTCTCAAGATATTGCGGGTTGAGAATTTTGGACGATTTATCATATCATCGCCATTCTATGGAGAATCAAAACTCATGTTTCAAGTATATTGATCTCCTTGCACCAACGTAGGTGGTTTCTGCCTTATCTTTTGATTTCATTGAGTTTTATATGAAAATTTCCACCAATACCCATGAACGGGGTATTGCGTGTTTACTTTTTTTCCCCTGTTATTTTCTTGCCTTATCTGTATTCTTGTGTAGAGGTAATTTGGTCATGTTTGAGGATAATTTCTATGCTTGGACGTTTTTACCATGCCTTTTTCATGTTAGGACCTTTGGTTTTTGTTAGCATTTGGTCGTTATACCTGTTTTCCATGCCTTCTTACCGTTGGATGGAATGATATTCTTGACATGCTTGTTGTTCTGTAGAATGCCTAGCCAAATAGATATATTGGTGTACTTTGTCCTTATAGCATTATTTTGCACTGACTGTCGTAGGACTTTGAGAACCTGGTGATATCTAATATAAGGGATTGACCGTGTTAGCTTCCCAGAGAGTCTTGGATATTATAGACTACAGGAGGGTAGACCGAGTGTTCTTACTCAGAGAGTCTTGGTTATTATAGACTACAGGTGATAGAATGAGTGAGCTTCAAAGCGACTCTTGGATATTATAGACTACAGGAGGGTAGACCGATTGAGCTTCCTCAGAGAGTCTTTACTTGTGTGAATTTCCATAAACCATTCCATGATAGAGGAGTAATTGAACGACCAAGCTTCCTCAAAGATTCTATGATAGACCTGAGAATATAAGAGGAATTGACCGAGTGAGCTTCCTTAGAGAGTCTCTAGAACCTGGGGCTATAAGAGGGTTAGATAGCATGATCATCCTCAGAGAGTCCCAAACAACCCTAGAATATAAGTGGAATTGACCGAGTGAGCTTCTCTAGAGAGTCTTATAATTTTGTATGACCAAACCAGAGGGGTTAGGCTGAGTGCACTGCCTAGAGGGTTATTGGTACTTCTTGGATAGGATCAGAGGGGATGGATACGAGTACTTCCCAGAGGGGTTCCTATTGTGGTTAGTTATTTGTTTCACTGTTGCTTGTTGTTCTGTGGTTTGATTACTATGGTATATCATCATGTTACTGATTGCTGATTACTTCATACTATTTATTGTTACTATTTACGGCTTACTGTACTATTACCTGCCATGTGCTCACTGGCTGTTAAGAACAAATCTTCGGATGGTTTCCTATAGGGGTTTAGTCTCACACCCTGTTTGGGTGATTCTTTTTTGCCCAAACAGACTATGTTGCTGCAGGTATAGACTAGGTAAAGTGCTCTTAGACTTCTGGTACTTGATTGCCTTGGAGCAGGAGAGCATCGGACCAAACATAGGCTTGAGATGCTGAGGAGTTGTTTATCATTTCTTTTGTACTTGTTTTGGTAATGTTTGTATTTCTAGTATTGTGACCTGTTTGGCTGTTTTCCTAAATATGTATCATGCATAATTTCATATATACATATGTGCTCCATTAGGTTATTCTTTTAGTCTTCAACTGTTTACTTGTGCATTGTTGTTGGATATTTACTACTTTAGCTATTGCATGTTTTGTTTACATCCATTGTGTACTCTGCCAATGAGGGCATAGTTTCCCGATTATCCCATCCAAGGCCCTCGATGCTAGTCGGTAGCCTCTGGAGTTTGGGGAAATGTGCTTGAGGCCATGTGACCAACTGGGTACCGGGCACCTCTGGATGGCTTCCAGAACCGGGATGTTACAAAGTGGTATCAGAGGGATTCTTTTCTCTTGATTTACTATTTGGAGCCTTTATCCAGGGATAAGATAGATTCGGTACATGGAAAAAATTTGTGTCCAGGAGTAGCTAACTCGTGTAGAGGGAAAAGTTAATCTACCTCGTTATTACAGTTTTCTGGTTTGAGATTTTACGGTTGATATGATTTCACCTAGAGTGATACACATGACTTGTGTTGTTATTGTTGTGCTAGTGTGGTTCTATTTTTTTCACAACTCGATTAGATGAGGGTATGAAATCTCATTCATCATATAGAAACTTGTTAGATATCACATGCCATACATTCTTTCCATGCCATATATGGTGCATTAGAGATTTCATGTTGTTGTGATAGATTTTGTGTAGATTATGCATGATGATTTGATAGATTCTTTGATAGAATCCCTACAGTTTGATAGAGAATCTATTCGTTTTGTACTTTTCTTAAATGGATACCAAACATTGGTTCATGAGGTGTTATGGGCCCTCATGAACCGGAATTTGGTGGATCATTGTCTGGTTGACGTGTTTCCTTTGTATATGATATGTAGGAGATGCCAAGCTTTGCTTCGTAGGGAGTATGGGCCCTCCCAGATCAGAATTTGGCACCTTCATGTCTGTTTTACAGTGTTTTCTAAGCTTCAGTGCAGTTTCTGAGCTACTTCCGGGAAAACCCAGAATACACGGCATGTACTTGACTACATGTTGTGTAGTTTTAAACCTTGTCACTGACTGTGTGAGCAGAAAAATGGTGTGATGAAAAAGTTTTCAGAGACCCACCATGTACAGTCATTGCACGCCGTGTGATAGTGAGCCATGTCCCCAGCCGTGTCACTAACAACATGGGTCAGGGAAGCTCGTGTAGTACACATCGTGTTGGGTACAAACATGCCATGTAGTCTTGCTTTAGGTACCCGGCCATGTCACGAACATCATGGGATGGTGTTATCTCTCCTATACACGCCGTGTTTGTTCGGAACACACCGTGTAAGGGTCAGCAGTGTAGTCGGCCATGTAACTAACAACACTGGTTGTCGAAACCTTATCTAGTACACGCCATGACCTTAGTGAAATTTCTGTGTAGTCTAAGGCTTAGAGTACCATGTGATATAGCCGTGTAAGGAGACTCGAGTAGGGGAATGGAGTTGAATTTCACGCCGTGTTTGGGGGAAACATGTCATGTAGTATAGGGGGTTACACGACCAAAGGTTGCAGAAGTACACGCCCATGTGAATGGCCTTAAGGAGCATGCCATGTAGCTGTTATACACGTTGTGTAGTAACGTTTGTTTTTTAATCTTGATTGTTTCTTCCTCCTATTCTCATTTTGTAATCTGGTGTTCTCTGTCCTTGATAATCCAGATCTAAGGTGTGAATTTGATCTTTTAGAGCTATGCCTCCGAGATATCCTATGGTCGTACGTCATCTGCCAAGTGGTGAGAAGAACTAGATATGTCTGATCACAGACCTCTTACAGATCCTCCTGTTGTACCAGCCTTGGCACCAGGTGTTATACCCGTTGCAAGAGCCGATGCGCAATTCAGGGAGGACTTCCTTAGGATGATGAAGACCTTTCAGGGAGGACCAACTCCTGCCCCGTCGATGGATGAGTTGACATGGAGTTTCCAGTAGTAGAATCCTCCTAATTTCTCAGGGGATGGAAGACCCCAGGCTTCAGAGTCATGGCTAGAGGCCACACTGACGATCATCGAGCATCTGGAGATACCTCCAGAGAAAAGGGAAAAGCTGGCTACTTATATGCTCTGAGACACCGCCAAAAGGTGGTGGTAGGTTATCTCATAGTCAGGGAACCAACATAGTATGACATGGGATGAGTTTCAAAGTATATTCTACAATTACTTCTGTCCAAAGACCTTGAGGGCCGACTGAGCCTGGGAGTTTATGGGTCTCAAGAAGGGTACTCTTTCTGTTATGGAGTACTCGTCTCATTTCCCCAAGCTTTAGTGCTTCACGCCGATTCCAGGAGGCGATGAGTTGTTCCTTGCACAGAATTTCGATGATGGTGTGACGCATGAAATCCGCTAACAGGTGAACATATTCATGTAGACATTGATATCATCTATTTTCAACCAGGTACTAGTCACATAGTGCAATCTGAGAGATGCTGGAGCAGTGAGCCAGGGTGGTTCGACATCCAGAGTCATTGTTCCTCCTACTGATTGCAGGAAGCACAGCAGGGAGTCTGTTCGAGGAGATCAGGGTATGCGGAGTGTATCTTCAGGAAGCCAGGTTTTATGCTACCATTGTGGTAGGAGCGGGCATACTAGGCCTCAGTCTCAGAGAGACCCGATGGAGTGTTGTTCTTGCAGAAGTATGGGCCATCTTCAGAGTTTTTGTTAGATATTCTCACATACAGATGGTGGTAGGGGTTCAACTATAACCCCACCTATAGAAGATGTATCGCCAGTTTCTCACCAGTCTGGGAACTGGAGTTCTTCTGCCCATTAGGGCCAAGGAGGAGGTCACAGCTGTGGTGGTCAGTCACCAGGTTACCATCGAAAATAGAGTGGATCAGCTTAGAGTGGTCAGCCAAGGGCGCATGGCCGATGTACATGCCATACATTTGCCTTCGAGCAGACCCATCAGGAGTAGGATTCCGACCCTTCTACTTTTCATGGTTCGATCTTAGTAGCCTCAGTTTTATCTTCAACTCTTTTCGATACTGGTGCTTCGCATAGCTTTATCTTTGTTGCTGTTGTGGGGAGCCTTGGGCTCTGTATCATTTCGTCTACCGACAAGTTGACTCTTGATACACCGTTGGGAACAAGTACATCTAGAGTACGTCATTACAGAGAATTACCTCTTGAGGTTGCAGGGTTACAATTCTTATGGTACCTCTATGTCCTCGAGATGACATGCAATGATGTCATTCTCGGCGAGGACAGGTTTGTTCACTTACAGGCAGTCTTCAATTTCTATTGCAGTAGGGCGTGTTTCATATCACCAGAGGGCAGATCGTTTCTCCATAGAGGTGATTGGGTTGTCCAGGCGGGTAGATATGGACCCGAGCATCATGGGTTAGGAGGAGTTACAGCCCAGATTTCCAGTCTTTATCTGGATGACCAGGGGACTTCACAGTTAGAATTTCCTCCAGTGGTGGATTGTTTCAGGGATGTCTTTCTAGAGTCCTTTTTAGGTTTGACTCCAGAGTGTGAGGTATACTTTTCTATTAATCTCATGCCAGGAGTGGTACCGGTGCCCATTCCACCTTATAGGAAGGATGGCTACACCTGAGTTTCAAGAGCTCAAAAAGAAGTTGGAGGAGTTGCAGGCCAAGGGTTCCATCCGACCCAGTACTTCTCCTTGGGGTTCGCCTGTCCTTGTTGCGAATAATGTAGATGGAACCCTTCGGCTTTCTGTGGATTATCAGATGTTGAACTAGTTGACGGTCAAGAACCGATATCCCTTTCCAAGGATCGATGACCTCTTTGATTCTCATTGAGGAGCCCGAGTGTTCTCGACGATTGACTTTAGATCCGGCTATCATCAGTTGCACTTTATACCATTAGATATACCTCTAACAGCCTTCAGGAGCAGGTATGGTCTATATGAGTATATGGTTATGCGGTTCGGTGTCACAAATGCACCAGCAGTTTTCATGGCTCTGATGAACCGAGTGTTCTATCCATACATGGATTCCTTCTTCGTGGTCTTCGTGGACGATATCTTTGTGTACTCTCACACTCGACACGACCATGCTACCCATCTTGTTATCATTTTGAGTACACTGAGAGAGAGCTGGTTATATTCTAAGCTCTCGAAGTGCCTCTTTTGGATGGATTAGATTCACTTCTTGGGTCATGTTATCGCAGAGACACGAGTTTCAGTAGACCTAGAGATGGTGAGAGCTGTAGCATCCTGGGAGAAGCTGAAGAATGTCTTTATGGTGTAGAGTTTCATTGTGCTGGCTGGATACTACATGAGTTTCACACAGGGCTTTTCACGCCT
The DNA here is from genome assembly GCA_963277665.1 of Viscum album. Taxonomy (NCBI): domain Eukaryota; kingdom Viridiplantae; phylum Streptophyta; class Magnoliopsida; order Santalales; family Viscaceae; genus Viscum; species Viscum album. The sequence goes on along the minus strand of OY728122.1, from coordinate 1,035,192,710 downwards.
TAGAACACCATTGATAGGTCTGATCAAGAAAGGGACGAAGTTCTTATGGTCATATTCTTGTGAGTCAGCCTTTCTGGAACTGAAAGTGAGGTTGATTTCAGCATCTATAATAGTCTAGCCAGAGCTAGGAAATAAATATACAGTCTACTGTGATACATTAGGTATTAGACTGGAAGCTATGCTTATGCAGGGAGACGGAGTTGTTGCATACGGGTCTCAGCAGTGGAGGCCACATGAGAGGAACTACCTGACACACGATCTGGAGTTGGCAGCTGTTGTTTATGCCTTACGCTGTTGGAGACACTATCTTTTGGGAGAGCACTTTGCAGTTTTTACAGACCACAAGAGTCTCAAATACATCTTCACTCAGCGGGACCTGAATCTGAGACAACACAGGTGGGTTGAGTATCTTCACTCCTTCGACTTTGAGCGTTCCTTTATTCCAGGGAAGGTCAATGCATTTTCTGATGCACTAAGTAGGAGAACTAATATACAGGCAGTTTAGGAGGCTAGAAGTGAGTGGAAGCTTATGAATATGTTCTTTGAGATGCATTTGGAGGTGCATGAAAAATAGGGACATACTTTTCTATTTTTTGTAGCTATTAACTCTACACTTCTTGATCGGGTACGGATGAGGCAGCTATCAGACTCAAAAGGCCTAGTCCTGTGGGAGAGTGTGTTTTGAGAGGACCCTCCTCCTAGATGGATAGTGGGAGAGGATGGGATTTTTCATTTCCAGGGACGCACATGGGTGACCTTAAACATATGTGAGGAGCTGATGGGGGATTTTCATTCCTTTGTTTGGGAATTTCATCCTGGCGTTATCAAGATGTATCGGGATCTGCACCGCTAGTACTGGTGGCCAAGTATGAAGAGAGATGTTGCTGGTTTGTTTATGAGATGTTCTATTTATCACCTCATGAAATTAGAGCATCAGCGACCTAAAGGTCTTCAACTACAGTTACCCATTGTCGATTGGAAATGGAATGATGTCGCGATGGACTGCGTGACCGGGTTGCCGAGGTCACCTCGAGGGAATGATGTTTTTCGGGTATTCATTGACAGACATACAAATGTTTCTCATTTCTTGCTGATCAAGGAGACCTTCAGTGTTGATGAGCTGGGACGGTTGTACATCCGAGAGATTTTACGTGTGCATGGAGTTCCACACACCGTTTGTTTCAGACAGGGATGTGTGTTTTACATCGCGGATCTGGCAGGGGCTTCAAAAGGAATTGGGTACACATGTACTTTTGAGTACATCATACCATCCCCAGATAGATGGCCAGTCTGAGTGTACAATCCAGGTGATTGAGCATATGCTCCAAGATTACATTATAGACTTTGGCGGTTCTTGGGAGAAGCATGTTCCTCTTGTGGAGTTTTCCTATAACAACAGTTTTCAGGAGACTATTCAGATGGAACCTTACGAGGCGTTGTACGGTAGTCCATGGAAATCACCTTTATGCTGGATGGAGGCCAGAGAGGCAGCTTTTCTGGGTCCTCGTCCTGTTCATGAGACCTCAGAATAGATAGAGTTGATTCGGAATAGGATGGCAACAATGAAGTCTCGACAGAAATCTTATGCTGGTCAGCGGAGACGACCTCTAGAGTTTGAAGTTGGGGATTAGGTTTTCCTGCGTATCGCACTAAGGTTGGGACACAAGAGGATCCGGGGATAGGGTAAGCTTTCATTGTGGTACGTCAGGACATTTAAGGTGTTGGAGAGAGTTGGGCCAGTTTCCTAATGGTTGTAGTTACCTCAAAGGTACCAGGATATGCACGACATCTTCCATGTCTCTTAGCTCCGACATTACATTTCAGACCCATCTCATGTCTTTTAACCCGAGGAGGTTGAGCTCAAAGCGGATGCATCATTTCAGGAACATTCTATCCGGATTGTCGATCGCAGTACGACGGTTCTCCTTGGTCAGTTTGTTCCTCTGGTACAGGTTCTATGGTAGCGTGGGTGAGTACAGGACGACACCAGGGAGAGGGAGGCCGATGTGCGATCATAGTAGCCAAAGCTGTTTGGGGTTTATTCTTCTATGCCTCGCTACGGAAATTCATGGATGAATTTCATTAAGGGGGGAAGTTTTTAATAACTTGGATCATCTTTTCAGGTACGTTATTCTTTTTTGGTCGTTTTTTGAGAAAAGAGGAAAAACTGGAAATTTTCAAAGTACATGCCGGGTACCTTGTTTCCACGCAAGGCCATGCGCTGGACATGTCCGGGCCACACACACAATGTGTAGGGGCGATGTGGAGGGCCACTTAAATAAGAGTACAGAAAGGCCATGTACACATCGTGTGACCTATAACTACATGCCATGTACTTTTTTTTCATTAAACGGACTGGGGTCACGACTTACTGACAGAAACACTTTCTTCTCCAGGTTCTTCGACTGGGAGCATTCATATGGCTACAAACATTCCACGATCCCCTAAGACACCGTATGTTATCTGAATCAACTATCTTCAATTACATTGGAACCGCAGTGGTGAGTTCTTCCTTCTTCTTGAGTTTCATTCCATGTTTTTTCCTCTTTCTCATGATATCCGGGGATGAGAGTTTTGGACGTTTTCTCATATCTTCACTGTTATAAGTAGAATCAAGCCTCGTGGTTCATGTATATTGATCTCCTAGAACCATGGTACCTGCTTTTTCCCTATCTTTCTAAGTCTTTGAGTTTTATGTGAAAATTTCCACCAATACCCATGAATGTGGTAATGCGTGTTTACCGGTTTTTCCCTGTTGTTTTCCTGCCATTCCTGTATTCTTGTGTAGAGGTAATTTGGTAATGTTTGAGGATAATTTATTTTCTTGGATGTGTTCTCCATGCCTTGTTTTTGTTATGATGTTTGGGTTTTGTTAGCCTTTGGCTGCTAAACCTGTTTTCCATTCCTTGGGACCATAGGATGGAATGATATTCTTGACATTCTTGTTGTTCTATAGAATGGTTAGCTATGTAGCTCGATATGTGTACTTTGGCCATATAGCTTTATCATGCACTGACTAGCACGGGACTATGAGAACCTGGTGCAATATACTAAAAGGGATAGACCGAGTGAGCTTCCCATAGAGTCTTGGGTATTCTACACTACTGGAGGGTAGACTGAGTGAGCTTCCTCAGAGATCCTTAGATATTATAGACTATAGGGGATAGACTGAGTGAGCTTCCCAGATAGTCTTGGATATTATAGACTACAGGAGGGTAGATAGAGTGAGCTTCCTCAGAGTGTGTTTACTTGTGTGAATTTCCTTAAACCATTCCAGGCTAGAGGAGGAATTGACCGAGCGAGCTTCCTTAGAGAGTCTGTGATAGACATGAGACTATAGGAGAAATTGACCGAGTGAGCTTCCTCAGAGAGTTTCTAGACCCTGGGTCTATTAGAGGCTTAGACCGCGTGATCATCCTCAGAGAGTCCCTGAATACCCTAGACTATAAGGGGAATTGACCAAGCGAGCTTCCCTAGAGAGTCATATAATTTAGTATGACCAAACCAGAGGGGTTAGGCTGAGTGAACTGCCCATAGGGTTATTGGTACTTCTTGTATAGGACCATAGGGGTTGGCTTCGAGTACTTCCAAGAGGGGTTCCTGTTGTGGTCTGTTGTTTGCTTCACTGCTGCTTGTTGTTCTGTAGTTTGATTACTGTGGTATATAATCTTCTACTATTTTTTGATTACTGCATGTTGTTTACTGTTACGATTTACTGCTTACTGTAATATTACCTATCATATGATCACTGACTGTTAGGAACAAATATTTGGGTGGTTTCCAACTAGGATTTAGTCTCACACCCTATTTAGGTCATGCTTTTGGGAACAAGAAGACTATGTTGTTGCAGGTATAGACAAGGGAAAGTTCCCTTCGACTTCTGGTAATTGATTTACTTGGCGCAAGAGAGCATTGGACCAAGATCAGGCTTGCGATGCTGAGGACCTGTTTATCTTTCCTTTTGTATATTTTTGTACTGTTTGTATTTCCAACATTGTGACCTCTTTGTCTATTTTCCTAGATATGTATCATGCACCATTTCATAAATACATATCTTCTCTAGTGGGTTATTGTTTTAGTCTCCCGCTGTATACATGTGCATTTTTGTTGAATATTTACTACTTCTTCTATTTCATGTTTTGTTTACATCCGCTGTGTACTCTGCCAATGAGGGCATAGTTTCCCCATTATCACACCCAAGGCCCTCGTAGCTAGTCCAAATCCTCTGGTGTTTGGGGAAATGTGCTTGAGTCCATGTGACCAACCGGGTATGGGGCTCCTCTGGCTGGCTTCCGGAACCGGGACATAACTTTTTTTCATCGACTTATCTTTAGTAACACAATAACATATTTTATTCTTTTGAAAACATCCAATAGTTTCCCCTCCATCACTAATAAAAGGAAACAACCTATCCTATATTATACACACATCAACAGCAAATTATCAATCTAGTACCTACTAAAATAATTTACTGAAACCACTCCCCACATTTTAGTGTTTATAGATTGATAAATATCTATCCTATTAAATATTTAGGTAAAATCCTAAGAAGTATTTCGGAAGAAGAGTTATAGTTCTCAAGAATATTTTTTCTTTTTATTCCTTGTTATACCTCCTTTAAAAATCCAATATCCATAATCATATTATAAAATTAGTATATCCAATATAATTAAATTTCATTATTTTGTTCGTATAATGCTTTTTCATTTTCTTATTCATCAATTGGGAAATGATAACATCTTTCATGTGTATGTGTGTACAACTGCCACATGAGATAATGTATTTAATTTTTTATCACTAACTCTTAGTGATTTCAAAAATAATTGAACTAAAATAATGAAAATATGTCATATATGACATAAGATTAATTCTGGCAGAGTAACAAAATATTATAACTGTTTCATTACCATTTCATTAAAAATAAAATCATCACTATGTCATATATTCAGCCTATCACCTCTGAAACTAATGTATTTTATTTTTCATCACCACATAATTTAATTATATATATATATATATATATATATATTATTTTATATTATATTATATGAAATAATATTATATTTATTATATATTAATAATTATACAAGGATAAAATAATACTTATACTCTTTCTTATAATTTGTTTAAAAATTGAAACGCCACCCATGAGTTTGTTCAGACTACCATCTTCATATTTTAACATAATTAATTTCTCAAAATAAACATACATTTTTGGTTTTAGGATAATAATTACTAAATGTAAATTATTATTAAAAATTATTAATATTGCATAAATTATATAATCTGGATCAACTAGACCATAGGCAACCTATCAATGTCATTTTGGGCTTATAAACCAAACAAAATCAAAATATCATAATTATACATAATAAGTTTAGTGATTATGTATGTAATTGTAATAAGTGAAATAAAATTAATAATAAAATATCAATGAAAATTAAAAACTTTATTAATTAAATAAATAATTAAGAAAAATTTATTATTTAGCAAGGTAAAAAACAAATGTGTCAAGTCAGACTTGACCTATGAGAAATAATACCTAAAAAATTGTTTTCATATTATTTGATGATTTATTTATAATATTTTCCCCTGTGTACATATTATTTAGTGGATGTGTAAATATTTAATTAAATGAAATTAAAATTTCATTTTACCCCTCATTTTAGATTATTATAAGGGTTTTATAAAGGAATCGTTTTCTGTATTTCATACAAAAATATTGAATTTCATTATAAATAATATCAATTATATCGTCCACTATAAAACCCAAAACATGGAATGAAAACCTAAGTAAACATGCAGTCCAAGTGACTATACCCATGTATCAATCCCTCACCCCCACAAATAAACACAAATATATGTTTTTTAATCTATATAGAATCAATAAAATTTCCCACCCCCATCGCAGTTGGTTTATGTTTTGGTTCTTTTATAGGATTTCATATTTTCTTCAATGAAAACACCTTATTTCTATTGATTTGGTTATTTTAGTTTTGAAAATTTGGTTTTAATATAAGAGATAATTTAAATGTCTGAAAATTCATTTCTCATTGGTTGAAAAGTACAATTTTCGGAGTTTGATAATGAAAATACAAGAATAAATATGGATCATGTAAGTTATGGTCCTTGGAAATTTTTTATGATGATGGGTGAGCCTAATATGTAACTATAATGTTGTAGTTAAAGATTCTGTTATCTGTTTAATTATGTTTTAAATAATAGATTAAATTATTCTATTTTCTTCGATTCTTGTAATGGTTCATGTATCATTTTGATAATGATGATATCCCAAGACACACACATGATTGTTCTATGCCTACAAAATGACTTTTCATGGAAATATTTTGATTTCAAATAGTAATTTATTGATCATTTGTTTTATGGAATTGTTGTTCCTTTTAAGGGTGAAATATATATTTTTTGGAAAGTGTTTTTATTGTATTCTCATGATTTCTTGAAAATTCCCATAATTTTTAAATTTAGTTAATATTTTTTTCATGAATCATCCAAGTGGAGGTTCTATCATGACGCCCCAGTCCAGTCTCCAACCAGATAGGGGATGGTGACTAGAACAAAGTAGGAATATCACTAACATGGGAAGCATTTTCTTTGTACCACTAGGAATGAACACACTTCAAATTCCAAAAGAAATGACGAAATTTAAAAACCATTAATTAAGAAATTCATGAATACAAATATATCCAAAAAATAGAGTACGACCTGATATAATGTTAAGAAAAACATGGAATAATAAAATTCCATCACAAATATGTATATAATATGAGTCTAACCTATAAGTAAAGGGGACTAGAAAAACTCTCTGAAAGTCAATGGAACACAAAATTGTATGTTCGATCTGGCTAAGCATGATCTGTTCCTAGTCCACCTAAGAATCCTTTAAGAGTTTGATCATTTTCACAAGAAATGACATGAATAGGAAAAGCTACTGTTGGGTGAGTATAACAATATTCTGTGGGAAACCCAGAAACCCCAAAGAAATATGACAAAGTAAGTTAGAGTTATCTCTGCATAGGTATATGTCTTAAATATTTTTAACAAAAATATATTAATATAATAAATCCAAAACAATGAGTATGGAGTTATGATACAAACATAGTATTTCATCATTATGATTTCAGTTCAAAAATTTCGTGTAGCTCTCATCTGGGAGAACACACTCTTGGGTATGATAGTTCTGATGACATCATCCAAGAGGTTCTATTCATCGGGTCTCTCCAAGAGAATGATACACATATTATTTGAAAATAATATAATAAATAGATGAAGACCATGTCTTGGTAAAAGGGTGACTCCAATAAATCAATTAGTATAAACCTTCAAAATAGAGGGTCGGCCCCACAATAGTGTTGTACATGTCAATACCAAGAACTCCATCTAGGTAATGATGATGAATTGATGGTCCCACTCTTGGCCTCTTGAGAGGGATTTCAATAAATCTGTCTTGGTAGTCTGGTTGAATGGATCATATCCTAGGAGTGTGAAATGATTCATACAAAACATCATGGAATCAATAATGGGGATGAACCCCATTGAAACATGGCCATGATATGGAGGGAATGTGAAAAAATCCATGTAGAAAGGGGTACGTGGCATGTAAAAAAGGTACACAATGTGTAACTTGACCGAAAGTACTTCCCATGTATATGGTCGCTATCATCAAATTGTTTCATGTATAAGAGTACATGTCATGTGAATGGGTTACACATTGTGTCCTTGTAGCCAAGGTCCAATAGTGTGACTTTACATGACGTCAACCTGTGTATTTGTGCATGTGTACCCATACATGGGGTCTCCTATGTATATTTTCCAGACTATGCAGTGTTGGGGAGTATATATTTTGTACTCAACCAGTGTACTCCACCTCATGTTTGTGTACTATCTAAAGTACACACCATGTTCATCCAATGAGACTACATACCAAGTAGTTTAGGTCTACATGTAGTGAGTACCTAGTTTTTCTAGAACACATCTTCTTATTCCTGATCACGTGAGTTGATCTTATTTTCATTGTTCGAGTTATTGTTTCCCCAAGAATCAATATATTCATTCCCATATTTTCATTTCATCATCAAATCGATGAGATGCTAGATTTCTATCCATTCAAAAAACTAACTAATCTAGTTTCATCATTGTACACAGAACTACATGAAATTAGAACAAAATGTTGATCTGTTTGTTTCTAGAAACATTATCACACCTCTCTCGAGTCAAATCGTTGTCGTGTATATGATATCAAATCATTACTCCATGAATTGAAGATGTAGCAATCAATTGTACAATGAAATGTCGAACTGGAGAGAAAAAAAAGAACATCACGAAGAATAGTGAATCGAGAGAGAAAAAATCCAAACAAAAGGAACAAAAATTGATCAATGTTCATGTTGATATTGGATTTATTCTTTTAGAATGACAAACTAATAATTCAACAACTAAAAAAAATTCTCCTAATAAATCCAAAAAACAACCCATCCTACATAACGAATGTTATGTGAGCCAATCTATTCATTGATTGGTCTCCAATCATCATATAATTCAAGAATGAGGAAAATAAAATCAAATTCACATTCCCTACTTTGGTTTTGTTTGATCACTAATAATGTACTATAATTGTGTCATCATTTTTGGTGAGATTTGTCAAGATCATTTTGCACCAATCATTAGTCTGAGATTTCTTTATCATCCATCAGTATGATTATCCAAAGATTCTCTATCCAATGTATTTAGAGAAATCTAGGGTTGTGAGGAAATCCTTGGATCTCTTACTAAAATCATTATTTAATGGTACACCTAAACATGTTAATGTTTTGAAATGATATAGTTTTTAAAATATTTTTATTCATTTTTGTATCTATAATGAATTTTCCCAGAACAAAATATGCTAAATAAGTTATAGTGACACCTACGGTAAAGCCTCCATTATAAAAATGATGATTTCCTTGTATTTTTTAACTATGAAACCATTTTTATTTCATTAAAAAATTAATAAAATTTTCTTTATGGAATATTTAATATTTTAACATATTTAAATCATTTGTTTCAGGAAAACTATACCTTATAATTTAATGTCATCTCAACACCTAGTCAATAAATTAATTCATATCATATTTTAATATAATACAAGAAAAATCCTAGAAATTAAATTCTCTAACACTAGGGGATTTACTTACCTAGAAATTAAAAACAACGGAATCTGAAAAAGATGTGGGTATTGAGCATGAATCATAGCTTCAATATCCAATGTGATCTCTTGAATATTCATGTGCTACCACTGGACACACTAAAGGAATCTTCCACCCATGAAGGATCTTGTCATATCGATCTTCAATCTCTATTGGGTACTCAATGATTGTCTCTCCATTCAGGATGTCTAGATCACCAAAATAAATGATGTGCGATGGATCATGCATGTAACACCTATGTAGTGACACATTGAAGATTTTGTGTACCCATTCTATATACGGGGGTAGATATAATTGATATTCACCAACTCCAAATATATGTATTATTGAGAATGGGCTGATTAACCAAAGAGTAAACATGTTTCCTTTGAAAAATCTTTGTAATCCCCATTATGTTGATACACTTATGAACACATAGTCTCCTTCCTCTAACTCTAAAGGCATTCAATTCCTATCAGCATAAGACTTCTGATGGCTCTATGTAGTCATTATCTACTCCAATATGATTAGAACCTTTTCTATAGTAGCTCAAAAAAACATTGTTCCCATGATCCCTAAAACCACTTGGTCAGTCCAGGAAAGTGGTGACCTATTGGGTCTCCCATAAAAATCCTTGAATAGTGACATCCCGATGGTAGAATGGTAGTTGTTTTTGTTCACTAACTCTATCAATGGTAGGTGATCTTCCTAAAAACTGGCCAAAGTATAACATGCAATCCTACTATAAATCCTCATGAACATGAATTGTTTTCTATGTATGGATGACAGTCTATTGGGGAAAAATATGTTATAGAGTAATTGGGTACCAAACACCACCTTTAATCCCTTTTGTAACTATGATGTAAATCAAGCAATGTGATTATAATCAATCATTTTGGAAATCCATGGAGTTGAACAATATCCTCCACATGAGGCGTCTGATTCTCTTTGTTGTACTCTACTCCCAGATAGTTGGGAATTGGTCCAAGTTGGTGAGTCTGTCAATGATCACCGAAATAGCATCATGACCCCCGAATTTACATGGTAATTCTAGCACCTAAAGTAGTTGAGCTAAACCCACATGAATATGGTGTTCAGCCTTAACTTTCTAACAATTTTTACACCGAGAGAATAAAATTGAAACTAATTTCTTCATCACTTGACACCAATAATGAATTCATTGGTCCTGATAAATCTTTTTATCACCAGGATGTACCTTCAAAGGGAATTTATTAAAATACCATATAACCACCTCTCACAACGTCACTAGTACCATCATGTTTCATCACAAAGGAGCCACATGCTCCCCAACTTTATAAAATCAATTAAGAGCATGGACTGTGCACATCTGAGCCTATAGGGTCTCACAATTAGTATCCAAGTGTTGTGCCTCCCTAAATCACTAAATGAATGGAGTGGTTACAACCATTGACTGAATATGTTCTACTCCATCTTCATTCAAAAAGAATAATAGAAAGTAGGTTAAATGTTGTGATTCCTTGTTATTTATTTATAAACAAGATCATCTACAAGGATCACCTACTACCATGTTCCCCATCTAAAGAGTATAAAAATCATATATTTCGTCATCTGAGTGGAAATACAGACATTTACAATTTTTAATGATAAGATCATTCTAATAGAATAAATACATTGGACAGTTGTGATTAGAGTGGATGATAAACTTCTTTCCCCTGAGATAATGTTGCCACATTTTTCAATATATGTCTAAAGCTGCTAGCTCAAGATCATTGGTCAAATAGTTCTTCTCGTGTGGTCTCAACTAGCATGAACCATAAGGAAACAACACATTTATATGCATCCGAACAAAACCAATCCCTATTCTAGATGCATCACATAAAACTATGTGCTCGACACCTTCATTTGGAAATCTAAAGATGGGAGAGCTCGTCAAACTCTTCCTAAACTATAGAAAATACATTATAAAACTTTTTTCCCTCATAAATAGATTCCCCTTTCGAGTCAAATCATTCATGTGTGATGAAATCATGGGGAAATCATGTATTAATCTCCAATAATATCCTTCTAACCCAAGTAATCATTTCACGTATGTCACACTCTTAGGTGGGTCTATTGTTAACAAATCCTCGTCCTTAACCAGGTCGACTTACAATTCATCCACTAAGATAACATGTCCCATAATGTGGAATTCCTGATTCCATAACTGGAACTCCAATACTTTTCGATAGTGATGGTTCTCTCAGAGTATTTCTTGAGCTATCCTCAAGTGTCTCACGTGTACCTCCTCATATTCTGATTACATAAGGAAAATTTCAATGAATGCTACCATGAGTTGTTTTATGTAAAGATGAATGATATGTTTCATGATCCCTATGAACAATTTTAGTGAATTCATCACACCAAAGGGGATCAATGTGTATTCATAGTGTCTAGAGAAAAATCGAAATGTCGTCTATGGTATATCTTCATCCCATACTTCCAACTGGTGATATCTTGACCAATGGTCAACTTTCGAGAACCACCTTCCCCTCTAAAATGATCAATGAGGTCATTGATCCTTGATAATGGTAATTTTTTCTTCACAGTCAGCTGATTCAGGTGATGGTAGTACAAAAAAAACTCATTTTACTATATTACTTTTTAGAAAACAAAACTGGGGTTGCCCATGGTGAAACATGGTGTCTCATGAATCACTTCCCCTCTATATCCTCCAACTGCATCCTCAACACAAGAATCTCGATGGATTCCATCTGATATACCGGTGAAGATATCATTTCCATCCAACGGTGTAGATCAATGAATAATTCTATCTCTTATTGGGGAGGTAAACCTAGAACATATTCAAGAAATACATCCTCAAACTCTACCACAACTACAAAAACTAGATTCTGATAATATCCACTACATTGGGGGTTAGGCTAGCCAACTAATGAGAAATAAATTTCATCCCTATACATGATTCCATCACTTTTTTCATTGTATTTATTTTCTTCAAAAAAGGAAAACTTGGTTCCATTAATGCAGACATAGTACACCCTTCTCCAAAAATAATTACTCTAGACATGAGTCATAGTTAACCAATCCATGCAATGCAGCACGTAGTATGGCCTCGATGATGTTACCAGGAGGTTCTAGAAAAAAAACCTTACTCCAAGAGTCTTGTCACACTATTGGCATATGTTCGGGATCTATGATCCTTCTCTAGTAGATGTCTCTAAGTGTAATGATCGATTTAATTGTCCAACTGTAATCTCTCCATTGCGTACAAGGTATGTGGAATGAATGGAAATTCTAGATCAAATTTTAATCATTATTATAGGTAAAATAGAAAATATACATATCATAACTTAAATAATTCTTAGAGCCCTATGGTTATAATCTTAGACCTCATGCTGTAGTCCTCTCCCAAGTCCCACAGCTCCCAGAGCCTAGCATCGATCACATGGGGGAGGTGGTGGTAACAAGTTAAAAATTCGACCACCTCCTCCTACTATCACAGCTGTTCTTCCACATCTTCGGCACTATGGATCTGCCCACTCCTATCATTGTGTCTACCATCATAGTCTTCCCATAGTCACCCCACTAGCAGTACACTAGGTCAAACAATATCGAGTGAGATATCACATGTCATCACATGAATAGAACACTCTCTCTTTAAGATTACTAGACCCACCCTATGAGACTTGAACAAATGATCATCTATATTAGCACCTAATATTGAAAAATATCACATGTATATGAACATTAGAGTGACTTCAGCTCCCTCATACCGAGGTATCTGCTACTATATTCCCACTGATGACCATCACTACTGTATCTGGTCTGCCAAGAAGATTACTCCCACCAAAGCCCGCTCAATAACCCTAGAATAAGTAAGAATTCATAGATGGATAACAATGAAATGGATGCCTATATGTAGACCTCACTTGAGGGAATAATCCCTGAATTAATGATGTTGAACCATATTAATCGAGTACCTAGAATGGTTTGTTAGAAACAATGAATAATCATCTATTGACATGCATCACTTCTAGAGATGAAGAATCTCCATAATATGCACAACAATCAATGTGAAAAGTGATAAATCCACTATGAATAATTTATCGAAAACTATCCATGAATGAGTCACCTGATCATGAGTCTAGGTAACCAAACTCTTCCATCATCCTACTAAAACATTAATAAGGATCACCTCCATTACCACCAAAAAATCTACTGGTGTACTAACTAGAAAGAAAACAAGGCTCACTACCTCTAGATAGTCCTGCCTCACCAATGGGTCATGCTACCCTCAGTACCTGAGGGGTCTATTCCACAAAAAATCGGGATGTGAGATCATCCTATGATCCACATCTTCCTAAATTGAAGTTTCCGGGTTCCGGTCTATAGGTGGAAGTATGGATGGATAAAAACATAGATGTAATACCAATGGAAATAGACAATGTATTGAACTCTTTTCACTACGAGAGTCATCCTCATGATCAAATTGAAAAATCCTATACGGTATATGTTCTACAAGAATATTATAACAAAAAATATGTACCATAGTCAATGAGTATATCAGGAGAGCTGACTTGAGAATGATATAGAAACCTCAACCCATTCTTATATGATGCATGTATCATTGTTTTACTTAAAAACTGTGTTCATATATTAAAAATTAGAAGGAAGGTTATCAGGGACTTGGAGTATAAATTTATAGTCTTCCACACCATCACTGGAGTCACTGGCCTGAAATCTTAACTCAAAACACTGGTCATGTTTTCCAGAAACCAATCACACATACACATAGTCGTAATGTAAAAGACTCCCCACTCTGATTCCACTCAGATACCACTCTATCAGGCCCCATCCTAGTGGGTCCCATGCGATGTCTCCCTAAGACTAACTCTTATAGGCTAGGGGAAGGAAACTAGCACTCAGTATGCATATCAAAAAAATTGGAGACATAAAATATGTACCTATACGCACAAAAACACAAAAACACACATCTTCAAATCAAAAAAATTATGAAAATTAAGAAACACTAAGTAACCAATGCATGTATAAAACTATATCAAACAACCAAAGTATGATACGAAGTAATGTAAATTAAAACAGGGCTAAATACAATCCCTCAACAGAGATCTCTATAACATGAGTCTAATACGTAAATAAAAGGTATTGGGACTACTTTTATGAGAAATGTAGAAACAAACCTTCATCATTCTTGTATTACTAATCGTTTTCTTATCGTGGTATTACTAGGACTCCATATAGAGGTTGATCATCTACCCAAGACATGACATGTTAAAAAAAATCGTGTTTAGGTGTGGGTATAAAAATACTCAACATCACACCCGGAAACCATGAAGAAATAAAACAATATAAGGTACTGTCTACTAAACATAGGTATATGTATAAAAAACATATAAAAAGAATATATAGATATACTCCATATAAGAAACATAGTCTATAGGTAATATAGAACAATAATATATCATACATAGGAATTCAGTTCAATGAATCCATATAGTAGTCATCCGAGAGAACACACTCATGAGTCTGAAATCACTAGACATGTTTGTCGGAGATGTGCTGGTGATCGAGAATCACCATGAAAATGATACAATGATAGTCCGAAGACAATATGGTACACATATACGGATCATATCCCGGTCCATGGGGTGATACAAACATCTCAATATGTATTACACCGCTGTGTAGAGGATTGGTACTCGACTATTGTTGGTCATGATGATTCCAAGAATTCCACCTTGGGCAATGATCTGAATAAAAGATCCCACTTTTTTCATCCCATGAAGGATTCCAAATACACTGCCCAAGAAGTCCTACTAATGGGATCATAGTCCTATTACTAAGAAATAATTTGTACCAACATTCCATTAAACAATAAACGGTGTTAACCCTAATGAATCTTCTCCATGATACATAGGACAAGAAAATCAAGCCATATAGAAATGTGTACCTAGCATGTTGTAAGATTACCTTCCATGTCCCTTGACCCCAGTTATTTCAAATTAACCCACATGTGGAATCATCTCGTGTCATGTATAAGAGTAAATGGAATGGGAATGGGTCTCATGTTGTGTCCCTCTATCCGGGGACCACCTGTGTACTCTATCCATGTGTCAATACTTGTTTCCAGCCCATGTATTTGTGATTGTGTACCAATACATTGGGTATAACTTGTATATAGTCCATGAAATTCCTTGTGGTGGAGTAAAATTATTATAGGCAACTAGTGTAATCTACCCCTTTTCTATGTACTATTTTAATTACATGCTGAGTTTATATAATGGGACTTCATGTCATGTAGTCAAGGAATACATGTTGTGTGTATCAGGTTTTTCTTGAAAATCTATTCTTCCTCCCACTCTCATCGGGTGATCCTATAGTCTCAATTAAAGGGAGAATTTCACCCCAAATCTCAAGTTATAGACATGTTTTTAAATTACATCTCCAAATCAGTGAGATTCAGTCCCTTGTTCCACTCAAAAAACAAGATCAAATCTATTATTCATTTCATACTGAAGAATGAAAAATTGGAACCAACCATTGTTTCATCCATTGTAGAAACCATCATCACAACTCTGTTAAGTCACACCGATGTTAGATCTATGATTTGGGAACATTGTATAATTATCTGAATGCAAAATGATTGATTGATCAATGAAACACCAAACTATAGGGGAAAAAAGAACATCACGAAGAAAGATAAATCGGGGTAGGAAACAAATCCCAACCAGAAGAATTAACCTAGATCAAATTTTTTTCAATATCAGTCAGTTT
Source organism: Viscum album (assembly GCA_963277665.1). Lineage (NCBI taxonomy): Eukaryota > Viridiplantae > Streptophyta > Magnoliopsida > Santalales > Viscaceae > Viscum > Viscum album. Next base: position 1,035,176,754 of record OY728122.1, on the reverse strand, counting down.
CTATCAAAACAACAACAAACAAATCAACAACCATAATGAAATAATCTTATAAATCATGAAAAGTAACCCACCCCTAATAACGATAGATCTAAGGGAAAATATTTTCATTACTTGGTCGAAATTCATCATGGAATTCAAGAATTAGGAAATGAAAATCAAAATCCCATTCCCTACCTTGATTTGGTTCGATTTTTATTAAAGAAATATCATGGAGTCGTCATTATTAATGAGATCCTCCAAGATCGATCTGCATCGATTGCCAATATGAGATATCATCATCATCTATCGGTATGATTCTCCAGAGGTTATCTCTACGACGTCTCTAGAGAATTATAGGGTTACGGGGATATGTTTGGATCTTTATAAAAAATTCTCATTTAATTATACACCTCACGGTGTCAATGTTTTGAAATAAAATAATTTTATTAAATTATTTGATTCAATAAATTTTATATGATGACGCTTCCATGATTGACTTTCACAAACCAGTGTTAGGTCGTGAATAGGGTGAAACCTCCATTATAAACTCAATAAGTTCCTCATATTTCTTATCTGGGAACCCATTTAAATGTTTTTCAACTTTTTCATGAAACCCATGTGCACATGATATTTAATATTTTAATATACTTCAACGATCTGTTCAGATCACATTAGGCCTTAGAATAAAACATTGTCTCAGTGCCTGGTCCCTAACTTAATCCATATAATATTTAAAAAAATATAAAAAGAAAAAAAATAGTCATTAAAATTTTATTATTAAGTGTTTTATGAAAACAATGGTTGTTAAATATTATTTTATGCGTATATATAATATTATTTTATATTAAATTATATTTTGTTATTGTAAAACAATCTTATTTCCGCTCATGGTTTTTAAATGGAATAATATGTTTCATTTATTTATTATATATGTCCCATATTGTGATTTTTGTGATAAACCCATGAAAATGAATTTTGTTTATATGGATTAAGGATTACTGGAAACTATGATTAAGTTAGATTAGAAATAATGAGGAATTTTAAAGAAAAGAAAATTTGATTCATTTTAAAAAGATTTATATTACTAAAAATGGACACTATGTTTAAGTTTTTAATTTTTAATGTATAGATTTTTATGTAAGAGTTATAACCCATTAATCTAAAACTAAAAACATAAAAGGTATTTTGGAATTAATGAAAAAAATTAGTTTTTGAAGATAAATTATCCGTTTAATAAGGTTGGTTCTTTATATAAACCTTATTCTACTTTCCAATAATAGAAATCTCACATATTATATAATTTAAGTGAGTGAGCTATAGTTTTCCTTTAGATAAAAACACTCACATACTCTTCTCACTCTTATACAAAAGATAAAAATTCAATTACACTATACTCTTAGTAGTTTATATATCCATGTTATTTTTTCCATTTGACATTCCTATTAGATTGAATCCAATATATTTAACAACATTGTCCACCATTATCTATCCTTATATTATCTTCTTTAGTACATCTAAAAAATATTAAAGAAACACACTTCTACATGCATTCCAACCATTATTAAGATCATCCATAAACATGGAATGTGTTAAACTAGTTTCAATTTTAGATTGATTATGCTTGAGTTTTTTACATTCACATCCCCTTCTCGAATGATTTTATTTTCTTCAACATCCTCTTGATTAACCTTTTTGAAATTAAAAAAAAATAATTCATATATACTCTGTCAATCATTGAATTTAATGATTCCAAAATAAAATTATGATATGATTCTGATGGAATGTTAACACCTGGAAATAAATTAATTCTTTACTCGACTATAATGTTCATCAATTCTCTTTGAACATGCCTTATAGTCAATACAATCTTTCTTCACATTCCCATTGAACTAAAAAATCAATCATATGGTTTTATATATAGTCTATTTAATAATTTGTATTTCCCCCTTCTATTAATTTTAATTTAAACATTTTCATTGAATGAACCATCCTCTACACTCCGCATTGAATTTGGTTCCAAAATGTCCCTTGGCTCACTTCGACATAGTCCCCTAATTCACAATGATATCATCAACCTCCATATATACTATGTAAAATGGAACACTAAAATTACATATAGTGTTATCCAATAAATCCCAAACACCAAAAGTATAATTCCTAAATTATGCGTTTTTAGACCATTTGAACCATACCCTCTGATATGACATGATTGTTTTAGAAAATCCATGAACTGAATGCTTCCTTCAATAATTTCATATGATAAAAAACGTGTGTAAACATCATGAAACATGGTGACACATAAAATTAGTGGATATGGAATTGGTAACACAAGAATAAAAAACATTGAACAAACATACAAACACAAATTTAAAAAAATTGTTGAATATAAACCCAAAAAACCGAAGTATGCACAAATGAAAAAAATAAGAGAGATTATGTTGATTAAAATTACTCCCACAATATAAGAGATGCACAATATTTTTTAATATAAATATAATAGGGACATAATTATTAAAATTATATTGAACAATGTTTACACATTTAGATATATAGAAATGTCTTCTATATTAATCATGTGCCACTACATTCAGATCATAATATATGACCACCATGTGAACAAGGACACCACCATGTCATTTTCACATGGAATTTCTAGACATTAAAATTTTAGTTAATAGTGGACACCAGTCTATTAATTATTTTATAAATTTTTTAATAATATTCAAAATCTATTGAATATTCTAGGTTATTATTTTATGTTGATATATTTTTTTTATATGAAAGTCCAATCACTTATCTTACACTTCCATCATCTGGAGACATTCACCATTATTAATGGAGACTAAATATTATTAATACTCTTATTATAGTACACTTATGTACATCTGGTTCTAAATCAGATCATTTGAAAATCACTATTTTAGAATCTACTAACACATAAATGGAAAATAGATTTAACATATAACCTAGAATCTGAGTGATCCATCAACTAATTATGACATATGATAATGTTATATAACCCATTTTCTATATATGGGTTTATTAAATGTTTATTATTTCCAATTGATTTATGTTTCGATATGGAATATTAATGAATGTTATGTTATATATATGTTTGGAATTATATAGCCCAAAAATTTATTTTCAATTATTTAATTTGTTATGAAACATGTGCGGTTAGACAATAACATTTTCTTATTATTTTTTGTAATTTATCCTCAAATTAAATTTATTATTAATTTTTTGTGCTCCATAATGTAAAAAAACCCCCACTTTGACCAAACCGGTCACAGAAGATAGTACTCTGTAATTTCCAAATTGAATTTTAAATTTCAATGTGCCGATGTCAAATGATAGGGTTTTAAATAAAACCACAGAAAAATGATGTCACACTTGGGATCAGAAAAAAATTGATTCTTGTCTGAAATATGGTATGAAATATCTTTAAATTAGATTTCCATGAAAGGAAATAAGTTGTTTCAGTAATGATGAAAGAACCAAACATAGTTGAATGAAACCAAAATAATAATTGTACATTTATTGTCTCTTAATAAATTAAATTTGATATGAAAAGTCAACCCATTGAATAAAATGATAAATCCAAAAATAATTTTTAGGCTGGTGAGGATGATGCATAAGAAACCTATAATAAAACATCACCAAATGATCCCAAAACTGGTCTACATGAGCCATCTCTCTTTGACCGATACTCACCACTAATCATTTTCCATTAAAGGTGATAAAAGTGTCAAGAAGAACCATTATAGGATATTGATACCTCCACATTACCCTATTTAGAAATTTCCATGTCTATATACACCATACATATATGTATTATTTTGGAAAAATACTATAAGGATACCGTGAAGAATATATATAATATCCTTCTAAGAAAATTAGTTATTTTTTAGAAATTTCATTTTATAAATATTTTTTTCATATAACTTGAATATTTTAAAAAAAATTCACAAAATCGTTTCATTTTATAAATATGTCACAATTTATACAATAAACTTGAACAAGGGAATCATGAAATTTAAGCATGAGAAATAAGGCATAAATATCCTCAAAAATTCCAAATTAAGGAAGAAAAACAAAAGTACTACCATATATTATGAAATAATAACACATACAACATTGGATAATGCCTATAGGTTTAAAGGTATCATTGAGTTTCTCATAGAACATTATCAAAATTAAACAAACCGAAAAACACAATTGAAAATTTATCTCATGGAATCATTCAAATTTAATCCTGGCTAGTGTAGAAACTATATTAGATTAGCACTCATCTATTTTACCTAATACTTACCTATGGTTTTCCGTGTGCAATACATATATTCCAAGTATCATAACCAAAACTAACGTCAACATTTACATAATTCTAAAACCCATTTATAGAAGAAAACATCATAAAACATCAAGAAAATTTCACTTAAAAAGAGAACCCCTTTCAAAACATGTTTTGTAATTAAATTTTAAATCGCAAGATTATTTGAAACCATATACCAAGAACCTTCAAGGTAGAAAACATTGTTTAAAGTGGAAACCATGTAAAGACACCATATTATGAAACATAATTCAAATTACCAATGGATAAGAATAATGTATTTATAAATGAAATATTTCAAAACCAATGTGATGAATTAACCAAATGAATTCTCAATTTTTTAATGTATGATGAAGAAAATTTCCATTATCTGTATACACATACCTCAAACTAGTAGTAAACACATCACCATTACAAAAACAACTAGAATTTCAATAGTTGGATCACCACATGAATAGAAACTAATAGATTTCACATTTAAAACCATTCCTATAATTGGATTTAACTCCATTGAAATAATGGCCACCAATATGAGTTTAAAATAAAAGAATAATAGAATATAAGTAGAAGGAATATCCCCATTAAAATGAGGTTAACCATGCGTAACACCACATGATGAAAATAGGATTATTATAGGAAATATAGAATAAGAGACCATGCATTGAAAACCATGGATGCACAAATAATGGAAAATAGAGTACACTATTGTTAAAATAAATTGTATAATAAAGATAATTTTACACATTTTTTAAATGATAACATTTAGACCATGTCACAACATGACCTCCCATGTCATTTTTTGACACGTCACACCTATGAGGGAATCCCTTATACTATGTTTTGGTCACAAAATGTCCCTTCTTTGTCATGGTGTAGTTCACCTCCGCCAATGAAAACCCAATATCATATGTCCTATCATTGTAAAACCTTCCTCCCATCATGGTGAAATTAATCCTTCAGATGAATACTTATACTACTATGTTGTAATTAAGGGGAAACCATCTACTCATTTTGGAATGACATATCTTCCCAATGAGTACCTCCTCTTCTTATGATGTTTCATGGTGTCACCACTCATAGTCACACATTGACCTCCTGTATTCTAAAAATATATCTTCAAAAAATAGAATAAATAATAAAATAAAATAATTTACATGATAAAAATGAAAATTGATAAATTACATACACGGAAATAACTATTTTTGTGCCATAAGTCTCCCCTCTGTGAGTCTTTCTACCCCAATAGCGTCCCTTTTTCTCTAAATATGACTTAATTTTAGGACTATTATCTAAATTCATGGCCTCGTGATCCTATATCATTGGTTTATTACCACATTCCTTCCATAGAACACTAACTAGAAGAATATTAATAGTTCATATCACATTTCTAGATGACCCATGATATGAAAATTCCATTTAAGGATGGTGGTGTCATGTTAAAAATAGAAATAATCCCACTTAACAAGATGATATTAGTTTGGATAGTTTTATTTTGTTATGAAACATGAAATATACTTTGGATAAAAACATTTGAGATGAAAAGATTAGATAGTATTATTCTTTATAGAGATTCTCAAAATTTTAAAATGGATCAATAAAATGTGCTTTATACCTACCCTACCTTCCCAATCGATGATGTCCCGTCCTAGGATAAACTCTAGGAATAACCAATCAGAATTTATAAACACTAATAAAAGGTGATGATGGTCAATATAGTATTTATGGGGACTATAATCCATCTCTAATATTTTATGGATCAGTGGAATTTTACACTTCATTTACTAAATGATGCTTGATCCAGGAAATAAAGTCTCACCCAATTCCAACCAGTAGAGATGAAAAGGACATGGAAATCCATAAGTTGATAAAAAAGGAGCCACCTGAGTCAAGGATTGAAAATTTTAATTATATGAGAACTCAACCAAAGAAAAATATTCTCATAAATTCCATAAAATACATGCACACAATATTAGAAAAATCCGTAATTAAATGAATATAAACCATTATATACTCATCTTTATGAGGATGATAAGTCCTGACCAACTTCAATTGAGGAATTAGGGCTTCAATAATTCCCATAAATAACCATTAACCAAATAATGGTTAAAAATTAAAAAAAAATAATCAAAGGCATTCCATACATATTCAAAATTTTCTTAAGGATATTGGAATTCAAGGCTTTCTCTTTTAATTAAGACACTTGTTGAATAAAAATGGGATAAATATGTTAAAAGATGAATACTCAACCATAAAAAATTATTACAACTATAAGACTATGAAAATAGGACAATAATATCAAAATACGCCTCCTCACACTTCCACTCTAAAATGTGAAGAGGTTATAATAATCCTACTAGATTATACTAATCATATTTAATTATTTTTTCCTAAGTAATCAAGGTAAATAAATTCACTCTTGATCCATGGACACCAGTATTAGAATTTGAGTTAATAGAACAACATGAAATCACTAACGTAAATAGATCAAATAAAAAAGTTCTCACCACACATCACCTCCAACCTCAAATCTGATGGGACCACAATCCAATTCCTCAAATATATGTTTTCTTTAGGATCCCTGGACCAATATCCCAAGGTTCCCAAACAGTTAAGGATCCACTAAACTAATGATAATTAGGATATTATTCCATCCCAATAAGAATCTGGTAATTAATTTAGTGTATGATTTTCACACACATCAATAATAACTATTCATCCTTATCTTCAACATATATATGATACTCAATGAATAATCTCATAAAAATGAACTCCTATACTAATTACATAACCACTTATTTTGGTATTTTTTTCTCAAAGAATTAGTCACCACATTCCCTATACCAATGTGTGGGGAAATTCAATGTTTAATTTCTAATACTCCACCCATAAAATTTGTATAAGATTTATATCCCTCTATGTAATTATATAATTTATAATATTATTATCTGAATATGTGGTGAAATTTTAATCAAAATTTTAGTTACACCATGTATTAAAATCATACATCAACATTAAAAATTAGAATTCATTAGTTGTGTAATTATTACTTTGTTGATGAAACTTTCATGATATATATGAAGGAAATGATCACTCATCATCATCACATACCCTTAATTCATAACATAAGTATTAAAAAATATAAAATATGTCATTTATCACTATTCAATGACAAAAATGGGAGATAAAATCAATTTGACCACCAATTCCACTATGTATCACAAAAAATCATTCTTAATGAATTATAAATCCATTTAAGTAAAATTATCCAGGATGGAATCCAATTTTGATAAATACTACATGATACTCTGGTATTATAATTAAAAAAATGTAAATAAAATTTTCTTGGAGAGTTTCAATGGTCTTATAATGGATATCACCAATAGTACTTTCTCATGGTCCTTAAATTTTCTTTTTCCAAGTCCACATGACATAGGAACATTAATTTTTGGATCTAAAAATGGAACACAAACAACGTATCATATATTTTATGGTTGTAAAAGGATCTAAAAATGACGTTATAGTTCTCATTCTCCTCCATTTTCAGTGGATAACTTAGGATGTGATCAAAAAACAACACAGCATAGGAGTCAATATACCATTAGAGAATCTACAACATCATGAACCTAAAAACATGGGGTTTTACTAATTCCAAATGATATATCCATATTCTCATTATAACCATGCCTTACATATATTATTGGTCTGGTAATACCATTCTCTTTGACACACATCTAATGGTATAATAATCTTAATTCAATCCAAGAATATCATATTTCTCCCTTCAGAATGATGAATTGATAATCAATCTATGAAAATTAATTTTTACTCATAATAGTCTAATGATTAATCTTATACTAATAGATTATATTTTAGAGGAATCCATCCACATTATTTTCTAAGATAACTTTTCCTTCCCAAGGTTATATAATCTTGTAAATGAAACCATATTTCTCAAGATCATCCAATATAACATTAAATTCTTTCAACTCATTGAGCCACATTTTATATGATTGTAATGATATGGGGCTCATCCAAAAGATAATATCAATAAAGAACTCCCCCTATCATTATAGAAACATTATAGAAAAATCATATAGAAAAACATCAGAATATGTTTTCACTACAAAATGAATCAGTCTATATGAACTCCATTCATTAGAATTAAAATGATAATTATATATCATTAATACCTTCCATAAATTTGGACTCAGCCCCCATGTATTACATGATTATTCCCATAAAGAGATTGGTCCACTGCCCTTAAATGAAAAAAATACATATGAGATTTTAATTAAACCGTCTATTTCATACCCATAATGAAATTTATGATATTATGGTTAAGAACCACGAAACAAAAGACAATCTTAACATTACTAGAAATCATAGATAACATGGAAACAATTAGGCGTTTACCCTTATTATTTCCAAATATAGTAGAAAATTCAATCACAAATGTCATCAAATCTGATTGAAATCACAATCCATCAATCAAATTTAAAAAAAAAATAATGTATGAAACTCATTCAAATAATGTCAATGACATAGGGGATATACTAAATAGTATACCTCACACAATTGTGGGCATAGAAATGGAATACTCTAGGACATGATCTAACATATATAAACACCAATATTCAGGACCACATTGAATTTTCATACCAAGAAGAAAATATCCCTTATTAAGTGGAATATACCCTATAACCTTAGATAAATTGGCCTACACATGAGTGACTCTAGTAAAAGTATGCATCACAGGTTTTTTTAAAGGAGGGTTCTTAACAAAATTTTATATATTCCCTAGGAAAACACATTTTTTGAAAGCATTCAAGGCTTCATGGTAAACAATATTTGTTTTCTCCTCTTTTAAACATTAATATCGAACAAAAAGCATGATCTAAAAGGGAAGAAAAGTATATGTATTACTATGAAGTTGGATACTCTCATTGATATCTTTATGGGAATCATCTCACTCATATTATTACCAAATGAAGAAATCTATATTCCCATATTGTATAAGAATAACCACCTAATGGAATCATCTTTACCATATGCACTTCATCGATCCCTACCATATGGAACACAATTTCATTGGTTAGTGAGAATGGAAAAAATCATTTATCTGATCATATTTGTTAAAAATATCTCAAAACATCATTCCTTTATTTAATCATTCATAACAAATATGGGGAAAATTTTGACCCGCCTAGAATATTGGGAAGCATTATCTATAAAAAATTATCCCCTTAACCTAATTTCACAAACAACAAACAATTATCCACCCTCAAATTTTTTTGTATAACTTCTCATTAAACTTATTATTTAATGTATCCAATGTACTATCCTTATCAAATGTATCTTGAATTATTGAGTCCTACCAGATATATATCGTCCCCTCAAATACATATTTTGAAAATTCAAAATTTATATCCCTTTTATCAAATGAAAATGAAGGGATTTTTTATACTTCCCTTCCACTCTATGGGTCAATGATATCCTCAGTCACCAAGAAACATAGGCGTGTTCAACATCATAAATTCTTGGGGATGATCTATCACCCAATATTTACTTTGATTAGTAAATTATCCAAAATATTATATGGTCATGATAATTGAGTCAGCTAGATGGGGACCCATGTGAGGGATTTCCTAAGGTGCATTCTTCATGTCTCTATAAAAAAGATTCTTTAGAATATTTTTTATGGGATTGATCTATAAAACAAGATTCATTATCCCGAAGCATTAAAACATTCAACATCATTTAAAATATAAATAAAATAATAAACCATCTAATGAAAAATCAAAATACATATGAATAAAACTCAGACACCCAAAAGCACTTCATAATGAAACCATGGTAACTTGATTTTCTGCCTAGAGAAGAGAATATCATAAATACATATGAAAATACCACTTCATCCCCAATGATAATATATTCATACTACAATACATCCCCATTAACAATAGGAATATATAAAACAATTTTTTTAAAAGAAATTAACTATTTTAACCCAACTTGTTACTCGATCTTAATAATCATAACTCCTGATGGATGTTATCTATTTACACTATATTTCACTGGAACCAGCTTATTTAATACAACCATATGTGAATGAGTTCACCCTTGTGATCTCATAAAAAAAATACCAATCCAAATTATAATATGATATATCCATACCTTGCATATCCATAAACATCAATAAATAGTTTCAATAAAACTGCAACAAATTAAATGATTATAAACTAATAAATTAATAAATGAACAACCATATATAGGTTTAAATCTAAAATATTATTTGAAAATCATCATATATATTCATGAATCCCTAAATAATGTCAGATTTAATGAGGTTGATACATAATCAACCCAAAATAATCCCACATCAATAGAAGCCCATAATTATCCACATGATTCATCTTTATGTGACCACTGCTTTACCAAAATATCATACCATAAAGGATGATGATGTCATTAACAAGGTCAAATATATGATAGATATCATTCCCCTTTACCAAACTAAAAATAATAATCATTTCAATATACAAAAAAGAATATATACATGGTGTGGAGAAAATCCTATTATGATACTAAAATTACTGTCATAAAACACCATTCTATGTGAAAACCATTAGTTATTGTTTAAAAAAAATAATTTTATAAAAAAATTTTTTATTGAAATTTAATGTTTGAAAACCATTTCAATACAAATAATAATTTAATTTTAGATTAAAAAACGTGGGAATCCAGAAATATAACAAATATATATGGAGAATAACCATCACCATAATATCCAACTACCAGAACAAATCATAACATGATATCATGTGTCAATAGATCAAATCCCACACAATATGGGATCTAACATATGAATACAAAGTTAACCTGGGTGCTCTCATGAAAAACAAGTTAGATGTTTTGAACCTAACAAATAATCTATATAATGTTGGATCTATTAAACCCACAAAAAATAAAAACTGGATAATATAAAGACTACAATAATGAATCATCAATTGAATTAAATCAATACATACCTAAGATTTATTATGTGAAACACATAGTAACCATGTACTATATCCAAAACTAACATCAATGTTCACATATTTCAACAATCCAACTATACCAGTCTAAGGATCAAAAATTAGTTAAATATCATTTAAAAAGATGTAATCAATCAAGACTATTATTAATAAACCATTTCTTTTCATGTTATTTAAATGAATTTTCCAAACACCCTTGGTCAATAAAACTTTTTTTTAAGTGAAAACCATATAAAATGACCACTTTTCGCAACACCATTTAGGTCAAATTAATGATAATAAAAAATTATTCATAACTAATAAAATTTAATAATAATATAATTAATAAACAAAACAAAAACTCGAGCACTAAGGTAATAAAAAGAAATGACTTTTTATGGATTCACCTACCTTAATCCAATGTAAAATCATCAACATCACAAAATTACACTATAAAATGACGATACAGAACCTAAAAATATTATAAACCAAGAGATTACACATTTAATAAAATACAACACTATGAATTTTTTCACTATAAAAATATGTGGCACTGACATGAGAAGAAAAAAAATAACAATATGATAGAAAAAAATAATGCAAAATAAATAAATAAATGTTTTCATTAATGTATTTCTACTAGAAGTAAGAATGATCACTGTGGATAACTGGGTAAATGAAAAATCAATTGTCAAGGAACATATATCATTTGAATCATTAAAGAAGGGAGGAAGTGTGATGAAAATAAAAAGGGGAATCAATTTAATTTTATGATTTATTGAATCTCAAGGTTAACCAGGTTATGGAAAAACCACCCATGTTGTGGTGTGATACATATCACCTATGTGTGAAACCCTTGTACCTCAGACATGACCTCTTACAACCCTACTCAGGAATCATGTAGTTCACCTATTCTAAAGACTATCCCTCAATTGGGGTATCATTTTGTCTTGACCTTCCATACATCTCAGAATGATATTCCTAGATAAAAAAACATGAACACTATATGGGTGTTATTACATCATAGACTTCCTCTTATTACAACATGGTGCACCTCCATATAATGCACTCTTTCTTCTTATGTTGTTCCATTGCATGGCCTCCCATCATCATGACAAAAATAACTAAATTTTGGGGATTTAGATTCTCTAAAATTAATAATGTTATAAGAAACAATAAAATAACGTAATATATACCAAAATTAACAACTTGAAAAATTCCAAAACAAGAAATGAAACTATAGATATCACATAATTTGTCATTCTTATCAATATTACCATGTTCTTATGATACCATTCATTATATTTCGTTCATTACTGTGAATACATATGATTTATCTCTTTTATGATTCCATTTTAATGATATAACACCATCATGTCTACTTTAAATAAAAATTTATATGTTATTATGCTAACCCATTATTTATCTATATCTTGAAGATATCCCATTTAGTTATCAGAGTACATTCCTATCTAGGGTTGATTAATGATGATCAAAATGAAATATTGTATAAATCATTTTAAAATTTTATATATAATTTCCAAAAGGCACATGATCTCATGAATTAGAGGTTTATTTTTGGTAATATATGATTAAAATGATGTAATATTATGTTTAATTTTTTTCAGTTATTATAGATGTTACCAATCGATGGTCTAATTATTTTTAGTGAATTTGTTATAGATCTTAATATGAAATGTACAGTAAATAATATTGATTGAAACATCGAAAATGTCATGTTATTTAATATGCATTATTTATGACTTACATTTTATTTATTATTTTTCATTTGTATGGAAAATATTTTAATATTATTTTCTTTACAATTCATATGATTTGGTAAATAGTTTGAAATAGGAGGGACCATTTAAAATGTCAGTGTAATGGATCGTGTAATAATATCATAAACTAAATGCCTAATATTATGTGAGAATAAGTCAAGAACCACTTTTATGTGTTTTCTTAACTGACTCATGTAATGAATAATTACTTTATCCATTCAAATCACCCTCAGCATCCAATGTGATAATTTGTTGTTATGAATCTGAATTTTTTAGTGAATTAAATTTATTGTCAATGAGTGTTCAGTGAAATAATTTGATATGCTTTATTTTTTAAGTATGATGATTTTAGAGCTTTTTTTAGTTCAGAATAATTTTTTTCATTTGTTATTTGAGTTTGATATATTTTTTTATACATTAACGGACGCTAATAGTTTTGTAATTAGTGGTTGTATTTCTATAGAAAATCATAGTTTTGGATATGATATTTTTAACATGATGTCTTTCGTATACAGGAATGGTATATTTCCCCTTGAAAATATTGTTTGGTTATTTTTTAATATATGTTAAAAATAATAATAATAAACCAACCTACCAAATAAGGGATTGAGGTGCATGATGACTGAGGTGAGAACTATATTAAGCCTCATGTTGGTATTTTGTGCTAGGTCTGGAACATATCTAGAAAACATTGTTCCATATAAGTGCATGGGACCATCAGAGAGCCACCGTGTGGGGTGACATAGTGGAGGACTAGTACTAGAAACTAGACAGTGTCCAAATGTGATGGGTGTATGTGGTGACTAATTTATAATAGGATAATTATGTTCCATGTACTATAAAAGATTGGCAATTTGAATGGTTTTTTTATATGGTTCTAGTATTAGTTCATTAAAGTAGCTCATAAAGAACAACTACCCTCTGATTTTATGATATCATTATCTAGGCCTTTTGATCTATTGAACATAATCCTCTTCTCCAGTAAGTATTCAAAGGTGATTTTTCCCATATTGCTAAATGAGATACATCGATAAAAGCTTTATCCGAGTCTCCATATATTAATTAAGGTCAATCCAAATAAATATAGTATGGTAAAATTTTGATTTTATCTAAATACGGTGATATATCATGAATGTTGTGGAATTTTTTTCATGAGTTGTGGTAGTGGAAATGAGTTATATTGGTGGATTTATTTACCCAAAAATACCTAATAGATCCTCATTTGAAAGGTTTATATTATCTTTCTTGGGATTTCTCATCTCACATTTGAGATATTTTTTGAGAAAGAAACTAAGAAGAAAAAGATCTTTTCATTTTTAAGGGATGATTGAGACCTAAATTCATTTATGAAATATCCTATGAAACCAAATTACCATGATGTAATATTGATTTGTCTCAGTGTACACTTAGAATAACATATATTGTTTTTATTTTTTGAATTAAGAACCACCGAAAAAGAGAAGAAGACGGTTTGAGAAGAAAATGTTATGGGAAGATCTCACCCATGAACATGATTTATGATGGAGAGAGAAGGCACAACATACTATTTTTGAAAAGTGAAAACATTAATTGAATGTTGTTTTTAGAATTAAAAAGACTATCATGAATAAAATTATATTTATGCATGATTGAGTTTGGTGTGATGTTTTTCTATGAGCTGCATAATGATAAAGTGTGTTCCTGTGCTATGTAAAGAAATAGTGAAGCAATGTAGTGCCATTTTATATCTTGAATAGTGATACATTTACCCATTCTGGTTTGTGTGTAATAATCATAGAATCATTTCATGTTAAATGCATGCTAATGCACAAATAAATATGATTAAAATAAATAGTGTGTGTGAGTGAAAAGTGGACATTGAGGAAAAACATGTTTTAAAGCATGTATATACTCATACATAGGTTATTACATAATAATGAGAATAAACATAAATGAATTTATAGATCTTAATCAATATATGTATACGTGGAGTTTTGCAAGTACATTTTTTACTATGTTCATTTAATTTCTATTTCTTGTACATGTTTTTTGTTGCATAGTGTAAATAATGTCATGCATAGTTTAGACATGTATGATGTGTGAGGAATAAATAAATGTGTGTAAATGAATGAATTTGAACAAATAAACATGTTATATAAATTTAATATTAAGAAGTGATATTTGAGATTATATTCAGAGTATTAGTTCAGAAGATTTTTGTATATGAGTTTCCAATGTTCTATGAGGATGAGTTATTAGCGAAAGAAATAATTATTTCCCAAGAAGTGTAGTAATGAGGAAACATATAATATAAAATTATAAGACATTATTCATGAAAATACAACATCATTTCAAAGGTATATAAATATTAACCCAATTTAGTTTTATCCAACAAACATGTGGAGGAGGATTTTCAATATATCTTTATACAGAAGAAAAAATAATCAAATGTTAATGTCTAAAACTAGGGGGTATATCTAGTTACTAGATATAGTGACTGGGGTTCTAAATAATAATTTGGAATAAGTTTCATTGGTGGGGGGGGGGTCTAACAAATATTTGAAGGCTAGATGGAACTAGATTGTATAAAAAGTTTTTAATATGTGGGGTCTACCTAGTTACTATTATAATCACATTTTAATATAGTGAAAATATATATTGTATAGTCTAACCAACATTGAATGGATAATTATTTGTACCAATCCTTATAAATACCCGTGTGTTGGGATTTATTTTTTATTACATCATACAAGGCGAGTCTGAGTATTATACATTAGGGATCGAGACTTCAATCAGTCATAGAGGTTGAATCAAAAGCAAAATAATTTTTAAAACTTTGTACCACTAATTCACCCCCACCCCTCTTGGTGTATCTAACCGATCCTTTCAAAATTCATTTGGTATTCCTGCACAAGTAATCAATTTTAGATCCAAAAAATATTTTTTGAAATGGAGAATATGATTTTAGTGAATATTTAATGAGTTCCCACTTTTAATTTAATTAACGACCACATTTAGAGGAATAAGATGATTCCATAACTAATATTTCATGTCTTATAAGTGATAAATATAATAAAAATGTTGGTTTCTCTCATGTAAATGATGATTTACCTATGACTCATCTTGAATATAGAAATTTGGAAGTTTATGGATAGGATAAAAATGTAATCTTAAAAACTTTATCAAAAAAATGTTGCAATAATGTAGTGGGTTTCCCAACTTCCAAGGAGATATGAGATAAACTACTATGTAGTAATGAAGGAAATAATATTGTCATAGAATCAAATTGTAAAATATAGAGAATAAATTTTGAAGATATTGAAATGGTTGATAATGAATGTCTTAATGACTACTTTACAATAGTAGATTAAATTGACGAGAATATCACATGTTTTGGAGAAAATAAGGATGATATTAAAATTTTGAAGACACAATTGATAGATTTCATAGAATTATATAAAAAACATATTTTATCTCTAAAAGAGATAGAAAATATATCAATAGATAATCTTCATAATACCCTCATATCTTAAGAAGTGAGAAATGTTCCATCATCTACAAAAAAGGAAAGAGAAGAGATGGCCTTTGAAGCCATGATAAAATGTGGAACTAAAATAAAGGAATAACCAGAATCAAGTGATTCTAGTAATAAAGAATCCAAATAAGACATTATTCAAAGGGTGTAATTATTTTCAGAAATTCTAAAAATTGGTAGATTAAATTGAAATAGAATCCAAAAACCAAAGTGATGGATTTGTCACAATAGTTTTTATTTTACTGGTAATTTTCTAAAGAAGATGGTTGATGAGACTAACTCAGATGAATAAAAAAAATCATATATGGAAGGTTAAAAGTAATAAGAAGTAGTTTACATCAATAAAGATAAATATTATGAGTGGATAAATGGATTAATTTACATCATCATGTTGTGAGTTAGAGGAAGGAATATATTATCATAATCAAATGTGCATTATTGGTAAATTCAAGAAATCTGGAGACTCATTCAAAGTCAATAAATTTGATGACAGAACTAATTTTGAATGGATGTTAATATATAATATAGCATATAATATTTTGGGATATATGAAACTCAAGTAGGAAAATATAATGAACCATCTAGGACCGAGATTCTACTAAATAGTTCCTTGAGCCTAGTGGTTCACATGGACTCAAGAGAATCTCCCCAAATTCTAGAGGATTTAGACTAGAGTTGAGGGCCTAGGTCTATCTGTGTGGAGTCTATTCCCTCATTAATAAAGAGTAGAACTATGTGTTAACATTCAGATATATGTAGCAGAAGCAATGATCCATATATATGGAAAGGTAAACAAGTATCATAGTATCATTAGAAGCTTCAGCTTGGTCCCATGATCTCATGGACCAAAGAAGAACTCCATGAACCTATAAGAGGGTTCATTATCTTATCAACACTAGAAATTATATAATGTTTTGGGTCCAAAAACATGACCCAAATAGAATGTGAAACAAAATCCTAGAAGGTAACCAGCCATGGTCTATGCCAATCAGTACGTGAATATATGTAGCAGGTAGTGTGCAATGGGTAAAGTAGGGAACCAAGGGATCTCAAAAGTATACATCCTTATGTGAAGGTACTGATTTATTAACAATTTAATTTAGTCATAACATTTAACAATTAAATCCCATTGAATTTTCTAGTCTGGGGATCCAACTCATGCTTGTCATCCCACATGTATTTGGAAGAAAAAGAGATCCCTTAGAAGGCCATATAAATAATAAAAGTCAATACATACTCTAATATTGTGCTTTTTCATGGAGACAGATCATAATTACAATTTAATTCATTCATTAATTTAGTACAAGAGTTCATCCTTATCATTCCTAAGTTGGGATTCATATATCACTCTAGGTGTAATCATCTAACACCCTATAAACCGACCCATAGAAAACCTCTCATGAAACCATGTGTCAATATTTATGTGGTTTAAATTCCATGCCATATGAGTCCATGCATGGAGGTATTTTAAAGTGGCCCCAAGTGTAACTAATGGAATATAATCACTTCCCATTGAGTCGGGTCTTAGTAATCCATTTGGATTCCTTGTATCAATTAATATATAAGTCAAGTATCAATGATTCTATACATGGAATCTCCCATTTTGATCCATGTATCACTCTTGATAATATCAAATAAACCATTGATTGGTTCCTTGGAATTATAAGATCAATCTATGTATAATTCTAGGTATTATGGTCAATATACATAGTACTCCATCAATGAAATTATTATTTGAATCCATATATCTCCCAAGTCTATTTATCATATGTCTAACTAAATTAAAATTAAATATTAATTTATCATGCCATGGTAAAAGAAAATAGCATCCTTTAATAAGATCACATCAGAAGGCATATCAATCCATGTCCAACAACAAAGGGATTTTTCTCTAAAATACACACATGGGAAGATTTCATATATCAAGAATAACATGCATAACAAACTAGTACATGGATTCAACATCACTTAAATAACAAGATAATATCATGATAACGAGCTTCCCATGCTTAATAAATCCTTCACATAGCATAGCCTCAAAAAAACTCACATGAGCATGAAATTCAATGGCCACTCAAATACTAACATGTCTATTTTTTATTTAACAAGCCAAATAAGAGTATAATGATATCAGATGACATAGTTATTATATAAATCACATGGGAAGAACATTATAATACGAAATTATTCTTAAAAAACTGGCACATGGAATATGCATCCTTTAACTCACATAAGAAAATAAATATAGTTCCATTCAAGCTTAAACATGATTTAACCAATTTCAAGGGCCAACGGTTAAGTCAAATCACCCCATACCGTCAACCAATATTATTAAAATTATCTTCATTTTAATTAAATTTATAAATCAACTTACATTTTGATAGCCCATGACAATGGGAATAGGGCATTCCTCAAAGGAATCCATGTCTAGATGCCATAATGGGTTATTTCAAAACAACTCACCCATGGGGTGGTTCTTATTCAAGGTATCAAACTTATATCATTGATGAACAAGCCTATTCAATTACATACTACATGAATTAAAATTATAGGGTCCAATTTCAATTTAGGGGATGCCCAAAAATGGGTATGCCACATCAATGCATATAGAACAGATCAGACATTTAACAAAAAGCATATGACAACTTACCTTAGTTCCTTAGCTGATATCTCACCTAGTAGAATCTACTCATTCGAATTTGTTTATATGAAAACTGAAAAATGGAAAATAATGATAAATTATGGCATATGAGCCTATGCACAAATAGTATAGTTGATGTATAGAAGAATAAAGAACGTTTGAAAATTAATTAAGGCCTTACCCTTATGATTCCAAGGAGTTGAACTACACTTGAATCAGAGACCAATCGAATAACATAGGTCAAAGTTATTTTCTATCTTCAATGATGCTTTAAATTCTCACATTGTAAAAAATATGAAATATGAATATTAGGATTGATTTAATAAAATTAAATGGAAAATGGTCTTTTACCTAATGTACTTGGGCAATGTGGTTTAGGCACATGGTTTTTAAAATCGTGCACTAAGTCACACAGTCTACTATAATTGGAGGGAGAGTAGAATGGTTTTCCTTGTATGGTTATACTAACTATCCACAAACACTTCCAAATACACTATCCCAAATTGTATACCTTGATTCATGGTTTTTATAAAATCATGTGACCTTATTGAATGGTATTCATTAACCATGTAATAGGCCCTTTCCCCTCCACCTTGGAATCTTGGCTCTATTCCATCCATAGATACTCCTGAAACATTTGTGGCCTAAAAGGGAATACACATTAGGTTCCATTTTAGAATATAAACTATCATATGTTAAAAAAACAATATAATCCTCAATGAGTAACTGGGTTCTTAAAAATTTCCTCCTTCAGTGAAATTCAACCCCGAATGTTCCTTTCAGTTGGGGTGATTTACAGTGTGAGAACAACTTGAGATATTGTTCTCTTACATCAACCCCACTCTCCCAGTTCTTATCCTTTATTTGGATATGATTCCATAACACCCTTACCAAAATAATAGACTAGCATAAGAGAACGTTCATGATATGATCTGTAATAAATATAACATGCTCCTCAATAGACACATCCTCATGCAACTCAACCTCCTCAGGAAGAAAAGAGTCGTAAGGGTGTGAATTATAGTACCAAAGCTGAGAAACATGGAATACATCATGCATGACTGTGTACCTATAATTTAGATGCTACCAATAGGCTACCAGCCTCACCCCCTCTAGAATATTGAATAGTCCAACAGCCCACATTGATTTTTTACCCTGTCCCCTAATTCTACTATGTACCATCCTCTGTGAAACACACAAGAAAACCATATCCCTAACCATGAACTATATATGTCATTTGCAGTGAAAAGTGTATGATTTATATTGAGACTTCATAGTATCCATTCACATTTTAATCATCTACACCTACTCAGTGAACTCCTAGACAAGATAATGTCCCAACATAACTGTCTCATCTTCCTCTAGCCAACATAGGGGTGATTTTCAGGGATTAACGTAAAATGCAACAAATGGTTTCATCCAAATATTATTCAAAAATATATTATTATAGCTAAATTTAACAAGGGGTATATTCCTCTCTAAAGAACCTCTGAAATCTTGGATGCAATCTCATAGCATGTCCTAAAGAAGGTGTATTGAATCCTCTGGCTGGAAATCATTATGGGCATGGAATGATATGATAAGAAGAACATATGTACCAATATCCCTCTATATCCATTTCCATAATCATGAATTCAACCGGTCATCCCTATCTGAAATTATAGAATGTGGGAACCGATGTTTTCGAACTATCTCATAGTTATAAAACCTACCAATATCAACAACATTGAAGGTTTACATTAATAGAATTAATTATGTGACCTTCTTGAACATATCACGAAAAATAATAATATAGAATAACTACCTCGAGGAGACCTCAGTAATATTTTCCTGAAATTCAACCAAAAAAATCCATTTCCACTCGATAATGGATAACTGCTTTAAAAGAATGGATAGTAATTGGTGTTACACCTTCACCTACTAATAGGTGGAACACCTCATGTAAAAACTACCTACATCTCTTTTCATCATCAACCACTTGTAATCACTATGTAAATTCCAAAACACCTTGGTGAAACCATGATTCTCTTCCCAAACTAAGGCATAAAAGACATGGATCAACTCTTCATGCATGTCTACTGAAACCCATATACGACCATGTAAACACATAACATCATCATCACATATTGTATAACTAGTAGGAGAGTCCCCACCTAGAACACTCTCTCATAGAACTAGGCCTTCTGAGTAGGATATCTTCTTCATCCTCACTCTATACAACAGGGTAGAAGTAATAGATAAATATGGTAGAGAAGTACTCCCAAACTGTTGCGCACCTCCAAGTGAATCTCAGAGAACAAATACATACACTTCCACTCACTTATAGTATACACTAACTATATTTGATTCCTCTTACTTCGTGTATCAGAAACTACATCTCCCCCATCGGTTTTTTAGGAATGCACGAATTTGAATAACTGAAGGTATTCGACCTAACTTCACTGCCTTAGATTCATATCATGTAGTTTAAATATATACTTCAATTATTTTTAGTTTGTGTTCACAAAAAAAGATCTCTCTTTAAGTAATGTATCCAATAGCATAATGCATGAATATAATCATGTAACTTGAGATCATGGATCAAGTAATTCCTTTCATGTGGCCTCAGCTGTTGAGATGCATACGCCACCACTCTATCTCCCAACATATTAATTTCTCCCAGTCCAATACCTAGTGCAACACAGTAAAAAAGTTTACTCTTACTTGGATCTAAAAAATCATCATTAGTGATGATATAAATCTACCATTCACCCAATGGATGCCATCTCACAGGAATCTATCTATATACATTTCTCTACATTCTAAGTCAATCCCATCAATAGTGTTGTCAAGCATGAGATGTCTTTAATGATATTACTATTATAACCATATATCCCTAAGAAACTCCCCACCTAAAATATGTTATTAGGTATATCCCGGGACACAACTTTTTGAAACTTCTCTAGGTCTAAATATACTCTAGTCTCTGAGATGATGTGTCCCAAGATGTGAATATAATCCATCTAGAAGTGGCAATTTATGAGATTTGCATATAACTGATGCTCTCTTAGTATATTCAAAGTGTTCTCAAGATTGGCGACATGTTTATTTTGATTATGAGAATACACAAAGTCATCATCCAAAGAAACCAAAATAAATTAATAAAGATAGGGATGGAATACATGGTTCATCAATTCCATAAGGATAATTGGGGTGAACATGAGGCCGAACAACATAACCAAAAACTCAAATAAATAATATCTAATTTGAATGGTTGTGTGAGGTATGTTTGATTGTCTAAAATGAACCTAATGGTAGCTAGATCTCAAATAAATCATTGAGATGACCTGATCTACTTATAGATGGTCGAAGAGATCATCTACCTGTAGAAGTGGATATCGGTTCCTGACCATCTATTGGATCAACATCAGGTAATCCACACATAGACTAAGATTACTATCTACCGTTTTTACAAAAAGGACAAGTGAACCCCACAAAGAAGTACCAGGTGAGAGGAAACTCTTTTCCTCTTTATCCTCTAACTACCTATTGAGATCTTACAAATCCAAAGTATATATCTTTTAATGGATAGTGGATACTTGTATAGCTCGTTGCAGTAGATTGATAGAGAACTCTACCTATATCACCAAATGTAAAGCTGAAATGTGGCCTGGGAAGACATCCAAAAAATGATCAACTAAAGGAGGTAAATCAGACTGTCGTTTTCCTTGATCATCTAGATATAGACACACAATTTGGGTTATCATCCCACCCAACCCACAATGCTCAGGTCCTTCTCGACATGCTTGGACATCTCATTCACCCTTGTGAATTTACTCTCCAACCTCTGGTTATTTTAAACTAAACCTATCGTGATATAAATCAATGAATTATCTCAAAGGATCCAATAAATATACTGAATGAATGATATCAAATAATTTCATCTCAAGGATGAAGAGGTCTCATATGAAGAGAAACCCACCATCCTAGAGGGGGAATTCCTTGTACTGACACACACCTTCCATTTTGATCCATAAAGGAGTTTATATCATCATAACATCATCATAAAACTATATAATAATACAAAATATTTCAACCATAGAAAAAAATATGAAACTATGTGAGGCCCTTGAATTCAATAGTGTGGAAGATAAAACAAAGGCTACTAGAATATTACCTATGACATTATAAGGTTTGTGTTCCTACTCCAGGCGGTTCTATTTCACTGCATATTCGTGGCCTATACGATTTCCTGGTGAGATTTCTTGGCTAGCATGATCTAACCCAACATATTTTTCCAATAAATGGGGTGTGAAGACCCCAAACATGGCCACCACCTCATCCAAAATGGCATACTATACCCAAGCTCCCTACTTCGTGAGAAAATATTGACCCTTCTCTGAAATCTGGGGTTGGTGAAGACCCTCTCTCACTGAAAGATGGTGGAAGAATTCTACCATAGTGCTGTATATGGCATATCCTGACACAAGATAAACACTGAACATGGTAACTCATACGATGTGGCCTCATATTTCCTGGCCTACCACAGAGGGAGAACGTCACCTAGATATCCGAAGAGATGTTGTGACTACTAATATAACTATGTGGAAGCTCCTGAAGAGAATTACTACTACCATTAAAAGGAGTATCATACGTACATGTCAATCTTCCCTATCTCGCACCTCTAAAATCCATTAGATCATGATCTGGGATCCGCACCTGATTCACTATCCCAAATATAGTATTTATCCAAAATAAATTTACATATGATCATATGTCGTACCTAATACCATCCTCAAATCCCTTGGCATTTGATTTCTCATCACCCATCATAATATGTACAAAGTGCTGGAGGTTAGTACAATGGTCCAAGTATTTCATAACTGAAAACATGCCCTGCAATAGATTTATGAACTCTCTGGCTCTATTTCCCTCAGTTTCATGGGATATAAATAATTATGTAATGCTGAATAAAAATCTATCTAGGCCATCTCTCGATGATGATCAGTCTGAGTGATAACATCCTACTATGTCTTGGTAGAATCATGTTGCATATACACAGTGAGCTTTACCCTAATTATTAAGAGGTGTCTCTAGGTAATCAATGATTGTTCGAATTGCCTCTAGAAATGTCATTTACTACTTAGGTCTTTCATACCCTAAAAATGT
Source organism: Viscum album (assembly GCA_963277665.1). Classification (NCBI taxonomy): domain Eukaryota; kingdom Viridiplantae; phylum Streptophyta; class Magnoliopsida; order Santalales; family Viscaceae; genus Viscum; species Viscum album. Next base: position 1,035,152,348 of record OY728122.1, on the reverse strand, counting down.
GGGTGGATATTATAGTGAATATTCACCCATCAACTCTTACACAGTCATGGTATATCACGGTGCTCCCTAAATAGTCTACATGAAATGAAAGAACCTATCTCAGAACTATGCCTTAGAACCTATGATTGGTATAACATATGTTGTCACAACATGAATGGCTAGAGCATCCATTTGTAGACTATGGAATATACCCTCCAGAGTATGATAATCGCCACACCCTGGAAAAAGACTGGAGGAAGTCATGGTGGAATTCTTATACAATTCCAAACATATTCCATAGTTTGAAATTTTAACAAGGATAGCAGCTTGAAAACATTAATATTTAAGAAGAACAGGTAAAAACCTCACTCTATAATAACTCTCCCATCTTATTACCTCATGGGTAAGGTCTTGGTGTCATAGAAGTAAACCATAAGAAAAGATACTACCGACTTCCCACAACTACGTTTAGGTCAGGTCATGTTCTATGCTATACATAATTTTAGATCCACATCATTCAAAATTAAATTTTATTTACCTTTCATTTACATTTTTTTACCAATGTCTTACCATCTTCAAATCCACGAGGGATAATAATACCCCATGATCCAAAATATGGTGTATATATAATCCTTTCCATATCTCATTATAATTATATAATTTTTAAATGTTGAATCCAGGGTCTGCCAAATTCTGATCCATGAAGGCCCATACTCCTTAGGTACCAAATCTTGGAATCTATTAATTTTACACCATTAAAAACCTCAATATACCTTAAAAATTGCATTATTATGTTTCACATCATCTATCACAATAGCATGAAACTCTTAGTGCATCCTAAATGGCATGACATAATTCAGGTAATGTGTAATCTAGAAGGTGCCTATACAATGCATGAGATGGAATACCCATATATCATCATGATGTAATAGAATAGAACACAAATTAATATAAAAAACAAAATAAATAAATTATATCACCCAATAGTATAATCAAATCCACTATAATAGTCAAAATCTATAAAAAACAATAAAATTCAATGACATTGGGATTTCAATTATACGCAGGTTAACTACGCCTGAGCATAGCTCACTTCCATGTCGCATTCCATTCCAGTACATTTATATTATCACAAAATATTCAATATAAAAAATAATCTACTATGATACAACATTGTATCTTCCCAAGAACAGATTCCAATGAATGGTTCCCTAATCTCGATGGGTCATATGGCCTTAAGCACATCTCCTCTAACTACATATAATTTTGACCACCAACGAGGGCATATTTGTGTCATTCGGGAGATTATTCCCTCAATACTAGATTGTATCAAAGTGGATTAAAATTTATATGAATATAGAGGAAGTAGTAAACCATACATATGTGAATGTAAATAGTAGAAGAGTAATATGAATAAGCAATTCCAAAAGAAGATTCCACTGTCTTGCTTCTGTTCTTTCTTGATTCTGTCTGATAGAGAAGATTTCACTGATACCTGAAACAAAACAGAAGGACATCCTGCACCAACAACTTTTATGCCAAAGTTCATCAAATCCTTAACCAAAGGATCACGTTCCAAATGCATGATTGTTAATGAATCATTACTTTTTTGAGTCAAAGCATTGGCCACATTATTTTCTTTTCCCGGATGGTAATGAATTGTACAATCATAATCCTTGATTAATTCCACCCGTCTCCTCTATCTCATGTTCAATTATTTCTGAGTGAATATATACTTTAAACCATTGTGATCAGTATATATTTCACACTTTACTCCTTACAAATGATGCCTCTAAATTGTTAAAGCGAAAACAACAGCATCTAATTCCAAATCATGTGTAGGGTAATTTACCTAATGAGATTTCAACTGATGTGAAGCATATGCAATTACCTCGTCATTCGGCATAAGGACACATCCATGTCCCTTTAACAAAGAATCACTGTATAAAACAAACTCACCATTCCAGGAAGCAAGTGCCAAAACTGAGCATACATCAATCTTCTTTTCAACTCATGAAAACAATCATCACATTCTTTTGTCCAGATATAATTAACACCCTTCTGAGTTAGCTTAGTCATTAGACTACATAATCATGAAAAAATTTCAACAAACCTTCGGTAGTAACCTTCCAAACCAAGAAAACTACGGATCTTGGTTACATTTGTGGGTCTTGGACATTCTTCAACAACTTTTGTTTTAGAATGATCAACAATTATGCCATCTTTCGAAATAATGTGACCAAGGAAAGAAATTTGTTGTAACCAAAAATCACACTTGCTAAATTTCCCATACAATTTATTTTCTTTTAAGGTTTGAAAAATAACCCTTAAATGTCTTTCATGATCCTCTTTACTTTTAGAAAAAAACCAAAAATAATCAATAAAAACAACCAACATTATTCACCCGAGTCAACTGAGCCATCACTGCAACAAACTGTTCAGTTCCAATTCCGACCATCTCAGGATGCTGATTCAGAAGGTTATTTCCCTCTGTATTCCTTCCCAGAAAATTTGTTTTGTTTCATCTATGAAAAACCATTATTAACACAAAAATATATTAGGAGAAGCAACATGGTAATCTTCAAATTCTATATCATTTAAATTTGACCAAAAAAAATATTTTTGGATTATCATTTAATAGAATTCTAACTCCTAAAGTTATCTAAACCGACCTTTGATAACAACTATAAGGCCCCGGCCTTAAACATTACTTAATATTGAATTAAATGAATAATTCACATTGAGTATCTTTTCAGGTTTATAGTTTTAGAGAATTAGGACATAACTATTACATCTCAATGGATTACAAAGTAGACACTTCTACTAAGTTTCCATTAAATAAAAACTCTTAAAAAGAAACATGTCTAGTTCCATGTTTTAGATAGCATGACTCATCCTTGATCCCATCCTTGACCCTATTCAACTTTAAGTCCTATGAAAAACATTTCAAAAACTTGGGGTGAGCATATAAAGCTTATTAAGGGAAACACAAAGAATGAAAACTGTTAGTTTTTGAAAAAAACAACTAAACCATGTATACTTTATCAAAGTAATACTTTTCACCTTTATGAAGTAGTAAAAACTCTTCACTGAAAAAAAGATCCATACATACCCTTTTGTAAGAAAATGATTACCATAAAACCCATATAAAGAACACATAACATATGAAGGTAACTTGGGACATAAACATACTTAAATGGAATAACCATACGGTCAACTTCCACACATATCACTTCATGGAATAGCCATACGGCCGACTTCCATACCTAATGCATTGGAGGTTATAATTTAACCACTCGTCCTAGTATTCACGACACCACCCTTCATATGGTTTATCATGTAACCACCCGTCAAATGCCCAAGCACCATTATAAAATCATAAGACATACAACAAATATAATGGAATGAAAACATTTCCACACTTTGATCACAATATAACACTTAAATATATTGACATAACAAATCCATTATAAAAACCATTTTCAATACCAAAATATATAAAAGAGTATATGGTATTTATTTCATTTTAAAAACATCATGGCTTGTTGAGGAAGCCAAAGACCAAATAATACTCGCGGCGGTGGAAAAAGGTCGTTGTCATGGAGTATGTTAAAAGAAACATTCCTTTTTTTCATTTATTAAAAAGCTTCGTATAAAAATATTCCTTTTGAATAAAATTTAAAGTCAAAGGGGTTTATACACCATATAAAATAAATTTTTGTATAAAACAAAATTTGCCTCAATGAAAGGAGATTGAGACGAAGTCCCTTACAAAGATTATTTTGTAAATAAAATAGATCACTAATGTGTATTCACTATAAGATCACATAAAGAAAGTATAAATTCATGATAAGATATAAAAATTCATTTTTCACATAATCAAAGAAAAATATAAATAATAAAGACAAGTTCAACCCAAAGAATGGTAATTGGGTTAAGAAGTTCCCTTACCTCGGGACCGACTTGACTCGATCGTTCTTTAATGTCCTGAATAATAAACTTGAGTTAATTTCTATTTGCATAAGAACCCTTTTCAAGATCATTATTCCTTTTATATTACTTATTACCTTGTTATGATCACTTTGAAATCATTTAAGTTAATAACGGTAATTTTGTCGATATTTGGTACTTGAGTCATAAGTGAACTTCTTATATTTACAAGATGTTCACGTAGTAAAATATCCATTATATGAAGAATTATATTCATGATGTAGATATCATATATATCATATATATCCAGTATATACATGAATTTATAATATTATATAATCATTTAGAGGTAAGAAATGAAATGCACCATTCATGGAGACGGTAAGCCGTACGTACACATGAACGTTACTTTCATTTCAATGTCATATTAATGGAATTAAAACTAAATGAGAGGTATGTATATTTTAATTCCATAATTATATTAATAATCTAGATGTAACATAAATCATATATATCCATTATATATAAGTACTTATAATAGTACATTACATTTGGGGATAAGAAATGAAATGCACCGTTCATGGAGAGGGTAAGCCGTACGTACGCATGAACACTACTTTCATTTCTATCTCATACATTAATGGAGTGAAATCATAATGATAAAGGTATATTATAATTCCAGTATAATATCATATATTATATCATTAAATCCATATTTTATACATCCCACGTATGGAATTAACGAATCAAATCACCTTGAGGGGTCGGTAGTCCGCACTTCCTAAAATGAAGATATCGCGTATACCCATAATGGAAACCATAAAGGTATGCCACAAATGAAAAATACAGAAGCATAAAGAAAACATAAAAATATTATATATCATATATAAATATAGTGACATCTTAATGGCCACCTTTGAAGGTGTTATATGTGGGTTGAACAATCATCGTTTCGTGAGGCAGAAATTCGCCATCCACAGAAACAGTATGTTCTTTAACAATTAGATGTAGGTGTGTGTAAGTGTAGCTCGAATTATTTTTATAAGAAAATATTAGTATATTTAGGATACTTGTGTTGTTACAAAATAAGAGAATAAAAAGAGTTTAGGGGGTTGGAGAAGAAAAATAAAATATAAGAACACAAGAGAAGACACTACCATTAAAATGGGTAACTCTTTTTGATTTGAACTCAAAGGATTCCTTGGGAAGACTTCTTCCCAATGTGAGGCTTCTAGGATTAATAGAGGGATATAGAGAGACAAAATGGGCATAGCTTGGACGAACCAAAGGCATGAGAGGTGTGGGTAAGGTGATAGTGGTGGGGGCCTTTTAAAAGAGGATAAGAGGGGCACTCTTGGAAAGTAAAGAAATGATAATTTATTTTAAAATGAGTTTCAGATTTAAAAGGTCCCATATTGATATAATTCTAGGATAAGGTGATAAGGGTTAGAAATCCATCCATCCAATAGGTTTTTGACAATTTTATGTCTTATATTTTACATTATATTTTCATTTTATTTAAATAGTTAAATAATGAGGTCATCGCTGCATCATCATGGTGTCATAAATAATTTAATTTATTTAGTGTCTAAAAATTTTAAAAAAAATTCATGATGTAGGAAATCGTTTTATCTTTCTAATGAATATTTATAGTAAAAAATCTGACTTATATAACCCCATTTAAGAATTGTTTTAGTAAAACAACTCATGTTTGTGACATTTTTATTTTATCATTAAATAAAAAGTTTGTAATGCCATTTTCCTACCAAAGTGGCTCCATGGGGTCCCCAAGATGACCCATGGATTGTCTTGGTCATCCTTGACACATCCAATAAGGGTATTACATGTGTCTAGGTCATTTTATATTACTAAGACATTATGTTTTACCTTAAACTACACTAATTACCTCTAATCGCGATTAATAAACAAAAAATTTACTATTCACCAAAAAAATTATTTTAATCCCATTAAACCACATTTTACATCCTAATGAAAACCATGTATGTCGGATTTTTTAAATTAAAATAATAAATGTGGTAAAATTTCATTTAAATGAAATAAATTAGTTTTTTAAGTACCACTTAGTGGTTTCACTATTCATCAAAAATTGAAGTTTTTCAGAAAAATACCAAATATTCACCCTAAGATATATTTAATATTCCAAATTCAAAAATGATGCATATTTTAAAAAATTCAAAAAATATAAGTTGCATTAATTAATTTAAAAATTAATTTCCGCTGTCAGAGAAAATAGCGTGTTTTTATGAAACAATAAGTATCAAAAGATTGACACTAGTTTAAGTCCGATTTCAAAGTGAAATTAATTCCAACGACCACTATTAGATTAAATGGTAAAAATATATTCTAATTTCACTTTAAAACCAATTCAAATGATAATCTAATCATATAAATAAATTAGATTAAAAAGAGGTTTTGAATTAAAATACAACATTTTTCACTATTCATTAACAAATGAACTTTATCGGAAAAATACCAAAAATTTACACAAAGTAAAATTTGATGTCCTGATTCTAAGAAAGATTTTTATTTGGTCCAATAGAAGGTATAAGAGTGACAAAAACGATATTTAATGATGGTTCGCCATCAAAAGGCGATAAGTGAACCTTTAGTGAAAATTAGGGTCTAAATGCCTAAAATTGAATTCTTTTCGTATTTTAAGACTTTATCTTTTATTGGATAAATGTAAAAACATTTAAAACATATTTAATCATATTTTAATTATTTCTATCCATTCCCACAAATACAACAGCTATGTGTTAACTACCATTTAAAATAATATTATTTTATTACTAGTGTGAAACGTAAGATTTCAATTAAAGTCTTTGTTGCGTATCGGGTATGCTATCGGACATAGAAACCCCTTTAAATTAAAATTAATATTTAATTCGTAAATATTAATAAATATGAAAATGCTTTATTCTTTATTTACCTGGGATGTTACATCCTTCCCCCCTTTTGGTAATTGCGTCCTCGCAATTTTATTCACTTATCAAAATAAGTGGGGGTATTTATCCCTCATAGAATTTTCCGATTCCCAAGTGGCCTCTTCAACCATATGGTATTTCCACAAAACCTTTACCCGGTGAATTACCTTATTTCGCAACACTTTCTCTCTTCGGTCAAGAATCTGGACTGGTTGTTCTTTATAAGAGAGATTCTCATCCAACTGAACAACCTCTAGGCTCAAAACATGAGATGGATCTGGCATATACTTTCTCAACATCGAAACATGAAAATGATTGTATACCTGAGATAATCTCAGAGGTAAAGCCACTCGGTAAACAACTGGTCCAACTTTCTCTAGAATTTCATATGGACCAATGAACCTTGGACTCAGCTTTCCTTTTTTACCAAATCGCATCACACTCTTCCATGGAGAAACCTTGAGAAAAACATGATCACCTACCTCGAAAGATAGATCCTTCCGCTGGTTATCCACATAACTCAGCTGCCTGCTCTGATCTATTCTCATGTGTTTCTGAATCAAATGAACTTTTTCTGCCATATCTTCCACCCATTCTTGTCCCATAAGCTTCCTTTCACCTACTTCATCCCAAAAAGCTGGAGTTCGACACCGTATGCCATATAATGCCATAAATGGTGCCATCTTTATACTAGAATGAAGACTGTTATTATATCAAAATTTAACCAAAAAAAGATGATGGTCCCAACTTCCCTGATATTCAATCGAACAAGCACGTTGCATATCCTCCAAAGTCGGAATTGTTCGTTCAGACTGCCCATCTGATTGAGGATAAAAAGTTGTACTAAAATTTAATTCAGCACCCAATGACTTCTGAAGGCCTTTCCAAAAGTTAGAAGTGAACCTGGGATCACGATCAGATACAATGGAGAGGGGAAATCCATGTAACCTGACTATCTCTTTAATATACAATTGAGAATGTTGATCTAGAGAGAATGTATCACGAATAGTAAGTAAATGAGAAGATTTAGTCAATCGATCAACAATAACCCAGATTGCATTATTACCTTGAGATGTCCTAGGTAATCCCTCAACAAAGTCCATGGATACATTTTCCAATTTCCACTCTGGCACCGGTAAAGGCTGAAGCATCCCATTCGGTAACTGCCGCTCTGCTTTAACCTGCTGACAAGTCAAACACTTTTCAGTAAAATCTGCAATATCTCTTTTCATTCCATCCCACCAGTAATACTCCTGCAGATCTCTGTACATCTTAGTACTACCAGGATGAAATGAAAACGGGGAACTATGAGCCTCACATAACAACACACCCTTCATATGTGAATCACACGGCACAAATAATCTCATCCAAAACCTCAAAACACAGTCATTATCTATGTTGAATTCAGGCAACTTACCATTCATAACCAGCTCTAACATTTTCTCCAACTCATTGTCTTGCTTCTTGTGGTTGCTTGATTCTGTTTGATAGAGAAGATTTCACTGATACCTAAAAGAAAACAGAAGGACATCATGAAACAACAACTTTTATGCCAAAGTTCATCAAATCCTTAACCAAAGTATCATGTTCCAAACACAACATGGTTAATGAAGCATTACTTTTTCGACTCAAAGAATCAGACACATTATTTTATTTTCCCAGATGGTAATGAATTGTATAATCACAATCCTTGATTAATTCCAGCCATCTCCTCTGTCTCATGTTCAATTATTTTTTGAGTGAATATATACTTTAAACTTTTGTGATGAGTATATATTTCACACTTTACTCCATACAAATGATGCCTCTAAATTATTAAAGCGAAAACAACAGCATCTAATTCCAAATCATGTGTAAGATAATTTACCTCATGAGTTTTCAACTGACGTGAAGCATATGCAATTACCTGATCATTCTTCTTAAGGACAAAACCAAGTCCCTTCAATGAAGCATCACTGTATATAACAAACTCACCATTCATAGAAGGAAGTGCCAAAACTGGAGCATTCACCAATCTTCTTTTCAACTCTTGAAAACAATCATCACATTCTTTTGTCCAGATATACTTAACACCCTTCCGTGTTAGCTTAGACATTGGACTTGATAATCATGAAAAAATTTCAATAAACATTCGGTAGTAACCTGCCAAACCAAGAAAACTACGGATCTCGGTTACATTTGTGGGTCTTGGCAATTCTTCAACAACTTTTGTTTTAGTAGGATCAACAATTATGCCATCTTTTGAAATAATGTGACCAAGTAATGAAATTTTTTGTAACCAAAACTCACACTTTCTGAATTTCCGATACAATTTCTTTTCATTTATGGTTTGAAAAATTACCCATAAATGTCTTTCATGCTACTCTTTACTTTTCTAAAACACCCAAATATTATCAATAAAATCAACCAACATTTTTCACCTAAGTCAACTGAGCCATCACTGCAACAAACTTTTCAGTTCAAATTCCGACCATCTCAGGATGCTGATTCGGAAGGTTATTTCCCTCTGTATGCCTTCCCAGAAAATTTGTTTTGTTTCGTCTATGAAAAAAAATTATTAACACAAATATAACTTAGGAGAAGCAACATGGTATTCTTCAAATTCTATATTATTTAAATTTTACCAAAAAAATATTTTTTGGATAATCATTTAATAGAATTCTAACTCCTAAAGTTATCAAAACAGACCTTTGATACCAACTATAAGGCCCCGACCTTAAACCTTACTTAATATTGAATTAAATGATTAATTCACATTGAGTATCTTTTAAGGTTTATAGTTTTAGAGAATTAGGACATAACTATTACATCTCAAAGGATTACAAAGTATACACTTCTACTACGTTTCTATAAAAAAAACTCTTAAAAAGAAACATGTCTAGTTCCATGTTTTAGATAGCATTACTCTTCCTTGATCCCATCCTTGACCCTATTCCACTTTAAGTCCTATGAAAAACATTTCAAAAACCTGGGGTGAGCATAAAAAGCTCAGTAAGGGAAACACAAATAATGAAAACTGTTAGTTTTTCAAAACAACAAGTAAACCATGTATATATTATCAAAGTAATACTTTTCACCTTTATGAAGTAGTAAAAACTCTTCACTGAATAAAAGATCAATACTTACCCTTTTGTAACCAAAATATTACCATAAAACCCATATAAAGAACACCTAACATATGAGGGTAACTTGGGACATAAACATACCTTAACGGAATAACCATACAGTCAACTTCCACACATATCACTTAATGGAATAACCGTACGACTGACTTCCATACCCAATGAATTGGAGGTTATAACGTAACCACCCATCCTGGTATTCACGGCACCACCTGTCATATGGTTTATCACGTAACCACCCGTCAAATTCCCAAGTACCATTATAAAATCATAAGACATACAACAAATATAATGGAATGAAAAAATTTCCACACTTTGATCACAATATAACACTTAAATATATTGACATAAAAAATCCATTATAAAATCCATTTTCAATACCAAAATACATAAACGGTTATATGGTATTTATCTCATTTTAAAAACATCACGACTTGTTGAGGAAGCCAAACACCAAATAATACTCGCGGTGGAAGAAAAATGTCGTTGTCACCGCGTACGTTAAAAGAAACATTCCTTTTTTTTCTTTTAGTAAAATGCTTCATATAAAAAGATTACTTTCGAATAAAATTAAAATTCAAAGGGTTTTATACACCCTATGAAATAAAGTTGTGTATAAAACAAAATATACCTCAATGAAAGGAGATTGAGACAAAGTCCCTTACAAAGATTATTTTGTAAATAAAATAGATTGCTCATGTGTATTCAATATAAGCTCACATAAATAAAGTGTATATTCATGATAAGATATAAAAATTAATTTTTCACATAATCAAAGAACAATATAAATAAGAAAGAAAAGTTCAACCTAATGAATGGGAATTGGGTTAAGAAGTTCTCTTACCTCGGGTCCGACTTGACTCGATCGTTCTTTAATGTCCTGAATAATAAACTTGAGTTAATTTCTATTTGATTAAGAACCTATTTCAAGTTCATTATGCCTTTTATATTACTTATTACCATTTTATGAAGATTATGTAATCATTTAAGTTTATAACGGTCATTTTGTCGATATTTGGTACTTGATTCAAAAGTGAACTTCTTATATTTACAAGTTGTTCACGTAGTAAAATATACATTATATCAATAATTCTATTCATGATGTATATATCATATATATCATATATATCCAGTATATACATTCATTTATTATATTATATAATCATTTATAGGTAATAAATGAAATTCACCGTTCATGGAGACGGTAAGTCGTACGTACGCATGAACGCTACTTTCATTTCTATGTCATATTAACGAATTAGAACTAAATGAGAGGTATGTATATTTTAATTACAGAATTATATTAATTATTTAGATGTGACATAATTCATATATATCAATTATATATATGAACATATAATATTACATTACATTTGGGGATAAGAAATAAAATGCACCGTTAATGGAGACGGTAATCCATACGTACGAATGAACGCTACTTTCATTTCTATCTCATACATTAATGGAGTGAAATCATAATGATAAAGTTATATTATAATTCCAGTATAATATCATATATAATATAATTAAATCCATCCTTTATACGTCCCATGTATGGCATTAATGAATCAAATCACTTTGAGGGGGCGGTAGTCCGCACTTCCTAAAATGAAGATATCGTGTATATCCATAATGGAAACCATAAATGTATTCCACAAATGAAAAATATAGAATCATAAAAAAAACATAAAAATATTATATATCATATATAAATATAGTTTCATCTTAATGGCCACCTTTGAAGGTGTTATATGAGTGTTGAACAATCAACATTTTGTGAGGCAGAAATTCTCTATCCACAGAAACAGTATGTTCTTTAACCATTAGATGTAGGTGTGTGTAAGTGTTGCTCGAATTATTCTTATAAAAAATCTTAGTATAATTAGGATACTGGGGTTGTTAAAAAAGAAAATAACAAAAATAGTTTAGGGGGTTGGAGAAGCAAAGTAAAATATAAGAACACAAAAGAAGACACTACCTTTAAAACGGGTAACTCTTTTGGATTTGAGCTCAAAGGCTTCCTTGGGAAGACTTTTGCCCAAAGTGCGGCTTCTAAGGGTAAGAGAGGGATTTGGAGAGACACAATGGGCAGAGCTTGGCCGAACCAAAGGCTTGAGAGGTGTGGGTAAGGTGATAATGGTGGGGGCCTTTTATAAGAGGAGAGGAGGGGCACTCTTGGAAAGTAAAGAAATGATACATTATTTTAAAATGAGTTTCAGATTTAAAATGTCCCACATTGATATAATTCAAGGATAAGGTGATGAGGGTTATAAATACATCCATCCAATAGGTTTTTTACAAGTTTAGGTCTTATATTTTACATTAAATGATCATTTTATTTAAATCGTTAAATAATGAGGTTATCGCTGCATCATCATGGTGTCATAAATAATTTAATTTATTTAATGTGTAAAAATAATATAAAAATATCATGATGTAGGAAATATTTTTATATTTCTAATGAATATTTATAGTAAAAAATATTTCTTGTATAACCCCATCTAAGAATTGTTTTAGTAAAACAACTCATGTTTGTGACATTTTTATTTTAACATTAAATAAAATGTTTTTAATGTCATTTTCCTACCAAAGTGGATCCATGGGGTCCCCAAGTTGACCCATGGATTGTCTCGGTCGGCCATGACACATAAAATAAGGGTAGGACATGTGTCTAGTTCATTTTATATTATTAAAACATTATTTTTACCTTAAACTACACTAATTACCTCTAATCGCGATTAATAATCTTAAAAGATACTATTCACCAAAAAATTATTTGAATCCCATTGAACCACATTTTAAATCCTAATGACAACCATGCATGTCGGATTTTTGAAATTAAAAAAACAAATGTGGTAAAATTTCATTTAAATGAAAAAAATTAGTTTTTTAAGTACCACTTAGTGGTTTCACTATTCATAAAAAAATTATGTTTTTCAGAAAAATACCAAAAACTCACCCTAAGATATATTTGATATTCAGAATTCAAAAATAATGTCTATTTTACCAAATTCAAAACATATAAGTTTAATTAATTAATTTAATAATTAATTCCCACTGTCAGAGAAAATATTGTGTTTTTATGAAACAATAAGAATCAAAAGATTGACATTAGTTTAAGTCCGTTTTCAAAGTGAAATTAATTATAATGACCAATATTAGATTAAATGGTAAAAATATATTCTAATTTCACTTTAAAACCAATTAAAACTATAATATAATAATATAAATAAATTAGATTAAAAATAGGTTTTGAATTAAAATACAATATTTTTCACTAATCATTAAAAATGAACTTTATCAGAAAAAAACCAAAAATTTACACAAAGTAAAATTTGATATCCCGATTCTAAAAAAGAGTTTTATTTGGTCCAATAGAATGTATAAGTGTGAACAAAACAATATTTAATGATGGTTCGCCATCAAAAGGCGATAAGTTAACCTTTAGTGAAAATTAGGGTATAAATGCCTAAAATGGAATTCTTTTCATATTTTAAGCCTTTATCTTTTATTGGATAAATTTAAAAACATTTAAAAACATATATAATCATATTTTAGTTATTTCTATTCATTCCTTCCAATACAACGACTATGTGTTAACTACCATTTAAAATAATATTATTTTATTACTAGTGTGCAACGTAAGATTTCAATGAAACTCTTTGTTGCATATCGGGTATGCTATCGAACATAGCAACCCCTTTAAAGTAAAATGAATATTTAATTTGTAAATATTAATAAATATGATAATTATTTCTTCTTCATTTACCTGGAATGTTACAATATGTGTTGTAAAAGTGAAGAGGACTACTTCCATTTGAGTGATTTCATTGTGATACCAACATCTATTTGAGTTATTTTCAAGATAATAATACTAGCATATCATACTTAAATGCATGATCATGAACACATAAATGAATATGAAAATAAACTATTTGTGTGTTTGTGTGTGTGTTAATGTTTTACATTGAGCCAATGCTTGTTTTTAAGCATGTGTATACTCATAAATCTTTGATTATATAATAACTTGAAGATTCATTATGGAATTATGAGTTTTTTTTTCAAAATAAATAGGATTTGCATTATGAATTTATGTTTTTTAATGTCTGTATTAATTTTTTTGTATCCTGTGCAGGTTTATGGTTTCAAAGGGTTGGGAATATAATTCATAGTTGACCCATACCTGAAAAATGAGACATTTATCAATATTATTTAATTCAGGAATTTTTTATAATTTCACATGAAATATAAATTCCATGTTATGTATTGATATTTGAGATTGAATTCAGAGCATTATTTCAGATGTTTTTTATATCCGAGTCTTCATTTTAAAATGAGTTCATGGATTTAGTAGAAGGAAAAATTCTTTCCTGAGATGTTTAACACCATAGAATTTTATTAAATACATTGATAATAAATCTTTGGAGTAATTTAAACATTAGGTCCATGAAAATTGAATTTGTACATAAGTTATTGTGATCCAAAAATCTGGTGGAGGAGGTTCTTAAATTTATCATTGTATAATGGATCAAATCATCTAATAATGATGGCTAAAACTAGGGGGGGTCTAAATAGTTTATGGTTATTGTGATTGGGGTGGCCTAACCAATCATAGTGAATAAGATGAAGTTGGGGGGGGGGTCTGACTAACAATAGAAAACTAAACAAAACTGTGGTGTATAATCAATTTTTAATTGGTGGGTCTAAAGAGTTAAATTTTAAAGTACCTTTAGATATAGTGGGTAATCTATGTTCGGAGTCTAAACAACATGGAATAGATTTTGTCTTTTTATTAAAAAAATTAAATCCTTATCTACAATGATTTAAATTTTTTTACTACTTGCAGGTTGAGGATGAGTTTGAAAGGTGAGGTATCTAGTCTATAATTAGACACATAGGTTGAATGAAAAGTAAGATAAATTTTAAAAGTATGTACCACTGATTCACCCCTCCTATGCTTTCTTAATAATATTTAGTTGCTTCAGAATCAATTAGGTGAATAATACCAACCTCTTTGTGTGTTCTATATTATCCAATAATAATAGTTAAATTTAATATATATATAGAGAGGATATATTTTCCCTCTAAGTCTCTAGGCATGAGAAATATATATTTGTTGTATACCACATAGAGAGAAATCCATTTTCCGTGGAAACTGATAAAACATTCAAATTCCACAGAAGACATCAAATGAATGGGATTTGAATTATTATTGATTATTTTTTTCAATAAATATTGAAGATCATAATACCCATACCCTTTTATCTAGTTATAAAAACACATATATTGTTTACATAATATGAAATTTATTATATTAAAAAATATAATTATGTTTAGTGTCATTGGAATCTAAAATATAATTCAAGGAAAATAAAAATTTATAATTTATAATTAATTTATTATTAATCAATTTCTAAATCTTTATTTCATGTATCCTTCAAAATATACTTTTTTCTCATTTATGTTTGAAATATTATAAATTATTGAGAAGAAATTATCAAATAGGGTAGTAACATGCATGTAATTTTTTTGGAAGATACCTCCATAGAACGTAGGATAATCATAATAAAGATCATGACACAGCTTGAAATCATGAATCCAATATAAAAAATATATATATAAAAATTGTGATACATAACTAATGAATGTTTTTTGGAATATAAATTTTTTTCCCAATGGTATCTAATGATAACGATGCCCATGAATATCACATTATCATAATAATTCCATTTACATTGTATCTTAATGGATCTTATGAAAAGGCTACCTACTAATTAACTATAATATAATCATGCCTGATATAATTTAACTCATGATATTATACATTACCAAATTAATTGGAGGGATATGTAATGGGTCCCACATATCTAATTGCTAGTTCAGTATCCAAATATAACAAGTAATGAATACAGGGGATCCTATTCAAGAATATTTTATTGCTTTAATCTAATCCTTGTTTACCCATGAGTAATGGATTTGAGTGTTAATATATAAAATACCTACTCAATTGATAGGAAATGATATCTTCAGGAATACATTTTAGATAGTATAGGTATGTATATCATATTTACTCTATAATTAATGGAATGGTATATGGTCTTTCTAATTGGGTTTCCTAGTTAATGAACTGGAACTGATATCATGGGAAACTAAATTCTATTTGAAGGATGAATTATAATGTATTAAAATCAGATATAATTAATGGGTAAATGTTCTTTCTAATCTCGTTTCCAACTCAATAAAACAGAATGAATATGTAACTAGATACCATTTAATTAGAATAAAAAATATAGTGTACTCACTTTGTGATATATATTCTAATGTATTCCTCTATATCAAGGTTTCTCAAAGGGTTATATAAATGTATTTTTAACGTTACATTTATGTATATCACCAAATAAAGAAAATCCAAGAAAATGTTTATAATATAGGTTGAGGAAATAATTTATATGATTTTTGATCTTTTTAGGGAGTTACCTAGAGGTAGAGTGGACCCATTATATCATATAAATTTCCCTTTCAATATATATTCCCTCAACATCCCTCCATTGGAAGACATGAATATTGTGATGAAAAGAATATTTTCTAATATCAATGTAAAAAGGTAGGTATTTGTAGTAAAATTATTATCAAAATTTTTTCATTTGAGGAAACAAAAATGAAATTATTGATAATTTGTTTCAATTATATTTATTTTCTATAGAAAAATAAATTCATAGGATCATTAGTAATTGATATTGGTTTGGAAGACCATTTCATCAATGCAATTGATTATGGGAAGTGTCCAATGTAAATAAATAGTTAATTTAACATCAAAAATAGATTCAAAGTATTCTAATATATATTATATTATATTTTATATTCATATTAGATGAATCATTAAAAACAATGATAAGAGGGAAAAAAATTTAATTTAAATTGAATTAAACAAGAATAAACATTTTTATACATATATATATAATGTATTTTAATATCAATAAACTAAATTTAATGCTCTTAAATTATTATTCTAAAATTTTATTTTAATTTGAAATCAACTATATTAATAATAATTTAATTAATAATCATAGTGAAATAACATTAAGAACACATATGTTTTAAAAATTTATATTCTTATAAAAAATAATTTTATTTTATGATTCCATTTATAGTATAAAATCATTAATTTTTGAATTAAAATTTTATAAAATGATCGTATGATCTGAATTCATCATGTAAAAATTTTCATAGAGTGATTCTTTGATATATTTCTAAAAATGTGATTTATATTGGGAATTTCAAATATATTTTTTACTTATGATGGTTAATGTCCATTTTTATCACATTTAGAAATATAATCAATTTAAGTGGGTTTAATTTTGTGGAATTATTTAGTCATGTTTTTTTTAATAAGGAATGATATATATTAGGGCATAAAAATTATTTAAAAAGTTAAAAATTAGTCACCATAATAAAGGTTAAAGTTATGTAATGGTTTTAAATCAATATGTAATGTCACAACATCTATTTATAATTCATATCTAAATGAGTAAATAAGAACTTAATGAACATAAAGTATCTTTTATTATTTAATTATAAAATTTTATCCACTTCATTCTAATTATGACTCACTATTTTTCATTCTGAAATTTATATTTAAAAAAATACAACCGCACTAACATATATAAAAAACATTCACCACCCCATTTCTCCTCATATCTAAAGCTACCCTGATTGACCACACACTAAAATAAATATTATTCTTTATGGATGTTATATGTTATGTTAAATTTAATTTCATGTATTATTTTTAATTATGTATAATATTTTACTTATATTTTTACCATTTTAATTTTATGTAACAAAACAATGTTCATGATGCGATTTGTGTTATGAAATGTAAACTCAATGGATTATATTTTTCATCATTTGTGTAAATTATTGTACTACTAGTGGATAAGGAAGACCAACATATTTAAATATTATACCCAAATAAATATATTTTATTTATTAAAAAATTGAAATTAAATATCATAATTATATATCATATATATTTACATTAAAACATTGAAATCATATTTGACTTAACATATTCATTTATCAATAGATGAAATTAATAATTCACTAAATTCATTACATTAAAAATAATATTAATTTAATATTTATCATGATAAATATTAATTATAAATTAATACAATGTCCAAAATATATAAACACTATAAAGTTGATTATTATAAATATTTTCCTTCCACGCTGCATAGAAAAATGTAAAGAGAATTTATTGGGTCAAATAAACGGGGGGATTTATTAATTATATCATTTGATAAAAACATACAATAGAAGTCAATGTATTCGTCAATATTTATCATTATCCTTGAAATAAATATAGAATATTTCATTACCATCTTAAATCCAAATATTCAAAAACATTTAGTGCTACGAGACATTATGGTTATATAGAAATGGTATGTTTCATGCATAATGTGTAAATTGAGATTTTTGAATCTTAATGGTCATATGGGGATAAAGATAATAATAAATCAAGGGATTTAAACTCTAGATGTTCAATAATTAAATCTCATAGAAGAAATAAATATCCACAAATCACATGTTACAAGTGAGTGATGAAGATGCCTAGAAATTTTCTTAAATGAATACAAAAGCACTTCATGATTATAAATGAAGGGTATTATGCTAATGAATATTGATGGGACAAGAAGAATCCGACCAATTTGATTGAATAAAAAAATTTATTAATGAAGACCCCCTATGGTAAAATATTCCAACTAGTAAGAATATGTACACAATAAAATTAAATTATCTAAGATATAAGACATTGAGGATAACCAAAGATACCAACCTCCAAACCCAATGGAGGGAGGATTAGTTTCCATTATCAATCCCGTTGATATGGATCATGAAAATTATCAAGGGATAAGTATTCACAGTATTCAATCAAAAATTGTGAATATACAATTGGTTTTATATTTTTGAATTCTTTTATATCATGTATATTTAGAATAATTATTCAAACACCACATCAAGACATGGAGGTCGAGTAACTAGTGAAAACACCAAGTTGTATAATAATTTTATCTCAGGTATATGAATATTCGACCTTTATAATTTCATGGAAGTATATCCTAGAAAATATATTAAGGATTCACTTGGTATAATTCAAAATTATACTAAATAATGACTGGATATCATTATATATATACAATATCAACTTCCATAAGATGGAAATTAGTTTCCATATACCGCATAATCATTTTATCTAATATTTTAGAAAGTATGATCGAGAATAGTCATTATAAATTCTTCGTACATGGATATAATTTCCTTATGAGAAAGTGTATCTCACTCATAAAATTGAGATAAGGTAAATGATCATCCTTGATGAAATACAATATATGATGGAATATATTGATGCATTCTTAGAAGATATTCATAGACTCCCTTATAATCAAAAGGTAATGCTTTCTATTGAATTTATGTTGAGATATTTCCCCATATCATAGAGTATCAATGGAAGATACACTAATGAACATGAAGAGTTAAAGAATAATATGCAATGTAACATTCATAAGAGATTCATTTTCCCATGTTCTTCTCCACATGGTATCCCACTTCTAATTTTCAATGGAACGATTTATTTATGCAACCTTTCATTGATTACCATGAGATTAATAAGATCAATTTTAGGAAAATGTATACCCTCCCACATATTTATGAATTGTTTTAACAACTACATGAGAAAATGTATTTCAGAAATATTGAACTTTGATAGGGTTATCATATTTTATAGGTAATGAAGGAGGATATTATAATGGATACCATTCACATATTTTTTTGATATTATGCATTCATAGTGATTTAAATAAAAAACACTATAAAAATAATCATAATGAACATAAATAATAGTCTCTTTAGAGATTACATTGACATATATTTTATGGTCTTTATATATGGTGTTCTAATATACTCCATGTGTAAGTAAGAACATGAGGAAAAAATCTGTATTGTTATAAGGACATTAAAAAATGAGTGGTTATATTCCAATTGTAATAACAATGACGTATATAAAAAAAGGTGTCATGATAGGGGGATTTATTCACTTGTAATGTGATATTTTTTGATCCCTAATTTTGTTGAGAGACTTCTAATGATTTTGAAACCCAATAACAAAGATAACTCAAAAAAGTGTAATGTTTTATATATATTTATAAATGTGAAGTGAGATATAAGGATTAATATAAGAGGTGATTTAATGAATCTGTACACCCACTACACTCATGTGGTCAATAATTTTTGATATATAGTTATGCATTAATGAATGTTTTTATTGGTTACTCATGAATATGGTTAAAATTAATTAAATAAGCCCTTGGATATTTGATGGCTCCTATGTAAAATTTCCCAATGCATGATCTAGAGTTAGATATAGTGATCTTCAAAATAATTATTTGGAGGGGTTTTCCCTATGGATAATGCCTTGTAATATATATATATATATATATATATATTTTATAGTATTAGTAAGTAAAAATTTGATTAGAAGGAGGTAATCATGCACCAAAAAATATTTTTAATCCCAATCAAAGACTGTAACAACTCAATCCATTACCATCCTAAAAAATATTAATAATGTATTGGATTATATAAGAATAAATTATAGTTAAATATTATCTATGACGAGGATTAAAAATGATTAATCTTATATATAAAAAAGATGTATGTGATAATCATAAAGGTATAAAAAACATCCTACATTTCACAAATGATTTCTCAGTGATCAATCTTGGAGAAGATTAATGAAGGTAAGGGGAATTAAATTTAGGTAAAAACTAATATAGAAGAAATAAGGAAGGGGAAAATATAATATTTCAAATTTCATTAATATGGTTTTTTATGATTTTAGTAAAAATTAAGTACATCCTCAAATATAAAGATAAAGGTATAGATTTTATATGACACTAATAGCTCCACATTATCTTCTCAATATGAACTCTAAAGACGTATATTGATTTTCAAGATCACATCTAGTGGAATAAATTAAAAATTTAGATTTTTTAATACACATAAAATTGGTTAGAATTTTATCAAATGAGGGAATAAAAAACAATAGCCAATTCGATGATTAATCCACCACCCATATAATAATGGATCATCTTCGAATGAAGTCTCAATTAAAAATAATTTAGTAAGAATTATCACTCGACAAAAATTCATAGATATACATTATATAAGTGGTTATGTTATATAGAACTCAGCTATTGATTGTATATCCCCATGATCTAATGTTAAAATCAAGGTTATTATATAGTCTTCAACATTCCTTGAGCATATATTTGAACATCATTATAACATATTTTCCGAAGAATTGTGTTTATTAAAAAAAGACTAACCTGAAACCTAAGAACACATAGAGAGATTTGTTTACGAACATTAAATGTGTTTTAGGAAATAATTTTTCACAATTAATGTTCTCATTCAAGAAAAAATTCATCTAATTTAACAATATGGATCCTTATGAATCCATTTATTGTAAGAAGTGTATAACAACTACATGAACAGATGATGTTGGAGATCGTAAACTATTTGGACCTAAAACAGTTGAAGAGGTGGATGATATGTTAAAATCTGTTCACAAAAACATCGATGAAGAACATATTTGATAGAATATTTATACATAAAATTATTGATGTGAAATGAATTTTTTTGTAGGAGTATTTTTCATTTATATATATCCTTGAAAGAGAGTCATGAAGGTTGGAAAAAATAGAATTCTTTTTTCCAGATATATCATTACCTTTGAAATCTATTATCATGTTGGAGTTATTTTCTATCAATTATTGTTCCAAACACACATATAACATTTATATAATATGTTCCAGGTATCCCTCTTAATAATTGTCATATTTCACAATTCACATTTATTGAATCGTGATGTTGTAGAGTTGGATCAGGATCTCTCTTATGTGAAAAAAATGGTGATATACTTTGATCATAGATACAATTTCCTATAAAATAAGAAAATGCATATTGTAAAATAAATTTGGATAAACCATTAATTTTAAGGGGTAACATGGGAATATAAGGATTTACTGATGCAGAAGTACCCCTCATCTATTTTCATATTTTAGTTTGATTTGAAATTTCAAGGACAATATTTATTAATGGGTAAAGAATGTAACAACCCAATGTTTTATAAATAAATTCTCATATATCAATTGTATGGGTTAAATATTAAGGAATAGTCTATATTATAAAGAACATTAATATCATGGAAAAATTAATATTTTATTTATTTATTTAATATATAATACTGTACATAAATGATAAATATATTAAAAAAATTAAATTATTACAGAAAAATAATAATAATATTTAAATAGAATAATTATAATTTGAAATTATGCTCCATTATGATATAATAGAATTATTAAACCCATAAAAACTCTATAAAAATAAATAATACATTATAAATATATCATATATTTTATAAATGGACAATAGAAAATATTGAGTGGAATTTTTGTGAATAATGAAGAAAGGGTATGAGAGGTATTTATAAAAAGTATAAACCCAATTTAATCCTAGGAATGACAACATGATAGTTCAAAAAAATAATTGGACATTGAATGCCGATAAATAAAAATAGAAAATTTAACATTAACACATCCAGAAAATTTATGAATTATAATATAATAAAATTATTAGCCATATTATTTATCACAAAATATGTATAAGTGAAATTTTGAACGAATCATTTTTATGCAATATTTAAAAAATAAATTTCTATATTTAAATATAAATATTCTAATTTCCCAATATAGAATATGTTTCTAATTAAATAGACGTTATCTTTTTAATTGGAATTTTTAAATTATCTTTGGGTGAATTTCATAATAATTTTTCTAAAAAAAGTTATATTTTTAAGGAATAGTGAAAATATTATCTCTTTTAATTTTTATGACCTAAAAATGATTCTAAAACGAAATAATATATTCTAAAACATTTTACAAGACATAAAATAGAATTAATGAGTAACATAATTAGGAATGATCATGTGATTTCCACAAATACATACTCAAAAAATGTTAATATATAGAAGTAATAATATATGTAAAATATTATATTTTGAAATAATATGATTAATTCCTATTCATATATTTGAAATCATAAAGTAAAAATAATTTGTTATACTAATGAAAAATTATTTTGTACATTTTATTTTTAAAAAATATTAATATACCACTTATAGTACAAATTCTATTTATTGTAAATAAAGAAGAATGTTTTGGAATAGATGATGATTTCAACATGTTTTTAGAAACATTTGATAGTTAGTGGGTGAGATTGAATAATATAATTAAAATGGATTTTAGGGATTATCCTAGATATCCTTAATGGATACATTCAAGAAAAATTAGATTTTATATACAATGGTTCTTCGAGAGTTATTAATTAATTAGAAAGAATGGAGAAGTCAAAGTGAAAATGTCTATAACATTTCATGAAGTCTTTAAGAGGGCCTCATAATTAATAAAATAGGTTTTGAGTTAATTAATTTGAGTTATGAAATTTATATTGAAGTGTATATGAGTCATCACTAGTTTTTGTATGAGTATATTTTACAATAATATTAATATTTTTTTTAAAAAAAAGGACTCTATAAGATCCATTTAGAATAGTACGTATGATTAATTACATGGTGTTGTTGACTAATTTTATTAATTCTATGTGACTCATTGTGTCCACATAATTATCATTTCTATGTCTCTATATGATCAATTATGAGTGTAGGAAACAACATAAGAGTCATCTAAACTCTGCATAAAAATGAAATAAAAAAATATATAAGGAAAATTTTAAAAAGCTGTAAGAATAAATGATATATGTATAATATATAAAATAATCATTATGTATATGATTTCAGTTTATTTATGGAAAACACAAAAAAAATTTATAATTATAGATATATTTATTCTAGTGAAATTATATTAATTTAGATGATGCTTCGTTGATGTAGTTGAAATATTTAATATCATAATATAATTTGAATAGTTTTTATCCATGAAGAGAGTGATGAAGGACATAATGGGAAAGAAGTTGGTACTATATATGAACACCAAAACATAAAAGTAATGTTCCATAGGAAAATTATTAATATTTACATGATTCTATGAAAATATTTAAGTAGGTTTAAAGTGCAATATTTGTTTAAATTTTTGGATCATGATTTTAGAAAATAATATTGAATTTAATAAGACTCGTTATTCTATAAATTTGAATTAAAATATGTTTTTGGGTTTATATTTTATTTGATATGATTGAAATGATTAGATTAATATTTTTTTTCAAAGGTCATGGATTTATATAATTCCCTTTTAGAAATAATTATTCATAATTTTTTTCTATTTAAAATAATTCACATAAATTTAAAGATTTTTTGTGCTAAAGAATGGACATAGTCTGAATGTTATGTGAGACATGTGTTCTTGAGTGAACTCATACACGTTTTAACGTGTAGAGTAGAAGAGTTGAATCTAAGAGACATTAATAAAAATAACGAGACGTTTATTGATTTGAATTCAATGTGTTGGGGTGACCCATATATTGTGAAGATCTTGAAGTATAATAATGTTATAAGACCATGTTCTAAAGTAGTCTCAGGTGTATATGAAATTATGTGAACATGTTTGGACTAGTCAACTAGTATTTTTTGTAGGATGTTCCTTTTCAAGTGACGTAGAATAATCCAACAGTGTAATGACATATATATTTTTTAAATATTAATTTGATGTGGTGAGTTTTTTTATAATGGGACTCTTGAATATAGAAAATAATAGGAATATATATATATATATATAGGTATAATATCATCCTTGGTTGTAACTAGATGAGAATATTTTATAAGATTTTATGATTGTGGTGACTAACCAATCAAGACAACTAGTATGATATTCTGACTAAAACTTATATTTTTTGTTCTTTTCCCTTCTCTATATAATATTGAAAATAATTTTATTTATAGAAAATATTTTGAGTGGACATGGACCATTACAGGTCTATTTGGTTTATTTATGAAGGATTAATTCATAATATAAGACTACTGATTAACCCGCATAGTGGTAAATCTGGAATGATGAAACTTAAGTGGTGTCAGAGTTAATCCTGTTTGGGTTGTCCAAGTGTTGATTTGGGTCTTTTTTTATCAATTTCTCATGACCTCGTAAACTTTTGTCATGCTTGGTTCTAGAAGGTCATATAATTTTATTTTTATTGACCCCACCTAGATAGACCCATGGTGTGTTGGGGATCCTTGGTCAGATAACGAAAAATTACAAGAATGAAAAAAATATTATATAACCATTGAGTAAAATAAAATTAATCTTAATTATAACTTTTAAAATATTCCTAATTAAAATAAGAATAAAATCCCCATTTATGTCAATTAATTATAAAATTATTTGTATAAAAACCATGAAATATATCATCACCTAGAGCACTCAATACTAATGAAATAAATTAGTGATTTTAAGGGTTAGGTTTTATCATGGTTTTTTAGACGAATGACCCAACCCAACCCAACCCATTATAAACATGAAACAAATATTCATGTCCCATACCAACTAGGATTCATTGGTTTGATGAGTTTATGTTGGGTTTACACAAACCAAAATCCATGTTATGACATAAACATGCAATATTTGTTTTTGGTATTGAAATTATTTGTTCTATAAACCGAAGGGGTTTTCCATAATTTTATGGAATGAAATTCCATATTTATTGGAATATGGTATTTACCTAAATATTATCACTTGTCGTAAATGTACTAGATATGTAAAAAACTATTTTTCATTTCATTCATAAGGAAGACCATATTTAGTATTCAAAAAAGTGGAATTTTGGGGTTGATGTCAATTTATAAAATTCAATCATGATTACTCTTTCTTAAATGTGTACATAAGGTTTATGGGACTCCAAGTATCTATGGAGATTCGGAACATATTACAAAGATGTCATGACAGTTATATCATTTCCCAAGAAGGAAAATTCCAATTCTAGGGAATAAAATTTAAAGAAAAAACAATAGATGATGATGATAGGAGTAAATTATAGTTTACAAGGTTCAATAATATTATATGTTATATCTGGTTGTTTGGAGAAATGTTTGATTATTCCAGCACTATGAAAAATAAAATGAAAATGTTTCTAGTTTGTTTATATCAATGAAATTCAATAATTGAATATATCATTCATTTTTCATTATATTAGTTTCAAAACATCCACATAATTTACGTATTGATAAATTCGATGGATTAAAAAATGAATAAAAATATTATATTGACTTTTTTCTATAAGAAATTGATATTAAAAAAGGATTCTACATGATAAATTTATTTAGGGGATGGTAAGGATGATGATGACATAAATTAAATTCTTTCCCTTCTATCTAATAAATTGAAGAATATCATGTGGAAGGTAAAGTGAAAAAACCACTGTGTTGTTAAAACTGTAATGGCATAGGATATTTATCAAAATTAAAATATGTGGCTCGACCAAAATAACGTAGATTAGGAGGTTAATAAATTTCATAAGTGTAAATGGTTAAAAGAAAAAATAAGTATTTTTATATTAAGAAAAATAAGTTTAATGGGTAAAAAATATGATATATGGAGAATTTAATTTGATTGTGGAGTATATTTTTTATCATTTTTTGAGTGGATTCAATAGTTTCAATGTGGATGTGGTAGAATAAAGAAAAAATAGAAAAATATTTGAATTATGTGTTCGAATACTTTCCTGAGTTGATTACATATCTAAATAAATATTTGAGAAATATACTAAATGATACAAATATTGTTGAGGGGGGAAGTAATAATTCATCAAGATATATGATGGTTATAATTATGTGATCCAGAAGATCATGGTTTTTGAATTTGTGCAAGAGAATATGTTAAATGATTTCTAGGGTAATATAATAGGAAAAAAATAGTTTTATGATAAACAATCCATTTTTATTAGGGATAGAATTTTTTATTGAAAAACTAATTAATCTTCTCAATGGTTTCTAAGATTACTGGATAATATATTTTTTTAGTGAGATAAATGATTTCAATATGAAAGAAAATGTGCAACTATTTTGTATCAAAATACATCTTTTATTTCAGATAGTATATGTGATAAAAGTAAGTATGAATCTTATTTGGAAAAAATGAAAAAAGATATAAAATATTACAAATTAATATATGGGAGGAATATGTCTAAGAGACCAATTCCATATAAAAAATATTAATATAAATTTTAAGTTGTATAACACCAACTATTTTGTGGATATATTTATGTTCAAAGTGAATGATCAAAAATCAGATATTTATACTAGTTTTGTGTGTGGTTCTTGATAAATTCCCATTATTATAATAAAAAAATGTCATTTTCACATAAGAGTGATAAGAAAATATCGATTTATTGTGATAAAATAATTATTTATTTTCCAAAAAGAAATCCACTAACCAGAAATTCCGCAAATATATCATCATAAAATTGATTTTATAAATTAATATAAATATATGACCTATATGGAAAATTTGTTTATATATCTGATGAATTAATGACATGTCTTATAGTATAACATCCTAATGGTATGAATGATAAAAAAAATTAATAATTCCTAGTAATATATGTTTCTTTCTACGCATTCCAATAATGTTGTCCTAATAAAAACGAATTATTATCAATTTTCTAGAACAATTGGAGAGGTTTTGGATTCTTTAGTGGGTAGATATAAAGCAAAGTGAGAAATTAAATTAAGTTGTTACAAATAAAGAGGCTTCAATTTATTAGAATTTATCCATTAGTGTTGATCTAAATATTTAGAAACATAATGAGAATTATTTGGATATATTTGGGATGGAAAAATTTATTGTTGGATATTTTTACTAAATAATTAATTTCAATAGATGAATTATATATAATAATTAGGTAATTAATTTTCATTAATTATTGAGTTAGGTAAGAGAGCACTATAAAAGATTAATTTCAATCAATGAAGAAAATCATAATACATCTGATATATTTTAAAAAGATAAGGAACACTTATAATCCTATGATTGTAGATAAATATAGAAATTGGTTGAGGGGAAATTCTCAACCTCACAATTTCTACTAATGAACTATGATGTATATCCTTATTCTCTAATATTTTTTTGGGTTATTTTAACCCTAAATAATTTCTGGAAAATTATAATATCTATCATTATAGAATATTATTGATTTTTTTCGTTATAGAGTATCTTAATTACCATGGAGATTAGGGGCTGATTATATCCCATAAGGGAAGGAAAATGGTATTAAGTTGTCCTTTATTGAATCTAGATATTTTGGAAAAACTATGAAAACAAGGAAGTGAGCATATAAAATAAAATTCACAACCTGTATTTTTTTATATCATCTATATTTATAAAGTGGAGTGTTAGTAGAAAAAAATAAAATTTTAGTTTATAATCCTTTTACATAATCATTTTGAAGGATCTATTTAGGTGACTACATGATGCATTAATTTTCATAAATCCATTTGAATATCACAAAAATGATAATTTGATAAGAGTATCCCATGTATGGATTAATTTTAATAATATGTAAAATTGTGAAAAGTAGACAATATATTCTATACTATTTTGAAGGTTTTTTACTAAGAAAATAAAGTGATGAAATCGTTCTCTCAAGAGCTGATCAAGATATGATTTTATATGAATATGGGATAAGAAGTAGGGTTTAAAAATAAATTATTGAAGAAAGGTGAAATGAGATATCCATGAAATATCTTTTTTATTTATTTTCAATAATTAATATATATAAAATCACATATGATGATAGGAAAAAAAATAGTGTTATTGAGAAAAATCCAAATAGGGATATTTTATTCCACATTCAACGAATATTATTTTTTTCAATAATTATGAACAACTCAGTATTGATAATGATTTAAATATATATTAATATAATTAAGATAGTTGACTATGGTGTTTTCATGAATTAATTGGAAATGGATTTTAGGATTCAACTTAAATATCCTATATAGACATTTTCATGATGAAAAATCAGTTATATGGGATGATTTTTGTGTGTTATTCATTAAAGGGAAATATATTATGGTTAAGGAATCAATTTATATCCCCATTCATAAACTGTTTGAGAAATGCTTGGGTATAATTGATGTGGTTATAATGTAATATATTATAGTTATAGAATTAGGTGATGTGCCTATAAGTCATTATTGATATTTTTTATGATCAATTTCAAGATAGGGGATTGAGATTTATGAAATGTAATGAATATTTATGAGTTATTTATAAAATTTTGTATGAATAATTATAGGGTATGTATAAGTCATTTAATTTTCTTCAAATTATTCAATGAATATATGTAGGTATCATTTCTACACCTATGTCTGAGTTATTTTGAGTGAAGGAATCTAAATATGAGTCATCTAAATTATTCAAAATTGTGAATTAAAAAACATTATAAGAATGGTTTTAATGTTCATAATAATACACAAGGTAATTATCATTTACATAAATGTATCCATCTAGGTGATTTCAGATTCTATAAGGATTAATAATTTGAAAATTATTGATAATTTTAACATATTTTTTTATTATGGAATGAATTTGATTTAGATTATAATGTTTTGATGTTATTTAATGATTCATATATGATAATAAAATTTTAATGATTTTGATACAATAAGTGAGTGAAGGTGGTCATGTTGATGTAGAATATTGGATTTTAAATGACCTCCAAGACAAATAATTTATTGTTAATGTGAAATGACATATGATGCAATACAAGAATGAATTGTTAGTAGAATATTCAAACTATATGATTTTTTTGAGATTTTGATATTGTATTATTCAAATAACATGTAGATTTAAAAATTCATGAATATTTAGGGAATTTATGATGGAATATTTAACTACTATTTAAAATTATTATTGAAAATTTAAATGATAATATAGATACTACTATAGAATATCATGTAGTTTCAAAAATTCCATTTTGGAAAGTATTATTCATTATGTAATGTCAATAAGAATAATGTAGACTAATAATGAGATGTTTTTCAGTATAGATTAAAGATCCTATGAATTCTACCTAAAATCTAATTGATTGAGGGAGATCGATACACTATTGTACCAAATATAGTATAAGATCATGATTCCATGAGTAAGTCATAAATAAATATAACTTTTTTAATTGATAATTTGATGTGATGAGGGGAATAAGGTAATGTGATGATTGGGAAATATGAACAAGTTGGATGAATATTATTTTAAATATAGAATTAAATTTGTATAAAATCAGGCAATTTGATCATGTTTATTCATGTAGAATGATATTTATCAATTTTAATAGAAGAATTATGCAGCAGATGGTGATCAGTCATTATATGTTCACTCATTGTAGGTTAAGGTTGTTGCATACAGGGGGACTCTATAATCTAGAACATAGTGAGACTCAATATTGATAGGACAAGGATAGTCCTAAATTATAACCTTAATTTAATATATTTCGAGATTCCATGATTTTGGGGAAAATACAATAATGTTAATAAGTATCAAGTATTGGTTGATATGTTGAAATCAAATGTGTTGTAGTATTTCCATATTATGAAACATATGTTGTGAGGTTTTGAGAATATATTTATTGTATTGGGACCATAAAAAATCTTATAGGATTACATAAAAATTAATAATTCATAAAATTAGACCACAATCCCCCCCACCACTTAGTGGACAATCTTACATAGGGATCACATTTCGAATGATACAATTCGATTTTGAAAGTCATCAAATGAAGGAATTTTACATTTTACAAGAATATAATAATTATAGACAATAGAATAATGACTTTTCATAAATGATGTGTAAAATAATAAAATAAAAAATATTTTATTAAAATTCTAGTCAATGCATTTTTTAAATTCAGATCTATCAAAAATTCCACCTCTAACATAATTAATGAGTAGTCACTAGAAGGATCCCAAAAGAAGGCAATTTTTCTCATTACCCATATTTTAAATATTTATTCACATTTTTACCTCCTAAAACACAAAATAAAATCCTATAAATATTATAAAATAATATTATTATAAAATATTGATACACCATAAATAAAGTGTTGATTATTTTTCTTCTCATTGCATTATTATCAAATCATATCACTCTCACTCTAGTGTGTTCATACAACCTATGCGATCAATGATGTTTTCAATCACTACCACAACCCACTTCTTTAAAATATGTTTTTCTAGTATAATAATAAATTTAATATCAAAATGAAGTCATTTTTTATGATTATATAAACATAAAGTAACAACAATATTAATAATATTAATGAAAAAACTCACAATAAGTTTAAGTGGTTAAATTTTTTAAAAGAAATTATTTATCATTTAAATTTATTTTTGGTGCTAAAATAAGTATTTATAAATTATAATACAAGGATAACATTGAGATTTACAATTATACTATTTCTTCTCATGTAATAAGTGGTTGATAACTGTTTAAAGATATCATCATACTGTTGAATGTGTGGGACCGTGAAACGAGAATCTTAACAATCATTTTAAAAACAATAGAATAGTTAATAATTTAATTGTTTATTAATAAATGGAAAAAAATATTTATATAAACATTTAATTATTTTGAAATCAAATAATTAATTATGTAAAATTGAATATATAAGATTTTAGTGGAAGTATTCATTGTTAATTTCACTTGAGGTTTCGGTGTATTAATATGTCTTTACTCTTGTTCATTTTTTGCTAACCTTGTTCCATTATAATCTATTATTACTCATATATACTATATTTATTCTATATCACTCTATTTCAGTACCATTTTTCTTGTAATTTTCATTTATGTATTATTCTTATCATTTTAATCTTTAAAACAATCCCTATGATGTTATGTTCGAAATAAAAAAATATATTTCTCCCAATCCTCAATGATTTAATATCATTAATTATATAGTTATTCAAGTATGCCTGATCTATTATCATTTACACCATTTTATTTCTAACATTTAATGTAAAATATTAATATTTTCCTATCATTTTGGGTACCTATGTGAATCATTATCTGGTTATTCATTAGGACACCACTTTTTAACCCATTTTATGTCCATAGATTTACTTCATTATTGAGATTAATGATTGATCTATGCTTTCATGAGGAAAACATAAGCATGAAAGGTTAAGATGTGAAAGGTGGGACAAGGATTTTATATCCCCATAATCAATTTTATAATTCCTTTATCTCTTGACATACCAAGTATGGTTCATGGGTAGTATGTTTATACCATTATATTAAAATGTATTTGAAGTGATCCTTGACTTATGATTATGAAATGTTATATATTATGTCACTATATCATGCTTCTAAAGAATACATGCGGTTATGATAAACATATTTCTATTATTTGAGTCCATTTTTTCTACTTTTGATTCATATATTTTATGATTCCACTGTTAAATAAATCTCATCCTTATGTTTACATTGAATATCCTTTATTAGGATATTAATCTCACAACATTTTTAATTATATAGCCAGTATTTCTCGTGTAATTATTATAGAACACATATATATGGGGGAAAATACTAAATATTGAAATGAAATGTATTAATTTTTGTTTTAATATTTTGTTTCTAATATCCCATATACATAATATATCTAGATTGTTTTAGGTAATTTTTTAAATTTTAGGGGAAAATTATTTAATTTTTTATGTGATTCAGGTTATTATAATTCAACTATATGTTATATGTTCATTGAATCCTTAAATAATGGGAGTTAAATTATATGTGGTAAGAATCACATTACATGATACATTTATATATATATATGAAATTATGTCATAGTATAATGTGGGGGCATTTAATGCATACCACCACAAACACAGTTGCATTATCATTATATCTTCCAGAACAAGAATCTTGGTGGTTGTGGTAATGACGATCCATTTTTCTTTCTCACAACACTCCCATATCTTTATCATTGATAACTTCTTCTCAATGACTATAACAGTCTTCATTTTTTCTTAGTATTTTTACCAATGATAGATCATTTTCCTCCGGAAATGGCGGTGATGTGGGGTCTCAATATAGGGTGTCAGTAGAGGATTGGTGGGTTATATAGTGTGGATTTAGTTACTAGATTATAAAGATTTATTTATCACAAGGTGGATCATCTTAAATGATATATTTAACTACTGATCATGGATTACAGAGATCTACCATGTATCCCTAGTGTTTTTCTATAGGTTCACTCATTTTTCTGAAAATGATGTTTTATTGAGATATATAGTTGATGGTTACATAATTTAATTATATATAAATTATTTATAACTATATACATAATCATTGAGTAAATCTAATCAATGGGATATGGTATTTTTTTATGAATGGTTTGATGTTATTGGATACCCAAATGATGTAACAATATTTAGGGACCCTTATAATTAGTTCTTTGATATTTTCAGTATAAATATGTGTTAAAATATTGTGAAATTTATGTAGATTTGATGAAGATTTTACATCATGTAACAGAACCATTCCTGTGGGGATCATTTATCTGATCATGTTAAGGGGATAGGAACACCGAGGGTTTCCTTTGAACAAAACCTATATGAACATCCACAAGAATGTGTTGCTTTGAAATTTTTATGAGTGTGATTTTAAACTGTGGATGTCTCTACAAGATTTAGGTTATCTGAGTCCCTACTTGAATATATCGCCATTTCTATCTCTTCTACAAATATTATATTAATATCATGAGGATTTACATCATTATAAGATATGGTTCTATCGATATTTATTTATGAACATGAAAAAAATTTCACGTAATATATAATTTATTATAATTATAATTATAAAGAATATATTAAAATTTAATTTGAATATTAATAATTTATTTTTTATATGATTTAATACCACTAGTGAGAAAATACCACTTTAACATAGTTTTTTCCCATTAATATTGATCAACAAAAGACATTTATAATAATAATTATGAATGAAATTTATTAAGGTTGATGACACAAATTGATGATAAAAAGTTCTTTCCACATCTTTTCAAATTACAATTGACATTCAAATACCCCTCTAGACTTGGTATATAACAGATTTTGGATATGTTATTTTGTTAATTGATTCCAAACGAGGCTCATAATGTTTATTATTGAAAAACATTTTCACAAGACACTTTTGGTTTTAGTTAGGGTAATAACATATGATAAAAAATAATTATTTAAAATAATTACCTCATAGTAACCCCTTATAGTTATAAATAGAAAATCCAAAGACTATAAGTACAAATAGAACACTATATTGAAGATGAAAACAAAATTAAAAATAGACAACGACATCACATAAAATGAAAACAGAAAAACAAGATACATATAACTGTGCATCTAATCATTAATCATACTAGAATAATATTTTGTAAATAAATTTCAGTGATGGTTTAAATTTATTGAATAATATAATAGTGTCATAAAAAATATAAAAATAAAAAGTATTATAAAACAATAATGAAAACATATTGGTTTAAAATGAAAAATCTATAACAAATCTAAATTTATTAAAATATATCAATATCTAGATCTTGATAATCTCAAAAACAAATCGTAAAAACTAATTTCCATATTTAACATTTTATCTTGTCTTATGAAACTGATGGTTTGAAAAAATTCCCTTGAAATTTGTGACACTACATAAATTTAAATGAAAATTATTGATATAACTAATCTAATAGTTATGCTAGAACACTTTCAAAAAATTAATTTAATTATACAATTTTTTCCACTAATAAACCCTTTGGAAACACCGTTCAAGTAATTTTTTATTTTAATATCATATAAACATAATTTATAAAGAAAATTTAGGTATAATAATATAATATACTATAATAAAAATTATGAATCCAAAAATCCATTTTCACATTATTTATCTCACAAGGGTCATAACATATATATTCTTAATTGATATCATAAAATTAGACATTACAACCTAAGAAAAATAAAATATAAAATTTCAATATTTATGGGATGGAATATTACATAAATCATGGGAATAACTTAATTTATAATTTTTTATATCATATTGTAGGACAAAAATATATAGAAACAACCTTTATGTAATTCTATGATCATAAAATATTTAATTACATGGTGATATTGTATGATTTTTTTGGTGAATATAATAATATAATATATTAATAAATCATAATATTACAACTATCGAATGATTTGAAAAAACCAGCACCGCTATATCAAAAATATCCATATGAATATTAAGGGGTTAATTTTCTATGTCTCATACATATAACATATCATTAAATAACCATTTTTGGGCTCAAATCGATATGTTATTCTATGCTGAGAGTTGCATGAAATATGAATCCATTACTCATACATTTATGAAATGAATGATAAAATTATTGGTGTTGGTGTGTTACTCAGGGAGTTTCCTAATATCCAATATAGTTTAGGTGAATAACATAGGTATAGTGTGTGTGAAATGAATCCTAAAATACACTACCTAAAAACTCTCCCTCCTTAATCTCTCCCTATCTCCATACATCTTCATTTTTAGGGGTATTAATATATCTTAATATATAATGATCTCCAAGAAAAATAATTATGTGATTTAATGATTACTATGGATAGACCATAGAGGGAATAACCATTTGGATTTACTATTTGGATCATTATAAATCATTGGAGTATAGAAAATTCAATATCATTATAATGGTGAAAGGTATATAAATTCTCATTTCCAGTATTGACTGATTTCTATTTCGAGTGAATGGGGATCTTGGGATCAAGGTTTCATAATCATTTTTGTTGTTTTAATATTTTTTATTCAATGTTAGGAAATATTCTAGGGGTATCATAGTAATGTTTAATTATTTTTTTTGATTCGTGATAACTCTCACACTTTAATGGCGAATAAGTAATGCCCACCGCGTAAGGGAACTATTATGGATGATAATAGTTTCACAACTCATGTTATAGGGTAATGTTTTACTTATATAGGTTATTATTAATGTTATATTTGAATTTTTCTTAATAGGAATCTGAATTACACCACCTTCAGTGTTATAAAATCATTCCCATGTATTTCAATTTGCGAAATAGTTAAAAAATATGATTTTTGACAATCATAATGTCGATATTGTATCATATCAGCAATTAAATACAGTGAAAAACTAATAGTTTTGTGTGTACTATTGCATATGATTTAAAGATATCATATTAAACAAAAGATATTTCCATATGTTTAAAATGAAAGTATCATTCTGAAAATATAATATTTCCCTGAATGCTAAAATATGGTTGTTTATCGTATTTAAATGTTGGATTACTAGTTTTTTAGTATGAATGATAATATATAATGATTTTATATTCCAAATTATATCAATATAAACTTATTATTATTCATAAATTGTACAAGAATATTTCCCTCCAACATCTCCATTTGTCTCACTGGGAGCTCTCCTAAGACCATTCTTCTTGGGGTTAATGTTGTGTCTATGAACCATCCTTCTTCTTATCCTTCCTTTCTATAGTCCTTCCTACATGATCCTTCTCTATGCATCAGTAATGTTGTTTTCCCTATATACCATTCCCCTTGTGTTTCATTAATGGGATTTACATTATTGGTTTCTATCATCCGTGACTGATCCTGACCCCTTACTCCTTGATTGGATGTAATTTTGTCCTAAAAAACCATATCCGACATACCTCTTGTAAAAACCAAATATTTCTTGGGGGGGATTTAACTATTAAATTTTAGTTTAATTATGTTTTTCTGATCTAATATGAATTCCTAGTATGGTTATAAGGTAAAAGAAGGATTTTAGGGCCTTTTATGTTCTCAAAACCATGTATGGTGGAAGAAATTAGTGGAACACATAGTTCATAGAAACCATGGATCTATGTATGTATAGTTTTTTCTACCCGTGTGAGGGTTTTTAGTGAGATGAATCAGGCCTCATAGTTTTCCCTAACCTAATTCCCCAAGCCTCATGACCATGTAAGAAATCTATTGTTTTTATCATTTTCAAATAGCATTGTTTTTAACTACTTGGAAATCCATGTGCACAAACAGTGCATGAACCCTCGTTGAATAGTACCACATGCTTGATTAGAAAAACGTTTTTCTAACCATGTGGACAAACAATGCATCCCATTATTTTTTTGTGATTTTAATAGTTTTCTCTTAATTCCTAATAAACATAAACAACATCCTCCTTTTCTTATTTCTATAGGATTTCCACCTCTTATCCTCATGTTCAAGGTCTCCCATGTAATCATCCTTATCATTGGTGGAGTATCATCATCTGCCATCTGATTCATCATACGATTGTCTCATTAGAGAGATCTTGGTAATTACTCCACCCTTTAATCACTATTAATTATTCCTCTTCTAATTGAAGATGTTATTGTTTTTGTGCTCATATACCCTTTCTATTAAATTCAATTATTTCACCATTTTCTTTGATTATATGCCAAATCGGAGGCCTATACTACATGATTGGTACTCTACTTGAATAACATAGGTATTATAGTTCTTATCCAACATGTATTGGTCCCCGATACATTGTGTTGAGATTTCCCATGCCTAATTCTTTATTCGCTTCACTAAAATACACATATTTCATGGTTAATTAAATATCTTTGTTATGAATAACCTATTATTCATTTATTTTAGTTCGGATAGGTTAATGTCATTTGTTTCCATTTTTGTGGTGTTCCCATGAAATTACCTTTATTATTATAAATGCTTAAATTAATAGACAATATTCTATTTGGTTCTGGTGTGTCTCCTCAGAGAGAGGATTATAATGAATTTTATTGAATGTGAGATCTATAACCACATCAATTTCTTAAAAAGCACAATGGAATCATCCTAGTTAAATTGAAAATATGATTAAAAAATATTTATAAATTGACTCTTCCAAATGTTTTACATCTAATAAAATGTTATGATAAATGGTCATGGA
Organism: Viscum album; assembly: GCA_963277665.1. Taxonomy (NCBI): domain Eukaryota; kingdom Viridiplantae; phylum Streptophyta; class Magnoliopsida; order Santalales; family Viscaceae; genus Viscum; species Viscum album. Next base: position 1,035,114,316 of record OY728122.1, on the reverse strand, counting down.
GGCCAATATGAAATATGAAAAATGGGAGTGGAAACCTTTATGCCACTGGAACTATAGGCATAGAGAAACTAATTTTATAATATATGAGCATACTGTATCTTGTAGTATTAAGATATATGGGAGTTGTGTCCCTAACATGAGGGATATATTCTGATGGATCCCCTTCCACATTTAAGAGAAATCGGCATGTCATAACATACACCTATGATATATGAGAATATAAAACCTATGGTTTTTGGATAAGGGGATAGAATACCTATGTTGTGATATGAGAATAACATCCCTATACTGTGATATATGGGAATGGAATCCCTATATTCTGATACCGTGGCATGGTTTCTCAATATTGTGATACTTGGGCATGATTTCCCATATGACATATGATAATCTAATGACATGAAAAGGACACCTGAGTTACACCTTGGGTCCTACATAGAATAATGTATGTGTATATATGGATAAAAATTTGCATACATGTATAGTGAATATATATACCAACAACCATATATCGTTATACATATATTTATATGATGAAACTTGTTATGATTTTTCCCAGAATGGGCTAAAGAAGGTAGTATATATATGGTGTCCATCATGAATGTGATCCGACCCTTAACAATTTATATTAATTCTTAGCATTATATCATGATACATCTAATATTATATACACAAACATGATATTAATAAATATTGGTGGTGGTGGAAGACTGAGTATATCTCACTCCCTTTCTAGACCATAGAGGTACCCATGATGATTATGTAGATGTAGGTAGATATAAGAGAAATAACCATTTAATTGAAGATATTGTGGTTATATCATTGAATAATGGAAGAACATGAAAGTGCTACAGCTCGTGATTCTTTTGGAGATAGAAAATTGGCCATTTATTTATTTTTACACATGTGTTCTATTTGATGAAAATTTCTTCCATTCTAGTTTCATTTTATAGATATATAAAATTATATAATTTTTTATATTATACCTAATGTTGTATTTGATGTCATTATTATTTAATATGTATTCTATATGTTTACCTTCTGATACTAGTTTTTTTTAATTTAGAATCATCTATTTATCTATTTATATCACCATATTTCTACTCAACTCAATAGAGTATTGTATCCTCACTTTACAACCTCTGACTCTTGCCACTTGTAAGTGGCCTCTAGTGTATGGGTAGGCATTCATGAGTCCATGTTACCTACCAACACATGGAACATTATAGTGACTCTAAGGTCTATATGTCACAATGATCTATTACGACAATTTTTTTCTTTTAACACATCATTGATGAGAATTATAAAAGAGATTATGAATGTTTCAGAATTTGATAATGAGGTATTCCTTGGAGTAGCTAAACCACATAATGGGAAAAACCAAATTAACTAAGAATGAGGATTGAAGTTCTACTTAATGCATGTAACTGTTTATTCAATTCCATTGTTTGGTGACACACATGGTATGTGGTGTTATTATTATTATTAGGATCAATTGTGTTTTATCATATCTAGATACATCAATGAATAATTGGTCATGCAACATTTTATCAACCGTATATGACTAATATGTCATGAGTTATGACATTCCATATATGATTTATTTCTATACAGCATGATACCTGTTGTATGTACCGGTAAAGAGATATCTATTATATAAATACAATTTCAGCAAGAAAATTTGAGATTAGATAACAGGTTATTAAGATGTATGTATCAACCAATATGGTGTCCACCTATATAGTTTGATGATTGAATCTTAACCAACTAATTATCAAAAGATTGATTTATGTAAATGAGATAAAATAGATCAAAAAATTAGTTTATTTCGAATTCATGAATGTCATTTGTAATCTAAAAAGATGTTGTAACTCTATAGATTGGGAATCCTGATTCATATATACAAATCATCTTGTATAACCTGTTATATTTTGGTAATAAAATTAAATGTTTAAATCCTATTAAATGAAATATCAATTGTAACTTATAAATCAGGTACTTGAATATGTTGGAAATGGAACTTCAGATAACTGGTCTATTATGTTAATGAAATAATTGATAAATATCAAATCTAAATTTGATCACAAATAAATTGGTATGATAATTTAATAATACACAATTTTTTCCTCTATTACATTAAATTTGTAGTCCGTATAATTGGACATTTACAGTGGAAAATTGTGTATTACCCAGTCCCAACATTAGATGTGGGAAGTTGGTAGTGTCTCTTGTTTTCTATATGATCAATTATATCACCCAGACCTGGCTTTAGGAGCGGGTAGAGGGGTGTGAATTTTTTATATTAGTTCTTATACCTTTACTATTTGAGTATCTGGGATCATTACCACGATGAGACCAATTTGATTCTTGCATTTTTTTCATTATTTAGACATTCCGTCCATATTTTCTCATGTTGTGTGGCACAAAGATGCTGACAACCCTGATATAAAGGTGGTAGGCCATGAGCCACAATTGAAACCTATAGTTGTTCCACCAACGGAACCTCGTATATTACATAATTTGGGAGATGATTTCATGTTTTGACGGGAGATTCCAAGGATTATATATACTATAAAGGGAGCTCTGTGACCTACACCATATATGAGAGAGTAGACATGGGATTTTCAACATCAATATTCACCTATTTTTTTGGGTATGATCAACCTCATGATGCATAGTTATGGAATCAGACAGTCTCATCAATCTTTGATCACTTGGATACACCTCTTGAGAAGAGATTCATTTTTTCTATATATTTACCTTGAGATTAAGCCAAACATTTGTGGGATATTATAAACTCGGAAGTCCAGAATGAATAAGTGATTTGGAGAGATTTCTAATATATATTCTACGAATATTTATTCCTTAAAAACATGATATATGATCATGCTATGGATTTTTGGAACAAAAAGAGAGTTTATATTTCTATTATGTACTATTCGTATCATTTTATAGATCATCATCACTATGAGCTTATCGATACTACTAATGAGATATAAATTGAGAGATGATTTTAGGATTTTCATAGGCATACTATTTGATCATTGGTGATCATTTTCTAGTTTAGTTCCATGACTGGTATAGTATTCTAGGCTCTCATCACCTAGAAAAATTTGAGGGATGGTGATGGGGTGGTATGGGGAAGTTCAAAACTAAGACAATGCAGTGGTTCGACTAGAAGCCAGAAATGATTCTTTGAGAATTCTTGTTGGAGTATAAGTAATAAAATTACCCCAACTAATAGTTACATTGTTTTTCAACATTTTGGGAAGCCAATGAATAACAATACCAAGTGTCTTAGAGACCCTGTTGAGTGACGAGGTTGTGGAAGGTTGGGGAATCATTAGCATTTTTATAGGACCATCCCATATTAGGGTAGAGGGAGAGGATCAATGTCATCTCTTCCTCTTGGATATGGATTAATATAACCTTTCCAGGAAAGTAGCTAATGTACTAACAGTTAGGCTAGAAAAGGTGGTGTGGATGAGGTGGTGAGGCTTCAGGTATACATTGATAATGGAATGGACCCACTCAGTGTCATCATTTTGCAGTGCACGTCTATAGATAAATATATATTATTTAGTGTAGCATGTAATATAGGATATGTGTGATGGTATGTCTAGAGTTATCAATACAATTTTAGTTAGAGCTACTATCATGTATACCTTTTTTATATGGGTTCATCACAATCCTTCATCTTTATGGATATTGTAGAAAGCCTTGGCCTTCATAATGAGTATTTTTGTTTCATAATGATTCTTGAAACCACTTTGGGAATACCTTCATAGAGTGAATGTAAATGTAAGTATTTTCCCCTTTAGGTTGGAAACCATCTATTCTTTTGGGATTTATTTTTCCGTGATGTGAATGGAACTCATTTTATTCTTTGGAAGGTCAATTTTCTTCCATATCTTGTGTATGTTGGCCTATATCATCATAGGGTATTATTTTACACCTCTATAGGTTCATAGTTACATTCACAAGGGTGAGTGGTATGTCTAGGAAAATAAAACTAGTTCATGGAATCTTGGGATTGGTAGAGTGAAAAACTAGATTTATATCTTTTATATGGATTATCAGGGGTTAAATCAGGATAATTTCTTTCCTATAGTAGACTATTTCATAGATGCCTTCCCTAAATATTTATTTATACTAAAAACTAAGTGAGAGATTTATAATTTACTATCAATATAGTTCATGGAGATACACTGGTCTCCATTCATCTATTTAGGACAAAGACTTGTACATTTTATGTGCTGAAAATGAAGTTAGAGGTTCTTGAAGACAATTGTTTTATAATTTCTATTAATTCCCCCTAGGGTTCATAAATAATTTTCACCAAAAATGATGATTGAACCCTTAGTATTTTTTTGTATTACCAAAATATGAATCATCATATAGTGAAGAACTGATGTCATTTTACTCATATAAATTAACTCTTTGGATATCTCCATGGTGATAAATTTTTCTCCAAAATACAAATGAGATCATGTTATAATCATATGTTATTTCAGCCATCATAAATAAAATCTATGACATTCCATAATAATTATAGTGTATATGAGTATCTGGTTATGCTATTTTTCCTTATGAACCTAACTCTTATTTTCTTAGACTTTATGAATATGGTTTCTCATAATTACCTATATTCCATTGACATGGTTATTTAGCTTGGTAAATTGGTGTATTTTTATAGATAATTAGACCATTAAAAATATCCTGATATCATTTTGAGTAAACCGAGAGAGAATATTTTGTATTCTATTCTTATGAAGTACCACATTTGGATAAAAAATTATCAATTCTTAGTCCATATTATCTCAGAATAAGGATTATCAAATGACCCTAAAAAGGTGAGTACATTTTTTCCTTATATAATCCCAAGATTATGTTTGAAATATAGATTTTTTTTACCACTTTTTATTAAAGTCACTTAATATAAGATTATTCGCGCCTATAAGAATGCCATGAAAGCTTGACTAATAAGTGAATAGAGTTATTGTAGTCTGATTCTTATGGGAAGGACATTAATGAGATTAAATGGGACTAACTTATGCATCGATCATCATTCTTCAAGAGCTTGGTACAAGCCATATAGTCTTTTTTTATGAATCAGGTGTCACTCTAGGAGATGTTTTGATGAAAAAAAGATTACTTTATTGCACATAGTTCAAGTAAGCTATGTCTGCATGATGGAATTTAACTAGAAAATGACCTTGATTTGGAATATTTTGTTCATGAATTATGTTTTTTGAGGGATTACCTACTGAGGTAGAGTTAGGTGGTGTTTATGGAACACTAAAGCCACAAGTTTATTTACTTTCATCATGAAATGAATAGCATAGAGAAATGGTGAGTTGAAGACCAACAATACTTTGACTTAAATCTAGTAAAAATGGTCCCCATACTACCATTTTTGAGAGGGAATATTGTTTCGCAATAAGGATCTTGAACGGGTTATAGAAAACATTTGGTACAAAGGTTCTTCATAGCACATCTTTTCACCATTAGACTAATTGCTCTTTGGAATGGACTATAAAAGTTTTTGGGGACATAATATGATAATGTTTCATTAGTTTATGAGGTTACTAAGAAAATAATATCCATATAATTTTTTTCTAGAATAATATATTTCAATTAAAAATTTATATTCATTCATCCATATGAGGACTTATATGTAAGGATGTTCCGTTCACCCCTGTGATCTTTAAAGGGAAGAGATGCAATGCTACTAGGCCCTTGTATCATGATGGAGAAATAAGAACAACTATATTTGATCATGAAACATATTTTTACTGCTCATTATAGACATAAGTTATATTTTGATCACTATTGACGACCTCTGCAGTTCATGTTCTCGGATTGTGTTTTAATACGGGTATCACCTAAACTTGGCAGTAAAAGGATATAGAGGCAAGGGATGTTCTTTAATATTTTTTTTATGCCTTTTGAGATCTTTGATATAGTAAATATGGTACCTAATCAGTTTATATCACATTATTTTTAACATTACATGCACAATATGTTATATATTTGAATGACTTGATATTAAAATGATGACCCATAAAATAATTATGATCTAAATGAAGTGGAAGTTCATAATGATTTTTCATTTGATGGGCAACCCTTATGCAGCATTGATCCAATAATGGGGACTCTCTAAAGAAGTTATATCTCCTTAGAACCATTGATATAGCCATATGTCCATGTATAGGATGAGACTTGGTAGTAGTAGGCTAATTTATGGGCAAAATGGCCAGAGTTATTCTCATACAATGTTCTACTACCCTGGGAAGAGAAACTTGCGTTGGTGTTTCTTTATGGTTGCAAGAATATTTGAACTTGATTGTTATAGGAGGTACATTACATTTAAAATTTAATTATGATTATATTATATTAATCTAATGTGAATTCTTAGTAAGGGTATGGCAGAACTGAGGGTGATTATGGGTTGTTGGGAGACCAAAACCCATCTAGTGAAAGAAACCACTCTGCTACATTTTTAGTAAAAATAGTTCCACCTAGACCACATGATTTTCACTATCCATAAAATGATTATCAATGAGAATAATAAATCTTTATGTTTTTCAATAGTAGTGTGACTCTTGAGGAATGACTAGGAAAATAATTTTTAGTTTTCAATAGAGTGAAATACCACGTATTGTGAATGGATTACAAAACTGTTCCCATAAATCATGTGAGTCTACACCATTGATAGAATGGCATGCACTATTGGTGTTTGGATTTCCCAATAATGTGGAAATTTTTTGATACCCTGTCTACATGTTTTTGGCATTTCTCTTATGTGCTAGGATTATAAATAATGGAATTTTAGGTGAGTGGTATGACAAAATTAATTTCTTAAAAAGGATCATTGTTACACCCATATTAAATATAAATAATAATGAACTAATAATTATCTATTTTCTATTCCTATATCTGGAGAACCCATATTTTTTATGATAAATGTTCATGACAGCCTTATTTCTTATGATAATTGGGAATGGTGATCCTTATTTCATATAAAAAATGGGTATGGAAACCCTACTTTTATGCTATATGGAAATGTATTTCCCCGTACTATTATGATATATGGGAATGGAGTCCCTTAAACTAATGATATATAGGCTACGAATCCCTAAAAAAGTTTACGATATATGGTAATATAGTCCCTTACACCTATGATATAAGGGAACAAAATTACTTAAAGCAATGATATATGTGTATAGAATCCGTAATTTTATGATATAAGAGCACAAAATTTATATGTTTTGATATAGGAGTGGAATCCCTATACTATGATACATGGGAATAGAATCCCTATAGAGTGGTTCATGGTTATGAAATCCATATACTCCAATACTCATGCATGATGTCTTGTACGACTTATGATACTGAAGTTACTAGACATAGATTCTTGAGTTACTTATCAGGTCCTCCCTAACAAAATCTCTATGTATATATGGCTATAAATTTACATAAATATATATATAATTGAAATAAACACAACCATATACACTTATATATAAATTTAAATGATGACACCTGATCAGAGGTTTCTTTACCGGGGTCGTAGTTGGTAGTGTCAGCATGGAATCCTTCATTAACTAGAGCCAACCATTTATAGTTTGGTCACTTATTTCTATTATTATATCACAATTAACATATTATATGATTATACTTGATATTTGTAGAGATTATTTTTTTGTGCACTACTATGTTTATCTCACATTTTATCTGATCTTTCAGTGGCACCAATGATGATTATGTAGATTCGGGTAAGGATAGGAGAAACCACCTAATTTTTTATGCTTGATTGGTTCTATATTTGTACGGGGGAAGAAACACATTGTGATATGGGTCATGATGCTATTTAAGATATACTTTGGTGACTTTTTCTTTTGATACATGAATTATATTGGATTGCTATTACCAATAATGCTTACATCATTTTGAGAGATACACAACATTAAATCATTATGTATATTATACAATATGTATTATTATATTGCCTCTTTATACATTATATCATCTATATGTTTACCTTTTTGTGATAGTTTAAATTATTTGTACTTATATATTTGTCTATTTATTTTATATTGTGATAATCGGATCAATATGGTATAGGCTCCTCACTATTCTACCTTAGATCCCCACTTCTAGTCTGCAACCATACGAATAAAGTGAGGTTAATATAAATCTATGGTACCTACCATCGTGAGCATCCATTTAATGGATCAAGGTTTGAGACGTCACACCACTCACAATCAATGTTCAATAAAAATTACTTTCATACAGTCATTTTTTAGAAATTTTAGATATCATCTTCAAATGTTTCCTCTGATCATGATAGTGGCCCTTTGAGATTAAGATTATACTAGTTTGTGTCCCTAGCTTGGTGGTACATAATTATTCATTGATATTATATTTGGCTTATATCATGGGTGGGTGTCCTTTTGGGGATGATTATTCTTCTTCCACAAGATTTGGGGTTAACAATGGTTTTTATATTTTTCATTTTCCTCTATCCTCAACATATTCACCTTCATTTAATTTTTTATTCCCCATATTAGAATATTTTTGTAGGAAGTCCCCAATTATTTTTATTATATTATCTATATTGTTATTTGGTTATTTTATTTCAAACTATTCTAAATTTAGTATTATGTAAATACCATCAAAGGGTGTTTTCTATATATATGGTCCATTTATCCATTTTGGTAACATTTTTAGATGTGAAACTATTTTAGGGTATCAGATCGGCATGTGAGGTGTTATTTGATGAAGTTTATGATGTTTTGAGTTCTTAATATCCATTCATTGATAGCTTACTATGATATAATTTATCAATTATTCTTGGTCTAATCATCTTCATGGTGTCATAACTTATTTTTCTGTAAATGTTTCACACCTTGTTCTTCAAATGAAGTTTCCTCATTGTGTTTTCACTGATTATGAAGATAACATTCTACGATCTTCTTGAAAATGATGGGAGTATGTGGTGATGTAGGTGTTTTCTTGAGACACCCACATCAGTATATTTTGGAATTTATTTTGATATGACACGTCAATGTATGCATGTTCCATCATTTTGAATTTTCAAATTTCATGATTTCGATTTAAAAATTTTAAACTTTTGGTGTTTTTTGATTAGTTATTTTTTGTTGTGTGGGTTCCTACATATCCCTATAAGAGTTTTTATATGAAAAAAATAAAATAAAACATGATTTTATTAGAAATATATTTCAAAAATATTTATATATTTTAAATGTGTTTATAAATCAAATAATTAAAATTTTATTATAATAAATTAATTAAATGTTTGGTAATAATTTGTCAATGAATATTATATACTATTACATATTAATTTTCCAATCTTGTTCTCAAATAATATGGATTGAAATATTTTTTTGATATATATTGATTACATATAAATTATATTTTTTATTTTTAAAAGGTTTGTAAATTTTATAAAATATCTAATTATAATGTGTTTATATTTAACAATTATTAAATATTCAAAATATTAAATTGAAAATATTTTATGAAATAATATTTATTTGGATGTTTTTTAAATATTTTGAAAATGTTTTTGATAAATGATATGATAAAATGTTTAAATATTATTAAAATGTGATATTTAGATTACATAAAAAATTACAAAATTAAATTTAATAAATGAAATATTGTTTTTTTATGAAATATCATATATTAAAATAAAATTATATATAATGATAAATTTTATCGACTTCAATGTTGAAAATGAAGAAAAATGTTTATTTTAATGATTATGGAATTTCCATAATGATTTCAAAAGTGTTTATCATTAATTATTTAAAAATTATATAAAATGGAAATCAGAATAATGGAAAATAAATGTAGTATTTATTTGTTTAATTCCATTTAAAGATTAATGTTTATAAATGTTTACAATTTTTGAATATTGTGAATGCTATAATATATGTGAAAAAAATATTTTTAAAAATATTCTAGCCCTACATAACAAGCCATGAATGAAAATATAATATTTAATTTTTATACGTTGATGCTTTTTTAAAACAAACTTTACTAGATTCAATTTTTGTATTGAAAATATATTATATTTATCATCCTAGACAGAAATCCACATAGCAGTACCCTGAGATGGTGGAGCACATGACCTCATGTCCTCATAATCATACGCCACAGGTTGCCGATTATTAGGGGCAAATTTTGGTGTGTCTAAGGAAATAATATTTTCTTTTGATTCAGAATGTAGCACAATGGTAGTCATTGTAGATAAGAATCTGAAATAGATATGAACATGAAAGAGAGGAATCATAAATATACCCAGAGTAATAAAAAGTTAAAATTATAATTATAAATAGTTGTAGAATGTGGATGATTATTATATAAACCCTAACATTTCAAAACATTAACATTACATATCTTTTACGTAATTCAAAAACCTTATACAAATAGATGCCCCAGGAAATTATTTTGTCTATTCCCATTAGAAACATGAAAACATAAACAATGTTACATGAATGACCTACATTATCTCACACTAGGTCCTCATAGAAAACCACACCTCTTAGACATATTGTAAAAATATGTGTTTATGACATGGGAAAGGAAACATGGAAATGGGTGATCTCACATGATAAATAAGGTTAAATAAAGGATAAATGTATGCATAATCATGAACATAATGGAATGAGAATAGGTTCATGAAAATAGAAGATCATACCCTGAATTTCAATGATCACAAACATGAATCCTGGAATAAATAAATTAATTTCATTATAAATGAATCATAAGTAAATAAAAACATAATATGTGAAATAATAATAGGAGAATAAAACATGTAATTGTGTCAAATAGATAGGAATATCATTTTATTTTCATAGTAGGCAAGGCATCACTTCCAAAACCATCAGGGTAGTATGGGTTCAGTCCATATACCATTATGGAAGTTTTGGTTCACTCCCATGTCCATCTATGTAGAATGAGTTCACTTCTCATACCATCTTGGTAGTTATGGTACAGCACCATGGCCATCTTAGTAGTCAAGGTTCACTCCTAAGACCATCTTATTATATCTCATGATATATAAGTATTTACCAAATACATTATAGGAAGATATAGGTCATGCCCATATCATAATGATATCAAACATACATGTTCCACAAGATCATAAATCATAATATCATAACCCATGAAATCAATTGGTTATTAAAAACATATAATCATATCATAGACTGTGGAATAAAGATAGGATTCATAATCATTTCATCATAAACATAACATGTGAAAAGAAGTGGGTTTTAAATGAATATAACACATGAAAAAAAATGGGTTTCATAAAGACCATGAAATTACATGTAACACGTTAATAAAAATAATTTGAATGGAAAATTTACAACATTTTGGAAAAGGGAATGGGTAACATCAATGGATGTCATCTTAGACAGAATATTATTTCGAAATATCCCCCAAAAAACCATTCTTAAAGAAAAATATATTTTCTTCATTGAAAAATATTTTTTAATAAATTAATCCATTTGGTAATAATTTTAATAGAAAATACATTTATAATCTATAAATAATAGATTAAATCATTTGAAAACCATTTGTCTTGAAAATATATAAATTAAAATTCAAAACATTTTAAATACCATTTTCTTCAAAAACACTCGGAAAAATTAAAAGGAAATCTAGAAAACATTTTCAAAATCATTTCGTTGAAAATACATTGAAAACATATAAATAGTGGTTTAAGACATTTTAAAATCTATTTTCACTCAAATTAATCTGAAAAAATAGAAATAATGCTTAAAAGTTTTTAGAAAACCATTTTCCATTAGAAGTTAAAAAATAACCCAAAATACTTTTTGAAATCCATTTTCCATGAAAACATATAAAAAAAGTTTGACAACCTTTGGAAACCCATGTTTCTTGAAAACATAAAAAATAAGCATGAAAATATTTTGAAGACAGTTTTCTTTGAAAATCCCATTTAAAAACATTATCTTAAAATATAACCTTTAAACATGAAAATAACTCTTCAAAGGATTGATAACATATAAATCTTACCATCTCGTACGAGGTAAAAAGAATATTACTATTTCATGGTACAAATTATAAATAATTTCCTCCTTTAGATTGTGACAATAAGAATTATTTCAAAACATTGGTAAAATAAAAAATGCTAAAATTTATTTTAATTATCATAGGATATTAATATAATATTCTTAGAAATCCTTTTTTATAAAACATGTTTCTGAAGGAACACAGATTTCTAATCGAAGAGAGGGTAATGTTGATAATTCTTAAAACACATTGTAAACTATATTATTTAACAAAGGGTATAAAATGGTACTAATACATGAATATATAACGAATAACTATAGGATAAGTAATTTCATTTATTTCATGAGAGATGTAACATTATAATTCATCAAGGTAATCGTAATCTTAATCAATCTCAAAAAGAAATAATAATGTCTCAGTAAACTCTTACAACATGGTAACAAGAGATCATTCATTCTATGTAAGAAAAGGAAATTAAATGAATCTTAAAATATAATGAAAATATTGGTATTAATGATAAATCTTGTAAAGTGTAATTTTATCAACCTCAAAAAAAATATAGGTGTATAACAAAACATGAGTCCCACAGAAGGAAAATTGAGGCAAACTTATTTTACTAATTTGGTAACTTATGAAACATAAAACCCATGAAATAATAGAAATATTATGGATACATATATAAAAAAAATTATCTATAATAAAAATTTAATACATACATGGTCATTATATACACCACAAAAAAGGATTGGGTGGTTAATAAATCTTGTATCTCTCAGAAATAAAAAGTGGGATAATGTCCCCTTAACATTTGTCACGAATCCCTTCATAATCATAAAATATTATATTATAATAAATATAATATTATTATAAATCTTCTAAAAAATAATATTCTTAAAAATAATACAATATATGTTTTGATTATGACCTTATATTACCCTCTTGTTAATGATCATATGTTAAGGTTTCACTTCGGGTAATATTCTCTTTATTCTTCGCATGTGTCTTAATTAGCTATACCATTGGTTTTTATACATATATATTTATTTATATAATTTAAATCATGATATAAATAACTTAATTATACTGTAGATTTATATTATAATAATCTATAGGTTAATGAAGAAAGAAATGGAATACATTGTTCATGGAGATGGTAAGCTATACATATGCATGAACATTGTATTTGTTTTAATTGTTGAATTGAAAGAAATAATTAGAATGAAATCTAAGTATAAATATATATCATTATTATAGTTTATTTATGATATCGTATATATCTTATATATTCCCTAAGACGATACTTAATATAATACATGTATTTAATGAATGAATCATATCGCTTTGAGGGAATGGTTGTCCAGACTTCCTCAGATGAAGTTATCATACAAACACAAAATGAAAAGTAAAAAAAGATATGTGTTATTAATGTAGTAAATATACTTAAAACAATAAATATAATATATGATATATATAAATAATTTTTCCATCATAATTTTCACCTAGGTAGGTGGTAATGGAAAAATGAACTATTGTCATTTTGTGTTGTATTATTTCGTCGTACAGAGAAACAATATATTCATTACCCATTAGATGGGGTACATGCAAGTGTAGGTATAAAACATAGAATAAAAAATACTAGTATTTTTAGGATACTATTGTTTTAATACAGGAATGGAATAAATATATTGGAGTGGTTGACATGGAAAAATAATGGAAAGGAGCTTGAGAGAAGACGTTACCTCTTAATCAGGTAATTCCTTTTGTTTTGTTCCAAAAGGCTTCATTGAGTTTATTTATTCCAAATGTAAGGATTGTATGATGAATTTACGGAATTTATGACCTAATTTTTTCATATTTGTGGTCTTCCATAGTTCTTCAGAGGTATAAGGAAGTGGTAAACGTGGTTGCCTTTTATAGGGAAGGGAAAGGACATACTTGGCATTTTTTAAAACAAGTTAAGTGTACCCATGTTTTTAACATAATAAAAGTCATAAAAAACAACCAAACACAGTAATATAAACTCAATTTATGAATAATTTCCAGAAAATGGGTGTTGTAGAAGTGTATATGTCATTTTGGGTCTTATATATGTATCATTTAATACATTATTAAAACTTTTTTCTCTCAACTGGTCATATTAATTTTAATCACATTCACTAATATTTTTGGTCCAAAAAATATCAACTTATTAGATGTTAGAAATTAATCTAATTCCTAGTATATATTCTATTTTACCAAATTATTATCTCATACATGTAAGAAATTAATTTGAAATTAATCCCATTGAAGAGATGAAACTGTAGGGTTTTAATGTAAAATTTTAAAAATGATTACTTTGTTTTTATTTCTAATTTCAATGTGAAATTGGTTACAATGACTTAAATTATATAAATTGGTAAAAATATTATATAATTAAACTATATACCAATTAAATATATAATTTAACCTTAAAATTTAGATGAATAAATATTTTTTTTAAATCTGGTATTTTTAACCATTCAATAAAAGATGAAACCTTCCAAAAAAATTCCAAATAAATTTAATAACATAATTTTTATGAATCAATTATAAATATGATGTTTATTTTGACATATTAAATCTATAAAAGTTAAAAATATTTTATATAAAATGGTATCACTATTAAAAATTGGCAAAACAACCTTTTTAAAAAATAGGTTTTTATGCCTAATTTTTTTTGTTCTTATCATACGTCTGTAGAATATGTTGTATGATTATAAATAATATATTAATTAATATATGACATATTTATTACATTAATACCACTTACAAACTGTAATTTGATCAATTTACTAGGTTAAAATAACATTCTAATTATAATAATTTTTTTCAATCTGTTCGATCGGTTTTCATATTCATTTCTAATTAATTGGAAAACTATGAATTTATCATATAATGGTATAACCCCTGATTTTTTTTAATTTATTTGAAATATTTATATCCATCAACTTAACGGTAATGTTATATTTTATTACGATTATATTTTATATAATATATTAATGTTATGTAGTAATCATTCCTACTTGTTACTATAGACATCGAGGAAGGTCAATAATGTGTGTAATGTATGATTAACATGTTGTTTCATGTGATGAACACAAATTTGATGTTGAATGTAACATTTAAAAAGACTGTTCCTTGTAAAATGATTGTGTGACATAATGAAAAACTATTTTCAGTGTTTCATGAAATGAAAAATATTATATTATTAAATTATTTGAAAATATATATATTCTACTAAAATCAGGGTGTTATAATGATAACATAGCTGTAAAAACATAATGCATGGGAAAATAGGGGATAAATTAATATACCACATTCAAAAAAATTTAAAAAGGCCAAAATTATATACCACATGCATCAATAGAATACAGTTGGTCCCTTTCTTCAGTACTATATACTTGTACTGGTAGTCAACAATCAGATGGTAGATTCTTTGCTTTATCATAACATGTAACCATGAAGCCTATTTGGGTACTAAAGGAATACCATATAGGGAGTGATATATACTCAGTATTCCACATCCATTAGTGTCTAGATCAATCATGAACATTCCTATAAAATTAGTAGTGTTCCAATAATATTAAATTCAAGGAAATAAATAACTAAAACATGATTTTTTGTCATCCCCCTTGATACCTAATCACCAGTACCTTATTTGGCCTAATACAGGTGTCTTTGAACAAAGAAACCTAAAAAAGATATTATTTTTGTACATGGGTCCCCAAAAATATGAATCATTTATGGAAAACCCTAAGAATGTTATTTGGAAAGGAGGAAATTTCCAATAGACCTCCGTTAGGCATTCAAATCATTATTTAATAAGAAATATCATGTAATGTATGCAGGCCAACCATCGAATAAATTATGGGAATCCGAGACCCATCCAAGGTGTCCTATAAGGGAATTCCAAGTGTCATTGTAGGAGATCCCAAAATAACCAACACTATAGATGTTATCGACGGTAATCCATTAAAGGTGTAACATATATCATATTATTCATAGTGAAATAATAACCTTCTAAGCCCATATGAGGCAACATATATAGTGTATCGACTATGTTGGGAAAAAATCCCTCAAGGTATCATTGAAGTATTTTTGAGGTGATTTTTTTTGTTGACAAAGTGGACATCTGAGTAGTGATTGTTGACAAAGAAAAACAATGACATACAAATTTGTTGACAAAGAGGATTTCATGGTGGAATGTCGAGTTCATGAGATGAGGTCAACAATCTATGTTTGATTCAAGAACGTCGATAAAAGGAATGGATGATCTGGAGGCGGTTCAAAAGAACTGATACAAGGTGGCGCCGTTTTCCAGTGTTTGCCAAATTTTTGGGCTTGAAAATCGGCAGATGAAGAAAAGTGTTTTTGGCAAAGGGACTTGCGCTCCGAGGACTTGGAGAATAGGAAACTTGCGTGCCATATGTTTTTCATGATCATAAGATCAAAATATGGAAAAGGAAGTAGGTTCGTGCAAGTTTGGGAGTTTGTCGCGCAAGTGTCCGAAAGGATAGAAGACTTGCGCGCCGAAACTGGGTCGTGCAGGTGACTTGCGCGCCGTCGCGCTAGGTGGTCAGATTGCCTATAAATACTGGACCACCCCTCTTCATTCTCGACGGAGTTCAACACTTTGAGAAATCAGAGCTCCCGTCGTGCAGGTGTGGTGGTCGCGCAAGTGGTGAGTGTGGGTCGCGCAGATGAATTTTCACGCCAGTAGTTGAAGTTGTGCGCCAGTGTTAGAAGTTGCGCGCCGATTGGCAGTTGCGCTCCAATATTGGTTTGGGCGTAAAAGGAAGAGATTCACACAAGTTTGGAGTTGAGGAAGCTTGAGTCGCGCAAGTTTCTGAGTAGTACTTGCGCGCCCGCTGTGACTTGCGCGCCGATACTTGCGCGCCGAGGTAGACTTGCACGCCAAGTAAGGTTTGTTCCAGCAGTGTTTTTCGGACTGCGTGGAAGCTGGAAGTTTGACTGATACCTTCGGTGCAAAGAGATATTCATCTTCGGGTGAAAGTTGTACTTCAACAGAGCATCTACACACAGAGAAAGATGTATTCATTCATGAAAATGAAGAGACCTACAGGTCTATAAACTGTGAGTGGATTCCTTCCAAGAGCAGTGAGCTTAGGAAGTGGAAGAAGGTGATCCTCTTCACCGGCAGTGAGCCAGAGAGAGAGAGACAGGGAGTGACCCTTGGGAAAGTAGTGAGCTGACCCTAAATTTGTAAAGGCAGTGAGCATGGGCATAGAAGTGATCTAGCCCGAACTTTGTATCCACATCTAGTGAAGATTAGTGGAATTTGGTATAACCTGCAACTTGTCGGCGTATGCTCTGTGGACGTAGCCCAGTGAGGGTGAACCAAGTAAAAATCTCTGTGTCTTCCTGTTTTCTTCCCTGAATTGCATTCAAATCACCATCATTAGATAACGAAGTAAAGACGTGGTCATAGTTTACACACAAGATCAAACAAAGTGACCCTTGTAATAAAGAGGTCAAGATCCAGTGGGGTAGGAAGAACTTTGAAAAAGAATATCCATACCCTGATTCACCCCCCCCCCCCCCCCTCTCAGGGTATATAGGCCCCTATTGGCCCTAACAATTGGTATCAAAGGGAAGGTTGTTGTTATCAGATTTGTTTTCTCCGACTTGGTGTAGTCGATCTGTGGGGTTAAAGAATCAGTCTGCCCTTATCTTGGTGTGCCATGGAAAATGAAAAAACATCAAATAAGATTCAGAAGTCAGGTGGAATTCCTAAGTGTGGAAGTGTTTATGGAAAAAGTTTGATTCAACTAAAAGAATCAAACATCTTATTGAAGGAAGTCCTAGATGAATCTGATAGGGAAAAGATTGATTCACTCAATAATGATATTGGAACGCGTGAAGCACTTAAAATTCAAAGTGATGATGAAACCACCGATGATGAAGAGGTTTCAAGGGGGACACAAGTTGATGTCATTAACATGACAAAGGAAATGGACCAGAAATCGGATGAAGAAGTCAAATATAAAGAAATCCGTATCAATGTATTGGAGATTGAGGTCAACAAGCTAAGAGGCTTAAATCAAAGCCTTATTGATATAGTTACTGACCTAACGGAGAAGAATTATTTACATGCTGCAGAACTACAGAAGATGGCTAAAATGAAAGGAAAACAAAAGGCCGATGACTATGAAGAGAGTCAAAAGTCAGATGAAGTTCAGAATATGAAATCTAAAAATGATGATCTTGTGACACAGCTTTCTGAACTAGCTCAGAAAAATCAAAGGCTACAACAAGAGAATGCATGTTGCTCAGATTCTGTTTTTCAAGAAAAATTGAAGGTAAAGGAGCAAAGTGATGTGGTGGAAAAGCTTACACGAGAATTGGAAGATGAGATGAGTAGAGGAAAGTATCTATAGAGAGAACTTGATGCTCAACTTGAATCAAGTAAATTAAAGATTCAGAAGTTGAAAGAAGAGCTATAATCAGTGAAGAAGGAAATGGAGAAATCTAAATATGAAGATAAGCCCATGTTTAAGGATGCACTGCACTTATTATTTGACCATCCTTTGTCAGGTGATGATAAAATGAAGAACATATATGTTATTTCTGAAGAGAAACAACAGAATATTTTCTCAGCTCAAAGACCAACAAGTTTCGGAAAAGCTGGTATCGGAATTGATGAATCCCCTCCCATGCAAGATAGAAAGAGAGCTGTGAATAGTTCCATATGTGAAAGAAATCCTATAGGTGCTGGAGATAGGCCTAAAAGGACAGTTACAAAAGGTGGTGATGACATGTTCTATTTCTGTGGGATTCACGGCCACACATCAAGCTTCTGTCCAGATGCTCTGGAATACATTTCAGGCTATGAAAATAGAAACGTTGTTGAATCTGAGAATAGGAAGAAATAAAGAAATGAAAAGGGACTCGAAAGGAGATTCTCATCCCTAGTGATGCATAATGAGAAATTCTACACTGGGAGACAATGTGGTAAGTTTGAGAACAGGCTTAGAGCTTCAGTTGAATCATATATAGATGAACGGAAGGTGTATCAGTCACCTCCTCAGTCACACTCACAACCACTTTCTAAGAATGAACATGAACAAATATGGAAGAAAAAGGGAGGAAACACAACTCCAGCAGTGATGAAGAAGAATGAACGTTCAATGGGGGACTCACCACTAGTGAAAAAGAGTGTGGTGACTCAGACATCTGATAAAAGAAAGACGAAAAAATAATGCATTGAAAAATCCACAGGTCGTTTCCCACATCGAAAAGTGGAGGAATGTGAAAGATCCTTGCAATGGTGGAAGAAGAAAGGGAAGATGAAAAGTGGAGAGATTCCTACACAGAGAAGGAATCAAGGGAAATGGAATTTTGGTGGAACATCAAAGGAAGAGATATGTACTAGTGGGTTTAAACCCCGAATGGTGAGAAAAGCTAATTCTGCAGTATCTACATATCAGAAAAAGGCTCAGCATGTGGGTACTGAATGCTTAGTCATATGGCCAGTGCAATTGATGTTGGATAGAATGTTAGAAGAAACAAGGAAAGAGTGTGATTCTCTACAAGAAATAATCAAAGGGTTGACCCATCAGGATCAACCACAATCCTCTTCTTGAGGATTCCAGAAGAATACCCCTCTCCCTATGTATATAAATGCTATTAACTGATGATCCATGTGTTTCAGGTTTTAGGGAGATACAATCCTAGGGGAAGTGGCATATAAGGATGTGAAGAGGAGAAGTGATATGCTCTAGAGTTTAAATTGATTCAAATCAGGTACTAGAGTTGAAAAAGAAAGGTATCAACAGAGCACAATAGAATGTCATTGTGTTATTAACTTTGTCTCTTGTTTCCTACATCGAGTTCTAACTCAGTATGCTTAGAGATTTGGTTAATGGCTCGATGCTGAGTGCCAGATTAGTATAAATGGTGCACGTGGAGAAGAATGGTTATGGGTCTCTACCGTTGGGCCTAACAGATATAAGTGTTGTGTAACACAGGGGGAGCATTTAATAACAAAATCAGATGCCAGATCCGTCAAGGAAATAATCGGATGACCCAGCTCAGGTGTTTTCTATTGAGATAAAACGTACTATGGGAGATGCAGCAATGATCAAGCATTTCATGATTATTTATGTTGATCTAACATTATGGTATCGGCTGACTATTTTCAGGATACCAAGAAGCTGCTGAAAGGAATGATCCCACTAAACAATGAAGCAGTGAGAAATTTTCTGATAAACGTGATGAGGAGGAAAGCAACAAAGGGGGATCATAAGTGAATAATTTTGATTTTGAAAAGAAAAATACTCATCTGCACAATAGTCAAAGAGATGAGCTGAAATTGACATGCATAATATCATTGGTGATTTGTCAGCTCTAGCTCAGATAAGAGAATGAAATCACTGCA
The DNA here is from genome assembly GCA_963277665.1 of Viscum album. Taxonomy (NCBI): domain Eukaryota; kingdom Viridiplantae; phylum Streptophyta; class Magnoliopsida; order Santalales; family Viscaceae; genus Viscum; species Viscum album. The sequence continues at coordinate 1,035,093,831 of OY728122.1, read as the reverse complement.
GAAAACATCTTTTATATCTCAGGTTGAGCTGAAATGCTTTTCTGATGCAGCTGGAAATGAAAACTGGGTTCAGGATATGAATGAATAGCTTGATCATATTGAGAAGAACCAGACATGGGAGATTGTTTCGAGACCAGCAGACAAGAATGTCATTGGGACTAAATGGGTCTATCGCAACAAAATGAATGAAGATGGAACTATGATTCGAAACAAAGCACGACTAGTGTGCAAGGGGTACTCCCAAATCAAAGGAATAGATTTTGATGAGACATTTGCACCATTTGAAAGGCTGGAGACAATCAGATTATTCTTGGCCATAGTAGTGCAAAGAAAGTTTAAAGTGTTACAGATGGATGTAAAATCCGCATTCTTGAATGGGGTTCTGGAAGAAGAGGTGTACATTGAGCAGCCAGATGGTTTTCTTATTCATGAGGATGAGAACAAAGTTTGCAGGCTGAAGAAGGCATTGTATGGGCTGAAACAAGCACCACGAGCATGGTACTCAAGGCTTGATCAGTATTTGAAGAAGCTTGGTTTTCAGCGTGGAGGAGTTGATTACAATCTCTATTTTTGTAATGAATGTAATCAACGGATGATGGTGATGTTTTATGTAGATGACATAATATTTGGCGGATCAGATGAAGCTCAGTGCAGACAATTTTCCGAATTCATGAAAAATGAGTTTGAAATGTCAATGATTGAAGAGCTAACGTTTTTCCGTGGTCTACAGGTGACACAAGGAAGGAATGGAACATTCATTTCTCAATCTAAATATGCCAAGGAGGTCCTGAGAAGGTTTGGAATGGAAAATTCCAAGGAGATGAAGACTTCGGTGGCTACCCAGATGAAATTTTCAAAATATGAGGATGGAAAGGCAGTTAATATTATAGAATACAGGCAAATAATTGGAAGTTTTTTGTACTTAACCACAACAAGGCCTGATATTGATTTCGCCACATGCCAAGCAGCGAGATATCAGAGCAATCCCAAGGAAATCCACATGCTTGCAGTGAAAAGAATACTTAGATATATCCAGGGAAAAGTGGATTCCGGCATGACATATACTGATAAATCTCAGACAGAGTTATTGGGCTATACTGATGCAGACTGGGCCGGTTCAGCGGATGATAGGAAATCAACGTCAGGTGGTGCTTTCTATCTTGGTGTCTTGTGTATTTATTGGCTTAGCAAGAAGTAAGATTTCATTTCATTGAGCATCGCAGAAGCTGAGTATATTGCGGCCACTCAAGCAAGAACACAGTTATTGTTGATGAAGTAGCAGCTTGAAGATATGGGAGTTGAAGTGAAGTCTCTGATCGGAATCCAGTGTGACAACTCAAGTGCTATAAATCTTAGCAAAAATCTTGTCCATCATTCCAGGACAAAGCACATTGAGATAGAGTCTCATTTCATCAAGGAGAAGGTTGAGCAAGGCATTGTGAAGTTGGAGTATGTGCCTACAGAGCTACAGGTTGCAGACATTCTGACAAAGGCCTTACCCAAGGAATCTTTTGAGAGGCATCGACTGGATATGGGCGTTCAGTCAATTCCACGCACTTGAAATGGTGTCGATGTGGGCCCATAACCCCCCCCCCTCTCCCCGAGGTATGATGTGCTTTCCCCTAATATGCTAATATGTGTTCTCTACTGTGTTACAGACTACAAATAAGTATCCTTTCGGTTCGTTGACAAAGGGGGAGAAAAGTGTTTGTTAAAGGGGGAGAAAATAGTGATTGGGAGACAGTGTGGCTATTTGATAAATCATAATTTATACGGGGAGAAGCTGAAAGGTGGAGCAGCTAGAAAGGGGGAGCAATGAGAAAGGGGGAGTGTATTAAATCTGACGATGCTAGAAGTGATCGATCAATGAATAGATATCACGACAGCTGAGGATCGTGATAAAAGCAGACGAGTGGTGTTGGAAAGTGGTAAGACTATTTCCAAACCAAACATTGGTCATCCAACAAATCCATCAACAATTGGTATCATTTTAGTACAAATTGGTATCAGTTTGGTGTCAACAGTGGATGTCAGAGATAAAGTGATTCATTGATGAACTTTTCATTTACTCTTGTTTCTCACGCCGAGCATTGCTCATGTGGGCTTAGAGTATGTGCTGTGTAAATCCTTGATCGCTATCAGAATCGAAATGATGCGAATGGAGGCTGAAGAATCAACGACGTATCTTTGTTTTAGAAGAGTTGTCAACAAACCCAAAGGGGGAGATTGTTAGGAAAAAATCCCTCAAGGTATCATTGAAGTATTTTTGAGGTGATTGTGTTTGTTGACAAAGTGGACATCTGAGTAGTGATTGTTGACAAAGCAAAACAATGACATACAAATTTGTTGACAAAGAGGATTTCATGGTGGAATGTCGAGTTCAAGAGCTTAGGTCAACGATCTATGTTTGATTCAAGAACTTCGATAAAAGTAATGGATGATCTGGAGGTGGTTCAAAAGAACAGATACAATGTTGCGCCTTTTTCCAGTGTTTGCCAAATTTTTTGGCCTGAAAATCGGCAGATGAAGAAAAGTGTTTTTGGAAAAGGGACTTGCACGTCGAGGACTTGGAGAATAGGAAACTTGCGTGCTATATGTTTTTCAAGATCATAAGATAAAAATATGGCAAAGGAAGTAGGTTCGCGCATGTTTGGGAGTTTGTTGCGCAAGTGTCCAAAAGGACAGAAGACTTGCGCGCCGAAACTGGGTCGCGCAGGTGACTTGCGGGCCGTCGCGCTGGGTGGTTAGATTGCCTATAAATACTGGACCACCCCTCTTCATTCTCAATGGAGTTCAACACTTTGAGAAATTAGAGCTCTCGTCGCGCAGGTGTGGTGGTCGCGCAAGTGGTGAGTGTGGGTCGCGCATGTGAATTTGCGCGCTAGTAGTTGAAGTTGTGCGCCGGTGTTAGATGTTGCACGCCAGTTGGAAGTTGCGCGCCAATATTGGTTTGGCCGTAAAATGAAGAGAGTCACGGAAGTTTGGAGTTGAGGAAGATTGAGTCGCTCAAGTGTCTGAGGAGGACTTGCGCGCCTGTTGTGGCTTGCGCACCGATACATGCGCGTCGAGGTAGACTTGCGCGCCAAGTAAGGTTTGTTCCAGCAGTGTTTTTCGGACTGCGTGGAAGCTGGAAGTTTGCCCGATACCTTCGGTGCAAAGAGATATTCATCTTTGGGTGAAATTTGTACTTCAACAGAGAATCTATACACAGAGAAAGATGTATTCATTCATGAAAATGAAGAGACCTACAGGTCTATAAACTGTGAGTGGATTCCTTCCAAGAGCAGTGAGCTTAGGAAGTGGAAGAAGGTGATCCTCTCCACCGGCAGTGAGCCAGAGAGAGAGAGAGACAGAGAGTGACCCTTGGGAAAGCAGTGAGCTGACCCTAAATTTGTAAAGGCAGTGAGCCTGAGCATAGAAGTGATCTAACCCGAACATTGTATCCACATCTAGTGAAGATTAGTGGAATTTGGTACGACCGGCAACTTGTCGGCGTGTGCTCCTTGGACGTAGCCCAGTGAGGGTGAACCAAGTAAAAATCTCTGTGTCTACCTGTTTGCTTCCCCGCATTGCATTCAAAGCATCATCATTAGATAAAGAAGTAAAGACGTGGTCAAAGTTTACACACAAGAGCAAACAAAGTGACCCTTTTAATAAAGAGGTCAAGATCCAGTGGGGTAGGAAGAACTTTGAAAAAGAATATCCATACCCTGATTCACCCCCCCCCCCCCTCTTAGGGTATATAGGCCCCTATTGGCCCTAATAGACTATCACTCGAGGCCTAGTAAAAACATCATACTGATGTTCTATTGAAAGTTGATTCCCTTAGGGAACTACTATCACTCATGGGTATTAATAAATATCCTGAAGAGCCAGTCCAATGAAATCCAAGTGTCGATCTTATCATGTCCAATAGTTCCAAATACAAATCATGGAGATTCCATCCACGATATCTTTATTTAATGACCCATGTTCTCTACTATATCATAAGAAAGTAATTCTCAAAAAATTTGATCAAATGCCCTCAACATGGTATTGTATCAAAAACATGGTAAACAAGTTATCCTAAACATTTTATTCAATCCAAAAACTATGGAATATTTTTTTTATGCACAAATAAAAGGCATAAGGAAATAATTCCCAATCATTTTCTTATGTCATTTATCTTAATGAATTGAAACCTTCTCCTTGTAGCTTAATTTTTATTTCAATTTATACATATAAAATCAGTTATCACATTGGAAACAAACATAGCATAGAGATTTACCAGTTTGATGGAAAAGGGGCATTTAGGCCCTTATTGAGTGGGTCAACCAAAGGAATGGCTCACAACATGGGAAAAAACCTACCATATTGATTTTATTATAAAAAAGTCTCCATTAGACATATGAAAAATTTTAATTTCATTTTCTATGGGTTTTGGAAGCATCAGAGCGGGAGTTTCATGGGAAAAATAATGAAACACCCTTTAAACACAATGAAACATATGGAAATAATAAAAACCACCTACCTTAGGTTTGTAGCGCTCTCATCGTCTAGTTTTGGTGTTGGAATCAATATAGAATGAGAAATATAAGAAAATCAAATGTTAAGAAAATGGTGAATATGAGATCACACGAAAACTTCACAATGAAGGAGAATAAAAAGTTTTAATATAAGGAAGAGGATTAAAGATATCACATTAATCTTCATAACACATCTAATGGAATATTTATTGGGTGATATATAAAGGATATTAATAAAACCTAGAACCATGGGGGAGGATAATTCTCACACAAGGGTTGTCCATAGGAGGAAGGAGGAAAAAAGAAAAGGTGGTTGGAAATCAGTTCAAGGTAAACAGGGTCATTTCCCATTCATTCACTAGGTCAAATGGTTTGTCTGAATAGTTGGTTAAACCATCCATTTAAAATGCACCCCACACTGTGTAAGGGAACCCCTTTCATGTGCTAGGAACAAGTTTTTACTAACTATGTGAACACAATGTGAAATTCCAATATCTAATAAGTGTATAACATGGCACGAGCATATGAAACTCCTTGGAATGTTTCTGAAAATCTATATGTTTTCCCCTATGAAATAGGTTTCCCACACTATTGATTCATATGATTTTCACTAAATAATTCACTAACCATGCAGCTTAGTATTCCTTCCCAATTAATAGAAATCTGATATCCAAATGAGCATCAAACATTCTCGGAACATTATTTATCCATCCGAGATCAGTATTAGCATAAAACTACATGTTTAGAACCATAACTCAAGGATCTGTAACTCTCTAAAATGTCGAGATACTAAAACTTACCCTATTTAAGAAATATTTTCTCTATGTTTCCTTCTGAGGGTGGGTATTTTCCATCAAAGAAAATTTTCAACCAATGATCTTGTAAATCAGCCTCCCACTACTAGGTCTCATCCTAGACATGACTGTGCAACAACATCACCCAGACCAAATGAAATGACCTTCCTCAGAGGGCCATCATGTTCCAATAAATGATAAATATTAGATAATCCTTTAAATATGAATATCCCTCCATCTCAATGTCCTTCGGTTCTAATTAATGAGATGAGTCAAAATGATACTAGTGACATTTCAATATGTGCAAGATGTCATACATGGCCTAGTACCTCTAAGGTAATTGTAACCGATGTGCTATCATTGGGACTCTTTAAATGATCTTAAAAGTACAAAAATAATATTGATATTTATTTCCCTATCTCTGTATCCATATATAACCGAATTTATGTGAAAATCATATAATGTACGGATGTCCCACCTCAAACTCCAAAGGAACTTTTTGATGGTCTGTATAATATTCTTTTCTGTATTGAGATGTTTCCATACATTATTGAATAAGTAGTACTATTATATAATTATAATAAATGAGATATGTGTCTAGAAGTGTTTACTCACCTACCTTTATCCTACATAAATGGGAATTTCATGGCCTACCAAAATCGGCCTCACAAGGTGCAATCTGAATTTTTAAATTAAAAAAATTATCATAGGAAAACCGGAAAATAGGTACATGTTTCTCCCATTAAAAATTCAAATGATTGAGGCATTTCCTGTGAAGTTCCTCTAACAAGCATATCATCTTCTCAGAATGCACGCTAGTTTGAGACAAATATGTTTTACACAATAGAACCATCAAACCCAGTTCCTTCTAAAGGCCCCACATAATCGTGATATAAAGTGGATGACTCGGTCTACTGTGATAGATTGGGGATCACCATAATGTCTCAAAGTTTCCTGAATATATTGACTCCTAGACTCCTCAAATGATAATTTATCTCATATCAGTAGGAAGTGTGACACCATGGTCAACCTTTTGACTATCACCCATAATTCATCATAACCAATAGGTAATCTCAGGAAGCCCATCACTAAATCCACGGTGATGTCATCCCATTTGCTATCTGGAATGGGGAGAGGTTGTTTTACAACAAGTCTCTAGTGCTCCACCTTCACCTACTGACAGGTGGGAGACCCCATGACAAAACATACAATTTTTTACATTATACCTGGTTATGAATACTAACAACATTTTTCTATGTACATATTGGTAATACCATGATGAACATTCCAATTAGAGTCATGAGATTCTAGTATCCAATATTCTCACACTTTGGTAGGAACAAAATCATGCTTGTAGAAGTTTAGGGTCTCATTATCATCAACAACCTAATACGTTGATGGATTCTCACCATAGAATATCTCCCTCTAGTCGAGCCTATTTGGATATGATAGTTTTCTCATCCACTGCCTCTCCAAAAGAGAGGATCTAACTAATACAGCTTCTAAAATTGGATTCCCATTTTGTTCCTAAACAGAAAATTGTATCTTAGAAAACATATAAATTAACTGCCACTAACAAATAACCACCTGTATGAATTTTGTCTTAGACTTTTAGTTCATGAACTCAGATGCATAATTACCCTTTTTTGGAATATTATCTAGAAGAAAATTACCAAATTAAAGATACAGAATGCACCTATGCTACCTCAGATTCATGTCTCACGATGTGATTATGTATTTTATTATTTTTTAATATGTTTTAACAATAAATCTCCACCCAAAACTCAATTATTATAAAATCATTTTGCAAGAAGAATGAAATCTAGATTTACTTTCTGTATCATTTAATTACACTCATGAGGCATCTGTTGGTAGGAATCATATGCTATAACTAGATAAACCTACATCAGAACTACACAAATCCCATTTCTCGAAGAATAATAGTAAAAAGTATATCCCATATCCAACATTAAATGAACTTGAACCGATACTGAATTCAGTTTCCATTTCAAATCTAAAAATTACATTTCACAAGATTTTAACCATTAAAATCTCAAACCCTTTTTTTCATGTTCAATAGAGTTTCTGCTAGGAATGAGAAATCATGAATGAATTTCCAATAATAGTTATCCATCCCCAAGATAAATTATTTGTCAATTACATTCATTCTATGACCCGAAGAAATTATGGTTTTCACCTTCTTTGGGTCATTATATACATATTACTTTGAAATGATATGAACCAAGAAGTTAACCTTATAGATCCGAAACTAGAATTTACTTATCATAGAATATATATGGTCCTCCATAAATATATTATTCATGATCTCATTAAGGTTGGAGTGGTCACATCTATTGTGATAATAAACAGTGATTCCATCAATAAAAAATACTAATAAAAAAATATAGGTGTGGCTGGAAAAATTAATTCATCAATAGTATAAAGGCTTCCAATACATTCATTGGGATAAACAGCTTAATAAAATACTCGAAAAATCCACACCTTCTTGGGAACATTGTATATGTTATGTAATATGGCCTAATACACACATGATGGAATCTCGAACTCTGATTAATCATAGAGAAAATTATCAGTCCTTAGAAATAATATAGGATGTTGTTTATGAAAGGTACTGGATGTTGATTATTCATTATTTATTGGTTCCATTGGCAATTATCCATTAACAAAATCAGCATACCATAAACCCTCTTTGTTAAAAGTATAGGTGAACCCCAGGGTGATGGAATGGGTCATATAAAACCCTTTTCCCGCAGATCATCTAACTACTTCTTATGTTCCAAGGGATCTATAGGATCCATCATATAAGGACTAATAGATATTGGTTTCACACCTAGAACTAGAATGATATTGAACTCCACCATTATCTCATGAGATATTCCATAGAAATAATTATGGAGAAATCCCTTAAAATATCCAGAACTGGATAGAATTCCACCATCTAAATTTCTAGATCACCCATAAAGAGACTCACCATTTGGGGTTTCACCTTATCATCCCCTAATGCTCAAGTCCATCTTAACTAGAATGATATCTTATTCTCACTAATGATTATACCTTCTTCCATCATGTTATGTTAAAGGAACCATCTCGTGATTTAAATCAACATATGTATAATAAGTCACTATCCATTTCATACATATAATGAAATAAAAGATGGTCATATTAGGGAGAAATCTATAAGAAATGATATGCAGCTATCTCAATGGGGTACTCCTTGAACTAGAATATTCCAATAATCATTCCCCAAATAGTGTATTGAGAGTGATAACACAGTTTACATACTCTATCACTACACCCAAAATATCCATAATTGTAGTAGATATAAAAATGTATGATGCACCTATATGAAATATGGTAGAATTTAATATAGAGGCTACTAGAATTGTTACTCTTACAGTACAAGTCCATGGACTCTTGTCCATTGTCCTAGGCAGTACTGCATATATATGACCGGATTTATGGCCTTTAGATACAATCTAAATAACATGGTCATGTCCAATCTACTAGAACTGGACCTCAAATGTTTGACTACCTTAGCCATAACCACATCCTACTCCTCCTAATCATCCAGTAGAAAACAATCCTTAAGCCTGAAATTGATTTTCTGATCCTATTCTTGATTGAAACATTTGTAAATATCCACTATCTCTAGAAACTATATAAAAATAGTGATTGTAGAATAGAAGGTGACACATCACAGCTTAATCTTGGCACTAAATAAGGTTCCTCGTGCACTGAGGCCCTATATTTCCACACTGCAGTCACACCATATTTCCATCGGTTCATGTCACCTAGATGGAACTACCCCTACATCCGCCATATAAATAATTATTCTTATTGATAAATAAGTTATTTCCCAACCATCAAAGTGAACTATATTATCTCACATTTTTATATTAACTTCTGTTCAATTATATAATGAGGAATTGGTTCAGTATCCATGAATGAGTTTTCATTAAAATGAAATTCATCAATGATCATATGGAATTCATAATACCTTCCAAAAATAATTTATCAGTTATAAAATATTCGCTAGTTAGAGGAATAGAAATATATTAAAGCTCGGTGAGGTGTGTATAATATGTATCATGGAAAAATCACCCAATTGAATATGCATAAAATCCCAAGATCAGTCCATTATTCACATTTTCAGGGATAAGTTATCATGTAAATCTTCCTGGAGGTCTTCCTATGCCATAAAATTATGAAGTTCACACTAATACATGACATCCCACCAATTCGTGGTGTAGTCACACATCATGTAGTGAGCGAGTTTTACCCTCCACTCTCGAGGCATCTCTTGATGATCCAAGATAGATAGTATGGACTCTAGAAATAACTCAGCTCGCTGAATTCTTCTATTCCCCAAGAAGGTAGGAAGATGCGGTATCATGAATTCTAGGATTATCTCTTCCGTATATGGGACATATTAGGGAGAACCCTATATTTACATCATGAGGAGAAGAATCTATTATGAAATAAATGATAAAGAACCAATGGAATAACACCATGAGGTTCTTTAAGAGACAATGTATATGGTATGATGGGTGGATCAGATCCCCCCACCCCTATATCACTCTCCTATGCACTTTTTTGGAATATAATGTGGGGATGTGGTAGTTTCATATCTCAAAAATTGACAAGCGTATTCCTTAGACATTTTTTAAAACATATATGGAAAGTGATAATAGGAAAGGAAAATCATAAGACATAACTATAAGAAAAAACAACTATGCCTCCTCCTATGCCTAGGACTAGCTGATGAGGAGACAGAAAAAGAATCAAATGAGACAAAGCCAACTTCCCAATACTAATGGTCGGTCATGGTTAGGTAATCTTAAAAGGTGGAATGGTTTCGGTATATGCATTGTCAATTGAAAGTTATAGAGAAAAACATCCTTTAATTTTCAATTCCCTCCCTTTTAGATGTAACCGTTTATTTTAAAATATTAATTTATTGATGTTTATTTGTTGTAATTTGGATATAGATATTTTTCATCAGTTAAATGTGACACAAATGAAAAATTTAGGGTGCCAATAACAATAAATGGAAGGAAATAAACAACTAAAACATCACACTCCAGATTCCACATGATTAACCAACTGCCACTACATGCTTCGGCCTATGACTTATGTCTCTGAACAAAAGAAAAATTATAAAAGTGATAAGGTTTGGGCATGGGACATCCTCAAGAAGAATTATTTGGGGACCTATCCCATTTATGTAATTTGGATTATAGGAAATGTGCCTAAGAAATCTGTTATGCATTATCCTAATATTGTTATATGATATCACATGTAAAATTGGAAATGAAACCATTGAATTCAATATCAGAATCATGATCCCATCCATGTTGACCCAAAAAGGTGTCTCAGGTCTATCTGTGTGATCTCTTTAAATACCCAATACAACATATCACATCAATATAGATCCATAAAGGAGTCCCTCATATCACTGTCAGCATAGTTCTTACATGAGCCTCTAATCCCATACTAGGAATCTCACATAGTGTAATGATTATCACATGATGATTGGTATAACCATCATTCCAATGATCCCTTCCAAATGGAATCTCCTAGGGATTATGTGCTACTCAGGGGTATCAATAAACTACCTGTAGAACCCATCCAAGGCAAGCCCAATGTTTCTCCAGATGCATCCAACAGTTTCAAATTCATTGCATGGGGTTCCCGTTTATGAAATCCTTAATTCGAGACACATGTTCTATCCTATATCATCTGTAGGTAAGGTTTAGAAATAAATATCACTTTCCCTCAAGAAGATAGTTAACTTACAACATGTTGAACAAGCCAACCCATTAATTTTAGTCTAACCAACAACAATTTTTTATGGAAATAAGAAAAAATAATTTGCATAATGAATATGGTATTATATATAAATCACTAATAACTGAGACCTAAACATTGCCATTATATTAATATTTTAATTAATATTTCAATTTTATTACCACAGGTGAACCAAAAACCTATTAGTGGTTTAACAATTGAAGGTCAAAGGTCCATTTAGGCCATTATGGAATAGAAAATCCAAATGGGTGTCTCACATCATGGTGAAAAACCAACCATGTTGATACACCTATATCACATGTCTCATCATACATCATAAACAAATTAATTTATATTACTTGGTGTTTCAGAAGCGTCACATGAGTCATCCAACACACGGCACAAAAATAGTGTATATGAAAACAATAACACTTAGGGAATGAAGCCAGAACATTTACCTTCGGTTTATACTACTCTCATCATCTAGTGTCATCAATTGATTCGAGATATAATGGGATATATATGAAGAACCATCAAATTGACGAAAAATGTTAAAATGATATTGCACCAAAACTATCTCAAAAAAGGAGAATAGAATATTGGAATATAACAAATCAGATTAAATATCTCATCTTATGATTCCCAGAACATCCAATGGTGAAGAAAACAGATGATAGGTAAAAGAGAAAGAAAAATGCATAGAATATCGAGGGAGGAGAGATCTCACATGTGGTTTGTCTGATAGAGGAAGTATGAAAAGATAAAATTGGGTTTAAAACTTTATAGGGTTAAAAGATTCATTTCCATTTCATTTTCATGGATTCATGGTTTGTCTACATGGTTGTCCAAGTAGTTTTCTAATTATGTCCCCACACTATCCAAGGGTTCCCCATGAATAGGATAAGCCCATGGTTTTACTAACAGTGTGTAATCCATGTTGAATTACTCTTTCTAGGATGTCTATAGACTCACCTAGGTCTGTGTCCCCCCTTTTACAGTTTCAAAAAAACTTTATGGTTTCCCTTATGTGTTGGGTTCTATGCATGAATGTGTCAAAAAATTACCGTTAAATGTGTGATAACCATGAATCTCGGTATAACTTCCCATTTCCTAGAACATAGGGCTTCAAATGAGCTCCTATGTTTCCTAAAACATTCCCCTAATCGTTAGATCCCACTATTAGCATAACGTGATAGACTGTTATCATTAACTCAAAGATCCATACCCCTAAAAATTATAAAATGTTATTCAATAGTTTTTAGGTTTTAGAGTAATAATTAATTGAATTATCTATTCAGTAATATATACCTATGTAGAGGGTCTAGGATTTAGACTACTCACCATCCTGGAGGTTTATGCATTTCTCTAGAAATGATGGGGTCGACTCTCTTCAACTCCGATATTACTCATTTTATGATTAACAATATCATATAATTCTTACCCATTTAATGAATGAGAAATATACCTTTTTAATAGGATGCTTTTGGATATGTATAAATACAAATCACTTCTATTTTTGGATAATAAACTGAAATTGGGGGTTGTATAAAGAGTCAAAAATTAATATGGTTTGAACATATTAATTTTGTGTATTAAATAAGGACTCAAAAAATGAATAATAATAAGAATAAATACTAAATGCAATAAAACTAGAGAAAATCAATAATTCTTGTGATGTAATAATTATGAATTTAATATGCATATGATATATATTAGATTCTTGTGGAATTAAAGGAAACACCTCAAATACCATGTATTAGTTTTTCTTATACTGGAACATTTCAATAGATCTCTCATCCAACCAAGTGGTTCATTAAATAGATGTGATCCACTACATTACCTTGTATAACGAAAGCATTTAATGGGTGACTCAGATATGATTCTTTGATTTTGATATGTTCATGCTTTGGGTTACACATAGTTGGAAGACCATAACTTCATTTTGTTACCAAATGAATGGAGTCTATTTTATCCATATGATAGATTTGTTAATTAGTTACCCAATCAACAATTTAAGAACCATATATGATATTATTAGGATTATTACATAAATAATTAAATAATTAATGAGATAAATGACCAAGATGACTCATTATTTAATGAAAAATCTATCATGGTCTCCCAATGGGTGTGATATAATTTAAAATATCTTATCATTTAAATGAGTGACCATTTATAAAAAAATCATTCTCAAAAGGGTATAAATCATGTACTGATTTTGTTAAATATTCAATTTAAAATAATGGTATCATCATCATCAATAATATTGAACCATAGATCAATATAAGATAAGGAAAAACTAAAAAATAGTTATTTTCTCCACTGGTATCAGAACATGATAATAAATTTCAGGAACAATGTAAAATTTACTATGTTGGAGGAAACAATTTCAAAAAAAAAATCTATTGAATCCATTAAATATATATAGATAAATTCTTATGATATGAATTTAATGATTCACCATATCTCTCTACTCCATTGATAATAACCATGGATAAAAGTCTAAAAAAGAAAAATATTAACATTGATGTCTATAAAATGATATATAATATAAAAATGATTTATCATTTAGAAGTTAGGAATGAAAGGTATGAGGTGTCCATGGATCATTTTGAATGAAACATAATGTAATTAACCATATTATCAATTCATGTAATCTATATTTTTTGGTATGTCAACAACATGGAGTTGTTGAGTTCACCTCTAAAAATAAATTTTGCTATATATTTCATTATAAAAATAGTACCTACATAGTTTTGATAGTTTATTGTGAATTATAATAGGAATTAATTTAATAAATATTTAAAAATTCTTTAAAATATGTTATGGATAAGTATTAAAAACATGGTTCTTCTTTGATAATACGTCATGATTTTTTTCAAAAGGGAAAAGAAAAATATTATGTATGGGGGAAGAAAACGGGTGATAGAGAGACAAGACTTCTAGTTTTGATAAAGAAAATGAATGTATAATAATGATTCCATTATGTTAATATTGGCCACCAGTGAAATAATATCATAGAATACTTGAATGGTTGTAAGAGTTCATATAGAGAATATAAATTAGGTATTAATATAATAAAATTGAATACTTTTAAAATGAAATACATATTATACCATATTTTTTTTAAAATAATTATACTTGTAATGTAATGCCCCTACCCTAGTAACCTATAGTCGGTGACTTATTACATTACATTTCCATGATACAAGAATCATGTCCTGAAAGACTAATCAGTTTAGTATAATTGGAAGTACTATATACATTCATAAGTTTTAAAATACATCATGAAATAAAAATATCAACAACATTTTTCCCCTCGAAACGCACTAATATCCTTAACTTATCCCTAAATGTCAACCATAAAATAATTCTTCACATCTTGGGAAAAAAAACATAACAATGGGTGAGCTCAGATGCTTAGTAAGGATAACAATATAGAAGAATCTTTTATAAATAAGCATAAACATTTATGGAAATTTATAATATTAAAACAAAATCCTTTTAAACATAAACTTCATTATAATATGGAAAAGATAAAATAAAATAATTCCATTTACTAATTCACATGGATATTATACTAGTAGAATTATCACAAGGAATATCCATAGCCACATTCATAATGATGGAATGCATAATTCCAGGCTTCATAACCATGTATTCAAGGCCTTGTTCCAAGAATACAAATAATATTTTTTCAATACCTTTTTCCAAGATATTAGTTCGTCTCATGAGACCTACTGATGCATCGAGGAGCTATAACGGGCTCTACCCATCACATACTAACTCCAATGCATTCCTCAGATGAAAATTTATAAACATTACATATTTGTTTATTAAATCTATCATAATAAATGACAATAATTTATTTATTAACCATTAATGGCTGAAAAATAACACATCCACCATCAAACATATCACTAAACCATTAATACATTATAGACATTTTGTATCATAATAAATCAACTTCGAAGAAGATTAAAATCCATCAAAGGATGTTGACATAGATAAAATCAAAACTTTTTGAGAGAAATATATCTTTCTATTTTTATATCATTTATAAGTCATGTAATTATAAAATAAAACATTTATTTTGAAAATATATTTATAATATGGTAAGGGAAGCTTATAGGATGTTATAACAGCAGAAAATAGCCGCAAATGCCATATAAGTTCAAAAAACATTCTTACCTTAATTTTTATTGAAAAGGTCATAAAGTACCATGATTAGAAAATGAAGAAAAGATTACATTAAAAATATATAAAGTCAAATAATGGTATAAATTACGTTATAATATAGTCTAGAAAATGATAAAAAAAAATTTAAATACATTTTAAAAAAACACGGATGTGTATGATAAAGAGGTGTGAGTAGATATTTACCTTAGAACAACCTCGGATAATAAAGAGATTGTGAAATTAACCCTTAACATTTACTTTTCCTTAGTGAATGGTATGTTAACTATCTGTATAATATATAAAATAGTGTTATTAAATTATACAAGACCTATATACATAAATATGATATCATATATGATTTTATAATATTGAATTGTTAATATTATTTTTTTAGTATCATCCTTTCATGTGTTAACTGATTTGTTTTACTTTATAAGATTGGTTATGTAAGCCATGTTTGTTATGTATAGGATTTATTTTAATCAAATACATAATAATATTATGTTAATAAACTTTATTTTTAATAATAAAATGAAAATTATTCTTGAATGATTACGATGGGGAATGTATCTCATCGCATTTGTGGAGATGGTAATCTGTAGGTACGCACGAGCGACAATATCATTATATTGATGGATAAATCATATTTAATTTGATGGTATATCATATATACAGAATAATTAACATTTTATATTTATTATTTACATTATTTATACTCATTATTATACACATCCAAATAATTAAGTGTTCTAATAACAAACTACCCCACGACGTGGAGACGGTAATCTGTATGTATGCACATATGGTGACTTTGTCATATATAGGATGGATAGAATAACTAATATGGATGTACCATTTTTATAATAAAATCACATTATAAAGATGATACTGGAGTTATTATTTTATAATGGAAACAATAATGAAACAGGAAGCGGAAGAAGAAAAGAAATTGAAAGAGGTGATGAAATATTTACCTCTTCTTCAGATTCTTCCTTTTGATTTGATCAAAATGGCTCATTTTCTTGGATTTCTAACCAAAGGAAGGCCACTAGGATGAAGGGAGGATTTTTTGGAGGATATTAAAGAATTGTTTTTCTGAGAAAAAATGATATGGTGGTGTGAAATTAAGAGAAGGGGAAGTTCTCTTTTTTAAGAGAGGTGAGGGTCACTTTTGGAAAAATTTGAAATATTATTTTATAATAAAATTATTTTCTGTATCTAATGGATAAAAAATGAATTATTTAAAGTAAAATGTTTGTATGGGATTAAAAACACTCAACCAATAGGTCTTAGATAGGGTTAGGTCATCATATTAACATTAAATTTTAGATTTAACACATAGTTAAATAGTTTTTCATTTACCATGTCTCTTCGTATTTTTATAATATATAGTTAATAAACTTACTATAACATGACAGGAGAACCCCATGTGGTTCATTATTAATATATATAACATTATCTAAGTCCTTTGGCTGAACATTAGATTTTTAAAAATATCATATCAATTAATAATATAATATTTGATTTAAAAAATCAATTATGTCAATTTTGACATTATATAGTATTTGATTTTTTTGAAAGCCATAAAATCTTTATCACTTAGAATAAAATTTATTTAACCAACCCTAACTTGTCATATGATCCTAGGAAATTATTTTAATTCATAATAAGTCTCCATTTACATTTATTTTTATATTTATAATATCAATTATTTTTATATTTCATTAATAAGTTAATTACAACATCTTCATTGTGTCATAAATAAATTAAATTATTTAATGTCTAAAAATTATAAATAAAATACCATTATTTAGGAAATATTTTTATCCTTTTAGTTATTATTTATAGTCGAAATTATATTTTGTGTAACCATATTTTAAAAATGGTTTAGTTATCAAGCATTGAATTTAACAATTTTATGTTTTCTTTAAATAAGACAATAACAAATGTATTAATCTAATTCATGTGGACCAAAGTGGATCATATTTTATTACTAAGGATATTTTTGGTCTAATTATAAATAACCAGTAGAATTAGAACATGTGTCTGGGTAATTATAATATCAATTTTACCCTTAATTGATTTATTCACTTTTAACCATGGTAAATAAATGTCAAAAGTAACTCTTCACCAAAAATCATTTCTTCTTATTGAACCACATTTAACATACTGAAGTTCAACAATGTCTCTCATATTTTTTAAATTCAACTCATAGAATTTGTAAAATTATGTTTTATGCAAATTTTTCAATGCTCCAAGGAGGTGGGAAAAATTTAGTACAATGTTCGATAAAATTTTATATATATAAGATTGTTATAAAATGACTCCACTGAATAATGATGAAAATATATAAGTATTATGTATCTATTTTGACCTAAAATAAATTAAATAAAAATAACTATTTATTTAAATAAAAATCCTATTTTAACAAATAACATAGTGTTTTTCACTATTCATCAAAAATTGAATGTTTTCAAAAAAATATAAAAAATTCACCATAAGCTAATTTAGATATTCGGAATTCAGAAATGAATTCCTTTTTGAAAAATAAAATTTATAAAATCTAAAAAATTGGGGTTTACTATTCATAATGGCATGTTTGATTGGTCATGGTGTGTTAGAATCTTGAAGTTGTGTACAATGAAAGCTATTTCATTATTCAAAGGGAAACGTACTGTGGAAGCTTAGGGTGTTACATTCTTTCCTCCATAAAATAATTCCTTCCCTGAAATTTCTAGAATATTACCACAGAAAAAGATTTGGGTGATTCTTCAACCTTGGTTCGCCAGGTTCCCACGTTGCCTCTTCCATCTTATGGTTTCTCCACAGAACTTTTACCAGATGAGTCATCCAGTTTCTCAACACTTGGTCACTGATATCAAGAATTTTACAGGCTCATAACAATAAGATAGATCAGGTTCAAGTTCAATTTCCTCATATGTGAGTACATGCGTGGGGTTAGGCATTTATTTTCTCAACAATGATACGTGGAATGCATCGTGATCCTTGGAGAGACTTGGCGACATTTCCAAATGGTAAGCCACAACCCCAATTCGTTCTATAATTTCTAAAGTTCCAATGTAACTGGGACTTAATTTACCCTTCTTACTGAATTGTACAACTCCCTTCCATGAAGATACCTTCAAGAAAACATGATCTTCTACATGATATTCTATGTCCTTCCTTTGGTTATCGGCATAGCTCTTCTACCTAAATTGAGCAGCTTTGATGTGGGTTTGTATAAACTTTACCTTTCCCATCGTTTCCTCCACAAGTTCTGGGCCTACAAGTTTTCTTTCACCAACATCAACCCAATAAGTTGGTGTACGACATCTCTATCCATATAATGCTTTATATGGTGCCATATAAATACTTGAATGGATGCTATTATTATAAGAAAATTCACCAAAGGTAAATATTGATCCCACATACCTTGAAAGTCATGTGAGAAATATATCAACATTTCTTCTAAGGTTTGAATAGTCATCTCTGATTGTCCATCGGTTTGAGGGTTGTTGGTAGTGCTCAAATGAAGTTCAGTACCAAGGGAATTAGGAAGGATTTTTCAAAATCTTGATATAAAATGACTATCTCAATTAGAAAAATTCTATAGGGGTACTCCATGAAGTCTTACAACTTAATTAATATAAAACCTTACTAAACATTCAAGTGGTAAATCTTCTCTTATAGAAGGAAAATGTGTTGACTTGGCAAGACAATCAACAATTACCCATATTGCATCATTCCTTCTATGAGAATTTGGTATCCCCTTGACAATGTCCATTATAATTTTATCCCATTTCCTCTCAGGTATGGTAATAGGTTGCATGACTCCTCTAGGTTGTTTCCTTTCATCTTTTATTTGTTAACAAACCACACATCATGACACAAAATCGGCAACATACCTTTTCATGTTATCCAACAAAGAATGTTCCTTAAAATCTCTATACATATTAGTGCCACCTGGGTGTATATAAAAATCAGATCTATGAGCATCATCAAACAATTCACTTTTTATACCAGGTATATCGGGAACACAAAGTCTCTTCCCAAATTTCAAAATTCCATCTTCATATATAAAGTCAATCAATCTCCTATTATTCATAACATTAAATATCTTTTGAAATTCCTCATCATCAGTCTGAGAAATTCGAATCCTTTTTAGTAATGATGGTTTGGAAACCATTTGAAAAAGTATTGATGTTTCACCTTCCATGATTATTCTCATATCCATTTTTACTAGATCCATGAAAATAGGATCCCTTTCAACTCTCATAATGTTAAAAACTCCATGATCCTTTTTATTCAAAGAATATACCACCTTATTTTCCTTCCCTGGGTGGTAGTATACAGTACAATCATAATCCATGAGTAGTTCAAGACAATGTCTTTTCCATAGGTTGAGTAATTTTTTTGATAAAATAGACATCAAACTCTTTAGATCACTATTAATCTCACATATTAACCATAGATATAGTGTCTCCATATCTTCAAGGAAATTATTACAGCTGCTAACCCAAGATCATTAGTGGTATAGTTTTTTTATGAATTTATAGTTGTCTTTATGTATAGGAAATAACTCTATCATTCTGCATAAAGACAAAACCATGTCCTTTCTTTGAAGCAACACTATAAATAAAAAACCCATCGTTTTGTGATAGTAGAGTCAAGAAAGGATCATTCACTAATATTCTCTTCATTTCATCAAAACATTCTTCACGCACTTTTTTCCAAACAAATTTAACCCTTTTTTATGTGATCTTGGTTTATGGGTTTGTCAATTGGTCAAAATTCATGAAAAAACACCGATAATAACCTGAAAAAACAATAAAACTTTTTACCTCATTTATACTTTTCGGTGCTATCCATTCTTGGTTTGACTTGGTCTTTGAAGGATCAACATAGATGCCATCCATAGAGACAATATGGACAAGAAAATAAAACTCCTAAATCAAGAATTCACACTTGAAAAATTTCCCATATAATTCATTTCTTCTAAGAGCCTTAAGGATAATGCACAAGTGATTTTATGATCTTAGTAGCTTTTGAAGTATACCAAGATATCATAAATAAATACCACTAAAAATTCATCATTATATTCCCTGAAAACTCTATTCATTAGATCTATGAAGACAGAGGGTTCACTAGTCAATCCAAAATGCATTACTGTAAACACGTAATGCCCGTACCTAGTTCGAAATGCTATTTTCAGAATGTATTCCTTCTTCACACACAACTAATGATATCCAGATAAGAGGCCAATCTTTGAAAAATATTGAGCTCTGTGAATTTGGTCTAATAAATCATCAATGCGAGGTAAGGGATACTTGTTCATTATTGTTACAGCATTGATCTCCATGTAGTCAATGCACAACCTCATAGATTCATCTTTCTTCTTAACAAAATGAACATGGGCTCCCCATTGAGAAACACTAGGGAGAATAAATCCCTTATTACTCAATTTCTCTATTTTTTTCATTAGTTCCACTAATTACATAGTGGCCATTCTATATGGGGTCTTCTATATGGGCCTTGAAATAAAAATTAAATCAATAGAAATCTCAATTTCTCATTATGGATGATTTTTAGGTAAATCCACTAGAAACACATCAACATATTCTTGCGCAATAGGTATTTCCTCTATTCGAACATTCTTTTCCAACCCATAGTTATTTCATTCTCTTATTCCTCAATAATTGAATTTAGTGGAGCTACTAGGGGCTGATCTGGATATGAATTATGTGGTGACATTTCTGCTCTAAAGATAACGTACTCCTTATCATCACCAAAAATTTTAACCACCTTCTTCTTACAATAAATTTTTTCATTATGGTAAGAAATCCAATCAATTCTAAGGATTATATAAAATTCAATCATGGGTAGGACAATGATATCCGCCGACAATGAATATTTATATGACCTAATGGGAACTGATTCACAAAACATTGTTGCAATGATACTTCCCTTAGGAGTTTTGACTGACAACTCCTTTGTTAAATCAAATTTTAAATATGTAATTTTCTTAGAAAACTGGGAAAATATGAAACAATGCAATGATCCAGAATCAAATAATGCTTTGGCTAAACTTGAGGAATCCATTACATTACCTTCCACCACGTCATTCAGAGATTCAACCTCAGCATTAGTGATAACATAAGATTGGCCTTGCTCTCTTACAATATTCTGAGGTAAGTTCCGTTGGAGAGTGGGACATTCATTTTCATAATGCCTCTTTTCTTTATAATTGAAGTATTAAACAACCACATTATTCCCCTTGCAGTCACGAGCTTGTTCGCCTTTTTCACCAAATGTGTAATAGAGTCCCATTACCTTCTAGATATTACCAGGGTGTTTCTTCCCACATTTACAGCAGGACAGATATTCATCTATTCCATTCTTACACTTATTTTATTTCAATAGTGTTATGTAGATCTCTTCTTCACCTGTTTTTCTTTAATGTCGTAATATTTAGAGAATTATTTTTCTATCATAATAGAACATGAGACAATATATTCGTATAATGAGAAGGATTGTGATACTAATGCTCGATGAAGAAATGGTTTTACCCCACCAAAGAATCGATCAATCTTACTCATGGGGTTATGTATATAATCTGATACATTCCTTGTTAACTTTTAAATGTTAGCCTCATATTTTGTGACATTCTCCTCCTCTTTTTTCCTAAAACTCAGAAATTTCCATTCCTTATCCGCTCGATTGTCATGAGGAAAGTATTTTTCTATGAAATTCTATTTAAACTCCCTTCACTACATATTTGATACTTCATCATCTTCCTTTTTTTTTGAATCAATGACAACCATTGATCTTCATCTATCCTGAGGCGATAAACTACCATGAATTTTTTTTCCATTTCAATACTCCACAAAGCGTGAAATATTTTATCTACTGAATTTATCCATTTCTTAGCTAGAAATTGATTTATACACCCATTTAATGTCAGTGGTTGTTGTCTCATGAAGAGGTCAAACATTTATCCTCTGTGTTTTGGATCAGGGTGCTTAATATGGGTAAGGTTATTATTCCTAAATTGAGTGAGTTGTCCCAGTATGATGATAAGCTGATCAGCACCGGTTACTTCACTAGCTCCACAATAATTATCTTTTGTTAGAGGGAAATCCCTAAATGGATTACATGCATTGATATGGTTTCCATTCCTACCACTAGGAACCATTTTTAAATAATGGGATACACTAGGTTAGTTTATGAATCACAATACAGAATTCCAAATTTGTAAAATATTTGACCTAATTTTAATAGTTTATAGATATGATCCATAATCATAAAAAATATTCCTTTGAGGAATTATTTACTCATAAACCCTTCATAATTGTTTGTAAGGAAAATGAGAATTATTTTAATCATATCCTCAATGAGTTTCGTAAACAAGAGTGCAACAAGGCCCGTTGTCATCCACCAGTTCCCATTCGAGTCTAGCTCAAAGCAGTGTTTTCAGGTTTTACACCTACATACATCTATTCCAAAGGTGGCTCTACCTTCTCATATCCAGATAGGGATTTATTTTTTCGAAAATAGACAAAATCTCAACAGTACCAAAATTATAGGAATTTCTTCTAGACTAATCCTTAAATCCTATCTTAAGGTAATGTTATCTAATCAGATTTTTTCTAAATCTAGCATCTAGTGTTTATAATAAACATCTTCTGATGTTAACTGTAATTCCCTGACCCCAGTTACCCAGAGTTGGTGCATTATTACATAACATTTTCATGATACATGGAATCATGTCCTAAAAGACTGATCAGTTTAGTATCCTTGGAAGCACTAGATACACTCATAAGTTTTACATTACCACATGAAATAAAAACATCAACAAAATTTTGTCCCCTTTTGAACACACTTATATCCTTAGCCTATCCCTGCAGATCAACCATAAGATACTTCTTCACATCTCGGGAAAAATAAAACACAGAAATGGTTGATCTCAATTGTTCAGTAAGGATAACAATATTGTGAAAACTTTCATAAATAAGCATTAACATTTAACGAAATGTATAGGACTAAAACAAAAGCCTTTTAAACATAAACATCGGCATAATATGGAAAAGTTAAAATCAAATAATTAAATTTACTAATTCACATGGATATTCTACTAGTTGATCCACTTTCATAAAGATAGAATGAATAATGCCAGACTTCATAACCACACAGTCAAGGCCTTGTGCCCAGACTACAAATAATATTTTGTCAAGGCCTTGTTCCAAGACACTAGTTTGTCTCATGACACCTACTGATGCATTGGGGAGTAATAGCGGGCTCCACCCGTCACTTACTAAGTCCAATGCATTCCACATTTGAAAAGGTTTAAACATAACATAAACATTTGTATTAAAACTAGCATATGAAATGTCAATACTTTTTCTATAAACAATGAATATTGTAAAAGTAACACATCCACAGTCTAACATATCAAAAATCCTTCAATACTATATAGAAATTTTGTATCGTAATAAATAAACTTCAAGAATGTTTAAAATCCATCAATGGATGTTGACATAAATGAGATGATATCTTTTTGAGAGAAATATCTATTTTTATTTTGGAATTATTTAGATTTCACGTAATTATAAAAGAAAAAAAATTATTTTGAAAATATCCTCACAAACTTGTAAGGGAAGATTTGATGGTGTTATAATGATGGAAAATAGCTGCACCCGCCGTATAAGGTAAAACAACATTCTTTCCTAAACTATGTCGAAAAGGTCATAAAGTACCAAGTTTGGAAAATGAAAAAAAAGATTCTTTTAAAAACATATAAGGTCAAATAAGGGTATAAATGACTTTAAACCATTTTATAGTAAATTCTAAAAATGTTTTGAAAATAATTTTCAAGAAAACACAGTTGTGGATGATAAAGATGTCCCAGTAGATACTTATGCAAAAACATCCTTGAATAATAAAGAGATTGTGAAATTAACCCTTCCCTTATTATTTTCCATAGTCGATGGTTTTTTAACCTCCTATATAATAGTTAAAACACTATTATTAAATTATACAAGAACTATATACATAAATATGATATCATATATGATCTTATAATATTTCTTGGTTAATAATATTTTAGTATTATCATCGTTTTGGGTGTTAACAGATTTGTTTTCCTTTATTTTCATGGTACATAAGCCATGTTTGTTATGGATTTGATGTAGTTTATTCATATAAATAATTATATTATTTTCATAAACATTATTTTTATTCATAAAATGAAAACTATTCTTGAATGATTATGATGGGGAATTAATCTCATCGCCTTCGTGGAGACGATAATCCGTACAGACGCACGAGGGACAATATCATTATATTGATGGATAAATTGTATTTAATTGGATATTATATAATATTTAAAGAATCATTAACATAATTTATTTATTATTTTCATTATTGATACTCATTATTATACCCATCCAAAAATGAAGTGTTTGAATATCAAACTACACCATGACGTGAAGACGGTAATCCGTACGTACGCACGTATTGTGACATTGCCATTTTAGGATGGATAGAATAATGAATATGTTTGTAAAATTTTTATAATAACATCACTTTATATTGAATATACATTATTTATTATTTTATAATGGAGACAACAAAGAAAGAGGATGTGGAAGAAGAAAAGAACTTGAAAGAGGTGATGAAATATTCACCTCTTCTTTAGGTTCTTCCTTTTCATTTGATCAAAAGGGATCCTTAAGATGGCATTATGACCAAATTAATTCCTCTATTATGATGTTAGGAAAGTTGGTAGGATATTTGGGCATGGTTTGGCCGATCAAAAAGGCTTTGGAGGTGTGAAATTAAAATAAGGTGAAGTTCCCTTTTATAAGAGAGGTGAGGTTCACTTTAAGAAATGCATGAAATATTATTTTATAATAAATTTATTTTTGCTATAAAATGAATTATTTAAAGGATAAGATGGGTATGGGTCTAAAACCTCTCAAAAATAGGCTTTATACAGTTTTAGGTCATCATATTAACATTATCTTTTAGATTTGATTCTTAGTTAAATAGTTTGTCACTTACCATGTCTCTTTGTATTTTTATATTATATAGTTAATAAACATACTATAAAACTCCAATAGAATCCCATTTGGTTCATTATTAATATATAATACCTTATTTAAGTCTTTTTTCTGATCTATAGATTTTTATAAATATTATATCAATTAATAATATAATATTTCTTTTAAAACTCAATTATGACAATTTTAAAACTATTTAGTATTTGAATTCTTGAAATCCATAAAAAATTTATCACTTAGAATAAAATTTATTCAACCATCCCTAACATGTCATATTAACATATAAAATTAATTTAATTCATCATATGTCTCAATTCACATTTATTTGGATATTTATAATATTAATTATTTTAATATTTCATTATTTATTTAATTACTGCATCATCATTTTTTTATAAGTAAATTAAATTATTTACTGTATAAAAATTATAAATAAAATAAAATTATGTAAGAAATCTTTTTATATTTCTAATGAATATTTATAGTCGAAATCATATTGTGGTAAACCCTTTATTAAAAATTGATTAGTTATTAAACATTGAATTTGACACTTTTAACAGTTTTTAAAAAAAAATATTAATAAATGTCCTAATCTAATCAATGTGGACCGAAGAGGGTCATATTTTATTGCCAGGGATGTATTTGGTTGAATTATACTTATCCAACATAATTATGACATGTGTTAGGTTAATTATAATATCAATTTTTCCCTTAATTACCCAATTTACTTTTAACCGTGGAAAATAAAAGTTAAAAGAAACTATTCACCAAAAATTATTTCCATATTATTGAACCAAATTTATCAAAATGATGTCAACCATGTCTCTCAGATTTTTTAAATTCAAGTTAGAGAAGCTGTAAAATTATGTTTTATGCAAATTTTCAAATGCTCCGAAAAGGTGGGTAAAAGATGGTAAAATGTTTGATAAAATTTTATATATCTAAACTTATTATAAAATTACTAAAATTAATTGCATTAAACATATATAGGTATTATGTATCAATTTTAACATAAAATAAATTAAAATAAAATAACTAATTATTTAAATAAAATGTTGGTTTTAACTAATAACATAATGTTTTCACTATTCATCAAAAATTGAATGTTTTCAAAAAAATACAAAAAATTCACCCTAAGCTATTTTTGATATTCCAAATACAAAAATGAAGTCCATTTTGAAAAATAATATTTTTAAAATTTCAAAAATTTGGTATTACCATTCATAATGGCTATCTTGATTTGTCACGGTGTGTTAGAATCTTAATGTTGTGTACAATACAAGCTATTGCATTTTTCAAAGGGAAACATAACATGGAAGCTTGGGGTGTTACATGTAAAGGTGGTAAAAATTAAAAAATTGGAGATTTTATCTTGACATTGGATTCCTAATAATAATGAGAAGAATTTTGTACATTTAAATTGAAAATTTAAGTAGAAAATTTTTCTTGGGTTAATTTTGAAAAAGATGTGTATTTATTTTCTCATTTTACTTATTATTCCAACATTCCTATGTTGTAATTAATTTAATAATAATTCAAGATATCTTTAAAAACTTATTGAGGATATGTAATTATATTTTTTCAGATTTTCAAAAGCATTAGGGTGAGAAAAAAAAAGAAAATCACTTTATAATAAGTGTTGTTCTTGATGGTTTGGTGGGTGCATTATCCTATAGAAGACTATCTCTATGAAATAACTTATTTTTTTCCTTTCACATGACATTTCATTGATGTAAATTTAGTGTTCTATTGTGGGAGTCAATATTCCATAGTGGCTAAGTGTTTTGTGGAGAGTGTAGGCCCAGAGGACTTGGTTCATCGTTGGATGACTCTTGTGATGAAAACCAATATAATGTCAATTGAAATAGCCACGATAGTAACCATAGTAGGATGTTAGGAAGTTTAAATGAGAACAATTTCGACATTTATGTGGGTTTTTTGATCAGCATGCATCCATTGAGGGTTGATAGATCTCTTATATAAAATTTAGAATGTTGGGTGGTTTATTTTAATGGTGAAAAACTGTTAGAGGGTTTCATGGGTTTTCAAAGGAAGAACCAAAACATTATTCATGTCATGGTTTACATCATTGGTGCCTTCCCCAATGTAATTTATATTATTTTGGAAACTTCTCCCTCCATCTGTTTTTAATGTATTTCCCCCTTTCTTTCTTTATTTAATGTTTTCAGTCATAATTTATCTCATGGGAGCTCTCTCCATTTTCTTTTCTGATTCCAATCTTACCCCTAATGATTTCCTAAAAATGATGGTATATCCCACATGAAATATTATCATTTCATTTCACATTTTTTATTCCCCCATATCCCCTTGATTTACTTCTCTTGTGAAACCACCTAATATTGATGATTATAATTAAAATTTTGGATAAAACTAATCTTGTTGATATGGATGTCTAAGACTCGTGGATGGACACCACATTACTAGGATATAATTCTCCATCCAAGAGAATATGTATTCAATCATTATTGATATTTATGATTGATTTAATGTAGGTGATTTTGTAATATTTCATTATTTTTAATTTCATTAGAGGATTGATGCTTTTATATTCCATTTGTATGAAATTATATCTTTATGTATAACATATGATGAATTTTTTAAATATTTTAAACTAACTTCACATTGAAAATGTTTATTTTAATTTTTTTTTCATTTCTATGTTTTCATTGAATTGCAAGTGTTTCACACGATTATTAAAAGGTTTTTTATTAATAAAACGATATATTTAATGTTATTTCACATGGTTTCCATCACGATATGGGTGGGAACGTAGTTTTATGAAAAAATGGAAACGTGTAGATGATTTTGTTTATTAAATGGTTTTAATTGAATGGAAAAATATACTAATATGGATTCAAATATAGTTCCAATTTTTGATTTTAAATAATTATTTGAAGTGGGATATTAAATGATTAAATTTGAACTTTGTAAACCATGTTAGATTAATTAAGGAACCTATAGAAATTTGAATTGTCTTCAGGTTATGTGGGTATGTGATACCCTCTTGAGCCCCTTAATTCATTGTCCCAATATTCAATTTGACTGTTTAAGAGGATGTTATTAATTTTTAATAGTTTATATGGTGTGAAATAAGATGGTTATTATGGTGGTGATGAAGGTGAGATAAGATATTTATTGATCTATTGAGTCTAATGTGATAATTTTCTCAACACCAATTTATATCATTCATGATTATCATTTTAAAAAAGAGAGTTATTGATTTATGATACACAAGATTCTACCAATCTATTACAGTCCCTCTAGTTTTGAGGTATTCTAATGCTAGTGGGGAGTTCCTCTGATGAGGATTGGTGCCAGATTTTCAAGTTGATTTTGTAGTTTGGATGTAACATAAACTTTTATTTATAGCCATATATTTTTTAACATTAATAACTGTATAACAATTGGATATAGTATATTTACCGGGATTCTTATTGTTTTATGTGATACCATATTGGTGAATCCTTCATTTTCTTATTTTTCCCCTAGTTCTATTGACTCATGTGGTGCCTTTGTGTGTGTGATTTTAGTTTTCATTCATTATTTATTTGAGTTAATTTTGATTGTGTTTTGTTTTTATCTGATATGTATCATTTATTAAAATTTGTTTTCCATAAATTATTTTTTAAAAGTTATTTCAATGGAAAAAATAAATTTTCGTCGATGGGAGGTATTCTAATGAAATATTAAACTATTTTTTAATGTGGTTGATTTTATATACATTCTAATTAAGAAATGTGATTGTAAAATATAAAAATGAAAATGGAATTTAATTCATTTTATGATTCTTAATCATTAAAACCCATTTTTAATACATAATTTAAATTCACTTAAATTAAATATCATTTTAATGGAAATTCAAAAAATCTTTGGTTTAATTTTATTTGGCTCAGTTTTTCTAACCTCATGAATACACAATTTTTTGTATGTGGCCCTTATGTTTTCCATTCACATTTCACTAATTGTGGTATAATTTTAATTTTTTGTGCATGATAGTTTGATGTGAATTTTATTTGGATGTTAGTTAGTGACCATAGGTCGTGAGCAGGTGATCAGTAGTTATTGGCCCTAATTTTAATCTTTTTATTGGGATATATTTATATATTCCTTTTTGGCCTAGAAATTTATTTTGAAATATTATATATAATATTATTTTTTTATTATGTTCACATTATGTAATTTTTCATTCATTAATGATTCCTTTAATATGATTATGTTTTTTTTCTATTTTATGAATGGGATCTAACATACCTGAGGGTTATCATATATTTATAGGTGTAATTAATGATATTTCTATTATATACATAGGGTGAAATAATTTCCAATTGTCATGTTTTGATACCATTTTACTACTTTCTCTTCCATGTTTATGTGGATTAATCCATATGCCTCACCACAGATTTGACTGCCTACATGGCAGTGGGTTCATTATATTTGGATCATGATAGAAAAATCATCTAAACAACATCTATTTGTTTGGATGTGCCTGTATGTCATGGTGATTAGGATTATGTAGGGACTCAAGAGTAATATCTTTATTATATTGTTTAGTAAAAAATATCATGATGAAACTAAAATTTTAATGTGTAGTTAGAGGTTCAGTTTTTAGATCATTTTAATTTTGGATTATTTAATAGATACTTGAATAATTATAGGATTTTTTTGAGATTATTATAATATTCTTTTTAAAAATGGAAGGATAAACAATGCTTCATTGGTTGATAACATGTTCTCAAAAATATTTTAAACCAGTGCACATGGTTATAGGATTCTTGATGGTGTCTGACATACAGTTTTCACATAGCCTTCCTAACCGTGTAGTCAGAATGTACATGGATCTAAATCCCCTAAAATTTATTCATAACTAATTATTGGATAAAATATCTATTATGTTGGTTTTAATTATTCAAGTGACATGAATCTAAGAGAAATTTTTATTGTGTTGATGATATTTCATTTAAATGTTTTGGATATTGGAGTTATCTGTAATTTATGTTTGTATCGAAAAAAATTGTTTTGGAAAAAAGGACTATTCTCTGAGATTATTTAATCAAAAATATAGAACTATTATGTATTTATGGATTTATATAATCATAATTTGATAGTTAAAATTTACATTAACATGTATTTAGAATCTACAGAAAGTATAATGGTAATATAACTAAATTTAGATGATAATTTGGAATTCCAATTTCATGGAAATGTATCAAATAAAATGAATAATTTTTAAATAATAGGTTTTTTTATTTTTTGTGTATGAATTTAATGAATTTGGGTTTTTTAAATTAATTTATGGATTAATGTTTTTTGAATTTTTTTTATTTTTATGATTTATTTTTGATATTCCTATACAGTTAATAATATGTTCTGTTGTTTTATTAGTGAATCATGAGATGAATGAGTGTATTTTTATGTTATTTAAATTGTGCCTCCGAAATTTTCATCAATGAAATGTTGAATAATGTTTATTGTTGGGATTATTGGAAAAATTATTCTTATATTTTTGTACATATATATTCTACAATCAACCCTTCTTAGACTTGAGGTGGAGTTATTGAGCTCGAGCCATATCTGCCCTTGGACAATGTGCCAGTATTTATGAATCTCGCCACTCCTTTTTAAGGAGAAAAATTACATTTAGAGAAATATAGAGGGTTTATGGAATGTTAAACTCTTTTTAAACTACAATCCATCAAGGGTTACAGTTTATATAACATTTTATAAAAAAACCATCTACATTTAATCAGGGTTTATGGTTACAAGTCAGCTAAAGGAGGGTGTTAATTATGAATTACTAAGGGAGATATATTTTTTATGTAATTATCCTAATGTCATGAATGTAGATAAGGATATTGATTCCATGAGACACTATTAGGGTGATTATTCATTTTATCATTTTTTAAATAATTTCTCATGTTTACTCTTATTTTCTCTCGATATAATAAATAATAATAGTTTCATGGTTCATTTATCTTTAAGTGGGTTTTAATCATTGAATAATATTTTTTAATTATGGGTAATAAGCATTTGATTATCTCATTGGTGTAACCTACTTTTGGGTGGCCTTTTGTTTCAGTTTTATTTTTTTAAGTATGGAATGATTCTTCAATGTAACTTTAATGGATGGTAATGGATATATGTTTTTTTTCTTTCCATTTGGGTTGGTTTTGTTTTTATAAGGTTGTATGTTTGTGTTGTGAATGGTTTGAGGATTAATTCATTATTTATTGATAATTGTTGAACCTTTCATTATGCATGGGTAAAGAGTATTTTCATTCCATTCAACCTATTGTGACCTTTTTTTGATGATTTTAATTTTCACTCTTATAGTGAGATGGTTTTCCAGGATTTAGGTTTCATTTTACCCATTTGATCATCATGTAATTAGATTGGAGAAAATAATTTTAATTTAAAAAACATTTATATATATATTTTTTCTCCGTTTAGATTTTTAGAGGAATTGATTCATTTTTTGTTCTCATGAATACTTTTAGCATCATTAAATTTTTTAGAATTTCATTTCTTCAATAGTTTCTCTTGTTTGGATTTCATATTTTTTGGTGTTTTTTTTAATTTCAGTTCATCTAGTGAAATTATGATTTGAAGTGTCTGTATATTCTATTTAAGTATTTTTTATGAGTAATAAAAAATAGAAATACCTATGTTAGGTCCTTATCTCTTTGGGTATTTTTCCTTTTGTTCATCATGTTGTATCTGGTTCGAGATTGTTAGAGGAATTTTTTGATTAATTAAATTAATTTTATATATATTTTATGTAGTGGTTTGTCCCATTTTGTAGTAGTACTATCAGGGTTTCTCTTTATCCCTTACACAATCTTATTTTTCATTCAATGTATTCATGATTTTGCACCCTTATACAACAATTGGTGAATTTATTTGGGTAAAACATGAAATAGTGGGGGGAATTTAAACTCCCACATGTAATTTTTACTTTTAATTTAAAACACATGAATATTATTTTTTAAATTTTTTTGAAGTTAAGCTCTTTATTTGAAAATTTTATAGATTTGGAGGCCTTTCTGTGATAAATTGGATAAAATTCTATTCAAAATGGGCATGTTGATTTGAATTATGGTATTGGTATTTCTCTATGAGAAATTTTCAGTATGAAATAATCCTGATTGGAATTTTAGTGGCCTTTTTAAAAAAGGGGTCTCCCTTGTGGTGAATGATGAAGGGGAAATAGCCTTTTTGGCCATTTCATAGGGTGTTTTTCGACGGTGTTTTTTCGTGTTAACATGGTTGAAAAACAATCAAGGGGCTAGTCATTATGGTTTTTTTGGAGGCATAATGTAACTATAACTTATCAAAAAGACTCTAAATAGGTTATATTAAATGGTCCTTGTGAAACCATCATGTTCGTTTTCATAGTGGGAACCTACGAGATTGAAACGAAAACCTCTCTGATGATGAGGTAAGAGTATAGATTATCATGAAGCCTTAGGTTTTGAATAGTGCTCATATACAAAATAGTATATGGGTTGAGGACCATTTACTTATTTTTCACCATTATCAGAGTACATAAGGGATTATAATAGAATCACTATTATGTGGTTCATATCATGGGGGCCTAACCAGGTGAAAAGTTTTGTGGTTTTAAATATTTTTGAATTTTTAAGGGGTATTCACTATTTTGCGTCTATCTAAAATGTTTTTGGATGAGGGTTATCTAATTAGGGATATATTTTTCCTCTCCCTTGATTAGAAGCCTCCTATCATCAATTTTAGAAGAATATTTTTATAGTGAATACATCTTCTTACCTGGTTTTCGCTTTCCTTTTCACTCTTCCTCTAACTCCCCTCAATTTCCCTTTTCCTAGGTACCATATTGATTATACGAGATGAAATTAGGAAGTATGGTGAATCTAAAAATTGTTATTTTGGTGTCACACCCTCATGAAGGGGTCTCCCTTGATTGTATTTAATGTCATAGGTGTTGTTTTACAACTCTTTAAATGTATTTATTCTTAATTGGGGTAGAAAATTTTAATCCGTTCATTTATTTTCATTTCATTAAATTCATAATAATTTTTAGTTCCATATATATGAATTTTTATTTACAAGTAATAAGTATATTATATTTTATTAATTTCCTTTATGTTGTGTGGGTGTTTCAGACCCTCTTGATCTCATTGTTTCATTATACTAATATAAATTATAACCCTAGAGGGGTATATTTTATATTCATTACGATATAGATTGCTTGAAATAGCTTGTTTATTAGATGTGTGTTGGATATGAGTTGATTTATATATTGATTTGTCGATTATAAACTCAATGTTTTCTCACATCCAACTAATTCATCCATGGGAAAGCAATTTATGTGATAAGTTTATATTATGATACACTATATAGTCACACAATATAAGTGTTCCCCCTATTTAGAAGTATTATATGGATTTTGGGATGTTTTAATGATTATGGTTGGTGTAGGATAATCTGGTGTATTTTTTTATTTGGATATGACATATGAAAGATGTTTTTCAAATGTATATATTAAATTATAACACTGTCTCACCATTTTACCAATTGTACGACCCATGATATCTAGAATTTTTGTGATACCATGTAATTGTTTCCTAAATTTTTTTATTTTATTCCCCTAGTATCATTGAATCATTAAGAAATAATATATATGTGATGTTAATTCCAATTTAGTTTTATGATCATGAAAAAATGAGTGTTTTTAGTTTTTATGTGAAGTTTATCATTAAAAAAGGATTTTTCAATAGAAAATTTCAAAAATGTGTTGAAAAAAAAGAGAAATTAATTTTGGTCAATTTTAGTATTTCAAAGAAAGGCTAAAGAATTTTTTTTGAAGAGGATTAGTTTATATATATTCTATCAAAAGGTAATGGAATATATTATTTAAAAAGAAATGCTATGAGATTAATTTTATTATTAATACCTAAGAAATACTTTTTTCTTAATTTAATTAAAATATTCATATATAAAGTATTATTTGAAACAAACTCTTTAGTGGAATCCTATGGGTATTGGTTTCACTCAAAAAATATATACACCATTAGATTTATAATGATCTTAAATTTATCTTTCAATTTTACCAACTTGTAATCTGTATCTTTATTTATGTTTAGGATAGTCTAATAGGAGTAGGTTCAGGATTTGGAGGTTGAACATGGGTCATTTCAATGATACAATAAGTTTCTGGCCATGTTTTCTGTTTTTTTATCTGATGCTTATGTATTAACGGTATCCACATAGAATTTCATTTTGATTTAATCTTTATATAATAATTTTTCTATTTATTCATATTATATTTTTTTCATGAAATATTTTTCCTGAAATGATTACTTTAATTTGGTGAATCTTTCTATGTTATATATGAGAAGATAATATATGGATTACTTTTATTGGATTCTTGTGTGGAATCAGTGGTGTGGATATTATATCCCAAGGTTTAAATCATTCCTAATTGTAATTATGTGATACCTTGTCAACAGTTTCCATCCTAGGGAAATTGGGATCATTCCTTAGGACTTACCATGTATTATTTTGAATGCTTAGTTTAGGGGTAACCCATTTTGGATCATGAAATTTCTATTTAAATTGATGTAAAATTATATGACATGGATTTATAATTTAAACATAGTTTTTGATTTTTTAAATTATATAACATAGTTTATGAATATATAGCGATGAAATATATTTATCAAAGATGAAATATTTTCCAAAGAATAGGATTCCACCAATAAATGTGTCATGATTGGAAAATTATTCTTTTCATTTTATATATCAAACTCCAATAATTTCATATATTATTTGAAAATAGTTGTTTATTTGACAATGTTTCCCTCTAAATTGATATAAATTTTATTTCGTAAACACAAAATAATTTGTATTTATTAAAATTATATTCCGTGAATAATTATTTTTCAAATAGAGTAGGGATTATACTTGTCAAATTTAATTGCGAATTTTACTTCATATCATAAAATATTATAATATGATTAAAAATAAAAGATGTAAAAAAATATGTTACCATAAAATTGTGGAATTTAAATGAAATATTAATTTTTATATGATATTAGAGTTACAAAAGTTACTACAATATTTCCTGAAACACCTCAGATGGAAAAGGTTTATTGGTAATTATGATTCACTTATAAAAGTTATAATTTGGCAATAATAGTTGTTAGCATTGTAACAATCAATGTTTTGGAGTTAAGGTGTAACGTCTTGATCTAAATAAAGATGAAACCAATAGACAGACCAGCCACCACGTGACCTCAAGAGCATCTCCTCATACACTATAGGTTTTTAAATATAAGTGAGGATGAAATATTTGTATGATGGGGATATTATACCCTAATGATCATTGCATCACATTGTTATACCAATAATGAATCAATGGAAAATAATCAAAGAAAAAATAATAAATGACAATGAAATGGATGCATAAAAATATTAAATGAAATTTAAAACACCAAATATTACTATTCACACATATCTACATGATTCTAAAATACATGGGAAGGCTGGTGCAGCAGAAACTACTATACCAAAATGTGTAAAATCCTAACGGTTAACTCCATGAGAATCTTGATTGCATTCTCAGTCCAATGCTCCTAACCTCACATGTATAATTCCACACACAAGAAATATACAATGGACTTTTGAACATGAAAATCTTCTTGGGTACCCCAATGAAATGGAAAACAAAGAAGGGTGATATATATATATATATATATATTAATCATCCCCCAATGGTGTATAAATATTGATCTATTCTATGAAAATAAATTATTATAGTGTTATGACAAGATAGATTAAGTGGTAAAGAATAAAATTAAACAAGTCAATTTGGGTTCGAAAATGAAACCTACAAGACCATTCCTTCTTCATGCATAGATGTAATTCCACACTGCATAAGTGAACCTTTACAAATATAATATGGTTCACCATGGAATAAGTTTTAAAAAAAGACCAAAGCTAGCCTTTTGATTTCACCTAGTGGAAACATCCCTAGATAACAGATAAGAGTTCTTATATTTTAATATTAAAATAATCAAATGAATTTAATTAGAGGTTACTTGAACCTATCCAAGTAAATACATCAATAGGAACACAAGTATCACACAAGTGGCACCACGAAAACCCATCACCATCAGAGTCCATCCAAGGTGTTCCAAAAGTGGAAACCCATGTATCACTATCAGTGTGGTTTGAATTCAACAACTCATATGTTCATTCCTTATGTCCCATGTATGGGTACAAGTATTGTTTTTTAATGGTGTAAATATCTAACCACCAATACCATCCACATGTTCTCCCATAAATAA
This sequence comes from Viscum album, assembly GCA_963277665.1. NCBI lineage: Eukaryota > Viridiplantae > Streptophyta > Magnoliopsida > Santalales > Viscaceae > Viscum > Viscum album. The sequence goes on along the minus strand of OY728122.1, from coordinate 1,035,057,142 downwards.
CCAGTATATGTCACAAAGGTATGACTCTTCATGGTGAACCCTTCATTTATATACCATGTATCACTCACATCATATTTACAATCATATAACATATGATCCCATTCTTGGCATACATTATTCAGGTGAACCAAGTATCTCCCATGGTATATAAAAGCTCTAATAACCTATAAGATCATTCAGGGAATTCCATAAAAAGGAACCCAAGTATCACTCAAGGATTCCATCTTTGTTTAAACAAATATGTTCAATCACAAAAGAGATTCCATGGCTAATCATATTACAATTATAAAGGGAATTATGTTGGCTTTGTACATAAGCATGAAAAACCATAAGGAAATTGAACTATATAGCCCCACTCTGATTTTAAATTTAAATTTGATGAATAATAATTCTATTCTTGTAACATGTCATTTAGTTCATTATATGTTCCTTTTTGTTACAAACAAATCCATAGCATTAAATAAGTGTATTAAGGTCAAGTGTAGGTCCTATGGTAGAAAACACAATACATACAACTAAATAATATAATCCATGAGAACATGAATAAAAAAATAATCATCATTCTCATTATAAAATAAATAGTCCTTTACAAATTAGATGAAGGTTAGAACACTAAGGGACAGCATAGAGGATGTTACATCCACCCACATTGAATTTAAATAACACCTTCATATTTTTAAAGAAATAACACCTCTATTATTGATACTATTAGTTAGAATACAAATTAATTTAAGGAATTAATCAGGGATTACCCTTCTTCTTGGTATAAACCTTTGTTCTTTTACCATCATCAAGTCTTAAAAATATTAATAGGTGGAAATAGTTTGAATGGGAGATTTTGAAAAATAAATTCTACATTTAAGAGGTGAGACATAATATTATCATCAAGTGGAAGAATGAATCACTATATAAACCAATGATACTTTCTGTGAAAATATATAGTAAACCATTCATATAGAAAGTAATCTCTATTCATCAAATAGCATGGCTTCATTGGGTACTTTTTGGGAGAGAACAAACAAACATATCAATATCATAAAAATAGGTTGAATTAGGTTCTACTACAATTTAATTTTATATGGAATATTAATATAATATTAAAGGGGAGAGTATTTTTATTAACCCTAGGGATATCCAATGACCATGAGGGTACTCGAAACAGATGTCGTATAAGGGATATAAACACATACAAAGGGGAGGAGGAGAAGAACACCATTTGAGCGGCAGTGCACGTGGGTGAGAGGAGATAGAAATTAAGAGGAAATAAAAGATAAAAGGTGAATTTTGGTAAATTATTTCTCCAATAAAGAGGTGCATGTTTTTTCTGATTTGCTATCCAAAACATCAACCAACAATGTTTTGGAAATTCCTGATGAAGGAGTTTTTACATTTCATGCACACTATTTTGGAAACCATGCGCAAACCGCATGTCTCCCCACTATCAAAGACCTCTAGATAGTTTCATGGTATTAAGGCCACATTTTTATGGTTTAATGTACAATGTTATTCCCTCATCCCATCTAAATAGGCCAAAAAATTACCCTTGGTTGGCCTCACAGTTTCATAACATTTATATGCCCTGACCCGTTCTTCCCGATTTTTATTTTTTAGAGCTCAGAGCTCTTGAAACATGATGGGACACAAAAGGGAACAGTAATGACTCAACCCCAGAATAGAAGCCACAATTTTGAGTGATCTAGCTCATTTAATTAAATCATTATTCTTACTATACAATTCATATCATCCACATCGAGGAAAATTTTAATAAAAATACATTGTAAATTCATCCATTTTAAAATAAAGAGATGTTTCAACATCCCTACCTTAAATATTCTCATCTCTAAGACTCCTTGTGGAATATAATAAATGAGACACCCAACATAATAATGTTTTGAATCCTCGTTAAAATAGTCTCGTTTAATTCCTAATTCCCAACATGCCTCCATGAATCATTAAAACGGTATGGTAAAAAGTCGTAAAAACATGAGCCAATGTTTCTTTTTCTATATAATCATAGAGGAAGCATTTTTAAGCCTATCGAAATACAGAAATTATAACATTAACATACCCTACCTAGGTTCTAGAATTTAATCTCCGATTTTGATCCATGGATTCCCACAACAAGAATTATTGATTTGGGTATTCCCGTAGTGGCCCAATGATTCTAGCAACATGTTTATGATTCGATCAAAGGGTTTATTAAAAATTTATATTATTTGGTTCGGCTGTGCTGAACATTCGAGTATAATCCCATGTTAACATTTTCATTTCACCCACCTCATTCATTTAGTGTTTGATATTTAGTTCCTCTCCAAATTTATTCATTTAAACATAATTAGGAAAGTAGAGACACTCCTCACTGACTATATTCATATAACACGGCTTAGAAGGTCAGCATAATTTATATGCTCAACTAGATTGCTTTTGATTAATATACCACCGGAATTTATCCGAGGAAGATCTTTGAATCCCATAAAAAATATTCCAGAGTATTCTTTAGAAAAATTTACTTTATGTTGTCATGTCCCATTATGAATTTAGGAACATAATTGACACAGAAAACTTAAATTTTCATAGTTTAAAAAACTCATATATGATCCTGACTGATATTTTTGGTATCCATGGAAACATTAATTGGAGAATAAGGATAACATCCAATGTATACCATAATCCAACATTTAAATATGATATGTCAGTATATAAATGAACGTTTATATATCAAGGAACCCAAATGATCATAACATCAGTCTAGATAAGAACATTATGGTTTTCATGGGTCTGTCCAATACATTCTGACTTTGGAACCTAGATATCACTCAGGAATAACCATTATTTGATAACAACCATGATTCCCAAGTGAAACTTTAATGTAGTCAATTTACCATGACCAACATCTTTTAGAATCTAGCCTGACATATTACTAATTCTATCCTAATATATCCTAGATGATTTCAATTGAGGGCCATGATTTTCACTATGAGATTGTACATAAAGAGGATGAGAAGATTTTTCCAATTGACTAGAGAATCATCTATCACATCCCTTGTGAAATTCATAGTATAGATCCCAACCAACCATATCCATCCACCAGAAGGATGGTCAGTCAACTCACTACTGGTAGACTCCTTTTTATGAATTTATGCTACTCCCATAGGTGTATCATCATCACCTGAACCGATGCTCATACCATAGAGGAATCCTTAGATTACTCAAGAAGGAACATTATAATCCTTCCTTGAAAAAGAATGTATTCGATGTTTTCATACAAATCTTACCATATTGTTTTCATTATACCTCCAATGAACTAACATACTTTGGAACACATCACTCTCAATGGCATTTGAAACAACACATACCATTTATAAATGTTCTTTCCATAATTTTCATCCTTCTAAATATAAGGACACACTTTTGTTTTTTTGATGCAATGATCCCCCAATAGGATTGTCCTTATTTTCTCACTATCGATGTGAGGGAACTAATCACATACCACATTCTCCTTTTAATAATAACCATCGGTCTGAGATGTGTCCACAATGACTCTATATAGCATTAACCTTATAAGACAAAGAAAATAAACGTCATAAAAGTGTTATTGAATAGATTTGTTTAGCAATACACATGACACTTCTCTTGAGTTGTTTCCACACATGTCATCACCATTGGAGTAAAATCGAAAATAAAATGACTGACGTGTCAAAAACCCTTATCCAATATAGAATATCATCATTATAATTTGAGATATTTGTGGTTTTTTTAATTTATTGGCCACTCTACTCTAGATATGACTCAAGAACATAGTGTAAAAACTCAAGTATTGTTGATTACCATCGAATAAAATTGGGATTTCATACAATTTTGGAAACTCAGTGGGTACCACATGTTTCTACTCATAATATCCTAGGATTCTTTTTCAGAATGAGATATCACTTGAAACAATCCATAATCTTGTTTTTACATTGAATCTAGTATCTGATGGACTGTAAAAATAATCATAGAAAATTTTTATTTTTCCACACAACTATAGAAAAAGAAAATTACCCCATGTTTCGTCTAACACAGAAGAGGGTGAAAAATAATAAGGTTTAAACTACATAATGAATGGTGAACTATTCCCTATGTATTAGAATCCCATTGAAAATTATCATTACATGATGCTATCATCCAAGGAAAAGGTTAATCCACCACATGAACCCCAGTCTATAAAAGGATTCACTTTGGAATCTAAGATTCAAACTCAAATAACAATATCTTAATGATTCCTCCCATTAGAAATATCATCGGATAAAAAATAAATTTGTAGATTTCTAAGGGGGATACCAACATCACGTATCAACTCCCTTAATCATAAAGCATCGACCTTTCATCAGGGGCCATTCTTAAAGAGTCACTAGAATTACGGGCCAATAATTTATGATAAAATAATCTTATGGGTAATGTTCACATTCGTGTTCTATTTCAGAACACATTAAGGGATTCAACTACCCTTTCACAGGGGTAGAAGATAAGGAAGACACATAAGGTTCCATTTTTAGGTAATTACATTGATTTAATTTTATTTTTATAAAATTATCATGTTTTAGTTTTGAGGAATATATTATTCTTGCCATATGTAAAAACTAATTGGTTACTTATTTAGAAAATTCTCTATAATAAAGGAATGTTACATCAAATTTCCTGTTAATAATTATTTATCTAACAGAAATATGGTCATATTTATGAATATATTACAAAAATTATTTTTGAAAACCATTTATTTATTCTTAAACATCCACAATAAGATCTAGATTCAGAAACTTCCAACTCAAATATATATAGGAACAATCCATTTAGGTTGTATCTATAATTTCAATTAACTATATCCCCAATCATAATGAAGCACAAAAGTGTAAAAAATCCTTTTACTAATTTTAAAGGGAAATGTTATGTAATAATACACCATATATATGTGAAACTATATAGGTTTGAATAGAACCATTAAAATTACAATAAATATTTACAATATACATACCCCTAAGGGTTATGTTCTAAGGAATATCAAAAGAAATGCATCCGATAGGGGTCCTGTTAATCGATTTTGTGTTCAACAAAAGGCAACACCATTTTATTTAAAGAATAATTTTTTAAAAATTCCCTTCATGTGTTTATATTATAAACAAAATTTTTCAACTAACATAATTTGGTCAATTAGTGCATCTAGAAATTTATTCATGCGGGTCACCATGACCTATAAATAATATTACTGATCCTTATAAAGGATCCCAATTTAGTTAAAAGTAAAATTCAACAACATTAACATTTATTCCAATGTATTCAGTTATTTTAAAATTTCTATATACATATATATAATGGTATGATTATTTGTGTATCCAATTCCCAATTTATAGAGCATTCGTATAGTCTATATATTGCTAATTCCCTCCCATGAAATTGAAACCAAAAGGGTTTATCCCATGAAACCAATTTATGTATGATATAATATTTATAATCTTTTACATTATAAAAATTGATTATATATATACACATAAATCTCATATGGATGAATTTATTATCTTTTTCACCAATTGAAAATTTATAAATCTCTCTTACTCAATAAATTGAAAATTAGATCTCAATTTCTCATAGAAAATATGATTCAGCCCATGGTACCAATAGTTCATGGCTCAAACATACCATTATTTAGTAGTTAATTAGTAACCATATAGAAAATAATGAATAAAATTCATGTATATTATATAATAATAGATGAATATTCTATACATTAGAAAAATACATGCTTGTGGAACATAATAGTTTAGGGTCTTGGGAAACAAGGAAACCATATATTCTATCTTGTTGAAAGATCATCAATATATCCCTCAAAGATCTCCACCTATGGTATATATACCAAAAGAAAATTCTTCATAACTTAGGGAATATAAATATAAGATAAGGGTGATCGTAAATTCTCAGTAAGGGTTGATAAAGTAAATTCATAAGCATAACATGAACAAAAGGGTATGGAACTTGTGCATAATATATGAATATCATACCATGCATATTAGAATTCATAATAAGGAATAGAAGTTCATAAGTCATTAATCAAATGGAAATAAATAACCTAAAAATTGAAATTATAAAATTAGAATAAAACAAAAAAATATTGGAATACATATGAGAATAAAAAATTGTAGGTCAACGTTACCTTGGAAGACTTTTATTACATTTTAAGCTTGGGATACGACCTATGTACTAGATTCCCCATGGGAAAGCAACTTTTGAACCCTATTACTTTTATCATTGTGATACAACCCATGTAACTTTTTTGTTCTTAGGCTCAAACCTATGTACCCTATTACTTTTACGCTTCATCTACAACCCATTTACCTTCATGTTTTTAGGAATGCGAAACTAGCCATGTGCCCTCTTACTTTTAGGATTGGGTTACCACCCATGTACCTTCTTGTTTTCAGGGTTTGACTACAACCCGTGTACCCTATGATATCATATACAATATATCATTACCCAATTAATTTGATTAAGATATATTCCCCACCCATATCATAATTAAATCATCCATATATGTTCCACATGATAATAAAACATTCATCATATCACGACCCATAAAAAGATATAGGTTTTACAAAAATCAAATAATAACACATGAAATTAAATGGATTTCATTAAAATTTCACCACATCATAACCTATTAAAAGATATAGGTTTCATAATCACCTTAGGAAATCATAACCCTTGAAAAGAAGAAGGGTTCATAATCCTAAGACCCATGAAAGGGAAATGGTTTTATTAAGCACTGTTACATTAAAACATAAACCATTCAAGAAATAATATGAATTTAGCATTCGGATAATTTACTATAAGGGAACGATTTGAATCAATGGACATTATCTTATATGGAAAATAACTTGGATGTATATTTTCAAAACATTTCTCGAGGTAAATATCCATTCATCAATGAAAATGATCTTTAAAATAAAAAACCATTTGAAAACTATTTTCCATAAAAACAAATACAAGAGTCTTGAAAAACTTTTCGAAATCATTTCCATTAATATCACATTCAAAAAACATTTACTAAAATATAATCATTTAATAATAAAAATAAATAATTAATGAATTTATGGTGGGTAAATTTGTACATGTCGTATGAGGTAAAAAGAACATTCATTTTTGCATGAAAAAAATAGAATATTTCCACATTCAGAAAGTGACAAGAATATTCCTTCAAAAAAATTGGAAAATTACAAATATGGGTAAAAAATATTTTAACTATTTTGAGATAATAGTAGAATATTCTTGGAAACCTTTTTAGAAATTATATATTTCCAACCAAAGAGAGGATAGAATTAGGCTTGCTTAAAAAACATTTATATCTATCTTTTTTACCAATGTGTAGAATAATTGCACGAATATATGAATATATAATGAATAACCAGAGGAGAATAAATTTAAATAATGTTCTTGAGATATGGGTTATAATTATTTATCCAATAATGTACAATCATAAATAATATTGAAAATGGATGTGATTTTCTGAATAAACTCTCATCATATAGTAATGTTGAACCATATTACCCTTATAATAAATTAAAATCAAATTAAGAGAAAAATAACATTAAATGATATAGATTAATGATATAACATTTCAATGTATGTATCTACCCTTATATTAAAATATATATGTATAACATGGAATGTGTCTCAAATATGGTAAATTGAGACAAACCTATATTATAGATTTGGTAACTTTTGAAAAATTAACCACATGGAAGCATTTCCATTTAATGGATATTAAATTACATAAAACATTATGAATAATAATCATATATTTCATTAATGGGTGGTATATACATCATGAAAAAGAAAGTAGTGGTGAAAATGGAATGTATCTTACAGTTATAAAAAGTGAGATAAAATCCCATTACCGTGTTTCTTGAATTTCATTGAATTCATAAAATCCTCATATATAATAAATAAAAATTAATTAAAAATATATAGATGTAAATGTTTATTAATTATAATACTATATATTTTTTTATTATGGCTTTATATTTCCCCCTTTTTAATAATTCGATGTTAAGGTTTCTCTTTGGGTAATATCCGCTTCTTTTTTGTATGTGTATTAATTTGATATATAATTGGTCCTAATATCAATATAATGATTTCCAAAAGAAAAAACATGGTTTTTATTTAATGTATATTCATTATATTTGTTTTATAATAATACATATTATATATAATTATGAAATTTAACACATCGTTCATGTAGACGGTAAGCCATATGTACGTAAGAATTCTATTTATGTTTAATTTTCTTGTTGAAAGAAAGTAAGTGAAAGAAATATATGTATATATATGTATATATATAATTATTAAATGTGATTTATAATATCATATATATTCACTAAATATATTATTAATACATTACATTTAGTGTATGAATGAATGACATTGCTCTGAGGGGGTGGTATTCCACACTTCCTCAAATGAAATTATCATATTAACCCAAAATTTATGTATAATAATATGATTTCTAAAATAATTAATGAAGATTAAATTAATAATAAATATAATATATAATATATATAAAAATTGTTTTTATCATTATTTACAACCTTAGAGGTGGAAAAGGAAAAATGAACAATCATCGTTTAATGAGGCGGCAGTTTGACGTACATGTAAACAATATGTTCATTACACATTAGATGGAGGTGTTTGTAGGTTTAGGTAAACACCATAGTAGAAAAAAAAATACTTGTATATTGAGGATTATTTTTTTATTATAAAATGGTGAAAATATTTTATTGGAGTTGGTGGAGAAAGAAAATTAACGAAATGATCTTTAGAGAAGATGTTACCTCTTAATTGGGTAACTACTTTTGGTTTGTTCCAATAGGATTGAGTGGATTTACTTCTACCAAAAATAAGGTTTCAAGGAATAAGGGTAAGATTTTGGGATTTCTATTGTTACGATATTGGTTTATATTATGTGTATTGTTTGGATTTAAGAATAGTTATAGGTGGTGGAATTTTATAGGGAATGAAAATGATACACTTGGAATTGTTTAAAACAAGTTGGTTGTACCCACGTTTTTTAAATATAAAAATTCAAAATAAAAAATAAAAAATGGCAGGTTAATTAGCGAATAATTTCCATTACTTTTTTTGTAAATTCTTATTTTTTGATTTATAAATTTAATGTTTAGTCTTTAATGAAGACTAATTTTACCATAATCGAGTTACTTACTTTTAATTAAATTCACAAATATTTTTTTACAAAAGACTAATTTTACCTAATTATACATTATTAAATATTATGATTCCAAATACTGATTCCATTTTTACAGTGTATAATAATATAAATAGAAAGAAGTAATTTGTAACTAATACCACTGATAGGACAACATTGCATGTTTTTAAAGTAAAAATCTTTACACTCTTGTTATGCTTTCATACCCAATTTTGAAGTGAAATTGATTCCAATGACCTATATTGGATTAAATGATAAAATATATTCCTATTAAAATTTGAATAAAATTTAAATTATAATTTATCCTTATAAATATATTATATGAAAAAATAATTTTGAATTAAAATCCTGTATTTTTCACTATTCTTTAAAAATTGATGTTTCTCAGAAAAATCATAAAAAATCTCGATAATTTAATTTTGACATTCTAAAAAAAGTTCATTTTAAATTATCAAATTTAAATTTACAAAATGTCTCTAAAATAATATTACTATTTTTCAAAAAATTACATTAAAAGTAGTTCATTTGAGAAAATTGTATTTTTAAACATATGAGGTCTTTAGCGATATGTTTATATACATATATGTATATATATATATGTCATCATTGATATGTTTTATTTATATAAAGATAATATAAAAATTATTTAAAAAGTTGTTATCACTATTCGTATTACTATATTTAATAGATAGATTATAATTTTATCATTTAATTACTTATAAAAATAATTAAGCATTTCGTAGAAACTCAGTGTTACGTCTAACATACACAATTTTGTGTTTCATGTTGAAAATTCCAAGTCTATGTTGTGTGTAGAGTATTACATGTCTCAAGATAACCTTGATGTTTCTTGTAGAGAAAGAAAAAATCTATGTTCTGTTTCCTTCACGATTTACATGGTGTTGTGTATAATTCAATCCAAACATAGTTTTTTAATAAAAAAATAATAATTTTCAATGTTATGTCCAATGAAAAATATCTCAAAGGGAAAATAAATTCGAACAATAATAATTCAAAAAGTCTTGGGTTGTTACATTCTACACCCCTTAAAATTAATTTCTCTCTAAAAATTCATTTGTGATAACAATGGTTTGATATTATAATGTTTGATTCACTAAATCCAACATCATAAAAATGGATACTAAAACATCCCTTAAGAAGGTAAATTTGGAACCATAACTATCACACAATGTCACATATAACTAATTTTCCACATAAGTGAACATAGGGTGAGAGTAAAGAATAGACATGGAAGAAATGTTTAAATATTTATATGGAGTTATTGAGGTCATAAATCGTAAACTTGTAAATGATCATAGAAAAGTTGAGGACCCCAATGTCATATATCAGTGATTATTTTAAATCCAATAATTTCAACAAAATTAAGGAATTAAGAAAACATATTTCATTTTATAGTTTCTATAACATTGAGTAATTCTTTTATTGACCATGAATTTAAGGAAGTATATTTACATTATATATTTCTATAAAAAAATTCATCATTTTTTTGTGCTTTTGTTAATTTATAATTAATAAATTACTTCATGTAATGGATTTTCAAAAATTATCTTTTATGCATGAAGTGCTAAAATGTACTTTTATCTGATCTGAAGGCCCATACAAGAATAATAATTATAACTATTTCTCTCTAACTATTATTCAAAATAAATATGGTTAATACATTAATTTATAAACATAATATGTGACTCCACTAGTTCATAGTTAAAAAATTTTCTAAATTAAAATTACACACTAAATAGGACAACATGTAGTTTCGTGGAAGACATGAAACCCCTACCATCCTTTGGTCATGTGTTCAAGACCCTCATTCATGCTGTACATGATTGGGTTTCACCCAACTAAAATGATTCCCTTTTCTAAAACCACACTAATATAATTTCCAAAATATGACAGACACCCTTGAAATAAGTTTATTTACTAAATATACTTTTAACTATGGTTTTGAATTTATACTTTATTCATAAATAATCCATCTAAAGTTTAAATTAAATATTTCATGAACGGTTAACCTTATAACCCATCTGAAAGATGAAAATCTAAAATAGTGGAATGAAGGTCTTGAAATCAACTTAGCATTGATACCCCAGGTATCATCCCATACCAAAAATTTGAATACATTTATCATATATTCTCTTGAAAACATATTCAATATATGAATTAAAATAAATCCATATTAGAAACATACATTCATCAAAAAGACAATTTTCTATTTATTCCTTAAATAAGATCTTATCTTAAAAAAAATCTATATTGGAAGCTTGGTTTAATCCGTGTAAGTCTATCAAATCAACGTTATTTTATTAATACAAAATTTATGTGAAGAAATATAATAAATTCTTAGACCCATAACAACTTCCACTAAATGATGAACAAGAATTTAATCGATCTTATTTTTCTAAGATCCCGTAGGAAATTCCCCACTATAGTGTTCCCCTTTTACCATGTATCATTTCATACATTTAGATTGTACATGATTTCCTTTTTTCCATTTTCCTCTAAGGTTGTTGGTGATGGTCGCCATTATTAACCCATAGATTTGGGTATGTACTGGTGATATTCCAAAAATCACTTTAATTGAAACACTAAAGTGTATGAGTTTCATCATGACAAGTATTATCATTATTTGCATTATTATATAACATTTTACAATCACTTCAACATTACACCACTCCATATCATTCAATTCGACCCATAATACATTTTTTAGTCCCCTTAAGGAAGTTCCCACCATGCTACGATCCACACATATTGCATAAAAGAAGGATAATATTTGTTTCTCCATGTTCGGTTTATTGTCCTTTAAACTCTATCTTTATCTTCTTGTTAAAGTCATGTGATTTATATATAACTCCATCCTCCATTTCAAATTTGACAGCACAATTCACAATCTATTCATATCTACCAACGTCTGTTATGTTCAATTCCTTTCTAGGACTTGGAACTAAGCTACTAAATAACCTATCAACCATACATTCCGGTTAGATGATTATTATAGAAGCATACCTCTCAAGTGCAGTAAAATTAGCCTAATAGAAACCCACAAATTCATCAAATTTTTTGCTTCAATTCAAGGAACCCCTATTCTATCATTATAGTAAGAAAAAGTGGGAAAAAATATTGAAGAATAATTTATTGATCTCATCCCAATCCATGGATTCACTTTCATCTTACTTCCATGAATTCTTGATTAGATTCCACCATGGGTCTGCATCACCTTCTAACAAATTACCATAGAGAATTACATTCTCATGACACAAACACTAGAGAATAAAGAATAACTTTTTAGTGGTACAGATCCTATGATTAGAAACATGTGGATAAGAAGACCCACTAAAATAAGGTCGACATTACCTCATAATGGACTCAATAGAACATTGTTCCCTACTTTTATCATTTATAAGATCATCATGACTCATAGCCTAAGAAGTTGTGTGATCATAGAAATGAGGTTTTTCATTCAATTTGGAAAATCATTTAGACCTTCAAAAGAAAAATATTGTAATTTTTTCTCACAATCACTATTAATGAGGCTTCTTCAGGCTCCATCCATTAACAAAATCCAAAGGGAATAAATTAACAATTTTCATATAGAGGAACCACATAATCATAAAAAGTCATATATTGGATGTCTAAATTATGACCTCTTATTTAATCTATGAAAATATTTCTTCATCATAGGTTAGTCATATCCAAAATCTACTTAAATCCTTTATGATGGTTCATGATGTGTCTGTGAGTTTCTAAAGCATTTCCCCCAGGAGTATCAAACCTGTTGTGCAGCGAGGCCCATTTTTATATACAAAATTATCCTGCATCAAGCCGGAAACCTATTATCATAGTTTTTACTTCTATGTACATATCTGTTTGAGACACATCAACATGTATTATCCATAAATTTATGTATTTAAAATAAACCACTCACACTATCTTTTAAAAAAATGCCACTAAATTTTCCTAAACATTAATGCATCTTTATACTTATCCTAAGATACATCCATATATAGATCACTAAAAATATACCATGGGATAACATTAATTTTTTCTAATAATAGATTCCAAAGGTTTACTAAACCTTGCATTGATACCAACTAAAGTGACATAGTCATAACATAAATGTATATTACATCATATTAGATGAATACCCAGTAAATTAATAAAATTCATATCTATGGACTGTAATAGTTTATTTTATTTGGAAACATGTAAAAAAATACATTATCATGGGGAAACATATTTAATATCACCCATAAATATCTCCACCATTGATACATCTACCTTAAACCGTTATTAATAACATGGGTAAAGGAAACATACTAAATGGGTTAGCTCAGATGCTCCGTAATGGTAATCAAGGGAAATCAATAAGAATAACACGAACAAAAGGGTATGGAACTTGTTTTTTATGTTTTATGATCATACCATGCATAGTATAGATCATAATAAATACTGGAAGTTCATAATTGGTGAATCATAATGAAACAAACAACATAATCTATGAAAGCATCATATAAGAATAACACATGGAATTTGTGGCATATTGATACAAATATAAAATTTGATGTCAAGGATACCTACCACGACCTTTATAACATGATATGATTGGGCTACTACATGTGTACCCACTTCAGGATTGGGATAATAAATTTTGTACCATATTACGATTAATATTGTTCTATAACCCAATTACCATCTTGTTTTTGGGCTTGGGCTACAACCCGTGTACTCTCTTACTTTTAGGCTTAGGCAACAACCCATGTACCTTCTTGTTTATTGAGCTTGGGCTACAACCCGTGTACCATCATATGTTTATTATTGATTTATAACCCATAAATATTCATATTTATTGGCATTTTCTCTATCCCATTCACCCTATATGATCATATAAAACATATCATTACCCAATGTATTTAAGGGAGATATAGGCCCCACCCATCTCAAAATAATATCATTGATACATGTTCCACACAAGAATAAAATATTCATCATATCATGACCCATAAAAATATATAGTTTTTATAAATATATAATCATAACCAATGAAATGAAATGTGTATCTTTAACATTTCATAACATAATAACCTATGAAAAGAGATATGTTTCATAATCACTTCAGAAAAGTATAAACCTTGAAATTAAGCAGATTTCTAGAGTATTGGAACCATAAAAGTGAAATGGGTGTCGTAAGAATACTTTCATATATGGATTATTTTGAATGAAACACTTAGATCCTTTCCTAGAAGGTCATGGTAAACATAAAAGGATGTTATAATAGATTAAATTTTTTTGTAAGGATATTTTCAAAACATTTCTTCAAGTAAATATCCGATATAGTTTTAAAAGGCCTATTTAAAACATAAAAACATTTGGAACCCATTTTCTATACAAAAATATAAAAGATGCTCAAAAACCATTTGAAAATAATTTCATTGAAAAATTATTTTAAATATGTTTTCTATATAATTATCCTTTTAATCATGAAAATTAATAATTAATGAATTGATGTTGGGTAAATCTATATATACCTAAGGAGGTAAAAAAACTTATCTTATTTCATGATAAAAATGATTAAAAAATACTTATTCAGAAAGTGGCTAGAATATTCCTTCGAAAACATCAGTTAAAGAAAAATGGGGTAAATTTTAATTTAAATATTTCATAATAATAGTATAATATTATTGGGACATGTTTTAGAAAATACAGATTTTCGACCAATGAGAGGGTATGTTCAGAATTTCGTAGACCTATTTTCTTTACTACCTTATGTAACAAATAGTATAAATATTGTGAAAATAAAATAATATTCCAATAATAAACATATGAGTATAAAATTCAAGAATTTTCGTAAGATATGTGTTATTAGAATTCATTAAATGATGCACAAACATAATCCATTTTTAAAAGAAAAAAGATTTTTTCAATAAAATCTTATCACATAGTAATTTTGAATCATATTCCCCTTGTAAGATATTGAAATTACATATATATTAAATTAACATTAAATTTTATAAACTCATGATAATAAATTTGAAAGTATTTATGTACACCTAATATAAAAATATTGATGCATAACATGGCTTGTGACTCAATGAAGCTAAACTGTGAAAAAACTATCTTTCTCATTTCATAAATTTTGTAACATAAACTCCATGAAATTATGATAAAATAATGGCTAGGTAATTACAAATAAATATAATAATAATAATCATATAATACATTCATGGGAATTATATACACTATGCCAAAAAAATGGGTGGAGAACATGGAAACTATCTCATAGAGATAAAATGTAAAATGGCATTCCCTTACCTTGTGTCTTGATTCTCATCATACTAATTCACAACTCATGTATAATAAATATAAATTTATTATAAACCACTCAAATAACCATATTTTTTATTATAATATCATATATTGTTTTATTATGGCTTATAATTACCTGTGTGTTAACAATTCTCTTTTAGGGTTTCACTTTAGGTAATATCCCCTTTTCTTTTCACAGGTGTCTTAATTTATTATATATTTGGTCCACATATTTATATCATGTTCTCCATAATGTAAAAAACTATTAATATATAATGTATAGTCATTATATGTGTATTATAATAATCCATAGGATATATAATTATCAAACAGAATACATCATCCATGGAGATGATAAGTTGTATGTATGCATGAATGTTATTTCATTTTAATTGTTGTGTTCAAAGAAACAATGTAAAAACCATATTTGTATATTTATATATATCATTATTATATATCATTTATTATATCATATATATCAAATATATATTCATTAAATCCCTCATTAATTATTTAAATGTAGTGTATGATTTAATCACATAGCTTTGACGGGTGGTATTCATTACTTCCTCAAACAAACTTATCGTATTAATAAAAAATGAAATGTATAAATATGTGTGTCTTAAAATAATTATAGAAGATTAAATACATAATAAATATAATATATAACATATATAAATAAATTTTCCAACATAATTCCCACTATGATATTCATTAAATGAAAAATGAACAATCATCATTTAGTGAGGTGGTAGTTCGACGTACAGGTAAACAATATGTTTGTTACCCTTTAGATAGAGGTGTGTGAAACTGTAGATAAATCTTTTAGAATAAAAACATTTTAATATACTGAGGATACTAGTTTTTTCATATAGTCATGTAATAAATACAATAAATTGGTGGTGATGGAAAATAAAATAATGTATCATGAGAGAAGATGTTACTGCTTAATCGGGTAACTCCTTTTAGTTTGCGGAAAAAGGATTCCTTGGATTTATTTCTTCCCAAAGGATGGATTCAAGGAGTAAGGGAGGTATTTTGGGAAGTTTATTTGGTAGATAATGTTTGAACCTATGTCGTTTGATAGGTGTGAAGAAGGGGAAGAGGAGTTGGCCTTCTATAGGAAATGATAGGACACACTTGGCAATTTTGAAAAACAAGGTTAGGTGTACCCCCATTTTACCTTATAGAAGTAATAAAAACCCAAAAACACAAAATAATGAAAGTTAAATTTACTAATAATTCCCATGAAATTCGTTTTTTTATATTCTAAGTCATTTTTGGTCACAAATTTATGGTTTAGTCATCAATTAAGCTTTAAATTCTCTTAATCGATTTAATTAATTTTAATTAATTTCCCTACAAATTTCTCTAAAAACCTAATTTTCCCCTATTTAAAATTATAAATTATTCATATTCTAAATATTGAATCTATTTTTCCAAATTCTAATCACATAAGTGGAATAAATTAATTTAAAAATAATCCCACTAACCGGACCACACAACCGGTTTTTGAAGTAAAAACATCTAAACGTTTGTTATGTTTTTATAACTAATTTAAAATTTAAATAGATTCCAATTAACTAAATTGTATTAAATGATAAAAATATTATAAAATTAATATTTTAAACAAATTTGAAATATAATTTAACCATTTAAATAAATTATAATAAAACTAAAATTTAAATTAAAATCCAGTAATTTCACTATTCATCAAAAAATGATGTTTCTTCAAAAAATCCCCAAAAATATCCCTAGTCTAAATTTGAAATTATAAATTAAAAAATTAATATAATTTAAAAAAATTTCAATATTAAAAATTGTGTATAATTTTTCTTTCACAGATGGGAATTAAATTCAGTTCATTTGAGAAAATATTATTTCTAAACATATAAGGACATTACCAAAAATTATATCTTTCATCGTCAATATGTTTTATTTACATAAATCCACATCAAAATATATTTTAAAATTAGTTATACCTATTTATATTAAAAAAATTATTTTCTAAATTATAATTATATCATTTAAATAATTATAACAACAAAAATTTGTTTCCTAGAAACTGAGTGTTGCATGTTACATATTCCATGTTGGTAGTTCAAGTGGTGTAGGTCAAGTCTGTGTTGCACGTGACATTAAAAAATTTGGAAGCTAACCGCAATGTTCTATTTCTAGAAAGCTAAATTTATGTTTTGTGTAGTCCACTATTAACATGGTTTTGTTTGTAGATTTCGCCAATCATTGTGATTTAATATAAAATGAACCATTTTAAGTTTTATATGAAATGTTGAATATCACAAATGTTAAATTAATTCAGAAAACAATAATTCAAAAAATATCAGGGTGTTACACCCCACAAATCTATGGAGGAAATATAATTATTTTTAATAGTGGATCATTAATAACCAATTGTATTTTAAAATTGTTACTAGGAATTCTAAAATTAACAACTTCATACAGGTAAACATGGTAGTAATCCATGGTGCATGAGAATTAAATAATGGAAGCATGTTGTAAAAGATAACTTATAATGAAATCCAAGACCATTTTCTATAAAACAAATTCTAATGATATACATAATATGTTAATAAAGCTAAATAGGTTACTAAAATACCAAACAGGGTATATAAATAGCATGATAATAAACACAGAAGTCACATCAATTAATCTTAAATAGTCCAACAATGAAATATACAGGTCCTGGAATATGCATAGAATGTGAATCTCTATGTACCTAGAATCATGTACGTAATGCTAATACCTTGTCATAAAAGGACAAGGGAAAATAATTTAAATTAATTAAATCAATATTAATCAAAAGTACACTATACTCTCAAGTTGAAATCAAAATCAACTATAATAATGAACAACCTGAACAAAAACCCCATCCCAAGCCACATAAACATTTCCTCGTGTGTGTCATGATCACTCCTAAACATAGATAGTTTTCAAGTGCATACACATTCCTAGTTTTTTATCAAACAACCCAAAAAATATCATAAATTTGAAAAGCAGGCTCTAAGACTACTTTGAAATGTATCAATCTAGATGATGATGAATCCAATATCCAGACTGGTTGTCACATGGCCTCAAGTGCACCTCCTCATACAATATAGGGTGTCAACCAACACAGGGGGTGAAATGGTGGTGTTTTGGGGAACCTATACCCACATGATCATAGTATCATACTTTTATACAAATAAATAATTTTTCTTCTCTAAAGAAATAGTTTTTAATAAATGAAAATTTAGTAGAAGAAAAAAATTATGAAATGAAATGGAGAGTGCCAATTATAACTATGCATGCATTTCCAGATTATTTTGTAATACAAGACTAGGGATGTAAAACATAAAATATAATAGAATAAAAAGAGTAAAATACAAAAGTATAACTCCATGAGAATCTTGAGTACCAGATCAATCATTTTCTCTTAAGCTCCCATGTACAAAAACAATAACTTCAGTAATATAACAAAGACCTTCAATCATGAAGATCTACTCAGGTACACTAGTGTAATGGATCCCTATAAAGGGAGTGAAACATACATAGTATGAAAATTCCAATGGTATCTAAATCATGCTTCAGTCTATGAGTATAACGTAAATTCATGTGGATGTATGACACATTAAGTGGTAAATATTATAATTAAACAAGTCAGTTTAGGTTCATAAAGTACACGTAGTAGTCAATACCTGCTTCGACCAAAGTCAAAATACCTTTATGAATTAATGAACCTATATAAATATTTTTTGTTTCTTCCTTAAATAAGTATAAATAAATGTACCAAGCATAGGTTTGTGATTTGACCTGAAGACACATCTCTGAAAAATATCCAAGCATTCTTAGTCTCTAATAATTAGTTCACCATTAAAATTAAATTAGAGGCTCCGTAATCCCATCCCATGTGATCCAAGAAATGGAATCCCAAGTATCGCATGAGGGTCAACATTAATAACCATCTCCGTTAATGTCCGTCCAAGATGATCCATTAATGAAATCCCACATTTCACTCTTGGTAATGTGTGATACCAACAACAACTTATTCTATCATAAGTTTCCAACATAGGGGTCTGAGTATCACTCATGGCATGAAACAACCACATATTCACCAATCCTATACATGCATCCTCCCCTCGGGAACTGTTATAAGTCAAGCAGTTATGAATCTATAGGGATATCTTATCCCAAGATTACTGTGTATCAATCTTTGCATATGTACAATCATGTAACCTATATGTTTGTCCTTGGTGTTTTGTATTTATGAGACCAAATAATCTCCCTTACTATAAACAATATCTAATATCCTATGATTCCATTCCTGGAATTATGTAAAAAGGAACCTAAGTATCACTCAAGTAGTTCAATGTTCATTAATCAGATATGTTCAATTAACAACGAAATTCCACACATCATTGTAGGTCATGTATAAATGAAATTAATTAGGACATGTAAATAATCACAACACAACATAAGGAATGTGAAAAATATAGTAAATAAACCATTTACCATTTCAATTTGAATAATAATATGTTCTTTCCCATAACATATTATTTATATCATTAAATATTCCTTTACAATACTAATGAATTACTTTCATCTAATATGTGAATTAACCACAGGTGGATTTTCAAAGGAAGATAACACCGTATATGAAACCGCACAAGATAGGACATGCTAACATGAATGTCAAAAAGAATCATTATGGTCATTCAAAACTAATTATTCCATGACCACATAGAATTGGGTTTTTTCAATAGGGAATAAAATAGAGGTTTCCTCATCCTCCCATATTCCATTTAAACAACACATTTACATTTTATATGGTAGCTCTCCCCAATGAGGGGTTATATTATAATAATCATTAATTAATATACACCATTATATGGGGATGATCATTATGGGAGTAAAAACCTATGATCCATGACCATAAACATGTATAAATAAATATGAAGAGGTGAAAAGATATAGGTTTTGAGGTTCTATAAATTAAATTCCACATTTAAGAAGAAACGCAAGGTAATACCAGCACATGGAACAACCACAAATTATATAAACCAAAGATACATTGTGTGAAATTCTATAGACAAGAAACTATATTCCAATGATTCTGTTCCCATCCAATATTGATGTTATATTTTGTCTGATTCATGAGAAAAAGATGAAATAGATGACATCGTAAAAAAGGGTAAATTACCTTGCATCATGATAACATTTTATATGGAATAATAAAACAATATTGGATGGAATATGAGTCATAGACTAACCTATGGGTGTTCAAAACACCTGATGACAATCAAAATGGTGGTCGTATGAGGTGAATATTCTTATACATTGAGGAGGAGGGGAAGAAGAATGCTAGTGGAGAGCTATTGTTCATGTGTGAGAGGAGAAAGAAAACTAGAGGAGGAAATAAAAGGATGGAGGGGGATTTTGGTAATTTCAATCCCCATTAAGGAGGTGCATAGTTTGGCTTCATTATTGTCCAAACTATGCACTAACCATTTTGGAGATAATTCATGGGGAGGGAGGTTGAAGAATTCATTCACACGATATGAGAAACTACGAAAAACATGTGTTTATCACTTCTATCCACAACCTAGAGCTAGTGTTACATATAGTAATAGTGGGTTCCCTAGACATTATATGAATAGTTCTTTTCATTACCATTACATTTATACAGTATTAAATATATTAGTTTTTATTCTTACCAAAATAATGCAAATATTTCTATATCAACTATTTATATGGTAATGACAATAGATTATGTGTCATATCAAGAGGTTATAACAGTTCCCATCAATAATGTAAATCTTTATATACTATGATATTAATCATGTATTTGTATATTTTTTTCTAGATACTTTATTATAACATGACACATATAATATATGACTATAAGGTTCTAGGATATCATACGAATTGAGATTTAATCTCATGATGTTTGAACATGGTAATCTCTAATAGTGATATCATAAGGACATAATTTCCAATTGGAACACCACATATATCATATTTTATTGATTATTTCTATCTATAGACATTTTTTTTCTTCGAACACGTGATACTTATTAGTGTATCTCATTTGACTGTGTATTTTGATATAAGGTGAGAACTATTATAATAAAATCTTGGAGAGGTAGTTTGTGTTGGGTATTTCATTGGTGGTATGGAATTGAATGAATGATCCAGATTTAATTTGTCACTTCCAATTTGAAGAGGATATATATCATAGGACTATGTTTACGAATATGGTATTAACTTCATAATTCTATGGCCATGGTACAAGAAGGAAATTTAGTCTAGTAAGGTCAAGAAAAATATAAACTATAAAACGATGATGAAAAAAGTGTTCATCTTTCATTATGATATATCGTGAGAAAAGGAGATTATATTACCTAGATATTTTTCATAAAAGGAATTCATAGCTATGAATTTCCTTATATACTTAGGGGAAAATATGAGTATCAATAATGCACTCATGATAGTGGTTTGGACACATTGTTATTGAAATACGGACCTAAAGGGTTGAACGGTTTGTGTATCCATTGGTTCCAACTATTCTAACGAATTGGAATTTGAGAAAAAGTGTTCTCCATGTATGGGGTCTCGTGAACATATGATTATGAATGATCATAATAAGAACATATTGAATAATAGTATTGATGTTTATAATAATGATGATTTAATTTATTTTACAAGGTATCCACATGTTGTTTGATCATTAATGTTAATACAAGAAAGAATAATAATAATAATTTTCTGAATGAACATTGGATGGTCATGGTAGGTTAAATTATGTTGGAGAGAATATGGGCCATGTTAATGAATAGTATTTTATCACATACCCTTTTATAGTGTTATAAGTGATTGATAAAATATTTTTCACATTAATTAAAATTTCGTTAATTCATACATGTACACAGTGTCTTAAAATTAATGTTATTATTGTGTAGGGAAAATAATGATATTTTATAAAGTATAACTTATGTATAAACTTTCATATTTGATTATTTAAATATAATGTCCAAAATATTCTTGAATTTTGTGATATAAAATTACTTCTCATCTACATTCAAGTTCTTTTAGTGAGATTCTAATGTTATAACAAGGGAATATTGATCCAACTTTCTTTATGAAGTTTTTATTCTTCGATTGATTAAAGGTTCATTGTAATGCTATTTGATTTACCAAACTATAAAATAGGAAATTTTGATCGATGATCTAGTAACTGCGTCTCTTTCATGCTTCCATTACAACCGAGGTTCCTTCAATTGGTTTTAGAGAAAACATATAATTATTTAAGTAATGTGCATAGAAATTTAAATTATGTTTTTTATGATTCAGGAATCGGGTTTTCCTACAGTATCAATTTATCTTATGGTTCATCAATTTGAGTTCTTATCTCCATGATATTGTCAATCAAAGATAGATGGGGTTTTCAAAAAAGGTACTTCATAAAATAATGTTTTGTTTTATTAATGTCTATCATTTTGATATATTTTTATCCTAAGAAGTATGTATGTATGTTGCATTGTAGTCAAGTTTACTAGAAGATGTTTGGTTATTCATTTGGAAATTTGAGAATTCCCAAGTAGGTTTTTTAATTAAACACAAAAACCATTCATTGGAATCTAGTTTATATATTCACATAGAATCTTGTTTAATTAAATATATAAAGAATCCAATGGAAGTTAATTTAATGATTCGAATGAAACATTATTTAATTTCAGAATTAATGTTTCCCTTGGAAGCTAATTTTAATCTTCTCATAGAATCTTGTTTAATTAAATAGATAATTCTTCCAATTGAAACTTCATTAAAGAATCCCATAGAATATTTTTAATTAATATGATAAAGTTTCCTATGGATGATAAATTAATGTTTCTCAGGGAAGAATATTTAATTAAAAAATTATAACTTCCAATGGAATCTATTTTAAATTTTCGAATGGAATCTTTTTTATTTAAAATGATAAAGCTTCTCATGGAATATGGATTAAATCTTATCATGGAATCTACTTTAATTAAAATGTAAAATCATCCTTAGTAAGCTTATATAATATATATATATAAAGGGAAAATTATTTCATAGGAAGCATAATATAATTATATATATATATATATATATTAAATGGATACCCCTTCCCAGGTTAGACCATTTCAGTTTGAGTCTGACCATCCTCACCCATTTAACCCATCATTAGACCTAAATTAATATTCATGGATTTGATTTAGGTCTAATGGGTTTGGAATAATTATAAAATTTTCATAAATTAAATGTATT
Source organism: Viscum album (assembly GCA_963277665.1). Classification (NCBI taxonomy): domain Eukaryota; kingdom Viridiplantae; phylum Streptophyta; class Magnoliopsida; order Santalales; family Viscaceae; genus Viscum; species Viscum album. Next base: position 1,035,033,285 of record OY728122.1, on the reverse strand, counting down.
GTATTGGATTCAATTAATTTTCTTAGAGTCTTTTGGGATATATTGATAATTAAATATAATTATTTTAATGAAAGTTACCAAATTAGAAATAACCCTGAGTTGAATTTTATAAAATTTTATTTTTCTTATGAAATACTATTTCATGTTGGTATTTCATGATCTAAGACAAACTCATGCATGTTTTTATTAGTAATTTAATTTTATTATTATATTTAATTTTTATAACATGTAATAATATATTTTTATTTTTATGATCTACGCATCATCCTTCCATCTATAATTTCTATAAGGGTATTTATGTACACAATTAAGTGATAAAAAATTCATTTCACACCCCATGTTCCCCTCACCTGTGTGTGAGTATACATTATAATGATCATAAGAGGTCTTGACAGAACGGTTTAAGTTGGTAGTCAACATAGAAAAAATATATGGAATTAACTAGAGTTACGTGTGTGGTAATTTAAGTCAGGTATTGACTTAAGAAATTCCACTAAGGTCTTAGAAAATTAATTATTCAATAGATTTATTAAAAATAGTTAATTGATAATGTGTATGTAATTATTTAATTATTTTATCATGTTATTTGTTTATAATTTTTTTAATATGTATTTGTTACGCACGATTAGATAGTATAATAATAAAAAATTGTAAACAGATAAATTGAACATTCATGGGGAATTTATTCTATTTCAAATCCATGTTATGTTATCAGTATGATCACATTAAATAAAAAGGTTGAATAGTAAATGATTTGGTCATTGATATGAAATTCCGGATTCCTTAAAAATACCATTATGTCATTAAACGACCTCCATCACTCAAATTTGAGAAAAACAGAGAGTACGGGGTACTCGGAAAACCAATGTTATGGGAACCGCCTACTATCAAGGAGATATTATGAGAGTGGTGGGTCAATATAACTGATTTTTATAAAAAAGTGGTATCCAAATCTATCTTGTTGCAACATTAGAGGAAAATCATTGAATAATGAAAATTAATTCTTTGTAGGAGATGGAACTCCACTCAACTGATCAATGAGACACGAGTTAATGTGGTTGTCAAGATTAATACATACCTTGGACCCTTAGAGTAGTGGAATAGATAATTATTGTAGACTATGAAGAGTTGTTTCAAGAATACTAGACACTAGAATAATCATCTGATAGAGCAACCAGATTATAGTAAAGAGGGTTCTGAGAACTCAGTAAAATAATGTGAGACATCTAAATTTAATAATTTGAAAATGTATACTAGTAATAAATATAACAATACATTATGATATATTTTATTTTTTAGAAAGATGTATTGTAATACAATAAGTACCCTTAGATAAATAATATAAAAATTAAATTTTGTATCAAGCATGAATTTACTAGAGTAGTAGAGGGACTTGTGTAAAGTACTATGGTATCATAAATTCATGGTGGTGGTTTCCCCAATACCTATCAAGCTTCCTTATGATGAACTGGTGTAAAAATTATTATATCAAACTCATGTAAGAAACATATGATGGTTTTTCATATTGTTATCATCAAGGTTCTATTTGAGTTGTGGATACCACATAAGGATGTGGATGATTTTACATGTTTCCCCATCTCCAAGATTCATGGAAGGAAAAATAAAACTGATGAAATTTATATGTTTTAATTAAATTGGATATGTGTAAATTGAAATATGTTTCATTATCTCTTAGTGGATCCATTTTACATATCATTTTCATCCATTTACATCAGTTTTGTTTATGATTACTAAATTAGAAGTTTATAGAAAACACTTTGATACCATCAAGGTTAGGTTCTGCAAGTAAATTATAACTTAATTAAATTTCATTAATTAATTATTATGGTGAAAAAGATGAAATAAAGTTATAAAAGGAAATATAAATTGTCACACCAAATTACCATTTATACATCCTTTAGAAAAATAGATATTAAACATGAGGTTATTTTCTTCACATAACATGATATATATCTATGCATATTTAAATACATTGCATATAATTGAGGATGGAGGTAGTCTCTTATTCATCATGCATATTCATAAAAAATAATTAATGTTTTTTTACATATTAGTTATTAAATAAAATATTCATATCACCAATCTGTATTTATATATTGTAACCATGTAGGTAAAGAATCACTACTATATGTAAGGTGTGTTCTCCAAGTAGCTAAGAGAATGTGGTTCTTAAATAAATTTTGAGAAGTACACGTCTTATATATTACTAATATTATTGATTCCAATTGAACATTTGGATTATCCCTAAAAACATAAATACCATGTATCCATTGGACATAATGAGTCATTGTTCTAGTTTTGGAATGTAATTTTTTGTGGTGTTCAGTACTCATGTCATAGTTCAATGATATATAAATCCTTATAAATAAATGGGGAATATAATATGTAAGTACATATACCCATTTGTGTAAAGAACGTACTTTTTCAAGAAAAAATAAATAGTATTCAATGATACGCCCAGTATGTTTTTAGACGCTTTATAGATAACGAAAATTGGTTCTATACATATACTTTTTTTATTTAGATTTGAATTATGATGCCTTTAGAAAAAGGGGGTTCAAAACCCATTGGGCGCAGGTTACTGTAGCTGCACTGTAGCGCTACTGTAGTAGCCAAGATACTGTTGCAACGACGGCACTATAGCGGCGGTAGGGGTACTGTAGCTGTGGTAGGGGAACTTTAGCAGTGGCAGGGACTATAGCAGTGTGGATACTGTAGCATTATTATTCACAGAATGTGATTTGGGACAAAAAATTGGGCCTACGGGCTATGTAATGGGTCTTCCTCTACCCAGTAAAAGATGTTTTTGCTTTGTTTCAATAATAAAAATGAGGCTTCACCCCCAACCTTTTAAAAAAAATGCCTTTAGAAATAAAGGTATGCCACATTGATTTTAGAATTATTTCAGCTAGAGAGTGTGTAATATTAACAGGTTAATCTTATGATATGCATAATTCCTAGGATTACTTTTTATGTTTAAGGAATGTGAAAGTGAAGTAGGAAATAAGGCTCTTTAGATGACATGAAAGGATTTCAGAAGGTATGTCTAAGAATATCTTAATCAAAAATTCATTGATCAATATAATGTAGTGTTGAGTTACTCCAAAAAGAAGATTACCTTATACACATAATATATATGATGATAATAAGGTGGATTGGTGAAGAGTATTACAAATTAAAATTTATTAATAAAATTTTGAATGGATAAATTCCAAATTCCAAATTTATTTTTACACATCATATTAATTATGTCAATAAATGGAACATCAATGTTAAAACACATGTATTGTTGATAGTTCAATTTTTAAGGAAATAATTAATAGATAATGATGTAATCTCATGAAAATATGTCAACTATAATGAAATATGGAAATAATATTATTTATAGTAATATGGAAATCAATTATATCATAAGAACATGTGTTAATATACAACGAGATTATTAAAATATACACAAGCCTGAATCAAGAAAAAACAAAATGTGAATCTATGGTAATAATCCAAATGTTTTATAGAGATATTGAAAAAATAACTATTATTGAAAAGATATAATAATTTTATAGAATATTTTTATATAAAATGTTGAAAATATCTATTTGATATAGTGGGAGAGATATTTTCATGGTATAAGTAAAATCTATAAAAGAAAAAATAGTTGACATCGAAAATTGTTCCATCAAAACTTGTGGAAGAGGAATGTTCTAGAGGAAGATAATGTATATGAAGGATAATTCCATAGTGTTGGAATTAAATAAACCATATTCGGTTAAACATTATTCAATTATAATAATTATTCATATAGATAAGATGAATTTGAAAACTAAAAAGGATTGTTAAAATCAATTAAAATTCAATAATTGATTCCATATATTAGATTACAGGTGGATTATTTAGTAGAATGATGTTATGTGTATTCATATGATGCTATAAATGGATGGTTAAAGTGTTGTAACAATAAGTATTTCTTGGTTATACAATTCCATTATGCCTAAATCAATTATAATTTTACATTTCATAGCAATTTCATATGATCACATTATTGATAATTGGATGTCAGGACCGAAAATCATTGATTAAATCCATACAAAGTAACCATAAAGGGTTACTGACATTATAAAATTCTAATATTGGATGTTCGGGATAAATTTAAACAAATACATCATATATTGTTAATTTTGAATGAATCGTTATTGTTTTCTTATTGGGAGGTATTGGGAGCACCATTTTTTTCAGGTAAAATATGTCTATTAACATATGGTAAATAGAAATAGGACTTATAGTCACATAATTCTCTCATAAAAATAAATCCTGATTGATTTAATTAAATTAGTAAAAATATTTCAGGGGAATTATATTTAGTAAGGTAGATCTAATGGTATGTTATACCTAGTCAATTGTACATATACTGGCATAGTACTGAAGAAAAACAAGTTGGAACAATTCGAGAGTGAATTTTTACCTGTGTCACATGGCATATGTCTCTCCATGAAGACATCTCTAGGACATAAGAGTAGTTTTATGTGGTGAATTGAATTCCATATTATTTATCAATGGGTCAATCACATATTCCATTATATGAAAAATAATTTATATTTCCAATACATATTTTATAGTATGAAAATATCAGTTAAGTCAAGGAGAACTAAAATGGATGTAGTCAGAAAATTCTAATTTAACATAAATAATTAAAAATTATGTGCAACTTATATGTGGAGATGCAAAAGATATTGGTTTTTATTTGAAAAAAACTATTATTCCTTGGATTATTGTGATCTAATATTATTATTAGTCTAAGGTAGTTTGTAAGAAAAGTTATTTCAATTAACTGGTATCTATATCTATATATACTAACTACGTTGCGACTTCTATGGTAGTTAAGAAATTTTTTAAAATGTGAAAAATTTTATTCCAGTTCATGGAATCACACCTAGTAAATAATGTATTATCATAATTGAAATTATTGTTCCCTTTATATCCATGATTTAATGTTAGGATAGTGGAAGAAATGGATATACTCTGTGATATAATCTCTTGAGAACTCTTACTCAAAGATGTAATGTCACAGATAACATAATATCCATTTAGTGGAAATATGGTAGTCCCATGAATAAATCCATATCGTAGCATAAAAATGATCTTATCATGTGATAAGTAACAATGATATCTGGAATGTGGTCTCTAATGAACGTAGAAATGTTGTAATTGTGGGTTCCCTATAACCATCATGAGTATTACTTTTCATTACCTTTACATGTATATAGTTTGATATGTACATGTGTTTATTATAACCATAATATTGTATGAATTTCTACACCCCTATTTACATGGTAATTTCCTTGGACGATGTCTCATTTCAAATGGTTATAGAATGTTCCATACATAATGAGAACATTTGGATTCTATGACAACAATATTTAATATATTTATATGTCATATAGTCTAGAAACGTCATAATGATGAGACAAAAATGATATCTGACTATCAGGTTCTGGGGGCTTATAATCATTGAGACATCTTCTCATGATGTTCTCAAATTATTATCTCTAGTAGAGAGAACACGAGGATATAAATTCCAATAGTAATGCCACATGTTTTGGGTGTTATTTTTTGTTCCTATGTATGTACATGTTTATTGGATTCTAGATTTAGACCATTATCAGTGTGTTCTGTTGGATCATATACTTTTATGCAAGGTGATAACCTTGATAATGAAATCATGATGAGACATTTTCTGGTTTGTCATTGTTGTTATGACATTGAATGAATTACCAAGATTGAATGATAGTTGAGGAAGAGATACCTCGTGGGCCCAGGTTGACCCCAATGGGAGTACCTTCATAAAATATTGGCCATGGTACAAGAAGGTAAGTATATATACTATGGTCATGAAATATAAAAAGAAAAAAATAATGATGACACTAGTGTGCATCCTTAAATATGATATATCATGAGACAAAGATACTATATTACACATATATTGTTTATAGGTTGAATTTGTGGATACATAATTCTATATCTCCTTAGGGGCCATCATGGGTTACCAGACTCTACTTTGGGTCTGTAGTTTGGAATCACTTCTATATAGATAAAGACCAATAGGTTCATTCAAAATTTTAATCCACAAGTTCCACCTATTCTAATGTATAGAAACTTAGGATGATGGGGGAACTATGTATAGGGTCCAATGAATGTCTTATTATGAGTGATGAGAAGTAAAACTCATTGATTATTATTATTAATGTTTATAATAATGATTGCTGAATTTTTATCTCATTGAATTGAAATGTTTTTTATCATAAATTTATATACGATAAATAAAAAAAATAAAAAAAAAATTGAATGAACAATGGATGTTCAAGGTTCGTTAAAATATTTTAAAGAGATTATGGGCCCAGTTAATGGTTATTATTTTATCACATTACATTTTAATTTGATAAAGGTGAGTGTTAAAATATTTGTGAATCTTATCACATGTTTATTAAGACAATCATGTGAAAAAATTTCTAAAATTATTGTTATTAATTCTAGGGACAAAAGTAAAGTTTTATATAGTATAACCTAAGTGAAAAATATCATTTTAGTCGAATATATTATATTCGTCATCATTTTCACTAATTTAGAGATATAAACACTATTCTCCTCACCTATCAAGTAGTTAGAGAGAGATTATGATGGAAGAACAAGTTCTGATTGATCCTGCTTTCTTGATTGAGTATGGGTTATTTTGGAGAATTAAGGGACTTAATAAAGAGATTAACCTTTCCATGGTAGCACCCATGAAATGATGATTGAAGATTTTGGAGTATTCGATCACTTTTGGAGGATCTATAGATTTTCTAGTTTTTCATCTTACATCTATTGTACGTAAATGGAGAGTGAATCAAAACAAAGACTAAAAACGAATGATGTATTCATTATGATTTTTTTTTCATTTTATTTTTCATGATTATATTGATTAACAAGTGATCCTTTTAGAAATACGGGTGAGGGGTTTAGTGGATTATATGTTTTTAACATGATTCTAAACCCAAAATTTTAAATTTAATCTCTTCGAATCATCTTTTCCACCCTCGTTTCCATTAAAATAGGCCTGAAACGTGGTGGGTATGGTCGAAAGGATCACATGACACCCTCATCCCTTATAAATAGTCCACATAGTTACCATTATTTGTCCACATAGTTTCACAAAAAACATGTCCATTCACCTGTTCTTCTCAATTTGGAGTTTTCGGATCATGGTGCTCCTAAAAAACCATTAGATGCCTTGAGGACCTATCAAGCCTCAAACAAATTATAGAAACAACAATTTTGAGTGTTAAAACAATTATAATTCCATCATAATGCCTGGGTAAAAATTCAACCCATCAAAAAACTGATGAAATTCAAACAAAATTGGAAATTCATCCTGTCCAAAATCATAGGATACTACATAAGATGTATATCCATTTTCAAGAAGGTGAAATTTTATTGTATGATTCCTATGTGTCTCCACTATTAAAAATTTATTACCTCATTGATTTCAATCACTGTAGATTTTAATTAGACTATTTTATCAAATGTTAACGGAGGATTCTAGTGGGAGTTATAAAAAGTTGTATTGAAAAAACCAAACCCTAGAAAGTGTAGTTAATTAAAGGGAGATATGGAGGTCTATCATATAAAATATTTAATATAAAAAATTAAATAACGTTTTTCAAGGTATTACTAAAATTGATTTATGAATATAAAAATTATTATACAAAGTACAATTTCCACTTTATCATTTCATCATGTTTGTTTCATATTTATATATATAGATATATATTTTTTAAAGTGTATATATAATTAGCCTCTTAGTATATGAATATGTTTTACCACTAAATGATGTCCATTATAGAGTATATTGTGTTATGATAAAATGGGATGTTTAGAAAAAGTATGATTCTTGTATCGAAATATGAAATATTTTCATATGTAACAAAAATAAATTTTGCACAACATAACACACAAGGTATACCATGTGGGGATTCATATAATGAGTATATGGTATACTAGGGATTCATTTCACATATTTGGAGTCACCTCTACCTGATGATGGGGACATACATAGAATTATACCCTTCATTCTTGGATTCCTTTCTTATTCAATCCTTGAGGCTTATTAAATCTATTCGTGATTCGGTATGATGTTGGTCTTGTCCTCGGATATCCCTTTAACAAATATGGAATTTTTCTCTATCATATAAATAGTTTTTCATTTGTCCCCTCAATTGAGATATATTGAGGAAATTCATAATTGTATATAAAAGTTATATATGAATTTTTTCTATATAGATGAGGGGGATTTGATATACTCATCTTAAGGATAAATTTAAGGTTTTGTATTCATCATCGTTTTATGTTTATAATTGAGTGTTGAGAATATTTGATGAGAAAATATTGTATTAACATACAAGGTATCCCATGATCAATTGATGTCCTAGAAGAAGGGAACATATGAAAAATCATGTTATTAGGTAATGAAAGTAGTATAAATTTGTATAGAGATGAATATTTTGAGTGGATATCACACCATAACCCATTGTACCATGAGTTTAATTGATTCTTTAATAGAGGGAAATCATTTATTTAATTAATGGATATAGTTATTCATATTTTTCAACATTATAAACAATCATAGGGTTATCTTTTTCCTTGAAAAGATGTGGATTGAGATACCATGAGATTGATACTCTAATTTTTTATTTTATTTTTATATGAATAAATTTTTTATTAGACTTTCATAAGGTATTACATGTGATGTAATATAACATATAGTTCATGATATATTTACAAAATTACTTTAGATAATAATGAAAATGGTTTGGGATATAATTTTTCTAGTTATCATATAAGTTATGGAGTAAGGTAAAATAGGAGGAAATATTATAAGGGTTTAGTGAGTGTGGGTTATTGAAAGGAATATTCCCCAAATAATTTGAATATCATAACTTATTATTTGGTGTGATGTAGAGTATGTCCAACATATATATAATTATTTTATATAATTCATTTTTCATATAAAATTTTAGGATATGGTGGTATCAAAAAATGACCATTTGGTCAAATAATTCTATTGGGTATGAATGAATCATAATGATAAAATAATTTTATAATTTTATAATCTCATCACTACCATGACATACCTAGTAATTTGAACATTAATGGGTTTATTTCTATGGTCTCCCACACAACAAAAATTATTAACTGACCATTTTATGAGATGAACAAAGTGCAATAATTATGTTAGAGAGTAATATTTAATGTAACTGAACCCATTACTCAAAATTGTAGTAAACATATGAGTAAATGATCGACACTATTTCATGGATTGGGGAGTATCCTCATAGACCATATATAGGATTTCAATCCCTTGGGTAGTGTGTGTGTTAGTGAAATTAACCTGAGAATAATTTTCATGAAAATTGTACTTTGAAATATTTGTATCTTCGCCATTCATTTATTTTATGATACTATCATATCATCAATTTTCTAGGATTTCCACTCAATGTATTTGGGTTATTTTTTTATTCACATGTATGTTCCTTAGTGGGATGAACCAATTGGTTATTCCTTAGTTATTATCATCAAAAATTAGAAGAACTCATCAATATTATTATTATTACGGTGAAAGGTACACACATGTTCATTTATAGAATTAAATTATTTCCATTTCATGATCATGGTGATCCTTGTTTTATGGTTTCATAATTAAATATCCTTTTTATGTAATTTTAAATCATAAAGTATCATATATCTTTTAATGATTTTAAAACGATTTCATGATGAATTCCTTATGATTATTTGAGTAATTCCGTGTTTTGGTAATGTCTTGTAATCATTGATTATATTTTTGGAGGTTTGTAAATACTTTTATTTTATATCGGGGCATACCATGGTCATTGTGTAAGTCGTGGTGGTCCTAGGTGAGCCCTATCTAAAATAAGAAATCCAAACAATTAGGAAAGTGTTTGGTTGTAGGCATGGATCTCTTGGGAAGAAATTTTGGCTCATGTACATTGCAATATCGGCATTCCCATGGTGAAGCCTGTGGTGAAGAAAAATGGGTGAGTTTTTTGAAAATTTTCTTGGGGGATAATTGTGTTAAGCTAATATGTTAGAATACACTAAACAATTTGTGGACCCCATGGAGGTAGTATCTTGACTATTTAAATAGTTGAGGTAACAATAATTAGTTATGGATTTAATGTTTTTTAAAGGAGAAAGGTTTTTAAAATTTTTGATTTGTCTGAAATGTTTCCTTACTTCATTAATTACTTAATTAATTGATTCGTACATCCTTATTGATCTCTCATTTGATCTAGAAATACATTGGATAAAACTTGGTTGAGTTTCATTAACACTTCGTGCAATGAAGTTCCTTCATCGAACAATATCATGCATCTCAAAACTCTTTTCTCAATATTTATTAAATAATTCAAAACTTAATGATAAATATTGTATATACTGAATTTAAACTATGGTATCATAAACCATTATTCTTAATTATATAACACATTAATGATAAATTTCTCCAACCCCAACATGAATCATATTATCTAATTGAAATTTTTTAATGTTTAGGTAAGTGTAATCTATACCCTTATCACTATTTCATGTTAGTTACCATTATAGAAACATAGTTGTAAATTATTAGTATTGACTCTAGGATTTCCTTCCCTGAAATATTGTTCTATTTTTTGTGAGAATGTTGCTTTAGTGACGTTTCCCTTGAAAACCGACAACATTTATTTTGAAATTCTTGAGATAGTAATTCTGTATCAATGTAGAGTCCATGTATGTGATTTTTATCATGATATTACATTATTTTCTTATATTCCTTAGAGTATTCCTGTGATTTATCAGTTATGTATAATGTGAGCCCATATTACATATTTGATATCATGTGTTTGTGTGTTCATAGTCATTAAGAATCATATTTTTGTTTGATCACCTGTGGGTGTGTGTTCAAAAACTATTTCACACGGTTGATATTCAATGTTGTTCATTTTTATTATATGTGTTTTTTATTTGTGATGTATTTTTAATATGATACGTTAATGTTGTTTTATACATGGTTCAAAGCTACTGGGTCCCCCTATCTCGGCATAGTATCCCTTAGAGGGTCTTGTTGGGACAGAGTTCGATGGATATTTTTTTCCCAAATATGAATACTTTTTTTATTATTTACTTTTATTTTTCCACATTAAGATAAAGAAATTCAATTTTTGTGTTATGTCGATCATATGAATGGAGTTTATGAGTCAGAAGATTTGACATAATGTTCTTTAGAATGTCTATTATTATAGATTTTTTTTGTAGATTTCATCTAAGTAAGTTACTTTTCAGGATAACCTTTTGTTCAAAACTATGTTCTCAATTAGAGTGATATGTTTTATCAGAGTATGGTTGTATTTTGAGATCTTTGATGCCAAATCTGACCAAAATTTTCTATGAATATAGTTCTCATCATCATATATTAGTTGAAAACTTTTGAACTACGCTTATTTATAGAAATATGGATAAAATGTAATTGATATAAAATATTAGATTATTCTAGGCCAATATCTATGTTCTTTACATCACGTCGAAATCATGATACAAGCATATGTCTGTGGAATAAAATAGAAATGTGAGTTTCAGGGGTTTTTTTCATAGTTGACCAGATCTACTAGTTTTTCAAATGCATATATTTTTGGTGTATATGAATTTGAATTGGATGAAGTCAGTGGTTTTGGAGAAGTGATGATTTACCAATCATTCAGATGTATCAACCCATAAAATGTACTGAATTATGTAATGCAACATCAGTTCATGTGTTCATGGAATAAGTCACCATTGGTGTCGTTCCATCATACTCATCATGCCATTGATCTATCTAATGGGTTCTAACATTGATCCACTGATGTATTTTCTAAGACCGATTTTTCATAACAAAAATTTGTGGGAATCAATACAACATCCGATGAAAAATTTCAAAAGAGTGAAGTAAGATTTTTTTAAATTTTTTGGAATCAATCAATAAGTTCGAATTTCTAGGAAAAATTTAATATATGAGCTTCATATATAGATATATCGAATAGTATCAGAGAATAACCAACCAGATGAAGCACAACAATACAGTAGAAAAAATTTATAAAGATTTTTTTAATTATTTCAATTGATTAAATATTTTTTTGACTTTTTGTGACACCAATACATCGAATGGGGAACATGTACTAATTTATTATATGCATTCTAGGAATTATAAGTCATCGTCTACTGAACATTATCATTTGGATATTTTTCATCTATCTAAGTATTTTTTTTAAAACATAATGAAAATTTATTCATTATTAATTTTATACTGGTGTTTTTTCTAGGGGTTTTAATTTCTATATAAGTTGAAATAATTTATATGGTTGAACAAGTTCAGTTGGACCAACAAAATTGGAAATCTCTACTTTTACATATCCATCCAATCGCTATGACTTTTATTCATAATAAAATACAGAAACAAAATAAAGACCCCCACTTATGGGGGTCAAAATTAGTGTAAACCTAGGGCATCACCCCTAATAAAGTTGACCCCCCCCCCCCCGGTTTGAAAAGGGTAACATTAGAAAACCAAACCACTAGTTCCCCAGGAACCAAAATAGAAGCCATGTAGTCTACCACTATATTCCCTTCCCTCCATGTGTGGGTGATCCTTACATTGTTGTTCATGAGCGCCTTACATTGTCTAATAATGTAAGTAATAGTCCATGTAATGTTTTGACCCCCCCCCCCCTCCATGGTATCATGCACAATCATTGAGTTGGTTTCTAGTTAGACAATGTCAAGGAACCTCTGCCTACAAAGGTGCATCCTTAAGATGGTTTCCAAATCCTCCACCTGGACAGAGTTCCCCCTCCCATAGAAAGCTGATAAGGCCAACACCACACTCCCCTTGTGATCCCGCACAACCCCCCCCCCCCCCCTCCTCCATGCATAATGTCCACAGGACAAGAACCGCCTATATTCAACTTATAACCATCCTCAGGGGGGATCCAACACATCCAATCCCCCTGCACCTTGGAGTCCTTTTGTCTTGCCACCATCCTAGGGGATTGTAAAAACTGAAGCGAGGGAACTTCCATCCCAATTTCTGCAAGGTCCACCAGCTCAATCAACAAGCACCTAATCCTAACCGCCACCAACCTCCCTGTAGAATTGGTTCCCTAAAACCTTGCATAGTTCCTTGACATCCAGAGAAACCATCAGCCTACATTGAAAATAATGGCACGGGCCTCAGCCTCCTTCGGGTTATCATCGCACCCATGAAACAACTGCTCCATAAACCACTCCAAGATATCTCATTTGGAGAATATACCATATGAATTCCAAATAAAATCCACACCATATAATCCCAAACCCTTCAAATAAAATATTATTCGAACTCTCCTCCCTCCATCTTGGACAGCACTGGAAACAGGATGCCAGGCTGATGCCTAGCCTTTTAATGCTCACATCCTTAGGGATAACATTTTCTGGAATTACCAAGTAATGAAGTTCATCTAGGTTGGGATACTCTTCTACCAAGTCCACCTATTAACATACTCTTGATGTCCCTAACCTGTAATGATCCTATAGAAGACTTTAATGTTGAACATACCCAACATCGAAGGGGTGTACACGCACGTATCCTTATCGGGGGTAAGCACCACTAGGTCAAAAACCTTCTATTGTGCATTATCCAGAATCGATCATAAAAATTGGGAATATGATATGGCCTCATAGAAAGAGATCAAAGGGGTCGAGCACCCAGGGTATCCCAGCACCGATCCTGCCCAGTTCTGTTCCCAGAAATGAATCTTCCCCTCCCCGATAATCCATTGAGTGTAAGGAAGCAACGTCAGGACACTGTTGCAAACTGCGTCCCAGAACAATTAACCCCTGATAGGAAGGGAGTGAGAGGAATCTTTATACTTATTTTCCATGCTCCTCCCCCACAGCATATCTCCCCCGATGATCTCCCATCCAGGATACGCACGTAATCCATGAAATGTGTCTGCCATGCTCCTGACGCCAATCCCTCATTTGCTGATCGGTCGAGCCATATTCCCCCATGACACCCATTTCAGCTTCCCCTCCAGGGAGGCATCCCAAATAAAACAGGAAATCACCCAATCAATGGGCTGAATGACCCACATTAGGGATGCTACTAGATTCTATCGTATGCACTGGTACACCAGAAATCACACTATTCACCAGCACGATATGGCCCCCAAAACATAGGAAGTAGTTTTCCAGTCAAAAATGTTGCCCGTCATCTTGTTCACCACCGTATTAAAGTATATGTTCCGGAGCCTATAGGAAGAAACTAGAGTTCCCAGGTACTCATTTTGGAGAGACCCTTTCCCCATGCCCAGCTCGAAGCTCACCCATTCCAGCCTTCCCTCTCCATAAGAGTTTGTAATGACAAAACAACACTTTTCCCTACTCACAATTTATCCACTCAATTTTCTGTACTCCTTCATGATGTTATTGACCACACGAATGGATATTCTCTCATAATTCATAAAAATGAGGGTATAATCCATGTACATTAAGTGGGATATAGATTGGATACCATGCCTTCTACGGAAAGGCAATCTATCCCCCTCTCTCACTCCTATGTTCAGCAACCGGCTAAGAGTGTCCTGCATTAGAATAAAGATGCTCGATGATAACAGGTCGCCTTTCCTCAATCCATGAACCGACTTGAAAAAGCTGTGAGTTCACCCCATGAAAGACACCACCAACCACAGCGGGCTATGGAACCTAAAAATAATATCACAAGCCCAGTCGGAGAAACCCATCTTCCAAAACAACATCTTAATGAACCCCCATTACATACAGTCATAGAACATTCTCATATCAAGCATAAATACCACATTAGATCCTCTAAACATCAGGTTTAGGTCCCCATCAACTCTTGAACCAGCGCCATGGCCCCCTGAATCGACCTCTCATGCACAAACCCCTATTTCTCAAAAGACATCGACCGAGGTAGAAATATGGACACCCTTCTGTTAATCAAATCACACAAAAAATTGTATGGAATTTTAGATAAACTTACTGGATAGTAGTGGTTGAGGGAAAAAGTGTCTTTGGACTTCAGAAGGAGAATCATAGACGTCACAACCTCAATCCGAGGGAGGGAACCTCTATGGGAAAAGTCTTGAATCACAAGAACCATGTCCCCTTTAATCATCTATCATAAACCTCTGTAAAAGGCCCCAGGGAACCCATCCGACCCAGCGGTGCTATCTAGATTTAGGAGCCATACGGCCTCCCAAACCTCTTCTACCTACGGAAAATCTTCCATAAAATCATTTTCCTTCACAGACACAAGGATCAGAATCACCTCCCATAGAAAAGCTTCTCTGGAGTGGTACCCCCTAATAACCCATCGATCGGGCCTGTCAAGAGATCTTTAAAGTGAGACAGGGGCATTCCCCCAACCACGTCCCTGTTGTCATAGATTGAACCGTAATCCAAGGCCAAGTTAGGCTTCACCACCCGCCGCCTCTCTCTGATGAAAGCATGAATGTACACAAAGTTCTTATCCCCTTCCCTTATCCACCTCGCTCTGGACGAGTCCCAAGATATGCGCTCTTGAGAAAGCACCAGCATCGCCAAAAGATCCTTCTTCACCGAATGTTCATCGAACACCTCAGCATCCTAGGGACCCTCTAATATAGCTTCCATGTACTCAATGTCATGTTTGATAGAATCCATATCTAGATCTAATCCATGAAGGGATTTTTTTATCCCCTCCAGCGCCTGTTTCAACCTCATCAACTTGGAGTGGAAGGCCACCCAAGAGTAGCCCCTCGATGGTGAACTCCAAACCTGCATCACCACCCATTTGATGTCCGGGTTACTCACCCACTATTTGAAAAACAAGAAACATTCCTGGGGTGCCTTTTATCCACAAAAATAGAGCAAGAGGGGTGAGTGGGCTAAGATACTCCTGTTAAGGTAAAGGACCTTCAACTCATTGAACCTCTCGATGGGACGCATGTTTTCAAAGAACCTGTCCGACCTACTCCAGTACCGACTCTTTCCCATGTGATTACTGCACCAGGTAAACGGGTCACCCGAGAATCCCACGTCCAAGAGCCCCTTCCCTACCATTCACTGAGAAAAATAAAGGCTTGCCAGACGCTGGAAGGCTCATCTGCTCCTTCTTCTCTTCAGGCCTCAAGACCATGTAGAAATATCCTCCCAAAAGCCATGGCGTGTCACTTAGATCGAACCCTGAGAGCTCAAACTACAATACCTCCCAACGATGAGCATTACAGATTCCATAAACCACCGAAAAGACAAACCCATGTCTGTCACAGGTCACCTTCGATGTCAAATCTTGGTCCCCAACCTGATCTAGGTCCACCGTAACCCCTCTCTTCTAGAAAAGACAAATATGGATGTTAACCGGATCCTTGTGCATGGCCACTGGCACCATAATCTTACGGTTGAACTCATGAATCTTGGCGACTTTTTTCTTATGCTTGAAAACCACCACCACTTTTACATAGTGTTTCTGAGACACCGAGGCAATGAAATCAGTTTTCACCCTAGATCTGATTCCTCGTGAGTTCCATAATAAGAAAGATGAAATTAAAAAAAGGCATCATGGTATTTCCCCAGGTGACATGGACATCGGAACCAGGGAGAGAGACCTCCCCCTGACTTCCAACCTCTTCTTCATAGATCTGGTGCACACCCCAGGGCTGTCGACTGGATCTCCTGAAGGGGAAAAGGATGGGACAAGAGATGAGACATCCGCTCATTCCCTCCCACACACCTAACTACCTGGATAACTATCTCCCTTAGACCCCCAACTCTCCACATAACATTGGGAGACATGAGAAAAACAACCCAACACACTGGAAGACCTCCCTTTAGACTACCTGCCTGAGCCAAAAATCCTAAACGACTCTCTACTTACAAGAAGAGAGTGACCTGGAGAATACTCCCCCACAGGTCGGCCTACCACTAGAACACCAACCCCCCTCCCTGGATAAAGAAAAAAGAAGGGGACCGAGACCACCCTAAAACTCAAGAAGGACCCAATCAAGACCCCCAAAATCGGATGCAGAATGGGTGCCTTAGAGTCCTTTAGGGACACCTGATAAAAAGGATCCACAACCCGACAGCCAGAGACGATGGGATTTTTGACAAGATCCCCTGGGCCTTCACTAGGTAGGGGGTCAGGAACGCACCCAGAAGAAACCAGCACCAGGAGCGGCACAGAGGATGAGGGATTCCCCTCTCGAGCATTTTCATGCTCAGTAGAGCACCTGAACCAGAAGCAGAAACACGAATACCAAGAGACTTGCAGCAAGACTGCCAAGAGTGACCCTGTAAAGAGGAAAACGAGAAGAACAATGGAAAAACCGAGAACACAGTAGGTTGCGACCACTCAACGGCCACAGGCACGGAGAGGTTAACTTGATCCAGGACCGGCAAGGAAAGATCCATTTCCACACAAACCCTGGCCACCAGCATCTCTGCAACACATCACATGCTATCATCTGCACACAGAAAGCCTCCAAGAGCATCTCCAATGAACTTCAGGAACGCACCATTGTAAAAAGGGTGGGGAAGCCCGAGCAGACTCACCCAGACCGCAGCACAGGGACCCTCCCTCCCCTTATGAACCTCTATTGACCAAAGGGATAATCTGAAGCGCCAGCGCCCGAACACCCATGGAGCCTTACACCACACATGAAGAAAATCCTCTTTCAAAGTGAAAACCAAACAAAATGAGCATCGATGAAGAACTGACACACACGCCCTCCCCTGTAAACCCCACGAATCCACAAAGCGGATTAAAACCGGAAGAGATAGTTTCAGAGAATAGAACCTTGCCACCAGAGTCCATTTATGACCCGCCACGGCCTCGGTTTACGCTTGCACTGGCGCGACCCATGAAACCGAAGTCCCATCCCTCACGACCGAGTGAGAGAACGGAGCCACCGTCGAGAAATATGGGCCCGAACCACTAGAGCCATAGCCTCTGACAGCATCCCAGAAAGACCTCCCCAGACGAAGCCCCCTCAGATCCACCAATGTGGGGGAAGCAGGCCCAAGGGCGTCTGCAGCCGGAGCCGATGCTGTTGGAAGAGGCAGATGGGAGGAAATGGTTGAAATTTTATAAAAATTCCCCGTCACGTGCGGCGCATACTCCCGAGAGCAGGAACCCACCATCTCTACTTTTACATATGATTAATCAAAATGATAAATTTCAGTGGACTAAAATAGACATTATTAATTCAATGATGGATAATGTTTTTGGAGGATTAAACAATATTTGAGAAGAATCTATAAGAGTTTAGAATCACCATTAGGGTCAAAGATAAATATTAAATGTTAGTGAAATTTGAGTTTATAAATTTTGGTAGGGTGGGAAAATAAAATTTGTTTCCCACCCATTACATTTCTGAGGATCTAATAAATAAAGAAAAAAGTGAAACATTATGTAACACTATTAACAAGTAGGATATAGAGTGATGATGGTTTTGTGAAAGAATAGGTATAAGAAGGTTTACAAATAGAATTTCATGAATATTGTTTTCTAAATAATAAAAGTTTGAATTTTTGGTCATGGTTATTCATATCAGACAGCGAAATATGATTGACTATTTTGGGAAAGGACAGAAGAGAAATAGTTCAATTTACGAATATATAAAACTGGTGTGTTCTAGACTGAGAAATCAGACAAAAAAATAAGACCGATCCATCATACTGAATTTTAATATAATGTCTACATAATTCATTCCTATATAAAGTTGGGTTGGAAAGTGAAGAATTGGTTTCTGTGAATAATTAAAAAATTGGATGTTGTTGAATAAAAAAAATGACATGTTAAAAAAAACTTGTGAATGTTTTAAAAATATTAAAAATATTATTTTATATCATTAATTATAGAAAAATTACAAAAAATATATTATTTATCATTGTGATACAAAAATATAATGGTATTTTCTACAATTTTTTCACACAAAATAACCATTTTCTGGTAGATTTTCTGGTAGTTTATTATTTACAAACCATGCCAAGAATTAGTTTGACTTATTTAGTACTATAACATGTAAATTTATTTGTTCCTATGGATCTGTGGATGTTTAGTTTTATGAAAAGTTGTTATTATTTAGTAGGAGATGATGGTTTTCAAATAAGAATGAGAACATAAAAGAAAAAATATCACTAATTTACCCATACCATACTCTAGGGGTACATTGATCCATGTTGGCGGTTTTCAAGTGATATTGTTCAGATGCTACATGTGAAGTGATTCTAGGACCTTATTATTTGTAGTGACCCAAACTTAGAGAGGAAAGGGTTGGTATCTAATATAAATTACATAGGCTTGATTAACAGAAAAAAATCATGAAGTACTGATCAGTTTAGTAGTGTTGGAAAATCAGATACACACCTGAGTCTTGCATTATAAATTAACACAATAATTATATTATATTTTTTTCATAAAAATAACGATGAGGTAACATTGTTTCATATATTATATCCCCTAACATCTTTAATAGTATGATTCTTTGAATACATTGAGAAGGAAACCTAATAAGGATGATTTAAAATTCTTAGTAACGGTAAGGTATAGAGGAATACATAATAAATCAATGATAATAATAATTATGGAATGGTAATTAACATGACACATATTCCATGTAACCAATAGGTTGAAAGGAAGTGAATAAACATTATGGAAAGTTAAATTAAAACACATAACATTCAAATTACTGGATAGGGAAAAATAAATATGGAAATGTAAGAAATTAAAACACCCACCATTAAATAAATGAATACAAAATTGAATATATCCCTAGACTTGTTAATGTAAAATCTCATGGATAAATAATAAATGAATCTAAATAGGTGAGATTATCTAATAATGGAAACCGTGACTAAGTAAAATGAAAACATATATCATCTAGACCATTTACGAGTTGCATTAATTCTACATATAGAGTCATGTTCAATTTTCAAAACTCATTTTATACATGAGAACTTATAAATGCCTCGATGAGCTATATAAAGATCAGTATCCACCTATAATTACCAGTCCAAATATTTACTCCAATAGAATAACTAAAAAATAATATTCCATAACAAATATCTATGTTGAATAAATAGTAAGGAATTATAAATATTTTCCCCAAATAATTAAATAACCCTCAATGAAGAAACCATATGTAAAATAGTATATAGATTGAGAAATAGTAATATACATGATAAATGAAATGTATAATTATGGGAAAATTCAATGTTTAATTATCATAAGAGATTTATTATTTCAAGGGTTCTAACAAAAGAATCAAGGAAGTAGATGTGGATAATAACTTTTTCCAAATAAATTATAATCCATCCCAAGGTATAAATGTATAGTATCAATACAATATATCCCATGTTTAATAATATAAAGGGGTTTATCATTTATTAATATAACTTATATAAAAATATATTTTCCAACTTTATTGATGAAAATATTATTTTGTTCGGAAAAACCCCTTTGGAAAACATTTCTTAGGCAATAACTTTTGAAAAACCTGTTATTTAAAAATTAAAATTTTATACTTCAAAAGGAATCTTCAAATAAATGATGACAATTAAATCCATACTTTATATAATATGTAAAAAGAACATTCATATTTCAGTGTAAAATTTTTAGAATAATACCTCTTTTGAAAGGTGGCAGGAAGATTCCTTTGAAAACATTGGTAGAAGAAAAAATGGATACAAATATACTTATTAAATAATTTTTTAATTTATAAAAACGTTTTTTGAAATTTTTTTATAAAATATTTTTTTTAGAAGAAAATATGTTCACTAACTAAAGATATAGATATAGTTGGGGTTTCATAAAACAAATTCTAAAATATTTTATGTACCAAATAAAGTGAAAATGGTATTATTTTATGATAAAGATCAAAAATAATTATAGGAGAATAAAATGATTTTTTATTGAAAAATGGTCATATAATTTCCTTGAATGGAAATTCCATTGATTAATCATTAAAATTACCCTTTAGGAAAACAATTCACAATCATTCCAAAGTGTCCCATAATACCATGAAACATTTGAATCATAATCATCATGAATGAATAAAATTGGATTATATTACTAAATAACATAAGTTAAAAAAGGGTTAATGATATTATATATAAAAATTTCCAGTAGATACACCAAAAAAATATTTAGTTGGTGAATATAAAATTTATCTCATGATTTTGAACAGTGAGATGAAAATCCCTTACCGTGCACTACAATTCAGGTGAAAATCATTTAAGTTCCTCTATAATGAAATTTTTTAAATTATTTACTTTAATGAGAAACTTTTAAATATTTATCATTAATTTTTTTCACTAAATAAAATTTTTTACACAACTATTTATTCATTTTAATTTGTGTCAGGTGTTTTGACCAAATTCATTTTATGTGTTAAAAGAATACTTTTCTTGGTCAAATATGGTCAACAGGGTCATTATTTGAAGTGTTAATTATAATTATCTTGAAATAATGATGATATTTATAGATAAATTATTATATTAAATTGAATAATTAATTATGGTTATGAAAAATCAATGGAAAATACAATCATGGAGTTGGTAGGTTGTACGTATGCATGAGTAACGTTTTCATTTTTCAATGATAATTATGAATAAATGTAAGTAACACCATATCTATAGGTAATGATAAATATATTTTTAATAAAATGTTTTTTAATCTTATATAACTACATATATAATTATTTTCATGTAAAATTAATCACATCATGTCAAGGAGGTGGTATGCCACATGTCCATGACTGACATTTTCATTCATTAATTGCATGAAAGGGTGAAAAATAAAATGATATATATATATATAGTATCCATACAGGAAATTATTCCATGAGTATCATATATATGTTGTATATGTCACATATTGTTAATTAATATCCTCCTTTATACATTCCATGCATCGTGTGAACGAATCACATCGCTTTCGGGAGAAGGCAGTCCACACATCCACAAATGATGTAATCGTATTCTCACAAAATGGAGTGCATAATGATATGGGATATAAAATAATTAAGGAACTATAATGAAATTATAAATATAATATTTAAGATTTATAAATAGATTATCCATCACAGTTACCAACCATGTTGTATGGAAATAGAAAAATGAACAATCATCGTTTCGTGAGGTGGTAGTTCACTGTATAGAAAAATAGTATTTCCGTTACCCATTAGATGGATGAGGGTGTGAGTATAGGTTGAAATATTATCAAAAAAACATCCTATTATATTGAGGATACTTTTTTATATAATAATTTAATATGGATTTTTAGGTAGTGGGGAATGGAAGTAATACTCCAATCCGTAATGAAAGATGAGACCTCTTAATCAGCTAACTTTTTTTGGTTTGAACGAAATTATTACTTGGATGGATTTCCACCAAATGGGTGGATTTAGGATTAGTGTATAGATTTTAAGGATCTATTTTTTTCATATCTTGGTCGAGCCAATGTGGTGTGATAGGTTTTTGAAAGTGGTAGGAGATGAGGCCTTTTGCCGTGGAGGAGGAGTGACACTCTTTTAATATTTGGAAAAAACAATTCCATACATGTTTATCAAATTTTAAGTGAATAATATAATGTTATAGTATTGATAATGGTGAGTATGGTTTATAGAAATGTCTATATAATGGATTTCATACATGTTTCTAGGTTATTTGGGCCCCTAAGATTAAGGATTAGTCTCTAATTGAGCTTAATTTTACCAAAATCATTGTAGTTAATTTTAATTACATTAACTATTATTTTTGTCAAAAAAATGATGAAATTATTATAAATTAAAATTTATAATTATTAAAAATATTAAATCAAAATTTTCATATTCTAATAATTTTTATAGAATTTTTTTTAAATATAATCCCACGGATGGAACGATAATGCGGGATTATTTAAGTAAAAATATACGAATGTTTTCTATTTTTTATAGTAACGTTTAAAGTGAAATTGATTCCAATTACCTAAATTTTGTTAATAGATAAAAAAATTCCTATTTAAACCTAGAAATAAATTTAAAATATGATTCAAAATTATAAAAAATAATTGATGAAAAATTAGTTATGAATTAAAATTCTTCATTATTAAATATTTGTTAAAAATAAAACATCCTACGAAAACTAAAAAATCACATGTACAAAATATATATGTTTATCCTTCCAATAAGAAGTTAATTTTGACATATATTATCAATATAAGTTCCAAAATTTTAATTTCAAATGGGTTCTCCATTAAAAGCTGTTACAAATGCCTTAATAAAAATATAGTATTTTATATACAAAATTGAGTTTGTTCTTATATAATGAATATTAAATATTTTGGATAAATATAAAAAATATTATATTAAATATATATATATATATTACATTAATTTCACTTAATAATTGTAATTAATTTAATTTATTATGGTAAACCAACTTTTTAATCAAAAAAATAGCATTCTATAAAAATATTATTTTAGTATTCAATTGGTTCTAATATTAATTTGTAATTTATTTGTAACAAATGAATTGGTCTTTTAAACTATAAATTTTTTATGTTTATTAATATTATTCATAACAGGTAGATTATAACTTATTAAATAATATATTTTGATAATATATTATTGTTCTGTAAAACTCTGTCTTTGGTCTAGCATATACCCTTGAAGAAACTCATTGTTGCGTATGTCACATGCTAACTGGGTATCATGTTCATTACAACATATAAATTATATATAATTTATATAAAGTGGAAAATATATTAATTATAATCATTTTATTATATTCCCTTATGATGTTTATATCGTGTTTCATACACACTATCGCATACAGGTTTCTACATTTTAATTTTCAGGGTGTGATATTATTCCCACCATAAATAAATTATCTCCCCATAATTTAATTTCAATCTTGGATATATATTGTTTTATATTTCTGATGTTAGAAACCCAACATCATGATATGTTTTCATAAAACATATTCTAGAAAAGATAGAATGAGAATTACAAAGGTCACATGATCAAACATATAAATAGGACTCTACGTAAGAGAAAATTAGTTGAAAGTAGAGACACATACATAAAGAAAAAGTGTAAATATTATTAGGGAGTGATTGAGGTCATTGATCATAAATATTTTAATGATCAAAATAAAATTGAGGGCCATAACTATATTAATATATGATTTTTTAGAAGGTCATTGGTTAAAATAAGGTATTAGGATAAAAAAAATTTGATCATTTTTCTACTGATGAGTATTTATTTTACTACCATAAAATATAATGAAATATAATTACTTGATATATTTCTATAAAATTGTGTTTATCATTTTGATTTGTTTTGAACAATTTTTTGATTCATTCAAAATTAATATAGATGTATGAGGCACTAGATACATTTCTAAATGACCATAATGAATATAAATATGTGACAAGTCTGATTATTTGCATCCAAATATTTTAAAAAACTAATATGGTTAATATATTATTCTATAAACCTTAACTGTTACACTACCAGCTCATCGTTAATGTTTGTTTTTCATATATTTTGACTAAAAACAATTATATTATAATCAGGACATTATGTAGGTCAGTGGTTGGAGTCAAACCCCTATCGTCCATTGGTCAGGGGGATCAATACCCACTGCCTTTCCATACATGATTATATTTCATCTGAAATACATGTTTTACATTTAAAAAACAATATTGATTTAATTTAAAAAATAAATATGATGGCCATAATTAAAATAAGATTAATTATTCAAAAGATTTTTTAAAAAAAAATTCAACACAACACTAATTCATAAATACTTCATCAACATATTTCCGCATTGATTGTTCCTTAGTCTATTGTTTATCATATAAATAAAGAACTAAAATCAGTAATGTCTAGGGTCCCCACATTTATTAAAAAAACTATTAATGTTTTCTTAGGATGATTTTCATTTCAATCCACTGAACCTTTCATCTTTCCTCAAAAAATTCTTTTTTATATTGCCTTCTTTCCCATACAGAAATCATTTTTCCATCCATTTATGACATTTTACTAGGTGTGTACTTCAACACTTTTTCCATGAATGAAATCTATCCTTATCTACATGGTCTCCATCACTTGTGCTTTTAGAAACATCAATAATTATCTTCATTTGTGTCTTTAGGAGTTGGTAAAGGTATTTATTGTTAATCATATGTCAAGAAAACTGATTAGTCATAAAGAAGACAATTTCACTAATACAAAAACCTAATTTTGATTATCAATATCACTAACTATTCCTTCATGATCATTAATCTAATGAACCTTTGGTTTATCCGAGGTTATTCATTTTCAAAATTAATTATAGTAGATTGTAAATAAAATGATAATTATCTTATGTATGTCCCTGAAGAGTGTCATACTATGTGTGAAATAAGGCCCATTGTTGTGTCCTAAGTTACACTGAGTCAGGCCCGACTCACCTTATTAGAGATGTTACTTCAGGGTACATTTGATCTATAATAATTCTCAATTGTTGTAAAAATACCTGGGTGTATTAATAGAAACACCACCTATTTTCTATATTACCAAATTCATATAGTGTTCATCTAAACTTATACTCAAATTCTACCTTAGAATTATGTTTTATAATCCATATTTTCCAAAAACTAGTTCCAAAGGTTTCTAATAAACATGATCTAATACCAACTGTAGTCACATTACCCCAGAGAGCATGTTTCCAATATGTTCAATCAATTACATTGGAATGATTACAATGAATCAAATACCAAAGGATGGATCTATTTTGTAGTCCTGAAAAACATTATTCATATATGATATTTTGTATTACAAATTAATACTATAATTACAACATATTTTTTTCCTTCTAATTATTTTAAAGTTAACTTTATACCATCTATTATATCCATGTATATCTTTCATAGTATACTTGTTGGATTCATGGAGAAAGGGAACACAATAATGTTCATCTCAAATTCTTGTTAAGGGTAAATTATAGTGGAAGAAATATTGAATCAATGAGAATAATAATTATGGCATGGTAATTAACTAAACACACATTCCTAGTAACCAATATGAAGAAAATGAATTGAATAATATTCCTGGGAAGGGAAAAAAATAAATGACATTCAAATTACTATATTTGGAAAAATAAATATGGAATGGTAAGAAACTAAAATATATTATATTTCATCAATCAATATAAAATGTTATTTATCCATAGATATTTTGATGAAAAATATCATGGATAAATAATAAATGAATCTAAATGCAACAAATGCTTAAATATTTGGTGCCATGTCTAAGACACATGAAAACCTATACCATCATGAACATTCTCAAGATGGTTTAAAACTAGTTATAGAGGCCCATTTAATTTCAGAATCTTATTTTTCTAATAAGAACATGCTGATATATTGAGGAGCTATATAATTTATGGGATCTACCAATCATTACTATTCCAAAGTATTCCGTATCTAGAATAACAAAAATTAATGGAATGACATATCAAATAATAGTATTGATTAAAGAATTAATAATTATCAATATTTAGAAAAATATTTAAATAACAATCAATGTACACATCATATGAAAATTTCATATTGTTTTTAAAATAGTAATATCCCTGGTAAATTTAATGGATGACTTTCATAAAATTTAATGTCCAATTATCATAGGAGACTGAATATATCAATTAGAATAACAAATGAATTATTGTAGTTAATGTTAATAATATCCTTGGTCAAATCAGTCAAAAACCATCTAGAGAAATAATAAGTATGGTATCAATTCAAAATATCCCAAGTAGAGTAAAATTCAGGGTTTTGGTTTTTGAGGAATATAAATTCTATAAAAATATATTTTAAAAAATTTCTTATGGAAATTATATTTTTGTTTTGAATAAAATATTGGAAAACCTTTTCTTGGAAAATAACATTGGAAAATATTTATTTAAAATTTAACCTATTATTTATGAATAGAAAGGCTGAAACAAATTATGGTGTGTAAATCAGTTCTTGTCGTATGAGGTAAAAATAACATTACTTTTCTATGGTAAATTCATTATAGAAATTCCTTGTTCAAAAAGAGACAAGATGATTCCCTTGAAAACATTCAAAAAATAAAAACATGGTAGAAATTTATTTAATAAATCATATTGGAATGGATAATTTTTTTATTACTTCTTATAAAATGAGGGTTTTAGAAGAAAATAATTTATCTATCAAGAGAGTAAACGAAGTTCATTATTTCTTATAAACATTTTGACAAATATTTTCAGAACTAATGACTAGAAAATTGTTACTATTCCATGATAGTGGTCCAAAATAACATGATGAGAGGAGAATGCATGGTTTTATTCAAAAATGTTTATTTAGATTCATTTAATGGAAATTCTCTTGAATGATCATTAAAATTACTCTAGAGGAAAATAAGGCTTAAGCATTCCAAAGTTCCTCAAAGAAAATTTAAACATTTGAATAATATGAATCATAAAGAAATAACTATAAATGAATGTTTTAAATACCATAAATTTTTAGTCTTAGTGATATAATATATCTAAAGGAGTAGTAAATATACCACACAAAAGAAGTACGTGGTGAATATAACCTTTGTCTAATAGATTTTAAAAGTTAGATGAAAATCTCTCACCCTGCATTTTATTTTAGGTGACCATCATTTAACATAATGTATAATAAAAATATTTCAATTATTTATATTTTTTTAATCCTTTTCATTTTTATAAATATGTTAATTTCAATTTAAATCAAGATGTATAAAACTACTTAATCAATTATGTTTTGGTCATGTGTTCTAGCCAAATTCACTTCATGTGTTATAAAAACATTAGTCGGTCCACTATGGTAAAATCGGTAATTATATTGAATCTACAAAATAATAATCATCCCATAATAATTATATTTATAAATAAATTATTCTTTTGAAACCAATAATTAAATATTATTTTGAAAAATGAACAATGATACAATCATGGAGAGGGTAGACCATTTGTATACATAAGTAACACTCCAATTTTTCAAAGATAGTTATGGAAATAAGATAAGTAACAATATTTCATTCAAGAATGATAATTAAATCATAAATATCATGATATATATCTATATATAAATATATATAATTCTTCTGATTTATGATGAATCGCATCATGTCGAGGAGTTGGTAGTCCACACATCCACGAATAACATTATCAATCTATTGAAGTATGAAAGAGAAATAAAGAATATGATATATATATATATATATATATGATTTCTCAAATGGTAATTATTTGATGAATATCTTATAGATGTTTTCTATGTCACATATTTTTAATTAAAATCTTCATTTATGCATTCCATGTATCATTGAATGAATCACATCACTTTTAAGAGGTAGTATTCCACACTTCAACAAAAGATGTTATAGTATTCCGAAAAATAGCTTACATAAAGATAATTTTTATAAAAAAATTATATATGTATGAATAAATTTTCAAATATCATAATTAACATTTAAAAAAATAGTTTTCATCATATGGAACAACCATGAACATTTGTAAAAGAAAATTGAACAGTCATCATTTTGTTAGGTGGTATTTCACCATACACATAAAAATATGTTCATTACCAATTATATATAAGTGTGTGAATGTGTTGGTTGAAACCAAAGAAAAATATGATCCTGGTATATTTTTTATATAGGTTTTGTTATATATGAATGGTGTATGTAGATTTTGTGTAGTGGATAAAGGAAATAAATCAAAAAATATTAATGAAAGATGTTGCCTCTTAATAGTGTACCTTATTTTGGTTTGAACAAAAGGATTCCTTGAATTTATTTCAACCCATGGGGTGGATTATAGGATTATGGGAGGGATTTTGAGGAATTATGTTGGAAAACCATTGTCGATCAAAAGTGGAGTGAGAGGTTTGAGGATGTGGGAGGTGAGGATTTGTTTTATAGTGGAGGAGGAGTGGGACTTTTGTACTATATTGGAATAGAATATATATAACAATATTTCACATTGAAAGTGGCTCTCATAATAGTCCAATTCTGAGCCACGTTGGGTTAGGGTCGAAATATGGCCAGCCAATACCTTTTGGATATGTTTCTATCTACAAAACTGACATTTTTACTACATTACATTTGAATATTTGTAGAAATATTTTCTAATCCAATCACAGACACATTGCTTGATTATGAGGCATAGTTTTCCCAAAATAAATTTTATAAAAATATAAAATACATACTTTTTTCTTGTGTAGATTTTTAGAAATAATAAACAAATATCTTATAGGAATTCTTGGACTAGAAATATTATTGCATCATTGAGTCTACAATGTGGTGTTTACCCTAGGCATGACATAACTTTGGCCTTTGTGGGAAATCTGTAGAAAGAGTCATCGAGGATGAAACCATAAATAAAATTATTTTATTTTGAAGGATAATCCAAATAACTCATTAATGGATACTCGGATTGGAAATATAATACCTCTCTCGAGTTCATAATGTTTTTATCTCCTTGGAAATTACCTAATGTTAGTTGGAGAGGGAGGTTTGTATGATGAAACTGATGGCAGGTGCATTTAGTTAAAATAAATATATAATTTATTTATTTTTTGTTAATGAACTAAACTAATTTCTTATATAAATAAACTGCTACGAAAAAATCACTAGGGATATCTAAATAACCCTAGGATCATTGAGAGGATCTTCCACCCCTTCTCTATAGGTGGATTGAGACCAAACAACGACTGGTCATCAGATCGAGGGGAATCAAATGGTGGTTGATACACAAGTCATCTTCATCATTGGATAATTATTTCTTCACAAATTATTGATCCATAGATGAGGTAAGAATCATTATTTGTGGTTATATTCCCATTTAATTAAAATATTTAGCATTATGAGTTACCTCTCTTTGATCTATGTTATTTTGAACACCCTTTCCATGTTCCAATGTTTAGTATTTTAATTATTTTCTGAATATTTTCATCTAACCCCAATTCCATATTTTTGATCACCAGCCATGAATTTTTAGCTGGTGATGTTTAAAATTTTGTTATGGGTTCTTTTCCACCACTTTTCTTTTTTTATTTGTCATTACACTATGGTGTCATGATTCGACACTGTTCAGGTAGCTTTGAGTGTGATAAAAACCCCAGATTCTTTTTCTGGAATGAATAACACGAAAATCAATGAGTTGGGGATGGATTGACAATCGAGCATTATATTTTTTTGTGAATGGATCAGATTGTCAATTAATTTTCGAGTTTGTGATCATATGTGGTTCTGAATCGAGTCTATAACCCCCATTTTCCAGAATGTATTGTGGAAACATCGTTCGGGGTAATATGGTCAGTTTAGTGCGATGTTCACGTGTCCTTTCTCATGGTGGAGGCTATTTCTTGTGGACATGATGATGGTCAGAATCAGATCCACAATAAGGTGTACGTATGTGGTTACATTGCGTGCATTAATAATAATAATATTTTATTATTAATGGAGATTAGTGGATAAAAATTAAAGGATGATTTTTTATTATTGTTATATTAAATAATAATAAAGATGACGACATAAAAATTTTGGAAGATAAAATTTAATTAAATTATTAAATTGAGTGAAATCATTTGGAATTAAATGGGTTTAATTTAATGAGTGTTATAATATTAATATTATCATAATGTAGTGGGGTATAGTGAATAGGGTGAGGGAATTTGGAATTCCCTATGTGTCACATGAGAGAATGGGGAGGATACTCCACTTAAAAAATATTAATAAAAAAATTAAGATCTTATTTTTTATTTCGGTTATCTAACCATAAATTGGATATAACATTTTCATATGACATCTGATTGAAGAACCATAAGTGGTAACATGATCCTGAAATTTATAAGGCCTTTCTAAGTCTGATGTTGGCTACCTTTTTAGACTCATGCTTCATGTCTATGAAACACCCAATAGAAAATAAAATATTATTATTGTGGATTCTTTTATCTGAGGTATCTCCCTCAAATAGTGTCAGAATGGTAGACTGTATATTATGATGAGACCCTAAGATTATGGTGAAAATTTGAAGTCCAATTTTAGTTATTTATTTTGGTCTCATGGCTGAGGAACATGGAGCATCATTCATGTATAATGTGGTGAAATGTGACTTTTTTACCAGGTGACTAAATGATGTATGTGAATCGCCTATCTGAAGATTTTTTTTCTAGAGGATCAGAATGGTGTGATGCTTTTCTCCATTTGGGGATGTTAGGAGAGTCATATCAATGAAATTATGTTTTCCCTTAGACTAACAACGAGACTCATGTGTTCGCCTCGACTATGGTTGAGAAATATCTTGTAGTACACTAACACTCTGTGTTGTGAAACTTGGCTAGAATTTTTTGTTATGGATTTGAAATGGCTAGGTAGTAAAGTAGGTTTGCCCATTTTGTGGTGCCTCATCATGCCATGTACCTATTTTTTGGATACTTTAATGTTCCTTATCTCCTTCCTTTGAACTCAGATTTTGGCATGTGAGGAACCTATCCTAACTGTTTTCCTACGTAAAACATGATGATACCCTTGAAAAAATATTTTGAGATTTGATTTGAAATGTTATGGCTTTGTCTTGTGCTGAGGTGAAATAAATGATGGTAGTGATCGTATAAATTCATTATTGATGTTTTGTGTGTTACCATCCAATAGATATGGGCAGTGGAGTTCCCTGAAGAAATTACCAGGAATACCCTTTAGATGGGAGTTTTAGTGGTGTTCCCCGATGATATGTCAGAGCTACCAACCAATAAGAATGTTCAATGGAGTAACTTAAATTTTTGGGCCAACCCTCCATCTGGGATGGTTTTTTTCATTCATCGATGATAGTTTTTTGCTTACCCTCTAGCTAGGATGGATAATGGAGTTCCCTAATAAATTATTCGGGCTTAACCTCTAGCTAGTTTGGGCAATGGTGTTCCCATATAACTTCTTCCAGGTGTAAATCTCTATCCATATTGAGAAATGGGGTTACTTGATTACTCATGAGGATTACCCTCTAGTAGGACTGGGCAGTGTCATTCCCTAGTGACTATCCCAAGCAATACCCTTTTTCTTAGTTTGGTATTGTCATTCCTCATTGAAAACCCGAGTTAGACCCCCCAGATGTACCAGGACATGTGATCCTTTCCTAAAATGGCATACCCGTTGATTATCCACCAATGTGATGAGATGTGGTTTGATGTTCTTTTTGACTCATGATTAAGACAGACACTTTCCCCACCAAGATGAATTCTAATGATTTGACCGAAACCTAGGAAACAAAGTATGTTCCGCCTAAATTAAATAACATCACGGTGTGGTGATTGTGTTACTTATACATTTTTGGTCATGGTAGATTCATGAGGTGCTAGGAATTGTAGATTTATTACCTTTGAATTGTTGGATACTCTTCTTCTTGGTGTGAGAAATGAGATGGATATCCCCTTACACTCTCGTTTGGGATTCCTTTATTAATTATATATATATATATACTACATTGGTACACACTCCTCATGTTTTGGTTAAACTCTTTCCTGGGTAGGTGATGACATGTTGGGTATGCCATATGTTTTCCATGTCTATCCTCTCATGGTTAGACATATCTAATCTACTACTATAGGTATCGAAGACTCATCAGGATGTTCGTCCTTTAATCATTATGAGATCCTTCTAAATGGATGAGTTGACATTAATTATCTTTTATATTTTTTTTGTAATCTTTTTACCAAACCTTGTTCAATTAATACATCCCTCTAAATATATACCTCTTACCCCCCCCCCCCATTCACATTTTTGTAGCTTATACAATGTATGTATATACTCACCCATTCATGGGATTTTCCAAACACATGTCTTGTGTTTTCTAGATGATAGATAGGTTGATCATTACATTAGTGGATCCTAGATATATGAGGTTCTTGGAATAGGTAATGTTGTCATAGCTTGGGATACATGAGCTTGGATCTCTCAGTTTATTACTATTTTCTAGTTTTTTCCAAATTGGGAAATATTTATTATTTGAGTGGGAATTTCCCACTTTTATCAATTTAGTATACTCTACATTACTTCGTTTTGTTTAGTGGTTCACGCATATTTGGTATATTTATATTAGTGTTTCATTGTTCATTTATTTCCCTCTTCTCTTTTGCATTGATTTGTCTATGTACCTTTGTATAGGTTTTTCGGACACCCCCCCCCCCATGTTTTGTGTGCCTCCTGTCCTTTTCACCACCCCCTATTCTATAGAGGCGGGTTTTGGATAGGCGGGTCTTGAGGCCCGACTTGGGTCAGGTCATCACATATTGGTATCATAGAAAGTTCATTCCTATGGTCATTTTTCAAAAATATCCACTTAAGAGGATTAATTGGATTTAGGGAATCAATGCAAATGATTATTTAGTGAGACTCTCAGGTGAGGGACTTCATTGATGCTATGATGGCCCACATAGCAATTCACTGAGACCTTGATTACATACCTGTCGACTCAGCATTCCGAGACATTTATTACATTGATAAATGGTTCATGAATCATATAGGATTTATTCATTGATTATCCTTCATGATTTAGCTCCCCAAGTTTATGTATATATATGTTAAAAAAATCATGGTATGTCTTGGGCTCATTAGACATACCTCCACGATGATATCCATCCAACATACCAGCTCTTCTTTGTGAAGAAGATATGATTAGTGATGCGGCCCTAGTTTAAGGTCTATCTCCTGACCCTATTCCTCTAGGTGTGAATGTTGTAGAAACTCCACCTATTGAACCTGATATCATTCGTGTAGAGTATTCTAGGGAAGTTCAAAGTCCTAGTTCACTCAGCACATTTTAGTGAAAGAGGTTGTTGAGGTTCTATAGTTACCCAGATCCTCTAGTAGTAGAGTATTAGCTATGTTCTATGCTCTATGTCATCAGTCTCATCAAGAAACTGAATGATTTGTTGGTTGTGTTGGTAGCTATCTATTTTCTTAGAGAATCTAAGAGTATGTGGATACTTGTTACATGTATTTATAATGATTCAACACTCTCGTTGAATTAATTCTATCATTAAATCCTCGAGGAGTACAACCCCTACATCTTGCACATAGTTTGGACCTGGGAGGATCTGGAGTTCCTGTAGGGAGGTATGACATTGGATGAATACGCAACAATGTTTATATCCAAAATCATTACTCTCTTGACTTGATCTGGAATGGATAATTATGAGCATGGTTGTGAGAACAAGGTATCCATTGAAAGATATGTTCTAGTACTTTTCCCTTGTGAATCCTCACCGATGACGAGGTGTTGGAGAAGGCCCTAGTGAAATAGAGATTTTTTTCAGAGGGTTTCCAGATATTCGGATCTTGAAGTGGGCATCAAAAAGTTGAGTTGTCTGTAGGAACTACCATGATTCAGTCAATGAGATCTTAGAATATGAGACCCTTTTCTAGAAGGCTCAAGAACATAGTCATATAGGGACAAGGTGGAATATAACACTAGGAAACCCAGGGAGTGGAGGGGATATTCTTGTTATAAGCAGGGTTTTATGGTGCAATAGTACCTGGCCAGACAAGGGAAGCATCCCATTAAGATAGTAGATGAACCACCATGGAAGAGACAAAATCATAATCAAATATATCCTAGGCGAGTATAAGGTGATCCCCAAGAAGGTGGAGCAAGAAGAGGAGCATATAATGTTATGGTTGGTGGAAGTCAAAATGAGATCCTTCCACCACCACCAAGAGGCCCATGTCAAGATCACGGATCTGATGGTTAGGACCATGAATAGATGAAATATTTATACATTTATGATCTTATTGTTCATGATATTATAAGAGTTACGGTATTCGTCTCTTATTCTTTTTTCATTAGTAATTTTCAGAAACAATGAGAGGTACTCATTTCTTTTAGCTTCATTCTTGAGGTTTAAACCAAGGTGACATGGTGTGTTGGTGTCACCATGTATCATATTTTTTCAGTGTATAATTGAATGCATGAGGAAGAGGGGTTCTTCCCCCAACAAGAAAAATTTTTTATATGTGAGAAAATTAATTTTAGGGTGAGTAAATTCCATACAAATTAGATAGTATCAAGGTAAAGTTGATGAGTCCCTCTGACTTCATTGTTGAGGGTGAGGATGTCTGATGGAGTATAAGTGAATTTCCTATAATTACTAGTGGTTTTTTTCTTCTTGACCCTTTTTTAGGAGTACACTAATACATGTGGAAGTGTTTCTAGTTTGGGGTTACCCTCCTTCCAAGATATGTGATGACATGCGGGGTATGCCATGTGATTTCTGTGTCTAGCTTCTCATGGTTGGATAAGTCTACTCACCTACCTTATTCAATGGTATACATGCATGATCGATGTCAAACATGCTATAGTTGTAGATAGTTATAACATACAATCAATGCAGTTGAGTCCCCTTGAACATAAAAACACAACTCACTACATAGATCTAGAAATGGTAGTCTTCTCCATGGGGATGTAGAGGCACTAACTTCTATGGGACATCGACTGTGATATCTTGCGTGACAAGATTTTCACATAGGAATTTTCAGATGGGTTTTCATAATAAGGGAACCATGTCATATTTATTTAGGGGTGGATGTTGTTCATGTTCATATAATGAGAGGATGTGATGAGGGAGTTTCACAATACACATTTTTTTATACAACTATAAGAGAAAATTGGAGCGGGAGAACCAGTGGTGGGCTTTGAATCTATACCTTTTGTATTGGTTTGTGAATTTCAAGAATGAATTTTTTTTTAAAAAGGAATAATTTATAGACCCTGGTGTTGTGTTTTAAGTCATTGTAATATATTTAGAAATGTTTTTAAAACCATGCACTATGATAGTGCACGATTCTGAGGCCCATTATTCTCGGAATTAATTTTATAAAATCTATATTATTTTTTATTGTACACAAGTTTGTTTTTCAAAAATAAAGGAATATCACCTAAATATAAAATTTTATAAATAATATTAGGGTATGGTTGATTTTGAAACCTACTGTTTACCCTAGGTGCGACATAATTCATGTCATCATGGGTCCTCTATAGAAAAAGTCATGGAGGGCATAATTGAAAATAAAATAAATGAATAAAACTATATTATTTTTCACACCAATCCCAATTATTCGTGAAGAGAGACTCATATTAGAAATTAGAGATCACTAATGAGTTCATAAGGAGGTTTTTTCCCAATAGGATTCCTAGAGTTGGTCAGTGTGGTATGTTCGGATGAAGCGGTTGTTGGCGGGGGCATTTAGTTAAAATAAATAATTTATATTATTACTAAAAATTAAATAGGACAAAGAAAATTTTTTTATAATTAAAATCCTATCGAAAATATACATGGTTATCCAAATAACCCTTGAAACATTGAGAGGATCTCCCACCCCTTTTCTGATGGCCGATTGAGACAGGATAATGACCGGTGATTAGATCAAGGTGAATGGATAGCCGGCAGATGCAGCAGATCATCTACATTTCTAGAGGTTACATTCTTCATTGAAGAACAATCCATAATCATGTTATTAATCATTATATGTGGTATTCCAAACTTATTATTAAAATATTGAGCTTGATCAATTCCATCTCTTTGATCTATGCTAATCTGAAATTCATTCACATGTGCCCATGTTTGTAGTTATAATTATTTTCTAATTAGTTTAGATAACCCTGATGCCCCGTTCATGATCACTGTCCATGATAACATAGCTGGTGATGTTTAACTTATTGGTATTGGTGCTTTTCCACCCCAATGTCCTTCACTTTCTTCATCATTTTACCATGGGGTCATGATTCAACATTTCCAGGCTAGGTTTGAGTGTGATCAAACCCCCAGATTCATTGTGGTGAATGAAAAAAAAATTGAATTAATGATTTGGGGAGAGTTTGATAAATGATTTCTATGTTGTTTAGTGAATAGTTAAAATTGGAACTGTGGGTGTTTGTTTGTGATTAGAGGTGTTTTGGTATTGGTTTGATAAGAAATGTTTTTCGATTGGTGTGTGGCGACGATGTGTAGTGTGATGGGGCCAATTTTGTGTAGAGTTAATGTGTGAAATCTCATGGAGGATGATTTTTGGAATGGATGTAATGATAGTCAGACTCATATCCCCAATGAGGATGTCAAATGTGGTCACATGACATGAATTGATAATTATTTTTATTAATAATAATAATGGTTATGAGTTGATAAAAACTAAAGGATGATTTTTTTTATTGTTTTTATATTTGAATAATAATAATTACGGTGACCTAAAATGTTGGGATAATTTAATTAAATGGTTTCAATTTATTGAAGAGAAACCATTTGGAATTAAATATGTTTTTTAATAGGATATTAAATATTAATATTACCATAATGTGGTGGTGCATGGTAAATAGGGTGAAGGAATTGGGAATTACCTATGGGAAGCATGGGTTAAGTGGTAGAAGACTCCAATTTAAAAAATATTAGTAATAATATCAAAATATTATTATTATTTATTTCAGTTTTCAAAACTCAAATTGGACACAACTTCCTCATATGAAGTCTGATTGATGAATCGTTTGTGGAAACAAGATCGTAAAATTGAGATAGTATTTTTATGACCAATGTTGTATAACTTTTTCTGACTTGTGTTTCATTTCAACAAAACATCCAACAATAATAATAATAATAATAATATTTCCGAATTTCATGTTTAACGTATCTCCCCTAACATTGTCTGAATGATGAACTGTCTTCCATGATGAGAGCCTGAAATTAAGGGGTACATTTTAAGACCAGTTTAAAGAATTTATTTTGGAATTCTGTCTCAAGACAATGAACCACATTTCTTGTGTAATTCGGTGAAATGTGAATCAGACCTCGGGTGTCTAATTGAGTTAATTGAATATCCTATCTCAATATTTTATCCACAAGGGTCACAATAGTGTGATCTGTTTGGCCGTCAAGTTATATTTGAAGAGGCATTTCAATGAAATTACATTTTCCCCAAGATCGGTAGTGAGCCTTTTGCGTTCTTGGTGACCATTCCAAAGACATTTTGTATAGTACGCTTACACTCTATGTAGTATTACATGTCAAAAAATTCATGTTCTAGTTAGAATATGGCCAAGCAGTATAGTATGATCAAACGTTGTGTGGGTCATCAATATGTCTTGTACTTCTTTTTATGGAGACTTCAAATTTCCACATCTCCTTTATTGGAACATGTATCTAAGCCCGTAAGTAACCTATCCTGAGAGGTTTTC
Source organism: Viscum album (assembly GCA_963277665.1). Lineage (NCBI taxonomy): Eukaryota > Viridiplantae > Streptophyta > Magnoliopsida > Santalales > Viscaceae > Viscum > Viscum album. The sequence continues at coordinate 1,034,994,939 of OY728122.1, read as the reverse complement.
TATGTATAACACCATGGTTCCCTTATAATGGGTTTTAGAGATATGATGTAAAATGTTCGAGGTTTGACCCATGCTGGGGTGACACTCGGTGATGGAAGATATCATACAGAATCATCATTACAGTTCACGGCATAACCCTGTATTTGGGATGGGCAGTGCAGTTCCTCGAAGATAGTACCCAGCTTACCCTCTAGTTGGGATTGTGTTTCTTTCCCTGGTGATCTTTACATGTTACCCTCTAGTAGTACTCGATAGTGGAGTTATTTGATGTTCCTAGCTTAACATCTAGTTAGGAAGGTCAGTGGCATTCCATGATGAGATTTTTGGGCATACCATTTAGTTGTGATGGGTAGTGGAATTCCCCAACGATAGTTCCGGGATTACCCTCAGAATATCCTTGGAAGTGGCATTCCATGATGAGATATTCTAGGAATAACCCTCTAGATATGATTTTTTCTGTAGTTACCTAATGAATCATCATGATTAACCTCCAGTAAGAATGGGTAGTGGCATTCCCCCATGATATTCTTGAGTGGTACCCTCCAGCTGGGCTGTGATGTGGGGTTCTTCGGTGACTACCAGAGTAGGACCCTCTTAATGTACTAGGACCCAGGATCCATACCTATAACTGGCATACCCTCAACTATTTGTCATTGTGATGAGATGTAATTTGACAAGGATTTTGACTCTTGAGAAAGAGGGATCATATCCCCACCAAGGTGAATTCTTGCAACGTAACCTAAAACTGTGTGGGTGAGTCAGTGCTCCCCAAATTGGATATTATCAAGGTGTGGCGATTAAGTCCCATAGACTCTTGTGGCCTCGTAAGATGCATGTGGTGATGGGAATCATTGATGAACATACCTTGGAACTGTTGGTGAGTCTTCTTCTTGGGCTGAGCTGTGAGATGGAGATCCCATTACTCCCTCATTCGGGCTTCTATGACTGAGCATATATATATATATATATATTCTACTTTGGTACCCACTCATTGGGTATTGGTTACTCACATTATTAGGGAGGTGGAGACGCATTGAGTTTTCCATGTGCTTTCCATTTCTAGATTCTCTTTATTGGACAAGTCTAATTTACTACTATAGGTACAAAAGAATCGATGGGAAGCTCATCTTCTCATTGTTTAGAGAACCTTTTGTTGGTACGATTTTACTTTCACACTCTTGTTGGGTTGAGTTGTACTCATTTTGTTATACCTTGTTCTAACTACTGCATCCCCTTCCATTTTATCTCTTACTTCTCTCCCTTCACCTTTTTAGGTTATTCTAATGGGTTTGTTTATAGTCACCCCTACATGGTATTTTCCAAACATGTGTCTTGTATTTTGTAGATGGAAAATAGGTTGATCATGAATTAATTGGATATTAAGGATTCTGGGTGCCTTGACAACGTACGGTGGTCATAGCTTAGGAAACATGAGTTGGTCTCCGAAACAGTTTAATGTATTATAGTTTTGCCTGGCTAGAACATATTTCATGTTTGGTCATGTATTTGTTCAGTTAATGTTTTAGTATAAACTATTTTACTTAGTTTTTAGTGGTTCATGCATAGTTTGTATGTTTATAGTAATTTTTCATTCTCTATTTTTTCCCACTTCAATTTTTCATTGAGTTGGTTGTGTGTGAGTATAGGTTTTTTGGAAAAGGCCTCCCTGAGTTTAGTGTTCCTTTAATAGTTTTCACCACCCCTTACCTTTGGAGGAATGCTTGTAGTGGTTTTGTCATGTTCCCCATCTTTGGTCAGGTCGTGATAGTATTTTCCATTTTCGTACATAAGATTATGTTTTAGTCCCTTATTCATGCCAATTTTACTTTATTGATTTTAATTAATTTTAATTACATTCACTAATCTTTTTTGGGAAAAACAATGCTGACATCTTTAGAAATTATAAATTAGTTTGAATCAAAATATAGAATCCATTTTTTGATATTAAAATTGAATAACTGGTATTAATTAATTAAATTTAATTCCAAAAACCAGATGACATTGTGGGTATTTAAGGTAAAATTGATTGAATGTTTTCTTGGTTTTTATAGTCAATTTCAAAGTGAAATTTACTCCATTGGACTAAATTTTGTTAATTAATAAAATATTTATCTAATTAAACGTTAAAAAAAATTAATATATTATTTAACCTTATTAATAAATTATATGAAATATATGTTTTGAACTAAAATTCAATAGTTTTTATTATTTGTTAAAAAATGAATCTTCACAGAAAAATACCAAAAACATTCCCTAACCTAATTTTTATGTTCTTATTTAAAATATGATGTTTATTTTTACATATATAATCTATAAATCTTATAAAAATAAAATTAAATATAGTTTCTCCATTAAAAGGTTCTAAAATACTTTAAAAAATATAAAGTATTTTATGTGTATAATTGAGGTTTTTTAGGTTATGCTTATGAAATAAATTGGATGAATTCATTAATATTATATTGAATAATATATATATATATATCATTAATATCACTAACTAATTTTAATTAATTATTTTTATTAGGGTAAAACATCCATTTTTAGCATAAATTTATCCTTTTATAGAAATATATTTTTATATTTAATTGCCTCTTATATTAATTTTTAATTAATTTTTAACAATTGAATTAGTCATGTAAGCCACATATTTTCATAAGATATTTAATACTATTTATGATTTCTAGTTTATATCATATTAAATAATAATATTATGATAATATATTATTATTTGGTATAACTCGGTCGTGCGTGTATTGTAAGCCATTGGAGAAACTCATTGATTTGTATGTCGCATGATAACTTGGTATCATGTGAATATAATGTGATATATTATATTTAATTTATTCAATGTCCTAAATTTATTATAAATATGTGAGATATTATATTCCGTTATACACTTAGTGTCACGTTTCAAACACACTATCCAATACAAGTTTATATTATAGATTTTTAGGGTGTTACTATGGTCTTATATGATCAGACCCACAAGGTGAAGGTGAGTCATGATGGACTCATTTGGTCTATCATGAAATGATAAAATTTGGCTTGATTTTTTTTTTGAACTAACATGAGAGAGATAATTGGTATATGACGGCCTTCTGGCATGAGCCAAGGAAGTTTTCGAATTTGACCACCTTGTGGATTGACCATGGGTGAGAGGAGGATTGATGGACTTGTGGCCTTACCAAAGAATATGTATCCTTGTGGTGGATGTGATACACATTTGGTGACCTTGAGACCAACTCATGTTCAAGACTTCTATTATTACTATGTTTTAGTATGATGCCGATGTAGGTAGAATCACATATTTGGAGTACTTCTTAGCGAACGACCACTAGGTATGTGAATGAATTTTGGTTTATTTCACATTTATTTACAATATTAAAATACACTCTTATGAATGTTCACTCATGGTAATGATTAATTGGTGGTGTTCTTCTTCGTTTATACTCACACCGTGCATGGTCATCTCTATGTTCCTAAATAATTCATGATCAGAGATATGAGAATGGGAATTTCGCTAACAAAATGGATCTAGGATATGGAATATAGTTTTAATATGCGATACTAGTATAGAATTTGGACTGATTCCAAAGTTTTTAAATTTATTAATGGTCTTTCTCGCACTCTTTTTGGACCTTCCACTTTCGAAGACATGGTTTATCTTCTATATGAGCTGAAATAATTTCCATGATATTTTTTATATAATTTTTTATTTTTGATTCTATATTTTTCAATATTTTTTAATATTGAGGACATATTCTCCCAATTTATGTAATTATTACCCTTAATAGTAGTTAGAAACATATTTCATACATGGCAATACACACGAGGCATTATATTAATCCGGATCAACCCTAATGATTTGGGCATAGGAATTACATTAATATATTTTACAGTAAATACAAAGGACATTTTTAAGAATAATATTTATAAATTATATTAATATTATTACACCTTCAAGAGTGAAGGGTACCGATATTTTATATAATAGTTATCCAATATTTTATAATTATATATTCAACTATAGTATCATTTTTTATTTAATGAAAATTCATTGAAATGTATTACAGAACGAAAAATAAATTAAAAAAAGTTAACTCATATTTTTCGAAAATAATTTCAAGATAACTAGTTTAAAAATCACTACAGTAAATCAAAATAATTTTAATAAAAAATGTTAAATTGGAATTTACATAAATATAAAACAAATATAACATAGATACTACTAGATAATCTCTAATATTATCAAGAATGGTATATCCTGTAAATATTATTAACATATTTTCTCCCCCATATATATTTTTTGGCCTAAAAAAGCAAAATAAATCTGTTACATAAAAAATTTTAAATGAATTTTTTAAACAATTCAATGATTCAGTTGAATCAAAATGTTTTTTCTCTGAACAATTTTGGTTCTATATTAATGATTCTTTACACTGTATAAACCCATTTAGAAATTAATTATAAAATATCAATTTTCAGGTAATTTAAAATACAAATGTGATGAAAATTTAACAAAATGCCTACATTAAATGTACACAAATGAACATGGATAACTAGACAATGTTAAAAAATGACTGAATGTTTTTCAAATGTAGCTACGTCCTTATTTTGTAATGCCACTAGTGTAGATGAATCAGTACCATCATTTATCATTTATATTTATTGATATATATATATTAACTAATGTTCAATATAATACCCCATATAATTTATGTTTAAGTATGTTATAAATGTAAATGTGGATCCCTATTATGCAACTCATTGTACAATGTCACATCCATGTTGGGAGGTGCGGGAGAATGATAAGGATGGTGAGCATGCTATATCTATCATTAAAAATCTATAAACATAGATTTGATATAAAATAGAATTAACTTCATTATCTACTAATCATGGACTCAGAGATGATCCTTCAAGTAATTCATTTTAAACTTATATGCATCCTTCCATGATGTAGTATTAAGATGCCAAAAAAATACTAAAGACTAACAACTAACTTATATTCTTTTACATGAAATTGGTGTTCATACATTCTCAAAGTAGTAATAAGAATTTTTTTCTTACCCACATGGATGAAGGTCACCTATGATTCTTTCTCCAAAATGGTATCCTAAAATGAAATATTGGGTCTCATATTAATGTGATGAATTAAAAAATGTAATATAAATATGGATTAATTTCCTAAAATCATGGTTATATCCTTTGAATGATCCGTAATTTTTTTTTCATTATTTACCTTTTATATTTATCATAGTGAGTGGGTAAATAGTGATGAAAAGGGGAAACACTTCTGAGCCACTACATTATTAATCTTTTCATTCCTCACATTTTTTTTGGAAATCAACCTACCCAGTTGTAACATATTCCCTTCATGTGATAAATATAGATGGTTTATATTATATGGTTCAGTATCCAAGTTAGATCTACTATATAAATATTATATAAGAATAAACAGATAATTAATTTTTTTAAAAAAATTTATCATATCAGAAAGGCTTCCTCTTATAGACGATAAATAGTATTCTCCAATAAATCTATATCTAAAAATTGATATTTAAGGAAATAATTTCAATTAATTTTTTTCAAGAATATAATATAACTTTAATATACCTTTAAATTTTCCCTATATAATAGTCAAAATAAGAAATTATCTTTTCATTAAAATTTTCATGTTAAGAATATCATATTTTACTTATTATTGAATAATAGAAATGTTGTCTATATGAAAATTTTAATTTTTTCAAAATAAGAAAAAACAATATAATAGAGGTATTTTAAAATTAAAAACCCTCCCACTTACTTTCACAATATATAATAAAATTCTTTCTGTAATGTTATAATATGATAACTTTACAATGGCATTGTAGTGAGATGATACTCCTAAATTGAGTTGCATTTGGGAAAATTAGGTTACAGTTTCATTGAATTCAATTGATAACCTCTTCTCATTCCTATGATTAAGTGAATTCATTAGTAAATGAGTACTCCCACATAAAAAAACATTTGATATGGTGTTAATATAAATATTAAATATTCAGTAATAATGACCTAAACAATAGTAGGCTTTGTAATGCTAAAATAATTCCAATAAATATATGTTAAAATCCATCAATTTATAAAATTATAATAGGTATATTTATATGAATATACATCAAAATTCCCTAGTGGTTGATCCTCTCCCTCTATGACCTATGATTAAATCTATGTATACTAATTTAATAGAATTTTGAATGCCTATATTTTGGTAGAAGTAAAATATTATTGAAATTTAATATTTGAATTTTAATAAAAGGTAGAAATATATGAAATGATTTAATTTGTAAAAAAATCATGATAACATTTATACACAGATATTATGAATATAAAAAATCATGAAAAAATGATGATATTATGCTTCCTCAACCAAAAAATTTATCTTTATGAATAAAATGAATTTCAAAACTAATAAAAAATTCGAAAATTTATTAATATCAGTATATGTAAATATTTAGGACCATAAAAATTAATGTTTTGTTTCACTATTAAGTTTTAAAAATATATATATATATTTACATAAATTATTGTGATATTTATATACTATTTTATTATATCCCTTCAATGTGGTCACTTCATAAATAATCGATCCTATCTTTTTCAAAGAAATCATTATCCTTAAGTAATAAATTTGTTAAATATGGAATATAACATTAATCCCCAACATCATTGACATTTTCTTCACCTAGTAAATCATTCCTATAAAAAATTATATACCATTACGCATTTGATATATCAATAAGAAAAAAATTATATTTCATTTCTGACCCCATGAAAATCGGTTCCTCGTCAAGAAGTGTAAATCAAAAATCATCATAGTTGAAAAACGTTTAATATTAACCTACATAAACTAACACATTGGTACTTGAATTTTAGGTTAATGAATTTACTAAATTTAATCAATAACCCCAAAATATATAATTTATATATAAATTTTTTTAAAAAAAATTTAAATTAAAAAATTTGTTTCTTCAGTGTTGTTCATTTTTATAGTATTTTTAATGATACACTTAATTTTATTTTTTTTGTTTAAAATATATATCCACATTGTAATAACTATACAATGAGGTAAAATTAAAAAAAATATACCCAAACAAACCATTCTAATGATTCTGATACAAATGCACAAGTAGTAACAATTACAATAAATAAATAATTAAACTTCATTAACTGATCATTTATCGACCAAATTTTAATATTTTAGATATAAAACTTTTAATTGTAAAATTCATGGTGATATATATTGTTGAGCCTTGCCAATATTAATAAGAATGATAAAATGTTCTTGATTTATTTCCTCATATTTCATTAAAATTACTTTTATTTCATGGGTCCCCATACCATAATTTATTTTATACAATGTAAGATATTAGGATACTATTGTAGTCTGGATAAAAAATATAGTCAACAAAAAACTCAACCACAACATCAAATTTATGTTTTTTTAACAATTGAGCCTCTAGTAAATATGGATTTTTAACATATCAGACACAAATTTTTTACTTATCATTCATAATAATACACCCAATGTAAATATTCAGTCATATTGGTCCTAATCTATCATTCTGAATGAATTATTAGATGTAACATTATATCAAATAATGATTTTGGAGAATACTACTTAAATTGTAATGAATAAATTCAGAATCATTCTCCATCAATTTAAAAATATTTGATAAGAAATACTTGTAAATGGAATTTAAAAAGTAAAAAACATGTTCATTGTTTTTTGGATGTAATCTGAAATTTACCACAGAGTGATACTGGTAGTAGTGCATCTATCAATAGATGATAGTCATGATATCCCATATCTATTAAGTTAAAAACTTCTATTTCCACTAATGAAAAAAATTACACATTTGATGAATATTCAAAATCTAATCTCATACTATGAAAAATATGAAAATAAATAAATTTATCACCATGGATAACATGTGAAAAAATATAAATGGGTGTGTTTTATTTATTTTAGTAGTAAGAGGTTAATCTAAATGTATTCTCATAGATATATACTCAAATATTACATCAAATCAAAAATTATACTATCCTTACATATATAAAATATATCTAATCAAACTGAATCATATGTTCTTCTAAAAATTCAAAACATCAATGTTATGTTATACCTTAAAAACTCATATAAGGGATTATAAATACGATATACCATTTCTTCCACATATTTTTATGGTCAAAACTACATATCTACCAAAATATAACATAATTTTTTCTAACTATGTTTATGTATCCATTGGTTAAAATGTTTTTGGGAGGAAAATAATATTCTTGTAAACCATGGAATCCTTTTATAATCATTGATAGGGTTGATCCATTCATATTCATATTTAATGACCCAATTAAATATTCTTTATCCCATTGTATAATTTATTACATGAAATATATTTATTTGAAATTTTATATTATTTGTTATATTAAAAATTTATAAAAGAAAATTTCCATAAGTTGGAAAATAATTTTTAAGAAACAATATTATATAATGAAGAAGGAAATACTCTTTTTTGTATAAAAAATCATTAACAATTTCTCCCCCTGAAAATTTCAAATCATAAATTCATGGTGATAAGTAAAAATAAATATCATTTTTAGAATAATTAGATATAGAAATAGTCCTGATCATTAAAAGATATATTCATTTCAATGATATATAAGGGATCAATAGTTAACTACCAACATTACATGCCCTTAATTTTGTTGGCTATTAATTATTTAATTATTTTTTTCCCTATTTTTGAAAAATAGTAGTATGAAATTTTTGATATCATTTTCAAAATTAAGTAATTTTTGATAAAAAATCTATCATTATGAAAAATATGTAGAGTGATATAGGATTCCATGGGATACTCGTACCTCTTAATTTAATCTCTTCCACTTTGAGTTATTTGAATTTATAAAAAAATATATTAAATTAAAATTATTAAAAGGTTATAAATTAAATTAATATGATATTTCATACATTTTTTTAACTCAGAATAAATATTTAATATTCTATCCGTTTTATATTTCTATTACCCACATTTAGGATATTTTCAAAAACATTCATATTATTTCTTATATGTAACACATAATCATTGGTGGAAGAATTTAATTTTTCATACCATATTCCCATTGGAAATTAAATTTTTTTACATCATAATTAGAATATATAATTTTTTTACTTATAATAGTATATCATTTAAAATGTAATGCAATTCAACAAATTTTTTATATCACCAACAATTTCTCACATTAATGTTAAAAATCATAGTACATCTGAATTTTTTTTATAAATTTAGTAAACCTAGTGAATAATGTTTTTTCATCCTATCCATATAATTATTATATATTAATTATTTTTTGAATGGCTTCAACTCCTACATAATGAGGTATTTAACAATATTTCATATTTAAAATAGTTATCAAAATTATATAGGAATTTTTTTCTTCAAAAATTCCAATCCAAATGATATAACTAGGATTAAAACCATAAAAACTAAATGGGAATTATTTTTTTGTAGATCATAATTTTCTAAAATTTGGACACCTCATCCATGGATAATAAAATAAATATCCATTTTAAACAATTTTTATAATTTTTTCAGAAATATATGACCCATTTCTCATATTTTCCACATTTTTATTTTGTATTTATTCAATTAGGATGCACTATTTAAAATAAATAAATATAAAAATATAAAACATTCTAGTTATAAGAACATATATTCATATATTTTAATATATAAATTTGAAAAATATATTCACATACATATAATCATATCAATTTAAATCATAATAAATATATAAATTTAAAACAAATAATAATATAATATATCTAATCATTTAAAATCTAAAAAACAAAAAAAAAATTATATCAATGAGTCCAAATGAACTCAATGACATAAGGGAATTGAAAATAAATGTGAATAAATTATAGGGGAACAATCCTTATCCCATTAGGAAAAAAACATCCAAATATGAATTCATATGGTCTAAAATAATAAAATAATTACCATAAAACTCTAAAAAATTAAAATGAGTATACAAAATCCTTATATTCCCTAAAAATATGAATAACTGAATATTTAATACTAGATAAGAATCCCATTGTTTTTTGAAAAGGTCGAATTAGATTCATGAAAAATCCCTCACTCTCGGTAAAATTACTTGAACTAGAGAGAAAGAATTACACTTAATTAATAATCAATTCTTTGTCATTCTCCTTTTCAAATTAAAACTTGTGATCTCTATCCACATTTCTACATCAATTTTCATATCATCCACATGAGTTTCATGATAGCATAATAGGAATATCCCTCTTGATTTAATAAATTTACCATCACAGAATGATATACCTGGACTTCCATTACAAAATTATTAGTATTCATCGTGATTTAATATCTCATTGGAACATTCCACACCAATTAAATGGAGGCCTAATACTACATAATATTACATAAGGGTTTCAATCATTTTAAAAAAGATAATTCATTTTTGGAATTTCCCAAAAATCCCTTACGTAAGCTAAAAGAATATATACATATATAAAAAATTACTGAAAGTGATATTTAAAAGAAGGGATGTGATCTGCAATACATAAATGAATTTAATATCCTCTATAGAATGTGGAATAATAAAGACATGATAGCATTGAATAGTTTTTTTAGGTAAAATAAAAGCAAGTAATTCGAGTAGGAAAAAACATATCAAAAAAATTAGAAAAATGCTACAAGGGGGATTCATAAATTCCAGGCACACCCCCTATATTTTCTATGAAATTTGGAAGTAAAAGAATAAAAGATCAGTACATTACTCATTAAAACTACCTAAATCAATCATAGAATTCATAAAATAAAAAACAACATTAATTGAATTTTACATAGCTTTATATAAAAATGTTTTCAGAAGGGAATAAATTTAGTAAAAGTTATCTAAGCCTTAAAAATGTGATAAGAAGAGATATGGGTTAGAAATTACTTCTGTTAAAATACTGATATTAATGTTTAAAAGTTTTATTTCCATCAAAATAAATCTCCCATACTAGGGTGTCTGAGGTAATAAAGGTATGACTTTCAATGATCAGTCTAATATTAATAGATTCATTAGATAATATACCTGATATTTTTTTCAAATATTGAGATATATGGAACTTCATTGTTAACCCCTTATTATAACCTTTTTTAGAGAGGGGATCCAATCCAATTATCTATACATATCCTCATGTGAATTTAACGATAATCGAACCGCCTAGAATTAAGAATATTATAGAAGAACGAATGACCTTGAGATGGCCAGTTAAAGGAATCAAAATATTTCTGATGTTTTATCATCAATATCATAAGGAAAACCCCTTTTAAAATGAAGTTGGTTCAAAATTAACAATTAGGAGCCTCCATATAATGATATACTGAATGGAATAATTTAAATTCTTGATAGATTTTATATTAATACTTCTATATTTGAAAACATTATAGAACACACTCTTAGGGAAGGTAATAATTTTCTTCTCAAAATATATCTACTCTAACAAAATGTATAATATATTCATTATAATTTTTTATAAAAAAAATTCTCCACATTTTCACCATGAAACTGTATGCTAGTTTATAATTAATTATAAAAATAACCAAGAAAATACTGCTAAAAATTTAATAAGACACACCCCTCAGTGAAATTAATTGATTAATATTTTATTATACTTCATAAATGTATGAAATCACTATTTTTACCAAAAATAGTGTAATAAAAAATAATTACAATGGAGTAAATCCTCTCTAACACTATGATTTCAATTTAACTCATTCTTCCTAGATTTAGTGAAATTTTTTCTTAAATAAATGAATGTCTTGTTCCATATTCACATTTGACCGAAAACCGACTTATAGTGGTGTAATATCCCCTTAATGTTTTCATTATTCATTCTTGGTACTTTTAAGAAGAGGATAACATCATTTCTATAATGTTCATATGGAGGTGTATCCAACACTATATCGACCTATACTATATAGTAATTATCAACATAAAATGATTTATAAATTTATTGATTAAGGTAATCATAATTAATAATAAATAAAATAATAAAAAAAATTTCTCACCACATAACTCTATAGAAATTGTTAATGTAGACATTAGACACACATATAATGAAAACCAAAAATATAAAATAATTGGTGAATTCATTAACCGAGTTAATAAAATACTATTTAATCCACACTTCATTAAATCCAAATAAATGATGCACTATTTTACATTTTGAAACGTTTTATTAAAATGAATCTTTATGATAAATGTAAAGTTCTGAAGTTTCTCCTTAGTAGATTCACTGACCCCAAACTAGTTTTACGTAGTTATAAATTTTCCTTGAATGGAGTAAACCAAAATAATTATATGATTCCACATTATTTTCCTTTAATCATGATTATTAAATCTATTTTTAGTAATGATCTTGAAAAATGTATTAAAAAAATAAATTGTTGAAAACAATTATATTTTGACCGCATTTGGATCCCTAGTAACCAAAAAAAATCAATTAATTTGAAACTATTAAAGTATTACATTCCCTAAATAATTTTTAACAATTATCTCATCATCATAGTGGATGATATTGAAATAATCATGAAAACACTTTCTGATTGGTTATCTAGTCCCGCAACACTCTCATTTTTCTAACAAAATATAACTACTAATTTTTTTGAATCCCCTAGAATATCAACATGAAATTTATTTTATAAAATTCTAGAGACTATATGAATGAAATTAGTACAATAAATTCGGTCATCACCTATATCAACATTGAAAATATTCTAATAATAAATCCCAATATAATTTCTTTTTTCAAGATAACCATCATCAATTCTATAAAAATGTATAATATATTTCATAGGTTTATTGATTTTTTATACTTATATATAACCAAAATTAAGTATATTTTTCAATCCACTAAATTAAATGATTTAATTTTTTATCCCACATTATGAAATTATTCCTTTTTATAAATAAATTATTCTAAATTATCAAAATTTTTAACATAATTATGAAATTCGAATTCATCATAGTTACACTAGTACCGTCTAAGGATATGATAAATTAGATGTTATTTATCATTTAAAATATTAATATTCAACAACCTAAAGAATTTTTTACTCCATGGTTAAATAATTTTCATTAATACATTCACATTAGCAATACAGTCATAAAGACCATACCAACAATAAATAGAATTACAAACATCCAAAAAATGACTTGTAATTAGTTTGATTTAGACTGGAATTATCTAATAAAAAGGCCATTGTATAATTATCATAACTAAGAGAAATGGAAACAAGAATAAAATTATGATCAAATATGATTTTTGGTAATTTATAAACAATAATATAATCCTATGATCTAAAGATATCACTATATAAAAAGGATCCATTTTGTTTTCTATGAAATATTCTATTAGATTGTTTATTATACTTTGTGTATTTTTACCTAGTTAGACTAACCGAAAAATTATCATTAATACAAAAAAATATAAAAAACAACCTAATAGAGAAAGATACATCATATGGTAAATGAAATTGTTTTAATTACATAACTATATTGAAATTACCAGACACGCTCAAATTTTTAATAGATCATTGTGTAAAGATATAAATATCAATAACAAAAATAATTCTTTCCATATATCTGTTTAATGAATATATCAAAGAGAAAAAAAGTTAACTTCCCATATGATTCAGATCAAATATAATCAGTAGTTAATGATTATTGACAACTAAAATACATCCAGTTAAAGATATACAATGAACCAAATATTTTATATAGATTCTACAAAAAAATTCATAGTTAAAAAATTAAATCTAAAACATTAAGGGTTGATCCTGTTAAATTTATTGAAATTATCCATTGGAAATTTCTGCCAAATTAAAAATTTCATATTCCTTGAGATAATCAAATTTATGTTTCTAATACTTTTTAGATATAAAGTCCTCAAAAATAGAAAATAGAATTAATATTCATTAATGGATGGATTTTATTTTATACATCCTTCATATATATATATATATATGAAATATTTATAGATATCAATTTATTAGAAACTTTCTTTATTCATTGTGATTTATAATTCTCAAGAGTATCCATGTGGGTTTTCACTGTGTTTTCTATTGGAACCATTGAGTACAATTAAACGTCCTCTTCTTCTGTAAAATGATTCTCTAATATTATATCCTGGAAATTTTTCTTCAATTTCAGTTCAGGTGTCACTATGATTTTATAATTGTTATAATTTGAATCATCATCCATTTATATTGATAAATCATCATCATGTCCCCATTAATCTTCATTATTTTCTTCAATTATAGATCATTAATCATAAAACATAAATTTTTTAACTTATTATCTTATGAAAAAACATCTTTAGTTTTCACGTTGGATGGGACAGATGTTGAGTTAATAGAAACTCATTTTCATGTCCTTAAGGTTTCATCATTATTCATTTTCTCATCATCATTTTAAAATTAAGTTATTATTTAGGTACATTCTACATATCCTCCTCCTCTACCATTTCACTGTATGATTTCCTTTAATTAATATATGAGTTTGTATCTAATATATGTTCCATATATTCATCATTTTTATTTTTGAAATCAATTTCTTCTTTTTTAATGATATTGTCAATAACCAGCTCATGAAATTCTACTTTATCCTATTTCTCTTCTTCAGTACAATCAATAAATTTTTCATTCACCATAGAGAGTTCTAATTTTTATACTATGTTTTTACATCCTTTCTATATAGATTCCAAAAATCTTTTAACATTATTTTTAATCAACCCGATTTAATCTTTGGGTTAGTATGATATTTCACTGTAATATTTTTATGAATAATAATATAATTTCTCAAATAATTCACTATAATTTTATAGAAATTGTAGAAATAAGGGTTGTATTGATATCCATTTTTAATTTCATTCCTCTCTCCCCTCATCATGAGTATTATATGGCAAAATAATCTAATATAAATATAAGAATCAAACCAAATTCTCATATAATACATAAACATACTACTTTGTGTGTTATCTTCTAACATAAGATGGACTTTAACAGATAAAGAAATATTATTCAAAATCTATGGATTCTAGAAGACATAATTCAAACTAAGAATTTATATCCTAATTTATGAATTAAAATGATTTTTTATAATGAGATTACAATTCATATCACATTAATAAATATAATACATGCCTTTTTAATTTAACATTTCATATAATCCACACTCTATAAGAATTTATTAATGATGTAAAAATGATATAAAAATCAGCGTCACCTAACAGCATGACTGTTGACGCCAAAAATGTGTCCCGAAAGAAAGGAACGAAAAAGGCATGCGCGCTGCTTCGCGAAGCTCCGCCGTGAAGCGCCCCTACCATGGAGGTGCCACGAAGCTCCAGAGGAGATAATCCTCCGCGAACCCCTTTGACGTTCGCGAGCCGCCGCAAAGCACCAGAGGCGGCGCGCGATCCCTGCTTCGCGGCGCCCCTTCCCAATAAATACTGGACTCCCCCTGAGTCCCGAGGACGGACAATCCGACCTTTCGGCTTCTCCTCTCCTGAATCGCGAAGCACGCTTTGCCCCGGGAATCAAGAGCTCCACGAGGTATTTCTACTTCGCGAGACGACTCTGCTTTGTCTCGTTTTGAGCCCCTCTTCCGGGAGGGATGCCCTTCGCGAAGCTCAAGGGCGTTCGCGGAGGAAGGGGATTCCCAAGGGAACCGGGGCAGCCGCGGAGCCCTTGTGCTTCGCGAAACACCCAACCCATACGAGTGATCCCTATGCCAAGGCAGGACCGCTCCACTTCGCGAAGCACACTTCTTCGCAGGACCCTGCTTCGCGAGGCACCCCTTCTTCGCGAGGCAGTGCTCCACGAACATTGTTCCACTTCGCGAAGCACATCCCACTCACACCTATGCCCCATGCTAAGGCCAAGGCACCCCACTTCGCAAAGCACACTCCTCTGCTTAGCGATTCCTCTTCCCGTGTGACCCTCCAAGTTTGCACGATGTGATTTCAAAGTCCCATGGAAAATACCACCCGTAGCGTTGCTTCGACTAATGCTTCTTCGCATAGGCACACTAACGGTTATTGCTTCTTCACATAGCCACGCTAACGTGGACCCCTCGATGGTTCGTCCCACAGCCCCCCTTTACCATGGCCTTACCGGCACCTTCCCTTCCCCAAGGACCAGAGGGTACCGGTTATGTAAGTCCTAGGGGTGTGGAGTGAACCCACCTCGTCCGAGCTGCAGGACGTTAAACTGCCAAGCACCACGTCCTCAACACATGACGTTAAACTGTGACCCAACCTCGTCTCCCTCACGAAGGGTCCCCCCAACTCGAACATTTTTTACACCACTCGTCTCCACGGGAATGGAACTCTTCCACACATGGAATGAGATCCTCCTTGTCGGAGTGGCGTATGTTCGCTGGGAAGGGCTGCCTCAGAGTGTAAGCCCCTAACCTTTCGTACGGATGATTGCACCCATGCATCTCTGTACTTCCCCACTACCAAGGTCAGTGGAGGGAGTGATAGGGAACGAGGCACCCCCATATGGGCCTCCATCCTGGAGTAAGTCCCAACACCATGGGCCGCCCAACGCGTAATCCCCTCTTCGCTTCTCACGGACGCACCCTTCGCGATGTGATCGTCAGGTCCTTGCAACCTCTTGTTTCTCACACCGAACATGACTCACGTGGGCTTAGAGTGAGCAACGACCCTGACCCCCACCCCTTTTGAACTACGAGGTCTTTGATCCATGTCAAGTCATGGTACGTAGGAAGCCTCTATGAGGTCCAAGCCCACCCGTCTTTCACGTCGGGTTTCACCCCGTCCAGCACGACGTTAAACTGCACTCTGGTCCAGTGGTAAGCCATTGCAACCCACCCGTCATTTCACGTCAGGTCTCACCCACGTCCAGCATGACGTTAAACTGCATTCTGGTCTAGCGGTAAGCCGTTGTGACCCACCCTTAGCGAACTACGAGGACTTTGATCCATGTCAAGGCATGGTACATAGGAAACCTCCACGAGGTTCAAGCCCACCCGTCGTTTCTTCACGTCGGGTCCCATCTTCGTCCGGCATGACGGTAAACTACATTCCCTTTTGAACTACGAGGTCTTTGATCCATGTCAAGGCATGGTACGTAGGAAGCCTCTACGAGGTTCAAGCCCGCCACTAGTGGACTCACGAGTCTACTTTCACGTCGGGTCACACCCGCATCCCGCATGACGTTAAACTGCACACTCACGTCCAGCACGACGTTAACCTGCATTCCGGTCCAATGGTAAGTCGTTGTGACCATACCGAACTACGCGGACTTTGATTCCCTGCCACGGGGATACGTAGGAAGCCTCGTCAAGGCTCAATCCCAACTTCACTGTCGCCCCCTGCGATGGTCCCATTTCACTCTCCTTTCACTCCATTCATGAACCCACCACCTGTTCTGATTCTATCCCGGACCGTCTTATCCTGGTGAGACCAGGTCGGTACGCTCTTTTTCACAGTCGCCCATAGGCTGGCCCCGGTATCGATATCCCTTCAATGAGGATCCCTCAATCCGATCTATCCTAGCTAATGCTCTGGTTGGGTTGATCCGTCTCCACAAGACGTTAAACTCGCGGCATACCCTGTGTTGAACATGGGAAGCTGAGGAAAACCTCATAAATGTGTCTATGACATGTAATTCCCCGCGCTCGATGTGGGATGCCTCGGGCTTCCACGCCCTCGAGAAGCCTTTTGGTCAAGGATAACAGACAGACATACCAGGTACCCCAGCATCCAGACACGCTACTGATGCCTCAATGTGACTACTCCCCTGACCGAAGGTTGCTTCCCTGACTGGACCCTTTGTAATGTCCCGACAGAAGCAGTGTAATTAACCGGCATCCATGGAAACATGGCACTGGGAAGAGTTTCACGAACTACGTATTAAATCTATAAGGGAGACCCGGACTAGGTGATGAGTTCTGAGGAGGAATCCACAGGAGGAAGAACCAACATCCCATCATCCCGTTTTGATCAAGGAGCAGACGTCCCTGAATAAGGAGCGAATGCTGCCCGCCTTTGGAAAGCGGGAATACGGGGCAACAGGCAGCGCGTCCTCCACAGACGGATGCGCGCGCCCCGACGAAAGCGTCGGAAACAGAAATGGTGAACCCGTAGTGAAATTATTCTCCTCAGCATGGAGATTAGTAGCGTTCAAGAAACTAGTAGATTGACGTGTCACCGGATCCAGATATCCGGTGCCTTGTCCCGCCAAGCAAATAGCGGGCCTGTCGTGAAACTCACCGGAAGTCGGGGTAGCAGAACGTGGGACACTCCGCTCTGCAGCGTGTTGGCGTGGATCCTTCTCACAGACATGGAGGATGGAAGAACGCTGGGGCACTGGCTGTCAATCCTTTTCCTCTCAGTACTGATGAGTTGATCCCTTCGTTTCCCAGGAACCAGGTTGCTATTGCGGAGATGCGGTCACCATCCGCTCCTCGCCCACACAGGGGCAGGGGCAACACCACGATGGCCACCCCACATGGTGCCACTACCGCCACGACGGCTGCCACGTCACGGAATACGGGACGGCCACGTCCCCTTTCCCCATCAGAGGTCATCCAACGAAGGGTGATCAACAGCCTCGTGCGCAGGTATGAGGAAGAAGGGGTCATCCCAACCCGGGATATGGCCCGCCTGGACCTGGAGGCCTCCAGGCCCCGCCGTCAACGCCGCCCTAACAGGCCGCGCAGGGAGCCCCTGCTCCCCACCCCGACATTCAACCGTTTCGGGAGCCTATCCCCGGAACGCCTTGACGACTCCTCGCCTTACACTGAAGAGGCAGGCGCTATCAGGCTCAGTCCGCTTAGGGCCCCGACCCGGGGCCCCCAGGCGGGAGCTCCCGTCCGGCCGCGTCGGCGCCGCCGTCCGGCCCCGCAGGAAGAACAGGCGGACTACGTCCCTGCACCACCTGCACCGGCCCGCCTGACCCGATGTCAGCGCCGGGCCCAGGCTGAGGACGCTCGCTCAGGCACGTCCACGTCGACAGCTATAGTGGCCCGAGCCACCGCCGACGTGCATAATGAAGCCCCCGCGTACATTGAGCAGGGGCACCCCTTCGCCCAACCGAGATTGAGACCCCAACCGCCCCATGGGCAGGCTGGGTTGACTCTCCGGGTTGCAGGCCCAAGTGGTGATCACCGCGAGCTAACCCGCGGTGATGCCACCCCGTACGGAGGTCCTCCCCGTACCACTACTCCACAGAGCGTGGGCCTTCCCCGCTCCGAGGTTCGTCATGGAGGCAGGCCTTGTGCTTCCCCTATCCTACAGGAAGACCTGCCCCGCGGCAGTGACGCTCAGCGCGGAAACATTTCCCGCGCCCGCTGTACAGGGTATGGAGTCCATCCTTATGAAGGCACCGTCCGTCCGGTCCTTCTCCAACGTAGGGGGCCTCCCTACGTCCTCTCTGCAACCGGCGAAGGTCCTCCTCGTCCCAGCAACTCGAGGAGTGAAGTTCGGCCTCGCTCCACTCGCATCGACCATGGGGGTCTTCCCCATGATCCTTCTAGTTCCAACAGAGGACCCGACCACATGGGTACTGTTCATGGAGGTCCTCCCCATGTACCCTTCAACATTTTCCCTGGTGCCCCTCGCACCCCGGCTGTCTCGAGTGGGGGCCCTCTCTGCCACGGTGCCAGCGCCGCCCCGAGGCTGCCTGATAGGGGTCAACCTTGTCCCGAAGAGCCACCTAGGGGCAGAAGAGCGGGTCGTCACCACCACAAGAAGAATCCTGGGAAGGCCCAGGTGGAGATCAAACCTGCCCACTTCTCCGATTCGGAAGTGGAATGCGATTCAGCGATGGAACCTTATCCCCGCTCCTCTGTATCAAGGACTGGGGCAGGAACCAGACGCGTCAGCCTCATTCTCCCAGAATTTGAGGTCCACCGGATTCCCTTCTCTCTCTGCAGGTACATCCAGGAGGAAGAAATCCTAGGAATTCCGCAGGTCTCGATCGCGTAGTCACCGCCATCGTCACCCGAAGCACCCTCTACCTCTACTCGAGATCACGGGGAGCTGTTTTGGGGGTCAACGGTGGTAGAGAAACGACATGACCGGGCACCGGTAATGATGATTCCCTTGACTGAAGCAGTGGTTGTTAGCCCATCCTATCGTGACATCGTGGCCAGGTCACCTCACTCTTCGGAGGATGGCCCGGAATTCGGCGGCCAGTCATCTCGTTTGCCGTATTCTCCACCGCCGAGCATATTATCCCAAAGGTCCGCCTCGGTACCGCTTCCGGTTCCTCATCCTCCCCCGGTTTACGAGTGGGGTAACACAGGGCCAGACCCTGAGTCCGAGCCTAGGAGCTTCTGGAGTATCCTTGCAGCAGATTACATCCCGGAGAAGTTCTGGCCGACGGCGGCGCTGAATTTCCGCGTACCCGAGTCTCTTACCCCTGAAGAAGTGGGATGCTTTTGTCGAACCCTCTGGGCGACACACTTTGGCCTCCATTGCGAACGGGTGGTATACCCCAGAAGTCGTGAGCACTTCGAAGAAATTGGCGAACAGTGCCGCCTGATCGATGCGGCCGCGCTCCTTGTGGCCCAGCACCCCAAGTCGCCAGGCCACCAGAGTGCCCTCCAACGAAAATGCGTTCAGAGTTTCAAAGAACTCCGCAAGATCGTCAGGGAAGCCACCCCCCGTGTGCAAGTCCGTGGTTGGGGAAACTATGCTGCCCTTCTGTTCGATCCTATTCGACGACAACCCGATTCGCTATGCGACATCGAGGACATGCCCTCGAGAGGAATCGCGGTCCACATGGCCGACATTGTGGACAGGGAAGATGAACCGGAACTCCTTGATGGAGACTTCCCCCCAGAGGGCGCACCGCCGCTGCTCGACCCATCAGGGAGAGTTACCCGTCAGCAGAGGAACCTGCTAGGCCTCCCCGTACACACAGAGTCGCTGGTACTCAGTCGAAACGCCGGCAAGGGTAAGGAGCACGTCGGGACAGTCAAGCACTCTGACTCGTCCGCCTCTGTGCAGAAAACGGACGAAGATCCTGAGAAGGCCGCGTTACGCCAGCAGCTTGCTGAGCAGAAGAGGCTGGTTGACGAACTCTTGGCTAAACGCGCCGCAGAGCGACGACCCGACTATGGTAATCCCAGGCCGGGGCAGCAGGGGCAGGAACAATTTCCCCCCGGTGAGATGCCTCCGGGTAACCCTGATCATGCTACTGCCGTAGGCAGGGCGGAAGCCGGAACATACGGAAAGAGGGCGCGATACGTCTCGCCAACCCCCCCCCCCCCCCCCCCCCCCCCGAGCGACGGGGCAATCTGAAGAATCCAACCCGGGTTCCCCTAGTCGCCCCGCAGGTCGTCCAGCCGGTTGACCAACGAGCAGCCGAAGCCGTCTACCGTGTTGAAGAACCTGGAAATGCACTTGTGGTTAGGGATCCCCGTCAAGACAGAGACCCCCACCCGGAGGACCTTATTGCGGCACTCACAGCCCGCCTCGAGGCGTTGGAAACGCGGCAGGTTGCGGTCCCACCGGATGGCAAGCCTTATCCCGCGTGGGTGGATGATATGCCCGCGCCTCCGGGTTTTGGGAACCCCACTTTCTCGCCTTTTAACGGGACAGGGGACCCGCCCCAGCACTTGGCTCATTTCTCTTCCAGGTGTAGCCCCATGCTGGGGACCCCGGCTCAGCAAGAAGCTGCCAAGCTCCGATGCTTCGTACAAACATTGGAAGGTCCGACATTCGTCTGGTACAGCTAGCTCCCTATCGGATCGGTGACCGGTTGGGAGGATCTTCTCCAGCAGTTCTTATACCAGTTCAGCTCCACCACGCGGAAGACCAGCATTGCGGACCTCTTCAAGTGCAAACAGAGGCCTGATGAGCGGGTTGCAGACTTCATCGCCCGGTAGAAAGGACTTATGTATTCCCTCGATATGCCACTGACTCAGGAGAAATTACTGACGATGTGTGTGGGGAACGTCAAGACAGAGCTGGTACCCTCCTTGATTACCCAGAACTACCCTGGAGGGTTCATAGATTTCTCGGATAAGGCCCAGCGCCTCGAGGAGGCCCTGCAACAGGACAGTCAGGCACGTTTGCTGCCCCCTATGATCCCAGCCAGGAGGGCCGCCAGGGCTGAACCCACCGCGGTGGATCAAATAGAAGCCCCGAGGCTGCTAGAATTGCTGCCAGCGGCACCACCCCCGCAACCCCACAGAGGTCCTCCACCTCATGCACAGGCTCCTGCCCAGCAGCGACCGCCCCAGAACCGACACGTTCCCCCGCACAATGCGCCACCGCCACCTAGGCGTGATAACCAGGCGCCGCCTCCTCGGCAGGCCCCTCCGGCCCCTCATCAGGA
This sequence comes from Viscum album, assembly GCA_963277665.1. NCBI lineage: Eukaryota > Viridiplantae > Streptophyta > Magnoliopsida > Santalales > Viscaceae > Viscum > Viscum album. The sequence goes on along the minus strand of OY728122.1, from coordinate 1,034,972,506 downwards.
CCAGTCCCCCAGGGCCCCCTATCCGGAAAGAAGGTACCAGACCTATTCATTCAACGAAAATCAGGTCCCTGGCTACTTCCGAAGTGCTCTAGAGCAAGGGATTGTGCGTCTGCCTGAGTGCAAAAGGCCGGAAGAGGCGCATCTCACCGAACACCCCAACTACTGCCCTTATCATCGGATCCTGGGGAACACCCTCAAGCGATGATATGTGTTTAAAGACTGGCATCAGGACCAGGTCAACAACAACATAGTCAAGTTGGGCACAGCGCCAGCGCAAGTGGCAGGCGTCTTTGCAGGATCAGAAATCGGCAGCGACAGCGAAGGTGAGTGGCAGCAGGTCCCTAGCTGCGGATCTCAGAAATATGACGACTGGATGGCTCGAAAAACTGTTGTTCATGCCCAGGGTATCATCCGGGCATGCCTGAAGCAGTCAGAACCTTCAGAAGAAGTAGCCGGCGCCTCCACATCGTCTTCACAGTCGACCTCTACCCAAAAGGGCAAGAAGCGACGACCTAAGAAGAAGCAACGTGCACCGCCAGTGTCGTCGTCGTCCCGCACTCTCGGTGACTTTATGCCCCACGAAATGGGGATTCCTCCCAGGATCCGCCCAGCGGTGGATGACTCTTTGAGCGACAGTCAAGGGTACGCTTCGGTTAACACTATGGAGCTGGTAAAGCCCTATATGACCCCCGATGAGGGGGAACCCCAGGCAGACCTCCCCAACGTTTCCAGTCGACGTCAACGTCAGCGGAATCACAATCGCACCGGTCATCGAGGCACGTCAGTAGGCACTTGTGGCCATGCCGTGCATGCTACTAAGACCAGGTAGCAGGCTCAGCGCAGATCTCAGAACGCGCAAACCCGTCCAACACCCTCGACTCTACCTCCACCGTTGTTCGTGCTACTGGATCGGGGGGAGCCGCCTCGTTCGTATCACAGTCAGTCTTGCCCGGCTACAGGCTGGCCTCCGCTGTCCGATTCTAGTCCGGAAATTACTCTCCAGGCTTCTACTAGCAGACAGCAGGATGTACCCAGTGCTAGCCGACCGCCAGTTCAACCGGCAGGACCCGCTGTGCATCCAAATGCTGAACGACCTCCTGTAAGCAGAGGTTCGCGTTTGGCACGAAAGTACGATGTTATGAAGCACCTGGCCGGCATTCCGGTGAGGCTTTCCATCCTTGAGGCCCTGCGCCTGTCATCTGAAATGCGCGAGGCACTTGCCGAGGCCCTAAGGAGCCCCCTCCAGTTCGAGACGGAAGTAGCAGCTATGGAAGCCTTCCATACCGAGACGATTGAAAATGCCGAATGTCAGGCGGTTATCTCGTTCTCCGGTGAAGATGAGGACCCTCCCATACAGGGGAACATTCTACCACTGTATATCACTGGCCACTTCAACGATGTGGAAGTCCGCCGCTGCCTCGTTGACACGGGTTCTGGAATCAACCTAATTCTGACCCGGACGCTGCGAAAGATGGGTCTGTCCGAAGGTGATTTGAATCCCTCTGACCTCAGGATCCAGGGGTACGACAGGACAGAGCAAACCCCAGTCGGCAAGATCCGCCTGAAGACTCAGTTCGGTGGCTTAATTTCCAGCACCATGTTCATGGTTGTTTCTCAGGACACCGCCTACAATGCATTGATGGGTAGGCCATGGCTCCATCTGCATACAGCGGTCCCCTCATCGTATCACCAGTGCCTCAAGTACTCGCTCAACGGTCAAGTAGGCATGCTCCAAGGAGACACGTCCCCTTTCGCTTCTTGTGAGGCCCACTATCTGGATGCGGGTTATTACAAAAGTAAGGACAAGCAAATCCTGGTAAGCGAGGATGAGCCCGCCCCGATCACAAGTGATCCCTGGGCAAGCATGGACGACGCCAACATCCTCCCGATCCACCGGTTGGAGGCCACGACCCCCGACATGGGGCAATGTTTTGTTGTTTCGGGTACGCAAGGAAGGCATGTTCCCGTGTCCAAGCGACGGTGGAAAATCACCTCGTACTCCTACATCAACCAGGCTCGGGTAATCCCGGAACCTCCTACCCCTGTACGGTACCGGGACGTCACGCTCGTGACAACGGCGGTGCGCCATACGTGTCTCTTCCGCCAGGCTGGAATTAACCGACTCAGGCTGACCCGTCACCACTGCTTTGATATCATCAAATGTGGCCCCTTAGGCCGAAGGCCAGATGGGATAGGATCAAATGCATTCATTGCTATGGTCTCAACGAAAAGTGAGTCTCCTGATGTGATGACCGCTGCTGCCCGAGTCAGCACCAGCTGCCCCGTGAATCTTGATAGCCCAGAAGTATCTTCCGTCACGGGAAGTCCCCCCACGGCTGGGGAGGAAGACTTGGAGGATGCTCCCCCAGCCTTCGAAGAAGGCGTCTCTACCACGGTTGATGAACTGGTACAGGTGAACCTTGGTAGCGAGGCAGATCCGAGACCCACATTGATCAGTGCGGCCATGTCCCTCGAGGAGCGGCGGCAGTATGTGGACTTCCTCAAATAGCACCGTGATGTGTTTACCTGGAGTTACGACGAGATTCCAGGGCTGGATCCCCAAGTGGTCGTCCACCGTCTGGGCCTCCCGGCAAAACATCGTGGGTTTAAGCAGCCTCCCAGGAAAATGCACCCTTCTCATGGTGCTATGGTTGAAGCCGAAGTTGACAAGCTTATCAAAGCCAACTTCATTAAGGAGGTCCAGTACCCCAAATGGCTCTCCAACATTGTGTCGGTCAGGAAGAAGAATGGGAAGATCAGAGTCTGCATCGACTTCCGTGATCTCAATCGCCACTGCCCAAAGGATGACTTCCCACTCCCAGTGACGGAGCTGTTGATTGACGCCACGACCGGGTTCCAAGCCCTCTCTTTCATGGATGGGTATTCCGGGTATAACCAGATCCGGATGGCCCCCGAAGACGAGGAGTCCACTGCTTTCAGGGCTCCCCAGGGTACCTTTTTCTACCAGGTAATGCCATTCGGTTTGAAAAATGCAGGTGCCACTTATCAGAGGTCCATGCATCGCATATTCAAACCGATTCTCGGGACATTGGTGGAATGCTACGTGGATGACCTTGTAGTCAAATCATGCCAGCGCTAGGACCATCTCAAAGACCTTGAGAAAGTGTTCGGTTTCCTCCGTTCCCGTCACCTGATGATGAACCCACTGAAGTGTGCCTTCGGAGTCACCTCCGGGAAGTTTCTGGGCTTTGTTGTCAGATACCGAGGTATCGAGATCGACCCGGAGAAGATCAAGTCCATCAGCCAAATACCTCCCCCGAGCAACATTCGAGAGCTCCGAGGCCTTCAAGGCCACTTGGCCTATATATGCCAATTCATTGCGAATCTGGCCGGCAAGTGTAAGCCCTTTTCCCGACTCATGAAGAAAAGGCGCTGCCTACGAATGGGATGAGGAGTGTCGGATCGCCTTCGAGGAAATCAAGCAGTATCTGCTCCAACATCCAGTCTTGATGCCACCCGTCTCCGGAAAGCCGCTGGTCCTTTACGTGACCGCCCTGGAGAGATCCCTCGGCGCGCTGCTCGCCCAGAAGAATAACGAGGGCACTGAGAACAGTCTCTACTATCTTAGCCGCATGCTTCTCGATACGGATGTCAGATACTCCCCTATCGAAAAGAGCTGCCTTGCGCTCATCTTCGCTGTGCAGAAGTTGCGGCACTACCTGCAACACCACGAGGTAAAATTGATCACTCGGGTAGATCCACTAGAGTACATCCTAAACCGCCCCATGCTGACTGGACGACTAGCACGGTGGGCGTTGATTCTCCAGCAGTTTGATATCAGGTTTATACCTCAGAATGCCATTAAGGGACAGGCATTGGCAGACTTTTTAGCTGCCCATCCAACCTCCGTGGATCAACCCCTAGACCTGGATTTCCCCGACGAGACGATCCTCTCATTCGATCATGTTGTCCCGTGTTGGCAAATGCACTTCAACGGCGCCTCCCGGAGCCCCACCGGTAGAAGGCTCAACGACCCTAAGCTAAATAGAGTGGGTCTGGGTATTGTTTTCATTACCCCGGCTCAAGCCGTCCTGCCGTACTCATTCCTGTTGTCAGAAGGTTTTACAAACAACGAGGCAGAGTACCAGGCTCTCATCACCGGCCTCGAGTTGGCCCTTGAGATCCATGTTCCCCATCTACATGTGAAGGGAGATTTCGAGCTGGTAATCAGACATGTTAATGGAGACTACGTTGTCAGGAAGCCAGAACTTACACCGTTGCTGGAGTACACCCTCCTCCTAATGGCCCAGTTCTCTTCTCGGCCAAAGGTTACCCATGTCCCACGATCGCAGAACGACCAAGCGGACGCCCTGGCTGGCTTAGTCGCGTCACTCGCAGAACCCGAGCAAGATGATTTGGTCAAACACGTGGCCCACCGGAGAGTCATTTCCCCCGTCACCCACGAGGACCGTGATAGCCTGCGGGTAAGTCATCTCACCGCCGGACCCTCCATATTGGGAGTCCCGGGTTCGTCAGACGCAGTGGTTGAAACCACCCCCGACTGGAGAGCACCTTTTGTCGAGTATCTCCAAAATGGTCATCTCCCGGACGACCGGGCCGAACGCGAGTGAATCCGACGCCGCGCACTTCAATTTACCCTCCAGAGCGGCCCCAGTCTTGATCAGATTCTCTATAAACGGAGTTTCGATGGTGTCCTCCTCCATTGCATCCAAGGAGTAGAGATACCTCAAGTTATGCAAGAGGTTCACGCCGGTTCCTATGGCGCCCATCAAGCTGGGCCGAAGCTGTCCCATAAAATCCGGAGGTTAGGGTACTTCTGGCCCTCCATGATCCACGATTGCATTGGGTATGCCAAGAGATTCCACGCGTGCCAAGTACACGCCAACTTGTTGCATCGGCCGCCAGAACCCCTCCACCCCACCAAGTACTCTTGGCCATTTGTGGTATGGGGACTTGATGTAGTGGGACCGTATCCGCCGGCAACAGCCCGCCAGTGTAGGTTCATCCTCACTGCTACAGATTTCTTCTCCAAGTGGGCAGAAGCAGTTCCGCTCAAAGAGGTCAAGGCCCATTCCATCGTTGACTTTGTGAGCTCCAACATTATCCACCGGTTTGGAGTCCCTCATGTCGTCCTCACCGATAACAGCACCAACTTCCGAGCAGCTGAATTGAAGAAATTGTACGCTAAGTACGACATCCGGTCGAACCATACCTCCCGCTACCACGCGCAGGCGAATGGAAAGATCGAGGCGTTCAACAAGACCCTCTCTAACATTCTGCAGAAGATGGTTGGTCAGAACAAGAAGATTTGGCCGGACAAGCTCCCCAACGCCCACTGGGCTTACCGGACGACGACTCGCAACTCTACCCAGGTGACCCCATATTCCCTGGTGTATGGAGCTGAGGCTGTCCTATCCATTGAGATCCAGCTGCCGTCGCTACGCACTGCAGTTTATGATCACCAGACATCAGATGAGGTAGCTGAGATCCGTCTAGCTGAATTAGAGGCACTGGACGAGAACCGGCTTCGTGCCCTGCACAATCTGGAAAGGCATCAGGACAAGATAGCGAGAGCCTTTGACAAGAAGGTTCGTCTCCGCTCTTTTCTACAGGGTGACTGGTATTGGCCCTTCGAGCTCCAATGATTCCTGGTAGGAAACCGCCCAAGTTAGAACCCAAATGGGAAGGGCCTTATATCATCCACAAGGTTTACCCCAACGGAGCATACTCCTTGGTGACCACAGATGGAGAGCGTATAACCCCTCCCACCAATTCCAAATTCCTCAAGCGATACTTTGCCTAGGGTAAAAGTGATCCTGCACGACCCTAAACTGCGAGAGGGTCCTGCACGACCGTAAACTGTGACTTGGTCCCGCATGACCTTAAACTGCATCTCCGTCCTCACTGCAAGACGTTAAACTGCAATCCGGTCAGGCCTTCCTGACCGAGGCTCAGCCTCAGGCCCCTCGGCCTCCTTGGGCCCCTGGCCCCATCTCCACCGCGGTTTGGCCCCCAGGCCCCCTTATTGTTTTTTTCCCAACTTAACGTCTTGTGGGATTGCACGGTATGGTGTAGGACCACGTCCTCATTCACGCCGGGTTACTTGTTGAACCGTACATATCCCCAAACGAGGTGTTTCTCATCGTCCCGCAGGACGTTAAACTGCTTCTCAAGAACTACGTGTGGCTTGATTCCCATCTTCATGGGATACGTAGGAACGCTCAGACGCCTCGTCTTGAGCCCAGCCCCAAGCTTTTCTCTTCCGCTATTCCCCCTAGGAATTGTCTCCTTGGAGGATCTTTGTGTAGCAGGGAGTAGGCTTTCTTGGCCCCGCTTATGCAACCTCGCTCGCGCAATGATTGTAAAGGTCGCACCATGCGACCACTCCCGTTCTTCTATCCTTCCACATCCTCACCGCATGACGCTAAACTGCATGGCCTTCAAGAACTACATGTGGCTTGATTCTCATCCTTATGAGATACGTAGGAACGCCCGGACATTTCGTCCGTTGGCCCAGCCCAAAATCCAAAATCGTCCCCTCGGGTCAAGACATGGCAGGGTGCACACTTTTGCCCCGACCAACGTCGAGCAAGCCTCGACCCGGCTGCACATTCCCCCCTGGAGGTGTCTGCCCCTTTCGTGGATGGATACAACTACGCTTCACCCACTCCTTGACTGGGATTCTGTCACCTTTCACACCCGGAGGGACCCCCAATAACGGCATGGATACAATGCCCAAGGGCTCTCCTACCGATACGGGCCAACTCCCCCGAGGATTTTCAAGCAACAAATCGATACAAGTCCCGCGTTGCAAATTTGGTCAGCGGTCGACGCTCATTTGTTGCCCCCATACGGGTCACCATAGGAACGTTGTGTTCCGAACATGGTCAACAGTGTCCTGGATCTTTGGGTCCACCCCGAGATGCCCCAGGCATCAAGAACAGTGATTCCCTCTGCCCCATCCCGAGGTGACAAACTTCCCCAAGGTGGTGCTAGCGATCCGGGCCACAGCCCAGGATTCCTCACCTAGAGTGTACGGTGTGGTGTAGGACTACGTCCTCATTCACGTCGGGATCATGTACCATGCCATACGACTCCCCTTACGAGGCCCAGCCTCAGGCCCCTTGGCCTTTTCGGGTCCCCGACCCTCGTCCTCATGTAAGACGTTAAACTGCAAACCAGTCAGGCCTTTCTGAATGATAACATCCCCTTCTCTCCGGGCCACGGCCCAGGATTCCTCATAAGGATGTACGGTGTGATGTAGGACTACGTCCTCATTCACGTCGGGATCATGTACCATGTCGTACGACTCCCCTTGCAAGGCCCAGCCTCAGGCCCCTTGGCCTCCTTGGGCCCCTGGCCCCTCGTCCTCATGTAAGACGTTAAACTACAAACCAGTCAGGCCTTCCTGACTGATGCCTGACCTTAGGCCCCTTGGAATTTCCGGGCCACGGCCCAGGTCCCCTCTTACCCAGGGTGTATGGTGTGGTGTAGGACTACGTCCTCATTCACTTCGACTTCTTCGCCATACCGCACACCTCCCTTGTTTCAGAGTATATTACTCCCCTCCTCATCCAGTATGACGTTAAACTGCATTTCAAGAACTACATGTGGCTTGATTCCCATCCTAATGGGATACGTAGGACCACCTGAATGTCCAAGATTCGGGTCCAGCCCCATCTCTCGGGAATCCCCATCCCATCTTGGCCCCTTGGCCTATACTGCCTCCATGAGAGGATCATATGGTGTGGTGTGGGATTATGTCCTCATTCACGATGGTCTCGTAATGACCACGCCATGTTTCTGCACCCCTACTGAGCTGTTTCGTCGATCCCTCTTTTTCGGCGGTTAACCAATGTGCTTAAGAGTACTCTGGTTTATTACCTGGAATGCCAAGCTTTACTCGGACACGTCCGCACCCACTTTCCAGGCTTTGTGTATCCCCGCATCATGGCTTTCATCATCTTTCACACCCAGAGGGACCCCCAAGAACGGCCTGGATACTACGCCCAAGGGCTCTCCTACCGATACCGGCCAATGCCCCCCAGGGTTTCGGACAACAACTCGATAAAATCCCGCGTTACGAATATGGTCAGCGGTCGATGCTCGTTTGTTGTTCCCACCTCAGGCTAACGCGATATGGACGCTGTGTTTCCACCATGGTTAACAGTTTTCCTCTATCGCCACACCAACCCATTAAGCCCAAATGCCGGGTACACAATTCACACCCTTTATCACATCATCATGTCCAAGTAGAGTCTCGGAACTCTTGGTACATTTCCCCCGTGCACGTCTGTGCGTGGGAGGAACAAGCTACATCAAAAGTGTCCTTCGGAACTCTCTGCTGACTCCCCATTGGTGGATTCCCCAAGTGTTGCGATGAGGATCCCCCCCTTGTTTCCCACACCGAGTTTATCTCACGTGGTCTTAGGGATTGGGTTGACATCTGTGCTTACTCAGGAGTTGTCACCATCCACGGTCCGAGCTCTATGACCGTAAACTAAGATTCTCATCTGGAACTACATTCAGCGTGATTCCTATCTTGATAGGATACGTAGGGATTCTCGGACCCCTTGTCTCCGGACCCAGCTTGAGTTCAGAAAATTTACCTCTCTAATCCTGCCTTCAGGACCCCGATCACATGGCTGCGTGGCACAGTGAGGGACTACGTCCTCACTCACGTTGGGATTGTAATAGCTACACCACGCGCGCCCCCATTCTGAGGTTCAGTCCTCCTATTCCCTGTCCCGCATGACGTTAAAAGGAACCCTTTAGAACTACGTGTGGCTTGATTCCCATCCTAATGGGATACGTAGGACCAACTGAATGTTTAAGATTCGGGTCCAGCCCCACCTCCTGGTGATCTCCTGATCTCCCAGTCACCTAGGCCACTTGGTTTATCCCTCTCCAGCAGGGGGATGTGTAGGTATGATACAAGGTTTTGGGCACCGTGCCCCCTTCCCCCGGGGACCTGCCATCTCTCGGTCACCCTCAAAGTTGAGTCCCTTGACTCCTTACAGTGGTTCACCCATGTATTAAGAGTACTCTAGTCTAGGACCAGGAGTGTCAGATTCAACTTGATCAAGTTCCTTCCACTTGTCAAGCTTCGTGTTCCCCTCTATTCGGACTTCCATCATCTTTCACACCTGGATGGACCCCCAAGAACGGCCTGGATACTACGCCCAAGGGCTCTCATACAGATACGGGCCAACGCCCCCGAGGGTTTTTGACAACAAATCGATAATATCCCGCGTTGCGAATATGGTCAGCGGTCGATGCTCGTTTTTTAGTCCTCATTTCAGGCTAACGCGACAGGATGCTGTGTTGCGAACATGGTCAGCAGTAATCCTCTGTCGTCACGCCAGCCCCTTCAGTCCTTGAATGTTGGTTGCATGATTCACATCATTTTCCACCCCATCATGTCCAGGTGGAATCTCGACACTTTTGGCACTATCCCTTAGTGTACCTTTGGATGCAAGGGGGAAAAAGCTGCAATCTGGCGCCCTTTGGGGCTCCCATGGTCCGATCTCTTAGACCATAAACTAAGATCCATTCGGGACTACGTTCAACTTGATTCCCATCCTCATGGGACACGTAGGACCGCCCAGATGCCCTGTCTCCAGGTAAAACCCATTCAGGAAGCCAGTCTCTCTCCCTGTTTCACCTCTGTGTAGGCCCCTCGGCCTATGGTTTCCCTCTCCGGATGGCGTACAATTTGATGTGGGATCATGTCTCTGTCAATTGTGTTTTATAAAACTATGCACATTTCCCACCTAGCATCGTCTCTGCTACGTCCACGCTGCATGACGATAAAATGCATGCTTGGTCCTATCATACGACCCTAAACTGTGACATTATCGTCCTGGCCGCACGACGAAAAACGGCACCACATTGTGGTGTCCTCGTTGTAGAGGACATCACGTTGGGTATTGGTCACGTGCCATGCCATTTTTCAACGCCCATTACGGCTTGATTCTTGTGGCGAGATCATGACCTCCTGTTCTAGGCCGGCCGCTTCACAAAAAAAAACCCATTCACCTTAAAGAACAAACAAGATACATCAAATTCCGCTTCTTCTAGTGCAAGGGCCACGCCCGCACTCCCCCTTTCCCCTGGTACTAGTATCCTACCATGTCGCTTTCAGAACTACGTATGGCTTGATTATCATCCTTATGAGATACGTAGGAGCGCCCGGGTACTTCCCCGTGGGCCCAGCCTAACCCTTGTGTTCGTTCCCTCGACTCGAGCATTTCCCCAGAGAACGCATGGTAAGTAGGACTATGCCCTCATTCACGTCTGGTTTTGATGTCATGCGTCCCCTGATCCCTTTACCCATCCATGGTCCTAATTCTATGACCCTAAACTAAGATCTCCCCAAGGGAAAGGAATTTTCTCCCTCTCTCTAATACGTTTCGTTGACGTATTCAGATGTGTTTTCACAAAAAGCCCGAAGCATGGGATTTTCACAGGGACATTCCCCTCATCTCATGACCAAGCTTCATGAGCTCGCTATTTGGATTCTCATCCTCTTCCACATCCAAAAGGACCCTCGGATGATGTGGATACTATGATTAAGGGCTCTCCATGAATGCTGGACCTAAGGGCCCTTCAATTGTTTTGGGCCAACGTCCCTACGGATATCTGACAACATTTGTGACATGGTCCCGTGTTTCGAACATGGTCAATGGTCGACCCTCATTTGTTTGTCCCCATTTTAGGATAACGCGACAGGATGCTGTGTTGTGAACATGGTCAGTAGTAATCCTCCATCATCATGCCGCCATCATCATGATCTGAATCTCGAGCGTCATGATTCACACATTTCCACTCCCTCCTGTTCAAGTGGAACTCCATCATACTCGGCTCTTTCTCTTCGCGCATCTAGGTGCACTAAATGATCGTGTTAGTGTCATTCGTCCGGTAGTCACCGAGTGTCCCTTTTCCATAACATGCCACCTTTGTGTCGGGAAATTCCCACCACTACTGCTTGTTTCCCACACCGAGAACGACTCACGTGGGCTTAGTAGTTTTGGCGGGATGTGTACCAACATGGTTAGGCTGCTCCCTGTCCAGTATGACGTTAAACTGCACTTCCAGAACTACGTGTGGATTGATTCCCATCATCACGTGGGGTACGTAGAGACACCCAGGCATCTCGCCTAGGGTTCAGCCCATGGAATCACGAAATCTTGTTCCTCCCCATTTCCAGCCCTCGCCAGAGAGGCCCTATCTGGAAGAAAGAATGATCTGTGATCAGGCCGATGCACCCATATGGCGTACTCCCACCACGGTGGTGCAACTACCGAAGTGTTGGATTCTGTTTGAACAAACCACCACTCCATGTTCCATGCTTTTCGTGCCCCTTATTCGGACCCTCGTCCTTTTTCATGTCTGAAGGAACCCTCTAACGGTCTGGTCTCATGCCGCATCGGCTCACCTACCGTCCTGGGCCAACGTTCCGGAAGACTGTTCATGTTTGGAGGGACCCCCAATAATGGCCTGGATTCTACGCCGAAGGGCTCTCCTACCGTTACGGGCCAATGTCCCGAAGGATTGATCGACAATAAATTGATAAAATCCCGCGTTGCGAATATGGTCAGCAGTCGATGCTCATTTGTTTTCCCCATTTCAGGCTAACGCAGTAAGGATACCGTTTGTCCTCCACGGTTAACGGTTGTCCTTTATTGTCACGCCATCCCCACAGTGTTCCGAATTTGGGTATCGTGATTCACACTTCCCATTTTCATCTGTTTGAACCGATTTCAGCGCCCCTGGCGTTTCCCCGTTCGTGCATAAGAGCACGTTGAAGAAACGGTAATTCGGCTATCCTGGAAGTTCCTCCTCCGATCAAGCCTTCCCCATCTTTCGGGAATCTGGACTGGCTTGGGGAATTGTCGTCAAACGTCCCGCAAACATTGTAGGGATGTAACAAGGCAATTCAACAGTGGAAGTCGTGCGTGCCACGACACTCAAAACAAAGGAGAAAGAAAGAGTTGAAGCACAAAAGTGTTAATAAAAGTTTCTTTCGGGTTTGCTACAATACTCGGGGGTTGACTTCCCCCATGGATGGGTTGACCCCGTCAAAAGAGCATTGCAGCTCCACCACCTGCTGACTTGCGGCGTCCAAAGCCTGTTGCCGCTGATTCAACTCCCGCTCCTCTTCAGCAGCGGCGGGGCGTAATTCATCAACACTGGCCCTGGACCTTTCTACCTCGTCCTGGATGGCAGCCATCCTTCCAGAGGTCTGCCCCATATGCTCCTCACCCTCTGCCAGCTGGGCCTTCAATCATGAGACCAGCTCAGACTGCGCATCAAGAGTGGCTGAAAGCTCGTTGGCCCGGATCTGCATCTGTTGGACCTCACCTTCAGCCTCCTGGAGCTTCCTAATGCCGGTCGCCTTCCTCCGCTTCCATCCCACACTCAGCCCACGATCATGCTCCCGGATCTTCTCAGCCATGAGGTCTCGGATGAGCGCGTGAGGGCGTTGGGCATCCACTCCCCCGGCACACAGTTCACGCAGCCGTGAGCGGAGCCTATCCATTTCGGCCAGCCATTGCTCTTGGGGAGTGTCTCTGATAAAGCGCGTGATCAGCTTCCACGACCGGTGACGGACTATGCTGCTGTCTTCCTCATCAGAGGTCGTTTCGTCACAATCCGCAAGGTTGGCAGGCTCGTACACCGAGTATGCCTGGAGGAATTCCTCAGCGGGATCTGCATCTTGTGTCGAATCTGGTACGACACCTGACGTCGACGCAGGCAGGACAGGACTGGGACCGACCGGTTGATCCTCTTCCTCGGAGTCCACCTCAATGATTTCGGGTACGAACCTGCTGGCGGACCCGACAGTGATAATGTGCGTCGCAACTTGAGGAGATGGAGGGACTATCGCCACCATCACCGGCATGCCCCTAGGAGGGACGCCGCCAGACATCCCGACCAGCCTCGCCGCAGCGGCCCACGCCACCCGAAGAACTGTACGACAGAGAGACATAAACGTTAGTTGGCATGGACTACATATGACAACGAGGAGACCGATAGAGGAGACTTACGAAGATCGACCTCCGAGCGTTGCTCCTGAGCCGGTACTGACGGGACTCCGAGACGAGGCCCCCCGTATACTGTTGGAAGGTCTGGAAATTCCAGAGGAGCCACCCCAGATGCCGTGGTCCAACCAGACGCGGAACTGGACGCAACCATAGGCGTGGGTTCTGAAGGTCCCGCAACATCACCCGCCAAGGGGCGAGAACGAGGCCTATGAACAAGTTCCTCCTGCATGGCTCAATCATTGGTGAGAAGTCTATAGGGACCGAAAAACAGGTCATAAGGAGAGAAGTTCGGAATGCTACCTCGAGAGCCTCCACGAAGTCGTCAGATTCTAAGCTTCGGTCTCCGACCTCGCCCTCCTTCAACGGGCTCCCTCCTCCAGCCTCATCCCCCCGAGAGGAGTCCTCTGATTCCTCCGGCATGGGGAATTGCTCCCTCAGATCGGAAGCCGATAACTGTGGGGGCACCGTCTGATTCAACAATACCCTCACCCGATCCGTCATTGGGCGAGGAACACCGCTGGAGTGGACGTAATCCTCCAGCTCGTCCAGGTATTGCTCCACCTCCGCCGAAGACATCATGAATCCAGCCCGAACTGGGCCTATGCCCGGCAATTCCATCCCGAGGTGATTCAGGTGGGCCCACATCTCAGGTGGGCTGAGGAATTTCTGGTTGACATCCCAAATGTCCCAAGCTTCCGGAAAGACAGCATCTTCTACCATGTCAATGTGACGTAGCCGCTTCCCCGGAGCCTGAGTGGATATCCTACGGAATCCCCTCGGTGGCCGCCCCTCCGAATGGCCCTGCTCTTCCGGAATCACCGGATCTACCGCTGCTTCCATACCCTCGGCCAGTGCGGGTCTCGCCTCCATGGCAGCCCTGCTACCGCAAGCGGCCCTAGCTGCCCTCCGACCCCGACCTCGAGATAGAGGAGGCCCACCGTCACCAACCCGGATCGCTGGCTGCTTCAGCATCTCCCCCGGATAAGCGGCCTCCCAACTGATGGCGTACTCCTTCACTAATCTGAAGGCGGCGGTGGATGGAGGAAATGCAATCCGCATCTTTCCATCTTCGCGTGTGAACATGAGCCACAACTGCCTCATCACACACGGGTGCTCCTCGTGGCGCACCTCCCAGTAGACCTGCGGGGTCAGCCGCTGGAGGCACCGGAACTGCCTCGCAAAACGATGCGGGGTGTACGGTTCACAGATTCGCTCACGATCTATCTGAGCCACCAAAACTCCACCTTGGAAGGCCAGAAGGTAAGCCCGATGTTCTTCCGTTACCCGCCCGTCATCAGTAAGCATCCCCGTCGGCAATGGGAAGGGATGGAAATTGAACTCATCCGCCCTCCACACCCGATTCAGCACCATTAGAACCGCCAATTTAAATGGGAAGCTCCCAACTGCGTTCAGAATGGAGGGGAAAAAGTCTGATCCCGGCGGCGAAATGGGGTTTGGATACTCATAAATCCCCCTGATATGCGCTGCAATCCACCCATACAGGAGGTGGAAGGGCCCACATATTCTTGACGGCTTATTGCCCTCACTAATATACCACAGCATTCTGTACAGTTTGGTGAGAATCGGGATCCCCAGGTTGACCCGCTGCCCCATGGCCAACATCGACGCCATGATGAATGAGCTGGGCCGTACCCCCATGCTTGTATCCCTCACTGGTAGGATCCACCCACAGATGAGAGCCGCGATGAACGCCGCCAGCCTGACTATTGGCTGTTGTTCGGTGCTGACGCTGAAACCCCAAGTCTTCCATTGGCTGTCCTCCAAAACCCGCCAATACGAGTGCCCCTTGCCCCGTTGGGCTGCCCTTGGACAAGTTCGAGGCCTTGGAGGGAACTCTCGATTCTCTGGGAAATTCAGGAAGCGTTTGAACCATCTTCTGAAGTGGACATCCCTCACTGCCTCCTTGTCCTCTCCAGGGACGAGCGCCATCAGCGCTGACGCCAATCGCGGCATTTGCTCCGCATCTCCCCACGCGCTGGCAACGGGGAGGAACTCTTCATACATGCCCCCCAAGATCGGGACCCCAGAAACCTGATGGACATCCCACAGGCTGATGCCCACCTCCCCGTGATGAAGGTGAAAAGTGTTGGTCCTGGACGACCATCTACTCAGCAGTTCCGGCATCAGCTGCTTTGGTTGGTAAATGTGGAACTGGGAGGCCCATGCCGCCTCATACAATCCCACTCTCCTCAGCTCGGCCCCGAACTCCTCGCATGAGGCGCCTACCCAGTAGGCCCAGGACCAGTCGTCGGTAATGTTGCCGCCCTGACGCAGGTCCCACTCATCGGACCATCCCTTCTTCGGATCCTACAGAGCCGCCTTCATCATGGTGCGGTAGAGAGGAGGGGACGCCTCCGGTTGTAGTGGCCTCCCGTCGATATCATTCACATGGTTTTAGAGATAGTCAGTTGTGATGGGTGTGAAATCCTCCCGTGCATGACCATCAGACGCCCTGAACCATTGGTGCTGGCACGGTATGCTCCTGAACCAGCAAGCCGGTTCATCCCTTCTCGCCTCAGGGATGAAGACGTCATCCCTTAGCCCGAAGCCGTACAACGGAAATTTCTTGCACTGCGGATAATTCTTTTGAACTTCCTACAGGAGATCTGTCAAAGAAGTGTGGTTCGAGTGGCTCCGAACCATTTCCCCCAAGCCTGGCCGGTTGGCCATCTCATCTCGATGAGCAGCATCTGCGAGGACCCCCAAGACAGCTTCTTGATGAGCCATTTTAATTCTGGACCTCAGAAAAGGATTCTTTCGGATGGATCGCGAAGCTCGACAGCAAAGCTCAATCGCGAAGATGGATCGTGAAGATCGGTCGCGAGACCAAGCCGCGAAGTCTGGCCAAGGCCGACAAAAAGTTCGCCTAGCGCGGACGCGGAGTCGGAGACCCGCGGTTCGCCGCGAAGCTCGATTTGCGGAGGGCTGTCGCGGAGTACACGGAGCTTCGCAAAGTCGAGAGCACAAAAAGACAAGGAAGGTACGTAAAGACAAAAGAGGTCAGACCCCCTATTTATAGGCGGCGACCCCGGAGCATCGCGGCGCGCCTCACCCGCGCGAAGCATCGCGGCGGGTCCGGATCTGCGGCCCCGGTGAGCATCGCGGGGCCCCTTCGCGATGCTGCATCGCGAACCACCAACAATTTTGGCGATTTTACCTCAGACTTCGACCCTTCGCCCTCCTCGGCTCCACGTCTGAGGGGGGGCATTTGTTGACGCCAAAAATGTGGCCCGAAAGAAAGGAACGAAAAAGGCAGGCGCGCTGCTTCGCGAAGCTCCTCCGCGAAGCTCTGCCGCGAAGCGCCCCTACCATGGCGGCGCCGCGAAGCTCCAGAGGCGATAATCCTCTGCGAACCCCTTTGACCTTCGCGAGCCGCCGTGAAGCACCATAGGGGGTGCGCGAGCCCTGCTTCGCGGCGCCCCTTCCCTATAAATACTGGACTCCCCCTGAGTCCCGAGGACGGACAATCCGACCTTTCGGATTCTCCTCTCCCGAATCGCGAAGCACGCTTTGCCCCGAGAATCATGAGCTCTGCGAGGTATTTCTACTTCGCGAGATGACTCTTCTTTGTCTCGTTTTGAGCCCCTCTTCCGGGAGGGATGCCCTTCGCGAAGCTCAAGGGCGTTCGCGGAGGAAGGGGATTCCCAAGGGAACCCGGGAAGCCGCGAAGCACTTGTTCGTCGCAAAACACCCAACCCATACGAGTGATCCCTATGCCAAGGCAGGACCGCTCCACTTCGCGAAGCACATTGCTTCGCAGGACCCTGCTTCGCGAGGCACCCCTTCTTCGCGAGGCAGTGCTCCGTGAACACTGTTCCACTTCGCGAAGCACATCCCACTCACACCTATGCCCCATGCTAAGGCCAAGGCACCCCACTTCGCAAAGCACACTCCTCTGCTTAGCGATTCCTCTTTCCGTGCGACCCTCCCTGTTTGCACGATGTGATTTCAAAGTCCCATGGACAATACCACCCGTAGCGTTGCTTCGCCTAATGCTTCTTCGCATAGGCACGCTAACGGCTATTGCTTCTTCGCATAGCCACACTAACGTGGACCCCTCGATGGTTCGTCCCACGACCCCCCTTTACCATGGCCTTACTGGCACCTTCCCTTCTCCAAGGACCAGAGGGTACTAGTTATGTAAGTCCTAGGGGTGTGGAGTGAACCCACCTCGTCCGAACTGCAGGACGTTAAACTGCCAAGCACCACGTCTTCAACACATGACGTTAAACTGTGACCCAACCTCGTCTCCCTCACGAAGGGTCCCCCCAACTCGAACATTTTTTACACCACTCGTCTCCACGGGAATGGAACTCTTCCGCACATGGAATGAGATCCTCCTTGTCGGAGTGGCGTATGTTCGCTGGGGAAGGGCTGCCTCAGAGCTTAAGCCCCTAACCTTTCGTACGGATGATTGCACCCGTGCATCTCTGTACTTCCCCACTACCAAGGTCAGTGGAGGGAGTGATAGGGAACGAGGCACCCCCCATATGGGCCTCCATCCTGGAGTAAGTCCCAACACCATGGGCCGCCCAAAGCGTAAGCCCCTCTTCGCTTCTCAAGGACGCACCCTTCGCGACGTGATCGTCAGGTCCTTGCAACCTCTTGTTTCTCACACCGAGCATGACTCACGTGGGCTTAGAGTGAGCACCGACCCTGACCCCCACCGCTTTTGAACTACGAGGCATTTGATCCATGTCAAGTCATGGTACGTAGGAAGCCTCTATGAGGTCCAAGCCCACCCGTCTTTCACGTCGGGCTTCACCCCATCCAGCATGACGTTAAACTGCACTCCGGTCCATTGGTAAGCCATTGCGACCCACCCGTCATTTCACGTCGGGTCTCACCCCCGTCCAGCATGACGTTAAACTGCATTCTGGTCCAGCGGTAAGCCGTTGCGACCCACCCTTAGCGAACTATGAGGACTTTGATCCATGTCAAGGCATGGTACGTAGGAAACCTCCACGAGGTTTAATCCCACCTGTCGTTTCTTCACGTCGGGTCCCATCTTCGTCCGGAATGACGGTAAACTACATTCCCTTTTGAACTACGAGGTCTTTGATCCATGTCAAAGCATGGAACGTAGGAAGCCTCTATGAGGTTCAAGCCCACCACCAGTGGACTCACGAGTCTACTTTCACGTCGGGTCACACCCGCGTCCCGCATAACGTTAAACTGCACACTCACGTCCATCACGACGTTAAACTGCATTCCGGTCCAATTGTAAGCCATGGTGACCATCCCGAACTACGCGGACTTTGATTCCCTGCCACAGGGATACGTAGGAAGCCTCGTCAAGGCTCAAGCCCAACTTCACTGTCGCCCCTGCGATGGACCCATTTCACTCTCCTTCCACTCCATTCATCAACCCACCACCTGTTCTGATTCTCGCCCGGACCGTCTTATCCTGGTGAGACCAGGTCGGTACACTCTTTTTCACAGTCACCCATAGGCTGGCCTCGGTGTCGATATCCCTTCAAGGAGGATCCCTCAATCCGATCTATCCTAGATAATGCTCTGGTTGGGTTGATCCGTCTCCGCTGGACGTTAAACTCGCGGCATACCTTGTGTTGAACATGGGAAGCTGAGGAAAACCTCAGATATGTGTCTATGACATGTAATTCCCCGCGCTCGATGTGGGATGCCTCGGGCTTCCACGCCCTTGAGAAGCCTTGTGGTCAAGGATAACAGACAGACATGCCAGGTACCCCAGCATCCAGACACGCTAATGATGCCTCAACGTGACTACTCCCCTGACTGAAGGTTGCTGCCCTGACTGGACCCTTTGGAATGTCCCGACAGAAGCAGTGTAATTAACCGGCGTCCATGGAAACATGGCACTGGGAAGAGTTTCACGAACTACGTATTAAATCTATAAGGGAGACCCGGACTAGGTGATGAGTTCTGAGGAGGAATCCACAGGAGGAAGAACTGACATCCCATCATCCCGTTTTGATCAAGGAGCGAATGCCGCCCGCCTTTGGAAAGTGGGAATGCGGGGCAACAGGCAGCGCGTCCTCCACGGACGGATGCGTGCGCCCCGGCGAAAGCGTCAGAAACAATGACCATAAAATCATTTATACCCTAGATATCCAAAAGCATAAATTTAATATTATCAAAATTAACTATATTATTTTCTCTAGAAAATATAATTACCTTAATAACAATATTCACACTCTCTTCAATTCATTAATCCAATGCCACTGGATTTTACACATCTGGAAATTTCATATCTTCAACCATTATCCTATGTTTCTCATTATTCCCACATAGATATTATTCTTCATTCTCTTTCATATGTCTCTTTTTAGGACTAGTTCAAAAGAAACACATGTTCTCTAAATTGATCACTCTTCGACTATCCTAGAGCCCAACCATTTGTAGCCTCCCCCAATCAGGACACACTTTCATTCCTTAAACCAGGATCGTTGTCCCAATTGAAAATTTAATGTCACACCACAACCATTATTATATTTATAATTAATTTAATTATATATCTTTCATCATTGTGATGAGTTTCAGGTGAAACCATATTGTCAATATAAAATTATCCTAATTTTGTGTAGGGAACACTATTAGCTTGCATGACTAGTCTAAGCAAGTGGAAACCACGTGAGAGACATAAAATTCATGGAAAAGAATTTATGCATGGATAACATTCTTTTTTTACTATTTAATCTAACAGTGTGAACTCTATTTTTTCCCAAATAAGGGGTGCACAGTTGGCTCACTGTTTGTATAAACTATTCAACAAATTATTATATCTACATACATTAAAATAAAATATAATAAATAGTAATAGTAATTAATAACCCAAAATGACTTTCACCATATCACCTCACATATGTGAAACACCCTAGCTTAGCCCCCATATGATGATCTCTCCTTCTCACCAATCTAACCCACTTTTCTCCTCCAACTCTGGCAATCTCTCCCCACATTTTTGAATGACATTTCCTCCATTTATAATTCCCAATATTCTTCTCCATTATTTGTCTATTTTATTTTTTTTATTATATCTCTCTATTTTTGTGTGCATAACTCGTGTGAACCATAAACCAATTTTTTTATTTTTTTTTTGTTTATTATTAATTCATAATGTTTCTGAGTCCCGATTAAGGGTGATTATTACTAATATCATTGAACCGAGTGGATTATACACTTTTCAAGGATGGTTTTTTCCTTTTATTAATGTTTATCCAATTTTTAACTTGGTTATTTATTAATAATTACATTTCAATTTGTTCATTAGGGTTTCTTATACCTCTTTGAAGTATAATAATGCATCTCTTTTCAATGGTAGTGAATTTTTTTACTGGTTACCCCTTAGTTTAGTAAAGTAAATTTTAAAACATTTTTAAATGAAATGTGAATTTCCCATTTTTATTTCACTTGAAAATAATAATTATATTTAATTTTATTTTCATTACAAATAAATTAATACTTGATTTCTCAAAAAATTTATGAGGTTTTCCTTAATTTTAATTTTTTACTTATATTTATTATTAATTTTTTACAATGGTTGTTTTCTAAATCCCTAAATGGACATTGATTAATAATTTATATTTTTTAAGAGAGGATTGAATTTACTATCTTGTAAAAAAAATTTATAATGGTTTAATGATTTTAAAACGTATTTTAAAATATATTTATTTATATTTATATTTGTGTGTATGAGATCTATAAATATACATATGAATATATATATATATATATATGTTTTTATTCTTGTGAAAAATTTCATAAGAGAATATATGAATTTGTGAAATGACATATGTGTGTGTGTGTGTGTGTGAAAATGTATACACATATAAAAATATAAATGGTACTTTTGGAGTTCATTCTAAAATATGTTTGAAATCATGGTTGTCACTATTTATTTATAATATAGTATTTTATTAATAAAATATTTTCATTGGTATCCACTGGGGTTGAATTATATGCATTATGGTTGCATATCTATTTCCCTAGACATAAAAAAATGTTTAATGAGGTATGTTTTATTGTATAAAATGATTAGGTCTTCGGGTAGTTAATGAATGTACCCCAAAATTTTATTTGAGAAGTGAAACAATTATAATGAAAATAGAACATGGGACCCTAAGGTACTCTGGTGGGTTGAGTAAGACATGTACACTGAGCGAATTATATCCTTCCTAGATAATATACTATGAAACATCACAAACTATACATCAGGATGATGATAAGGATTTTTTAGCATTGTAATATTAGTTCTTCCTCCCTAATGCTTCATTCACAGGAATTGTTATATGTGGTTCAACGACCGAGAGTATGATTATTCATTGACATAAACATAGTTACCTGGTAAAGCCCATTATTATTAATATATTTATTTATCTTTTTTTCTTTCACTTCAAAATTAACAAATATTTTAATTTACGTAAATTAAAAAGATTATTTATAACTAATTTTTTCTATTTTTAATGTTTGAAATCAATGATTTCTTAAAAATACATGGAATTCTATTATTTGAAAAAATATTTCCTCTAAAAATGAATTAAAATAATTTGTTTTCCTTCAATGTAAAAAAATAAATTCAGACCAATTATTATAATTAAATATAAAAAACAAAAAATAATCACTAATAAAAGGAATTAATCAATGTGTGTGGTTTACCTTTTCCAGGCTTGATGATATATATGTATATTGTTATCATCATTATTTAAGTTCCACATTCTTATTCAGTTCATGAGCACTCATTGAGGGATGATTATGGTGACTGGTGTAGCAACATGGATGTATGATGGTAGTTTTAATTATATTTTGTTTCATTTTCTATCATTTTACATATTTCCCATTACTTATTTCAATGGATGGAAGATATCTACATTTATAGAAGGTTGATATGTAATTTTAGGGTGCTTCAATTTTCTTTGTAGGGGAGGGAGACTAGGGGATACTATAGGATTTTGTTAGTTTTTTTACTAATATTATATTCAATATTCAATATATTTATTTTTACATATTTGATCTAGTATCTTTGTCTGACTTATAGATTTTTTATGTAAATGTTTCTATATTATCATAAAAATTAATTACTAGGTGAATCCATTACCACTATTTTTACATTGAAGATGTTTTTCTTATAACCTCCCTAGGAAGATCAGGAGAGCATAACAGGGTTGTTATAGGCTTTTTGGAAATTTTATGGAGGGATTTCCTAGGTTCATTAATTATATTTTCTACAGATTTTAATAGTATTATAATAGATAAAGGTAGTTGTGTAAACATTGCCTGAAAATTACAAGATCATTTAAAATTTAAATACCAAATGATATTGTCCAGAATCACAATCAAATAAAATATTAAAAAGTAAATCCATATAAACATATACATTTAGATAATATATACATATAAATTTAAAACCTATAAATTTCAAAAATATACATTTATAATTTAAAAATAAACACATATATATATATTGAGAAAATATAATCCAATAGAATAATCTTTAAGGCCTTGGAAAATAAATAAATAAATATATATATATTGTATTATTGTTTAAACATATATAGACACAGACAAGATGATATATATTTATGTGTTTGTGTGTTTTGTGTGTGTGTGTGATTTTATTTATTTATTTAAATATATTTTAATATGTTTTATTCTACAATTAAAACTCCTATATTCCTAATAAAAAATTTATCAAAAAACAGACCAACATCATATAAGTCCTGATATATAGATAATTTATACTTAAAAAAATTACTCAAACATTATTTTTCATAGAGAATACAATAAAAACTTGTAAATATGACTTATTTATTTTTTAAATTATATTACGTTTCCTAGAATAGATT
This sequence comes from Viscum album, assembly GCA_963277665.1. Taxonomy (NCBI): domain Eukaryota; kingdom Viridiplantae; phylum Streptophyta; class Magnoliopsida; order Santalales; family Viscaceae; genus Viscum; species Viscum album. The sequence goes on along the minus strand of OY728122.1, from coordinate 1,034,949,633 downwards.
TTTTATTAAAAAAAATTAAAATAAAAAACTTATTTAGTTCTTACAAATATTATCCCATGAGAGTGGAATTTAGATGAAAGGATAAAGGAGTATAATGAATCTAACAAGGATGGTAGTGGAATATTAATGAACAATTATTGAAAAGAGATTAATGATTATTGGAGGGATTTGGTATAAAATATTAATAAGGGATCAATTAATAAAAACTATGATTTATACATTAGTGTATCAAGTGAAATGTGGGTTATAGCATCCCATGATCAAAATATTTAACACATTGATGAATCATGGTGGTTGTTAAACCTCAATCATTCCTCCCTACGTGCTAGAGGCTGTCGACTAGCAGTGGGGGTGTAAAAATTTACTATAAACCTCAAAAACATTCAGAACCTAAAAATACTCATTGTATTTTGAAATTTTTTTACCTAGACTACATTAATTCAAATATATATACATCCCCAAACATTAGGTCATTTTTCCTAGAAAATGCTCTCTATCCCCAAAAAGGGACTTGGCCACCATAGTTTAATGTAAAAGGAAATCCTAAATAAAATAGTTTCCATAAAAACACAAAGAGGAATGTACGTAGGGTTTATATATCTGATTCTATATCCCAATACGACTATCAGACATGCTCATGATGCCACTACACTCAAACTATATGTACATCTTTTCATGGAGATAAATCTCAAAAACATGTCGTTGTCTTTATCATATTCTCCACAAAGTATACATATACACCAAGACTGGCATCAGCAACATCTACCAAGTGAGATGGTTTTAGACGATATCTTTGAAGATTCGATACATGTAACATGTTTTGCATAGAAATATAGTGTTTTAGAAAGATATTTTAGTATTACACTGGACTAATCCTTTCCAATTTCTCAAATAGCTCAAATAACATCGGTGATGGATTTCCATATTTTCTAATACATATTTTTCCCATATTAGAAGACACTCGAAGTAAAAAACATGATGACCAACCTCAATCTCTAGAGGTCATCTCCACTGGTCAATAAAAGATTTCTTTATGTTATTTGTAGTAACCAATCACATTATAATTAACCAAACTAGCTCAAACATCTTCTATATGATTCAAGATCCAAAATGTGATGACTGACATACCTTGAGCAAACAAACACATAAACAACACAACATTCAATACAATGACTCAAAAGGAGCCATTTGGATAGATGCATGAAATCTATTACCATAAGAGAACTGCATGAGTTTTAGATAATGCTACCATATACCAAAAAAATCCATAAAAAGGATCATAACATATCTTACAGATTTATATTATTCAGTTCAAATTGGCCATCCGTTTGTGGATGATAGGAAATAATGAAATTAACCTCTAATATTTGATCCTTTTGAAGATCCAACCAAAATCATGATGTGAAGAAATGATCTATATAAGAAACAACACTCTTCCGAAACCCTGAAATTGAACTATCTCATGCTTCTAGAGACTGCCTGTATCATCAAAAATGAAATTATATTTTATTGGAAAAAATTGGGATTCCTTCATCATTCAATCTACAATCACCCAAACTACATTATTCTAGTGATGTTTTCAATGTAATATTGTCAAAAAATACATAGTGACATCATCTAATTTCCATTCCAGAATTGGAAGAGGCTCTAATACACTAGAAACCTTCTAACTCTTAACATTCACCAACTGAAAGGTCAAACATCTCACCCAAAAACGTTCTACCTCCTTCATCATTCTTGGAAACAAGTACTATCTATGGAGATCATGAAACATATTTTTAAGCCTTGGATGTACATCCCATCTATATGTATGAAAATATATCATCACCTCCTCATATGAGAAAATATAAAACCATATATGATCCGGGATAATAATAAAAATTATCCAACTATGTGACCATCCATTTAGTGGCTCCCAAGTATATAATATGTCCCGTATATCTAAGACCTCTAGATCAAATAACTACTCACTCTTCATATTATCCAAAATCAAAGGGTAAAAATATATTAAATTCATAGATAATCACCCCTTAAATTCTTGACCATTCAGATGAATATCGAGAAAGAGTTCTATAATATGACACATGTCACAAGACTCTCTCAGTACCTCTGTATACATAATCTGACTCGTGAAATCGATAATTAAGTTTCCTTTACTAGGTTAATTAGCTATCTTGATGTCAAAAGACTATAGATACTTCACCCACCACCTCTTTTGAATGTTTATGAATCACTGGGAATATATTTACATGAGGATATTATGGGATTTGTAATAAAAAAACCACTCTCCCAGAATATACTATATCCACCATCTAAAGGTAAGTACAACAAAAACTATGACTAGATCATGAATATGTTAATTTCTCTCATGTAGTCTCAGCTGGAAAGACCCAAAGAAACCACTTTGTTGTAGATTATAATGAATACTCTTATTCCAATACTATATACATTACAGTACAGAGTATATTCCTTACCATACATATGTATAGTGAGGATAAGTGCAGATGACATCCTACATTTCACCACCTGAGTCCCTCTCTCACGAGTATCTGACCAAAAAATGTCAATATTGTCTTTGTCACCCCAAAAATTAGTACTTCCTATTTTTATAAATTTTGGATGAATGGTTGGAAATAACCTACTAATACCAAAAAACACTAAATTTCATGAAAATGATGTGTTTACTCCCAATAAACCACAACTGCAATATTCTCTATGTCCACTGGCACTCTAGTATCTTAGATGACATGGCCAATTTATTACTATTTATCAATCTAAAAACTATATTTAATTAGATTTTTGTAATGTTGATTATCCCTCAATGTACTAAAGGTAATTACAAGATGTTGGGCATGATAATATACTCACTGGGGGTACTCTTTGTTTTCATCGATGAAATTCACCAAAAAATGATCCAAAAAATGATGAAAGATTTGATTCATTTTGTCCATGAATACATCCAGTGCATTCTTAAAACAAACTAGTGTCACTAAAAACTCATATAATCCAAACAATATCTTTAATTAGACTTTTTATGTCAATTTTTTTCAATCTAAAGTGAAGAATATCTGATCTCAAGTAAATAATAGTTAAAATCTTGGCACCTTTTAGTTGATCGATGAGATCATTGGTGTACATAAGGGGATACTTGTTCTTTACTATCATGAAGACCAGTCTATGACATTCCATATAGAAGAAAAATTTCCAAAAAAAAACTTATTTAAAATAATGGTAGATCCCCATGGTGACATTCTAGGATGTATAAAACCCCTAGCCTCTAGATATTTCCATTAAATAATCAATTCAAGAAGGTATTTTGGGTCCATCTTATAAGGTCTAATAAAAACTGTCTCTCATCCTAACCCTAAATTGATTATGAACTAAATATACCCCTTTTGTGGTAAGTCATATAAAAAATCTTGAAAGACATCCTAAATTTGGTATACCATTAGAGGAAAGGTATCATGATTCATTACACGATCATCAAGAGAAAGACCATTTCTCTATGTTAAGAGAAAATCCAATCTACACAGGACTATCCCAACACAATGATGTTGATGGTCTCAATCACCTAAGGGAAAATGGGTGCATAATCCGTGGGATAGCAAAGTAACTCTACCCCAGTATCATTGGATGTGACAATGGTATATAACTAACAAATCCATATACAGAACAAAATTCAAACCAATCATCTCCATGAAATATAGTTCCCAAAATAAACAGTAACCACTAATTTTGGTACAGAATTTCTAGATTTATATTCAATTACCACAATCCCAATGGTCTGTTTATGTTCAAAACAAAATCAATTAATTAAAAAAACATGCTTATACCATTTTTAGAAAGATAATATATAACTGAATGTGATGCTATAATATATAAAATGATATCTAAATTAAATGATACTTGAATCATACCTTAGAGATCAGATGGTTTAGTATCCAAACATCATAGAGTAGACTGCGTGGAGTGATGATGTCTTAACCTTATACCCTAGTCTATAGTATCACTCTTCTATGCTTTCCATATCCCTGGTACATCCACTCCTATAATGGCATACCACACACGTACTACGATGTGAACATTTGGTGGAACTCCAACTATAATTCTTTTGAGGATCAGTTGAGTACTTTCTAGACTCTAATATCTCTTTAGATCCCATGACACTACTCTACTATTTCATTTCCATAAATACAAGTACATGTGGCCTAATATACTATTAGTATGGAACTCTATGTATGGTATGGAACTTGAGGATTCTTGTGGATTAAATATCCACAATGGTATCACAACAATAGAACACAATTCTAAGATGGTTTTCCACTACCTTCACCACTCTTCTCATCATTTCCATAGGGATAACATTCATAGCATCATTCCATTCCACTAGAATAATAACACTTATTTCCTCTTATTGGAATAGTCTAGAGACTACTGGGGATTCTCTCAAATTCCCTTCTATATTGAGGGTCTAATTACTCACACTGAAAAAACTACCCAACTGAAAAACAAAATTACTGGGGACATCATATCGTTGACAAGCCCAGCCTGGAAAATCCTTAATTAGTCTATATCATCATATACTAAATAGAGTGAAGAGCACCAAAAGTCAGTGAAACCTCTAGAATATTCCATCATAAAAATTAATCACAGTGTCATGTGCGAGAACACACAGTCCATTTTATCCTTAAATATATCTGGATAGATGTAGCTGAAATAATCACCACAATGAACATCCGAGACAACTCGACTTGCTTCTTAGATTTCTTTGTAGTGTCCCAAAAATAATTTGGAAGTCCAAGAATAATGTATTTAACATGATTAACCCTTCTATTATGTTTGTGTAACTAGGAAACAGATTATAATATGGAAAGACTTGATGCCGGACTCACCTACCTGGTGGCCTCCCCCCAATATAGATTGCCTGATTTAGTAGTTGAAACTCTTTCTTCAACTAATTAAAAAAATTCATAGTGAAAACAGTCACCCTTTCCTTGGATTGGATGACCCTCAGGAATGTGTCATGAATTTGAACATTCATATACTCCCCATTAGATATAGAAATATATATTTCATTTCTATTAAGAGAATGTTGATTTTCAATATCCCAATACTCAATTAAAATATAATAAGGATTTGTTTTCTTTATAAGACTAACAATCTCCTCATAAATCTATATAATAACATGGTTATCCATAAATGGTGACAAAAATAGAGAATCACTGGCTCATATTCTCTCTAAAAATGGATTGAAAAATCAATTATCATGACATAATAGTTCGTTAATAATTACTATTAATATTTAACTAGCATCACATTTCATAGTTCATACATGAAAATATAAAACATCCAATATATATGTCCATGTCATGAACAATTCATGTAAAGATATAGCCCATTATGCGTATCATGATGAATGAATACTCATCTCAATCTATACTTGGCTAAATGTATAAATCTCAAGAAAAAATAACATCACACAACAAGTGAATAACTCAATGTGAAACGACATCAAGAATAACAAACAAACAAAATAAACAACAATTCCATTGTGGGGTACATATATTTTCCGCCACAAACGGGTATGATACTCCCATGTACATGATAATTTCCATGTCCGAATACATTTGAGTCTTTTTTTACCTTTTATATACAGAAAAAAACAAAAAAGAACAACCTACTCCTCTAACTCCACATTATTGTTTCCCTAGATCAAACAATCCCTCACATGGCCAAATCAAGTTGGATACTAAACCTCAAGTACGCTTCCCCATATTTCAGATAATGATTACTATTAGTGGGGGTGTAGATAAAATTGTTTGGAGACTATACACCATAGTAAAGAGTTACAATATAATGTAAAAAAATAAATTTCCTAGAAATTGAAATAGTGGATACAAAACATCATACAACTGGACAACAAATGGATTAACTAAATAAACCAAAAAATAAAAATTCATTTAATATTAGGATTGAATTTAATGAAATTAAATGATATAATTCATATAGAATATGAAAATAGATTACAAAAATAATCCTAAAAATAGCCTAGTCCCAAACCCCATATCAGTATTGTCTCCATGCTCTAAATCATCCAGTAAGAAAAAATCAAACATGTGATAGTCAATGATTTCTATACAAAAGTTTTTTGTTCCCTCACTAGTAGTGGAATTGGTATTAACTAAATCAAAATAACTAATTAATATCTTCCTTATCAATTAACATATAAAGTTATTAATAGTGACTTTATGTCCTTATACTTCCTCATATATAGAATTTAGGGAGAGATTAAATCAAGGAAATCCATCCTAGATAGATTCATATATTTGGACATCAATAAAAAAATAATATTAGAATATCATGGATTTATATAAGTTTATTGTCAATAAGAATTCAAATGTAATGTTTATGTCAGATAATAGGACTGTAACTCCTCTGATAACTGAATTTCAACCTTTAGATTCCACTTCATAATCTCATATATCTAAAAACGTCTACATAGATACTCCTCCATTGAAATTTTAGGAAGAAATCAGTGAAATTGTCATGGATTAAACATTTTCCCATCATGAGGATGTGTAAAATGGGGAATTAACTAATAATATAATCTTATAGGGTCAAATGTTTTATTAGTTTTCTATTCTATATTAAAGTGTATAATTTAAATGGGTAATAATTTCAATAAATTTTGGTTCAGAAATTCATGATTTTTCTTATTTTGTATATTTAAACATAATCATATTCCAATGAATACATGTTTACAAATTTTTTGTGTCCCTCTTTTCTCCATGTTCTATTTATCTCTCCAGTATAGTGAGAATGTCTGCCTATATTTTAATAATTGTTCCACTACTTCAACATCATGGAAAGTGGTCTATGACTTGTTTGAACCTCTAATGTAGATTTTGATTTCACCTGATTCACTACCTTAGTGTGGTAAGGGAAAATTATCTCTTCATGTTTTGAATATTCATCATGTACCTATAGAGGTAGTTTGGAACCTCATATAGCATTCTCTTAATTCATCAATACACCATAACACATCATTTATCATTCATTCAAGAAATGTAAATTTAATTTTATCATTCATAGAAACCAATATGATCCAAATTTATTATTGTGAAAATAGTATATATTATTTCAATTTTTATCAAATATATGGTATTGTATGGAATTTCAAGTCATTGGTTAGTACATTGGATGTATTCTGGTATCCTACCTTGTGTAATTGGATCAAAATAAATTATGACAGAACATTGAGTGGGAACCCCATCCCCTCTGGACGTGGTTCCGTTTACCATGATCATAGTGGTAAAGTCCTCAAGTGCTTCTATGGATCATGTTGAATGAATTCATCACATAAAGATGAAATACATGGAGTCATTAATGCATTAACCCTTCAAAAGGAAAAGGAAAAAAATTCCTATGGCTTTAAAGTGACTCCACGACAACTCTTCAGGTGATAAAAATGGTGTGTTGCCTCTATCCCTGATGTTTATAGCTCGATTGATGGAATGTATGTGTGTTTATTCTGAACTGAACTACATTATCACACATTCCTATCATGATGTGAACCGTGAGGCTGATGTCTCACCAATAAAGGATTTTGTTCAAATCTGACTTGGTTGGATGAACTCCCTTATAACTTTATCTCTATTTATGATATATATTGTCATAAAATCATTATATATATACTCTTTGAATTATCTTATTTAATATATTTTGTTTTTCCACTTTGGGTTTGGAAAATTAAAAAATAGTCAATATGCTTTAGTACCATGCCAAAATATTTCTGAACATGTATCTCAACTATTCAAACCATAACCACATATCCATGGCATAACCACACAATCGATTAAGCCCTATGATAATTAAAAGATCGCCAAGACAAGCCCTGTATATAATCATTTCATCATAAATGGAAAAATCAATTTATATAATAATTTCATAATAACTGGTAAGATGCCATGATATAATTATTTCATCATAATCCAGATGGTACCTTTATATAATCATTTCAGCATAACTGAATAGATCCCTTTACATTAAATTTTTTGTATAAATGTGAAAATCCATTTATATAATCATTTCAGTATAACTTGGAAAATCATTTTATATGAGTATTTTCATATAAATTATAACCATATTTATAAAAAAAGAACTAGAACATAAATACACAAGGTTCATTGGTCACATTATCCAATTAAAATTTTTATTTGATTTACACATTCCTTTAATAATCATGTAACCCATTTCCATTGCGGGTCTATCACAAGAAAACACCAGAGGTATAATGCCATAAAAAATTTATTTTGAACTATTATCTGTTTTATTATTTTTTAAGGGTACGCTCAACATATGGTTATCTGAAAGCAAGGTCTCAATACTATTTGATCTAATGAGATCCAATGAGTTTTCCAAACTTATGGTTATTATTACCCATTATTCTTAGAATTAATGAGGACATTGAGTTAGTGAAATGGGATGATATTTCACATAATTGAAAAATAGATGAAACAATGTGTTTATTATAAACCACCAACATTTATCTAGTGATTCAAAATATTATGTTAGTATTTAATTCCAAAAATAATGAATTCAATGGTGATGAAAATTAAAATAAAAACCACACCACAAAAAAATCAAAACCAGATTCCATGGTGGTCTAGAGATTGCATCATGAAAATATATAACAAATTAAAGAGACTGTTGGTTACAATATTTATATTTCTTGAAGCCCTTACAATATGTGAATACCAATGTTTTTTTGATACACTAAAACAATGTGTCACCAAAGGTTAAAATATCCTCGATCGATCATTTCACAAAATGAACCTGTTTCTAGGCATGTTGACGATTCATTCTCTGAACTAGTTAAGAGATTTTTTCTTGCAACAGATTGACGTCATGTAAAACTGTCATGACCTAAAAGATTCTTGAAAGTATCGCTTATCCCATATTTTTTATAAAAATCCCAAACCACCACTGAATAATTATACACCATGTAAAAACCTCGTTATCCATTGAATAATTTATACTGTAACTACATTATTTCTAAAAAAACATACATCACCAAAAATTATTTAATTTTTTCATAAAAAATTATCTGTTCCCCAAAAAATGGATACGACCACAAAGATTTAAAGAATAAGGAACACTCAACTGAAATTGTTTCATCCAAAACTAAATAAGGGAAATACCTAAGAAAACATGGGATCTTAAAAGGCTTGTAGAAAATTAATTTATCTATATAAATTCAATGTGAAATGCCTCTAGAATAAAGGAATTAATGATGATTATTCAATAAAAAACATTGAAAATATTTTTACTTTTTTTAATTAAGTAACTAACACTAAATCGCCTATATGAATTGTAATTTTCTAAATAATGTATACACATAAAATACATGAAATAATTAAGTAATTAAATGAAATAATTATATAATATTTCATCATCTAGAAATTTTTGTTTTCCCCAAAAAAAATTCCTTATATTTTATATGGTTTTAATTAATAGAAGAATTATTAAAATTTAGATTATATGTTTAATAAAATACATTCAATATTTTTAATAATTATGTTGAAATTAGATAAAAGATAAAATATTTTTTTGTAAACAAATTAAATTAATCAGGATAATAGTGAATAACATTAAAAATGGTAAATATGATATATATTAAAAAATGATTTCTGAATTAATAAAAATCAAGAAAACCTATCACTAGACATTATTGGATGATAAATTTTTAAATGAATATATACTTTTAAATTTATGGTTCACATTACACAGAAATTACATTCGTAATACATTATTGAATGAAAACTTATAAAATGTCATTAATGTTTCATATATTAAAGAGGAATTACCCTACCCAATCAAAAACTTTCCTATAGTTATGTTCATTCTCAAAAATTTACTCAATAATCTTCCTCTCTATTTCATGATAATTTTAGGACCCCTTTTCACAAGTAGAAGTCCCAAGGCTTCAAAATAGTGTTGATCCTTTACATGGAGATTTGATTACATAAAATATAGTAACACATTCTTCTTGATCCATTTTATTTATCATATAATTATAAAAAATCTCAAATATGATTATGATATACATTAGCAATAAATAAATTTCATTATTGATTTATCAAAATTTTTAATACATAAACAATAAATTACTCATGATGATTCTTCATTTATAGTATATTCATGGTTAGTTTGCTTTTACCACTAACTTATATGATGTTATTTTATTCTCATCATTATATAGATGAAAATATGACAATAATTAATTACATGAAAAATAATTGTCGAATATAAAATCTAGTTATTTTTATCATTCTAGATTGTAAATTCCAAAATTAATATTGATTTTTAAGAAACCTCCTCTGATTTATAAGGTTAACAAGAATGAAAAAATTATAAATTTATTCCTTATAAATCATATTAATTCCTTTTATGAAATTAAAATGTATCTTTATATTTATTTGAAAAGTATTATTTTAGTACCTTAACTGTTACAGACATTATTAACCCATGATTAAGGAATAATTATCTAGTATTTTATATTAAATGGAAAAAATGAATAATAGGAACTTATAAATATTATTGTTTAATATAAATCATTACACACTAATAATATAATAAATAAATGAATATATGTTTATTTTTGTTAAAAAAAATAAATATTAATATGGTTCCCAAATAGTTAAATAAAAATCTAATGCTATTTATACAGAGAGTTAAAATCTGTTCAAGAAATTCAATATTTAAGGTAAGGGGAACCCTTATAAACTAAATAATTTATTTATTATATCTTTTATATATCCATTAACTTTAATATCAAATTTTATGGACTAATATTACACCTTTTACTTTTGTTTAAATGGTGATGTATAAATATAGTTCATGTTTATTCCCATTGTACTATGTTGGAAAGAAGACCTATATCCATGATTACACATATTATAAACATGATACATTCCCGATAAATTAATTCTTCTATTTTCATTAAATATTATAATTTATAGGTTTTACTTCATACATTCATTAAGTATATTTATCTAAATTCTCCTTCCTTTTTTCGCCTTTTAATAACTATTTTCCTAATCAAGAAAATATCAAATTGTTAATGATATTTATCCTTAATTTTTATTATATATATCTTAATTTTTACATTAAAATTATATATATAATAATTTAAAATTGAAAAAAAAATATATATGGATTATGGATATTTATATGCACATGTCTCCATTTTCACCCCATGTAGCTTTTATTATAATTTCATTGGCATGGTAATACAATATCCAACCCAGTTTAAATTTTTACAACTACATTATAGATAGCCTAATTTTAAATTATTTTCTACATCATATTCCTATATTAAGATCCCATTTGGTTCATATTGGTCTAATTTAAAACATTATTCTTTAAATATTCACCATTAAATTCTTCACTCTATTTGGAAAGACTCTATTTATATACTTTTTTAGGTATTTCATGATGTAAATTTTTTTAATAATTTAACAACATGTAAATTAATTAACACATGACAATTTTAGACTTCTAATAATAATACTATGAAAATTAAAGGTTTTATTCACATTACTATTCATATAATATAATTAATAGTTTTGAAAAAAAAATTCAACCTACCATTTTCACAATCACTTTCAAAACATCAACACAATTTTTGATAGAAACATTTCTATATTTTTCATTTATAAATTAAAATCATATCACATTTATGCATAAAAGAGGACATCAAGGGATTTTAGTACCTCATCCATGGAATTGTTTCCGAAATTCATAATAAATTTCATAAATTTTGTATAGAATAGGGATTATATAAGATCATTGTCAATGATGGTGGATCAATGATCCAATATAAGGGAAATTTACCAATTGTTTCTAACCAAAACATAATTTCATTTATTTTCTTTTATAAATTAGAATATATTATAATATATAATTTGTATAATGTATTCAAAAAACGACACCATGAAAAACATAAAGTCTTATATAATATGTTTTATAATTTTGACAATTGTATGTAAAATACTATTTAATACTATATAGTATTTGTTATCCCATATGAAATGATTCAACTTAATCTCTGTTGTGAAATAAATATATGACAAAAAAGAAAAAATTTAACGTCATTTTCACTAGCTCAATGAAAATAAATTACTCTCACGTAGAATAAGAATATTTAAAAAATATACATGAATAATAATTCTAAAATGATTTAATTTTCATTGTAATAATGTGATTCTTATTATATAAAAAATATAAATATACTCAAATTAAAATTTGAATTATAAAATCACAACAAATTTCTTAATATTAATTTCATGAGTGTAAAAATACCTTCTAGAAATGTAAAATCATATTCTTAATCACTGGGAATTGTACACTCAATCACCTAACAAATATTTAAAAAAATTATAAAGCTTATTTTCTCTGATGGCGAATTTGATAATATTTTTTTATTTATTCTCTATTCTATTATCTTCTCAACTTAAAAACATGGGTATAGTTTTGAATTTTTATCATGGGTGTCAATTTTTGGAAAATTTAATATATTGGACTTACCTTGTAATAATATATTTCATCATTACACAGAATGTATTTTTCACGTAAATTAGACAAATTTTCAAAAAATAAAATCTCAATATTATACAAAAATGTTGCGGGAAAATTTTCTTCAACTTCTTCTATCTCAATTTAAAAATGGATACACAAAAAATAATTATAAAATTTATTGTTTTCATTGACCTATTTTGGGTATTATACTGATTCTTTCAATGAATAATGATTATTATTTTATCAGGATAAAATAATGAAAAATAGAAAAATAGCACTTGGAGAAAAATGGAATAAAATTTTCCACGAGTTATATAAATTATTGAAAATGATTGTTAATATTTTTTGGAACTTCAAAAAAATCACAATAATTAATATGTTTTTATATTGAAAAAATCAGAAGGAATATTTTAATTTTTTCAACCAATATTTAGTTTATAATTTAGATTAAATATATCCAATTGTTAGATTTATTATCATCATGATGCTCTCAATACCACGACTTAGTCCCCATTTTCCCAACTTTTTATCTCTTTCTTTATTTTGAGTAAATAGAATTTATTTCATATAATGAATTTTAAATTCATAAAATAATGACTCATCATATTTAATATCAGAGTACAATTTCACTACATCTTTATATTATTTGTCAAATAGATAAACACATCCCATATTTTCTATCATGTATACCATGTCTAAAAATTTCATCCAATATATACCATTCCCCTTTATAAAACATTTAAAAGAGTCCTAGAAATGAATCAGAATCAAGAAGAATAGATATATATTATTTTTCATCCTAAATATCAAGACTTTCAATGTGAATTTTTTGTTCACATCCTTGTATTAGATATTTCTCGTAAATGATGTGTATGTAATATTTTTCATTATTATCACTTACAATATATTCATAATATTCTTCTTCTAAAAGTTTTTCATTTTGAATTCATCCATTTACCTTCACAAATTATATATATAATACATTTTTAAAAATAATTACTCAAGTAAATAATATGTATGTTATATTTTATTGATAATTTAGATATTTTTTCACATAATGACTATGAAGTTATATTGTGACCTAGGTTTGACCGCACAATGAAATTAATTTTTTTTCATAAATTGAAATATGTCAAAATTAAATGGGATTAATAAAATAAAATAATTAATAAATAGTGATTTATTGTAAGTTTTGGAAGAAACATAAGAAGATTGTAGTAGAAATATAATATTCTAATAATTCGAATAATTAATAAAAACAGTCATATTGGTATATAAGTAACCATATAAAGACATTTTATTACTTGAATTGAGTTAAAGAGGCATTTATTATCTCATGGTGAATGTCTAGTAAAATATTGAATAACTTTTTTACCAAAAAAAATTATTTTATTTAATAATTAAATTATTCTAATTGGGAACAAAATATTATTTGTATTTACATAAATAAGACAATATATATTAAATGAAACCCTGTAATGGAATAATATTAGTGCAGTATTATATAGGTTATAGTGCTTCATTTAACACCAACGTGATTTTAATGAAATATATTTTCATTTCATAGTTCTATTTTTCCATATATAGTAAATTTATATCATCAATTCCTTGATATTGGAATGAAATTCGAGAGTATGGATTGTATAATTTTGGATTTTTTGTTGGCCCATAGGGCTTGATTGATGACCCGCCTCTTATAATATTTATATAAGTATAATTATTATATAGAAAAATTTGAAGTAATTTCATTTTATTATGATAATAATAAAAAAACAACAATATTGTTATTTTTTATTAAAATTTAGTTAAATTAATATTTTTAAAAAACTAGACAAGGATTTTTTAATTTTGTTAAAAAATTTATTGGATAGAAGGTCTAATATCCACTCTTGGATACATGACATAGATGTCATGTCATAATAATTTTCTCCTTACTTTCATGACCACCATAGTATTTTCTACTAGGCATAACATAATATTCCACCTTTAGATATTACAGTTGTTCACCAAATCAACACTCATAGGATTCAAGATTGATTGTGATGAATATATATTATGATTTAATTAATGGGTTGGTTCATGATGAACATCTATCTTTATGATGGTTTTATGTGTTTTGTTTTCTTCACAATAATCCCTATGTAAATTAGAGTTTTATGGTTTGTGGGGTCAATTGACAATGATGTACTAGGTTTTCAAGAATGATAATTATGTATCAATGTTTTTGGATTAGAGGTAGTTTCCCAAGGTGTCAAATCAATGGAATGTATGGTATGATAAATTATAAATATTCCATGACTTGTTTTGATGTATAGTATAAGCATTGTGTGGTGTTAGGGGTTGATATGTTTGTTTCCCCCGAGTGAGGTGGGGGATTCCAATGTAGGGATATAAAGAATACAATATTGTATCCTATTATTATTAAATTTAATTAAAATAAATACAAAAATTAGCCATTCCTTTTTTAGGTGGGGTGTTTCTATTGATAGGTTTTGTAGGCTCATATTATGGTCATTTTAGTGGGATAAAACAATTTAATGTACATAATTAATCATACTGAATGAAATAATTATATAATTAACATATTTAATAAAAAGGTGTTGTTTGAAATGATGTATAATCTATCTCTATAGTTCAGTACGGTGTATTCCCGGTATTAATTACCTGGTAAAATCTAATTAACTATCACCTCTATAGGGAATAAATCTTTAATAAAAATCCTAAATAACAATGATATGGCCATATATCTTGAAAACCATTCTATCAACTTCTCCTCGAAAGAAAATAAATTATTAGGGAATAATTAAGACTCAAATACAAAATATTTTTATTAAACTCTGATAATAGGTGGACCACATGCCTTAATATAGAATCCATTTTTTCAATAATGGTAGTTGAACATCACATACAAACACATAAAAATAAGTATATGTTTTGATAAAATATTCCATTTGATTATATATTAATTTTAACATTTAGAATTATTATAATAATTTCATATATCCATAATGAATCATCTTTTTGATTCATAATTGAAGGGAACCATGTCGAGGTTATGGTTGTATCCATGCACTTGATATCCTATATCACTAATATATCATTATACAATGATACATTCTAATAATATACAATGATAATGGAATCTGAATGTATTATCTTAGGATATGAATATGGTTTATCATATAATATGGCATAACTAATTTTAGTGCATACCCAAAAATATACATCCTTCACTAAAATAACATAAAGGAATTATAAAAAAATCACAACTCTTTGGGAATCCATTCAAACTCTTTTGGATATATTTTATGATACCCAGTTTAATTTAAAAAAACATTGTATAAATTTTTAATACTTATTTTGAGGCCTAACTATGTCACCATATAGGCCTTTATGAACTTTATATTTTTATTAGATTCTGATTCCATGTATATTTTCAAGGTGTGTCCATTAGAATAACATCATTGTTTATCATGCTAAAATTGTTTTCGGTTTGATCTCAATCAAATACATATATAAATATGAGAATTTACCCAACAATATATATCTTATACATTATAATTATACATATATAACTCATTTTTACATGACATTAAGTGACCACTAGATATGTAACATATCATTCTAGTATAGATCTTCTAATAAATTCATGTTTATCTAATATAAAGTTTTAATTTTGAATGAATTAATTATGTATCCTTTTTAAATGTAGTCGACCACATATTATTTCACAAAATTAATCATGGTTGTGTATTGTCTCACTCTAATCCGATCAAGGTACCAAATTTAATTAAATCAACATCTGAGAGGATAAATATTATCATAGATGTGCTCCAATTGATATAATAGTCAACAAAATACCCAACCCCCACTTGATTAACCAAGGCTCAGGGCTTTTGTATTAATGCTATAAAATAATGTTAGTTTTAATTCAATATATCTCACCAACCTAAGGAGTTAGGGATTCATAATAAGTATACCCCCCATGTATATTAACGAACAGATGAGATTCCGTGAGATATACTTTGATGAGTTAGTCCAGATAATAATTCACGACTTCTCTACTCCTGATTCAATTTTAATTATTTCATTTTCAATCATTATATCGATTATAAGATTTTATTATGGATAATATTAAAATATCAACAATGTACATAATATTCCATGATGATCACCAATTATAAATAACTCAAATTCAAACATCTAGGGGAAATTATTATCCCATTTTACATATAATACTTATTTATCACAGTTTAATGAATGATAAATAGAGATTTAATTTATTAAAAAATTATGATAAATATTTCGACCATTACATTCGATATCTATAGTCTATTATACAAAGATATTCAACACAAACCTCATTATTTTTCTATGGTACTATTTCATCAATAGACCTTCTATATTTTCATCGTTATCCAAAAAAAATTCATTATATAACCCTCTTTCAATGGTCTCTAGAATACAATGGTACTTTGTAATGCCTTTTTTAGTTTTTTTGTGAGACCTACGTTTCTTAGAGTGGTAAATATATCATTGGTTGTGACATAAATGCTTGATGGATCCCTCAATACTGAAAACATCCTAACATCAAAAATTAATTTATTTATCCATTAAATTTTATTTATAGCCTATGATGTAGTTATATACATTTCCTATATTGTTGAGTTTTATATACTTTCTTATATGGAAATTTTCCAACTAATTGCCCCATTATTTAGAAAAAAACATAACACCAATTTGAGCTACATATTATCTATGTTGGATTAGAAAGTAGAATCAATTTGACAAACATAAAATGACATCATACTTTCCTCAAAATATTTAAAACACATCCTTACATTTTATTAAAAATACTTGGGTATTCCAAAATAGATTCAATTCGATCTCACTAGGAATTTATTCATGTATACTAGTTTTGTTCAAATAATAGGTGATATTTGATGAATAATACATCATGTAATACGTGATTGATATAATGGAATATTTTTATGGAATATTATCCATTGTCTCTACCTCTTTTAAAATTTTCTGAATCATCCGATAATTAATTCAATGTAATATAGGTAAAGACCTATTTATGATTTATATATGATAAATCACATTATAAATTTGATAATATATGTGTTCTAACTCATTCTAATGTGCCACATAGATTTATCACCATATATCTTGATGATTATTATTTATTATCCTTCATCCATGTTCTTTATGGAGAATAATTTTCTTAACTACATATTCATATAATATAAATTTATGTTATAATTTTTAATAAATATAAATTCATCTGCATAAAATAAAACAAATTTCATAGCTCTACCAATTAAATTGTTTTATAAGATAGGACCATTCAATTTTTGATGAAACTAAAATTTTGGATTTAATCACCAATCGAGATATTCCAAATTCGTGTAGATTTAATCAATCCATAATTGGACCATTGTAACTTGAAAACATTTTCAAAGCCTTTTGTAAATTCAAATTCATAGAGTTGTATTGTATACATATCATCCACTAAATTCCCATTAAGTTGATTCATTTTCACATACATTTATTATATCTCATAATCATATTATGCTTTAATGAAAAGAAATTTTTGAATAAATATCATCATCAAAACTAGTGGAATGTCTAATTAAATTTCAATACCATGAATTTTTTAGTACACCACTGTTATAAGATGAGATTTAAAGTTAAAAAAACTACCATAAAATTTATTTTTCATGTAGAAACCATACATTCAACCAATAGGTATCACCCATTATTGTACATCAATAATGTTCCAAAATTAAATCGTCTTCATGGTGTATGACTATATTTCCATGTATTTTATACATTTCTTCGAATTTAAACTCTAATGGGAATACAGATAGGTATTAGGCTCATTATTTGTAAACATTACTTCATTTATATTATCTATAAAAAAATTATATATCCATGGATCCTATTGAATATTTTAATCCTTTAATGGTTTTGGTGTATCATGAGTTAGTTATTCTTCTAAAACTTATTGTGAAACTAGATCAACATCCATACAAGGGACACTTTCTATTTCATTATATTGAACTTATTCAAGATTGACATTCCACCCAATGAATCCTCCACTTATTTTTTCCATCCTATGTAATATAATAAATCAATACACAAACACTTTTTTCTAATTGAATTATTGAAATATTACATTTTAGTTTCCTAGGATATACAAAAAATCATTTATCTCATTCTTAAGTAATATTATTAGAACTTAAACTTTGTATGATCTTTTCACAACCCTTCATCCTCATCAAATAGAAAAATGGTACATTTGAAATACCATATATTATATGGTGTCTTTATTGATACTGAACATGAATCACGGTTTTGTAATGGTGTATTAGTTTCCAAACCAATACCCTACAATTAAATTCGAAGGCGACATTGATTCACAAATTATACCATGTCCAACATGGTATGATTCCTCTTTTCATAAACACTATAAAATTAATGTTTTCTAAGAGGAGTGAGTTATGGAATAGATGTATAGTATTTAAAATTAGCACTCACTTCCTAGTGCATTTATTCACCACACTAATCTAATCAGAGAACTTGAATATTTATTACTATTTAATTATAGAATTCAATCTAAAACCCTTTGAACATTTCAAAAAAATAACTTTTTCTTCCTAAAAAACACATAACCATATTGGATAGTGTCATCAATAAAAGTTAAAATATATATAATAATATCTCTTTATGGATTACGTGACCGTACAAAAACATCCCTATATAAAATAGCTAATAATACACTATCCCATTCACCATTTTCACTAACTATTCGTCTAATTATATTTCATGATAGATCATATTCATAATAGTGAAGTGATCCATAATTTAATGATTCAAATAATCAATATATGTAGATTATTTTATTTTTTTCATTCTTATTCCCAATTAATAAATGCGAAAGTTAAATGGTATTATAATCAATATTTACCATATTATTTTTTATATTATAAATTGGATTATCGGTAACTATAATGTATAAAACAATTATTATATTCATATATACCCAATAATTTAATTCAATTGTTTTTAATAATTTTGGTTCTTAATTATGAATGTAAATCCCATCTTGTACAAACATGATACAAATATAAAAAATATACTTATAAGATGAATGTAAGAATTTATTTCCAATTATAGAACTAAACCACTATGAAGACATAAATTATGAATTTTCAACCCTATTGTTGAAGCTTATTCCCCAATTACAATATGTATATCTCCTCCTCCATTATTCACTTCTATCATATATATGTTCTTTTGTTTATTAATATAAATGAATGTTTCACCCTTAGCATATAATAACCATAAATCAGAGTTTAATACATTTATTTATACAACATAGAAATCCATATACATAGAAAACTTATCATTAAGAAAAATTTATATCATTAGATATGAATATATATTGGTTTTATATGTCATACCTATATGATAAATTAAAATTATAATCATAATGAATTCCATAATCAATAATAATGTTTTATCTATGGGTGATTATCATTTTTTAATACATTCATTTTGGAATTTTAATTAAATTATTTTCACTAAAATGATGACTTCCTGATTTATTATATTTAGTGAGCCATGTTAAATATTTTACTATATAAATATTACTTTATATAGTTCCTCTAACAATATTGTGATATATTTATAAAATCATACCTATCATCTCACATATGAATATTGGATAGTCGATTGGTATATTATTTTCTAAAATTCATCATATAGATATAAATTAAAAAATTTCCTTGGTATATTAACACTTAGGGTTTCCCATCTATGATTAACCAAAATATTACAATGATAGCTTTCCACTAACCCTTAGGTAATTCCATTTCTACCATTCCTTATGTAAGATAATCCATGACCATTTTATTCTGGAATAACCTACCAAGTTGAATGATTGAGGTCTTGACATGTGCATGATTTGGAAAGAATCTCACACTTATTATTTAGGATTTTTTACATGAAATTCTCACTAACATAATATAAATCATATTTATATTAAACCAAAAAATATTTTCTCACATGAAATATTTTATGTCCCATTTTTAATTAAATTATATATATGCTGGTAATGATTTTTTAATAGCTTTTACATCTGAAAAATTAAAATTTCTAACATATAATAATTTTTTACTCTATAAAAAGATCTCACTTTATTTTACCCACCCAAAAAAATAATCCAAATATATCTAAAAATACACAAATTCATCCCATGAATTACGAACAATAACTTTTCATGTAATGGTTTCGAATTATATGAAATTAGAAAACCTTTTACGAGTAATCTTGGAGCCACAAAGATCCAACCCCCACCTTCATAAAATATATCATAAGCCTCTAGGATAGTTTGAGGATTGACATAATGTCTCCCAACCTATGGATACATTACTAAAGAGAGATTCCAATTCATTATATATCTATAACATAATATGTAAAAATTATAATCAATAACTATATTTAAGAAAATAACTTCAATTACAATCCAATGTTCATGGTAAATGAAAGATAAATATTATATTGTTATACCTAGAATATAATTTACAGCATGAAAAATTTAATTAGAATAAATTTATTTCATAAAAAGAAGAATAAGAAATATTAATATTTCAAAAAAAAACAAGAATATTAAAAATAACAAACAAATTTTTTTTTTAAATTCCATACATGAGTTAGTAATATAATTTTTTTTATTTAGAAATGAAAAATATCCTATTTTAATGCCTAAAACATATCATTAATAAATTATATGTACGTTAAAATTATTTGAATCCATAATATTAAACTTTAATAATTTTTTTGTTTAATTGAATTCTCAGATTGAATGTCAGATTATCAATCATAATCCATGATTAGAATAATCATTTATAATAACCATTATTATGTAATGTAAGTGACCCATTCAAATAGAGTAAAAATTATGTATTGAGTAAACCATACATATGATAGTACCATGTAAATAATGTAACCCACATATATGGGAGTAACCCTTACATCGAAAAATCCATTATGAATCATGATGTGACCCTTACATGTCATGATGTTTTTTCTTCTATAGTAAGGGGAAAATGTCTCAAAATATGGGGTGTGTAGATAGTTACACATGGGAAATCATAACTAGAGAAACATTTTACATAACTATTATGACTGGAAACTCATTTTTCAATAAAAAAGCTGTTATTATTCTCCTACGATTTCACATAGTTCATAACATAGAACACATAATAAAAACAACTGTTTTGAAGTATTTTAGTCCAAAATACAAACTCCTTTGACCCTCTGACTTTGAAATGAAATATACATTTTCCTATAACTAAATATTCATCCTATAAATATGGTGTGTGAAATTTCTCTAAACCATATCATATTATATAGCACAACCACAAATATTTTACAATATAAATTATCTACAAAAAATTATTGGAAATCTGGTTGTTATGATAATGACCCTGGATCTAAAACCACTAATGTATTGGAACACCTTACATTTTATTTACATGTAAAACAAAATATCTATATAAACCTATAAAAATCATCAATTACCCCAATAGTTTGGATATAAAACATTTATAATCAATATTTGATCCCCTAAGAGTAATTTTGTATATAATGTTGGTGCTTGGGGGTTCCTAGGAATAAAATAACTCTTTAAAAATTTATATGATACCACAAATGGTTATTTGAATATATTATTATTGTTATTGTAATGTAATAGTCCTTTTTAATATTCTTGATCTATCATCATGAATAAAAATAATTTCTAAAGAACATAAATAATATATACACATTCTAAAATGGTAGCATTATTATTCAATTTTTTCCATGATAGAGTAGCTTGATTGTAATCACCAAGAGACAATATAAGGGACCTTGTCACCCATATGTATGGTATTGACCACTAGAATACGCATACACAATGGGAGGACACCCGATTTCAAATTTTTTTTAGCACCATCTCTGCGAATACAAATAAATTATCGGAGATATTCTTTTATGGATGGGTTTTTAGTCACATCGTTAATAATAGGATCACGTCCACTTATATTGGGTCCCATAATTCAATGAAGGAACGTAATGTTAGATACCAACAATTGGTATTATACATATTCAAAAATAATGTATTCATATTGAGTATACACCCTTTTAAACATTTTAAATTATTAGAATCAATTTTTCAATCCTTATGATAATTAACATATTGATTTATGACCAAAATAAAACACATGGAAGATGTTTTTGGATCCAGGATCCTAAAATCCTATAATACCAACTATCATAAACAATTTTATATATAGATCATATAATAAAATATAGTCATCTACATGTATTTTTTTTGTGACTCAATTATATAATATAATATGTTATACATGATTTTAGTGAATATACAAAATCTATGTGATGGCTACCCTATATTGGTTGCAACTACCAATGTTATAGGCAATGAAGGGACATCCTCTCTTCGATAAATAGAGGTGGTATCCTTGGAAAATACATTATATTTATGATTTTGAGGTAGTTTGGAGAGGGTATAAAAAGATTATTGCCATAATGCATACCCAACACTAGTCATGCATGGGCTAAGCATGTACACAACTCTTTGGATGTAGTCCAAATATTTTCTTATCCTAAATTTTAATAAAATTTACTATTTTAGTTAAATTAAAAATTTAGAAAACAAAAAAATTTAGTTCATTTATTTTTCATTCATAATATCATTATAATATTCTCAATTCAATTATTTGTCATTTAATGGATATTTTTTCATTATAAATATTTAAACAACATGATTTGTAAACACTCGTCATGAAAAAAAATTGAGGGTATTATTTCACTCATTATTATTTTTAAAACATAAATGGTTCCTCCTATTATCTTATTATGAGATCCTTAGAGTATAAGTTTTGTAATATATATTTCTGTATATACATGTAAATATTTTGAAGAAATTCATGGTCGATATTAAATTTAAGGAGCATTTATTTGGACCCAAGATCATAAGTATGAGTATAATAATTATTTTAGATCATTCTTTTTTAATAACATAGAGTTTGATAGATGTTCATGATTTTAAATAATGTTTAAAAAACATTTATTGTTTCCCCTATATATAATACTTCAATAATTATTATAAGTATTCGAATTTTCATCCCCTGACCCCAGTTTTCTTCTATTTCACCTATTTTTATTTATTTATTTATTTTGGTCATTTTTGTTGAGGTTTGGGTTTAGTTCCTAGAACAAAATTGTTTTCCACATATAATCTTATTATTGGCTTGGTGCATGGTTAGTGATCAAAAATTTGGGAGAAACCATCCAACTTGGGAAGGTAGAGTGTCTTTTTAAAAAAAATATTATATGGTTAGTCTCGTATGGTAAACTATTGTTTGGTCCAAATTCTATAAGCCAATGATGTTACCGTGTAGTCTATTGGTGTTGTTTGAGGTAAGTTAAATAACTTATACATAGTTAAAGGAAACTATGTAGAAACTACTTGAGGGAGTATTTAATTTTTGATAATGCTACTTTGGATTATTTGTGCATGGTTTCTAAAACAATTTAGATAGCATATACAGGTGTCCCTTCATTGCTGTTTGGTGCCCATAGTTGGCATATGGTAGGTTAACTATTCAAAAAAACCATAAAACATACAAAATTCCTAAAAACGTGAGTTTTTATGTTTTTTTCACCCTCATATTAACAATTTTTCATGTTTCACCTCCCCAATAAATCTAGGTTCACCTTAAGGATCCAAAATCCTCATATATTAGGTCTAATTCCATCATTGATGGTTCTATAAGGTTCATATGTATGTTCCTCTAAATTTATTCTCAATGATATCCTATTCATACCTTCGTTTATTGTTTTATATTTGGGTTAGTTCTTGTCCAAAACATGGGGTCATGGGTTTAAAATATGGGTCGATTATTTTGATGCTACTGTCTTTTGGTTTGTTCTTCACCCTAGTTCATACTTCTCTCGGAGTTTCATCACATTCACACACTATTGGAGTTGATATTTACATCCATTTCCTTTCTAAAACATGCAATGTAATTCATTATCATTCCCAAATAATTTAAAAATTATTTTCCCAAGTTTTTATATGTTTTTATCATTTTTTTGGGTTTCTATGATGGAAATTTGATGAAAATGGGGTCTAAATGGTTTTCCTTTCTCATAAAATTATAAATATTCCAATAAGTTGTTTGATAAAATTCCAATTGGACTTCTAAAATTAATTTTAGGATTTTGAGGTTTTGTTAAATTTTAATGAGTTTTATTATTGGTGTGTGATGTGAAATTTAGCCTTGTGTTTGTGTTTTGTGCCTTATTATGTTTTAGTTCTTACATATAGATCCTTATGATAGGTTATAGTGTTCCTTATTGTTATATATTTGGAAACTTTTATGTTTTTATTGATAATAATATAAATTTTCTATGATTTGTGAATATCTATATGTGAATGAGGTGCACATATGGATACGCACAAAAATATATAAATGTAATTCCAGACAATTTTCTATATTGAACTCCTGTTTCTAAAGACACACGTTTTCCATTTCATGTTTTCCCCCACTCCACCAACGAAATGATTTTAAAAAATATTCTGATGCACTCTAAGTGGGTTTTTTTCTAATTTACATAAATATGGTTTCAAAATGTGTTTTCCAATTAAAAGACCATTATGATCATTGAGTTGTAATTTGGTAACTTGATGGAATAAAATTCAGGTTTTGGAATCTTCCAACTACAAATAGTGTTAGCACCTTGGTTTTGGAAATGTTTTTGAAACGAATTTTTTAATTTTAAGTGGGTTTAGATTTGTAAAGGATAAGGAAAGGTTGGTACTCTATTATGTTTTGGAAGATTAGATTTAAATTAATATAATGTGAAGGTTTTTTAGCACTTTTAAATGATTATATTTCTGTGGGGAACCCCTATGCTCATCCTTCCAAGGATAAGGCCATAATATTTTTTGTGCCATAGTTTGGGAAAGAAATTCATAGTGGAATTGGTGAGTTATGTTTAATTCCAAGAATGTGATTACATCCTCTTTCTATATTTTACTATTATCATGGGATTATAATTTTTCATCTAGAGGGTCACATTATAGTTTCTTTCAAGACCCAATTAGATGGATTAGAACCCCATTGATAGAGGACAAGCTAGGTGGTCTGGCCCCATGTGAGGCTATATATAGAGCATCTTGGTTGATTATTGACTATGGACGTGCACCATATTCCAAAAATTTATTTTACCCACACCACATATGTATTTTTTATAACAAATAAAATGACTTTTATGTAGTAAGTGAGAAACCAACATGTACACCCTATCCGTCAAACACTATTCACATTACAAAATTATTAAAGACCAACTTAAAACCAGTAGACCTACTATCCTTAAAACATTTATAGAAGAGAGATGATAACTCTCCACCAGGGTCATCTCTAATGATGCCTTTGAAATGGGATTCCAACTTCCCCCAAGCTTTCAAGAACTCCTCCTCATCAATTTTCTTGTTGTTGAAACCTCTGACTAGGATTGGGTGTTGTTTTCCAATCCACACACTTTGTTCCCTGGTCATGTCAACTTGCGTCGATCTTTCTTTCATCCGTTCCAGTGTCTCGGCAAGATCATGGATTTCAACCACCATCTCTGCCATCCCCTACTTTGAATTCACAAGAAACTCCCATCGATCATCCCAGATCACAGACTCCCCTTCTGCCTTCCCACGCATCCCTTTCTCTCCAACCTTGGCAGCTGAGGCCAATTCACTTAGTTGCACCTCCTCTTCCAGTACACATGACTTGTCAGTTGGACTGATTCCTACCTCCCTCTACGTACCCCGAGAGGAATCCTCCTTCATCCTTGTTAGCACCACCTCTATATGTAATTTCCTCTCCTCATGCCGATCTCCTTCCTTAGAGGGTTCATTCTGATGTGACTCGGTGACCAAGACTGGTTGTCCATCCACTCTCCCCACTGATTGGGTCTCGAACTCCTTGAGTTTCCCCTTTTTTAGCGAACTAGGTCTCCATAAGTCTAGGTAGAAAAGATTAGTCTCTGTGCCCCTTTAGTTTCGACTTCCTAGAAATGATGAAGCACACTGGGTCCCTATTCTCTTTGTTCCTTTTATTCCATCATTGGTTGTGAAAGTCTTTCTCCTCCCCTACCAATCCATTTTCCTCAAAACAATAGACTATAACTCTCAGAATTAGTCTCATAAGAGCCCTGGAAGTGACCCTCAGACTCACCCTCATTAATCAATTTCCCAAACCGGTTGTTGAGGGAAATATAGGAAAGAGCTCCCCTCGGGTTTAAGTCCTTCCTGGAGTCCAGTGACCTGCTATCCCCCAGAGAAATATGCTCCCACTCCTGGCCTACCATCGACTTATTATTTACATTATAAATCCTTCTAGTGACCAAGTTACTTCCAGTCCTCACCGCCATTGCATAAGAGCTGGGAATTTGTCTTGCCTCAACCCTAGCAGTTGAGCCATCTGCTTCAGCAGCTCCTGCATCCTCCCCTAGAGCCTGAGTGTGAGCTGTAAGTGAGACCCGAGTACCTTCATATGCATCATTGTCCCTAGCTCCCCCGGCCCAAGTCCTATTGTGGGGGGGGGGGGGAGTAACCAAGTCACCTCTCAGCCTTGTGAAGACTGCAGCAACACTTGGACCTGGAGGTACCTAGTCTGGTTTGTGCACCCCAGCTTCCTCTGATTATTTCACTATCTTTATATTACCACTGTGCATCTCTTCTTGCTCATCCCTACCGTCAAAATCCCCCACCCTCTGGTTCTCAATAGCTTCAACCAGCACCACATTCCCCTCTGTTGTGCAAATCACCTCATTCCAAACCCTACACCCTCAGCGATAGACAGAGACCGAATCCCTTTTTTTGTGGCATCCCAGGTAGAAACCAATCCATGATTCAAAGACAACCCTTTGCCTCCTACGAAACTCCTCACCAACCGAAATCCACAGCCTCTCCCTGGGGGGATTTGAAATTTCATCCTTGATGCCTACCCAAGGAGATATCAGATGACATACCACCACTGTCTAACTATCAAAACACAGAAAACGTCCTACCATATTTCCTAACATCCTAATAATTGAGGGGTTCTGGAATGGAAGTGGTAAATCCAAGAAGCATAAACAAACATCGGTCAAGTGTGCATCATGATTCATGATGAGTTCTGTAGACCAGCGAATAAGAGAGAAACCATATCAATTGATTGCACGAGGGGCTCGGGACCAGGAAACTATCAAGTCGTCCTCCGAGGTGAAGCGAACCATCAGGTGTTGCCGATCAAAGAGACCCACCACTACGTGATCCTTGAGATCCCATGAATAAAAAAACGTACTGATCGAAAGCATCGACAGACGGCCGGCGACCCCTGAATCATTCCAAAAGAATCATCCAGTGAAGGTCCGAGGCCTCATTAAAGGATAAAAATCATAATATTTTGGGAAATCAAATGTATGGATTTGATTGTTCTTAATTACTGGGTTATTATATGATCATTCCCCACTTCCCCCACTCTGAATCTTTAGGCCCAATTTGTTTTTATTTTTTTACCATTTTTTATATTTTACTACGTTTTGGTCTACTTTTATGGATGTTGGGGACTAATATTTCACAAAAATAACATGTTGGTTTTTAATATTGTTTAGGTATGTTTTTTGTTTTATGTTAATTTTTACTATTCATTTATTTGGATCTGTATCTATATTTACTTTTATCAATGGTTTATGGATTCTCATTTTATTATTTTGTGGTATATTTTAGTTTATTTAATTATGTTTATAATTTGTAAAATAGTTTCTTTGTGTATAGTCTTTGATTCTCAATACTAAATATTATCATAAAGGGATTGGGAATGCCTCTAGGCCCTTAATATAGGCTGAATTGAGTGACTATTTTGGGGTTGACAGTGGTCGATTTCGGAGAGGAATGATCATACAAATATTTTTTCTGGAATATTTCCTTTATAATATATTTTTCCTATTTCAAATTTGATGAAATGAATAATATTAACTCATTTATTTTATTTCAATATGGTTCATCCTCTAGAGTGAGATTTTTTATTTCCTTGAATTTCACTTATATTAAATCCTCCTTTTTCATAGCATCATCCTTATACATTATCATTTCATATGAATAAATAGTGTTTTACATGTCATCAAACCATACCTCAATTTGAACTAGTTCATCATTCATTGAAAAAATCATATTAAATTAACAAGGAAAAAATTGAAATTGATTTTTCAAATTTCTCTTATCATCAATCATCATACAAAATTCCATGTGTTTATTTTATAATATTTAATTTCTAAATCAAATAATTCAACAACATATTCAATTTATTGTACCTATAAAACAACATATTGGTTATAATTTATTTCTAGTGTGTTATCATTCACCTTTATATCACATTTATTGATTTTAAATGACATATATCACATTTTATTTGTGTACTTATAAGATATTAAGTTCATGTAAACATTGTTTTGAATATTTCGCCATAAATTACTGATTATTTTAGAGTCAGTATATAATTAATTTCAATCTCATTATGTGAGTTATTTTCTTTACATGTTCACTATAACTTCTCCCTTGATTTTCATGTGCACAAACATTCCAAGTGATATAAGGAGTTAGTGAATTTATTACCACTCTAATTGATGTTTTTTCTTAATAAAGACTATAATTCACATGTGATTAATAATTACATAAATTCCCACTGAATAGATAAATTACATTGGAAAAAGAATTAGAAATAATATAAGTTATTGTACTAGAAAATTAAGCATGTGATTACTATGAGTTCACTCTGTACAAGAATAATTAATCCACAGTAAGAACACATCCATTTCCCTGTGGAACCTATTGGATAAGATTGATTTATTTTATCATTAATAAGTCACTATAACTGATAAAGACATTGGGAATAAATATAATCATCACTATAAATTCATATGTGAGGGTTTTCAAGGATAAGACAGTAGAATGTACTACTTTTAATTCCCTTCATTTTCATTGAATCGTCATATATATCCCACGATAGAATAGTGGGTGATTCATTTTATATGATTTTTAATAATTACCTCTAATAATATTTTTTCTTAGTTAAAATAAACTCTTCTTTCTTCATCATAAAGTATGAGGTCCATTAAATAAAAAACCTCAAGTTCCTTTACTTTCTTCATAAGTAGTGGGATATGTCCCATAAACATATAATAGAGATTAATCATTATATCAAAATCAACATGGAATAAATCATCCTAAATGATTAGAGTGGAATCACTATCCTTCATGGTTTACAAGCTTACATATTTAAAATTATTGATACTCATTTTCAAAATAATGAATCACTATCTAGGAAATTGGATGATGTTATCCTTACAAATTAAAATAAGGAATGATGAAACCATTATTGGTGTTTCAATGATCACCTCATTCATCAAATCTATGATCTTATTCTATTTACTCTTGTATTTATATATTAATTAATGTGCTTTCATTATTCACAACATCATTGAATATTGTTCTCCTGAAAATTATCCATGATGAAATAAATTTGATCTTCAATCTTGTCTCTATAATTAAATATATTTTCAAAGGATCCCATAAATTTAATTATTTAATACTAATATAATATAGTCAAAACTATTCATAATTTTTTTAATGAATGTGAAACCAACTTTTTTAATTGCATTACTTTTTACAAATAAATATTTCATTAAATTAAAAAACCATGAAAAAATCCTACAAACCGTGACATGTCGGACCTAACCATGATAGATTTTATCACTTAATTTTTTATCACCAAAAATAATATTCTTATAATTTCTGAATACCCGCTTTTCCTAAATTGTAAAAAAATCATGGAAACATTATTGAATTGACACTATAATCATATATTTAGGGTTTAAAAAATATAAAAACAATTTTTTATTTGAATTGGAATGATTAACTCCCCTATAAATTGTAAATTTCAGAAGAATTACATAAGTTTCTATTTTTTATAAATTTTGCTGCTAAATGTGAAAATCCCATAATTCTGATATTTTCACAGTTTTTATCTATTTTCTATTTAAGAAATAATTTTTTTAATACTGATCCATATTAGTTTACTTTTTTGACGCTTAAAGTTTTTGTGGGTTTAACTTATTCAATAAGAGTAGTGTTAATTAATTATCTATGGGCCTAAATAAATCAATCAATATAAAAAATCTCTTTGGATGATCAAATTGACATCTCCAAAATAAATTATGTACAGACTGGGAAACAGAGAAACAAATGATGTTATTTTAATTTTATAAGAAATTTAACATTATTTCTCATTTTCAAATTATATTTTAGGGAGAGATTTATTCATTTTACTAGAATACTCATTGGTCAAATTGGAATAATTTTAAGAGTATAATCATCTATAAAATGGGAAAATCACTAATATAGATATAAAATGGTGTACATGTTTTTAAAATTATTTAAAATTTTAGGGTATACATCCAATATAATTTAAAAATATATTATAAATATATCATCAGGATATTAAACTATCTGGTTGGATAAAAGCATGAAATAATTGGTTAAAAATATTCTATAGAATAAAATTTCAATTTTTATGTAATTCCTACTTCTTACCTATCTTTTAAATGGAACATTCAAATATAGGGGAATATAACTAGTTTATTTGGGATTAGGGCGTTTTTTGAATTATTATATTAATTATCTTACTAGAATAAAATATATTTATTTATATTATTAATTTCTTTTCTTTAATCTAATTGTTGGTTCAAAACCATGTAATATTTTATTTTATTTTATATTTAAATATTATAATTTAATTAGTTTATAATCATTACCCCCTACTCTAGTTTCTAGCATATATATAATTGAATAAACCATGATTTTTTGTTGATGTGCTCGGTGATTTTTAGTATGTATGGAAAGGATCAGGGGACACTTTAATGTTTATTAAACAAAACCTGATTATGTATTTCCCATGTGAGTTAAGGGAATGGTGTTCATATCTCTCACACATTGTAAAGATTATAGAGTGAGCCAAAACTTTTGAAATGGTTATTACCAACATCACCATTTGACAAAGGGAGTGATTAGAATAGGTTATATAATCACATTATTATTGTTTCATAAAGAGGATTGGATTATAATGAGGATTAAATTGAATTTTGAATAATATCCCTTAATTGATCACCCTTTTAATGTGACTATTTTTAATCTCCAAATTTGTTGATTACTTTTTTTCAATGAAAAGAACCCAAAAACAACCCATATTTCTCTAATTTAAATTGAAATACATGTCTGTTGTTCAATACTCCCAATAAAAAAGGTTATCCTTCTAAAATAATTTTAAATTATGAAATAATTGTTTTTACCACAATCCATGACGTGACCATGAAAAAAAATTGGAACTATTGATAATCAGGTTTTGGTAGTGTCCTTGTGCTATTTCTAATGTGGTATTTCAAATAAACTATTTTTAAATATATTATTTCTTTCTAATTAAAATTTAGAATTTAAATAAAACAGTGGATTTATATTTTTACTCACCCTCACTAATTTATTAGGATGTCTATACTTGTTTTAACTAGATACAACGAGTGAGAAAATATTTCAAATTCTATTTCTAATCACAGTTATTTAAATAATTCTATTTTATTTCATTAAAAAATAAAAAAAATTATTTATTCATGATTTATTTCAATTCAAATCACTCTTCTTGGAATAACAATACTCAGGAGAAATATGAATCTCACAATGAAAATTATGT
This sequence comes from Viscum album, assembly GCA_963277665.1. Lineage (NCBI taxonomy): Eukaryota > Viridiplantae > Streptophyta > Magnoliopsida > Santalales > Viscaceae > Viscum > Viscum album. The sequence goes on along the minus strand of OY728122.1, from coordinate 1,034,917,204 downwards.
GAATTTTTGAGGATATAGAATGAAAATAAAAACCATAGAGAGAAAAATAAGTTTTCTTGTTGAATATTTCCACTCATCACAATAGAACATGATGGAGAAACCAGAACAAGAACTAGATCCAAAATAATTATTAGTAGTAGAAGATATTTTATGTATAATTTATTGTATAAAGAAGTATTATTAGGTTTATAAGGATATATTAAAGGTATTAAAACCCTCTTTTAGCACTCATCCATGGATATGGGATATCATTGAATAAACCATGCCAGATGATGCATATATGGGATATCATTATTTTTATAAGAACCTTGTAATCACATTATAGAATGGAAACTACAAAATGATCCTCCAGTATTTAAAAATAATGAATTAGTATAACTTTAACATATACTAACCAAGGAACAAGAGTCTATCCATGTGGATGAATTTAAATAATGAATGGATGAGTTCATGTACTGAAATTCATCAAATATGACCAAACTGTACGAGGTGTTTAGTAATGAAAAGTAAATTTCTTCATAAAAATTAAATAGGAATATATTTTTCTGAACACTTTTCATTTTGATTTTTTAAAGATGATCGGAGTATTACCAGACCTCATTTTAGTTTTTTAGATTAATCTAGAACAATAATTATCGTGATGAATAAAGATAAGGGTAATTATCTACATGAAGTGGAACAAATGGACCTCGTTGGACTTGTTAAACAATTATTATCAGTAAATGAGAATATCCTGGTGCCTTTTCATGAAAAAACCATATATCATTATTCTGTATATTAAGGGGAAGACTTATATATTGATTTTTTTACTTAATTGACCTAAAAATGAAATTATCAGTGAATTAACCATTTTTAAAATTATAGATAAAAGGACCTGGATGAAGTTAATGTTGAAGAGACCCAAGAAACAAAATATGAAGAAAAGGATGATAAATTATTTTTCCTTCCCCTTCCATATGGGTAATATTATGTGTTTTGTTAGATTTTAATAACATTTATCAATTTGATAAGAACTTATTTAAAACCCTTATCTGAGGATTATCAAGCATGATAATATAAAACATGTTATTGAAATTGAAATGAAGAAATATTGTATATCTATTTGAATTAAACCTAAGATCCTATGCATTAATTACAATCTCTATCTGATGAGTTTGGGAGAGATAAAAAAGTGGAAAAAAATTATTTTCACCTTCTTAGATTATCCATAGTTTGGCCCTAAATCATATAAATTTTATATGGGATCCCACTTTCCTCCATGGTATTTTAGTACCTCCAATTAAAATAATGAATATTAAAATGAAATTTTGGATATATGGTGGTTCGCCAATGGATAATCATATTTAACTACTTCCATAACATGGATGTCAATTATAGATGAAATAAATGATGATTATTAATTTCTACTGCATTTATTAATGAGTTATTATATATGAATAAATTATTTGGTTGGTCTACATTTAATATGTAAATATTTCACCTCCCATATATTTTATCTAATAAAATTCTATAAAAATGATAACTAATATGGGATAATAATGAATGAAAATATTTTATCATTTATGTTTTAGAGAAAAATATTCCAAGTATGAAAATCATAATTTTCATGGAATATATATATATATCATGTATAAATAAGGCTTTATGTTATATCTATTTCTATCACACAATTTCACTAAATCATAATAGACTTTGTGTCATTTCACCTTATATTGTATCATATACAAATACTTGATTAACCATATCTAGAAATCCTAATATATATATATATTCTAAATAACTATTATAAAGCTATAATTTACATCATATTTTTTCACATAATATAAAATACATTTTGAACACCCATCCAAACCACTTTTGGATTAAATCTAAAACAAATTCACAGTATGCGTGTTATTTAAACTAAGTACACATTTAGTCAACCAAATATGGGACCCAATGGGCCTTTTATCATTGATAATAAATATTAATATTTGGATCAATATGTGTAAGAATGTATATTCCTCCAGAAAATTTTCAATACTTATATGGCAATATTTGGATTTGGTGTAATTTCCAAAAAAAACATGTAACTCAATATCTAGGTCCACCAATCAGTATTATATGATGATGTGAATTCCAATATATTCCCTTAGTCCAACACATCATGTGATAGTGATATGGGGAACATATCATACCCATATAACCAACTAATATGTTCTCAATTCATAGAGTGGGGTCTAAAATGATTAATGAATATATCATATTTCATTCATCGTTTTGGATATGTGTATCACATTTCTCTTATCCAAATAAATTAATATAATGTATAGGTAATGTTTCACACTCTAATATTCTTTCTCAATCGATGTCTCAGATTACACACGCATCATACGAATGGAAAAAAAATCCCAACATGGTTAATCTATAACTGATGATCTGATCAACAACATACATATCCACTCCAATATTAGGTAATTTAACATGCATGATTTCATAAATTGGGTATCAATATACAGTAGTTTTCATGCTAGGTATCATTATGTTAGTAATAACTCAAAAGGGATCCATTCACCCATAGTATACAAAAGATATCTCTATATAACACTCCATGTGGTATACATTGTAGGTTATTCAGTGTAGACAAATGATATTTTTCTTTATTTTAGGGTTCATTATCATATTAATAATCTTTATATAGGAATCCTACTCATTCAAACTTTAATATTCTATCATGTATTATAATACTCAATGATGAAAATTAGTCAGGGATGATCTCAAAGTCATTGTTTGAGAGTTTTATAATCATTACAATTCAAACAATATATATTTATATATATATTTATGAATCAAATATTAATCATTTATAAGGAGTATAATTCATCTAATTTAATATATTTTTATAATATTAAACTCTTTATTAATATTTAACAATTCCAAAAAAGTAGTTTTTTATCATATCATTTTTAGTAAACTTCCAAATCATCCTTATATCTGCTACACTCTCTAGATTTTGTATGAATATTACATCATATGTAATCCACATCACATCCCTATTTGACCATCTAATAAAATCACAAAACTAAACCCCTTAGGTAAAACATCAATGATGTATATCAAATTGAGAAATGGTGTTATTTAGGAAACTTATTCTTAACCCTTCTACTTTTGAACATATTCAATATTTTTAACATTACAACATGAAATGTTATAATATTAACTTTTTTCTACTTAAAACTCTTTCATTATTGATAATCAATAACCCAGAAACCTAATTACATCAATAAGATTCTGCTAAATAATGTAAATACTTACATTACTATTAACCTATGCTTCTAAACTATGTTACCATAATGTGATAGAAACTATTTTTTTCTCCTTTACTTTTAATTTTTAGCTTATTGATGTTCAAAAATAATTCCACAAGTTAATTATATTTTTTATTATTTTTAAAAAATTTGGTTCTCAAAGAACACGTGCACTTTGTGTTAGGAAACAAATTTATATTTTGATTAAAAATATTAACAAATTGAACATTTTTTATATTTGACATATTTTATAATATGTGTGTGGATTTTTTTTGAAAAGAATCATTTATTAAAATATTCCAATGATGGGAGGTAGTAACACATTACTACATATTTTATAAAATATTTATATAAAACGTTTATCCTAGATAGAAAAATTATATCCATATATTCTTCTAATAAATTTTAAATTAATTAATCAATTATAATCCATGTGAATACAATAAATCATATCATACTTTTCAATAACAAAACATTTTAATCACAATAAATATCTTATCCCAAAATTAAAATATTATAGGATACATATAATTTAATTTGATTAATTTTACAGGATAAAATAATTTAAATTCAAATCGTCATTATAGTAACAATTTATATCATTTCATAAATATTAAATAAATGAACAATCAATTCATTATTTTATTTCAAATTCTTATATGTTTACAATAATTTTTATAATATAAATTCGCCATCACATGCCCATAAAAATTGATGAATTCATTTCTGTAACATTTATACATATCATGTATATTCCATGGAGGTTCACAGAATCTATCAATTATATATTGTATAATCCTGTCATATTTAATTATTCTCTAACTTATTGATATCACTAGGATTCAATGACCTTGTTGGGATTCTATAAGGATTGTTTTTGACCTTTTAAAACAAAAGTTTCCCATCTATTTTGAACTACTAACTAATTTTACAATCTATAAAATACTTTATAACCTAGACATCATATTCCTAGTTTATATATATTCCTAATAGATTGAGAATATTAGGAAAACAATACATGAATTTAATATGATATTTATAACATTTCTAAATCTGAAAATAGGATAAATACACTAAAAATAGTCCAATTTTGGATTATGTTAAATTATATTACACAATTTGACAAATCAAAATGATGTGTATCAAAAATATGTAATTTAATTATATTAAACAACATATATTTTTACATTATTCCTAGAGAGGAAAATGGGATAATACAAATCTTATGAAAAGTCTAACTAAACATGAAGAATCCATGTTATCAATTCAATAACTCATTTTCCCCAGTACTTGCATGAAATGATCAAGTTCTAAACATCAATTCTTTACCATTTCTGACATTTTGAAAAACTACAAGGATTTTTTTAATGTATTTTATTTCATATATCATTTAATATAATTGAATTGATTTCAATAATCATTAAATATTCAAAGAGACAATTAGTCACACCAAGTCATCAACATATTCAATCACATTGAAAATAATTTTTTCAGGAGTCAATTATTTTCCATGGATTGTATTCTCCCCCTAACTTCTTCAAGAGAGGCAGACTGTGTCAGGTGTGGTGGTGGGTTTGGTCTGTAGAAAACCATACTAACCACTGAGTGTATAAAAAGAGGGGCTGGGATGGTCAAATAACATCCTATTAAATAAAGGATCCTCCCCAGATTTTAGTATGTCCTCATCATTAACATCATAAAATAATTATATTTTATATACGGTAATTTTTCAGTTAGTATCCCAAAAAATGAATAGTGTTAATTACAAGGGTTTTTATTTTTTAATAGTGTGGGATTATGTACCCTTATTTACCCATAGGAATCTTTAAAATTCCCCATGGTTGATTACCCATTTCATTATGGTGTTTTTGGATGTTAAATTTGGTGTCATTTATTTTTATATTTTTTAAATTTATTTTATCTCCATATTAATTTTTACCTATGGTCCAAACATTTAGGGCCCTAAAAAGTGTTATTTGAGGTAGTTTTTGGTTCATTGTTGTTCAATTTTTTGGTATGAATAATTCTCATAAATTTGACTATGCTCTGTGATTGGGGCTTTGGATGAACATTCACATCAGAAAAAATATGTGTTGATATTATTAAATACAACATGATTAAATTTAGAAGGTTCAATGATGATAGAGTCTAAATATTTAGGTGGAATTAGAGATCAATAAATTCAGTGGGAAAACATTTCAATTGTTTAAAATGAATAATCAGGTAGGGCTATTGATGGAAAATTCCCTACAAAATATTGGAGAAACATTGACTTATGTGATTGATGAAAAAATGGAATGACATAGGCAAGAATCCAATTTATATAATTAATTTTACTTTATCATACATGTTCTTCTAATGAATTTCCTAGAAAAAGAGGGTGAATTAAAAAATAGATACTCTCAAAAAGTAATATAAGGCCATTGCACTACACAAAAATATTATCATGAGGTGATTATTTTTACACCCTTAGAATGTCAGAGCCATAATATGTGACCAACTAAATCAACACACTCAATACCCTATAGTCATAGCTCATAGCATTAGGTAATAAAATTTCGGATTAGAACATATAAAGTTCATTCTTCATAGTTTTCCATATTAGCATAATCAACACAACATCAACCTTGACAATAATATCCTAGTTGATATTTTTCTCTTAAATAAAGTTTTAGCCATAGTTATTGTTGAATAATGTTGTTGATAGAATAAGGTGTATATATAGAAAAATTCTCACCATGAATAAGTTATATCAATTAAAATAGGAAGGATGATAGAGCGTGGTTCTAGAGGGATACAAAATCATGGAAGGTCCAAATATATGAGTATGATGAAGAATATCACAAGATAATATTGTGGAAATGAGGGAAAAATTAATAAGGATTGTTAGAATTAGATGAGTATATAGAATATGTTTTTGGGAAAAGTGATGAGTATATATGGAAATGAAGATATAATAGTCATTGAAGTTATAATGACTGATGAAAGGAAGATATATCTCAACGAAACATGGATAATCAACTCTGAGAAACATTTTAAATGAAATTTTTATGGTAATGGTTTAATCAATATAAAAATATCTCAGAAGGGCCTGTGTATAAGGGGAATAATCAATTCTTTATTTTCATTAGAGTTAATAACAATTTTTAAAGACACATGATGATGTTGATCAATCCAACCAAGGATTATAGCATGTCATGGTCCAGAATAAGAATATATTATCATTAAGAATAGATGATGATATTGAATGAAAGACTCATACCAATAATTGATTCGTGATAATTATGAATGGAATAATTATGGTAAACAAGAAATATAATATTGATAACAATATGTATGTGCTTATGGGTGAAACACGCAAGGATGTGGAGACAGTTGTTAGATAAAATACATCAATATAAGAGTTGACGATGTTATGGAAATGTAAACTATCCATATGATGAATGAGGCCCAAAAGTTTGTTAGGGATCAGATGTTTATTATAGGGATTATAAAGGTATTCTTACCAATTTTTAGCATTTTTTCATCAAGAAACATATTTTGATATACATATGTAAATAACAAGAAGAAAATACATCTTATGGTTGAACCATTCTAATGATTGGAAAGAACAAATTATGTACTCGAGAGGATAAATGTACTTTTTATCCTTCATTGATGATTATTATAGGAGATTTTGGGTGTATATGTTCAATAATAAGTTAGATGACTTTATATTATTAAAGACACTGAAATAACAGAAGGATCGTTTATATAGAAAAATATCATGTCTATAAGGACTAACAATTGTAGAGAATTCACAAGTGGGAATTTTTATAATTTTTTAACTAGAATTAATCAAGAGATACTTTATAGTGGTATAAAATCCACAGAGAAATGGAGTCGTATTGAAGATGAACAGAAACCTATTCGATAGAGTAAGGTTGATGATGAAAACTATTGAAATTCCTAGTACATTCATCGTAAATGTATCGATTACTACCTATTATTTCATCAATTGATCTTCTTCTAAGGATATTGATTTGAAGAAACCGATGAAGATATGGAATGGAAATCCAAATGACTAGTATTACTTATAAATTTTCTTGGAAGCTTGGTTTATGAAAGTTTTAATTAACACAAAGTATCAATGTTTGATTTGAGGTCCAAGAAATGTATCTTCTTGGGATATACTAGTGTTTTGATGGCGTATTTTTTGTTTTACCCAACTTCCCATGAACTTATCATCAGTAAAGATTTAATTTTTGAAGAGGAAAATGTGGAAATTGAAATTGACGGAGACATAGAAAATGAGAATATTGAAACTAAAAAAGTTAAGGTAAATAAAAAACACATGAATGTACCAGTTACTTATGATCCATTACTAGAGAATAAGGATCTTATACTTGTTGATTCTGCACCACTATGGTGAAATCATGAGAAAAAAATCAAGATTATAACCCTCATACAATGTCACTGAGATAAATATTGTGTGCTAAAAATTTATGGAGGATTTAGAGACATGTTATTTTTGTCAAGGATACCTAGAGTGTAACACCCTGATATTAAGTGAATTTTTTTTCATATTAATTTATTTTATTTATTTCATTTAACACACCATCGAATTTAGTTTATTTTATTGAAAATCACCATGTTTGGATTGCATTATACACAACACCATTTTTATCATATACTAAACACAACATAAATTTTATATTTCTTTACATGGAACTCTTAGGTTATCATTTTCTACACTCAACAATGACTTTCCTCCACAACTCTCTTAACATGGAAGACTGTGTTCTACCAAACAATAAAAAATAATTAATATATTATTTGTTGAAATTATAATATATAAACCACCTGTTAAATTATAGGTTATGAATAGTTTTATATATCTTATGAAAATATATTTTCTACACAAATGCGATATGAATTCATAGGTTAAAAATTAATTAGAAATGAATACATATAAAGTCGTTGAATGTAAAGGATATATTATTATTTTTATGCTCCCAAATCTGTTTTCCATTAATATATTAAATTAACTAAAATTATTGAGTGTATTAATTTAATTTATATGTTAAATATTCATTAAAATATTTTTTATATTCATCCAATAGATTTGGTAGACATATGATATGAAAAACCCCAAATTTATTAATAAAACCAATATTTTTACAAATGTAGTTTTTCCTCATTTTAATGGAGAAAACATTATGAATCCAATTTTTTTCAAATTTATATATGTAATATTTCAAAATATAATTCATCTTTTAAATATATAATTAAAATTTTGTTTACAATAAATTTTTAGTTTTTTCTATGAAGTATCATTTCTTAATTAATAGTGAAAATACTGAATTAAAGTTAAAATTAATTTTTCTTATAATTTATTTATAATAATAAATTAAAAATTAAATGGTTTTCATTGTTTAATTAGTTAATATTTTTATCAATTGATACAATTTATGCAGATGTAATCAATTTCAATTTGAAATTGGGTAAAAAACATTGCAATCTTTTGGAAGTTTTTACTTTAAAAACCCCATTGTTGTCCTATCTGGAGGATTAAATTTAAACTAATTTATGAAACCTCTAGAATTTTAATTTGGAAAATTATATATTTTTAATCATCATAATTTTTAATCTCTAATAAATTTAACTTAATTTTTTAACAAAAATATTAGTGCATTCGGTTTAAATTAATGACAATGATTAAGGTAAAATTAAGCTTAACATGGGAATAATCCTTAATCATAAGGGGCCAAATGACTTAGCCACTTTTCCAAAACAAATTGTCTATAAATATTTTAGATATAATCCTTCAAATATTTATTCTTGTTTTATTTTTATGACATTGTTTATGTAAAAACTTGGGTACACCTTACTTGTTTTAAAAAATGTGAGGTGTTTCCTTTCCCTATAAAATCCCACCACCTATCCTATATCCCAACACATATCAAAAAACATATTTTTATCAAATTGATACCTCCATATACATCCAATAAATACTCCATTAATCCTTAAATCATCAATTTTCATATAAAAACTTCAATGGAATCCCTTTGGTGAAAACTAAAATAAGTTTCCCGATTAAGATGTAACACCCTCCCTCAAGATCCTTTATTTTATTTCCATTATCCACTCACTAAAATAATATTATTAAATGTTTTTATAAAAAATATCCTAAATATAATATAATTTTGTTATTATAAAGTTTTAACCTATAATTACCCACACATAAATCCAATTGGTAACAATCATACTATTTACATGTATGAAAAACTACCACCTCATCAAATGATGATTGTTCATTTTTTCAATTACTGCATATCATGGGAGATATTATGTTGGTCAATACATTTATATATTATATATATCAAATTTATAAACACTTCATTCTTCTTTAGATTTTATTTAGGACAAACCACTTTGATTTTCATCTTGTGTAACAATGATTATTTAATTTGATGATGTGTGGACTACAACCCCCTCAAAGTGATGTGATTCATTCACACACTGCCTGGAATGTGTTAAGGATATGTTTTGAGAACATTTATGATATATATGAAATAATAATTATAAATTAACAATATTATATACATATATACATATATGTATTTTTCATTTTCTTTTTTTATTTCAACTCATCAATAAAACGGAAGTAGTGTTCATATAAACATACGTTCTACCATCTCCATGAATTGTGTCTTCCATTTCATTATTCTATATTCTATATATTATTATAATACATATATAAATAATATTAATGAAATTTAAATTAATTTTTTCATTACATAAATAATTATATAAGTATAAGTACCAAAGATATAAAAAACTATTCCACAAGCGAAAAAACAATGTGAATATTACCTGAAACGTATCCTTAACATGAAATTGTTAACAAGTGGGTAATATAAAGTCATAATAAAACAACATAATGTGTTAGATATAATAATTTTGTTTATAAAAATATTTATAATAAACATAAATTTATTATATAGGAGTTTTTAATGAGTATGACTTGATTCAAGACACAAGGTAAGAGGATTTCCTCTCACTTATTATTTATGTGCGATGCATGTCAAAATCACCACTCAATTAATTTGTGTGGTGTATATACTTAATAATGAAATGTAATATAATTATATTCATTTATTTAATGATATTAAAATATTTAGATTATTTTATTCTCTCAGGTGGATCACGATTTTATTATTACTCAAGTATTAATTGTTTTCTCATCTCATTTTAAAATTTTGTGTGGGAGAAGACAAGTTCTACTACTATTTATTATATTTGTTGTGTAAAAAACCCCTTGTATGTATTATATGATATTTATAACTAAAAGTTTTTATATATACATGTAAATTATTATTTAATTTATTTCATGGGGTTTATGTTTCAAAATTTACCAAATTGGTAAAGAAGGTTTGTTTATATTTTCCTTTTACAGACACAGTCCATGTTATGCACCAATATTTTTCTATTAGGTGTATGTACTGACTTGGAAATGTTATATAATTTATATACATCATTTAAGGATATTTTAATCTTAATATTTATTTATTCATTAAATTTATTATGAATCAAAGTTACCATATTGGTAACAGTTTTTTTGCTAGAATCTCATCATTAATTGAGATTGTGTATGATTATTATTATATTGATTAAATATTATAATCCATACCACATTAAATATAATTATATTTATAAACATCTGTATATGAATGTTATATCCACTTAATGATACCATTTTTCCTCTTATTGTTAATTTATATAGTTATGGAAATTTTTTTATTAAAATCCACATGTATTTCTCCTTTTGATTAGAAATCTGTATAATTTTCAACGAATGAGTTCTAAAAAAATTGAAATATTATTTATATTTATCCAATTTATTTTTAATGATAATGGTTTTAAAATGTTTTCCAACAAATCTATATATATTTTCAATGTATTTTCAAAGAAATTTTTTTCAAAATGATTTCAATCATATTTTACATGATTTAAGGAAAAATTAATTTCAAATAATTTTTAATATTTTTGTATGTTTTCAATGTGATTTAAAGGAAATGTTTTTCAAAAAAAAATTCAAAATTATTTTTTATGTTTTCATGGAAATATTTTTCAAATATGTTTCATAATTATATTATAATTTTTCGATTAAAAATATTTTGAAAATGATTTCAAGACTTTATTTTATGTTATCAATGAATTTTCAAATAAATTTATTTTTTAAATATTTGATGTTTTAAATGACTTTTCAATGAATAAATTTTATTTTCCTCATGAAATTTTTTCCAAATATCTTTCAATGTTAATTTCCATCTACTATGAGATTTGTTGATGATACTCATGACCTTCTAGAAAATGAACCAAATATTTCATTCATAACATTTTTAATAGTTTCTGTTTTGAGGGAATAATTCTTATGAAACTCATTTCTATTTGATGGGTTATATGTTTTTGAAACCCACCTTTTTTCCATAGTTTTTTTTGATAAAATTATTATGAAACCTATCACTTTTATATAGGTTATTATGTGATTAAATATTAATTATCCCCATTTATTGTCATGGGTTATGATTTCATTTTTAAAAAACATATATCTTTTTATGGATCATTAAATGATGAATGTTTTATTTTCTTGTGGAACATGTATGAATGAATTCTGTTATGACATGGGTGGGACCTATATCTCCCTCTAATTCGTTGGTTAATGATTTATAACTCAATAGATAATGACGGGAATCAAGTAATCTTTCTTAATCCACTATGGGAAGATGGTGAAACATGATTACTTACAAGGAATGGACTGTTACTGGGGATGGGGGTGTTTCTCATCCAATAGGTTTAGTCACCATGACGATGTAAGATGAGGAAACTCAATCCACTATGTGATGACTAGAAAACATAGTCCACTATGGGATGATAGGGAAACTCAATCCCTTATAAGGATATGACTATTACTGGGGATGGTAGTGTGTCATTCCCATTAGGTTTAGTTACAATGAAGTGCCTTGATATGTTCTAACAATTCATCTTGACTAACAGGGACTCATATCACATGTTTATGTATTCCATAATTCTATGACTTGTTCCTTTGTTTTGATTTCATCGAATTTGTTATTTATTTCATTATTATTCATTTGTTATGAACTACCACGATTTATGCCATTATTCATATTAACGATATTTTATATCCATGGAATTATTTTATAATGATATAATCACATTCTCATACCCTTATTCTCAAGTTTATTCTTACATGTATCCCTTGTATACCCTTAATAAGTATCTGATCTCACCACTTTCCATGTTTCCATCCCCATGTTAAGAAGATATTTATTATCTATGATGTGTCTAAGAAGGTTGATAGTCATGAAAAAACAAGTGGTATATAATCTATATCACTTATGTACTAGTGTTTATATTTCTTTGTTTCTAAAGGCACTAAAAAAATATGGGTATTAGGTGTCTAATCATATTATTATTTATATATTCCTTATAATTGGTGAAATTCTTATGCATGTTAAGACTGTGTCATTATACATGGTATCAGAACAATGGTTAAGTTAACATTTGGAGATTTAGATGAGAAAAACATAGTGATAACCTTAAGGTAATGTTTAAATATAAGTCTAAGGATAAGGAAAATATAGTAAAATATCGTGGAATTATTGTAAAGGAACGAGTTAGAGGTTTCTAAAAAATAAATCCATTTCTATATTATACAAGTGAGTGTGGTTATGACACAAATGTACATAGGAATAAAAACTATGAGATGTTTTGTTAGGAATGACTCAGTGTAACATTGTACACGACAATAGGTCATACTGTTCACTTAGTTTGACACTCCCAGAGTATATACATTGGGAATTCACAATCTTTTCAAAAACTATTAAGATTGATTTAAAAATGAGTGGGATATTAATTACCTAGAACAAACATAGTGTGTCATGTGTTAAAGAATGGTTCATTTATTAGACATCCTATATACGAGTTTTCATGATTTTGTGATTCATTATTATGATAATAGTTTCTTATAAAATAATTCTTGGTTTTAGTCAGTCAATAGAACTAGAGGAAACTGTATTTCATTGAAAAAATGCTCAATATTATTATGAGTATTCATATGGGTTGATCACTATACTAGAGGATGTTGTGACCTTTCATATAAATTTTCACAAAATATTATCAACAATTTATACCTTAACCAACTCATAGGCTCATCAAGGAAGAGAAAAGAAGTGTTCTTTAAGAGATATGGTAATGGAAATCATAAAGTAAAGATAATATGCTTTCTTTAATATCAGTATTGTGGAAAGAATCACCTAAGTGATTATCTTAGAGAAACATGAATATGTTTTGACTATATAAAACAAAGACACAATGCTAGTGACTCTAAAAAAGAAAATGAAGAGTTAAGTTAACAAAATGGATGAAAATATTGGACTTCCTATGACATCATAAAATTTTAATTGTTTTATGTGTGGAATAGATAATCATTAATGAACTCAATTTACCAAGAGGAATTATCCTGAAGAGAATCACCGAGGTGGTGTGACTAATGGTTACAATTCGGATGATAATGAGACTACATTTCAACTGTATTAGGAATGAGGTACTATATAATATGATGAGGTATCCTTATTAATGGATTCAAGATGTAGTTGAGTAACTGATGTTTTTTTGTATTTTGATTTAATAATAGTGTCAATGAATGGTGAAATATAAAAGCATTGTCCAGTTCTATTTTCTCACTATGGATTTACATGAACATATTAAATGGTTCTAATGGAATTGAAACATGTTTTAATATAGCGGATTTTCCTGTCGAAAAAACATGATTAAGGGGAATATAAACCTTAATATCTTCCTTGTGTCAAGATAATGTTTTTTTATAATGATATGTGGGATAAAAATAAGTAAAATGGATAATAATGATTACTGATGAACTAATTTAGGACATTTTTATGGGTCGTTTATGTCAATTGAATAAGTATGAAATATTTTTTGGATTTTAAGAATAGATCCAATAAAATTTGGAATAAGAAAACATGCATGTTTTAAATAAGGAATTATGGTAATGCATGTCATTACCCTGGGGAAGAAATTATTCTTAGCATCGGTATTTTTCTTTTTTACGTTGGTTATTATCAGATGTTATTAAAGAAAATATTATAAATATGTATTTAACATCCAAAATTTTAGGATTTATGTATATAATGGAATTTTATTTTTTTACATCGGTTATTAAATAAATGATGTAAAAAACCTTTACCACGTAGGTTTATAAAAAATCGACATGGAAAAGCATTGACATGGAGACTTTTTTAGGTCAGTTATTTTATCACCCTTGTAAAATATCATTTTACATATTGGTTATGTAGAAAAATGACCTAGAAAAATATTGTCATTGAGGCTCCTTTACATCATTTATTAAATAACTAATCTAAAAGAGAATATAAGACATTGGGTCCAACATAATTGATGTGTAGAATCATTCAAATGAAGGGTTTTTATGTTGTTTAAAAACTAATGGACATAAAAAACCATTTTCCTTGTCAAATATTTTTAGATAAAGTGGAAAACCATTAATATGTGTTTTTAACATTGGTTATAAAATAACTAACCTAAAATTGTTATAAAAAACACAAAATTTATATCTTACTCTCTACTTTCAACCAAAACAGAAAACAAACACCAACAAGCAGAAAAATAATCATTATAAAAATAACATGAAAATTAACATTTACATTTAAAATATTCTAAATTACAATATTAACTAAAAACAAACCACAATCCATCCAAAGTAATAAAATAATTTTCCCATTCCACCTTTAGGTGTGTCAGATCTTGTTCCCTATAAGGTTAAGAATCATCAAAAAATTACTAATTAAAATGAAAGTATTTAATTGTATGATGAATAAAACAATTGAAATAAAATCAATAAATCTAACCTAATTGAACTTCGTAATTTTACAAGTTGAAAAAATTTCATAAATAAATCTTACAACATAAAATATAAATTCTTTGATACCATGTTGTTTATGAATTTTTTTAAATGATTTTGTCAATTCAGAATAATATTATTATGTAATATATACAAAATGTACTAATTATAAATGAAAAATCACCATATATTTTTTATATCTGATATTGGACCGTTTTCATTATGGGGTTTCGAAAGAAATTCCATCCCCTGTTATAAAATAATATGAATTAAATAAATTTATTATTAAGTAAAGAATAAACTATTATGAAATTAAAATATAATGTTCCTATAAATTCTCAAAATTTTATCGCGCATCATCATGGATATAGAAAATAAAATAAAGTGTTTAATCCCTTTGATAAAAGACCCCCAACATCCAATGGTCACTAATATGAAAAAAATAATGGTATTGGTTATTATGATAAAATATAAATAACACACTGTGAGATATATATATTATCATTCTAAACATAAAGAAACATCCTACACATAGTAATTATACTATGTTCAAATCTTTCAGCAATATAAATTGATCTTTCTTCTTAAGTAATTGTTTATGATTTAGGTGAAATGAGCAATAGGTCCATAAATCTGTATACATATTTCTTTTCATTATCCTTTATAATGATACCTAATAAAAAAATAGACATAGGTATAAATTATAAACAAATTTAATGTAGGGGAATATTATGTTAATAAATAAATGAAGAAAATATCATCGTATTGATTCACATCTTATCTCAACAAATAAGCTCCATGATATCATTTTTCAAAATCCCCATAGTAATTTTATGCCCCCATATATTATCTTCTATTGTAATCTCATTAAAACCTGAAAAAAATTGAATATCATGATAAAATGTCAAGAATACTTGAATCTGTATTTGATGTCATAGCCCTCTTTCTTTGGTTTTTTCTATAAAATAATTATTTAACTTTAATTTATTCTTATAAATAAATAGATAGATATTTAAAATTTCATATTTTAAAACAAATTTAATTCCAAAATGAAGGTAAAATATAAACATACCTATATGGTAGTATGTCACATAAATCTAGATGTCCAAACTAATGAGTAGCTAATAATTTGTCCAAAAGCCCTCGCCTCATCTATTGGTAATGGTACTCCAGCTACTATATTTATAATAACTTTTATAATGACCCTTTGATGATATTTATATAACAAATGCCGATGAATGGTATCTCCAATATAATATAATATCTCATATGATACAATATGATACTGAAAATTATTGACATTTCACTCATAATAACAGGGAAGCTGTAGGGGAGGGGTGTAGAATTTGGATAAAAATGGGTTATGTAGGAAGAGGTGGAAGAGTCGAAGCTAATGGATGAGGTGGAGGAGTGGGATTTTATATCTAAAATTTTCTTTGTATGTATACAAACATGGACTAGGCTGACACACTGATCTTATCCTCAATAATAACATTAATATTCTAAACTATAACCACCAATGATTCTAATTTTTTTTATAAAAACCCTCCACTGCAAAAACTGAAGAACGTTGAAAATTTTTTCTCACTGATAAAACCAACATGTATCCTCTAATATAACTCGAGTGTTTGGGCTTTTCCAATTCATTAGATAAAATATCCTATCTACCCAGAGCTACAAATACCCCCTTGGTTCCCTTCTCCTCAAGAGAATCCTCTAAAAATATTATGAAATTTTTTTCAATAATTAAAAATAAATATATGGAATTTAATTGAGATAAACAAATACATAATGTAAATATCTTACAATCCTCTCAGCTACATCTCTTAACATTTTCATAAGATATTGTCAGGTTTTCCACATCCAGAACCTCATCAATATTTCATGTCTACTGATGGTGGATGGTCAACCACACCATATCATGATGACTCAGCTCACAGTTTTTGAAAATTTTCATCAATCAATTGTTCTTACAATAATTTATACCATCACAATGATAAATTATCTAGGTATACATTTCTAGATTGGATCTCTTGATGATATCTCATTGTTAGTTGTAAATTAATAATGAGAAATCATTAATAGGATCATTAATATAAAAAACCATCTAAAATATTACATTACACTTAAAAAAAATGCTTATTATCTTATCATTTAAAAATAAAATCCATGTTTCTTAATCTATAAAAGGATATATTTTATATGGATTTTTATGTTTCATATTCCCAAAATTCAAATCGAATGTTAGGGATTATTTTAAATTTGTCCATATTTTTGTATCCAGTGAAGAAAATTTCTTCCTAAATTCTCTAGTAATAGGTATATCATATTTCATCATATATAAAGTGGGAAAAATATATTAATATAAACATTTCAATATTATTCAAACAATAACTAATGATCACTATATAGTGGTATCCCACAACTGAGATAGTTTTATATTATCATCACCTCTCAAATATTTAATCAAAATACTGGAGTTTCTCTTACCCTGAACTGATACAAAATACTTGAGCTATTTTTCATTAGGACCTCTTGGAATAGGATTATCATCAAATTCTGCATATATCCTCTGGTCCTAGATATGAGAAACTGGAAATTTTGGTAAATTTTTTATTCCATATTTACCAACCCTATAACTCTTCTTTGACTCTACGGTTGTATATGACTCTTGTGATGAAAAATGGGGACCATCCAGATGTGCATGTGCACATTCCACCCCACTCGTATGAGTATGATCTTCTCCAAAAGTATTTTGTTGATCAGTTTATTGATTTGATAATATCTTACAAATCTTATCAACAAACAATTAATATATAAACATATAAATTCAACTAATAATAATAATGTAATAAAATATGAAACATTACGAAACATAGAGGTAAACTAAAATTTAAATCAATAGTTTTCATACATTTATGGTTAAATTAGATTATAACAATATTAATTATATATGAAAATCCATGTAAATGAATGAAAATAAATCCAAAATGTTCTAAGAATATTAAAAATGCTCTAACTTAATACATCATTTTTAACCCAAAAAGGAACATTTTATCAACATACTCTTATAACATATTTTTCTTTTTGTTTAACATACTATGTTTAAAATAATATTTGTTCATAAAAATAAACAAATATATAATTTGAATATGGGTAAACATGGAAAACTAAACAAAAATAATTATATAAACAAATATTAGAACTTATTAGTTTTAATATGTGTTTTAATAATAAAATAAAAATAACATATCTATCATTTTGAGAAATTTATAAAAGTAAATGATAACTAAACATATGTTACCTATAATGTTGGGAATGTTCTAATGGACTATTTTCCCAAACTATTTTATCATGACTAGTCCTTATTTCACAATCCATGTGTATGACATGTTCATCATTATTATCTATTAATATTTCCTTGGAGGTAGGGATCTTACATTAATCAATATCATCATTAATTTTATCATCAAAAATATACTATTTTTTTCCTTATAAAACAATAGACCATTATATATCAGATTGATCAAGAATTTTAAAAAAATCATTTGTTCCATTATAAAAGGATTACTTGTGTATTCCAATATATTTAGATAAAAACAGTCATTCCAAATTCATCATCTCTGATATTGTTGTTACCAATAATCTATTTTCACTATAAGGCCCCAACCTTAAACATTACTTAATCTTGAGTTATTACAAGATTACACATTTAAGATCTTCTCAGGTTTAGAGTTTTAGAGAATTAGATCGTAAATCATGAATTACATTTCACATTTAAACAAAGTGGTTACATAAAAGATAGTATTCATTTTTCCCATCAACGGAAACATATTTAAAATAAAACATGTATTCTTTCATGACACTTCCTGGAAATTATCAACACATCATGTACCATTATCTTGACCTGGGAAAAACATTTCAAAAACTTGGGATGAGCATAAAAATCCAAATAAGGGATATAAAAGTATGAAATGAAAACATTAGTCCATGTATGAAATCAAACTTTACTCATAAAACATTATCATTTTAACATAACTCATCAAATCATGAATAAATCATAGAAAAACATAAGACATAAAGGTAACTTGAGGCATTCATAACATTCTTACGTATGGAGTAACCCTCAAGGTTACGTTTGGAATACCCATGACAGCATATTCCCTAAATCTCTTCCGATAAACCTTAACGTTTAACCCCTTCGCATTACCCAATGCATTTGAGAGCTATATCTGGCTCACCCACCCTTAGATTATCACGGAACCACCCGTATTCAAAACAATGCCCATGAACAATAACATAATTGTATCACATAAAACATGCATAAAGGAAACACAACATTTCCACTTTTCAATTACAAGATATCAATACAAAAAATTGATATAAAAACATTATGAAAACCATTTTCAATACCAAAATAAAAGAAAAGTAAAACATGGTATTTATTTTTCATTTTTTTTAAAAAGGTTATGGCTTGTAGAGGAAGTCGAAGCTCAAATAATGGTCACGGTGGAGGAGAAGTCATTGTCACCGCATACGTACGACAAAAAAAACATTCCCTGTTGTCGTTTAGTAAATTCTTCATATAAAAATATTCCTTTTGAGTAAATGTAATATTCAAAGGGTTTTATACACCATATAAAACAATGTTGTGTATAAAACATAATATGCCTCAATGAAAGTAGATTGAGACGAAGTCCCTTACCTCGGGTCCGACTTGAATCGATCGTTCCTTAACATCCTGAATAATAAACTTGAGTTAATTTCTACATTCTTAAGAACAATTTTCAAGTTCATTATTACTTTTTTATCACTTATTACCATGTTTTGAACACAATGTAATTATTTAAGTTAATAATGGTCGTTTTTTCGATCATTGGTACTTGAGTCAAAAATAAACTCTTTATAATTACAAGTTGTTCATGTAGTAAAATGTCCATTATATCCAGAATTATATTCATGATTTAGATATCATATATGTCATATATATTCAGTATATACATGCATTTACAATATTACACAACATTTAGAGGTAAGAAATGAAATGCACCGTTCATGGAGACAGTAAGCCGTATGTACGCATGAACGCTACTTTCATTTCTATTTCGTATTTTATGGAATGGAATCTAAATGATATAAAGGTATATTATAATTCCAGTATAATATAATATATAATATCATTAATTAAATCCTTTATACATCCCACATATGGCATTAATGATCAAATCACATTGAGGGGGCGGTAGTCCACACTTCCTAAAATGAGGATATCACGTATACCCATAATGGAAGCCATAAAGTTATCCCATAAATGAAAAATAAAAAAGCTTAAGGAAAACATAAACATATTATATATAATATATATAAATATAGTGACAACTTAATGGCCTCATTTGAAGGTGTTATAAGAATATTGAACACTCATCATTTCGTGAGGCAGAAATTCGACATCCACAGAAACAGTATGTTCCTTAACCATTAGATGTAGGTGTGTGTAATTGTAGCTCGAATAATTATTATAAAAAAATCCAAGTATATTTAAAATACTGGTTTTGTTACAACAGAAATGAATAAAAAGAGTTTAGGGGGTTGGAGAAGCAAAATAAAACAAAAGAACATTAGAGAAGTCTTTACCATTAAATCGGGTAACTCCTCTTGGTTAAAACCAAAAGGGTTTCTTGAAGAGCTTTCTGCCTAAGGTAAGGCTTCTAGGATGAAGATAGGGATGTGGAGAGATAAAATGAGCAGATCCTGGCCGAGCCAATGTCTTGAGAAGTGTGGGTAATGAGGTAGAGGTGGGGGCCTTTTATAAGAGGAGAGGAGGGGCACTCTTGGAAAGGTATAAAATGGTACTTTATTTTCAAATGTGTTTAGGATTTTAAAGGTCCCAAATTGATGTATTTCGAGGATAAGGTGATAAGGGTTGGAAATATACTCATACATTTGGTCTTTGACAAGTTTAAATCTTATATTTTACATTATCTTTTCATTTTATTTAAATCGTTCATTAATGAGGTAATCGTTGCATCATCATGATGTCATAAATAATTTAATTTATATAATTTATAAAAATTATAAAAAAATACTATGATGTAGGAAATATTTTTATATTTACAATGACTATTTATAGTCTAATAGATCATTTATGTAGACAAAATTAAAAATGTTTTACTCAGGTGATACGTTCTTTGTTATATTTAACTTTCTTTAAAAATAAAAAGAAAAAAGTCATTATCACACAAAAGTGATTCCATGGGGTCCCCAAGTTTGGCACAAGGAATCCCATGGTCTGAGATGACAAAACTAGTATCATTATGACACATTTTGGGGTAATTTTTTATTATTATGATATTATTTTATTATCCTTAACTACCCGATTACTAATTAATCAAGATAATTAATGATAAGTACCGTCATTACTATTCATAAAGTTCAAAAACATAAGAGTCTTGATTACATAATTTGGACCTAATGATTCTAAATATGTAATCCATTTTACCAAATTCCAAACATAGAAATTGCCATAATGAATTTAAAATTATTTCTGTTGTCAAAACACATAGAGAGTTTTTTAGAATCAATATCTATGAAAAGTTTGGCACTTGTTTACACCCAATTCCAAATTAAAATTAATCCTAATGACCACCATTGGATTAAATGGTAAAAAAATATTCTAATTACACTTTAAGATCAATTAAAAAGATAATATACCCATATAATTAAATTAGATGAAAAAGTAGTTTTGATGTAAAATGCAGTATTTTTCACTATTCATTAAAAAATGAACATTGTCAGAAATATACCACAAAATTATCCAATGTAAATTTCAAGGTAACAATCATAAAGAATATGTTTATTTTGACAAATAGATATTATAAAATTGTCCAAAGATTAATTTAAAAAAGGTTTTCCATCAAAAGGCAGTAAAACAATCTTTTAAAAATATTAGTGTATTCCATGCTTAAGATTGGGTTTATACTCATTTTAAGCCTCTAAAACACTATCTAATTCATAAATAGAAATAGATAAAAATATCTATTATTCATTACTTAATTAAGATGTTACATCCTTCCCCCCCTTTAGAAAATTGTTTCCCCGCAATTTATTTACTTAACAAATAAGTGGGGGTATTTATCACTCATTGCATTTTCAGATTCCCATGTTGCCTCTTCACTCATGTGGTTTTTCCAAAAAACCTTTACATGATAAATCACCTTATTATGAAACACTTTCTTCATGTGGTCAAGAATCTATACCAGCTATTCCTCATAAGATAGATTCTCTTTCAGCTGAACAACCTCTGGACTCAAAACATGAGATCGATCTACCATGTAATTCCTTAACATTGAAACATGAAAAACATTGTGTACTTGAGATAAACTCAGAGGTAAAGCCACTCGGTATGCAACTGATCCAACTCTCTCTAGAATTTCATATGGTCCAATGAAACTTGGACTCATATTTCCTTTCTTACCAAATCGCATCACATTATTCCATGGTGAAACTTTGAGAAAAACATGATCACCTACCACAAAAGAGAGATCCTTCCTCCTATTGTCTGCATAACTCTTCTTCCTACTCTGAGCTGTTCTTATGTGTTTCTATATCAGCTGTACTTTTTCTACCAACTCTTCTACCAATTCTGGTCCCATCAATAACCTTTCACCTACATCATCCCAAAAAGCTGGATTTCGACACCGCTTCCCATATAATTCCTCAAATGGTTCCATCGGTATACTAGAATGAAAACTGTTATTATATGAAAACTCAACCAAAGAAATATGTTGGTCCCAACTTCCCTGATAATACATCGAACAAGCACATAGCATATCCTCCAATGTCTGAATTGTTTGGTCTGACTGCCCATCTGATTGAACATGAAAAGTTGTACTAAAATTTAATTCAGTACCCAATGACTTCTTAAGGCCTTTCCAAATGTTATAAGTGAACTTGGGATCACGGTCAGATACAATGGAGAGAGGAACTCCATGTAACCTGACTATCTCTTTAAGATACAAACGGGAAAGTTAATCTAGGGAAAAATTATCTCGTATTGCAAGGAAATGAGCAGATTTAGTCAAGCGATCAACAATAACCCAGAATGCATTATTACCTCGAGGTGTATTCGGAAATCACACAACAAAGTCCATGGATATATTCTCTCATTTCCACTCTAGCACTGGTAAAGGCTAAAGCATCCCTTTCGGTAACTGCTACTCTTCTTTAACCTATTGACAAGTCAAACACTTCACATTAAAATTAGTAATGTCTCTTTTCATTCCATCCCACCAGTAATACTCTCGAAGATCCCTATTAATCTTAGTACAGCCCGGATGAACTAAAAACAGAGAATTATGAGCTTCAAATAATAACTCTCTCTTCAATTTTGAATCATGCGGAATACACAATATCTTCCAAAATCTCAAAACAAAATCATTATCAATGTTGAATTCAGGAAACTTACCCTTCTGAACCAGCTCTGCCTTTTTCTGCAACTCATTGCCTTGCTTCTATGCTTTCTTAATTCTATCTGATAGAGAAGATTTCACTGATACCTTAAACAAAATAGATGAACATCATGTACCAACAACTACTATGCCAAAGTTTATCAAATACATAACCAAAGGATCACGTTCCAAACAAAACATTGTTAATGAAGCAATAAATTTTCGACTCAAAGCATCAGCCACTTTATTTTCTTTTCCTGGATGGTAATAAATTGTACAATCATAATCCTTGATTAATTCTGGCCATATCCTCTATCTCATGTTCAATTCTATCTGAGTGAATATATACTTTAATCTTTTGTGATCTGTATATATTTCACACTTTACCCCATACAAATGATGCCTCCAAATTTTTAAAGGGAAAACAACAACAGCTAATTCCAAATCATGTGTAGGGTAATTTACCTCCTGAGTTTTCAACTATCGTAATGCATAAACAATTACCTGATCATTCTGCATTAGGAAGAAACCATGTCCTTTCAATGAAGCATCACTGTAGATAACAAACTCACCATTCTTGGAAGGTAGTGCCATAACTGGAGCATTCACCAATCTTATTTTCAATTCCTGAAAACAATCATCACATTCTTTTGTCCAGATAAACATAACACCCTTCCGAGTTAGCTTAGTAATTGGACTAGATAACCATGAAAAATATCTAACAAACCTTCGGTAATATCCTGCCAAACCAAGGAAGCTATGAATCTTAGTTACATTTGTGGGTCTTGGCCATTCTTAAAAAACCTTTGTTTTTGCAGGATCAACAGTTATCCCATCTTTAAAAACAATGTGACCAAGGAAAGAAATTTGTTGCAACCAAAACTCACACTTTCTGAATTTCCCATACAATTTCTTTTCTTTTAAGGTTTGAAAAAATAACCCTTAAATGTCTTTAATGCTCCTCTTTACTTTTAGAAAACACGAAAATATCATCAATGAAAATAACCACAAACTTATCCAAGAACTCATGGAAAATTCTATTCATAAGGTCCATGAATACAACAGGTGCATTGGTTAGCCCAAAAGGCATAAATACAAATTTATAATGGCTATAACGTGTACAGAACTCGGTCTTCGAAATATCTTCTTCATTTACCTTCAAATTATGGTACACAGATTTCAGGTCAATCTTTGAAAAATACTGAGCTCCCTGGAGCTGATCAAACAAATCATGGATATGAGGAAAATGATATTTGTTCTTAACAGTGAAGTTATTGAAGGCTCTATAATCAATTAAAAGTCTCATTGAAACATCTTTCTTTTTAACAAATAAAACAGGAGCACCCCATGGTGATGTTCTAGGTTGAATGAAACCTTTCTCTAACAAATCATGCAATTGCTCCTTCAACTCTAAATGTACAATTTCAGCCATTCGATAAGGGGGTTTTGAAATTGGATTACCATCAGGAACTAAGTAAACAGTAAATTCAACTTCTCGATCTGGTATTATTCCAGGAATCTCATCAGGAAAAACATCAGAATACTTATTTACCACTGGCACATCATTAATCTGAACAGTTCCCTTGTTTTCAACAATATGTGCAAGGTAACATTCATTTCCATATTTTATAAGTTTCTCGTCATATTGATATGTTATCAACAGTAAGGGTTCATTCTTGTACACAAACTAAAAGTCTTTCTGAAAAGAAACTTCTTTAACTCTATAGTGAATCTTATCATGGTAAATAGAGATCCAATCCATACCCATGATAACATCAAACTCTACTAGAGGTAAAACAATAAGGTTTTCATGTAGTTTCTTTCCACGTATAAGGATAGGAAGATTTATATAAATTATTTTTGCCTCAACATTTCCCCCATGTGTTTTTACCACAAGTTAAGGAGTCATTTCTTAAGATGGTATTCCCATTTTACAAGAAATGTTTTCAGAGATGAAAGAATGTGTAGACCCAGAATCAAACAACACCCTGACATAATCTGAAAAAACAAAAAATATACCTGATACCACTTCAATTGATGGCCCGACATCTGCTGAAGTAGTTTCAAAGGATTTCACCACCCCCTTCTGCTTGTATTATAACTGCTTCCCATCACTCGAGCTCTTTTTCGGACACTCGTTTGCATAGTGACCCATCTCATTGCACTTAAAACATTTCACTAACTATAAATCAAATTTGGTCTTACCATCACCCTGATCGTTTTTAGTGCAATCACGAGCCTTATGTCCCATCTTACCACATCGGTAGCACTTTCCAGAATTTAGAAGACATTCCCCAGAATTCGTTTTACCACATTTATCACAAACTGGAAACTTAGTTTTCTTACCGTCAGACCTTGTTGAAGATTTCTTTCCTTTCTCCTGCCACTTCGTTCTCTTCTTCTGCTGGTTGTTATAGAACACTAGATCATCAGAAAACATCATTTACACCTTCTCAGCACATTGAACAAGATTTTCATAAATCTTGATCTTGAGAGAAGATAAATCCCTTCAATAATTTGGCATTAATCCTGAGTAAAAATGATTGATTTTACAATCAAGGACTCAGATAAAATTTGGAGCATAACTTGCCAATCGAGTGAACCTTTCTTCATAGGCAGCCACTGAGTCTTACTCTTGCCTCAATTCTTGGAATTTTTTTCCATCCTAAGTCGAACAGACTTAGGAAAATAGTTATCAAGAAACATACCTTTTAATTCATCCTAGTCGAGAGCATCAATCTCATCAGAGCCCCTGATGTTTTTAACCATCGACCACCACTGATCTGCTTCACCCTCCAAACGGTAAATAGAAAGACTAACCTTTTGATTGTCTGAACACCCCATGGCATTGAAAATCTTCTCCAGTTCTTTAATCCACCCTTCAGCTAGAACAGGGTTAGATGACCCTTTGAATTATGGGGGATGTTGCGTCATTAAATGTTCCACCACTGACATGTTCCTCTGCGGTTGATCTGGCTGATCTCATGCATGGATACCACCACCATTTATCGCTTGATTAAACAGTGTCATTACTGCAACAAACTGTTCAGTTCCAATTCCGACCATCTCAGGATGCTGATTCGGATGGTTATTTCCTTCTGTATGCCTTGCTGGCATTGCTTCCTTGTTTCCTCTACAGAAAAACATTCTGAACAAACATGTCATATATGAAGCGACATGGTAATCTTTAAATGATATATCATTTCAATTTGACTATAAAAAAATATTTTTGGATAATCATTTAATAGAATTCTAATTCCTAAAGTTATCTAAACCGACCTTTGATACCAACTATAAGGCCCCAGCCTTAAACATTACTTAATCTTGAGTTATTACAAGATTAAACATTGAGGATCTTTTCAGGTTTAGAGTTTTATAGAATTAAATCATAAATCATGCATTACATTCCACATTTAAACAAAGTGGTTACATGAATGATAATATTCATTTTTTCCCATCAACAGAAACATATTTAAAACAAAACATGGATTCTTTCATGGCACTTCCTTGATCCTATCATCACATCATGTACCTTTCCCTTGACCTGTGAAAAACATTTTAAAAACTTAGGATGAGCATAAAAAGCTCATTAAGGGATATAAAAGTATGAAATAAAAACATTATTCCATGTATGAAATCATACTTTACTCATAAAACATAATTATTTTAACATACCTTGTCAAATAATGAATAAATCATCGAAATCATAAGACAAAAATGTAACTTGAGGAATTCATAAGATTCTCATGTAGGGAGTAACCCTCATGGTTTCGTCTGGAATACCCATCAAAGTATATTCCCTAAATATCTTCGGAGAAACCTTAACGTTTAACCCCTTCGCATTACCCAAAGCATTAGAGAGCTATATCGGGCTCACATGCCCTTAGTTAATCATAGAACCACCTGTCTTCATAACAATTACCAAGAACCATAACATAATCATATCACATAAAACATGCATAAAAGAAACAAAACATTTCCACTTTTCAATCACAAGATATCAATACAACACATTGATATAAAAACATTATGAAAACTATTTTCAATACCAAAATAAAAGAAAAGTAAACATGGTATTTATTTATCATTTTTTTATAAAAAAATGTTATGGCTCGTAGAGGAAGTCGAAGCTCAAATAATGGTCCCCGCGGTAGAGAAGTCGTTGTCGCCCCATACGTACAACAAAAAAGACATTCCCTTCTTTCAATTATTAAATGCCTCATATAAAAAATATTCCATTTGAGTAAACATAAATGTAAAAGGGGTTTATACACCATATAAAATAAAGTTGTGTAGAAAACATAATATGCCTCAATAAAAGTTGATTGAGATGAAGTCCCTTACCTCAGGTCCGACTTGACTTGATCATTCTTTAACATCCTGAATAATAAACTTGAGTTAATTTCTACTTGTTTAAGAACATTTTTCAAGTTCATTATTACTTTTATATCACATATTACCATGTTATGAACACTATGTAATTATTTAAGTTAATAATGGTTGTTTTGTTGACCATTGGTACTTGAGTCAATAATAAACTCTTTATAATTACAAGTTGTTCATGTGGTAAAATATCAATTATATCCAGAATTATATTTATGATTTAGATATAATATATGTCATATATATACATTATATACATTCATTTACAATATTACATAACTTTTAGCGGTAAGAAAAGAAATGCACCGTTCATGGAGACGGTAAGCCGTACCTACACATGAACACTACATTCATTTCTATTTCATATTTTATGAAATGGAATAATAATGATATAAAGGTATATTATAATTCCAGTATAATATCATATATAACATCACTAATTCCATAATTTATACGTCCCACATATGGCATTAACGAATCAAATCACTTTGAGTAGGCGGTAGTCCGCAAATCCTAAAATGAAGATATCTTGTATACCCATAATGGAAGTCATAAAGGTATTTCATAAATGAAAAATATAGAAGATTAATGAAAACATAAACATATTATATATAATATATAAATATATTGACATCTTAATGGCCACCATTGATGGTGTTATAAGAATATTGAAGACTCATCATTTCATGAGGCAGAAATTCATCATCCACGGAAACAATATGTTCTTTAACCATTGGATGTAGGTGTGTGTAAGTGTAGCTCAAATAATTCTTATAACAAAATCCTAGTATATTGAACATACATGTGTTGTTACAAAAGAAATTAATAAAAAGGGTTTAGGGGGATTGAGAAGCAAAATAAAACAAAATAACATTAGAGAAGTCTTTACCTATAAATCAGGTAACTCCTCTTAGTTAGAACCAAAAGGGTTTGTTGAAGAGCTATCTGCCTAAGGTAAGGCTTCTAGGATGAATAGAGGGATGTGAAGAGATAAAATGAGCAGAGCTGGGCTGAGCCAATGGCTTGAGAAGTGTGGGTAAGGAGGTAGAGGTGGGGGCCTTTTATAAGAGTAGAGGAGGGGCACTCTTGGAAAGGTATAAAATGTTACTTTATTTTCATATGAGTTTCGGATTTTAAAGGTCCCACATTGTTGTATTTCGAGGATAAGGTAATAAGAGTTCGAAATATACTCATCTAATAGGTCTTTTAAAAGTTTAAGTCTTATATTTTACATTAACATTTCATTTTATTTAAATCGTTCATTAATGAGGTAATCGTTTCATCACCATGATGTCATAAATAATTTAATTTATTTAATGTCTAAAAATTATAAAAAAATACTATGATGTAGGAAATATTTTTGGCTTTCCAATTACTATTTAATTTCCAAAATATCATTTATCTATACAAAATTAAAAATTTTTTACTCAGGTGATACATTCTTTGTTATATTTAACTTTCTTTAAAAATAAAAAGATAAAAAGTCAATATCACACAAAAGTGATTCCATGGGGTCCCCGTGTTTGGCACAAGGAATACCATGGTCTGCCATGACACAACCAGTATAATT
This sequence comes from Viscum album, assembly GCA_963277665.1. Lineage (NCBI taxonomy): Eukaryota > Viridiplantae > Streptophyta > Magnoliopsida > Santalales > Viscaceae > Viscum > Viscum album. The sequence goes on along the minus strand of OY728122.1, from coordinate 1,034,887,576 downwards.
AGGACACATTTTGGGGTAATTTTATATTATTATGATATTATTTTATTATCCTTAACTACCCGATTACTAATTAATCAAGATAATTAAAGATAAGTATCGTTGTTACTATTCATAATGTCCAAAAAAATAAGTGTCTTGATTAAATAATTTGAACCTTATGATTCCAAATATTTAATCCATTTTACCAAATTCCAAACACAGAAATTACAATAATTAATTTTAAAATAATTCCCGTTGTCAAAACAAATAGCGGGTTTTTTAGAAACAATATCTATGAAAAGATTGGCACTTGTTTATGCCAAATTCCAAAGTGAAATTAATCATAATGACCACCATTGGATTAAATGGTAAAAATATATTATTATTACACTTTAAGACCAATTAAAAAGATTATCTAACCATATAATTAAATTAGATGAAAAAGTAGTTTTTATGTAAAATGCAGTATTTTTCACTATTCATTAAAAATGAACATTGTCAGAAAAATACCAAAAAATTATCCAATGTAAATTTCAATGTCCCAATCATAAATAATATGTTTATTTTTAAAAATAGAGCTTATAAAATTGTCAAATGTTTTATTTGATAATGGTTTTCCATCAAAAGGTAGTAAAACGGTCTTTTAAAAATATTACTGTATTCCATGCTTAAGATTTGGTTTATTCTCATTTTAAGCCTCTAAAACACTATCTAATTCATAAATAGACATAGATAAAAATATCTATTATTCATTACTTACTTGGGTTGTTACATTCACTTAAATAATATAACTTTAAATTTAATTCAATAAATCTCCCATATTTCTTCAGTGACTCCATAATATTCACTTGACGCATAAATTGGGTTTTTTCATTAGAACACAAAAATTTATTTACTTTTGTGAACATCAATAAAACCCTATTATGAACATAAATTTATTTTATTTATCATTCATATGAAATGTATTTCTATTAATGTCATACTCAAACCATGATATCACATTTGATCGTAGACCACCAACTAACTATATTAATGTTTTTTTATGAATCTTATCTACCATGAACATAAAAGAACCTATCATTTGATATGAGGAGTACATGGTAGAGGAATTTATGTATGTTAACATCCCACAGGAATATTCTGATATGATGGGAAGACCTGTCAAAGTGGAGGTAAATAGCGAGCATGCTAAGTGGATTGACAAATAGGATTTGATCCTAATAAGAGGCTTTAATGATCGACCAATCAGCAAAGAAGAATATATCTGAACATGGGAAAAAATGGAAGACCAATTTGAAGATGTTATTCGGGAAGATCCTGATGCTAAGGTATGGATAATGAATTGGAATCCATATAGGGAGGAACGCACTAATAGGCTAAGGACATGCTTTGGTAACTATTCATTTTCTTATGAGGCTTCACTTACAGACTTATTGGGTTTGTTTCTCATTTGATTTTAAAGTGGTTTGGTGGGAATTTTGGGTTGTCTATGGTTCAGGGTGCTAATGGTGTCAGGATATGGTCATATTCATTCTGTTTTTCTATGACGTCCTTGGGGGTGGATCTTGGAGGTCCATCTCATCGCTTGAAGGATGGGTGAATTTCTCTGGAATTTTCCTATGGGAGGATTTGGTTCGGCGTCGATGGTCGCATCGAGGGATGCACTAGGTAATCCTTGGTGGGTTTGTCCAGACTTTCTGATGTTATTGTGCTCTGGTTCGTGGTTTCTTGAACATGGTTTGGGGTTTTTGGTGTTCTTTTTTTTTGGTGAATGTGGTTGTACTGGACTCATGTAGCGGGGTAACAGGAACCCATAAACCAAATTTTGAAAATGTAAAAAATATATAGTCTTATCTAACAAGAATAATCTTTTTAAACCTTATAAAATAAATCTTATGGTCATTCAAAATCCACATTTCATTCTTCTTTATATGAAATTGTTTCAAAACATTAATTTGCAATGTGGTATATATTTGAACATAATTTATGTTATTCAGGATGTATAATTGTACCTTCTTTATCTATTAACATAAAAAACATTTTTATTTTATAAAATCAATCCCCATTCCCACATAATTAACTCATTCATGTTGAGATGGAGGCAAACCAATGTGCTCTTCTACATACAGGTTACTTATACAACACTCTACAACCCCCTTATAAATATTCTTTTCAATAATGGTGTCTTAGAGATGATATGAATTCTTAACATATGCCTTCAATATCATAATTTAATTTTTAAAAGGATATAAACAATGTAGATATATAGTTCTGTAAAATCATAATTTCTTAAAACAAATAAACCATCAAGTTTCACTATTATATAAAAAATATTGTGGAAAGTACATTTCCAATGTCCAAATTATAAAAATTAATTCATTTTCCAAAATGTTTAAGGCATTCATATCGATAAACTTATTACAAATTCAACTGGAAAAATTACAAACATTCACTACAGTATTTCTAAAACTAATGGGTAATATTCCACACAATGAAACCAGTAGATGTTTTTTCATCATGTCATGATTATCATGAGATGTCCTACCTGTAAACATAAAATTATTTAAAGAAATGGGAAAGTTATAAATTTCATGAATAACCCTATGGAAAATTGATATCATGAAGATACTAAAAAAGCTAACTTTCACCCTCTTGGATAGTGTATGACAGGATTGGAAAGGAAATTTTTGCCTTCCATCAGGAGTGGGAGGAAACTCCAAATGTATTTTCATTGATAGTAATTCCAATATTGCCTTCAACCCATATTGAGTTTTTCCTTTAATATCTTATAATATTCCAATCATGTCGTCATGGATATTATTTTCCACCTGAAAGAAATCAATTTTATATTTCTCCTCATGATATCTCCAATATGGTATCTCAAATAATTACCATTTATTCTAAATATTTGTATCATTACCAAATTTATGTGTCTTTCCAAATTTCACATCATTGTTTTCCCCCACTCAAAATACTGATCAGTGTGTAATTTATATTGAGGAATATGAAATTTTTGTAGTCCATTGAATGCCTATTTAAATATTCTATATGATTGATATATAGACAAAAAAAACTTTTGATTAACCATGTATATTTTTTCTCCTATGATGTAGTTGATAATATAAGGTTTTTTCATCACAAATTGGATATGATTTATTCATGTTAACACTGTATCCAGACAAAATTATATACCCAGGGAAGTCATTTATAGAGATCATAATCATTAAATGTAGTTGGAAATAAAACATTTCATAAGAATCGTACATCCTAATTTGATCCTCCCATAAGAATTTAAAATCATCAATTAATGGTGATAAGAAAACATTAATATCATTTCTGGGTTGTTTTGGTCTTGAGATAATTAAACTAAACATGACATATTTTTTCTTCACACAAAATTCAGGAGGTAAGTTTTAAATTAACAATAAAATAGTCCATGAACAATGTTTGATAATATGGATTAGATAAGGAATCATTCCATCCATGCACAGTCAAAGTCTCATATTTCAAACTTTTTTTCTGAATGTAGGAAACTGGTGATCAATTTTTTCCCCTATGTAAAATCAGCTGGATGACGTATTTTTCAATCACATATCCACTCATCAACAAGTTTTATTAACCTTTTTCCAGAATGTGAATTAGGAAATAAACATTTCATACAAGTAATTATAGGATGATACCAAATTACCTTGTAAAGTTCCAAAATAAAATCTAAATCATCTTGTGATTTTTCTTTAAACTTATACCATGATGTTCCACATTGAGGACACTAAAAAAAATCATATTCCTTCTTATATAGGTCATAGTAATTCGGGAATGCGTGTAGTTTTTTATAAAATAATACCATCATTCGTAGTATATTATTTTCTTTATAATGTGAATCAAGAAGATCATTTTATTTATGAAGAATATATTACAAAAATTATAGAAAATTAGTATAACTTTTGTCACTCCAACCTTGTTTTTCATTAAAATTAATCAATCTTAACACTATCAATAAAACTGTAAAATCCATAAAACCAAGATACAATGGTGTTTTAGAATCACCATATAGATTATCAATTGTTTGTTCTTTCTCAATTACCTCAACTTCAATATCTCAAATCATTTGTTCAATTTCATAAGAGTTATCAACATTTAAATCATCATCATCAATCGATCTAAATTTCTTCCCAATTTCTCTATGCCAAATGAAAGGGTTATAAAATGTATTATAACTATGAAAAATTGAATGACCTCTGATCTCTCTCCATTTCATCTCCTTTATATTTAATCATTTCAATAATGGACCGAAAAACATGTTAATGTTTGGAACATTTTGTTTACAAAATTCAAAAAATAGACAACATGTTCCTCATATTTATCATTAATTTGATGTTTATTAATCCATTATAGGCCATTTATTACCTATAATAAATACAAAAAATATCTATCTTTTTAAGAAAATCAAGATTTATATTTATTTTAAATATTTTATAATTTGAATGTTACACAATATCGAAATATAAACAAATACATGCAAATTTTAAAAATATTATTATTAATTATATACAATAATGAAATATTTGTTTAAATATAAATGATCAATAATAAAAATATAGTCATGAAAATAATTTAAAAAAGAAAATAAAGTTATAAAATCTTATTTTATATTTATATGGAATATGTTATAATTTGGATGTAACACAATTTTGAAATATAAAATAAAATATGCATACTCGAAAATAATAATTATTAATTTATACAATAATGGAAGATAAGATTAAATATAAATGGTAAATCATAAAAATATATGCATGGAGATAATTTAAGAAATGATATATTGTCAGAAAAGATTTTGGCATCAAATATACACACTCATTGTGATATTATATATGCACATTCCACAATCTTGTAAGTTGTTTTGTAGAAAATGGATTCAGTTAGGGAACTATATGGAATGATAATTAAATAGGTGTGGGGGTAAAAAATATATTCTAAATCTCATTAATTAATTGATATTTCCCTAACTAAACTAATTCATTATAACAATTCAGTCACATTTTAATGATACATTTTGAGAAATTTGATAGAAACCCACTTTGGAAAAATAAATCATTATCCACTAGTGTCATTTATTATTAACCCATAACAAATTTTTCTATCATAAAGAATCATGGACATATCATTACATAAGAATAAACCCATTGAATCCATATATTAATTTACTCACATTTTATTTCACGATATATTTTATCATATTTGTTTGAGTTGTGGTATCTGAATAATTTAAGGTTATTCACATTGAAATCATCTTCTATAATTTATCATATCACTATTCATGGTTGTGGATTTCATGTTGTGAGAAACGATAGTCAATGAAACACAAATTTAAAATAATGAATTTGGTCAAATGCTACAATCCAAAGATATAACCATCAGTATTTGATTCTTTGTTTTAATTTTTTTTATATTTCCTATGAAATCACAATAGTTTTTAAGATGCTATGTTGGAAATAAAACATGATAATATAACATGTTGAAATATATTGTTTTAATGATTTCATTAATATAATAGAACCCATCAAATTGAATGAAAATCTTTTGAAGTTGGAAAATGAAATATGAGATTGTATGTCTAATAATATTATAAAAAAAGAATTTCAGGATTTAAATTAAAACTAAAAATTCTGTGTTAATGAACTTCTGTATCATAAACCATATAAAACCCATTATTTTTCAACCATGTAACAATTTTCATGTAATGTTAATGGATATTTGGAAGTACAATAAAACAATTTTATGCCTTATAAGATAAAATTATGCTATTTTTTGGAGACTATTCCATGTTTAGAAATGGTTGAAATGTGACAAAATTAGGATATTCAACAAGATGGTAATGCAATATTTTAGTAACCAAATTTGAAAAATGGAGAGTTAGGGTATTCGTGAAATTGAATGTCCAAAATCGATGCATATGATATTTACTTGAGAGTTGTGAGTCGATCATATAGATGTACTAAAGAAAAAGAGGCTTAATTAATCTAGAAAATTTTGTTGGAGTCTAGAAGATTGAAGAAACAATTTTAGGGTTTCCGCACAATAGAGAACACAGTCATTCATTGCCAGATCAAAAAAAACCACAAAGTCTCTAAAAGGTAATTCATTAAATTTTAAATGATCTATCACATAAATTACTTAATAACTGAATTGATAAAGAAATTTTTATTATATTTATCTCATTGGAAATTATATAACCAATGTGATTAATTGATTTAACACATCGGGTATATAATAAATAACATGTTAAAGTAGATATATTTTCTTTTATCATGTCTGTTAATCTATAACCAATATAAAAAACTCTCTTTATCATGTTTTTTATATAAAAATCGATGTGATAAATCATCATAAATCATTTATCACATAAGTTATTTTATAACTGATGAAAAAAACTCACTTTATCAGGTTAGTTATAGAATAACTAACATAACAAATATTGACACATCATTTATCATATAGGCAATAGATTAAATAACATGATAAATCAATAGAAATGGATTTTCATATCACTTATAAATAGTTGATGTGAAATGGATGAAATCATAATTACTTTTCATGCTAGTGTTTCCATGTTTCAAGATGATACACTTTAAAGGTATTCACATTATTAGAATGTGACAACCTAAGGCTGCTTTGTGATATTTGGAGAATCATTATTATGTTGGTTTTGGGACTTTTATTCAAATATTTTGGATTTTTCATAATTCAGGACGATTATAAGTTAACCATTCATGAAAATATTAATTTCAAATTCATTGGTAGTACTTATGTACTGAGATTTTATTTAAAACCTTGGTAAAAAATTATATTTAGTGATTAATCTTATTTTAAGAATTCCCACAATATATATGTTAGAAATTATATTACTGTGGTTTTATAAAAGGATGTAATGATTGTTGTAAAACAACCAATCATGTCTACAAATGATATTGGTCTTAAACACTTGATGGAATGAGGATTAGGGTTTTATTTCTACCACTGGCCTACATGAGGACCCGATTAATTTGTAATTTTTTATGGATAAATATGAACAAGTATAGTTAATTTTTATGTTTAGAGTCTATTGTTTTGACAATATTTATTATGAGGAATATTTAGTGACAAATAGTTATAATTTTTATTATTTTATGGGCCTTAATATCTACTTAGAATGTAATTTAGGACTTCGTGCAACAATGATAATATTTGGATATCCATTTCATGACATAATGGATGAATAAGAATTTTGATTAAATCACAAAAAAAGAATGAAATTTTGTAAATATAAATATATAAATTAAATATATTTCGTTATATTATTGGTCATTTTTTTAATAAATGCTAGGTTAATTATAAAAACATGTTTTTCCCAATATGTTAATTATTTTTGAACCTATGGCCTTTTAAATAATCACATATTTATAACTTTGACGACCTCATCTTTAGATTGATCGTTCACTTGTATTTTATTGATGATCTCAATCACTCCCTATAAATATATATTCTTTTCCCCTATGTCCAATAATCACTCCCAATATATTTCTTCCAATTTTTAAACAAAGTTATAGATTACATTGGGTAACCGTTCTAGTTCCAACATTCTCTTTTTAATAGAATATTTAGTATTCATTTTTACAATGTGGGTTAATCTGAATAAAACATTCAAGTTTTAAATCATTGATAACCTAGAATAATTTGGATGGAGAAATTCATTCTAATTGGGGTAGAATGTAACACCAAAATATTTTGTGAATTATTTATCAAATTAATTTAATATTTTTGATGTTTTTCAATTAACGTAAAACTAAAAATATTTTATTTTATATTAATGAACTATGTTTGGCTTGTGTTATATAAAAAAACATGTTAATTGTACACTAAAAAAACATAAACTTTATATTTATCCACATGGAATAATGGGGTTATCTTATATTAAACACAATAATGAAATTCTGCAATGGATTGTGTAACACGCAAAATCGAGTTTTACCAAACAATAATATATTATAAAAATATTATTATTTAATGTAACCAGATATCACCTAGTGGTAACATTAGTGGTTATTAATTTTATAGACTAACATTTCAAAATATATTTTTACATAAATATATGATGAATTCATAAGTTACCATTTAATTAGAAATGAAAATATATGAACACATTGAATATAAATGATATTTTTTAAATTCTATGCTCCAAAATGTGTTTTATCTTATAAAATTAATTTAAATAAAACCAAGGTGTGATATTAATGTAATACATTCCCTATATATTGAATAAAAAATTCTGATATTCAGCCAATATTATTGAAAGCCATTAGATAAGAAAAAAACCAATTTTATGCATCAAAATAATCTTTTACATTGGCTGTTTTGCCACCTTTTAAAGAATAACCCATTTTAAATCAATTTTTTATCAATTTTTTAGATCTAATATTTCAAAATAAAATTAATCATTGTATGTTGAACATAAAAATTATGTTAGGGTAAATTTTTCATATTTTTCCGTGATGTTTCATTTAATTAATGAATAGTGACAACTACAGAATTTTATATCAAAAATGATTTTTTATAAAATTATTATATAAGGTTAAATTAAAATGAAAATTTGATTTAAAGTCTAATTATATAATATTTTTATAAATTAATCCTATTTATTTCAATGGAATAAATTTCACTTTGAAATTGGGTATAAAAACCATTCAATCTATTGGATTTTTTTACTTTAAAAACCCACATTGTCGTCCTATCTACGAGATTAAATTTAATTAATTTATTCCACATATGTGTTTTAATTTTGGAAAAAAGTATTTAATTTTTATGATAAGAAGAGTTAATATTCTATAATATGTTCAACTTCATTTTGACCAAATATATTAATGAATGAAGTTAAAATTAATTATAGTAATTTTGGTGAAGTTTTGAGGTGTTCGTGCTGGCTTTCTACATGATTCTGCTCTGGATGAGGTTCAGAGCAAGAAGCATTAACCTGCGCATTCCATTTGGACTTGGAATTTTGAGAGGTTATGGCTCTTCCATTGGTACCAAGCACGTACTTCTGCAAAGGACTGCTAGCCAAGCGGTCATGCGATGGTGAATGCTTGGCACCGAGATGTAATCACTGGAGAGGGGCAGATCATGTAGTCTTGATCCGGGTTATCCTTATTTATGTTTTTATTTGATTGTAATGTTGGATCATGTGGTTTCTAACTTTATCCTCAACAGTGTTTTGATAATAAAAATGTTAATTTTCAGTCAATTATACTGATTACGATAAAATTAATTTTAACAATGGAATAAATATTAAATATATGTCCAAAATGACCTCTAAACTTGTAAAAAACCAATTTTATGTACATATTTAGGCTATAAAACTTATAATTATTATTTTTTGTGTTTTTATGTTTTTTTAGGTAAAATCTTGGTTACAATAAACTTGTTTTCAAAAATACCAACTATGTCCTTTCACTTCCCTATAAAAGGCCACCTCCTCTCCCACTTCCTCAAAACTCTCAAACCAATTAAATTAGGAAAATATCATTCCACTATAATTATGAAAACCCATAAATTACACTGTTAATCCTAACTTTTGGTATAAATACATCCATTGAATACCTTTGGTGAAAACTAACAGTAGTTACCAGATTAAGAGGTAACAAACTCCCTCATGCTCAATTTTTTTTTATTTCCATTATCCACTACCAAAAATATTATTTTCAAAAGATTATATAAGAAACTATTATAATAAAAATACTATTATGTGTTAATTCTATGTGTTCATCCAACACTTACACACACTTCTATCTAATGAGTAACTAATATATTAATTAAATGTATGTGGAACTACCGCCTCACAAAATAATGATAGTTAACGTTTCATTTACCAACTATTATGATAGAAATTATGATGAAAAATATATTAATAAATTTCACTTATGATATTTATAATTTATCTATTCATATGGAATTTATATTTAGAACATACTCTTATTCATTCCATCTTATGTAAAGATTATAATTTTGTTTGAGGATGTGTGGACTACCACCCCCTCAAAGTGATGTGATTCCTTCACAAACTACATGAAATGTATTAAAGATATGTCTGGTGAAACTATATTATATATATATGACATAATAATTATAAATTAATGATATTATATTCATATATATATTTATTTCATTTATTTTCTTTCACTAAATACGTCGATAAAACGGAAGTAGTGTTTATGCGTACGTATGAAATACCATATCAATTTAAATTTTTTTCTATTTCATAATTATATGTTATATATATTATTATAATAAAAATATACTTTATATTAATGATATTTATATCATTGTTTACATTATGTAGTTAATTACATAATTATAATGACATAATATATTACAAATTTGGACAGAAGAAAAAAACAAAACGAATATTACCCGAAGTGTAACCTTAACATGAAATTGTTAAATAGAGAGAAATATAAAGTAATAATAAAATAATATATGTATTATATATGATAATATCTTTCTTTAAAATATGTATTATAATCTATATTTTATTACACATTAGGTTCGAATGTGTATGATGAGAGTCAAGAAACAACGTAAGGGGATTTCATCTCACTTTTTTATTTCTGTGAGATACATGTCATAATCAACCCTCACATATTTTTCGTGGTGTATATAATTACCTATGACATGCTATATAATTTATTTTATTTTATATAATGATATTAAAGTCTTTAGATGATGTTATCCTCTCATTTGTATCACGATTCTAATGTTACTTATGTATATACTGTTTTCTTATCTCACTTTTAATTTCTACGAGGCATAAGACATGTTCACCTACCATTTCTTATATGTGGTGTGCACACGGAACATGGATGTATTATAAAATATTTACACTAAATTTAATGTATATTTATATATCAATTATATTTACTTTCTTTCATTGCCATTATAATTCAAAAGTAACCACATTTGTGATGTAGTTGTCTCTCAATTTTCCTTCATTTGGCACATGTCATGTTATGCACCCATATTTTTATATGAAGAGTATATAGTAAAATTAAAATGTTATATAATGAATATCCATCATTTGATGATATATTTATTTTCATTTAATTTTATTATTTCAAATTTATTATGGGTCAAATTTACCATAGTGGTGATAGTTTTTTGTGACAATCACGTCATTTATCATGATTGTTTATAATTATGTTTACATTGAAGAAATATTATGATCCATATCTCATTAAAACTCAAAGAGTTTTCTAACCTATAAATATTAATGTTATATAAAATTAGTGGTACAATTTTTCACATGTTATTACTAAAAATAATCAATAAAAAATTATGAAATATGACCTTATTTCCCATTTCGGTCGAAAATATATATTCTTTCAAAACCATGAATTATAAAAATGTTTTCAAATATTATTAATAATATATAAATTTATTTATATTGAAAAGTGTTTTAAATTTTTTTGATAATTATTTAAATGTTTTAAAATTATTTTTCAATAAATGGATTTCTAAAAAATTTCAAGTTTCATTTATAGGTTTTCAAAGAAATTGATTTCTAAAAAGTTTTCAAGATTTATTTAGAAGTTTTCATATAAATTTTAAAGAAATGGTTTTCAAAAAAAGAATATTTTATATTATATCAATGAGAAGGGTTTTAAATTTTTTTTTATGTTTATTTTATAATTTTTCAAGGGAAAATGTTCTCCAAATTATTTCAGGCCTTCATTCTATGTTTTCAAAGTATTTTACAAGAAAATGGTTTTCTGAAGTTTTTATGTCTTGAATATTATTTTTAACCCAAAAATTATATTTTCTTCAAGATATTTTTTCAATATAACATTCCAAGTTATTTTCAATATATGATGATATCTGTTGATGTTACTCATCCCCTTCAAGGAAATGATTCAACATTTCTGTTCAATCATTTTTTGAATGGTTTTTATTTTTATGAAATAATGCTTATGAAACCCATTTCTATTCCACAAGTTATATGATTTGGAAACCCACTTCATTAAATTGTTTATTCATTGATGAAATGATTATGAATCCTATCACTTTTTCATAGGTTATTATTTGATGAAATGTTGATGATTCCCATATTATTTCATGGTTTGTGATTTAATGTTTATAAAACCCCTCTATTTTTATAGTTATTTATAGTATGAATGCTTTATTAGGTTGTGGAACATGTATTAATGCTTTTAATATAATATGGGTGGGTGATATATCTCCCTCTAATGAATTGGGTAATGATTTATATCTCATGAGATAATGGTGGTAAACAAGTTGGCGAGCATGGTCCACTGTGAGAACAAGGGGAAACATGATCACTTATAAGGAATGGATTGTGACTAGGGTTAGTGGTGTGTCTTTCCTATTAGGTGTTGCCACTATGATGATGGAAGATGGGAAACCAGATCTACTATGGGAAGATGGGGAACTTGATCTACTATAAAAATATGGGGAAACTAGATCCATTACAAAGAATGTACTATGACTGGGGATAAGTTTGTGTCCTAAAGTTATGGTTTCATGTATTATTTTATTTATTTCCTTATGATTCATGTCTTATGAACTACAAACCATTATTTAATTATATATTTTTATACTAATTTATATGTAGGGCATGATCTTATAATGTTATGATCACATTCTCATACCCCAATGATCATGTTTGTGCATAGATTTCACCTTTTTTATGCTTTCTGAGCATCAATGATGACCCATTTTTAGGTTTCCTTCCTTGTGTTGTGAATATTTGTATTATGTATGATGTTTTTATAAAGGGTGATAGTTATGAATAACCTAGTGGGAGATAATGTTGTGCTAATATACCAGAATTTATGTTTCTATGTTTCCAAGGGAACTAAAGAAATACAGTCTTTGGGAATCTATTTTTATAATGTTTTAAGTATTCTACATACATGATGTAATGTCTATGTACATTAAGACCAGGCCATTATACAGAGTCCATATGCATTCTTGTGAATGGAATCGATGTCGGAGAAACATGATGGGTAATAAAAAGAAAACATTTTGGATATACTTCGATTGACTCATGGAAGGAATGATATCAGCAAAAAAATTGTACTTTATGTTCTGGTGTGGTGGAAATAACCATCTATAAATATATCACAAAATAATGGTGGTACCACTATATGATCAGAAGGAAGTTATTTATTTCAATTAAATAATTTCTCATATTTCTAGACTGAAGACTATTTAGGTAGTTCTGGAAATGTGTTCTGTATAGAATTTACATCAATAATAGCTGGATGTATGGGCTGATTTAATCCATGATTATGTTGATGTAGACGACCAAATTCTCCAATGACATGTCTTTAAAGAATAATTAAAATATAACATGGTTTATAGATCAAAAAAATATCTATAAGGTCTCAAATAAGTGTGGAGGTGTTGGTACAATAGATTTTATTCCTATATCATGAGCGTTGGACACAATATACTTCATTTAGATAATTGTAAATTTTTTAGGGGTTAGAATGTAAATTATTTCATCATTATTTTACATTATGTAGATGGAATGTTTGTTCAAGTCTGTTGAAATTCTCACATCCAAGAGATGAAGTCATTGTTTGAAAGGGAGTTTCATTTGACATTCATGAAACTATAAAACTGGATTCTTGGGATGCATATTTTCTGGGACATAAATAATAGAATGATTTAGAAATTATAGAAAAATTAAAAGATGAAATAATTGATTCACTTTAACATATAATACTTTAATCCATCATCTTACCACACTTCATGTTAATTTCATGTTATCCCATACGATGAGTCCTATAAGTGAATAAGAGAGGATGAATATTTCAGACGTACGATATGGATCAATAGTGGGGAGTCTGATGTTCACCGTGATTTTTAATAATCAATAAATTTCACTTGTAGTTGCATAATTTATTTGTTAGATGGATAATACATTATTGGACCGTTGGTGAAGAATTAATAGTTTCCTAATATACATCAATAATTCTTTAAAGGCAACATTGTTTTATAGAGGATCAAATTTCACTATAAAAGGAATTATTGTTTTAGATTGTACTAGTGATTCTAACAAGATAAAATCCAATATTTGTTATGTTTTTTCTCTTACAATAGGATATATGAACTATATTTTGAAGTTACACCCATCTTTTTCATTATCCACATTTATGGAAGAGTAATTGGATGTAATATAGGCCTGAAAAAATGATATTTAGATGATTCTGTTGTTGGAGGAGGTTCGGTACAAAAAAAAATAATATTACATTTTTTATGAAAATCAATGTGCTCTTCAAATTTCAAGGAATCTGTATTTCTATTTTAAGATGAAGCACATTGGGTTACAATATCACACTTTAGGAGATTTGGTGGAGGAAGGTAGTGTAGATATGCATAAAATTTACACTGAACAAAATATTGTAGATTTCCAAATAAATTTGATTTAATTTGATACGTTAATATAGTGTGGATCCTCGAGCAGACTCATGGAGACATGAGTTTCTTTTTTTTAAAATAAAAAAGGATATTTGGTGATGTGATTTATTCTCAATAAATCACTAAGTGAGAGATGTTTTAGAAACCCATTGTTTTCCATGGATGGGGAACCTCTTTATTTGTCAAGGGTGACATGTCGTGATAGGTGTGATGGTATGTTTGGTGGGTGGACAACCCCACAAACCATTAAGAGTAGTGATAGAGGATCTGATATGGGATGGAATCATCCTGTAAAAGGCAATAGCCATCTCTTATTTTAGTATCTCTTCTTCTTTAGCATCATCGAGAGTTTTGAATTAATGTGCGGAATGTTTATAGGTAGCATCGACACATATTCAATAAAGATATTTATAAATGTTTTCTTTTTTATAATAGTGAGAGATTCTATACCCACTTTTACCCTTAGTAGTATTTCTATTGTACATTGTTTGCTAACCCTTTCATTTTTTGGTTTTTTTCCAAATTACATCATGATTCATTTTTTTTCTATATGTTGAAATTTATTTTATAACACCATTATTGTTTCACTAATTGTAAAATAATTTTTGGACCCAAATGTTTTGACATAACCAATCGTATTTATTATAAAAGACCAAATTTATGTACCCATTCATATTGAGTACATGACTGGAGACTATGATTCGGTCACGACCTGTCCTCGGGGCCCGTGTCGTGACTACCCCAAGCCCTCTTTCCATAGGCCAGGGGCTGGCGACTAGCACCAAAGGCGTAAATCCTGATAACTGGGAAGACATTTCCTTTATAAAAGTAAACAGACACCATGGAGTATAAGCAGAAGAATATACTAAGTACAAAGGAAAGGGCTGAAAGTAAATGGGTCAGAATACAAACCCAACTAAAAAGTACAACTACAATTGAAAGGTAGTACAACAGAAAAGACAAACAGCTAGAAGAATAGAAGCATCTCATGGGTCGTCCACCTCAAATCCTACCAGAAGGGTAGGTACAGATAGCACAGCTCCTGGATCGTCCACCACAGATCCTACCTGAAGGGTAGGTATAGATAGCCTCCACAACGCACTCGCCCGTCAACCTCCTTTGAGTATCATCTCTTCGTGAAGTCCACCTCCAGATACTAACTCATCGTGAGGTCCACCACTGGGTACCATCAAGTCCTTGAGAACCTGGCCTCCGTCAGCACTGCCCATCGTCTTCAACCAACACAATGAGTTGCGGGTATAGCCCGTGCAGGGGTGAGTATATGATACTCAGAAGGGACCCCGAGACCCTCAAGGTCTCACTAAATCCAATAAGGACAACCACCAAAAAGGATCTCAACAGATAACCCCTACTTAGTTATATAACCATACATATACCTAAGTAATCAAGTAACCCATCTCAATCATGAGGAAAGAACAAAGGTTAAAGACTCAGCTCAAACCAGGATTTTTACTATCGAAACTGTAACTGCTGAAGAGCCCCGTCTCTGTCAAGTACAGTGATCTTGTAATGACTCTGAGGTACTTTTCACTACCCTAAGACTGCTGAGGTACTCCTCCTATCGAGTACCGCGGGCCAGCCACCCAAACACAGTAGTGCTTCCCGCCAAGGTATGTCACCCAAACATAGTAGTGCCCCCCCCCCCTAATAGCCTGCAGAGGTGCTCCTCCTGTCGACTACCGTGGGTCTTCTTCCTGCTACCAGGCACTCCGTCCACCTTGGGTCTGCACCCAAACAAAGTATTACTCTATCCACTGGGTTAGTCGACTCACTCCAAGTCGAGTTGTTCAAGCAGTCATCAGGTCTCAGCCGACTACACAGTCTATGTACTCCGTACGCTCGTCTCCGAGAGGGTTCTCTCCACGAGCTACAGGTCTATACTCCAAGTATCACAAAGTCCCATGAAGAAGTATCTCAAAGGACCGCCTCAACATAGGGGTCTCAACACAACAGATGGCACGTCAATTGGACGCTCGGTCTGTGAGTTATTAGAATTCTCGTCCCAGGGGCCTGGTTGGTTTCGTGTGTGAACCAACCCGGCCATATCTCAACTTTACCCCGAACTCTCATAGGGTATACTCATAGGTAACTTTTCTCAATGTGATCACCAACATCGTTGACGGTTCGTCAAATGGACGTCTGGTCTGAAAGTTATCATCTTTTCCATTCCAAGGGCCCGGTTGGATTTCAGGTTCAATCCAACCCTGCCAATATCCAACTGCAAATGAACCTTAGGAGAATTATGCCAAAAGTTCTGTCTCATCTAGAGGAATCCAACAATGTCGACGGCACGTCAATCGGACGTCCGGAGCTCAAGTTATAAGTGTTTCCGCTCCGAGGGCCCGGTTGGTTTCGGGTTCGAACCAACCTTTCCATACCCAATGTTCTCCGAAACCATGAGTGTAATATACCGAAAGGATCATCTCAATCCAAGGATCGCATCTCAACTGATGGTGCGTCGATCGGAGGTCAGTAGCCCATGTTATGGGTGTTTAAACGAAACAACCCGAAAAATAGGGGGTTCGGGCCCGGTCTGACCCGGCCCGATACCCCCTGGGTCGGCCCGAACCGGGTCGACCCGACTAGGGTCCGGGTCCGACCAGTTAGGGAGCAGCCTGGCCCGACCCGTCTTGGGCGGCCCGGCCCGATGCGCCCGGCCCGGTGCGGCCGGTCCGTGTGGCCAGCATGGAGTGGGGGGTTACAACCCCCCCCCCCCGGTTGACGAAACTGGCATGGCTTGAGCCGCGCCGCCCAATCCGGATCAGCATAAGCCATTCCGGTTCTCCCTCCACTACCGCGGCAGATTGCTCCGGCAGCGCACCGCAACCGCCTTCTGCGGACCACCGGACGCGCTCCAGTGGTCTGTTTCGCATGTAGTCTTCGCCAGCAGTCCTCCCGGGACCCGATCTTCACTAGGAAGGGATTCAAATTCCATTGCAGCCCGCATCGATGTCGCCCATCGATCTGCATGTCAACAAATAAACTGCGGAGTCTTCGAGTCGCCTCTGCATCCCCGACTCCGACCACAGTTTCGTTCGGCCTCAACGGTGCAGCGCGACGGCACTGAGCTTCTTCGTCGTGTTCCTCCTTGTTTCAGCGCGGTGTCGTTGAACCGTGTCACCTTCGTTCGAGCCACAACATAATCAACAACAAGGGGGAGGAGGGTCAGCCTTGTTCGGGCGGTCCGACCTCCTCCCGTTACGACGATAACAGGTGGCCCAAAAAAAGATGAAGAACGGCAATGATTATTCCACGAACAATAATAAAACCCCCTACCTAGAAATTTACGTTGCACGTCGTCAAGTCACGGAAGTCTAATGTAATGGTAGAACAGTATCGATTCCATCGACGTTGGAAGAAGAAGAAGAACGTTGTTGTTGGTGTCGGTCTCCATGGTCAGCGTCTCATTCTTCTTCGAGGAAGGGTTCCGTTCTTTGATAAGGAAGCGTCGTTCTTCGATGAGGAGAAATCCTCTTCTCTTCCTTCTTCTTCTTCTTCTTCTCACAAAGGCTTTCCCACCCAACAATCCCAACCCCCAATATAATAAGACATACACTTATTTTATTACAACATGCCAAGCATTTCAAACTAAAAATTCAAACTCTTTAGTTATGTTAATTGAATTGGTTTAGTCAGTTAATTTAACGTGATTTGGCATGAAATAAAGAGGGAGAGGGGGAGAGAAGGAGTTTCCCAAAAATTAAGAGAGAGTTAGGAATGTGAGAGAAGAAGGTGAGGAGTTATACAATTAAACACAAGGGGTGTTAATGATAATTAAGGGGAGTTGGCACATTACGTGCAAGGGAGTTTAAGGGGGGTTATAAGAAGTTCAATGGGTTATGGTCTCGTGTGGGCCCCACCACAATAAAAAATCCCATTGGATGTTAGGTGGGTGTGGACCCCACCTCCAACATATTCACACATGGGATGTTGGGTGGTTGTGGACCCCACCAACAACTTCCCATGGAAGAATTTAACTTCCTTGAATATCAAAAAAAAATTGTACACAATTTTATTTATTACTTCCTTAAACCCCAATATTTAACTTCTTCCCATGAACAAACGCACCTATGATAAAAGTCCTATTAAGAAAATATCGGCGCTGCGAGTTCATCGGTGCCCTCAGATTTCAATACCGAGAACCAGTTCAAAAGATAGAAGAACCCGCTCATTCGCTCACTAAACGTACCCGAGAAAAACTTCATAAATTGATTCTGGGCACACCGGGCCTCAGAATCAGGTGCCGTCAAAAGCCACGGTCTCAAAAAATTCCGAATAAATTAAGAAAAAAATTTCCTAGAAATTTTCGGGTCTTTACATCACTCCCACCTCAGGGATTTACGTCCTTATAAAGCTATAACACAAATTAGGGAACAAAAGTGGTACTGAGCACGCAACTGAGAATTCCACTCCCACGTACTCTCCTAGAGGTTCCTGTGCTACCAGTGAAAGCGCACCTGAGAAATCGACCATCCACATAGGACCCTCTCCTATCGATCCACGTTCTCCACTAGAACCTCTGTGAATGTCACCCCGTCATTGACGTCCAACTCCCTGAGGTTGATGATGTGTGAAGGGTCATGCACATATTTCCTTAGCTAAGATACGTTGATGACATCGTGCACCCGGTGAAACTGAGGTGGAACGTTCAAGCAGTAAACCACCTTTCCTACCCTGCTAAGGACCTAGAAAAGTTCGCCGAACATTGGAGATATCTTGCCACCTAGGCCACATCTCTGTAAACCACGTTGAGGTGAGACTCGTATAAGAACATGGTCACCATCCTTGAACTCTAGAGGCCCCCATTTCCTGAAAACTCCAACCACAGCCTCCAGCCTATCCTCAACCACCTGCGGGTCCATCTCTCCAATGACACTGGGTGGCCTCTAGCGCTGGAACTCATGTAGTGCGCTCAAGAGACATGCACTCTCTGCTGCTGGGGTTGGTGGCATCGGTGGCCCAACGGGTGGTAGTACCACTGGTGCCTCCGCTGGTGCCTCAACTGGGTTAGGGCCCTGTATTGAGGCCCCGTCGCTCAGCGGGCTGTCAGTACGTACCACTCCTGGGGCTCTAGCTGGTCATCCATGGGGAGGCATCTTGAAAGGAACAAGCATGACATGCTCAAACGATTTATTCCTGGTTTGAGCCGTTTTAAGGGAAAACCTTTGGAAACACACATGCAATCAGTGTTTTCGTGCACAATGTCGGAAATCAGTTTTTAGGGTCCTGTTGTATGGATACGTCGGTCGCCCGCACCAACACTAGACTCCCTGAACTAAAAACCACACTCGGTACCCTTAACACTATTCCTTCACAGGAAGAAAATATCAGACTTATAAGTTATGAGGTACAACCTACTCCTCTGATACCAATTTGTCACGACCCGTCCTCGGGGCCCGTGTCGTGACTACCCCAAGTCCGCCTTCCATAGGCCAGGGGATGGTGACTAGCACCAAAGGCATAAATCCCGATAACTGGGAAGGCATTTCCCTTATAAAATTAAACAGAAACCACAGAGTACAAGAAGAAGAATATACTAAGTACAAAGGAAAGTGTTGAAATGTAAATGGGCCAGAATATAAACCCAATTAAAAAGTACAGCTACAACTGAAAGGTAGTAAAACAGAAAAGACAAACACCTGGAAGAATAGAAGTAGCTTGTGGGTTGTCTACCTCAGATCCTACCCGAATGGTAGGTACAGATAGCGCGGTTCCTGGATCGTCCACCACAGATCCTACCTGAAGGGTAGGTACAGATAGCCTCCACAACGCTCTCGCCCGTCAACCTCCTCTGAGTATCGTCTCGTAGTGAAGTCCACCTCCAGATACTGACTCGTCGTTAGTTTCATCACCGGGTACCGTCCATTCCTCGAACACACGGCCTCCATCAGCACTTCTCGTCATCTGAAACCAACACAACGAGGTGCGGGCATAACCCATGCAGGGGTGAGTATACGATACTTAGAAGGGACCCCGAGACCCTCAAGGTCTCACTAAATCCAACAAGTATAACCATAATGAAGGACCTCAACAGATAATATCTACTTAGGTATATGCCCATACATATACCTATGTTATCAAATAACCCATCTCAATCACGAGGAAAACATAATGGTCAAATACTCAGCTCAAACCTGTATTTTTACTATCGAAACTGTAACTGTTGAAGAGCCCCGTCTCTGTCGAGTACAGTGATCATGTCACAACTCTGAGGTACTGCTCACTAACCTAAGATTGCTGAGGTACTCCTCCTGTCGAGTACCGCGGGCCAGCCACCCAAACACAGTAGTGCTTCCCGCCGAGATCTGTCACCCAAACACAGTAGTGCACCCCCCCTAATGGCCTGCAGAGGTGCTCCTCCTATCAAGTACCGCTGGTCTGCTGCCTGCTACTAGGCACTCCATCCGCCATGGGTCTACACCCAATCACAGTAGTGCTCCGTCCACTTGGCTAGTCGACTCACTCCAAGTCGAGTCGGTCAAGTAGTCGTCAGGTCTCATCCGGCTACACGGTCTCCGTACTCCATATGCTCATCTCCGGGAGGGTCTGCTCCATGAGCTACAGGTCGATACTTCAAGTATCACAAAGTCCCACTAAGAAGTATCTCAAAGGACTGCCTCGTCATAGGGGTCTCAATGCAACAGACGACGCGTCAATCGGATGCCCAGTCTGTGAGTTATTAGCCTTCTCATCCCAGGGCCCGGTTGGTTTCATGTGCGAGCCAACCCTGTTGTATCTCAACTGTACCCAGAACTCTCATAGGGAATACTCATTGGGGCCGTTTCGCAATGTGATCACCAATTCCACTGACGGTTCGTCAAATGGACGTCCGGTCCGAAAGTTATCAGATTTTCTGTTCTAGGGTCCTGGTTGGATTTAGGGTTCAATCCTACCTGGCCACTATCCAACTGTGTCAAAACCTCAGGAAAAGTATTCCAAAAGTTCTGTCTCATCAAAAGGAATCCAACAAAGTCAATGACACGTCAATCGGACGTCCGGAACACATGTTATAAGCGTTTCTTCTCAGAGAGCCCGGTTGGTATTGGGTTCGAACCAACCTGGACATAACGAAAGTTCTCTGAAACCTTGAGTGTAATATACCGAAACGACCATCTCGATCCAAGGATCATATCACAATGGACATTGTATCGATCGAAGGTCTGTAGATCATGTTGTGGGCATTTGAAAAAAACTGCCCAAAAAATATGGGGATCAGGCCATGTCCGACCCGGCCCGATACCCCCTGGGTCGGCCCGAACCGGGCGACCCGACCCGAGTCCGGGTCCGCGTGGCCAGGGTGGAGCGGGGGGTTACCAACCCCCCCTGATTGACGAAACTGGTGTGGCATGAGCTCTGCCGCCCAATTCGGAATGGCAGAAGCCATTCCGGTTCTCACTCAACCGTCGTGGCTGAGCCGCAGCGGTTTGCTCCGGCGGCCCGCCGCTGCCGCCTTCTATGGACCACCTGACGCGTTTCAGTGGTCCATTTTGCCTGCCTTCCTCGCCAGCGGTCTTCTTGGGACCTGATATTCACTGATAAGGGATTAAAACTCCATTTCATCCCGCTTCGATGTAGCCCGTCGATCCGCACGTCAATAAACGAACTGCGGAGTCTTCGAATGGCTTCTGCGGCCCCGACTCCGACCACGGTTTCGTTCAACCTCAATGGCGTGGTGCAATGGCGCCACTCCTATTCGCTGTGTTCCTTATTGTTTCCACACAGTGTCATTGCACCATACTGCCTTCGTTTGAGGCGCAACATAATCAACAACAAAGGGGAGGAGGGTCGGACGTGTTCGGGCGGTCTGACCTCCTCCCGTTATGGCGATAACAGGCGGCCCAAAAAAAAGATGAAGAATGGAATAGATAATTCCATGAACAAAAAAATAACCCCTACCTAGAAATTGACGTCGCACGTCATCGAGTCGCGGAAGTCGAACGTCGCGGTAGAACAGTATCGATTCCGTCGATGTCGGAAGATGAAGAAGAACATTATTGTTGGCGTCGGTCTCTATGGTCGGCATCTCGTTCTTCGTCGAGGAAGGGTGTCGTTCTTTGGTAAGGAAGCTTCGTTCTTCGATGAAGAGGAATCCTCTTATCTTCCTTCCTTCTTCTTCTTCTTCTCACAAAGGCTCTCCCCCAAAACAGTCCCAACCCCAAATAAAATAAGACTTACTCTTATTTTATTACAACATGCCAAGCATTTCAATCATAAAATTCAAAACTCTTTAGTTAAGTTAATTTAATAGGTGTAGTCAATTAATTTAATGTGAGTTGGCATGAAATAAAGAGGGAGATTGGGAGAGAAGGAGTTTACCAAAAATTAAGAGGGTGTTAGGAAGGGGAGTGAAGAATGTGAGGAGTTATACAATTAAACACCAGGGGTGTTAATGAGAATTAAGGGGAGTTGGCACATTAAGTGCAAGGGAGTTTAAGGGGGGTTATAAGAAGTTCAAATGGTTATGGTCTCATGTGGGCCCCACCACAATAAACTCTATCATGGGAGGTTAGGTGGGTGTGGACCCCACCTCCCACATATTCACACATGGGATGTTGGGTGGTTGTGGACCCCACCAACAACTTCCCATGGAAGAATTTAACTTCCTTGAATAAAAAAAATAAAATTGTACACAATTTTATTTATTACTTCCTTAAACCCCAAAAATATAACTTCTTCCCCCGAAAAAACACACCTAAGGTAAAATTCCTATTAAGAAAATATCGGCGCTGCGAGTTAATCGGTGCCCTTGGATTTCAATTCCAATCACCAGTTCAAAAGATAGAAGAACCCGCTCGTTCGCTCACTAAACATACACGAGCTAAAACTTCGGAAATTGATTCCGGGCACACCAGGCCTCGGAATCAGGTGCCGTCAGAAGACACGATCTCATAAAATTCCAAGGAAATTAAAAAAAATTCTTTGAAATTTTCGGGTCTTTACATATTTCATTCATCATTTTTCATCTAATTCATTTGAAACTATAAATTAATCACACTAAGATTATATAAACATATATACTCAATAATTGAAAATTTTCAATATGTGGTTACTGATTAAGTAATTATTTTTACACCTAGAAATTTTCCTTAAAAAAATTTCTTAAATTAAAAATATTTCATTAGAAATTTTCTTCAGTTCCCAATCTTAGAAGTAACATTTATTAGTCATATACTAATTAGAGATTAATAAAATATTTATTTTGTAATGATGATAATGATGATATTATAAAAAAACATATCATTTTATTTAATGAGTATTCTGTATTAAACCCATTAAATAATGGCTTTTCTTAAATGATCTCCTAATAAAAAGATGACCCATTTAAATATTTTTCATATCCATTATTGGAGTATATTAGTATTTCACTATGAAATATTATAATATGGTGTTTCTATTACAATATAATTTTTTAGGAAGGGCATCATCCCAATAAAAAATGTTGTTAATCTTGGATAGCTGAGAAGAAAACTCTTTTTTCAAACCCATCATATATATATACTCATCTTTATTACTCTAAAAATAAAACCATATTTGGATCTATCGCCTAGTGTAACTTAATACAAGCTCCAAGAATAGTATATAAAATGAAAATATATGGACATATTGGTATGGAATGACCTACCCATGGATGATCTAGTTTCACGCTTCATTTCTTTCATTACACAAGATATATAAGGGGCACCCATCTATGGTATGACCTACCCATATGGATAATCGAGTTCATAAACACTCCATATTTTTAAGGAATATAATAATAATTATTTAAAGGGGATTTTATAGTCATCTTATCTTAATTAATTATCATTATGTAGACATGCATCTAATGATTTTAGTTTATAATCATATTCACTCAACCTATTCAATATGTTCAAACAATATTTATTTTTAAATCATTACAAAACCCAAAATCTTGTGTTACATAACCAAAAATAGATTTTAAACATATTTATATATATCTAGATGCCTCATATGCATATGTTACATGAAAATATCATGTAATGTAATATAGTTATTCATTTTTCATAACCTCATAATGAGTAAACACATATAAATATATAGAAAATACCATTCACCATCCAAGATAATGAAAAAACCTCCATGTTGGTGGGAAGTCCAACCCAAAGCCCCTCTTCCAAGAGATAGTTTTCTCAATATATTGTATAAGTAATCATATTTTTAAAACCTAATATTCACCATGTTTATTCAAATCCTAAATTCAATGTCAATAATTCAAATACAAATTGAGCTCATAGAAGATAAAATTTTAAATTCATTGTCATGCATATCATCTAATGCAATTACCTATTTATAAGTTGTTTCATATTTTAAACTAAATAATACACAATATTCACATTTCTTGTTCAATTTAATAAAAATTAAAATAGTTGGGAATAAACCTTAAATAAATGGAAAATTAAAATATTAATACATGAAATGAATATTTTAGGAGAAAATAAATAATACAAGGTAATTATAAACCCTTTTATAATTTTCATCTCTAACATTATGGGCATTTCATAATATTAAATAAACATTTTATATTATTTTCAACAAGAAATATTTCATATTTATCATTCTATAAAACTTCCATTTTAAATATATGATACAACAAAAATAATTAAATATTCTTAATATGGTTCTTATCATTTAAGCATTTGAAAAAATCTAAATATCATATACATAATTCTTACTTAAACCGTGATCATATAAATAAGAAAAAAAATTCAATTTTCTTATATTATATTAAAATAAGTCTATATTTTTTTAGTAATTCAAAATAATTTTTTATGAAATATGCATAATTAAAATAGAAAAATTTTATATTTTGGCCTTATTTCATTAATTATAACCTTTTGTAAATTAGTAATTATGGTATATAAAAAAATTATTTATATGTCATAAGTTATGAAATCTAACATTGTAAAAGGTCATAAGTTATGTCATATAATATAGTAAAAGGTATTTCAAATTTTTACATTTTATACTTGGTAATATATTATTTCATAAAAATTTTATTAGTTAGTTATAAAAAATTTGTAATAAATTAATTTGTTAACCTTTTATAAATTAAAATATCCCAAAATACATTTTATAATGACCTATAAAAATTTGATAAACCATATAAATAATTTTATATATTAACCACATTTTTTAATAATTTCGCAAACAATTCAGATTGCCCATATTCATAAGGGTATTCCTATATAAAGATAAATCCTTATACCCTGATTTGGATCATATAAAATCCATTGTGTATACATAAATCACTATGGTCCATTATGAAGCATAAATATAACATTTTGTGTAAAGGTAATTTAATGATTACCTTTTAAGAGGTCAATATTTATAAGGGTACGATTCATATTACCATTACATAAATACTTCATGTAAGGGTTGGTTTGTTGCATAAGTGTAATTGATAATATGAGGTTATAACCATTACATATCACTTATGAAAACCACTAAAAATATTTACAAATCCTCTCACATATGTGTAATTGTCTAGTTACCATTACGTAAACATTTTCTAGTTTTCAAAACATTTATGCATAATCCATTTACCTTTATATGATAGTTTAAGTTCATATATTACCATTATGTGTAAGGGTAAGAGATATCATAACATTAAATAACACCTTCATAAAAACCAATTACAAAAGGCTTAAATATAGTCTAAATTTACATGAACCCGTCACCTATTTTCAATCCTCGTGTATCTTTTTTGTGTATGAGAAATTTCTTGTTTACTCTTACGAATCACAATTGTCTAAAGGTAAGGCCTTGGTTACCTTTACACACCCCACCTATGTATGGATAAACCCTTTTCATATTGTTTATAAACATGAAAAAATGCCCTCTTTTTGTTATCTTATTTAATTCTGCATATGTGTTCATATGTCTAAATCATGGCCTCCTTTGATACAAATTTATGGTCTGATTTGAGTATACTATCATTTATCATATCAAATACAAGTGATTAAAATACTTCATATGAAGTTCTCCATGAAATATAATAAGAAACATCTCAAAAAAGATTAAATGAATATATAATATAAAACTGATTCACCATAATACGAATATCCACTACGCCAAGCTCGATCTCTTTCAGATGAGTTTGAGAGATACTACAAAGTGGAAAACAAAGGCTTCCCACCTCTGTAGTATACCGACAAGCAGCACTAGAATCAACCAACATTAATATATGATCTATATTCTCTTCATGTTATTCTATTTCCTCTAATGAAAATAATAAAGATGAAATATATATATTTTCTACAAATAAGATCAGCAAAGTATAATCATTTACCATTACTGCAATTAAATTATTGTTGATTATATAAGAAATCCAGGAAGTCCTTAATTACAGCTTTCTTTACCCATTTATTATTATATATAAATAAATGGTTAGGTTAGAATACCTTTAACATATGTATATTTCGCCTAAGTTATGTATTATCTCATGAAATAGAAAAATAAATGATAAAAGAATATCATTTAAATTTCAGTAAATGATATATCATGCAGGAAAATCATAATATTCATGATATATATATATATATATATATCATATATATATATATATGGAATTATAGTGTATATATTTAATTTTACTTCACTAAAATTGGTGTGTATTTGTTATACTATTTCAAAGGATTCCCCTATAGTAATATTGAAGGGAAGGATAGTTAAAAGAATATTTTTTGGTTTTTCATGAACAAGAAACCACGTCCTCCTTTAGATTAGGGATAAACTACTAGAATTAATCATATGGTGGAATTTTAAACCTAAGTACCACTTGTTGGAATGACCATGATGTGTCCTTATTTAATTTAAAAAATTTAGTATATTTATATTTTATTTTCATTAATGTAATTTCCCAGATCATCTTTTCTACATTTTCTTTTAGGTTTTCAAAGAGAACCACTTAGTTGATTAACTGAAAAATACACTACAATTATTTTTAATTCGAACTATCCATAAAATATAAATTAATGTTTTTATCCAACATAAAAACTACATACATGTTAAATCTACTATAATGGATTAAGGAATCTCTATCATTTATGTATGGGTAGAAAACCTATGTAATTCATGATTTGAAAATTAATTTTTTTGGAAACAATTCATTTAAAAAAATTGTGTATTTTTAAAAAAAAATTGTGTGTTTCTAAACCTTTTAGCTAAAATACATAAATTTTCCATTTTTTAAACCATTTTAAATGATTTTGTTAATTTATCCAATGAATCAAAACATAAATGAATTCTGAAAATGACTTCATTTGAACTTCAACGAATTGAAAATTTCAAGAATGTACCACATATATTTGAATCTCATGCCACATATCAAAATATTTTTCATTAAAATAACCTTCACATTAGGCATTTAAAACTGTTTTGATATATTCATTAAATTCGGATCATTTCATGAGGGAACTAATCCATAATTTCTTTAACTAGGGATTGAATTATTTATATCAAATTAGTAAGATTTTTGGTAATTTTACACTACATTATTGAGGAATTTATTTTGTTTAAAGAGCCAAAATTTCAATAGAACACTATTTATTATGTCCTTACCTCTTAAATTTATTCATTTTATCCCATGATATCCTTAAATATCCTTTTTGGTTAGCCACATTACAAGACAATTTACCTATCCAACCTACTCTATAAGAGAAAATACATGATCTATTATAACTTAAGTGTGGTGGAATCTATATTGTCATGCTATATATCTTATTCTGTGAATTTTGGTGATAAATAATATTTTAAGTGATTTATTTAAGCCAAAAAAATATTATGAAAAAAAATTTTACCCTCTGAAAGCTTTTGATTACAATTTTTTAAATTTATGAGTTGATGATGCTGACAAAATCAATGAAAAATAGTTTTTATGAAGTCAAAACCATGTATTTTAATTCAATATGAATGATATAATGTCACACACACTATTGAAATTAAAAACACCATCACATACTTTATAAAAAGTTGTGTATAATTAGAAAATATCACTCATGTATTCAATTATATTAGAGACAATTGAGTTGAAATCATTTTACTTTATCAAGTGTGGAATGTTGTGCATTTTCCATAAATTTTTCATAATTATTGGAGTTTATTTTCTTCTAAGAGGTGGGATGGTGAGACCGTACATTGGTAAAAATTAGATTCTTGCAATCATTCTTAAAAAATATCCAAACAATCCTACTTTGACCTTAATATTTTTGACATAGAAATTTTTTTTATTTAAATCAACTAAACAGACCTAAAAATACCCCATAAAAATCATATGTCTTTAACATTAATTAGGTGGAGATACAAAAAATTTCTAAGCCTATGGTGACTCCATCATGGTTCGGGCGAATAATATCCTTGTTAAAAATAATCATTTTTTAATGAGGGAAGATCTATGCAAGGAAAGTGTTTTTGTGTGTGGGAGGAGAACTAGAGTTGAAATGGACTATATAAAATGAATGGATAACTAGAAATAATGGTTTTTGAGAAGGTGTGACTAATTTTTTTCATTGTAATAAATTGGTGGGTCTTATGGGTATGTTTTCTAAATTTTATTTTATTATATTTAGATGCTTACTTTTCTAGGATTCAAAGTGTGAAGTGTGGGGGGTTCATAGAGATATTATTTCCATTTTTTCCTAGTTATTTAATTGATATAATATCCACCAATTTATCAATTTGAGCTCAATTCTATCATTTTTATGGTTATTTCTATTCTTAAATGTGAAAATTACAAACATCAATAATTTAAATTGTTTTTTATCTATTTGGTTTTTTAGATGAAATTTTTTCAATATTGATCAATATTGATGAATAATGTTTTATAGACTATCATTGTTTGTTGTATTATTAGAGGTATTTCTCATTCGAACTCTATTTGGCCCAAATAAAAAAATCAATGTGGAAAATAATTTTATCATATATAATTGACCCTTACACCATATATGATTCATATATCAGGATAAAAGAAACCAAATTACATGATTATGGTTGTATAAGAATGTGAACCTAATATAAAACAACTAAATTAAATTTTGGATGTAATTTCACTGATTAGCCCCTATATACATGCATAAAAGCGGTGGAATATGATGATTTTGTTCATCCATAAAAATGTAGATTCAATAATTTGTCCTTAACCTTTCATAGAAATATCCAAAATCATTTAAATGATTAATTTTAAAATGAAATAAAATGTTGAACATCTATTTGTAATTCCACATGGATATATTTTGTTGTTTAGTGCCATAAAACATTGAAAACTTTTTATGGGAGTATTCTATGGGAGAAATGCTCTCCACTTCATTTATATTATTATTAGATTTATAAAAGGCTTATTCTTTTCCATTTTTCTTTATTAACATTATAATTATGTGGAAAAGTTATAATTTATTGGTTAAGGGGGGTTTCATTTTATAATTCTTTAGTTATTTCTATTTTTGGAATAAAACCAATTTCAATCTTCTATTAAGATGGGTTCAATGCTCTAATAACAAGTTTTATTATCATGTATGATAGAATTTCTTTTTGGATTAAATTATTACTGATACAATGGTCAATTATCATTAACTAAATCAATTATGTTATGGTTTATTTATAATGGAATAGACCATGGCTTATTAGTGAACTACACAATGATTTTCATTATTTGTGGGAGAGGTAGTGTACATTCATGATTGTAGAGGAGTGGATAATATATAAGTATGATGCAATTTCCTTTGGATTATACTCCATAAACTAATAACCCTTATAATATCACTATTTTTTTCGCTATCTTCACAGATTACGTTTTTTCATCGAATCACAAAAAAAACCCATTTTCCATTAATTTAATGTGAGAAATTAGGCTGTTGTATAATATTCTACAGAGTCAACCCGGGTTAAAAACAAAACGTAATTTTATCAAAGGAAATAATTTTTTTTCACACCCCATTATGAGAATTTTTCAAATGGTAAAAACAAACCATATAATATATAGAAAAAAACAAATTCCATCCAATATTTACATTATATGGATACAT
Organism: Viscum album; assembly: GCA_963277665.1. Classification (NCBI taxonomy): domain Eukaryota; kingdom Viridiplantae; phylum Streptophyta; class Magnoliopsida; order Santalales; family Viscaceae; genus Viscum; species Viscum album. The sequence continues at coordinate 1,034,857,064 of OY728122.1, read as the reverse complement.
CCTTTCCAATATCGAATCTCATGAAGACAATTCCTAACCCAAAACTATCTCACAATCACAACACTCCTCTATTAATCCCAATTGATCACTAACTAGGGATGATTAAATAGACATCATTTTAAGCATCTGGATAAGAAAATATCATCTTTTTTATTATCATAGTCTTAATAAATTAATGAAAAATCATAGTTATTTGTCAATATTTATTCATGAATAAAAAATATGAAAATAATACCTCCCAAAACATTATGATCATTTACATCACTAACCATTACTAATCGATGTATTAAAAATAAAATTATTAATCCTCCCTTATACTTTTCATCTTGTCTTATTTTATTAAATTATAATATTAATTGAACTCTATTAAATCTACTATCATCCCATGTTTTTAATAGTCATTTATCACAATATAATTATTTATATTCATTTTTTTCTTGTTATGAAAATGGAATTATAGGTAAATGTTGTTAAGGTTGTATCTAGAAATAATATGGTGGATTATAAATTTTCATTATATGAGTTTGTCTTTATTTTCCATCCATTAAAGACTGAAACATTGGATATTAAAAGCATATACTTCCAAATTATTCATATCATTCCTTGGATACCAATAAATTAATATTAATGTCTCGATTATTAACAATGATAACACACATGAAATTAGAATCTATGAGAATGTTAGAATTTTAATTTACCTAAATAATGTATATTTTAACTTCTATATACACTTTATTCACAATGTTCCCAATCCATTTACCAAATAGCTATTCCAATAATGAAAACTTTTATTATCCTTTGGTTCCTAAAACAACTTTTTATGGTTAATCAAAGTAAAATTACATGCTTATAGAAAGATAATTGTTTTTAAATACTTCTCAAAATAATATTCACTAATATCATCTTTAGAAAATAATACTGAAGATAAATATTATAAAATCTCAAATAAAACATAAAATTCTTATAAACTATATACATATATATATATATATTATGATAAATCAACCACATGAGTCATTGGCATGAAATCCATACTAAAATATTTCTAAAAGTTGAGTTAGAATAATGATAGATACAACTCAATATCACAAAAAAATCAACACCACTATATAGCTACACCCTATAGTAAAATAACATCCAATGTTATCATATGATCGTATAATGTTTGGATTAGTTAACATTATATATCTATTTTTCATACCATTACTCAATATCCTAATCCAAAACCGATCTCCCATACTTAAATTTTTTTGGATGCTAAAATTATTTTAATGTCTAATCCAAAGACTCATCTACTGTTATATATACCTAATAAAAATCATTGATTTTTTCACCTCATCTAGTTGGGTTCTATTATGAATAACTATAAAAATAACTGTAAATATATAAATTTAAAATTATACCATGAATATGTTTAAATAAATAATTATATTTTTTCACTCATTTAACCTAATGTGAATTTTATTATTATATTTATCTCTTTTAATCATCATTATATTAATTAATAAAAATAATTTATAAATCATAATTATCATAATACCTTGTAATTAGTATAATTTACCTAATTAATGTTTTATGGAGTAGTAGATTATATATACAGAATCACAGTTTTCCATTTTCATTCACAACATATTTTTTATCCAACATCACATACTAGGTTCAGGTATACTATTCTCTTAAAAACACAAAAAATACCCCCATTTTTTCACTCAAAATATTATTCACAGCCACTATATGATTCCAAATTTAAATAATAATATCCTAGAAAAGATTTATTTATGTTTATAGTGATATTTAGTGTCATTGTATAATGACTCATGTCCCAACTATTATGATATAAGATATTAGGTGTGCATTTTTTGAGTTATTATATGGTTATGTTTACAATTTTCAGCATGGTTGAGGGGTGATTTTTATTTTAAAGATTAATATTGGGGTTAAGGTGTATATGGATTAATAATTAGATTCTACTAAATGATTTTTGAATATAAATCGTAGTTTGGGTATTTAAGGTATCTATAAAGATATTATGCCTATAGTGTTGCATTGAAATTTACATTAAGTACTATTTGGAAGGCCACTGGGAACCTGTTATGGCTAGTTGTCTAATTGGTGTCCTGGTTTTCCACCTAGTAACCAATATATTTGTCATGTATTATTATTAATTGAGTAATTATGGTCTTTTTCCTCTTAACCATTTACTTCTCCTCCACCAGTTCTCTTCAAATTTCATTATTCTTAGCCAATCAGCACCATTTTTTGGGAAATCTAAAATACCCTTCATCCACCTATCCCTCTCTCCTAATTCCATGTGATATCATTGTAATTTCCATACCCAAAGAAATATCAAACTCCCATAATTGTCCAATTTAATTTCATTTAACTTTCATCAAATAACTCTAAATAAACCATGGATTTAGTGAGGAATTATGTTAGAGAATGGTTGAATTTAACCTTAAATATTTTTTATATATCTTATTTAGATATTTGGAGGATCATATATAATCATTTATTACTAATTGTAATAATTTTTATTTCAGTAAGATGTTATATGTTTTATGTTAGGGATTTTAATATTTTAAAGAGGATTTTGGAAATTTATTTCTAGGTGTTGTTTGGATCGTAAGGATGGTAAATTCATGGGGGGAATTATAATGTAAATTTTCTTAGTTGTCAATGTTATTATAATGATATTTTTATGGAGTGTTATTATAATATCCTTTCTTTAGTTATTGAATTATGTTTTAAAGGATTAATAGTCTTTCCAATGGAGGTTTTGATTATGTAATTATTTTTATTAATATTTTTAGGTGGACTTTACTCACTAATTTATTCTTAGGATATTACTACCTAATTAATTTAGAAACAAATTATATAAATCTTAATATATATTTTTCAATTATTAATGTCGAAATTTCTATTGTTATTTTGTTATATAAAAAATTATTTATATATTGTTTCACATATTATAAATAAATCTCATTATTTTCCCCTTATTTATCATGGGGACATTATCATAGTGGTTTTTCTCTTTTTTATATCTTCCAAATTTTAATTTTTATTATTATATTTTTCTCTATGATAAAAATTTGGAAACCCATGTCTAAATTATTTTTCATAACCCACGACTATCAATTTTTTTATGAAACAACCTATATCATTTATATGATTGTGAAATCAGAAAGTGTTATGGCCTATTATATCAAAATATCTAAGGTAATAATATAATATAATGATTTTATCTTGAATTAGACAATATTGAATTATTAACTTAAAAGTATTGTGATTGAACTTGAGTTTTATTTATATTTTAAAAGAGGAAATTAACTCTTCCAACATAATATTAAATGATCTATAAGTCAAAAAAGCATAATAAACCCTAGGTTAAGTGACTGATTTACTAGAAATTTTGTGTCTAGGTTTATTAATTAAGAGGATGTGATTTTCCATTTAACAACTAATTTTTTTAGTTTTAACTAGAATAATTTATGAATAATAATCAATTTGAGTTTTATTAAAATTATTGTCGGTATAATTCTATATATAACCATTTTTATATTATTAAACTTTTAAATAATACATTCAAAATTATTTATTCATTTTCTATATTAATAATGATAATAAAATTTCCTATAAATTCTCCCATCCTCTTCCATTTTCTCTTCCTTCTTCAAAAACATTATTTCGTAAATATATGTTTAAAACATTTTAAATGAAATAGTGGATTATGAAGTGAGTTTCCAAACATTATTAAGATCATTAGTTTTAAAAATAATAAATTTTTAATCTATATAAATGGTATTAAGTTGTTTATCCATGAAAAATGAGTCTAGTGTAACATAAAATAATGTTTTAAAATCTATAAATACGCTATGGTGTTAAAATAGGACCTTAGGATATCCTAGTTTGCCTATCCATTATCTAAGTTTTCTTTGATGTATAGTGTCCTATGTATGTATTATGGGATATATTTGGTTTCCATTTGTATTGGAACTATAATTGCTTGAAGAATTTTATATAACAATATATTTCAGGTATAACATGATTTTATTTCATTATTGGCATCAATGTCGGTTAGTTCTACGCTGGTGTAAATTTATAATTTGGTAAACTAATAATGGAAATATTTTTATTTTCTATTGATAATAATATTATTATGTTTCTTTGTAAATAATGATGTGTAATGTAGTTGGTATGAAAATGATTAAAGCTTTAATACATCAAGGGAGTTTTTTCTTTGATGGGTAAGCCTATTATGTGATGTAACTTGATTTGATGCAATGAGTATGAATAGTACATTAATGATACATATTCTCAGTAGAAGGTGCATAATTATAATATAATAACAAATTTATATAGGTTCATAGGTTATTTAAATATTGAATTAAATGGGATGTGTTTTCACTCTGATGTAATAATACATAGATTCTCTTGTCTCTGAATTAGAAGGTTAGCTCGGAAGGAATGACTTTATTTGTCACAATCTGACCTCAGGGCCGGTACCGTGACTACCCCAAGCCCACCTTCCATAGGCCAGGGGATGGCAACTAGCACCAAAAGTGTAAATCCAAAAAGAAGGGAAGGCATTGCCTTTATGAAGTAACATACACAACAGAGTACGCAAGCGAAGTAAACACTAAGAAAAACTGTGTACAATTTAAGTCCTAGAAAAGTAAATGGGCCAGTATACAAACCCAACTAGAAGTATAGTACAAATGAAAGTAAAGTACAGCAACAGTATGAAAAATAGAAACACCGAGTCATCCTCCAGAAATCCCACCTCAAGGGTGGGTATAGATAGTCTCCTCCACTCCTTGGGTTAGGTTGCCTGCTCCGTGTACGTCCGATCAAGTGGTCCACCTCCGGGTACCGTCCGGCTCCTCAAGCCTCCACCTCGATCAGCGTTGTACGTCTTCTACAACCAAAAAAACGTAGTGCGGGCATAGCCCGTGCAGGGGTGAGTATACGATACTCAGTAAGGACCCCAAGACCCTCGAAGGTCTCTCAGAATCCACGAAGGATAAACCACAAGGAAAGATAAAACCATGAATTATCAACAACACTACTTAGGTATATACCCATATATATACCGAAGTCATTAGTTACAGTTTGTCTCCAACTCCCAAGCACCACACAGTCCACAATGGAATGCAGAACCCAGTCCACAAAATGATAGCTCAACTCAGTCCACACAGAAAAAACACAACCCCATCCACAAAAGAATGAAAGTCAATCACATCAATGATAAGATTGAGAATCAAGACTCAGCTCACATAGGTATACACATTATAAGGTGATGGAGATGATCAGATGTAGCCACTGATTCATCTATGTTGTCGGACCGACATATGATACAAGACCAGCTAAGCTGTCGGACCCACACATGATACTAGACTAGCTACTCTGTCAGACCCACACAGGATACAAGTACAGAGGTCAATACTTCCAGACCCACATAGGATACAGGAACAACAGTCATCATCATCGAACCCATAGAGGATTCCAGTACGGTAGTCATTGATGTTGAACCCACGGAGGATTCCAGTACAGAAGTCGATTCAGTCGCAGCCAACTCTAGGGTTTCCACAGACATCACGCTCGATTCTGGGACAGTCTTCTCCACGAGCCAAGGGGGTCGACACATAAATTTTCACAAAGTCCAGAGTTGATATATCACAATGTTCCGTCTCTCCAAAAGAAACCCAACATGATAGACAGTGTGTCAATCGGACGCCCGGTTTTAGAATTATTGGCTTTTCTGCCCTAGGGGACAGGTTGGTTTTTAAGCTAAAACCAACCCGACAATAATCCAGATTTGCCCATACCTCAGTAGGATTAAGCCAAAATAACCGCCTCACTAAGATAAATTCAACAAAGTCGATGTCACATCAAACGTACGTCCAAAGATCATGTTATACGTGTTTCCTCTCTGAGGGCCCGGTTGGTTTCATGTTCGAACCAACTCGACTGTACCCAAAGTTCTACGAAAAATAGAGTGTAATATACGGAAACAACTGCCTTGATCCATTGATCCAAACGCAACTAATGGTCCATCGTTCAGAGGACCGTAGCCCAAGATGTGGTTGAAAGACCGAAAGCGGTCCGAAATGTTGGATCTGGGCCCAGCCCAACCCGGCCCAACCCCCCAGGGTCGGCCCGAACTAGGGAGACCTGACCCGGGTCCAGGTCCGGCCCGGTGGGGCGCGGCCCGGCCCGGTCCACGTGACTTGCCCCGGCCCGGCCGGGTGGAGTGCGCTGGCTCAGCCAGCGGCCGGGCAGGGGGGGACGCGGTCCCCCCTTTGTCCTGCAGGTTCGGCGCCTGGTGTCGTGTCTCCAATGGATCCCGCCTGGCCACCGGATCCGGCCCCTACCACCATGGCTTCAGCCGCGGGAGGTTCTTACTGGCGGTGCACTAGGGCACCGCCGCACCGGTGACCCGCACCACCAGAGATCTCTGCGGGCCACCGGAGTCATTCTGGAGGTCCATTCTTACTCCTATCTGTGCATGCGGTCGTCTCAGGACCCACTCTTCACTGCAACGACTTTCAAACCCCATTGCAGTCCCGTTTCATCATCACCCAACATTCCTTGAAACAAGAATAGAATAAAGGTGGGTTCAGACATATTAGTTGGTCGGCACCCACCGCGTTAGTGGTTCAAACAACTCCCAACAATTATACGTCATGCCGAGGGTTTAATTCACATAATGAAATGTAAACCAAAACCCATACCTCAACCAGGAAAACGATCGTCGGTGTCGCAGTACACTGCATCGCGGAGAAGAGGATCGTAGGCGTCGTAGGGGTGCACTGAGGAGGAAGCCGCATCTCCTCTCTGGCTGCGGGAAAGAGTTTTGGTGGCGTGTCATCAATCTCTGAGGAACTAGAATTCTTCGTCGTCTTCATTGGAGGCCGGCGTCGTCGGCGTTTTGTGAGATCTTCCTCCCGCGGGTTCTCAATTCCTTTTCCAAAGGATTGATTAATAAAAGAAATAATCCTCATATTGTGTTCATTATTATGGTCCATTAATAAAACTTAATTAATGAACCTATTAAACACAGGGGAGTTGCTGTTACACAACCGTAGGGACATGTCATTAAATGGATCTCATTTATTGATCATCATTACACTGCGATTCCGCCAACTTTCACTCAACGGAGGAAGAAAAGGAATAAAATAACTTATAGTTATTTTATTATATACAATTCTTTTTCTGAAAGTCTAAAAACATAACTTTTTTGTCTGACCCTTGTTGGTTGAAGATAAGAATCGCCTAAGAGAATCCCGACGCTATGAAATCATCGATGCCCTTGGATTTAAATTCCGATCAGCGGTTCAAAAGTTAGAAAAACTCGCTCGTTTGTTCACTGAACTTACTTGAGATAAACTTAGAAAATTGATTCTGGGCACACCGGGCCTCGGAATCAAGTTCTGTCAGAAGCCAAAGACTCATAAAATTGCAATGAATTTAAAAAAAAATCCTTTAAATTTACTGGTCTTTACATTACTCCCATATCAGGTCTTTACGTACCCGTAAAGCTACACCATAAACAAGGGAAACAAATAAAGGTACTGTGCACGCTTTTGAGCCTCCTGCTCCCATGTGATCTCCTGGAGGTTCTTGTGCTGCCAACTGATACACATTAAAGGAATCTACCATCCACATAGGACCCCCTCATGTCGATCCTCGATCTCTACTGGGACCTCCACAAAAGTCGCCCTGTCATCGATATCCAGATCCCCGTGGTCAATGATATGTGTCGGGTCATGCACGTATCTCCTCAGCTGAGATATGTGGAACACATCATGAACCCAGTGCAACTGAGGTGGAAGGGCCAAGCGTTAATCCACCTCGCCTACCCTGCTAAGGACCTGAAAAGGCCCGATGAAGCGCGGAGATAACTTGTCGCCCCGACCAAATCTTGGTAATCCACATCGAGGTGAGACCCGTAAGAAAACGTGGTCGCCATCCTCGAACTCCAGTGGTCTCCGCCTCTTATCAGCATAGGACTTCTATCTTCTCTGTGAAGTCCTCATCTGCTCTTGGATGATCTGCATCTTCTCTATCATAGCCTGAACCATCTCTAGTCCTACGAGTGCTGACTACCCAGGGTCAGTCCAGCATAGATATGATCTTCAAGGTCGGTCGTACAAGGCCTCGTATGGTGCCTTCCCGATGGTGGAGTGGTAGCTGTTATTGTATGAAAACTCCACCAAGGGTAGGTGATCTTCCCAGCTATGACCAAAGTCAATGACACATGCACGGAGCCGATCCTCTATTGTCTGAATAGTCCTCTCCATCTGGCCATCCGTCTGTGGGTGAATGGTTGTGCTCAGGCGTAGCTGCGTCCCAAATGCCTCCTGCAACCCCTTACAATGTCAGTAAGTAACGCGAGCATCTCAATCATAGACGATAGATGATGGAATCCCATGAAGTTGTATGATCTCCAGAATGTATAGGCATCCCAAGATCTCTACTAATCCCTGCTCTCTAATCGGTAGGAAGTGGGCCGACTTGGTGAGTCGTTATACGATCACCCAGATGGTGTCATGTCCTATGGAAGTACGTGGAAGCCCTATCACAAAATCCATGGATATTCCATCCCACTTCCACTCCGGGACCTCTAAGGGTTATACCAAGCCTGCCAGTACCTGTTGATCTGTCTTCACTTTCTGACAAGTGAGGCATCGAGAAATGAACTCTCCCACAACCTTCTTCATACCCAGCCATCAGTACTTTCATCTGAGGTCCTGGTACATCTTTGCTACCCCAGGATGTACAGCTATAGGGGAAGTTATGAAATCCCTCAGCACCTCCACCTATAGTGAAAATGGTACCATGGTACATCTCCTAATGAGGATGACGTGATCCCTGCCTTCAGAAAATCCATCAGGTGCTAGCCCTAAGGATATCTGAGCATGTTTCACCTCATAGTCAACGTCTCCACGTTGTGCCTCTCTGACCCACTGAAGTAGTGGAGGAGTGATTGTGATACACTGTAGAAAGGATTCCCCATCTCTATCCATGAAGGATATCTACAACAAGGCTAGCTGATCTGTTGCCTCTCCAAGTAGCTGAATTCCCATCCTCCTGCTGAGAGCATCAGCTACAATGTTTCCCTTTTCAGGTGTATAGACTATCTTAAAGTCATAGTCCTGGAGGAACTCGAGCCATCGTCACTGTCTCAGGTTCAGGTCCTTCTACGATAAGATGTACCTGAGACTCTGGTGGTCAGAATAGACTGTATTGCACTCACCCATCAGGTAGTGTCGCCACATCTTCAGGGCGAAGACCACTGCAGCTCACTTCAGGTCATGGGTGGCATTGTTCTTCTCATGCTGCCTCAACTGCCGTGAACCATAAGCGATCACTGCTCTATCCTGCATCAGGACCCACCGGAGTCCAGTCCCTGATGCGCCGCAGTAAACTACGTACCCTATTCCCTCCTCTGGTATCCTCAAGATGGTTGCACTGGTCAATCTCTGCCTCTGCTCCTGGAAGCTCAACTGACATCTGTCTGACCACAAGAAGGGTTTCCCCTTCTTCGTCAAAGCTGTAAGTGGTGCCACAACTCTGGAGAAGTCTGTCACAGATCTCCGATAGTACCCGGCCAGACCTAGGAAACTTCGCACCTCTGTCACGCTCCCTGGTTGCTCCCAAGAAAGTACCACCTAGACCATCGTGGGATCAACTACAACTCCCGCATCTGAGATGACATGCCCCAAGAAGTGAACCTCTCGAACCCAGAACTGGCACTTCGAGAGCTTACCATAAAGCTGGTGCTCTCAGAGTTTATCCAGTACAACCTCTATGTGGTAGGTGTGCTCCTCCTCAGTGGTTGAGTAAATCAGTATGTCGTCAATGAAGACTACAACAAACCGATTGAGGTAGGGATGCAAGATCATGTTCATGAGACTCATGAACACTGCTAGAGCGTTGGTCACAATGAAGCGCATGACTAAGAACTCATGGTGGGAGTACCGACACCTGAAGGCTATCTTCTGCACATCCTTATCCCAAACTCGTAGCCGATGATAGCCTGACCTGAGGTCTATCTTCGAGAACCAACATGCTCCCTTGAGCTGATCGAAGAGGTCGTCAATCCTCGGAAGCGGATACTTGTTCCTCACAGTCCCCTGGTTCAGGTGACGATAGTCCACACATAGTCGCAAGCTCCCATCCACCTTCTTGGAAAATAGTATCGGAGAAGCCCAATGTGAAACACTAGGTCAGATGAAACCTTTCCCCTGTAAGTCCTCTAGTTGTACCCGCAGCTCACGATGTTCGGCGGGAGCCATCCGATATACTGGAGTGGATATCAGTGATGTCCTGGGGTACAGGTATATATAGAAATCTACCTCCCTACGAGGAGGTAGTCCTAGAACATCGTCAGGAAAAACGTCTGCATACTGAAGCACCACTACAGAAAAACTCAGACTCTGCACGTCAACTGCTTTGAGGATGAGACTATCCAACTGATGTGTGATCAGCTTCCCTCTCCTCTATGTGAGTCCATCCTGTGCTGTGAAGGTTCCATTCTCGCCGGTGAAGGTAAACCTAGCCCCTTCCGTGCGGACACACCGTACCTTGCGCCTAATACAGTCGATCTGAGCATAGACTATAGATAACCAGTCCATACCCAAGATGACGTCGTAAGGCCTCGACACCGCTACGAGAAGACCCCAGCCGAAGATCTCGCCTCCAAGAGTAATCTCACACTACCGGAACTAGTGTGTAATCATCGTGTCTACTCCCGTAGGAGTCTCTAGCCGCAAGGATCGAGCCAATGGCTCTTTCAGAATCTCCAAGCTTCAAAAAAAGGTAGAGGAAATAAAAGAATGACTCACATCTGTGTCTATTAGAACTGCAGCAAGGGTGGAGTAGACACAGATAGTACCACGAATCATCTCTTGTGCGCCATGCTCATAAGCCTTTACTGCCTGAAGCTGAGCCTGCCTATGCTCGCCAACTCCCTGTGGTCGGGGTAGACCTCCTAGAGGTAGTGGTGGTAGAGCCTCGAAGCGTCGTCCACCACTCGCTGCTCGGTCAGCTCCTCTGCCTTGTCCGCCTGCTCCCTGCGGACCACCACGGTCGAACCTCTTCCTCTGACTCGGAGGTCCCTTCACTATATGTTGCTCGTCTGCATGGCGGGTCGGGTAGTCATGAGCCATGTGGCCATGTCCGCCACATGCATAGCACTTTCTGCTCCTCGAAAGGCTGGCTCTACGTCGTGTGCCCTGCACAGCCGAGCTCGTGTCCTGAGGTCGATCACCATACGGCCTGGTCCGCTTGGACCCCTGCGTCATCTTTTGACTGCCAGCTGCAGAAGACTCCACTCCGTGTCATCCTACGGTGGGTCTCACAACGGATGGATACTCGGTGAGAAATCTCTCCACTAGAAGGGCTCACTCCAGCCCCCCCTCTTGGGTCGGGATGCTGAGTGGAATCGTCGAAGCTCTGATCTCATGCCTCATCCTCTGCTCAAAGGTCTAGGCCTGGAAGAATGGGTCCCATACCATGTCCTTGGAGTAGTGAAAAAGGTCGGTAAATCATGCTGAGTACTGGGCTACTGACATGCTACCCTACAGTAGCTATAGTAACTCCTGGATACGCACCGCATGGAGGGTGGATGGAATGAACTCTGAGTGGAAGAGGATATTGAAGTCTATCCAAAGAAGAGATGCCTCTCCGTGCACCTGGAGAATCCGGATCCACCATTTACCTGCTACTTCATGTAGGAGTCTCTCGGCAAGGATCACCATGAGATCCGTTGGTGTCCCAACCAATCTGAAGACTCTGACGATAGCCTTCAGCCAATCCTCAACTGCCTGAGGATCCGTCTCTCCATAGAACCTAGGCGTCCTTTGCCTCTGAAACTCGTGTGACGTGTTCAGGAGGCGTGCACTCTCCACCGCTGGGGAGGGTAGAATCGGTGGCTTGGTGGGTAGAGGTACTTCCGGTTCCTCCACTATAATGGGGCCCTGCACCGAGGCCTCGTCGCTCAGTGGGTTTCCGTCTCGCACAAAGATCGGAACCCTAGCTAGATGTCGTCGTGGGTCCATCCTGAAATGAAACAGGTGTTCCACGGTTAATACAGTATACCTGGTGAGCTGACGCAATGTAATCACAAAGAAAAATTTTAAACACACATGCAATCAATGTTTTCGTGCACTGAGTCAGAATTCAGAAGTCAGGGTCCTGGTGTATGTATACGTCGGCCGCCGCACCAACACTGGACTCCCTGGATTGATAACCACACTCATTACCCTAAAAATTATTTCTCCATAAAGAAGAAATTATCAGAGTCTTGAGTTCTGCGTTAGAACCGATACCTCTGTTACCAATTTTTCACGACCCGACATCAGGGCTGGTGTCGTGACTACCCCATGCCCGCCTTCCATAGGTCAGGGGATGACGACTAGAACCAAAGGTGTAAATCCCAAAAGAAGGGAAGGCATTGAATTTATGAATTAACATACACAACAGAGTATGCAAGCGAAGTAAACACTAAGAAAAACTGAATACTAGGTAAGTGCTTGAAAAGTAAATGGGTCAGTATACATAGACAACTGAATATATAGTACAACAAAAAGGAAAGTACAGAAACTGTAATAAAAATAGCAACAATGAGTCATCCTACAGAAATCCCACATGAAGTGTGGGTACATATAGTCTCCTCAGCTCCTTGGGGCCGGTCGCCCGCTCCGTGTATGTCCTATCAAGTGGTCCACCTCCGGGTACCATCGAGCTCCTCATGCCTCCACCTCGATAAGCGTTGTCCGTCTTCTGCAACCAACACAACGTAGTGTGGGCATAGCCCGTGCAGGGTTGAGTATACGATACTCAGTAAGGACCCCGAGACCCCCGATGGTCTTTCAAAATCCACGAAGGATAAACCACAAGGAAAGATGCAATCATGAAGTATCAACAACAATACATAGGAATATTCCCATACATATATCTAAGTCATCAGTTAAAGTTTGTCTCCGACTCCCAAGCACCACGCATTCCACAAACGAAAGCACAACCCAGTCCACAAAGGATAGCTCAACTCAGTCCTCATAGGAAAAACACAACCCAGTCCACAAAGGAAAGCAAGTAAATCACATCGATGATAAGATTGAGAATAAAAAATCAGATCACACAGGTATACACATTGTAAGGAAATAGAGATGATCAGATGTAGCCACTGATTCATCTAAGCTGTTGGACCCGCATAGGATACAAGACTAGCTAAGCTGTCGGACCCACACAGGAGAGAAAACCAGCTACTCTACCGGACCCACATATGATACAAGTACAAAGGCCAATACTACCGGACCCACATAGGATACAAGAACAGTAGCCATTGTCGTCATACCCATGGAGGATTCCAGTACGATAGTCGTTGCTGTCGAACCCACAGAGGATTCCAGTATAGAAGTAGATGCAGTCACAGCTAGCTCTAGGGTTCCCGCACACAACACAATCGATTCTAGGAGGGTCCGCTCCACGAGCCAAGGGGGTCGACACATCAACTATCATGAAGTCTATAGTTGATGTCTCACAATGTTCTATCTTATCAAAAGAAACCCAACGCGATAGACGGTGCGTCAATCGGACGCCCGGTCGGAGAGTTATTGGCTTTTCTGTCCTAGGGGCCTGGTTTGTTTTTAAGCTAATACCAACCCAACCATACTCTAGCTGCACCCAAACCTCAAGTGGAGTAACCCAAAACAACCTTCTCACTAATAGAAATTCAACAAAGTCAACGACACAACAAACAGACGTCTATAGCTCATGTTATAAGTGTTTCCGCTCCGAGGGCCCGGTTGGTTTCATGTTCGAACCAACTCGGCCATACCCAAAGTTCTCCGAAACCTTGAGTGTAATATACAGAAACGACCGTCACAATCCAAGAATCCCAACGGAACTGACAGTGCCTCGATCGGTGATCCTCATCCCATGATGTGGTCGAATGACCGAAAGAGGTCCGAAATGGGGGGTCTGGGCCCGGTCCGACTTGGCCAACCCCTTGGGTCGGCCTGAACAGGGCGACCCGACCCGGGTCTACGTCTGGCCTGTTAGGGTGCGGCCTGACCCGGCCGGGCACGGCCCGCCCCGCCCCGGCCGGGTGGGGTGCGCTGGCTCGGCCAACGGCCGACCAGGGGGGTGATGCGATCCCCCCTTTCTCCCGCATCTCCACTGGATCCCGCGCGGCCGCGAGATCCGGCCCCCGCCACCGTGGCTTCAGCCGCGACAGGATCTTTCTGGCGGCGTGCCGGGGCACTGGAGATCTATGCAGGCCACCAGATTCATTCTGGTGGTCCATTCCTGCTTCTATCTGCACCTGTGGTCGTCTCGTGACCCGCCCTTCACGGCGACGGCCTTAGAATGTCGTTTCGGTCCCATTTCATCATCTCCCAACGTTCCACGCATCAATAACAGAATAGCAGTGGGTTCAGAATTGTTCTTTGGTCCGCACCCACCGCATTAGTGGTTCAAACAACTCAAAACAATTACACGTCATGCCGAGGGTTTAATTCACATAAATAAATATAAACCAAAACCCCTACCTCAACAAGGAAGATGATCGTCAGCGTTGCGGTACACAACATCGCGGAGAAGAGGATTGTAGGCGTCTTAGGGGTGCGCCGAGGAGGAAGCGATGTCTCCTCTCCAGCTGTGGGGAAGAGGTTTGGTGGCGCATCGTCAATCTCCGAGGAACCAACATTCTTTGTCATTTTTCGTCGGAGGCCGGTGTCATCAGCGTTTCGTTAGAGCTTCCTCCCACGGGTTCTCAATTACTTTTCCAAAGTATTGATTAATAAATGAATTAATCCTCACGTTGTTTTCATTATTATGGTTCATTAATGAACTTTATTTAATGAACCTATTGAATACATGGGCCTTACTATTACACAACCGTAGGGATGAGTCATTAAATGGCTTTCACTTATTGATCGTCGTTACACTGCGATTCCACCAACTGTCGATCAATGGTGGAAGAAAAATAATAAAATAACTTATAGTTATTTTATTATATACGATTATTTTTCTGAAAGTCTAAAAACATAACTTTTTAATCTGATCCTTTTTGGTTGATGTTAAGATTCGCCTAAACGAATCTTAGCACTGTGAAATCATCAGTGCCCTCAAATTTTAATTACGAGAACCGGTTCAGAAGTTAGAAAAACACGCTTGTTCGTTCACTGAATGTACCCGAGATAAACTTCTAAAATTTATTTCAGTCACACCGGGCCTCAGAATCAAGGATCGTCAATAACCACAGACTCGTAAAATTCCATAGAATTTAAAAATAATTCCTTGAAATTTACGTGTCATTACACTATTCTGAATGATCCTTTTTCAACCATATGGAATGAGTGTTTCCCCCAACATTCATTAGGATATGATTATTTTTTTAAACAAAAATACACAATATAATCCATGTACCACTGAAATATTTTGACCAAACAAATACCTTTTTTGATATCTTTGGATACATGCAACATCAAACGATCATATATCATGATGCTTTTATTGAAATAAATTATTACAATCAAAAATAAATACAAATAAATTATTTAGGGGTAATATGAATTGACCTGAATAAAATTATCATTGGATTAAATTCAGATATAAAAAACACAAAAGTAAAATCTTTATCCTTATAGTTTGATAAAAATATTGTGCCCCCAACTGTAACTATTAAAGAAGGAATCAAACTAGGTGTATAATATAAGGATGAAGAGAAGTAAATGAATAAATATTAGTCATTCATATAAGTTTATATATCAGAATGTATTACGATCACTATGCACATAATTGATGTAAAAATAACCATTAAATATATCGAAATTAAATATATAAATATTATGTATATTTAAAATCAATTTGTTGAAAATTAAGATAAAATCATTTGAAGGTAGTATAACTATTTTATATAAAACTATTTTTATCTGTGAAATTTATTATTACCATAATATATTATATTAACTACTACTAATAAATTATTATAATGAAATATTAATATTATATATTCAACATAGAGAATAAAAATTGATTTTTATGGTTATTTGGAAATGAATTAGCACAAAGTAATTTAATTATTTGAAATATATTTTCTTTAAAAATGGTTTTTATAGAATTTTGTGTGTGGGAAAAATAATTAATTTCTATTAATTTTATAAATTTTATTTGAAAAAATGGACATAAATATAAAATTTTGAATAAATAATTAAACCACATATGGATTATAGATAGTAATTTTAATTTTTTTTATTTTATGAATAAATAGTGACAAATAATGATTTTTATTTAAAAACTTAATTTCATTCCAATCATTTATAGAGTTTAATTTTATTTAAAAAATTAATTTAGAATTTATTAACAACAATTTTGAATAATAAAATTATGGTTTTTAGAATAAATTTTATTCTTTCGTTTGGTATAAAAACAATTTATAAGTAAGAAGACATTTTTTTATTGAAAATCACTTTTTAATCATGTTTTAATGATAGAATTTTAAATTAATCCATATATTTATAGGAATTGAGTTTGATAAAATGGATTAAATTTTTTTATTCACCATAATTAATATTTTAAAAAACGTTTAACATAATATTGTTTAATAATTAATTATAAAAACGGAAAAAAAAAATTACCATAGTTAACGTTAAAATAGGTTTAATAGGGGGTTGAACTAAATTGATAAGGGGTAAAATGACTAAACCATGTAGAATTATTATTATAGAGCCATATATGGAAAACATATAAAATCATATTTATAAATGTTTTACAGTGAAGCCAATTTTGTAGAGTTATACATTAATAAATTTTATTCTTTTAAAAATACCAAGTGTGTCATTTCGCCCACTTAAAAAAATAAACCACCTATTTACTCCTTTATACACATTAGGAGTAATTTTCATCTAATACCCACTAAAAGAGATTCCTAATATTTTTATCCATTTCAAAAAGGTATCAGTTTTGATGTAAAATAGACCTTATATGGTTTAATGTGAAAATAAATGGAGGTTATATCAATAATGCGTATGGATTTTGATCGAATGTTTCACTTTTACTTATTCATCTACCACCATAAAAAATATACTATTTGTTATGATATATTTAAATCAGTATCATAAATATATTTATATTTTACTAGTTATATTTATTGAATTTAGTCCATATTTTTCTTTATCTGAGGGAAAATTAAAACATCATTCGTGTATACATAAGACTACAACATTGTGAAGAAAAGTAAATCATTTTCCATCACCACTGCTAATAGATAGTTGTTATAAAATATTTAATTTCTATACTTGATATTCATGATATAATTATCATAATTTAATGATAATATATCATCTATTTTTTATTTCAATCCACTAAAAATAATATTGTCGTTGGTCCGTATGTGTGAAATACCACATCCATTAGGTGACGTGGTTAATTTTTTATCTTCGCCTCTTTTGGTTGGTGTATATAAGTGTGTTTAAAGATATGATTGACATATATTATTTAATAATCACTTTAGAAAGATAATATTATACTTACCATATTTCCATCGTGTTTTTTAATGAAAACATTACTCATGCGTATGTACGAACTACTATCTCCATGATGTAAAAAATTTATTTTTCACAACCACTACACGTAGATGGTTGTAAAATAATAATTAATTAATTAATGTGATAATTATGATATAATTATTATTCTTGGGAATTTTGGAATAATGAACACTTTGACCACAATCAATATATGGATGTCATTTGTAAATAATGAACTGAACATCCTCAAAACATCAGATGTAGACATAAGAAGCTAAATAATTAAATATTACAATTAAATAAAAAAAAATTAACATCTTAATCATAAATTAATAGTACTAAAAAAATCTTAACCAATTAAATAATTAATATAGGTTTATTGTATGGTATTTAATGTGAATAAATATAAAATATAGACTCGTGGATAGGGGTTTCTCAACTCAATTTCCATTTACTGGGTTTCATAACATCATCATTGACTATATTTTTTCAATATTATGAGTGAAATTATCTATTTTATATTTATTTGTTTCAATTTTTTGTATTTTATTTTTATACACATAATCATTCCATTTATTACTTCTCAGCGTAATGATATGGTTATTGAAAGGTTTATTCATCTCACTTGTTCCTTCTTTGGGACATATGTTTATGTTATGAACTTATATTTTTTTATAACTTGATATACATAAAATTTAACTATGATATCAGGCATATACATATATTTAAGGTATTATATTTTTCATCTGAATAAATTTCTTTCACGGTATTAAGATTCATAAGTTAAAAAAATGGTAAGGATTTATATGATAAATGTAAGAACCCATACCTTCCTTCCAGGTATGTTTTTCCTCATTCTGTAGTTTTTGAGAAAATAAAAGTATCAAGAAATTTTCAAAATACACTTTGTGTACTTTATAAGTACATGTTGTGTACTTTGATGTCACGCCAGGCCATGTGCTAGCCATGTCCAGGCCACACACATGGTGTGTAGGGGAGATGTGGAGGCCACTTAATGCAGACTACGAAAAAGCCAGGTACAGGTTGTGTAATTCAAAAGTACATACTGGGTTTTTTATTTTTGTTTCATTAAACGCACCGGGGTCGCGTCTAACCAACATAAACATCTTTATCTAGGTCTCGTTCGACCGAGAGAAGTTGTACGACCATGAACATTATTCGAGCCCTCGATCCTTCGTCTGATCACTAAATCGTCCACTATTGATCGTGTTGGAACTACAATGGTGAGTTATTTCATCTTCTTGAGTTTCATTCCATGTTTTTCCTTATTTCTCAAGATATCATGGGTTGAGCGTTTTGGATGTTTTCTCATATCTTCGACGTTCTAAAAATAATCTATCATGGTGGTTCAAGTATATCGATCTCCTAGCATCAAGGTAGGTGGTTTGTGCCTTTCTGTTTGAAGTCCTTGATATTTATGGGCAATATCCACCAATACTCGTGAACGGGGTATTGTGTGTTTACTGTTTTACCCCTATTGTGTTCCTACCTTTCTTGTATTATTGTGTAGAGGTAATTTTGGTTACATATGAAGATAATTGTTTTTCTTGGATGTTTGGCCCATGTTTTTCTGTTTACTACCCTTGGTCTTGTTCTGCCTTCGGCTGTTGAACCTACATTCCATGCCTTGTGACTGTAAGAATGATCCATGTTTCCTGCCATTCTTGTTATGTTATAGAATGGTTAGCCAATTATCTCTGTAGGTTTACTTTGTCCATATACCATTATTATGCACTCACTGGCACGAGACTGTGAGAACCTGGTGCTATAGACTATAAGGTATAGACTGAGTGACCTTCCCAGAGAGTATTGGTTATTATAGACTACAGGAGGGCAGACAGAGTTAGATTTCTCAGAGAGTCTTGGTTATTATAGACTACAGGGGATAGACCGAGTGAGATTCCTAGAGAGTCTTGGATATTATAGACTATAGGAGGGTAGACTGAGTGAGCTTCCTCTAAGAGTCTTTACTTGTTTGAATTTTCCTTAAATTATTCTAGGCTAGAGGAGTAATTGACTGAGCGAGCTTCTTCAGAGAGTCTGTGATAGACCTGAGACTATAAAAGGATTGACTGCGTGAGCTTCCTCAAAGAGTTTCTAGACCATGGGGCTATAAGTGGGTTAGACCGCGCGATATACCTCAGAGAGTCTCTGACTACCCTAGACTATAAGCGGAATTGACCGAGCAAGCTTCCCCAGATAGTCTTATAATTATCATATGACCAAACCAGAGGGGTTGGGCTGAGTGAACTGCCCAGAGGGTTGTTCGTACTTCTTGGATAGGACCAAAGGGGATGGTTGTGATTACTTCCCAGAGGGGTTCCTGTTGGGGTTAGCTATTTACTTCACTGCTTCTTGTTGTTCGGTGGATTTATTACTGTTGTATATCACCCTGTTACTGCTTGGTGATTACTGCCTGCTGTTTACTGTTACTGTTCTCTGCTTACTGTACTATTACCTGCCATATGCTCACTAACTGTTAGGCACAAATCTTCAGGTGGTTTCTTACTAGGATTCAGTCTCTCACCCTATTTGGGTCATGCATTTGGGCCCAAACAGACTATGTTATTGCATGTATCGATAAGGGAAAGCACTCTTCTACATTAGGTACATGACTTGCATTGGATTAGGAGAGCATGGGACCAAGCCGTGGCTTGCGATGCTGATGAATTGCATAGCTGTTTTCTTTTGCACATGGTTTTAGTATTGGATTCAGCATTGTGACTTGTGTGGCTGCTTTCTTAGACATATTTATCATTTCATATGCACATATGTGCTCTAGTTGTTTATTGTTTTAGTCTTATACTGTTTATTGTTTATGGATAATTAATGCTTTTGCTATTGTATGCTTTCTTTACTTTCACTGTGTACTCTACCAATGAGGGAATTGTTTCCCCACTATCACACCCAAGGCCCTCACTACTAGTCGGCCGCCTCTGTCATTTGGGGAAATGCGCTTGAGGCCATGTCACCAACCGGGTATGGGGCTCCTCGGGGTGGCTTTCGGAACTAGGACGTTACAATTTGGTATCAAAGGTTATTATTTTCTCTTAATTTACTGTTTGGAGCCTTTAGCCAGGGATTGGACGGATTCAGTACTTGGTAATATGCTGTTCCTAGGAGTAGCTAACCCGTGTACAGGGAAAATCCAATCTACCTAATTTATTGTATTTTTCTAGTTTTGATATTTTAAGGTTGATATGATTTCACCTAGAGTGATTCACAAGCCTTGTGTCATTATTGTTGTTTCTATTGTGGTTCAATTTCTATCACGTCCCGATGAGATGAGGGTATTCCATCTCATGCATCATATAGTCACTTGTTAGAAATCACATGCCATTCATTCTTTCAATGCCATATAGGGTGGATTAGCAACTTCATGTTGTTGTGATAGATGTTGTGTAAAATTATGCTTATTTTTGTGATAGATTCTTGATTGATTACCTACTGTTTAATAGAGAATTTTTTTTATTGTACCATGCTTAAATGAATGCCAAATTTTGGTTCTTGAGGTGTTATGGGCACTCATGAATTGGAACATGTTGGAAGTTTGACTTTTTTTCAGGTATATGACTTGTATATGATTCCAAGCACTGATTTGCGGGGAGTATGAGCCCTCACAGATCATAATTTGGCACTTCCATGATTTTTTTCAGTGTTTTCTAGGCTTCGGTGCAGTTTCTCAGCTAATGCCCGGAAAAACCCACAATACATGGCGTGTACTTTATTAATACACACAGTGTATTTTTTCAACTGTATCCCTGACTGTGTGGGAAGAAACATAGGGTTGTGAAAATTCTTTAGGAACACATCGTGTATGGTCAGTACATGTCGTGTAGTAGTGAGTCATGTTCCCGGTCGTTCCACTAAAAACATCGGTCGGGAAAGCTCATGTAGTACACGCCATGTTCGGTATGAACACACTGTTTAGCCCTATTCTAGGCACCAGACCATGTCACTAACAACATGGGTCTGTGTTTTCTTCTCCAATACACGTCGTGTTTGTTCGAAACAGCCGTGTAACTAACAACACAAGTCGTCAGAACATTGTCTAGTACATGTCGTGTACTTGGGGAACACAATGTGTGGGTTTAGTTTAAGAGGACCATTTGGGTTATCCATGTAAGGAGACTCAGGAAGGGGAATAGTGTTTACATACACACCGTGTGGCAGAACAACACGCCGTGTAGTTGGGGCGTTACACGACTAGTTGTAGCAGAAGTACACGCCCATGTGATTGGCTTACAACAACATGTCGTGTGGTTTTTATACATGTCTTGTAGTCATGTTTTGTAAAATTTGAATGTTTCTTTCCCTTGTTTCCCTCCTGTACTCCTGTGTTATGAATCTTTGATAATCCTGATCAAAGACATGTCTTTGACCTTTCAAAGCTATGACACTAAGACGTCCTCCGGTTGTACATCAGTTGTCAGACGGTGATCAGACATTGGATATGGCCGATCAGGGACCTCCTGTAGATCCTCATGTTGTGCCAGCCATGGCACCATTAGTTATACTAGTTATGGGCACTGATGCGCAGTTCAGGGAGGGTTTCCTTAGGATGAAGAAAACCATTTAGGGAGCGCCATATTCTGCCCCGTCGAAGGCTGAGTTGACGCGGGTTTTCCAGAAGCAACATCCTCTTACATTCTTAGGTGATTGAGGACCTCAGGTTGTAGAGACGTGGCTCAATGAAACACTGATTATCTTAGAGCATCTCGAGGTACCTTCAGAGAAGTGGGTAAATCATGCAACCTATAAGCTTTTTAGACTCCGCCAAGAGGTGGTGGGAGGTGATCTCGCAGTCAGGGTACTAGTAGAGTATGACTTGGGATGAGTTTCGGCGCATCTTCTATGATTTATTTTACCCAGAGACCTTGAGGGCCGATCGATCCTGGGAGTTTATGAGTCTGGAGGAGGGTACTATTTCTTTTATGGAGTACTCGTCTCTCTTTAACGAGATGTAGCGCTTCATGACGATTCCATGAGGTGATGAGTTGTTCCTTGCGTGGAATATTGAGGATGTTTTGAGGCACGACATCTGCTCAAAGGTGAACATCTTCATGTTGACTTCGATATCATCTATCGTCAACTAGGCGCTGATCACAGAGCACAATCTGAGAGATTCTGGAGCAGTGGGCCAGGGCGGTTCGACATCTAGAGTCGGTGTTCCTCGTACTGATAGCAGGAAGCGCCATAGAGAGACTGCTTGAGGAGACTGGAGTATGCGGGATGTATCTTCAGGAAGCCAGGTTGTATGCAACTAGTGTGGTAGGTGTGGGCACACTAGTCCTCAATTCCAAAGAGACCTAATTTGGTGCCGATCTTGCAGCAAGATGGGCCATATACAGAGTTTTTGTCAGATCTTCTCACCTACGGCTGGTGGTAGGGGCTCTTCTATAACCCCACATTCAAGAGATGCATCACTAGTTTCTCACCAGTCAAGGAATTGGAGTTCTTCCGACCGTTCGGGCCGAGGTGGAGGTCATAGTCGTGGTGGTAAGTTCCCAGGTTACCTGTGACAGCAGAGAGGATCATCTCAGGGTAGTCATCTAGTGTCGCAGGGCCGTGGTATAGGCCAGACATTCGTTGTGGATAAGACCCATCATGAGTAAGATGTCGGACCTTCTATAGTTCGAGGTACGATCTTATTAGCCTCTGTTTTATCTTCATCTCTTTTCGATACGGGTGCTACGCATAGGTTCATCTCTGTTTCTATTATGGAGATCCTTGGGCTCTATATCTTTTCCTCTTCCGGTACTTTGACTCTAGACACACCGTTGGGGAGTAGATCAGTCAGCGTACGCCAGTGGAGAGAGTATCCTTCTGAGGAAGCAGGGTGTCACTTCATATGGTACCTCAATGTCAGAGAGATGTCGAGAAATGATGTCATTCTTGAGATGGATTGGTTTGTTCCCTTTTAGGTTGTCATGAACTGCTATCGCTACAGAGTGAGTTTAGTATAACCAGAGGGTGAATCTTTTCATCATAGAGGTGAGTGGGATGTCCATGAAAGTCGAGCAGGACTCGAGCATCATGGGATAGGATGAGTCAGAGCCCATATTTCTAGTCTTTATCTGGATGACCATGGTACTTCACAATTAGACTTCCCCCCCCAGTGGTGGACCTTTTTAGAGACATCTTTCCAGAGAATATTCAGGTTTTCCTCCAGAGCGTGAGGTAGACTTCTCCATTGATCTCATGCAAAGAGCGGAAACAGTGTCCATTCCTCATTATAGGTTGTCTACACTTGAGTTACCGGAGCTCAAGAAGCAGTTGGAGGAGTTGTAAGAAAAGGGTTTCCTCCGACCTAGTACTTCTCCTTGGGGTTGGCGAGTCCTATTTTCGAAGAAGGAAGATGGTACACTCAGGATTTGTGTGGACTATCGGATTTTGAACCAATTGATGGCTGAGAATCGATATCCCTTTCCTAGGATTGATGAACTCTTTGATTATCTTCGAGGAGCCCGGGTGTTCTCAAAGATTGATTTGAGACAAGTTCTCATTTTTTGTGTGTTGGACCACATGATATACCTCTTACAGCCTTCCAGAGATGGTATGGTCTATACGAGTATATGGTTATACCATTCGGTCTCACGAATGCGCCAATAGTTTTCATCATGCTGATGAACCGTGTTTTCCATCCATACTTGGATTCCTTCATGGTTGTTTTTGTGGACGATATCTTAATGTACTCTTACACTCGACCTGACCATGATACACATCTTGAGATAATCTTGAGTAAACTAATAGAGCATCAGATTTATGCTAATCTCTCAAAATTCCACTTTTGGATGGACCAGATTCACTTCTTGGGTCACATCATCTAGTAGGAAAGAGTATCAGAGGACCCAGAGAAAGCAAGAGATGTAGTTTCCTGGGAGAATCTGAAGGACATATTTGAGGTGTGGATTTTTCTGGGGATGGAAGGATACTACAGGTGCTTTATTCACGACTTTTTCATGCCTTTCATCACCGTTGATAGGTCTAACCAAGAAAGGGACGATGTTCTTATGGTCAGTTTCTTGTGAGTCATCCTTTCAGCAGATGAAAGGGAGGTTGATTTCAGCACTGATACTAGTCATTATAGAGGCGGGAAAGAGCTATTCTATTTACTATGATGCTTTGGTTATTAGGCTGGGAGTATTCCTTATGAAAGGAGATGGATTCGTTGCCTATGGGTCCCGACAGTTGAGGCCACATGAGAGGAACTACCCGACGCATGATCTCGAGTTGGGAGATATTTTTCAGGTCTTATGCTGTTGGAGACACTATCATCTGGGAGAGCACATTGTGCTTTTTACAGAATACAAGATTCTAAAATACATATTCACTCAGTGTGACCTAAATCTGAGACAACGTAGGTGGGTCGAGTATCTTCTGTCTTTTCACTTTGAACTTGACTACACGCCTTCGAAGGACAATGCAATTGCTGATGCGCTAAGTATGAGAACTCAGATACATGCAATTCAGGAGGCCAACAGTGAGTGGCAGCTTATGGAACTATTCTCTGAGATGCATTTGGAGGTTCACGATAAATAGGGGAAGACTTTTCTATCTTTGGTAGTTGTTACCTCTATAATTCTTTATCGGGTACGGATGAGGCAGCTATCAGACTTAGAAGGCCTAGTCCTATGAGAGAGTGTGTTAGGAGAGGACCCTCCTCCTGGATGGATAGTGGGGGAAGATAAGATCTTGCATTTCTAGTGATGCGTATGGGTGCCTATAGACATTAGCGAGGAGCTGAGGCAGGATTTTCATTCCTCTGTTTGGGCAGTTCATCCTGGGGTCTCCAAGATGTATCGGGATCTTCATCACCAGTATTGGTGGCCAGGTATGAAGAGAGATGTTGCAATTTTCGTTATGATATGTTCTACTTGTCAGCAGGTGAAAGCGGAGCATCATTGACCTGCGTGTCTTTTACAACAGTTACCCATTCCTGAGTGTAAATTGAACGATGTCGTGATGGAATTCATGACCGGGTTGCCGAGGTATCCTCGAGGGAATGATATTGTTTGGGTATTCATCGATAGACTTATTAAGGTGGCTCACTTGTTGACAATGAAGGAGAACTTCAGTGTTAACGATCTGGAATGGTTGTACATCCGTGATATTTTACGTCTACATGGAGATCAGTACTCCATTAATTTAGACAGGGATGCACATTTTACTTCTTGGTCCTGACAGGGGCTTCAGAAGTCTTTGGGTACACATGTACTTTTAAGTTCAACATAGCATCCCTATACAAATGGCCAGTCTAAGCGCATGATTCAGGTGCTTGAGGATATTCTCGACGCTTGCATTCTGGACTTTGGAGGTTCTTGGGAGAAGCATAAAACTCTTGTGGAGTTCTCCTGCTATAACAGTTTTCAGGAAACAATTCAGATGGTACCTTATAAGGCCTTGTATGGTAGGCCATGATGATAACCCTTATGCTAGTTGGAGGTATGAGAGGAAGATTTGCTGGGACCTCATCTTGTTCAGGATATCTCCGAGAAGATAGAGTTGATTCAGAATATTATGGCTATGACACAGTCTCGACAGAAGTCTTATGCTGATTAGCAGAGACGACCTCTGGAGTTCGATGTCGGGGAACAAGCTTTCTTGCGTGTCTCACTGAGGTTAGGACCCAAGAGGATTCAAAGACAGGGTAAACATTCATCGAGGTTCGTTGGGCCGTTTGATGTGTTGGAGAGAGTTGGGCCGTTTTCTTATTGGTTGTAGTTACCTTAGAGGTACAGGGCTATGCATGACGTCTTCCACGTTTCACATCTCCGATGTTACTTTTCGTACCTGTCTCATGTCTTTCAACCTGAGGAGGTTGAGCTTATCTGGATTTTTGATCATAGTGAGAAGGTTCTCTATGGATGGTATATTCCTCAGGTATGGGTTGTATGGTAGCACGGGTGAGTACAAGATGAGACTTGGGTGAGGGTGGCCGATGTATGATCGTAGTGGCCGTAGTTGTTTGGGCTTTCTTCTTTTATGCCTCTCTAGGGAAATTTGGGGACGAATATCATTAAGGGGGAAAGTTTGTAAGAACATTGACATTCCATCAAGGTATATTTTTGTTTTTTCATGAGTTTTTTAAAAAATAGGAGAATCTGGAAATTTTCAAAATACACACCATGTACTTTATAAGTAGACGCTGTGTACTTTGATGTCGCGTGAGGCCGTGTGTTGGCTATGTTCGGGCCACACACACTGTGTGTAGGGGCGATGTGGAGGCCGCTTAAAGTGGAGTACAGAAAATCCAAGTACACACCATGTATATCTAAAGTACACACCGTGTTTTTTCTTTTTCTTTCATTAAATGAACTGGGGTCACGTCTGATCAACATAAATGTCTTATTCTAGGTCTCGTTCGACCGAGAGAAGCCGTACGGCTACAAAAATTCTCCAAGCCCCTGAGCCTTCATCTGATCTCCAAATCGACTGTCGTCAATTACATTGGAACTGAAGCAGTGAGTTCTTTCTTCTTCTTGAGTTTTGTTCCATGTTTTTTCCTCCTTATCAAGATATCGTGGGATGAGCGTTTTGGAAATTTTATCAGATCCTCAACATTATAAGTAGAATCGGTCATTGTGGTTCAAGTATATCGATCTACTAGAATCAAGGTAGGTGGTTTTTGACTTTTCATTCAAATTCATTGAGTTTTATGTTGAATTTCCACTAATACCCATGAACGAGGTATTGCATGTTTACTGTTTTACCCAAGTTGTGTTCCTACCTTTCTTGTATGCTTGTGTAGAGGTAATTTTGTCTACATATGAGGATAATTGTTGTTCTTGGATGTTTTTCCCATGCTTGTTCTATTTACGACCCTTGGTCTTGTTTTGTCTTTGGGTATTGTACCTACTTTCCATGCCTTGTCACCGTAGGATTGATCCAAGTATCCAGACATGCTTGTTATGATATAGACTGGTTAGCCAAGTAGCTCTGTAGGTTTACTTTGTCCATATAGAATTATTATGCACTGACTTGCATGGGACTGTGAGAACCTAGTGCTATAGTATAAAAGGGATAGACCGAGTGAACATCCTTGAGTGTCTTGATTATTATAAACTATAGAAGGGTAGACCGAGTGAGCTTCCTCAGATAGTCTTGGTTATTATAGACTATAGGGGATACACTGAGTGAGCTTCCCAGAGAGTCTTGGATTTATAGACTACATGAAGGTAGACCGAGTGAGCTTACTCAGAGAATCTTTACTTGTTTGAATTTTCCTTAAACCATTCCAAGCTAGAGGAGGAATTGACCGAGTGAGCTTCCTCAGAGAGTCTATGATACACCTGAGACTATATGAGGATTTACCAAGTGAGCTTCCTTAGAGAGTTTCGAGTCCTTGGGACTATAAGAGGGTTAGACTGGGTGATATTCCTCAGAGAGACACTGACTACCCTAGACTATAAGGGGAATTGACCGAGCGAGCATCCCCAAAGAGTTTTATAATTTTCGAATGACCAAACCAGAGGGGTTAGGCTGAGTGCACTGCCTAGAGTGTTGTTGGTACTTCTAGGATAGGACCATAGGAGTTGGCTGCAAGTACATCCCAAAGGGGTTCCTGTTGTTGTTAGCTGTTTTCTTCACTGCTGCATGTTGTTCTGTAGATTTATTACTGTTGTATATCATCCTGTTACTTCCTGTTGATTACTGCCTGTTGTTTACTGTTATTGTTTTCTTCTTACTGTACTATTACCTGCAATATGCTCACTGACTGTTAGGCACGGATCTTCGTGTGGTTGCCTACTGGGATTTAGTCTCACACCCTATTTGGGTCATGTTTTGGTCCCAAACAGACTATGTTGTTGCAGGTATAGAGAAGGGAAATCGCCCTTCTACTTAAGATACATGACTTGAATTAGAGAGGATAGAATGGGACCAAGCCGAGGCATGCGATGCTGAGGAGGTGCATATCTATTTTATTTTGCACTTGGGTTTATTATTTCATTCAGCATTGTGACTTGTCTGGCTTCTTTCTTATACATATTTATCATTTCATATATACATATTTTCTCTAGTTGTTTATTTTTTTAGTATTCCTCTGTTTATTGTTGATGGATAATAACTGTTTCCACTATTATATGCTTTGTTTACATCCATTGTGTACTCTTACAATGAGGGAATAGTTTCCCCACTATCACAACCAAGGTCCTCGTAGCTAGTCAGTAGCCTCTGGCGTTTGGGGAAATGCGTTTGAGGCCATGTGACCAACCGGGTACGGGGCACCTATGGGTGGCTTCCGGAACTGGGACGTTATAATAAATTACCATCTTATTTTAGGATTGTTTATGTTTATAGTTCATTTTGGTGATATCCCATTATTATATAATATTAAACAAAATATTTTTTCTATTCTTATGAATATGAATTTTGTTTACATGTTACATTTAAATTTCCACCAGTTTTGATTAATGAATAACCAAGAATGTTGTATTTAAGTGACATTGAGCACATATCTTATTTAAGATCAACAATCCTTCTTTCCTTATCCATGTTTTCAAAAATACCTTCAATAATTTTCATATTTACAATTCAATGAGTTATTTTTTTATATTTAATTATATCATAAATAATTTAAAGAGTTTTAAGAAATGATTCTTTTAAAAAACATCTATACAACACATTTTTAGTTTCCTTACCAATGTGTAAATAGGATGTTATATTTTATGATATACCAATTTAAACCATTATTTGAGCCATCATTAATAATTTTTCATTAAATATTCCTTTTAATGTTTCCTTGTTTATTTTCAAAGTAATTTTTTCTACACATTATTGAAGTTTTTACAATTTTAAAGTTTATTTCCAAGTGGAGGGGGTATTTTACTCAACAATTCTTGTAATGATAGTCTAATGATATTGATATTAATCAATGACAACAAAAAATTGGGATAATTTTTATTTATAAGGGATTGGATTAAATTATTCCATCCTTAATGTTTCTCTTGATTTATTATGATAATCTCAAAGATACATTCATGGAACCCATTTCTCTTGTTCATATAAATCATGCTTGGAAAGAACAATTGTTATTGTTATACTAAAATGTGAAATCTTATAGTTTATTTCTCATTCTATGGTACTTGAAAATATTTATGGATGATTGGTTGGTGGTTCCATAATAAACCTTGGACGAGCGATTTTTTTTAACCAATAATTGATTTTTTCATTGTATCCCCAAAATGCATTGGGTAAACATATAAAGATAACTTGTTATTATATTCTCTTATGAGGTCATATGAATTTAATGTGTAGGATCTTCACTATTTAAGATTGATTATAAGATTCATATTACAATGATGTTCCAAGATACCAACACATTGTTTTATACTCCCTTCAAGAAACTAATGGATCTATTATTAAGTGATTGTTTTTACATGGGTCATGAATATAAAATTATATTACTCATATATTATGATTAATTTTTATTCAATGTTTCATGATTTATAATATATTTTTTAGGGGGATGAATTCTATTATTTAATGCGCATACACTTTAATTAGGTCATCATACACTTATGATCACTAATAGAATTCAAATTTAAATTCATATTTTTACTCTTACTAAGTATTTGAGATCATCCTTATTATATATCACTACCCCTAGTTGTGAATGATTATATTAAATGTTTTTTTATAAATGTTTCATCTGTGATAGATTTTATTTCAGATATTGAATACATATTTGGAAATTGGAAAATATAGGTATAGTTTGAAAATTTAACACTTGATGACATGGTTGTTGTCATGTAAGAGTTGTTCTAATTCTCTAAAACACTAAACCTGAAATATCATTATAATTA
Organism: Viscum album; assembly: GCA_963277665.1. Classification (NCBI taxonomy): domain Eukaryota; kingdom Viridiplantae; phylum Streptophyta; class Magnoliopsida; order Santalales; family Viscaceae; genus Viscum; species Viscum album. Next base: position 1,034,826,703 of record OY728122.1, on the reverse strand, counting down.
TAATATTTTCAATATATAAATTGTATGTTATATGTATTCGAATTGAAAATTTGGGACACATTAATCAATATCAAAGACAGAAATATAAATATAATGTTTTTAGTATCAGATAAAAGGGTATGGGTATAGATATGTCATTGTTGTTATCAAAGTAGTGATTCAATAAATTAGGGTACTAGTTTTTGATTATGGTATTTTAAAATAATAGTTATGGATTCTATCATTGGTTTATAATTTTGAGTTTGATTATAGGTTCAAATTCATAGCCATCCCGATTTTAAATTTTTGGTGAATGGATTTTAAGATTATTATGAGTGTTTTTTGTAGAAATATATTGTAATAAAAACATTGTGTTTTGTGTGTGTTTTTTTGAAAACATTATTTGGTTAATATTTCCATTATATTTTATAAACATAAGTTCAATGATATTTATAATCTTAATGGTTAATAATGTCATTGGTGTTAGGGTAATTATAGTAAATTTGGATAAATGGTTTATTATATGTTGGAAACATATGATATATCATATAGATAACCATGGGATTGAAAAGTGATTTTGTGACTATGTTACTAATGTGATTTTTGAGAATGTTCACTATTTTGGGGACATTATATGATTAATGTAAAAAAATACTATGACTATGATGGGTTTTTTAACTGGGGAATAATGGTTGATTTATCATTTGGAATCATAGATGATTTTGTTGCGACATAATTTTTGGGAAATTATTTGAATATTTTTAATAACATATGACCATGGAATATAGATTTTTGTTTTGAGACTCTAATAGTGGTTGATTTCAATTCAAAATAAATGTATTTATTTTCTTGGAAAAATAAGTGATCATATTATTCCAATAATTGAGATTCAATCTTATTAAATACGAGTTTGACTTATTTAAAATATAGTAATTCATCAAATTATTTATGATGATATTTGGGTTTTATTGTTGATGATTTTGAGATTAATATTTTATTTATTCATAAGAATGATTACTCACATGGAATATTACATTAACATTCTAAACACTTTTATTTTTGGTTAATGTATAAATAAATGATGAATAAAATATTATTATTTTTAGTACCTTGGGATCTGTTATAAGTTTGTTTTAGTGATTCGGGTATGAAATATTCATTTTTTGGATATTAATTTATTAGAGTAATAGATGAGATAAAAGTGGGAACCAATTGAAACATTCTTCAAAATGACTAAATTCTGTTTATAAAATTGAATAAAATAAATTACATTTTTTTAAGTTGTCGGTCTATACTATAAATGAATTCATCAACTCTTGGAAAAAGGATCAGGAAATAAATATATTATCCCACTACCATTATTTCTAATGAGTTGATGGTTTTTTTCACTCCTCATTGGTTGATGGTTATTTTTTCATTAACATTATCATTGTCATTCACTTTAATATGATCATTATTATATATCAATTTTTTTATTATTTTAATATTAAAACTTTCCTTTATGTCCAAATTTCCAATTCCCACTAATTTTCTCCTTTTTTGGAAGTCGATATGTGTTATTTCATGTGACCTCCATATTTTCCTTCTCCTCTTTTCAGTTGGACATTTTATTTTCCCCTTACTGGATGGAAATTTTAACGAATGTTAGTTATTAAAATATTCTAATGTTTTTCCATTAATTATTATAATAATTATCATCCACTCTTAAAAATTTATTCTTGAAGTTTTTCAAATCCTTTTTATCGAGAATGAGATAAAATCGTGAGGTTAAAATTTATTTAAAGAAATTTAAATGTTTCCCATAATTATTTTGATCTTCATTTCATAATAAAATAAATATTTTTTAACATTTTCTTATTCATGAATCATCAAAATAAAATAAACTAATATACATTAATGAAATAATTTAATAAAAAGAAATATAAGAACTAATACGTTATAAGGTTTCAATATGAAACAACATGAAGATAAATAAAAATATGCCAAATGAATATATATACATATATATATAACAATAAAAATAAATTCATTATCTTCATAGTTATCCATAAAGACCGTTATAGAAAATATATCTATGGAAACAAGTAAAATAATATCGAATATAATATATATGGTGAGAGATTGGTAAATAAATTAATTTTAGTGATGTGTGTACGAAAATATATATGAATGGAAAATGAACAATATAAATATAATAATTGGATACATATAAATTGTATATATATACACATAGATTTGTTAAATATATATCTATTAGGTATATTTTATTTAAATTTTTTGGAAATGATTGAAGGTAAAAGAAATTTAATCAATTAAATAGTTTTAATCAGTATAATTTATTTTTATCCAACTATAATAAATTAATCACTGTTTGTAAATGATAATTTAAAAATAATCATATCATATATTAAATTTAATGAATTAATTTTCCTTTAATTATAGTTATAAGTAACATAATAAGAATAAAGTCATTTTATTCTTCTAAAATACATTTTTCTAAAAAATTGATTTATAGCATTATATGCGTAGATAATATAATTAATTTTCAATACATTTATAAATTTTATTTTAGAAAATTTATATAATTTGTTAACTAATCGTTTCAATATTTTCTTAGGAAGAATTTTTTATAATTATTTGGAAGGTTTGAGTTTTCGAATAAATAGTGAAAATACTTATTTTAATTAAAAACTGTCTTTTAAATTCATGTATTTAAAAAGATTCATTTTGTTATAAAATATTATAATAGTATTTTAATTTAATTTTCATTATTAATTTTTTAATAAAGTATATTGGAATAAATTGTATGCTTGACTATTTTTTAAAAATATTGTATATATAAAAATAAATGTTTTTTAGAAAACTGTATTTTATTTAGTTTCTTAGGGTTAATATGAAATTTTATTATTCTAATTATATGAATTTAATTTTTAAATAGATTCCATATTTTTAATCACAATAATTAGTATTACTAAAAATATGAAATCAATTTTTTCATATGAAATAGTAAAAATTGTGAAAATATGATTTCATTGTTAAGGTTAAAATAGGTTTTCTAGGGTTTAAACTTGTTTGTTAATGATTAAAATAACCTAAAATCGTGTATAAATCCTATTATCTTTCCATATCTAGAATATATATCAATAAATATAAGAAAATGATTCATTTAGGAGTAATTTTTCTTGAGTAATAAATTATTATATTTCAATCATTTGAAAACATCTTAGTGTGTCATCTCTACCACTTATAAAAGGAATCTTATCTTTTCTCTTATCCACTATTCACGAAATTGTTTTTGTCCAATACCTATCAAAATACAATATTTAAATCCGTCAAAATTTCATAGAGGATATATTTTGAGATGAATTCTAACCATATAGGTCATAAGGTTAAAATAAAAAGACATTGTTAGAATAAGATTTAATGTTTTTAATTAAATGTTTTAGTTTTATTTATTCATATAACACCTTAAAAACTATTCTAACAATTTTAATCTAATAAAATAAGTCTCTCATAAATAAATAGTTGTTATTTTGTTTATTTATGATCAATAATTCATCTCATTATATATCTAATTGGAAATAAAACAATAATTTTTTTGTAAAAACTATTTACCCTTTGCAAACTGATGCAATTCATTTACCATTACCACCTCTCATAGATAGTTATTATGGTGGATTTAATTTCAATATTTTTTATTAATGAAATAAATATAATTATTTAAATATAATATATCTTATATTTAATTACATTTCCATCCATTGAAAAATGATAATGTGATTTGTGCGTGCTTGGGTATTACCACCTCTACAAAGAAATGAGGTTTGTTTTTCATCACCTCATAACATGGATGATATATATATTTATTTAAATATATAATATTATATTTATAAAATTACTATTATTATTTAAAAAAAATTACATAACTTTTTTTGGTCATGTTATTTGAAAAATGGAAAGGCATAACATGCATATGTATAGGATATCATATTTATGATATAACATAATTCATTTTTCATGAACACCGTATATAGATGGTTTTAAATGATTAATTAATTTATTTTAATTATAATTATTACAATATTTTAATTCTACATATTATGGAGCAATGACCTATGTGACTACAGCCAACATACCAAAGTCATTTTGAAATTATAAACTAGACATCTTCCAAACACACGATGAGGAAATAGCAAATAATTTATTAAATATTCCATTGAAACCATTAAAATTTTCTAAAAACAAGTGAAAAATATTATAGAATTTTTATATTGGTGTTAAAATAAATATATAGAAAATATGTACTTGAGGTATGATGTTTCTTAACATAATTTCCATTCAATAGAATGTGTCACTTATTCATTGAATATATTCTATAAAGAATATGTGTAAAATGAAATTTATTTTTATTGATCTATTTCCATTTTTTATTTACATTTTTCATTCATTATATCTCCATTAATTAATACGTTATTCTGTGATATGATCTTTGTAGGGGTTATTCATCACAGATTCTCCATAATTAGGACATATGTTTGAGTTATACACCTATATTATTTTATAAGTTGTATATAGTACCCCCATGAAATGTTATATAATTTATATCCTTAAATTAATGGTATTTAAAGTTTCATTTTAATTAATTTCTTTCTCTGGGTTTTGATTCAAAATTTAACAAAATAGTAAATATTTTTTTTATATAATATCACATTATTTTAGGATATTATATGTTTAATGTTACATTGAGTGCTATCATATATTATTATTTTATTTAACCACATAAATTTTATAATACTATCTTTTTAAAAAAAATTAAATGTTTAATTCACATTTCTCCCTTACTGAATATAAAATCATGAAAAATTTTTCTTGTAGGTGATACTTTTTGTGTATCTTCATTTAAATCAGTAATACATTCTTCCACAAAAATTTTTTAAAAAATGTTTTAGATAATTTTCCAATTTCCAAATTATTTGTTCATTAAGGTAATTATCATGTATCTATAATTTTATTTTAAAAAGATTTGGAAAATAAATATTTTCAAAATTAATCGTAAGAATCATTTTCACATTCATTTCCATAGAGTGAAAGGAATATTTAATTTAACATATATGTATTATCCTATTTGATTCAAAATCAATAATATTTTTATATTATATATTAATTTTAAAGATTCCAATGGTATTTTCAAGGAATTTGTTCCCTAATATTATGGAATTTTTTATAGTGATTTTCAGTGTTGAAGGGTATTTTCTTCAAAAATATTTTTAATGATCTTTGAACAATATTTTTTTCATAAACAAAACAGGCCTTAATGGTAATTTCTCTCCACTATGGATTGGTTTTAATGATATAGTCCTTATTTTTTCTAAATGTATTGTCATTTTTTCAATGATATTTTCATTAAACCAATTTCTTCTCCACATGTAAGTCATGGTATAAATGAAAAATTGTTTTTATTACATTGAAAAGTGAACAATTAATAATAATTTTTCTCATTTTATGGTACATCAACATATTAATGGATGATTTATAGTTGGTTATGTTATAAACCATGGATATTTGGTCACATTATAAACTATGGTTATTTCAGTCTCTTATAATACTCCAATTAATTTGGTAAAGGTACAAAGTTATCTTGTTATTGATTTCTCCATAGAGGTTTATTGAATTTACAGGGCCAGTTATTCGATTTTTAATAATGAAATGATAATTATGGTCTATGATATGAACATGTTATCTCTATGCTTCCTATTATTTTTGGTTGAAACAAATGTTTATGGATTTTCATCACATGGATCATGATGGTGGAATTATATGTCCCTTGCCTTATGATAAAGCTTTTGGTCGGGTTTCATGATTTATGATACATGTTTCTAAGTGTTTAAGTTATATTATTTTATTCTCATGAATTTTTATGATTCCATATACCCTTATTCTTATCTTATTTTCACTGAGGACATTCAATTGAAAATTCATATATTTACCCTTACTACGAATTAGTGTTCCCCATCATTATGTATTCATTCACTAGGTTATGAAGGATGGTGTTAAATGATATTCATCTATAAAGGTTTCATGTGGGAATAATACTGTGGGAGATGAGGGAGACTTATTATTAAATAAAAATGTTAGTTATAGTAGGTAAATCAATCTCTTGATTACAAGGGTATTATCAGGTGAGAGTTGTTCATAATTCTATGAAAGTATAAAATTAAAATTTCATTCTTTATATATTTGGTCCAATATTTATATTTGATTATATAAGTTTTATATTATTATAATTCGACCAATTTTTTAGTATCAATTTATAAAATGTAAAGATTATGTTTTGAGCACTCGATCTGGGGGTACAAATTTGGGTCGGTCACTACCAGAGTTATGCTCAAAGATTGATTTTTAATTATTGACCCACCTGAAATAGGGAGTCACTCGATATTTATTATAAATAAATTTAACTAATTTATCTTTATTACCTTTTTAATGTTATATATATTTCTTATCAATAAAAACAATTTCTGTTAGACATATGTAAATGAGTTTATATGTTATTAAGTACATATATATTTCACTATTATATTGGGACACAATTAGGGGTTCATTAACGATTATTTTATACTCACACTTATCATGGAAAATGTTGTGTACATATAACCACTATTTTTTAGGTAATTATTTTAATATTAGTAGTTCATGGATCACATTTAATGGTTCCCTATGTTATGAATTGAAACGGGATATATTCCAACTTTGGAGAAATTTCTATTATGAGAGTTCAGACGTCACATCCAAATTATCACTTTAATTTGTGTTTTTACACTATTTTATTATTTTACAATTCTATTTTTTCAATATACATTATGTTTACAAATCAAAGGTTTATGGTATAAAATGGGAGTCGCATTGTTTGTGTGTGGTTATGGGAAACCATGTGGAAATTGTGAAACATCGTACAATTTTGGACAGTTCCATTTATCAAGGTTGGAAAATGGTTTCCCAAACCAGGTGAACCAACCATGAAGGATCCAAGGTTAATTAGTTTTGATCCTCATGGTTGGTGTATAATTTTAAAAACCATGTGCCATACACAAAAACAAAAAAAATGTGAAATTTAGTATTTTAACCTTAAAATTTTGAACCCTTTTTCTTCTCCTTTCTTCTTTACGTGATTTCACTAAGTCTCACACATGATCTTCTCTCTTCCTTTCCATACATGGGTTGATCTGAAGTGTATACTTCTCCATTTTCATTAATATTTCAACATCGAAAAATCAACTCTCCCATATCTTGGTCTCTTTCTCCATTCTTTATTTGTTTTTATTCTTACCCATATCCTTGGAAGCTTTTGGTTTGATATATATAAACCAAATGATTTGGATTTTGGTTTTTATGGTTTCTTCATACTTATAAAAGGGCCTTTATCTTCTTAGATTGCAGATTCCATCTAGGTTTCAATAGTCCCAAGTAATTAAGGAATGTAGTGTCATGAAACGATATTTCATGATAAACTATTGTGATTATCTAAATTTTAAAAGAATGTTTAAATTGCGTTTATTTCTTATATTATATTTTCAGAACAATTTATTTCTTTATAAAATTCTAATATATATTACTCTTTATTGGGGTTGAAATAGTTGATTGAAATTTCATTTTTCATTTATGGGATACCTTAAATGTGGAAATTCAATTTATTGAAAAGGAATATGAAATGGGAACCTCATATTCCAAGATTTTATAAATAATAAAATTACTAATAATATAAGTTCTACCCTCCCAAGACTCTTTAAAATGATAAAAAATAAAATAACAAATTCTAATATGCATTTGGTTACTTGAAAACATTTGGCTTGGTTCTCCCTCATAAGTCATGCATGGGAAAAAATAGTGAATGGTTTGATCACCACGTGTGTATGGATCCTGGGATGATTTATGGATATTTTTTCTTCGGTTAATCCCTTAGTTCTTTTTTAAGACACCTAAAACTAATTAAATATTTTTTCTGAAATAAATTTAAATTCTTCCAAAGCTTGTGTTTTATGCAACAATGTGTTTTAACAAACCATGAAAAACTATTATTATTATTATTTAAACATGTAAATTATTACCTAGAAATTAAATATATAGGAATGAATAGGAATAAACAATAATTAAATATTTATTATAATAGTTTTATATGAAGAAAATATATTGACCAAAAATAATCAATTTTTTTAGTCATTAAATGTTTCGACAATACTATTTTATCAATGAAAATGTATCATATTACTTCTTGTAAACACATAATGAATTTAAATTTTACATCATTTATAAAATTTAGAACGAAATTTAAATTATTTTCATTAATAAACTCTTAAAATTTATTTTATGGATAATTTTTTTGATTTTCCTAAAATGATTAATTTTTCAAAAATAGTGAAAAATAATGGTTTCTCTTGAATAACGTCATTTAGTTTAAATAATATATAATGTTATTTTCATTAAAATGGTTTTATAAGTAAGAATAGTTCAATTATATATTTATTATTCCAATTTAGGTCATTATAATAAATTAAAATATTGAATTTTGATGTAATAACGTTTTAGTCATTTGAACATTTTCTCTTTTGAAAACCAATTTCTCATCGTGTTTGTCAGTATGATTTAAAAATAAATTTCCCCACTTATGTTAAATTAGATTTTGAAAAATGTATTCCATATTTATATTATTTTTAATAAATATTATCTGATAATGTTAACATATATTTTCATTAAAATAAATTTTGAAAATGTTATAAATTAATTACCACTATAATGATTAAAATGAGCATATTAAAGGGTGAAACTAAAATTATATTGTATAAAATGGACTTGAAACATGTAGAATAACCATTTTCAAACAATATTTTGAAAATATATCATATTAGGTTCTATAATGACCCATTTTGTATCCATATATAATTTTTAAATATGGGTGCACTTTTTTATTTTCAAATATTCCAAGTGTGTCCTCTCCCCGACTTATAAGGGGACACTGCCTCTCCTCCCATCACCATACATCCAAATAAATTTGTTTACAAAATTACCTAAATTAATTTGTTACCTAATTTTATATGAACTTTTATATTGATTATTTTGATTATGATACCACCTACTAATTATCTATATATAAACATATATAGGTTCTTTGAAGAATAAATAAAATTCCTAAACAATTATTTTTCTATTAATTATTCTTCCACATAAAAAAATAATCTCCAAATATTTTTATATAAAAAATATATCCTATATAATTATATTTCATTATGTTAATTTTATGTCCTATATTTTTCTCCACATCCATTTAATAGGAAATGAAATTGCCACTTCTGTGGACGACAGAGTACAACCACACAAATCGGTGTCTTTTGTTTTCCATCACCATCTTTCACGACTTGATATATTTATTAATTTACTATTTATATAAGATATTTAGGATATTAATATAATTTTTTAATTAAAATATCACACATACCTTCTAATATTTCAACTCTTTGTAAAATAATAATGTCACTAGTGTGTACCGAAGACTACTACCTCACGAAATGATTTTATGTGTTCTTAATTTCTATATTAAATGGATGATAATAAGGATATGTTAAATTAATATAAAACATATTTGAAAAATAATTATTATTATTTAATTATCATAATATATATACCTTCTTAATTTATATATCATGGGAGATAAAATAATGTCATCTGTATATACAGTGGACTTCCACCTTGCGAAGTGATGTAATTTTTTTTCAATAAAAATTTACATTATAGGAAGTTATGATATATTTAATTATAACATGTTATATATATGATATAATATTTTTTCAATTAGGTTAATGTAATATTTACCTTTATTTCAATTCAACATTCAAGAAAACGGAAATAGTGTTCATGTGTACATACGACCTACCATCTCCATGAATGATGTATTCCATTTTTATGTATATATTATATGGAATATTAAGAATTAAAATATTATGAATATATATGATATATATATTATGAATAAAAATATATATATTATTAATCTATGAAAAAATTAATTCGATCAAATATAACAAATCAATATATACACGAGAAACAATACATTTATTTCTTGTAACATTATTTTAACAAGGAATTGTTAATAAATGGGTAATAAAAAGTCATAAGAAAATAATATATGTTGTGACATATATATTTATGGTTCTATAATATATGTATAATAAAATTATATTTATCATACATTATTTTTTAATGAGTTCGATTAAAATCAAGACTTTATTTTTGGGACTTTTGTCTCAATTTCCATTCTATGGAATATTTGTTAATCTCTGGACATATCTTATTTTATTAGGTTTATATATAGTCAAATTTACATATAAAATCATTAATATATTTATATTAATTATTTTTAAATTTTCTTTTTATGTTTTTATTTAACGGGTCTCACAAATAAAAAGTTACCAATGTTGTTAGGGTTTAATATTATGATCTCATTATTCATTAGTATTTTTCATGATTATGATCTTGATGATATAATATTTTAATCCTTATATAAAAAAACTCATTATTTTTTTATCATATCATTATTTCAAGAAAATACATATTTTCCATTATTTTTCCTCTATTTATTAATGATTACAAAATATTTTCTTAAGAAAATCCACTTTAATTATTTATTCAGTTGAAAAAATAACTTTTTTATGTCTGTGTTTCCTAAAAAAAATTCAATTTTTTAATATTACTTTGGATTGTTTAAATTCATTTTTACCCTTGTTTAAAAATTTATTGAATTTTTTAGAAGGAATCATCATGTAATTTTTAACATAAATAATTATTTGGTTTTACCAAAATTGTGAACATAATAATTATTTTAATATGTATAAAATTTCTCTCTTTAATTACAAATAAATGTTTTAATGATTATTTTATAAGTTTCATTTGTTATTTTCGACCAAATAGGAATGAAAAATGTTTTATTATCTAAAAAAAATATTATAAATTTATGTTATATTCCCCTTAATAAAATATTTTAATTTATCATCCATTAAATTTTTTTAAGATTATATTCAATGAAAAGGATTACTACAGTTGTTTATGTATTTCAAGTTTTAAAAATGTTATTTTAAAATGAAATTAAATTTTAGTCAGAAATTTGAAATGTTATTTTCCATTAAAAATCATTTTGAATCTTAGATGTCATATATTTATGTTTCATAATCTTTATAGAAGATAAGAACCAACGATAAATTCTTTATTCACTATCTGGATGGTTTATGTTTATAATAAATTTATTTTTATTAAAATCATTCTTTATTTCATGGGTTATATTGTGATGATATGATGAAAGGTTTATGATGCCCATTTCTTCCATTGGTTTTTATATTACTAATGTTTTAAGGTCTTTTGGAACACATATATATATAATATTAATTATATAATGGATGATACATATATCAACATCTAATTCATTGGGTAATGATTAATGTTCTATGAGCTAAGGGCATACATGGGAGGTCATCCCAAGCTCAAACATATTGTACATAAGTGGTTTTCTCATGCCCAATGTAAGTGAATAGGTGGTTAGTCTAATCCTAACATGTTATGAATGTCTTGGTAAGTATCCTTGACATATGCTTTTCTATTTTATGTTTTTTCCACAACACTATGCTTTACGCTAATATTATTCTCTCATAACCTATTTTATTTTATTACTTTTTTATTCATGTCATATGAAAGGCATTGATTTATTCCATGACTCAATTTTACAATCTATGATATAAAGGGTATTGTTTGAAAATTTTATTCTCATGTTCTCATACCCTTATGCTCATGATATGTTGATATCGTTATTTTTTACCATTAATGAGCATTTGATATCTCCATTTTCATATTTTTACTTTCCCCTTGTTATGATGAAAGGTAATATGTATGATATGCATAATATTGGAGTATGTTATGAAGAACATGGTGGTACATTATATATTTAACCTAGGGATGAGTTCTTTATGTTTCTAACATTATGAAAGCATTGGACATAAAAGTCTATGGTGTGGATCATCATGTTTTTTAATGAATATTTTTATATTAAGATTTAATTTTTATTATGATAATTTTATCCTCTATTATTGGTATCATATCCTTGTATAGTTAATCTTAGGAAACTAAGACGAGATATGGTTAGTGAGACCAACAATTATAAGTGCATATAATGGAAAATATTTGAAAATTTTGGTGAAGGATAGAGAGAGTGGTTTTCGTGAAATTTAATCCATGTCTACATACAACAACAAGATATGGTTCTGGGAAATATATACTTAGGATTAATAACTCTAGAAAGGGGGAATTTATCTGGACTCGATCATCACTTGGTGCACGACCACATGCCTTACTACACTCCTTGTTTGACACTCCTTGGAGATATAATTGGGAAATTCCAAATATCATAATGAAAGATAATGATAGATTGAAATAAATAATAACCACGAATAAACGTGGTTATACATTAAGATTATTATTTTTAAAAAATATGTGTCGTGATTTGCACATTCAATAAATTATTATTCATGATTATCTCATTTCCCCCCTATGATTAGGGTATCTATTACTATGTTTTTTGGTTTTAATATATGGATGGATCCCACTAGAACTATTTTGAAGATAAATTAAATATAAAATAAAATGATTTTCCTCCTAATAAAACAATTGTTTTCAGAGTCGGATTGAAAAATATTGTTGATATTTTCATAAAATATTCTCGGTTCATGAATCATGCTAAGAATGCGAATGAGAAAATTAGGGAACAATGTTTTTTTGATTCAATAATAAAGAAACATACATCATCTCTGAGTGAATCAACATATCCAATAGTTTTATTACAATATAATAGTACTGTTGAAAAATATTTTTTGGTCTCCAATTCTTAGAGAATGAAAAAATTATTTTGGTCATCTATCATTTGGAAGGCATGTCAAAAGAATTATTGAATCTTATCAAGAATATGAGACAAAAATATGAAATTGAATCTGTTTAGTGGGATGAGTTTAAGATATATTTTTTCAATACACCCCTATTAATCATTATATGAAACAATTGAACAAATTTCATGAGATAAAGTGGAAGGATGATGAACATTTCGGTACCTATGAGGAATATTTTACAATACTTATGAGATAAACATCTGGTATTATCATCCAACCCGAATGTGAGGTGGATTAATTATTAATTACCATAAAAAAATTATTAAAAGGTAATTATCCATAATATACATTGGTGTCTATGAAGAAATCAATTGTTGTTCTGTTAATGTGGAAATAGAGATTGGACTGACCCGTCAGTTGTCTGGTTTTGTTAATAAACAAAAAATCAGATTCAAAGGAAACTATAAAAATCATGGAGTATAGACGATGTTGTTTACTTCATGATAAATGTGTGTTTATAAAATTGAAATTTTTCTATTATGGGGAAAACTAAATGGTTTTTGAGTGGAAATGAAGGAAATTGAGCATCTAAATGCTTTTATAATGGGAAGAATTTAGATAATTAATGGAATAAATATAAAGCCCTAAATTATTCACCTCCCAAACTTCCATGTTTTAAATTCAAGGGAAAATGTAAGTCTTGTGTGATCAATATTTCAGATGAGGTGTGTGATAATGGCATTATGAAAGGTATACTTTCAATAAAAATTAGAAAAACAGATGTCTAATTTAACCTTAGATCAATCCCCTATTTTATATCGTCATAATATTATAGGGGTCTAAAAACACCATCATAAAAATTATATGATTAATTATTACTGAAACACCCAAAATTTAAATTGATTTCATCTAAACGATATGATTCTTTATTGATTTATGTTTGTGGGAATGTGCTTCCAAAGAATATTTTCTTTCTTTACATGGTAAAATTTTGTATTTTCTTATGAATGGATGAGATTACTCAACATAAATCTTATATCAATTTCAATGGAAGGGAAGTAATTTTTGATCTTCCAAACTAAATTATGATCCTCAATCAGTTTGATGATGAATATAAAAATATAATGGAAATCAAAATCATTATGTAGGTTTTTATTACTATTAAAATGGGGAGATTATCTCAAATAGTTGGGGAGAAAATTAAAATTGATGATATTTCTATAGTAAGGGAGTTTTTTTATGTCTCTCTAGATGACTTTACTAGTCTTACATAAGATCATTATGTTTATTTCCCAATAAAATTCATACCTGGTGCTTTACTTATTTTAAAAACATCCTATATAGTGGCATTGATTGAGTTGTTGGAATTGAAGAAGAAAAGTCTATAGAATACTTATAAGGGATTCATTTTTTCAAGTGTTTCACCATAGGATACACCTATTATTTTTTTAAAGAGTGATGAATAAATGAGTCTCTAAATTTATTATAGTGATCTAAAAAAGATCAAAATCATGAGCACATTTCCTTTTCCCCTTGTCGATGAATTATTTAATCAACTTCATGAATCTCCGTACCTTTCTAACATTGAACTTCATTAGGGATGTCGTCAATTGGGGGTTGATAAGAAGGATATACTCAACACATAATTTAATAAATGGTATAGACACTATTAGTATATATTAGTTCCATTAAGTCTTACTAATTCCCCCAATATCATCAATTTTTTATTGAATATATTCTTTCGAGATTACCTTTATCAAATTGTGGTAGTCTCTATAGATTACATTATTATTTATTAAATGGTCAAGTAAGAGAATTAATATCACTTAAGGATTTTAATAAATACATTATATAAGGGGAATATGTATTCAAAATTTAAAACAGGTGAATTTTAGCTTTAAAATGTTTCATTTTTGGGTTATATAGTCTTAATTGAGGGTATGTCAATAGACCCATCCTAGATAGAAGTTATTAAATTATTTATCAAACCAACCACTATGATTGAAATATTATTTCTTCATGGTTATTCATGATATTAGTAAATTTTTCTAGAGATGTTTTCATAACTATTTCAACCATTCACCTTGTTAAAAAGAAGTTATCCACGTTCATTTTTAGAGATGAATGTGTGAACATTTTCAAGGAACCGAAGAGAAGATTAGTTAGTTAACATATTCTCACATTACCCTATAGTGAAGAATTTTTTTAATCTACAATGATGCATCCACAATTGTATTGGGATGTATCATTATAAAAAATTACATGGTTATAGATTATGACACAAGATAATTGAATTTTCAAGAGAAAAATTACCCAACTCATGATTTAGAGTTAGATATGGTAAATTTATATTTAAATATACATATGAATTATCATGTTTTTTAAAAGTGATATATATATATATATTTATCATAAAATTTTAATTTATACATTCACCTAGATAAAGTTCAGCATGTTCTATAGAATATGGTAAGAGATGATATATATTATGACATTTGAATACATTACCATCCTGAAAATGTAAAAAATGTGTCTGATTCGTTAACTCAAAATGATCATTATACCTTATCCATGAAGAGAATAAAAAAGGATAAAATATTTCTTGATTTGAAAATGATAGATTGAGAAATTCTAAAAGAAGTTCCGAAATATTATCTTTCTCAAATGTGTGTTCAACCATTTTTAACACCAAAAATATGTGCGGAGTAGAAGGACTAGGAGAGAAAGCTGAATCCCAAGAGGCTGCCTCGCAAAGACCAGTCACGAATCCCCGCAGCATAGAGGATGTGGCAATGTGGCCCTCCTTCACAACTGCTACAAAGCAATGAGGTGGGAGGCTTCACGATCTGCTTGATGTTTCCAAATCCGCCACAAATCTAAGAGGTGGGAGACTCCACGATCCGCATGACTTTTTCGAAGATTCCGCAAAGCAGAGATACAGGAGGATGCACAATCAACATGACATTTGAGAAGCTTCCACGAAGAAAATAGGAGGGAGGCTCCGTGATCTATCAAGAGTTTGCAAAGTCGCCGTGAAGTAAGGAGGTGGGAGGCTCCGCGCTCTGCCTGATGTTTTTTAACCCGCCACGAAGCAAAGTGGTGGGATGCTCTATGATCCACCTGACGTTTTCAAAGGCTCTTCGTAGTGAGGAGGCGGGAGGCTCCACAGTTATGACAAATTTCCACGTAGCTTTGCACCAAGTGATCTCGGCATCATGCTGCCTCTTTCCTATTAATATTGGTCTCCCCTCGAGCCCAAAGGATGAATCATCTGCCTTTTCTCCTCCTCCGCTCTCAAACCGTGAAGAAATTTATGCACTATGAAAAATGATCACTTCAAGGTACATGATTACTGTGAAGTGCATTTCCCTTGGATAAAATTCAACACCCCTTCAAAGAGGGATACCCTTCATGGTGTCCACAGGCCTCCGTGAAGAAAGGGGATCCCCAAGGGGACTAATTTCGTCACAGAGCACTCATGATTCAGGAATTCCCCTCTATGCACATGTACCCCCAATGCTAAGCAAGGGTCACTATGCTTCACGAAGCATATTGCATCGCAGTGCTATGCTTCGTAGGGAAGCCTTACGTCATGAAACCCTTCTTCGTGAAAGCCTTTCCAATTCATGAAGAACATGCCATATGCACCTATTCCTTATGATAAGGCTATTCCAACATACTTCATGAATAATACTACTTCTCGAAGCCACTCTACTACATGGATCACCAGACAATCATGAGGCCTCCTTTTTTGAACCCATTTTCTCTACCAACCCTTTTCCCGTATAACCCTCGAGGTTCGTATGAAGTGATTTCAAGGTCTATTTTGTGGTGCTTCACATTGGGTACCTTAGCCCTATACATCTTTTCATTTCCATGCAAACAGATATCTCTTCTTCATATATCCATGATAACGTGGTCCCCTCAGTGGATCACTCCACAAAACCCCCTTTCAATATCATTTTTGATGCCTTCCCTTCGCCATGGGTTGGCGGGTATCAGTTATGTAATTCCTAGGGGTTTGGAGTGCACACCCCACATCCAAGCTACATGAAATTTAACTAAAAAGCACCATATTCCTCAGCACATTATGTTAAAATGTTACCTCTTCCCATGCATCATATGCAGGGTGACCCATCTTGGACATTCTCTACACCCACTCGGGTACACGAGAGTAAGATATTCCTCAAATGGAATGAGATCCTCTTTGCTAGAGCGACATCTGTCCGCAGGGAAGGGTAACCACCATGGTGTAATCCCCTATCTGTTCTTGTAGGAGGTAGCATTTTTTCTCCTCCTCATTTCTTCGGTTCAAGATACCAAATAAGAGATGGGCCCTGAGACCTTCATTATCCGGTCCCTCTCCCGTTGGGATTTTTCACCACCTCAGTCTCCATGCTAGAGCAAGTCCTAATATTCATCTCACTGGGCTGCAAACCACGTAGTATCCCATGTTTCCTTTTTGGGATGCTAACGACATGTAAACCCCGTATCACATCCCATGGATGTGCCTTTCGTGATGTGTTTTTCAGCTCTTTTCTACTTCTTGTTTCTCACACCGAGCATGAATCACATTGTCTTAGAGTATGAATTGACCATTCCATCCTTCTTGGTCTACCCTAGAGTGTAATCCACACACTATTCCTGGACTATGTGGACTTTGATCCATGACAAGGCATGGTATGTAGGACACCTCCCTAAGGTTCATGCCCAATACCAATGGGTCTGGACCCACTTCACGCCGGCTCACCAAAATCTCCCGAACTACATGGACTTTGATCCTCACCATGGAAAGGTACATAAGAATCCTCCCTAAGGTTCCAGCCCAACACCTACCTGATGCGAACCCTTCACGTCGGTCCATCCTCGTCCCACATGACATTAAACTATATGCCCCTTTCGTCCCTCAAGATGTTAAAATGTACCCATTCAAACTATGTGGGCTTTGATCCTTGTCCCATGGGCAGGGTACAGAGGGAGCCTTCCTGAGGTTTAACCCCAATCAGTAGTAATCCATTGTACCCCAATCAGCAGTAAGATTTTTTACCTGATGTAGTGGTATACCATTGTTCCCCAATCAATGGGAAGCTAATGTAACCCAATCAGCATTAATAATTGTACCCCAATCAGTGGTAAGTTGTTGTACCCCACTTAGCGATAAGCTATTTTACCCCAATTAGAAGGTAATCTAATGTACCTTGATCTGAGTTAAGGTGTTGAATCCCATTCATAAGTAAGTCATTATGTTCCCCAATAGACGGAAATCCATTGTGATTCCCAACCAACGTTATGTCATTGGAACCCCAGTCAGCGGTATGTTGTTTCACCCAACTAGCGGTAAGCCATTGTGTTCTGTATTTGACGATAAGTCGTTCTAGCCCCCTTCACTAGGACCAACATCTCTGGTCTTCCCCTCGAGAATCAGGCGAACCTCAGGATGCTAATCACTCATAAACATTAGTATATTGTTGAGTCGATGTCCTTCGCGTACACCTTGATTCTATTCCCCATCCTAATCTATGTGGACTTTGATCTTTTCCAAGGCAAGGTAAGTTGGAATCCTCCCTTAGGTTCAAGCCCATCACCCCATTTCTCATCATGTTAACTCCCTTTATCCTATTTGTTTTGGTAAGGACATATCCCAAACCCAAGGATCCACTTCCTCCAAGCCCCATTCATATGGTTTTCCTCCTCAGGTGTCCAATAACCCCACTGAACTACGTGGACATTGATTCGTTGCCATGGGGATACATATGAAATCTCTTCGAGGCTCAATCCAAACACTAATGTCACCTTCACGAAGATTACATACCATTCCTCACCCCTTAATTCAACTCTCCATCATGCATCCTAATTCTTACATGGGCCTCCACATCCCGGTAAAATCATGTTACCAACTTTTTCACTGCACCTAGCAGCAACCGGGTAACTAACCATACGTTAGCCCCATCATCAGTGATCCCTCTAAGGGTCTTAGCCACCTGATCCACTCTTGTCAGTGTTCTGATTAGTTTGATCCATATTTTCTAGACGTTAATCATTTGACATACCATGTGTTAAACATGGGAAGTTGAAGAAAACATCAGAGACATGCCTATGGTATATAATTCTGCGCACTCGACGTGGGATGCCTCAGGCTTCCGCACCCTCAAGAAGACCTATCATAATGGTAAGAAACCCTTATGTGCTAGTGTTACATTTTCCAAACATCCAGTGATGTCCAACATTACTACTCCCCTGACCGTAGGTTGCTACACTGACTGGACCCCTTGGAATGTCCTAAGAGAAGTAGTGTAATTAACTAGCGTCCATGAAGACTTAGCACTGGGAAGAGTCCACGAACAACTTCATAATGTATAAGGGAGACCCTGACTAGGTAACGAGTTTTGAGGAGGAATACAAGGAAGGAGGAAACAAAATCCAAAAATCTCATTTCGATGAAGGAGCAAACATCCCAGAACAAGCGACGGATGCCACCTGCCTTTGAAAAGCTGTAATGTGGGGCAATAGTCATGTGTCCTCCTCCAAATAATGGATGGATGTGTGCCCTGGTGAATGTGTTGGAAACAGAAATAGTGAACATGACGTGAATTTATTCTCCTCAATGAGAATATTAGTAGAGTTCAAGACATCAATTGACTATTATGACAATATATCCATGTATCCAGCACCGGGTACCTCCAAGAAAATAGCAGGTCTGGAGTGAAACTCCCCAAAAGATGGGGCAGTTGAATGTTTTACATCATATTTTGTGATGTATTCTATGTGGATCCTTCTTACCAGCCATGGAAGAAGGAATGGTGCTCAGGCACTGGACATTGATTTTTTTCTTGTTGTACTAATGGTTTAATCTCCCTGCCTTCCATGACCCAAGCGGCCGTATCCGGAAACCGATCACTTTCCACCTAACGATGTAGGGGCACGAGAAACATAACTACTAAAATCCTGTGTGGATTCATTTCCCCCATGGAAGCCTCCACGTCCATAGTTGCTGGCCACCCACACCCCATCTCCCCATCTGAGTTCGTTTAGCAAAGGGAGATAAATGACCTCATCTGATGATATGATAGTGAGGGGATCATCCCAACTGGGGACATGGCCCACCCTGACCTAGAGGAATCTATTCCTCATCACCACATCCACCCCCAAGGTCCATGCAGGGAGCCACTTCTCGCCACCCTGGTGCACATCCATTTCAGGATCCTCTCCCTAGAACGCTTTGATGACTCCCTCCCCTATGCCGATGAGTTGGGGGATGTCAGGGCATTCCTGGCATAGATCCCATTATATGGGCTCCCAAGGAGGTCCCCACAAGGCCACACTAGTGCCGCTACCCATCCTGATGGGGTCAGAAACATGTAATCAATGCACCTACACCACCATCCTCAATCCATTTGACCTGACACCAGCATTCGGCATAGGCTGAGGAGGACGCTCTATGAGGGGCATTAACATTAGAGACTACTGTGGCTTGTTCCACCACTAACTAATACCATCATCCCATGAATATGATGAGTAGGGGTACTCATATTCCCAACCCGGATCAAGGCCCCAACCGCCCTGCGGGCAGGCTGGGTCGACTCTCCTGGTCGTCGATGCAGGGAGAGCCCGCCACGGGCTGACTCATGGAAATAACACCCAGAAATGGAGGACCACCCCATATCACCACCATTGAGATTACGGGTCCTACACACTCCCAACCTCATCATAGAGATCCACCCCATGCCACGTTCAATCTGAATGGGGGTCCTCCCTATTGTAGTGACACTCACTACGGGAGCCTCTTCCGTACTCACGTCCTTAGGTGTGGAGTAGTTCCTCTTTCCACAGGCCTCCGATGTGGAGATATTACACATATGGTCAATCGTCTGTGTGAGGGCCTTCATATTGTCTTTAAAGTACCTAAAAAATCTCCTCCTCTCCCATGTAATAAGAGGATTCAAGGTTATCCTCGCTTCATTGGCACCTAGCATGGAGGTCATACTTGTGTTCATCATAACCAATATGAGGAACCTCATCACACTGACGCTATAATAGGAAATAATCATAGAGGCCCAAACCATGCATGTACCCACTCCAGAACATCCCGTAATGATTCCCTCCACACATCAACCAGTGGACACTGAGGTCCTCCCCGTGTTCCCTTTGACATCATTCCCGGTTCTCCTTGCTCCCCATCTCACTCAGGTGGAGGTCCTCTCCGCCCCAGCATCAGTTCTGCCGAATGACCTCCTGGAGATATAAATATAACTAATCCCGAAAAGCCATACCAGGTTTGGATGGAAGGTCTTAGCCACAATTAAAATAATGTCGAGAATATTTAGACCGAGATTAAACCTGTCTGCTTCTCTTATTCTATGGTGGAATATGATTCAACAATGGAACTCTCACCTCGATCCCCTGTGTAATGGTTGGTGCAGGGATGAGGCATATCATCCTCATACTTCTAGAATGAGAGGTCCAACAGATCCCGGCCTCCTTCCTCAGATACATCGAGGTGGATGGGAATTTGGCATCTCCCTAGAGCCTGGTCATGCAATCACCACCATCATCTCCAGGATCACTCTCTACCTCGACCAGATATCATATACAGTTATTCTTGGGACCTATGGAAGAAGACAAACTACATGGTCCACCTCCGACATCCATAGTCCCAGATCCAGAAACTATGGTCACCATCAAGTCTTACCGCGATGTGGTGTCCATGTCACTACACTCTTCGACGGTTAGCATGAGAGGCAGTGGTTTTTCAGCCTCCTCTCCATATTCTCCATTGTCTATCCTTCAATCTCAGTGGTCTTCGTCTGTGACGCTACTGGTTCCCCAACTGCCTACAGTTGACGAGTGTGGAAACCAATAGCCATACCCTGAATCTGGGTTGAGGATCTTATGGGAAATTCTTGCGGCATAACATTTCTTGGAGATGATTTGGCATATAATGACAAAAAACATTAGTGCACCAGAATCTCAAACCAAGGAGGAAGGTGGATGTATTATCCGAACCCTTTGGGCGACACACATATGTCTTTGTCATCGGAGGCTGTCTTACCCCAAATTCCCAGCATATTTCAAAGTGATTTTCCATCAATGTTTTCGGGTTGATTTTTCTACACTCCATGTGACCCAGTGCCCTGAGTCACTAGACTGCCATAGGAACCTCAAACATTGATGCATTCCAAGCATTAAAGTCCTCTATGGGATTATCAAGGAAGCTTCCCCCCACGTGAAGATCCATAGTTGGGGGCAGTATGTTACCCTCCACTTATATTCTATCAAGTTCTATCCCGAATTTCTCGGAAATATCAATGATATTCCTCTAGGTAGAGTCACAATTAACATGTATTATTTAGTAGAGGAAGAGGTGGAAACCGAAATCCTTGGGGAAAAAACACCCCCTGAGGGAGTGCCACAACTTTTGGACCCATCATGATGGGTTAATCTCCATATGAGAAATCAACTAGGTCTTCCCATACCCACCGAGCCATTGGTCCTCAGTCGAAATTCCAACACGAGTAAGGAGAACCTCGAAGAGGTCAAAACCTTTAACCGATATGGATCATTAAAAAAGTAAGAGGATGATCCCGAGAAGGTAGTGTTGTGTCAACACATCGCGGAGAATTAGAAGATGGTCGATGACCCCCTTGATAGGCGTGACACAAAGCGATGGCTAGACTACAGTGATCCTCAACAAGAGTAGTAGGGGCAGGCACAACTCCCCCCTGACGAGTTTCCTCCAGGTGACCCTTACCATCCTACCCACGCACATAGGATTAAGGTTGGATCTTACGGCAAGATGGCGTGGTATGTGTCTCCAAATCCACTGGAATGATAGAATAATCCCCGAGACCCATCTCAGGTTCCCCCAGCACCTCCGCAGGTCATCCCACTAGCCGCTCCATTAGCTAATGGACCTCACCTCACCAATATGAACTGATGGCGGCTCTCATTGGCTGCCTCAAGGCGTTGGAGACTTAGTATGTGGAAATCATGCATGATGGAAAGCTATATCTGGCGTGGGTGGATCATATGCCAGCACCCTTGGGTTTTTGAAATGAAAATTTCTCCCCTTTTAATGGGATTGGTGACCCACTTCAGCATTTACCTTACATCATTTCATTTTGTGGGCCAATGTTGTAAACTTCAGCATAGCAGGAGGCTTCCTAACTCCGATGCTTCAAACAATCATTGTATGGACCTGCATTTTCCTAGTACAACCAGCTGCCCCTCAGGTCAGTAGCCATCTAGGAAGATCTTCATAGGTGAATTATTTACAAGTTGAGTTACACCAACCAAAATTTGAGTATTTTTTACCTCTTCAAGTTCAAACAGAGGCCTGACGAGTGTGTAGCAGATTTCATCGCCCGGTGGAAAGGACTCACCAACTCCTTTGACATGTCGTTGTCTCAAGAACAATTGTTGATAATGTGAGTGGGGAATGTCAAGACTAAATTGGTCCCATATTTCATTACCAAGAATTACCATAGGGGTTACGGGGTTTTTATGATAAGGCCCATAGCATAGAAGAAGCATTACAGTAGGCCAAACTTTCACAGTCATTACCTCCTTCAATTCCCACAAGAATGGATGCTAAGACTAATCTCTCTGTGGTGGCCCAAATAGAGTCCCATTGGAAATTGGAGTTATTTCTAGTGGAGCCACATCCCTAGCATCTTAGAGACCCTCAACTCAAGAACAGCCTCTGGCCCAGCAATGTCCACCTCCGAATCAGGAGGCACCCCACACAATGCGCTGCCCCCACCTAGGCGAGATAACCAGGTTCATCCCCCTCGACAGGCTCCTTCAGCACCCTATTAGGGTTAGGCTCCCAGAGCCCCCTTCCTGGACAAGAGAAAATAGGCATACTCATTTAATGAGTCTCAGGTCTCCAATTATTTCTGCAGTTCCTCTGAATAGGGGATCGTATGGTTTCTCGAATTCATGAGACCAGAAGAGGAAGATCTCACAGATCGCCCCAACTACTACCACTATCACTAGATCATTGGGAACACCATTAAACAATGTTATGCGTATAAGGACTGGCTACAGGACCAGGTTGACAATAATATAGTCAGGTTGGGCCCAACTCCGGCACATGTGGCGTGTGTATTCATGAAACCTAATAGAAGTAGTTACAGGAAAGGCGAGTGGCATCTGGTTTCTAACCATGGGTCTCAGATGTTCGATGTCTAGATGGATCGTAATATAGTATCTTTTTCCCTTTCTATTATCCATGCACGTCTGAATCGACCTTATCCTTCAAAAGATGTCATGTCACCCACATCCAGTACCTCTGTGTTTTCGTATCATCGATCCTCTTCTCAGAGGAGCAAACATCTATGGCGTAAGATAAAACAAAGTACCCCACCAATACTATCATCATTCTGAACTCTCAGTGACTTCATGCCCCCAGATATAGAAATTACCCCCTGAATCTATACAGTGGAGAATGATTCTTCAAGACAATACCACGGGTAGGCCTTGGTTAACAACAAAGAGCTGGTAAACCCCTACAAGATTTCTGATGGTGAGGAGCACCAGGCGGATGCTCCAAATGTTCCCAGTTGATGCCAGCTTTAGCGGAGCCAAGGAAATAAGGGTATTCAGAGTGCCTCAGTCAGTACATCTAGCTAGGCTGTGCATGTCACTGAAACTAGACAGTAGGCCCAACGTAAATCTCAGCACATGTATCATTCTCTTATAGTGTCATCAGGTCTGCCTTCACCACCGTTTGTGCTACTGAATCAGGAAAAGCCTCGCCAACCATGTCATGATTATCCATGTTTTTCTACGGACCGATGTTAGTTGTTTGGATCTTATCTGTTCATCAATACATAGGATTAAACTTGGGAGTAGTGGGACATTCCCAGCTTCAGTCAGCCACCAGACTAGCCAGCAGGGCCCGCCATACCACCTGTCATTGAGTGACCTCATGTAAGCCGAAGTACACACCTGGCCTGGAAGAAGGATTTCCTCAAGAATCTTCCCATAATTCCAGAATGGTTCCATACCCTTCAGCCTATTTTCCTCTTAGAGGATGTGTGTGAATCCCTTTACAAGGCTTTAAGAAGACCCCTTTAGTTCGAGAATGAGGTAGTCGCTGTAGAAGCCTTCTATGCTGAGGCAGTCGATCATGATGAATGCCAGACCATCATCTCTTTATCTGGTGAAGATGAAGGCTCTCCCATATAGGGGAACATCCACCCATTTTATATGTAACTGACCATTTTAATGGAGTTGAGGTTCAACACTATCTTCTTGAAATATTCCCTCAAATCAACCAAATACCAACTCAAACACTGCAAAAAATGGGGATGTCCAAGGATTATATGAGTCCCTCTGACCTGAAAATACAAGATTATGATAGGACAGAATAGATATTAGTCAGATAAATTCTCTTGAAGACCTTTTTAGGTGGCCTAGTAGCTGGAAACGAGTTCATAGTTTTCTCTTTGGACACCGCTTACAATGTACTGATGGGTAGGCCATGGGTCCACCTGCATGAGGCAGTCCCATCATTGTATCACCAGTGACTAATGCACTCCATTAATGGTCAAGTGGGCATACATCAAGGTTATGCATCTCCATTTTCCTATTTTGAATCCCTCTACATGGACGTCGACTATTACAAGAGCAAGGACATGAAAATTTCGGCTAACAAAGTCGAATGCGTGACGACTGCGACCGACCCGTGGACAGATCTGGATTATTCCTACATCTTTCCAATCCATCTACTTGACGCTACGACCCCATATATGGGACAATGTTTCACTATTTCTGTAATGAGGGTATGTGCATTCCCATGTCTAAGAAACATCATAAGATCACCTCATATTCTTATACGAATCAAGCCTCGGTGATCTCAAATCCCCTTACTCCCATAAGGAATCAGGATGTCCTCCCATATCAACGACAATATGACATACTTACTTATTTCTCCAGGTTGGGATAAACATGCTCAATCGGCATGATCCTCAATACAGAGACCAGATACTCAATACAGAGAATAATATCTACTATCTTATCCACATGATCCTCAATACAGAGACCAGATACTCCCCTATCGAGAAAATTTTCATTGCACTGGTGTTCGCAGTTCAAAAATTAGGACCTTACTTGTAGAACCACGAGGTACAGTTGGTATCCAGAGTAGATACAGTGTAGTACATTTTAAACCACCCCATTTTGACTGGTCATCTAGATAAGTGGGAAATTATTCTCCAGTAGTTCAACATCAGTATTATTCCTCAGAAGTCTATTAAAGGGAAATCATTGGTAGATTTCCTTTCCACTCATCTAGCTCCCACAGACCAGTCTCTGTACCACTATTATTCTAATGAGGCAATCCCCTCTATAGACCAAGCCATTTTGTGCTGGAAAATTCACTTTGATGGTGCTTCTCGGAGCCCCCTATTCAGAAGGTTCAATGACCACTAACTCAACAGGGTAAGCATGTGTATCATCTTCATTACCCCAGTGCAAGATATTCTACCTTATCAGTTCCTTATATCATAAGGTTTCACTAACAATGAGGCAGAGTACTAGGCCCTCATTACTAGACATGAGATGGCCCTCATGATTGATTTTCCCCACTTTCAAGGGATAAGGGACTCCAAAATAGTCGTCACGAAGATCAACGGTTAATATTTCATCAGAAATATAGAGCTTGTACCATTATTGGAACGCACCCTCCATCTGATGGCCTAGTTCCCATCTCAAACAGATGTTACTCATGTCCCTCGATCCTAGAACGGTCGGGAAAATGCCTTCACTAGCATTTCTGCATCACATGCATAGCTTGAACAAGATGATTTTATTATCCACGTGGAACACCATAGAGTCATCTCCCTCGACACTCAATATGACAGTGATAGCCTATGGGTAATACACATTACTTCTGGCACCTCTATGTCAGGACCCCCAGGTTCCCTTGATGGAGTCATCGAAATGACACCCAACTGGAGAACCTCTTTTGTCGAGTACCTCCCAAATAGTAATATCTTGGTAGATTGAGCTGGGCGTGAGAAAATATAACATTTTGCATTGTATTTTACCCTCCAGAGAGGTCCATGTTTCAAGAGGATTCTATAAAAGTGATGTTTTGATGGGATTCTCCTCCGTTGTATTCAAGGATTTGAGATTTCTCATGTCATGTAGGAGGTTTATGTTAGTTACTATAGGGCTCATCATACAGGGCCAAAACAATCTCACCAGATCTAGAGACTACTGTATTATTGGCCCTCCATGATCTGTGACTGCATAGAGTTTTCCAAGAGGTGCACACATGCAAAATTCATGCCAACTTTGTGCATCGGTTGCGGGAGCCTCTCCATACTACTAAATACTCTTGGTACTTTGTGGTATGGGGACTTGATGATGTGGGACCATATACACCAGTGATATCTCTCCAATACAGGTTCATTATAACCACTATGGATTTCATTTCTATGTGGGAAGAGGTAGTCCTACTCATGCGGGTCAAGGCCCATTCTATCATTGAATTTGTGATCTCCAATATCATCTACCAATTCAGAGTCCCTCACTCCATCATCACTGATTACATAACCAACTTTCATATAGCCGAGTTGATGAAATTGTACGCCAATTACAACATCCATTCTAACCATACCTCCTACTACCACATGCAGGAAAATTGGTAGATTGAGGTATTCATCAGAACCCTCTATAACATTCTGTAGAATGTGGTTGGTATTAACATGATGAGTTGGCTAGATATGATCCTCAATTCCCTCTGGGCCTATCATACGGTGACCCGTAATTCCACACAGGTGACCCCATACTCCCTGGTGTATATAAAAAAAGGCCATCTAGCCTATCGAGATTCAGTTTCTTTTATAACACACAGCTGTCTATGATTAGAAATCACTAGATAAAGTAGATGAAAAATGTCTGGCTGAATTGGAAGCACTCAACGAGGGTAGGATTTTTTCCAAGCACAATCTAGAGAGTCATCATAACAAGAAAGATATAAATTTCAACAATAATATTCACCTCCTATATTCTTTCAATGTGACTTGGTGTTGTCCTTGAGAACACCAATGATACCTAGACGAAAACCACCCAAATTGAAGCCCAAATGGGAAAGACCTTACATCATTTACAAGGTTTACCGCAATGGTGCATACGCTCTAGGGACCATGGATGGTGAGCGTATAACCCCTCCCACCAATTACATATTTCTCAAAAAATACTTTTCCTAATGAACCAGGTCCTACATGACAATAAACTGTCATGTCCCACATGACATTAAACTGTATGTCATCCTGCAGGATGTTAAAATCCATCGGTTCCAACATGACATTAAACTATCATGTCCCACATGACATTAAATTGTATGTCATCCTCCATGACGTTAAACTATATCTGGTCCTACAAGACCTAAAACTCTTATGTCCTACACGATATTAAATTGTATTTCATCCCATAAGATGTAAAACTGCATCTCATGAACTATGTATTACTTGATTCCCTTCTTTGTGGGATACGTAGGAATTCTCAGACGCCATGTCTTGAGTCCACCCCCCAGATTCCTCTTTGACTATCCCCCCTGGTATAGTTCTCATGGAGGATCTCCCATTGTGTCACGTAGGCTTCTTTGGCCCCATTCATGCCAGTATTTCAATGATCGTTCCATGTCCCCCTCCCTATTCTTCTATTCTCCCAGGTCCTCACCACACGATGCTAAACTGAATGCCCTTCAAAAACTATGTTTGGATTGATTCTCATCTTTATGGGATGCGTAGGAATGCCCAAAAAATTTTCTATAGGTCAATCCCCAAACTTTACAATCTTCCCTCAGGTTGGAAAACAGGTTGTGGTCCTATATTTTTCCCACCATTATGTCTGATTCATCAAGACCATACCATATATCCCCTTCCAGGGAGATCTCCACCTCATTCACCATCCTTCTTGATGTTAAATTTCACTAGCACATTTATGCTTCAATGACTCCCTATACTTGGAAATCTCTCACCTTTAACATAAAAAGGAACCCCAAACTGTACAGATACATAGCCTAAGGGATCTCCTATCATTTCTGCCCAAATCCTTCACGGACGTCGAACTAAAAATGGATACAAGTATAATGTTTCAAATATGGTCAGCAGTTGATAGTCATTTTTTGTTCCTATTTTAGGTCGCGATATGGATGATATGTTTCGAACATGGTAAATAGATATCCTTCATCATTTTCCCCACCCCCTCCCCATAAGTCCCAAATATTTGGTGTAGTGGTTCATGTTGTCCCCCTATCCCCTCAAATGTCAGTCCGCTTCAGGTAGGAGTGTGAGTTTAGTTGTCGTACGCTTATATGTTTGGGATAGTCAGCTCATATTCATTGTTTCCCACATTGAGAATTGCTTATGTGGGCCTAGGATTCTTGGAAATAAATACCCTTATGAAGTGTCCTGGGTCTCTAGTCCAAGATTTATGACCTTAAACTAATATCCCAATTTTCCTCATTGTAATACGTTAAACTACAAACCAGCCTTGACTTTCTGTCTCAGCTTCCTCGCCCTTTTTGGGCCCCCTGGGGCATGTTATCATCTAGGAATGTGTGGTGTGGTATGGAATTACGTCCTCATTAGAATATTTTTTCCACACCCCACATATCCCCTTGAGACATCCCTCCTTCATCTATCATCATTCTGCGATAACATGCCCTGTCATGCTTTGCACTTCCCATCGTCTGGGTTTCCATCATCATCAATATAGAAAAGGCCCCCCTAACGATATTGATCCTCAGCCCAACAGTTTTCTTACCATTTCGAACCAACATACTTGAGGATTTCAAGAAAAAAATTGATACAAGTCCCATGTTGTGAATGTTGTCAATAGTTGACACTCTATTGTTGGACCCCAAGCCCTAGTCACACAAATATGGATATTGTGTCGTGAACATGGTCAATGTTATCCTCCATCGTTGTTTTCATTTCATGGTTTTCCACATTCATGATGATTTTACATCTCCACTATCATGTCCCATGCATATGAATTTAAACTAGGCATCTCCATGGTATGAGCCCTATGACCTTAAACTAAGATCTCCACCATCCTCACCGCAGGACGTTAAACTGCATGGCCTTTTCAGAGCTACATATGGCTAGATTCCCATCCTCATAGGATGTGTAGGAATGCCTAGATATTTTTGTCTATAGGCCCAGCCCACAGATCCATGACCACTCCCTTTAGTCTAGCCTCTCATCCTAGATACCTCCCCAAATTCATGGTGTAGTGTAGGATTATGTCATCATTTCACAACAGGTTTATCATAACCGAAACATGTGTTCCCCTTCATGGAGGTATTCACCCATCATTGTCCCCACTGCATGATGTAAAATTTCACAACACACTAGATCTACAAATGGCATGATTCCCATCCTCATGGGATATATAGGACTTCCCGAACATCTAGTATTCGGGTCCAGCTCCATCTCTTAGAATCCTCCAACAAATTATAGCCTCTTGGACTAAGTCCTTGTGGGGGAGGGATTTACGGCAATGTATGTGATGATATCACCATTCACTAAAGGTTTGTAACAACGACGCCATATACCTCTTACTCCTAGTATACCTTCGCTCCCCTGTTCTACACTCATATTTTCTACTCATATGCTCTTAGGTTGGGCCTCTTGACCATCTTCTGCAATTCACCAATGTGCCTAAGAGTACTACAGTTCATAACCTTGAGTGGCCGATTCTACCTAGACATGCTCTCGCCCATTTTCAGGCTTCGTGTCCCCTTTATTTGGGTTTTCATCAACTTTCACATTCGAAAGGACCACCAAATGGAATGGATGCTCGGACCAAGGTCCCTCTTACCATTTCAGGCCAGTGTCTATGAGGGGTTCGAATGACAAATTTATTCAAATCCCGCGTTGTGAATATGGTCAGCGGTTGATGCCCATTTATTGTTTCCATTTCAGGACACACTATATAGATACTCTTACCTGATCAAAGTGAACCATTATCCTCCATCGTCGCCCCAACCCCATCAAGATCTAAATGCCAGTTGCATTATTCACATCATTTTCAACCCATCATGTCCAAGACGAATTTTGACACTCTTTGTACTACCACTCAGTGCGAATTTTCATGTTAGGAGGAAAAATCCATGGGAACGCGTCATTCGGGGCTTGATACCAATTTTACATTTTCGTGTATTCCTTGAGTTGAAAAGTCCTCTTCCACCCTTGTTCCCCACACTGATTTTGACTCATGTGGGATTTGGGATCAGATCGAGGTCTGCGCTCGCATGGATGAGTTTTTCATCCCCATAGTAGAAGATCTAAGACCATAAACTAAGATCTCCTTCTATGTCCTCTCCATATGTTCTAAGATCTATAACCATTAGAACAATGTATATCATGATTCCCAGGCTAATGGGATATGTAGGAACGCCCAGTCACCTTGTCATCAGGTCCAACTCGAGTTCCACTAATTATATTTTCTTCTCAGCCTTTTAGGATCTGAATATTATAGGATTTCATGGTATGGGATATGTGGGATTATGCCCTCATTCATGCCAGGTTTTGTATAGCCACACCACATACTCCCCTTCTAGGATATAGTCTCTCTAACATGTTGTCTCGCATGACATTAACCTTCACTCTCAGAACTATGTATGGATGGATTCCTATCTTCATGGGATACAAAGGAACACCTAGAAGCTTCATCCATAGGTCTATCCCAATATTCTTTGACCTTTTCTGGCCCCTCGGCCCAAGGTTTATACCCCTTAATGGCACGTGGTGTGGTGTGGACCTCATCCTCATTCATGTCAAGTATGCTTTATCACTCTATGCATGTTCTCTCTTAAATATTGTTCCTTATGTATGTGTCCAAGACAGATGGCATTAAAATATGACACCTCATCCCACATGACATTAAACCATTGCGTCATTATTTCAAGATGTTAAAATGCAAGGTTGGTCCAATCATACGACCCTAACTGTGATATTATCATCCTGGTCAGACGACGAAAAACATCACTACATTGTGATTCCCTCATTTGATGGGACATCATGTTGGGTATTGGTTATCCACCATACCATTCTTTAATCCCTATAGGTGGATTGATTCTAGTAGTGAATCTAAGATTATCTGTCCTCAGTTTATCTCCTCACAAAAAAAATACACACACCATCCTAAAGGACAAACAAGATCTATCAAATGATTCGTCTTTTGGTGCATGGTCCAAACCCGCATGACCTTATCATCCCTTGAACTGGTACCTTACCATGCCAATTATAGAAAAATGTATAGATTGATTCCCATTCCCATGAGGTACATAGGAACACCCACACACTTTTCCACTGGGCCAACCTAACTTTTATTTTTGGTCCCTCAACCTAAGACATCCCCTAGGAACACATGGTGATATGGTGATATGGACTCCAGGTCCTCATTCACATCGAGTGTTATAGTTACCACACCATGTGTCTCACTCATTAAATACCATCTCTGGTCCAAGATCTAGGACCATAGACAAATATCTCTCTATGTTATTTCTATAAGGCATAATGACGACATTACCAGAACTACGTATGGCTTGATTCCCATCCTCAACGGATACATAGGAACGCACACACATTCCATCTTCAAGTCCTGTCCCATGAATCCTAAAATCCCGCCACTCCCTTTTCTTTAGCCCCTTGTCCCGAGCTCTGTTGGGAACAAGTGTTGTGACAAGGTCCACTTGGGGGTCTCATTCATGTTGGGATATGTACCTTACTGCACGTTAACATTTAGGGTGACCATGTACCTACATCTCTACCCTAAACAAATTCGAGATGCCCAGTATTAATTAAGGGATGTGCCAGTTTCCTCACTAGAAAAGGTTACCTCTACCACCCTTGGTCTATGACTATGATGTGATCAATATCTACATTTGGCTTCATTCTCATCCATATGAGATATGTAGAGACACCCAGGAAATTCACTTTGGGCCCAGCCCTAGGGTCATTAACCCTTCTTGCCCCTCGGCCTTGATCTTGGTCTAGATAGTAGACCTTTAAACAACAGACATCATCCTCACTGTATAATGTTAAATATCAGTGTCTATCATCCTTATTGGTATGGCATAAAAATACATATCATTCCAGGTCCATACTTGATAGGTCATGTTCAGAAGTAATTTTGATCCCTGATTAGACCAATGCACCATCCTAATGTGTTTCCACCACGGTGGCATAATTTCAATAGTGTT
The DNA here is from genome assembly GCA_963277665.1 of Viscum album. Lineage (NCBI taxonomy): Eukaryota > Viridiplantae > Streptophyta > Magnoliopsida > Santalales > Viscaceae > Viscum > Viscum album. The sequence continues at coordinate 1,034,793,583 of OY728122.1, read as the reverse complement.
GGACTCCATTCGAAAAATCCATCACTCCAAACCTAATTCGTTGCATACCCTTTATTCGGACCATCATCCAATTTCACGTATAATGAAACCCCTTAATAGTACGTATTCCCAGCCTATAACACACCTACTATTCTCGGCCAATGTTCTGTAAGACAAATGGATGACGTCTTGAGTAAAGCCCCATGTTTTGAACATGATCAGTGATCGGCCCTCATTTTTTATCCCCATTTATGGATAATTCAATAGGGATACTGTGTTTCGAACACCGTCAACAGTAATCTTTAATTGTCATGCCATCCCTACAGTGTTCCGAATATTGGGTATCGTGGTTCACACATTACACTCCACTATGTCCGGATTAATTGCCACACACCTGGCGGTGCCCCACTTGTGCACTAGAGCACATTGGAAAATGGATATTCGACTGTTATGGGACCATAATTCTCCAATCAAGCCTCCCTCTGTCTTCCTAAAAATATGTAATGGATTGTTAAACCCAGGATGCCCGAAGCTTGGTCAACTCTCTCTTATTCGGGTGGAATAACTAGGTGGTCATCCCTTGATTCTCACATCGGGCCTGACCCATGTGCTATTAGGGATTGATCTATTGATGTTTTACAAATGTGATAGACATGTAGTGGACCAAAGAAAATAATAGAATCTATGCATGCATACAGCACAATTAATCAAAGCATAATTGTACGATCAAAATTAACATGCATTAAAGCACACGAGGATCATCCCCTCCGAGGGACGAGTTGACCCTATCAAAAGAATGTTGCAGCTCTGCCACTCTCTGGCCTGTGGTATCCAATATTTGTTGTTGCCTATTTAGTTACTGCTCTTCTTTAGCAGAAATTAGGCATAGTTCGTCAACTGCAATTCAGGCTCGCTCCTCATCGTTTCGGACATCCTCTATCCTCATGGAAGCTTGATTCATCCATACTTTGGTCTCTTCCAGCTGGGGATTTAGTCGTGATATAATCTTTTATTGTGCGTTGAGGAAAGAAGAATTCTCATTGGCCCAAACCTACATCCGTTGAATCTCATTTTCAGCCTCTTAGAGCCTCTTAATGGTCACCGCTTTTCTCTACTGCCAACCCACACCAAGACCACGATCATATTTCCGAATCTTCACCGCCATGAGATCTAGGATAAGAATTTAACGACATTGTTCATCCACTTCCCCAATTTATAGTTCATGCAGCCGGGACCGAAGCTGCCCCATCTGGTCTATCCATTGTGCTGGAGAGGTTTCTTCGATGAAGAGCTTAATCGGCTTCTATGACTGACGATGAGTGATTTTACTATCCCCCCATCACAGGTCGTCTCATCCCGATCTATAAGGTCCCCAAGATAATTATTAGGAAGCACCCCCAAAGAATCATTAGAAAGGACTGTATCTGGTGTCTGATTGGGTATAGCAGGACCCGTGTTGTCCGATCTATCGTCATCGTCAGATCCCATCTCAAAGATCTCAAGCTCTATCCTGGTGATGGTCTCACCAGCGATCAGTAGCATCATATTTTGGTCAGTTTGGGTATCTTCTGCCCCGATCACAAGTGTTTCCCTGGGAAAAGGCACCACCAGGAGCTCCAGCCATCCATGCCAAGGCAACCCATGCCATATGAAGAACTGTTCATACAAAAAGTGTCGAGATGCCAGTTAAACTGATCGATGGGTTGCATTCGGGAATTCCATAAAGGGTACTTATAGATATCAAATAGTAAATCTCTCTCCTTGGTTGTTGCCATCAGATCCCCAATGTGTGGCCCTCCATATATTTTCAGTAATTTTGAAGGTTCCTGGATGACAACCCTGGGTGATGCGGTACATCCCAACATGATGATCATCGTAGATACGAGTGCAAATCCCAATGGCCCCATAGCTGCATCTGCTATCAGGCGAGATATTTTTTTGTATATAATGTCCTCATGCAAAGTTCAGATATAATTTAAATGTATTATATAATCTGGAAGACTTCAAGTATTTCATTTATAATTTTACCTAAAAAGACTCTCTGAAGTCCTTCAACTCCAGGTCTGAATCGCCGACCTCACCGTCCTCTAGAGGGCTCCCTCTACTAGCCTCCACCCACCCATGCGGACTCATCAGATTCTTCCATCTAAGGGAATCAATCCCTCAATTATATATCAATAAACTATGGATGGGTCGCTCGATCCAGAAACACTGTTTATCAATCATTCATCAGACACGTAGCACCCCAGGAGTGCAGGAAGTCCTCCAACTCGTTCAAGTAATGCTCCACCTTCACCTGGGATACTATAAAGTTGACCCTAATAGGGACAATGCCTAGAAAATCAATTCCATGATGGATATTTTATTCCCACATATCAGACGGGTAGAGGAATTTCATGTTGATATCCCATATTTCCCAGGCCCTTGAAAAGACAACATTATCCGGAAAGTCTATATGGCGCATCCACTTCCCCGGAGCCCAGGTGGTAATCTTGAGAAACCCCATGGGATGCCTCCTCTATGGATAACTCTGCTTCTCTGGGACCACTAGATCCATTTTTAGTTCCTCCCCTTCAACCGGTGTAGGCCTTTCCACCACTAAATCCCTGCCACCATGAGATGTATGTGTTGCCTTCCTGCCCCAGCCTCACGGATGGGGAGACACCCCATCACTGGCCCGCACTGTTTGTTTCCTTAGCATCTCCCCTTGGTTTGTTTCCTCCCAACTCATGGCCTATTACATTACTAGCATGAAGATGACCATGGGAGGTGGAATCTCGTTCTGCATCTCCCCATCTTCCCGTGTGAACAAGTGCCACATCTTCCTTTTCACACATGGGTGATCCTCATGGAAAACCCCCCAATAGACTTATGGGGGCATTCGCTGCATGAAACAAAACATCTTCACAAAATGGTGTTGGGTAAACGACTCATAGTGGGACTCGTGGCCAACCAGTTCCACCAGGAATCCAACCCATAAGGCTAGGAGGTAGGACAGATGCACTTCTATTCCCCATCCGTCAGCGGTGAACACCTGTTGGCTATGGGAACAGGTGGAAATTTAATTCGTTTTCCTTTCAGACCATGTTCAGCACTGCCTGCACAGCTAGCACGGTTGGAAAGATCCCCCCACCCTTCGACATGTCCATGTAGAAATTTTATCCGGGAGGGGAAATGGGGTTCAGAAATTTAAAGATACCCCTAATATGAATTGGTATCCACCCATACAGAAGGTGAAATGACCCGCATATACTCTATGGATTCTTCCCCTCGTTGATATTACACTACATCTTATACAACATGGTGATCATTGGGATCCTGAGGTTGTCCCATATCCTTGTCTCCAATATCGACACCATGATAAACGTTCTCAGTCACATTCCCATGTTAGTGTCCCTCACCGACAGTATCCAAACCTAGACAAGAGCTCCAATAAATGGAGCTAACGTAACCACTGACTGCTGCTCAGTACTGACACTAAAACGCTAGGTTTTCCACTGGCTATCCTCCATGATTCACAATTATGAGTGCTATTTACATCATTGGACCACCTATAGGTAGGTTTGAGGCCTCACAAAGAATTTCCCATCTTCCGGGATGTTCAGAATCTTCTTGAACTAGCACTTGAAATAGACGTCTCACACTGAATCCTTATCCTCTCTCAGCACCGGGTCCATCAATGCCATTTCCAGTGGAAGCATTTTCTCATGGTCCTCCCATGCACTAACAACGGGTAAGAACTCATCATAAATTTCCCCCATTTTTTGGATACACAAAATCTTGTGCATGTCCCATAGGTTGATGCCGACCTTTTCATGGTGCAAATGGAAGGTGTTGGTCCTCGATGAACATCTTCTCAGCAACTTTAGAATCACCTTCTTCAGCTTATAGATATGGAATTGAGATACCCAAGCTACCTCATATATGCTAACTCACCGCAGCTCATCCCCACACTCCTCAAAAGAGGCACCTACCAAGTAGGCCTGGGACCGATCGTCCTTAATGTTGCTGGCCTAGCATAGATCACACTTGTCATTCCACCCCTTCTCAGGGTTCCGCAGGGCTGATTTTAGAATATTCTGGTACAATGGGGGAGATTTATTTGACTGTAATTCTTTCCCGTCAACATTATTCATGTTGTTATATAGGTAGTCGGCATTGACAATCGTGATATCCTCCCATGTATGGCCGTCAGCCACCCTAAACAACCGGCACTAGCACGGTGTGCTCCTGAACCATTAAGCTGGATTGTTCCTTCTTACATCAGGGATGAGGATGTCATCTATAAGGAAAAATCCCTATAGAGGCAGCCTCCTACACAGTGGGTATTACTTCTGGATCTCTAATAATAGCTCCACCAATGAATCATGGTCCGAGTGGCATCGTACGAGTTCTCCAATACTTGATCTATTCAATGTTTCTTCCCTATAGGTGGCATATTGAAGGACCCCCCTGATAGCTCCATGTTGAGCCATTCAGTTTTTTAAAATTGGACTTCTTTTGGTTATGGTTCATTAATCCATTTTATGAAACCCGCCCTTGATGCCCGTTTGCGGAGTTCAGTCCCAAAGAGAAATCACAGATCCATGTCCCCGCTCTGTCAAACACAAGCCATAGATCACACACTCACGATGTCAAAGGACTCTCTATGCGCCGCGAATCAGAAAGACCCTATTCTTGGAGAGAAATCGCAGATAACGTAGAACTTCATGAATCAAGATCAGAATCTCCAAATAAAATAAGTGAGAAATATACAAAATAGAGGCCAGCCTCCCCTATTTATAGGTGATGACCCATTGTGCTTTGTGGCACATCCGGTCGTGGCGAGCTTCGTAGCACTATCCACCCACGTGTCGGCTCTCCGCATCCTTGCCCTTTTCCGCAAGCATTCATTGAGATTAACCAAGTGTTTTGGAGATTGACCCTTAGAAATAGACCCTCATTTTATTCTTGTCTCTATGTCTGAGAGGGGGAATTTTAATCACCAAAAATATTTATGGAGGAAAATACCAAGGAGAAAAAGCTGAATCCGAAGAGGATTCCTCGCGTAGACCAATCGCGGAGCCCCACAACAATGTGGCTGGTACAAAGCGGCCCCATTCACAACTACCTAAAAGAAAATAGGAAGGAGGCTCCGCAATGCACCCCTAGTTTGTAAAGCTGTTGTGAGGCAAAGAGGTGGGAGGCTCCATGATCCGCTTGATATTTTCGAATCCATCAAGAGGAAAAGAGGCGGGAGGCTCCACGATCCATCTAAAATTTTCGAAGACACCATGAAGTAAAGAGGTGGGAGGCTCTGTGATCTGACTGACATTTGTGATGCTGCCGTAAAGTAAAGATGCGGGTGGCTCCGCGATCCACATGATGTTTGTGAACCCTCTAAGAAGAAAAGTGGATGGAGGCTTCATGATTCACTAGATGTTTGCAAAGGCACCATAGAGCGAGGATGTGGGAGGCTCCGCGATTATGAAAAAGTTCCATGTAGATTAGTGTTGAGTGATCCCTGCTTCATGGAGCCTCATTCCTATAAATTTCATGCTCCCCTCGAGCCTAAATGACAGATCCTCTAACATTTCTCCTTCTCCTCTCTCAAATTACAAAGCAACTTCTTCACTAAAAAAAGGATCTCTTCATGGTACTTGAGCATCGCGATGTGCCTTTCCCTTCGCTTAAATTGAACCCCACATCAAATAGGGATTCCCTTCATGGACCCCACGAGCCTCAACGAATGTAGGGGATCCCCAAGGGGACTCATGTCTTCGCAGAGCACTCATGCTTCACAATGTGCCCTCTATGAACATGTACACCTTATTCCAAGCAAGGGTCACTATGGTTCGCGAAGCACATTGCTTCGTAGTGCTACACATTGCAGGGAACCCTTGATTTCTAAATCCCTGCTTCATGAAAGACATTACACTTTGCAATGAATAGTGAATATGATACTTTTCTTTATTCATGGGCTAGGCCACCATACTTCATGAAGCATACACCTTTGTGAATCCCGTCTACTACATGGAGCATCAGATCTTCATGAGGCCTCCTCCTGTGAACCCATATACTATGCAAACCCTTTTCCCATATGACCCTACAAGTTTATATGACGTGATTTCAAGGTCCCTTCAGTGGTGATTCACGTTCTATTTCATATCCATATGCTTCATTGCAACTAATGGCTATTTCATCTTCGCATAACCATGCTAATGTGGGACCCTCAGTGGATAACTCCATGGCATTGATGATGCCTTCCATTCCAAAAGGGCAGGTGGGTATCATTTATGTAAGTCATTAGGGTGTGGAGTGAACTACCCTTGTTCGAGCTACAAGATGTTAAATTTCCCAGAACCATCGTCCACAGCACATGACGTTAAACTATAACCCCACCCCATGCATCATATGCGGGGTGCCCCATCTAGGACAGTCTCTACGCCTACTCATCTTAGTGGGAGTGAGATATTTCTCACATTGAATGAGATCCTCTTTACTGGAGCGACGCCTATCCATGGGGAAGGGAAACCACCTTGGTGTAAACCCCTAGCCTTTTTCCATTAGGTTTCATTCCTACTCCTCATCTCTTCTTCGGTTCCAATGACCACAAGAGTTATGGTCCCCAAGACCTTCATTATCTCGTCTCTCTATCGTTAGGCTTTGTCTCCACCTGGGTCGCCATTATGGAGTATGTCCTAATGTCCATCTCCCTGTTCTATGAACCACATGTAGGCCCATGTTTTCTTTTTGGTTCACTAACCAATTGTAATCCCTGATTCACTTCACACGGACTCACCTTTTGTAGCATGATCATCATGTCATTGCTGCCTCTTGTTTCTCAAACCGATCACGACCCACATGGGCTTAGAGTAAGCTTTGACCATGAAATCCATCCTGGGCCACCCATGAGTGTAATCCCCACACCATTCCTGAACTACTTGGACATTAAAAATTACCAAGGCATGGTGCATAGGACGCCACCCTGAGGTTCAAGCCCAAAAGCTATTGGTCAGGACCCCCATCACATCAGTTCACCAAAACACTCCCAAACTATGTGGACTTTGATCCTTGCCATGATAAGGCATGTATGAAGCCTCCCTGATGTTCAATCCCAACACCTACTTGAGATGCCCCCTTCACTCTAGTCCATCCTCATCCCACATGATGTTCATATGTATGCTTTTTTCATCCTACATGATGTTAAACTACACCCATTCGAACTATGTTCTCTTTGATCCTTGTCCCCTAGACACGATATGTAGGACACCTTCCAAAGGTTCAACCCTAATAAGTGGTAGGCCATTATACCCCAATCTATGGTAAGTCATTGTACCCCAATCAGTGGTAAGTCATTGTACCCAAATCAGCAATATGTCATTGAACCTGAATCATTAATAATACAGTGTACCCCAATCAGCAGTAAGTCGTCGTACCCCAATCTGTGGTAAGTCATTGAACCTCAATCAGCTGTAATCTGTTGTACCCCAATCAGTGGTAAGCCATTTTGTTCCCCAATCTATGGTAAACCATTGTGATTCGCAAAAAATGGTAAGCTGTTGGAACCCCAGTCAGTGGTAAGTCGTTGCACCTAACTAGTGGTAATCCTTTGTGTTTTTCATTCGACAATAAGCCGTTGTAGTCCACTTCACTAGGACCCACATCTTTAGTCCACCCCTCAAACGCCAGGCCATCCATGGGATGCTAATCATGTATAATCCCTATTATATCATCGGGTCGATGTCCTCTGCGTACACCCCAATTCAATGCCCCCATCCTGAACTATGTGGACATTGATCCTTCCCTAGGAAAGGTACGTTTGAAGCCTCCCAAATGTTCAATCCCATCACCCATTTCTCATCCAGGTCACTCTTTTGATCATATGTGTTTTAAAAAGGTCATATCCCAACCCTGAGGTTCTTATTCCTCTACATCCCATACATATGGGTTTCCATCTCAGATGTCCCATCACCCCATCGAACTACGCAGACCTTGATTCCCCACCACAGGGATACATTGGAAGTCTCTTCGAGGATCCGTACAAAAACTACCATCACCTTTAAGATGATTTCATATCATTCCCCCACCAATTCCTTCAACTCTCCATCACTCATCCTGATTCTTACCTGGGCCTCCAAATCCCGGTAAAATCGTGTCCCCCACTTATATGATTGTCCTTGCAGTAACAAGGTAACTAACCATGTGTTAGCCCCAGCATCAGCGATCCCTCCAAGCATCTCACCCACCTGATCCACTCTCGGCAGTGTTCTGATCAGTCCAATCCATCACCGCTAGATGTTAAACCTAAGGCATACCCTATGTTAAACATGGAAGTTGAGGAAAACCACATAGACATGCCTATGGCATATAATTCCCTACACTTGACATAGGATGGATCAGGATTCCGCGCCTTTGAGAAGCCCTATCATAAGGGGAAGAAACCCATGCGTTCCAGTGTTCCAATGTCCAGACACACTAGTGGTGTCCAATGTTACTAATCCCCCGACCGAAGGTTTCTTCCATGACCAGACCCCGTGGAATTTCCTAACATAAGCAGTGTAATTAACCGACATCCATGAAGACATGGTAGTAGGAAGAGTTTCCCTAACAATTTCTTCATCTACTTGGGAGACCCAGACTAGGTAACAAGTTCTGAGGAGGAATCTACAGAAGGAGGAACCAACATCCCATCATCCATTTTTGATCAAGGAGAAAACATCCCTAAAAAAGAAATGGATATTTCCCACCATTGGAAAGATGGAATGCAGGGAAACATCCATGTATCCTCCTTTGATTAATTGACGGGTGGGCACCCTGTCAAAAGTGTCGGAAACAACCGTATATTTTTGTGAATATTAAAGAGGCACAAAAGGACGATATAGAGCTACAAAATAAAGAAAAAAATGTTCCATGGTGTATCCTTGTTCTTGATGTAATGTTATATTTTAAGAATTGTGTATGTATTATATCTATACTAGATATTGATAATTAGTTGTTAGAGGAAGATCATATATATTGATTATCTATTAATCTTGAAAGTATGGATATGTATAGAGATTTTTACGATTATATATGGGTGATGGATAGAATATACATATTTTAGAGTTTTTTTCTCATTGCTTGGTCTAATAGAAAGTAAATCTTAAGACATAAAATCCTATAGGTATATTACGACAATTACATATAACATAAATGAACGTATAGAACATCACCAATTATTTGGTTGTTGGGCTCCCAAAAACATATAATGGGAAAGTCCTATATAGGTTATAGTGAATTGACATTCAAATTTAGTGCACATAATAATTTTAAAATAATAAATCTGTCCTGATAACTTTTCTAGATGATACATTTTAAAAGTCGTATGGTTTCATGGAGTTCCACATTCCATTATATCTGATAGGGATATAAGGTGTAACTCAATGTTCTAGAATATTATTCTTCAAATACTGATACATTATTCATTTTTATCACTGTGTGTCATCCTCAGATAGATGGATAGTCTAAGAGTAAAATCCAATCCCTAGAGGGTATATTTAGATCATATTCTATGGATTTCAATGGTGTTGGAGATCAAAACCTTCCTTTAGTTGAATTTTATTACAACAAAAAATTTCACTCATTAATGTAGAAAGATAATCATGAATACATATATAAAAATAAGTGTAGATATTCAATTTATTGGAATGATGTTGGAGAACGAAATATATTGGGACCAGAACTTGAGTAAGAAATAGAAGATAATGTTAGGTCCCTTCAGCAATATGTATGGACAACACAAAGACAATGTAAATGTTATGCTCTTGTTCGACAATGATTTTTAGAATAAGATGTTAGTGATAACGTTTTACTATGAATATATCATCATATAAGGTAATAATATTTGAAAAGAAGTTAAATAATAGACCTATGGATATCTGTCCCTTTAAAAATCATGATCACTTCAAGACCATATCTTATATCACAATGCTTCCACCAAACCTCTCTCAAGTTCAGGATGTATCCCATGCAAATATCCTAAGGAAATAAAACCATATCCATTACATTTTTTGAACATAGATAACATATCATTGAATCATGATCATTATTATAAGGGATAACCTATAGAGATTTTGTATAATATTGATACATAGTCAAATTTTTCTTGTGGAAGCACCTTCTTAAGGAAGTTATGTTGAAACCTGATGCTGTAATGTGACCAAACCATCCATATTTTTTAGTTTAATTATAAATTTTTAGGGATAAATTTATTTTAAGGGGTGTAGACTATAACACATTGACATTTTAGAAGTATTGTTTTCAAATAAATTTAATTTATTTGATATCTTGTGTTACACGCAACACTGAGTTATAATTAACTCAAAAAAGCTGTTAATATTATTATTTGAACATTACTTTTAATATATTGATGTTAATATTTTATGAATTAAAAAGGAAAACAAAATATTAAATACTAATTACATATATTTTATCCATAAAAATTTATTGATAAGAAATTACTCAAATTACGGTAATGATTTTATATTGTTTGAAAAAAAAATTCTTGAAAAATGATATTCATTGATTTTTTTAATAAAATATTATAGGATAATTTTTTTAAATTTAAAAACATTATTCCGAAAATAAAATACCTTCATCAAATATACATGTCAAAATCATCTTAGGGAGAATTGTTTTAATTTTTTTGAAACGATTAATTTTTTGATTAATATTGAAACAATATCATTTTTTTAATTTAATTTTAATTTAAGAAATGTATATGGTCCCTTTTGTTTATACATGACTTTAAATGTAAAATTATTGGAATTATTTATCTATTAAAAATAGCTATTCCATTACAATTAATTTTATATAAAATTTTAATATGAAACGCTTTCAAACATTTGAACATTTTCTCTTTTAAAAAGTGCATTCTCATAGCATCCACGGGTATAATTTAAAAACAAAAATTGTAACTTATATGAATAAAATTTATAAAAATGAATTCTATATTTAAAATTATAATAATTAATATAATCATATAATTTCGATATAAATTTTCACCATAATGAATAGTGAAAATGGTAAAAATTAATTTCCACGGTTATCGTTAAAATGGGTTGACCAATTGGTTCAACTAAACTCATAAATTGTATAATTAAATAGAATCATGTAAAAAAAATTTTATGATATTATATTGGCTTTATCACCTCTGATATTCTAGGATTACAATTTTTTCCCTATTTTTAATATGAAGAATGTGGGTAGACTTTATTCTTTTCAAAAATTCCTTGTGTATCCTTTCCCCCAATTATAGAAGGCCACCCCCTCTCCTCCACTCATCATATATAAAAAAACTTTTAGTTATTGATATAGGTACCTGAATATATTCCCAAATTAGATCTCTACTTACAAGATTCCATAATGTTTTAGTATACCTGCTTATAAAATATTTTGGTATAAACCCAAAGAGCTTCTCCGAATATGTGGTCAAATTCATAAACATGTGTTTATTTACATCATTTTTTAACACCTTCAAATATTATTAAAATATTCTGATTTACTAACACCATTATCTAGAATATATTTATATATTATTATTTTAATTTAATAACCTATATCCATCTCCACTACCATCAAATGGGAAATTAAAATATCATTCGTTTGAATGAAAAACTACATCATCACAAACCATTGTTATTCACCTTTAATGACCACCTACCATGAATTGATATAATGATATGTTTTATTTTCAAATAAGATATTTATTATATGATAATATTTAATTTTATTATAATATCATTCTTACATTATTATCATCAAATCCATTTTAAAATAATAACATCATTGGTGTGTATAGTGGACTACATCCTTACAAACCGATGTGATGTGTTTTTCATTTTTGTTTTACTTAGATTATAAAAAAGAAAGATTAAATTAGTAAATATAATATTTTGAAAATAATTATACTTAATAATTATTATATTACATATACCTTCTTACTTTTCATTCCTTTTAGGATATGATGACATTGTTCATGTGTACGGTGGAGCACCACCAAACAAAGTTATGTGACTCTTTTTTAACTAACTCATTTCATAGAAGGTAATTTGGGTAAATTTAATGAATATTTTTAAAATATATACTGTAAAAATTATTCTATATAATTAATAGTTGATTTATCTTTCTTTTATTTCATCCTTTGAAAAAATGGGAACAACATAATTATATATATACGGTCTACCGTCATCGTGAATGTTGAATTTCATTTTCTATATCTACCATTTATGGATTAATCTATATACATATATTTTGAATATATTTTATACTTAGATAATGGTTAAAAATATTGATATTATCTAACCTTGATAAAATTAATACTACAAAAACAATCGATCAAATCATACACCAAGAAAGTAGTTACTACCAAATATATGATTTTAACATGGAATTGTTAACAAATGGTTGATAAAAATCATAATAAATTCATATATTGAATGATATATAAAATTATGTTTATATAACATATTTATAACAAATTTTTATTGTAAATTATTTTGAAACATGTATGTTGGAAATCGAGACCTAATGTATGGACTTTTTTGTCAATATGTATTATTAGTAATATACATTATATTTTGCATCTATATTTTTTATGGGGAATATATGAAGCACCTATGAAATGATATATCATTATTTTCATTATATTAATGATAAATAATTTTTCTATTTACTTTATTCATTAATGTGGAATATGATTTAAAACATATCAATGTTTTAATCATTTGGTATTAAGATATCATTGTTAATCGTGATTTTTTATCATTATTATTATGATTATAATGATAAAATATTATGATACTTCTCTAAATAAAATCATGAAATATCTTCTCAATTGGTTATTTCCAAAGAATAAATTTTTTCCCTTTATTTACCCGTCTTTATGTAATAATGATTCAAGAAGAATATTTTTTCAAGGAAAGTTTCTTTATTTCTTTCTTTGGATGAAAACCTTTTTTTTCTTCCATATCCATGTTTTTTAAAAAATTATTAGAAATTTTTTTATTGTTTATATAGGATTTCATGAATTTATTTTTACCCTAAATTGAATTTTTACAAAAAAACAGAAATGTAATCATCGCATAATTTTTCAAAACATGAACCATTTGTCATTTATTGAAAATAGGAATGGAATCTGTATTTTTAACATGTCTTCCATTTCATGATTTCATGACCACTCAATGTTATATAGGTTAATTTATAAGTCTTAATGGTTATTTTCATTCAAAATTATTTTGAAATGGTTTTTGGTTTTAAAATGTATTTATCAATTGGAATGTATATTTTACTCAAGAAATGTTGAAAATGATTTTATAAAATTTATTTATAACATTTAAAGTTAATTTCAAAAGAAAATAATTCATTAAATATTTTATGAATTTATAGTTTAGAAAAACGGATTTTCAAAAAATGTAATTATTCCTCAAGAAATGATCCCTATTATTTTTCCATAAAATTAGTTTTCTATATAAGATGACAACCACTAATGTTAAATAATCATAAATTGGGATATGATCCAATGATATAATATTTTTTTCATTCTCGATATGATTTATTTTTATTATCGAATGTTTTTTATGAGACCATTCTTTTGTTCATGGGTTATTTTATGAATATATGATCAAATGATTATAAAAACCATTATATTCAAAAGTTACGATATGATGAATGTTTTATGGTCTTTTGGATAATATATATTTTATTTTAATAATGTGATGGGTGGGACCTATATATATATATATATAATTAATTGGAAAATGATTAATGTTATATGTGATTAAATTTTACAGGGTAGGTTATCTCAAGCCGGAACATGGGGTATATGGGAGGTTATCCGAAGACCAAAGTAGATAAATGGGTTTTTATCCCATTATTGACTTGTTACGAATGCCTAGGTAGCTTTCATTGTCATAATAGTTTCTATATTTATGTATTTACCACAACTATATTTTCCAACATTATGGTCTCATGGCCTATATTCTTTGATTCCATTAATATTCATTCATTATAATATTCTAATATTAATTTCATGTACCATGTTTATGATCTATGATATGAAATGTATGGTTTTCAAGTGTTATTATCATGTTCACATACCCTTATTCTTATGATATATTGATGTATCCCTTGTTTACCCTTACTGAGATTATGATTACACCATTTTATATATTTCCTTTCCCATGGTTATGATGAATGTTATTATTTATGATATTTCTAGGATTGTTGTTAGTTATGAATAAGCTCGTAAGAGATTATGTAGCTCACATATGAACCAGATTTTTATGATCTCTATTTACCAATGGTACTATATTTGCTTGATTTTTGTATGGATAATTATTTTATGTTTTGAATATTCACATTATAATATGTGATAATTTTGTATGATATTTTCTGATCTCTACTATGTGATTGTGATTTTTTCATATTCCTACATAGTTTATTTAAAATTTCAAAAGAAAGTTTACTTTAATATTATTTTATAAAACAAGTATTCTTTTCAAGAAATGGTTGTTAATGGAATTCTTGGTGGTTATACAAGGATATTTTTCTCTTAAGTTACATTTACCCAATTGGTTTTTGTCAAAAAATTTTCAAATATATATAATAAAAAGGTGTCATATAGTGGTGGTGTTTAATATTAGTAGTGGATCTTGGATAGGGATGGTTCTTACATGGTCGGAGGGTGACCCACATGTTATACAAATATGGGTAAATTCATTTTGGGTTTTATTCCAGGTTTTTATGCCCAATCACCTTTTTTATATATTTTAAGGATCCCCATACTCTACCTTAATGTATAGATATTAATGATAATTTATACAATGTTTGGATGTTTATTTTTTATTTCCTGACTGTTATGTTTTTATTTATGAATTATATAAATTTTCTTGATGAATTTATTGTGAAAACCAGTCCCAAATAATATTATTAATACCCATACTCTAGTTTCTTGCTCATGTAGATTAGGAACTCCCTTCGGGTAATTATAGGGAATATCATGAGTGAAAGATTCATGCTTATGATGAATTGGTTCCTAACATCTCATATTACACATTTTTTTCAACCACCACAAATTTCCATACCCGATTTAAAATACATAAGATTTGGTATTTTAAACATTCATTTGGAGATTTGTTCATTTTTTCATTCTTTTTTATTTTTAAGTCATACTAAAATTCTTATTTATTTATAGGATATCTGATTTTTGGATGAGTCGTTCGGAATTTATTGTATAAAATGATCATAAAAAATGATTAAAACAATAGGGTAAATAATTTCCCAAATATATATTGATACTAACAATTATAGTCAAAATCCCTTAGATATTATGGAGAACTACAAGTGTAGGAGCACATCTTGTCCATGTAATGAATGGGTATTGTAACATCCCAAGTAAGTAATGAATAATAGATATTTTTATCTATGTCTATTAATTATTAATAATGTGTTTTAGAGGCTTAAAATGAAAATAAATACAATCTTATGCATGGAATACACTAATATTCTTAAAATATTGTTTTACTGTCTTTTGATGGAATCCCTTTTTAAATCAAAATTTTGACAATTTAATAATCTATCTTTGTCAAAATAAACATATTAAATATGATTGTTACCTTTAAATTTACATTGGATAAATTTTTGGTATTTTTCTGACAATGTTCATTTTTTAATGAATAGTGAAAAATACTGCACTTTACATCAAAACTTCTTTTTCATTTAATTTAATTATATGGTTATATTATCTTTTTAATTGGTATTAAAGTATAATATGAATATATTTTTACAATTTAATCCAATGGTGGTCATTAGGATTAATTTCAATTTGGAATTGGTCATAAACTAATGCCAAACTTTTCATAGATATTGTTTCAAAAAAACCCGCTATTTGTTCTGTCAACAGGAATTATTTTTAAATCAATTATTGAAATTTATGTGTTTGTAATTTGGTAAAATTGATTACATATTTGGAATCATAAGGTCCAAATTATGTAATTAAAACTCTTTTATTCTTGGACATTATGAATAGTAACGACGGTTATTATCTTTAATTATCTTGATTAATGAGTAATCAAGTAGTTAAAGAAAATAAAATAATATCATAATAATAAAAAATGACATCAAAATATTTCCTAAGTAAACTTGTTGTCTCATGGCCGACCATGGGATTCCTTTTTCCAAACTTGGGGGCCCCATGGAATCACTTTTGTGAGAAATGACTTTTTATCTTTTTATTTTTAAAGAATGTTAAATGTGACAAAGAATGTATCACCTAAGTAAAATATTTTTAATTTTGTCTAAATAAATTATCATTTGGACTATAAATATTCATTATAAAGATAAAAAGATTTCCTACATCATGATATTTTATTTATTATTTTTAGACATTAAATTTATTAAATTATTTATGACATCATGATGATGCATCGATTACCTCATTAATTAAGGATTTAAATAAAATGGAAAGATGATGTAAAATATAAGACCTACACATCTCCAAAACCTATTGGATGGGTGGATTTCGAACCCTTATCACCTTATACTTGAAAAAAATCAATGTGGGACCATTAAAATTGTAAATTGATTTGAAAATAAAGTTACATTTTATACCTTTCCAAGAGTGCTCCTCCTCTCCTCTTATAAAAGGCCCCCACCTCTACCTCCTTACGCACACATTTAAAGCCTTTGGCTCGTCCAAACCCTGCCCATTTTGTCTCTAAACTTCCCTATATTACTCCTTGAAGCCTCACTTTGGGAAGAATTGTTACCAAGTATGTCTTCGAGATCAAACCAAAGGGAGTTACCCGATTTTATGGTAATGTCTTCACTTGAGTCCTTTTGTTTTATTTTTCTACTCCAACCCCCTAAACTCTTTTTATTCATTTATTTTGTAACAAATATAGTATCATCAATACACTATGATGTATTTATAAGAATTATTCTAGCTACACTTACACACACCTGCATCTAATGGTTAAAGAACAGATTATTTCCGTGGATGGCGAATTTCGGCCTCCCGAAACGATGATTGTTCAATATTCTTTTAACACCTTCAAAGGTGTCCATTAAGATGACACTATATTTATATATGATATATAATATGTTTATGTTTTTTTAAGCTTATTTTTTTTTATTTTTCGCATACCTTTATGGTTTCCATTATGGGTAAACGTGATATCTTCATTTAAGGAAGTGCAAACTACCGCCCCCTCAAAGTGATGTGATTCGTTAATGCCATATGTGGGACGTATAAAGGATGGATTTAAAGTTATTATATATGATTTTATACTGTAATTATAATATACCTCTATATCATTATTATTTATTTCCATTAAAGTATGAGACAGAAATGAAAGTAGCGTTCATGTGTACGTACGGCTTACCGTCTCCATGAACAGTGCATTTCATTTCTTATCCCCAAATGTAATGTACTATTATAAGTACATGTATATAATGGATATATATGATGAATGATACATCTAAATGATTAATATAATTATGGAATTAAAATATAAATACCTCTCATTTTTTTTTAATTCCATTAATATGACATAGAAATGAAAGTAGCATTCATGCGTATGTATGACTTACCGTCTCCATGAACGGTGCATTTCATTTCTTATCTCTAAATGATTATGTTATATTATAAATACATGTATATGATATATATATATATATATGATATATATGATATCCAAATCAGGAATGTCATTATGGATATAAAGAACCTTTGACCACACGAACAACATGTAATTGTAAGAAGTCCACTTTCGACTTAAGAACCAAATATCGACAAAACAAACATTATTAACTTAAATGGTTACATAATGTTTATAACATGGAAATAAGTGATATAAAAGGAATAATGAACTTGAATAAGGTTCTTAAGCAAATATAAATTAACTCAATTTTATTATTCAGGACGTTAAAGAACGATCGATTCAAGTCGGACCCGAGGTAAGGGACTTCGTCTCAATCTCCTTTCATTGAGGCATATTTCGTTTTATACACAACATTATTTTATACGGTATATAAACCCCTTTGACTTTGACTTTTATACAAAAGGAATCTTTTTCTATGAAGGGTTTTACAAAAAGACAAAAAGGAATGTTTCTTTTAATGTACACGGTGACAATGACCTTTTCCGCCGCCGCGAGTATTATTTGGTCTTTGTCTTCCTAAACAAGCCATAATGTTTTTTTAAAATGAAATAAATACCATACACTCTTTTATGTATTTTGGTATTGAAAATGGTTTTTATAATGGATTTGTTATGTCAATATATTTATGTGATATATTGTGATCAAAGTTTGGAAATGTTTTCTTTCTATTATATTTGTTTTATGTCTTATGATTTTTATAATGATACTTGGACATTTGATGGGTGGTTACGTGATAAACCATATGACAGGTGGTGAAGTGAATACCAAGACGGGTGGTTACGTTATAACCTCCAATGCATTGGGTATGGAAGTCGGCCTTATGGATATTCCATTAAGTATGTATGGATGTTGGTCGTATGGCTATTCTATTAAGTGATATGTGTGGAAGTCGGCTGTATGGTTATTCCACTTAAGTATGTTTATGTCCCAAGTTACCTTTATATGTTATGTGATCTTTTTATGGGTTTTATGGTAATCTTTTGGTTACAAAAGGGTAAGTAATGATCTTTTATTAAGTGAAGAGTTTTTACTACTTCATAAAGGTGAAAAGTATTACTTTTATAAAGTATACATGGTTTACTTGTTGTTTTGAAAAACTAACAGTTTTCATTCTTTGTGTATCCTTTACTGAGCTTTTTATGCTCACCGCATGTTTTTTTGAAATGTTTTTCACTGGACTTAATGTGGAATTGGGTCATGGATGGGATCAAGGGAATGTCATGCTATAAAATACATGGAACTAGACATGTTTCTTTTTAAGAGATTTATTATTCTATGGAAACTCAGTAGAAGTGTCTACATTGTAATCTTTTTAGATTTAATAGTTATGTCCTAATTCTAAAAAACTCTAAACCTGAAAAGATCCTCAATGTGAATTATTCATTTAATTCAATATTAAGTAAGGTTTAATGTCGGGGCCTTATAGGTATTCAATTCATACAATTTTAAATAAGGAATACAAGTGAATTTGGCATTTAAGATATTTTAAATATTCTTAAAAGGGAGTTACAACTTTTGATAATTGAAAAGTAACCCCCAAAAAGGAAATATAATCTTTTAATGGTGAAGCTCGTGTTTCTAGGGGAGGTTCGGGTTTTAATGGGAACCCTAGTTTTGAGTGAGGCCTTATCTTTTATGAATTTGGTGTAGTGGAATAGGGATAGATATGTAAATTTAGGAATAAACTATATATAACTCTATATTATTGTTTTATTCAACATATTATTCATCTTCATGTATGCTCATCATTCATTTCATACCACTTTTCATGCATGAACGTGATTTTTATAATAGAATTGGAACAAACTAAAGTGACTATCAACAAGAACATAATAATAAATATTTTTTTCCAATATATATATATATATATGAATGTTATGTTAATATCAATCAATAATTTCTTTCTTTAGTTGAAAAACACATGCTTATATTTCTGATAGATAATCCCTCATATTTAATATTTTATCTATCAATTAATTTCATTTTTTTGTTTTATTATCACAACTACGAATGCTCTATGATTTTAATTATAACTATTTATAGATCATGATACATACCTAATACTTAGTTATGTTTTCCAATCATGTAATTTTTTTCACAATTTAATAAACAATTTTTGACTAGGCTATTAGTTTTTATATTTTATTATATTTCAAAGAATGTTTTTATCTTACTAATAGAAATTTTCCAAGTTCCTTGATAGTTTACCTGATATTAGAAATGATTTGGAATATATAAAATATAAAAAAATAGTAATTACATTACCTGATCTTCTCTCGGTAAAACATGTGTTCTTAGACATGTTAGTCATTTCTCCGTATTGGTTGATATAACACAAAGAATCAATTTGTGTCATTGGGTATAGGGAAAAAATATAATATTTTGATTTATAAATCATATGAAAAATTTTAAAATTACTTTATCTTAAAGAAATTTATATTTTGAAATTAGTTTCTGTTTCATTAAAAAATGTGTTTTTCACATCGATTGGTGTGTAGAAAAATTTTATATTTTATATTTTTAATGTTAGATATTTCATTAAAAAACATAACGATCAAAGTTGAAATAATATTTTATCCTTCCATATGTTTTATTTTAAAAAAGGTGTCTTTTGGAAATTAAATGGGAATTTGAATTTAAGATGAATTTTTATTTTGGGTATAAAATGAAATGGAAATTTAAAATTTTTTAACTTAAAATATCCATTTTTAGAGCATGTGCTATTAATTTAAAATGGAAATTTTGAGAATTTATTTTACTAATTAAAATTTTTTAATGACTTGGTTGTGTAACTAGATGAAATTTAGTTTATATTTAGGAATAGACACTTTTAGGGTGTGAGTGAGAACCCTAACAGAATATAACCAAACTAATGACTTATACTACACAAGACATCACCACATCATTCAAAACAATTATGTAATTAGTTCCATATAACATGTTTAATATCAATTAAATTGTGATCTATTTATTTTCATGTTCATATTTAATCATGTCCTCAAAATAGGAGTCTATTTTTTCAAATATATATATACCCTTCCATGTTGATCCTTCCATTATTTAAGCTATGAATCATAATTCATCCTCTGTAATTTATTAATATCACATTTTTATTATTATTTTTCAAACTATATTGATCCATCAAACAATTTCTAAATGTCCTACACTAATTCCTAAATTTCCATTTCTTATTCCTCCATCGTTTCCTTAAAATATACATGAAGATCCATGTCTGGTGTAGGTACTCTGACTACTCCCTTTCCAACAATTATACCCACTTCCTATAATGGAATAGAATTTATTTCTAACCATTCTGTGTTCAATGTTACATCACCACCATTATTGAAGTATCATCAATGAATTTATTATAGATATTGGTTGGTTCCATTGATTGGAAAACTAATTTTCTAAAATATTATTCATCCACATTTAAGCTAGAGTGTTTCCTCAATGATATCATCACCAATAGTATGGGTAGGTTTGAATAGTCATGCATTGACATGGGTTTCCTCCTTTTTTATTTTATAAATACTTGAATCATATTATCCCTTTTCTACATTCCACTCATGGGAGTAGAATATATAATCCTCATGTATATTTGAATCCAAATATGGGGCCCTCTATGATTGATTCAAGCCACTTTGGTAGTCAGATTCACTATATACCGCTTTACTACATCGTTTAATTCCACAAACCTCTACGCTCTCACTATAATAAAATTTCTTCTTACATTATTGCATAGAATCCTTCTATTATTATGACTCACTATTATTCAAATCATCTCCACCTTGAAGCATGAATATATTCTGAATACGGATTTATGAAAAAATATTCTAGTACCCAATACAATATAATTCCCATGACCTGGTCCTATTTGTTGATGTCTTCACATAATCAATAGTACTGGGGGATGATGGGATTTCTTTAACGGTTTTATTGTAGAGAAAGATGATATCCCCAACTCCCCACACCCTTTGTCCCAAGTTATCATTTACTAGTTAATATTGTATAGTATTAGACATTGGACCTTTAGAATAATTTTTAATAATGTTTTACAAGAGATACTTCTCCATCCTTGTTAAACATATTCATGAATATGGAAAAGTGGACTTCATTGTGTTGGAAAAAAATTTCACATCATCAGACTATCTCTATTTAACCATACTATAAATATAATTTCCATTTGGTATTGGGGTTTGAATTTTATTACCTTTTCGCTCATCTATGTCAACACAAACATTAAATGTTGGATTTCTTATTCAAATACCCCCATAAGAAGCAACCAGTTTAGAAGCATCGTCCCATTTAGGTAAACCATGAACTCGATGAAAATGAGATGTGAAATATTTTACATATTATTCAACACAATCATGTTAAATCCAGTGATAATTCCCCTTGAGAAAAATAAAAACAATTCCAATGATTCTGTATAATCACCAACTTCATCACATTTGAGGGGAGATATGGGATAAAAAAATTAATGATTAGGATTATCCACACATATTGATAATCCCAATAAATTACTAATCAACCTATAGAATTTCAAATTATTATGTGTAATAGGTAATTTAAGGAGGAAGATCCAAATAATTGTGGAGGGTTATCTCTTTTCGTGTGGAGATCGATAGATCATCAGAGTAAGGACAAGTGATAACCATTGTAGAAATGAGAATCATTGACCCATGAAATGACCAAGTCTTCCATAGATTAAAATAAGATGGTATATGATTTTTAATTAATGATGGTTTTATATAATTCAATAGTAATTGAATAATTGTAATGAATTAAAATACAATCGTGGATTTGGAATAAATAACACAATAGTATTATATGGTTGGGAGTGCCATATATTTTTTATTTAAAAAGTCAATGGTCTTTGGATATTTTGAGGAAATATTAATTATTTGTGACATTTATGTTTTAGATTTTAATTTTTTTTATTGTTATGATAGAAAAATTTATTGGTTTTGATGATTCAGAAAAGACATATGAGTTTGAAGTGTATATGGGTTGGATGATTTGGTATATGATTCAAAATATTGTTTTGGCCATGTGTTGATGGATTTATCTCAATTCGATGATTTAGAATCCTAATCTGGTTATATCTTTTTATTTTAGTAGAGTTTTATAATTTGATGGATACTTTATAATACATATTTTAGGAATGGGTTTATTGAATCATTTGGTACATGTTTTTTAGGAACTCCTAGGTATGATAATTCATATGGTGGGATATTTTTTCAGACATTTTTATTAAATATAATGATTTAAGATCATAGTTACATATTTTAATGTGTTAAGGTATGGTTTTGAATGAAATTTTACTCTCATACGAGGAGTCATTTCCATTTCAATGATTTTAAATTTTTTTTATATGCGTTTAAATATAAATCCAGAGAAATTTCTAGATGAGGTTTGTGGTTCTATAATAGTTTGGGAGTTTGGGGTACAAGACAAGAGTTTCCACCTGTATCATACAACTACATGTGGCATCGAGTACCTAGTGGGAGATTTTTGTGTACCCATTGGTCCATAAAATGGCCTAGGTGGCTTGATGTTGTCATTGAGGAGCCATTGGACCAAGAATATATACCCAATATTCTTCTTATATTATTTTTCATGTAGTTTATTTATAGTCTCCCCACATAACCCCCATATTTCTACTCTATCTTTCTTCATTTAATTTCACTCTTAATAGTCATTGGTAAAACTACCCTGGCTTGATGAACATGGAAATTACATTAATTATTGAGAATAATTAAAACATTTCACAAATATATATATTCAAATACCATATTAGTTTAGTGTCATTCGAAACTGGGAGACATAAATAACTTGTTCAGAAAATATATTCATTATCTCCCACTTATTCAATCATAACTAGAATCCGTTTTTCGAGCATCTTACAGAATACACATTATCGTATCCTAAGGAAAAGAAACATATCAAAGGGTGAGATCACACGCTCAGTAAGGGTAAGGAAGGGATATATCAATCATTTCATAATCATAATAATATAACATTTTAAAATCTTATCATGCATATAACAGATCGTTATATCATGTCATGTCATAAGTTATAGAAGTTCATTAATGATAATTTTCCCACAAAAAATAACTTATGACATAAAATTTGTTTCATTAAAATAATACAATAAAATAATTTCCATATTATGCAAGGATAATTTCTAATAAAATTATTGTGGACAATTTATTTTACTGAACTGAGTTCACTCCTCGTTCCAACTATGTATTACTAAACTAGTTTTACATCCCATTCCATCTATGTATTACTAAACTATGACCATTTCTCTTTCCATAACTATCTACATCATGAGATATAAATATTTAACCAATGCATTGGAGGTAGATATAGTTCCCACACCTCACATAAGGAAAACAATATGTATATGATCCATAATAACAAAAATCATTCTTTATATCAGAACCCATGAGTAGAATTGGGTTTATAAACATCATTCAATCATAACAAAACCCATGGGAAATAAATCGGTTTCATAAATATCCTTCCATCATAAACATAAACAGAAAATATTAATAATATGAATATAATATCAGAATGATATCCCCATTAAAACATAAGTAACATTTGTGATATTACATGAAAATAATTCTTAAGGATAATATCATCTATAAATTTAAAATGATTCCTTTTTTTAAATGACATTTAATTTTAGATGAAAAAAAATTCATTAAAAATAAAATTTTATTTTTTTAAGGTAAGATTCAAGGAATTATGGTTTCATGAAATCATATGAACCCATTCATGTAGTATAAGTTTAAAAAACATTTTTCTCATGCGTTTTCTGAATAAGTCAAACTGTACCTCATAAGGAAAATTAAAAAATACTCCATTCAAAATACTTAGTAAAAGTTCATACATGGGTAAAAATGTATTTAAATTTTTTTGGATAATGGTATGAATATTTTTGAATAAATTTTTAACTAGAAAAGACATGGGTGATAAATATAAACCAGTAAATACTTAGGTAAAACAATCTCAGATAAAAATGAGATTGGGAAATTAACCCTTACCATAGGTCTGATTTCCTTTTTTTCATATCCAAAACTATTTTATATTGGATTAAATATAGTCATTAACTTATTATAGAACCATATTTATACTTATGATATCATATATGATCATATTATCATTTGTTTAATAATATTTAATTATTATACTTCTTTTGGGTGATAACTGCAACATTTTCATACACATGTTTGGTTATATAAGTTCCATTTCATACACATAGAATATAGATACTTCATTTACATTATGTTATTAGGGTAATTTGTTTCATATTATTCATTTTATACATTTATATAATATTTATTTAATGGTTATCAAGGAGAATGAATCGCATTACATCGTAGAGATTGTAAGTCATACATACGCATGAGCGATGATATCATTTCTTTAATTTTGAAATGGTATTCAGGTGGATGGTTTATAAATTTTAGTAAAATAAATATATTTTTATAATAATAATAATAAATATTTATTATTTTCAGGATTATACCCATCCATTTAAAGTGGTAATTAAAAATACATTACACCACGGTGTGGAGACGGTAGGATATACACACGCATGTATGATGAGTTCATTTTTCGTAGGATAGAATAAATTTTGAAAATGATTATTCCACATTAATAATGAAATAATAGAATATATTTTATAATTTATTTATTAATTTATAATGGAAACAAAATATGAAGAGGAAGTAGTAAGAGAAATGATCTTTAGGGATTTGATCAACGAAATTGTATCTTCTTCGGTGAGCTCCCTCTAGATATCCTCTTAGGGACACTAGAGAAGCCATTTGGAGAATAAAATGACTTCGATAATTTATATAGGGATTCTAAGAAGGTAAATGGTTAGGTTATGGTTGATCTTTTAGTCTTAATGAGTTCTGAATAAATGTGGGAGGAGGTACCCTTTTATAATTGTTGTGGGGGCACCTCTGGAATCTTAAGAAAATTAACATATAATAAATTAAATATTATTCCAAATACCTAAAAAATTTCATAAATTAGAATAATATATAACATAAGGTTGTAATATCATCAACTAATTGATTTAGACAATTTATTGTATTCATTTAAACCATATCATCCTAATTAACCGTAAGTTAACCTATTTTAATATTAACTGTATTAACTTCTTTTTCAATATTAAAATATTGTAACATTTAATTATTTGATGTAAATTATACCATAAATGAATAATTTGGAATATTTTCAACAATATAATAATAATTTTTTATTTTTTAATATTTTTTTTAGTTTTTTAATAATTTAATAAATCATTATTTTTATCAAATAACTATAGTGTCAATTTTGACAGTATTCAATTCATGGATTTTGAAAAATACCCAAAAAACATGTAAACATATAAAAATATATATCATTTTATCAAAAATTGGTAATAAATTCCCATAAAATTAATTAGTTATATTAATTATCTCAAATATTATTATTTTAATATTTTTAATCACAACGATTTGATTTATTTATATATTTATTAATTATTGTATCATGGTTGTTAAAGAAATTAAGGAAATTATTTTTTCCCCAAAAATAATAAATAATTTTTTATGAAGAAAATAAACTTATGAAATTTCAAATTATTATTTATGTTATAAAAAACTTATTTAAAACCATATATTTAAATAGGTTACTAATTAAAATTCTATTGTGTGACCAACTTTACCTCCTTTTAAATAAAATATTTTTAGGGTATTATTTATACTCATGTTGAACTAAAATGGAAATAATTAGACCCATGGACTAGCATTGATGAGATATGAACAACTGAAAATATTTATCCCTTATTTTTATTCATTTAATTTTTCGTGTTACATTATTTAAAATAATTTTATTTATTTTTTATTCTGCTTGTAAAGCACTGCTTAAACATTGTATAATCCAATAATAAAATTATTAATTTCTTAAAGTATTCAAACAATATAAAATTATGGAGAAAAAAAAGTATATTTCTAATAAATATTTATTTTATAATTTATATTATGTATACACATCAATGAAATAAAATTAATTTATCCCTCAAAAAAATATTTGGTTATTACAATATACCCCCCTTAAAATTAATTTCTCCCTCAAAATTCAACTTGGTAATAAAAGTTTTATTGCATGATAGTTCCTTCCATAGTAACCCACATCATAAAAAGAAATACTAAAATATCATTTTATGAAGGAAAGTTAGAAACATAACGGTCACCCAAATTGACTTATAACTGTGATTCATCATATGATGGTATAGGTGGAAATTTGAAACATTGACATGGATGAGAAATCAGACCGTCATGTCCAAATAGAGAGTTATAGATAATATTTCTAGGAGAAGGATAACATTCACACAACCATAAAACTACGATGATCTAAGGGACAATTTGATTTATTGGAAAAAAATTATTAGAATAACGTTTTTGTTTCATGTTACTTCCCTTATAGTTTACTATTTTTTTGGAGAATAAATACTTATTTTATTATTATATAATCTCATACCGGTGTTGGGTCTTGATCAATTTTCAATTCTTCTCTTACTCTAGGAAATGATGGTGATTTTTTCATTCCTTAAGCATAAACATATCATGAGATCCATAGAATGATATGTTATTACATCTATCTTAACATCACAAATGAATGTTAACACAGTTTATCCAATATTATTAATTCCTTATATGGGGGTATAATAATTTAATATCTCAAATTTGAAACTATTTCATAAATGGATACTATTATGATCCACATAGAATTCGAAACTTTGGAAATAAGGTCATCAAATCCCAAATTCAAATTATCATTAATCACCAAAAAACATTACATATTTGTTAATTATCACATTCCAAAATTGGTAAAACTATTATCATGTACTCTCTAGAAGCATGGTAGTAATCGAAATTACCAAAAAAACATAGTGAAAACATGCATGCTTTTAGAAATTAATTATTTCCACATTCCATAAATACCATAAAAATTTACAAAGTCAATCCCTATTATCATAAACCACATTGTCACTATATCTCCCCCATGATCATTTATACAATCATTCATCCTATTATTATATTATCCCGAAATTATGAATATATTAACGGTTATTCATCCCCTAATCATGTGTTTCCAAAAAAAATATCTCCATATCAATTCTTGTATACCAGTAAAATTTAACTTATGATTTTAAATCCTTAATTAAAATCTATAGATCAACCCTTATATATTTTGTTATTCTTTAATGGAAGTACTTCAACAATAATATTAACGAATTCAAAATCATTAAAACATATTCATTACCCTTATTAATTGTCATACTCAACATCTCCAATTGTGATCGCATGCCATTTACCTTTGTATATGTCCTTAAGAGGTTGTAGATTTCGATCATCATCGTGAACACTAAGATTAGGGAATTGGATTTGTAATAACCATTTTCCTTACACATGAAATATTTATGTGTGAAAGGATCATTTTATGTATCATTTTCTCTATTTTCATCTTTATTAATCTTTCTTCCCATCACTTCAGTATACATTTTATCACTAACCTTCTTTCCCACAATTGAAACACTTACTAGTCCCCTGAAGATTGTCTCCACTATGAATCCTTCATACATTGATTATAAATAAAATAACATATTTTTTTAAACATGGTTTTTAAAATTTCTATTAAGAACTATCTCTAGATTCTTTTAAAAAATATAGGATTGATATGTTACTCAAAAATCCATTTGTAATTTTATTGAACAGTGTAAAATCTATTCATAATTATTGAAGTGTCTTATGGATAATTAAATTTAGAGACATCGTTTAAACCCACTGAATAATCTCTCTTTCTTAATTTTATGTTGGATGAATGTGTTATAGGAATACCTCACGTATCTCGTAAAATTTTCTACATAGGATCCAACGAATTTATCATCCTTTTTCTAATGATCAAGGAAATATTTTTCCATATTTGTACGAATAACATGTGGGATGTAAAATATTGTAAAATATGTTATTTAACACACCTCAATCCTTTTATTAAATATCATTATACTACCTCATATTCTTGAATAGGGTCGACGTCTAGTCTTCTTCTCCTTCTAAACAATGAAATTCCATAATGAATTTCTCAGGTTCTGAACACTATAAAATAGTGAATATCATCATAGTGGTACTGATCAATTGTTCAAAAACAATTATATAAGAGTACCCATGGAAAGAGGGTGGACATTTCCTTATGAATGACTCAACAGAATGTTGTTCCCTTGGTTGTTCGTTTTGGATGTGAAGCATTATTCATTGCTTTAGAAAGCTAGGTGTGAATTTAAATGAGATTTTTCATTCCATCCCCCATAGTATTCAGTTTTTCATGAGTAAATATAATGGACATTCAATCTCTATTTTCATTAATGTTGTCCGTTAATAATCCATCCAATAGATTAAACAATAAATCATTTTGTGTGTAACACTAATCATAATGTTAAAACCACATAATCAAGGGAAATTGTATATAAAATTTCTATTCAGGGAACCATAGGTTTAATCCTAGGTCACTTATGATCAATAATAATACACTAGGATTGTAACCTATACTTAGAATTATCATTGGGCATATCCCTAGATATATAATTTGAAATATATCTATGGATCACAATAATTTTTTCTTATCCTAGATTCCAACGTTTAACTAAAACTTTACTCTGATACCAATTATGACGACCTATGCTTGATGTGCATGGAAATTAAATATATTTTCTCTAATAATTAATACATTTCACAAATATACACACATAGAACATATTAGTTTAGTGACGTTGGAAACTAGGAATCATAAACAACTATATCATAAAACATCTACATCATCTCATGCTTATTCCCTCATAACTAGAACCACTTCTTGACACATCCTACATAATACACTTCTTCATATCCAAGGGAAATGAAACATGATAGAGGATAAGATCAGATGCTCAGTAAGGGAATGAAATGTAGATATCAATCATATGATAATCATATGAATATTACATTTTAGAATCTAATCATGAATATCAAACATCATGATATTATGTCATGAGTAAAATCATAGAAGTTCATTAAAGAACATATTACCATAGATAATAACATAAGACATAAAATTTGTGGACTAAAAATAAGAATAAAAAATACTATTCATATTCACCTAGGATCATTTTGAAGACATTCAGTGTAGAATTTTTTTTACTGAACTGAGTTCACTCACCATTCCAGCCCTGTATTATTGAATCAGGATTATATCTTGTTCCAGCCCTATATTACTCTACTGATGTCATTTCTAATTCGATAAAAATATATGTCATGAGATATAAATAATTACCTAATGAATTAGAGGGAGATATAGGTAAAATCTGTCACGTTATGAAAACTATTCATGTGTGATCCATAAGAATATAAGTCATTCATTATATCAGAACCCATGAAAAGAAATGGTTTTTATAAACATCTTGCAATCATAACATAACCCATGGAAAAGAAATGAGTTTATTAAATATAATTCCATCATAAAAAGAATCCAACTATAATAATAATAGGGATACCATCGATGAAGATTTCACCATTTAAACATAAGTTAAATTAGATATGTTACATGAAAAAATTCTTGAGGAAAATATATTTTCTTCTTGGAAAACATTTTCTTTTCATAAAATACCATGAAATAATAAAATAAAAAATTTCATTGAAAATGAAATTATATGATTATTATGTAATAATCATGTAATTAATGTTTCATTAAATATTAAATATTAATTTAGATCATATAATAAAGAAAAACATTTTTCTTATATTTTTTGCATAACTAAAAAAGTACATCGTAGGGAAAATGAAAAAAGATTCCATTCAAACATCATAGTGAAAATTTATACATGGTTAAAAATTACCTTAAATAATTTTATTAGAATGGTATGAATGTTTTTAAAAACATTTTTAAGGATCGTGGACATGGAATATAAATATACAATAGTAAATAATTACGTATAAACAATCTTAGATAATAATGATTTTCGGAATTTATCCCTCACCTTATATCATATTTTCTTTTTATGTATATAAAATTACTATATAATTTTATAAATAATTATATTTAAAAAATTAAAAACCATATTTGTATTTATGATATAATAAATGATCAAATTATAACCGGTTTAATAATATTTCATTATTACACTTCTTCTGGGGGTTATTTGATTCATTTTCTCAGGCATGTTTTGTGATATATGTTCTGGTTCTTGCACATAAAATGTAGTTATATAATTTACACAATAATATTTAGGTAATATATATATATATATAATATTAATCATTAAATAAATTAATATAATAATTCATTAATGGTGATCATGGAGAATGAATAGCATTGAATTGTGGAGATTGTTTATTGTATGTAGTTATGTGTGATGATACCATTCCCTTAAGTGTCAAATGGTATGAAAGTGGATGGTGTATATATTTTTCTAGAATCAATATCTTATTATAGTAATCATATATATTTATTATTTCCATCGATATACCCATCCATGTTATGTGGTGAAAAAAAAGTTGACACCGCGGCCTAGAGACAGTAGGTCGTAAGTACGCCCACATGTTGATTTCATTTTTCATCAGATGGATAGAATGTGTTACAAGGTTTCTCTATAATCATAAGAAAATCTAAAAATATCATGTATAGATTATTTTTTATTTTATAATTGAAACAACACATGATGATTATGTAGAGTAATTTATTTTTCTTTGAGAGATTTGGTAAATGAAATTACCTCTTCTTTAGATTACTCCTTCTAGATCTCCTCTTGGGGAAATTAGACTAGGTATTTTGAGAATACAATCAACTAAAAATTGTCTAATTGTATGTTTATAAGGTAAATTTTAAATGGATTAACATTCCATAAGGCTAAGTGAGTTGTGAATAAATGAGGGAGGAGGTTGCCTTTTATAATTGAAGTGGGGGAACCTTTTGAATTTACAAAAAATATTATTTTAACATAAATTTATTCTCATTCAAAATACCAAAAAAAATTCATATATTATAATAATAAATTTTATGTGGTTGTAATATGAAAATCCAATAGATTTTAGAGAGTCTTTATTATTCATTTAAACATTATCCTTTTAATTAAGACTTAGTTAACTAATTTTAATTTTAACTATTGTAACTACATTTTCAATATTAAAGGATTTTAGATTTTATTTATTTGATATCAATTAGACCATTAATTGTCAATTAATAACATTTTATACTATATTATAATTATTTGGTATTTTTAAATATGTTTTATGATTTATAAATAATTTAATAAAACATTATTTTGATTAAATAACAATAGTGACAATTTTCACACAATTCAATTCATAGATGTTTAAAAATATCATGATAAAAAGTTGAAATATAAAACAAAATATTTTATTTTTATCCCTAAGGGTTCATGGATATCTAGAAATGTCATTTCATACATTAATTTACTAAAATGTTATTTATTTTAATATTTTTAATATCCATAATTTGATTTATTTATTTATTATTTATTTACTTCATCAACGGTTTTAAATCCATTAAGGTAATAATTCATTCCCAAAAAATTATAAATAAATTTAAATGACCCATATAACTATAATATATTACAAAATATTAGTTATATTCAGGAAACACTTCTGTAAAACCATATATTAAAATTGTTTAGTAATTACAATTATATAGTGTGAAAAACTTGACTTACTTTTAAATAAAATATTATAAAGTACTTACTCATACTCATGTGGATCCAAATGGAAACTAATTATATCCTTGTACAACCATGGTAGAGATATGAAAAAAATATTAGACTTCATTTTTTGTCATTTAATATTTCATAAAATTTTCATTAAAATCATTTTATTTGTTTTTCTTCTACTTGAATAACACTATAGCAACATTGTATATGCCTGTAAGGTAAATACTTATTTCCTAAAAATTAAAAATATAATACAATTATAGAGGAAAAAAACTAAATTTAAAATGAATATTTTTACTTTAATTTATTTTCTATATAACCACACATTAAAAATGATATATTATTAAAAACAAGAATGTAAAATATCTAAATTCTTATTAAATAAAATATTATAAGTATCATAATATCATCCAAGTAATACAAAACCTCAAATATAAATTTGTATCATGAACATATTTTTCTTAAGTTAAAAAGTTTCATTAATATTTGTTCATAATATAAATATTTCCCCATGTGGAAAAAAAGCGAAAATAAAGACCAAGAAAATTACATTGGGTGCTATTCATTGAATTTAATATTATATAAGATTATTTCATGGAAAACTGTCCAATAAGTGACCTAATTTAGATACATGTGTGTTAAGGAAAGAATTTTATTTATCTAATAAAAATTTGGCATTGGTTTGGGCCATTTTATTGTATTTATTATTATATTTTTAACCTAATTACCTAATTTACATTTTATCATGGAAACAAAATTTACAATGGTTTATATTCATATTAGAAAAAAAATGAATGAGACCCACTTACTAAATTTTCTCCTTCTAATAAAAAATACAACATCAATTTTTTAAAAATTCAATACACAGATTATGCATAATTAAATATATATTAAAACTCCAAAAATGGTATAAAAAGTAGATTTTGGATAAAATGTGATTTTAAAACATAAATTATTTTTTTATTAAAATCATGTATAAAATTTATTCAAAAAATTTATTAAAATTAAAATGGAATAATTATAATTTTAAAATAATCCAAATTAAAATTTAACATTCTAAATGTATTAAAATAAAATACATTTTTTAATAAAAACATGTACTTCCTTATTCATAAAATCATGATACATAACAAAAAAATACAAAAAATTAAAGAAAAGTAAATTTCTGTATTACTCGTTAAATTAATAAGATTATTTTATCACATATAATATATTAATGTGTCAAAAATTTTATTTACAATGGGTTCTCTAATAAAATGTGGTAAAATTAACGTTTTAAAAAATATCATTCTATTTCTAGAATCAGATTTATTCTAATCTTATGCCTATAAAATATTTTATTTGAATATAAAGAATATTTTATTTAAAATAAAACTTTTTAATTTCATTATTATCAATCAAAAAATTTAATTAATTTAATTTATAATGATAAAACAACTTTTGGATCGTAAAAAAATAAAAAAAAAATGCATTTATATTCAATTGATTTTTATTTTAATTTCTATGAAAATAGTAAATAATAGATTCATATTATAAACCATATAGTTGTATAAGTTAATTAATATTATTCATAACTGATAATTTAATGTATAGTTTATTATATTATTTAAATAAAAAAATGTTTCGTAGAAACTCAATGTTTGGTGCAATGCATGCTAAGATGGTGTTGTGAGTAACAAAAGACATCAATAAAGTGAAATTATTTTAAAAAAAACTATCTCAAACAAATTTTAGGATGTTATAATTGGAGAGGTCCCTTTTATTCAATGTTTTCCCCTACATCTTATTCATTATCCAATTTGATTCAATGTATTCTCATGGGATTTTTATTCCAAAATCAAAGTTAATTCTTCCTTCTCCACTTCCCTTTATTTTCCATTTCATATAATCCCTCTTGTTGAACTAGAGAATTTTGATGGACAATCCATCAAGGAATAGTGGAATTAACTCTTAAATCCATGGGGCTTATCTTATTTTATTCCTTTTTTTTAAGGTATAGTTTATTATGGTCAATATCAGTTTTTTAGAAGAATATATGGTATTTTTATCATAGATATTTTCAAATTTTACAGTGTATTTATCATATTTTAATTCTTGTATTTTGGGGTAGAGGGATGGTATATTATTGGGAAATTTTATAGAGTGAAACATATTATTTTCTAATGGGATAATGTTAAATTTTATTAATATGGTTATATAATTTTTTTCATAGATTATAGAATTATGATTTAATGTATTTTAGAGATTCATATTGATCATTTAATGTTTTTAAAGATCACTATTAATATTGGTTGGTTATCTCTACTATTTAAGTGATTCCCATTCTATTCCTATAACATGCATACATAAATTTTTTCTAAAATATTTAAAAATTATTAATTCATATTTTTGAAATTTTAATATAAATATATATAATGGTATTTGGGATAAATGAAAAATATTTATAATGTGATTATATAATATAAACGAGAGACATTATTTTCCACATATTTATCGTAGAGACTTTTTCATACTGCTTGGTGTTTTTTGATATCTCAAAAGATTTCATTACTATTATTGTAATATTTTTCTAGATATATCAACTCAGTAACACATGAATATGTTACATATAATATCCTTAAAGCCTCTACATGTTATAAACTACCTTGTATCAGTAATCTTGGGTGGAAATGGGAACCTATAAGGAATACATTTTGAAAAACCAATTGAATACATAACAAAATATGGTGGTTTTATCTTTACATAACCCTACACTATTGGTTAAATTATAGATAAACATGATGATCATGAGTTTACATGTATTTAAAATAAAGAAAAAAATTATTCCCACTTAAACATGAATTTTTTATAATTATAAAAATAACACATATCATTGGGGTAAGTGAATGCTTCGATTGAGATAAGGGGTATGGGATGATTAATTGACAGGAACTGGTTTGATAATAATAATCCAATGGTTTTAGTTTTAATAAAATGTCTTTATACAAGATAATAAAATTATATTATATAAAATTTAAGGTTTGATTAGTTTTATATTATTTTTTAAAAATTCACCCTCTTTTAAAACACTTTTGTACTTAGATTTCAACCTTTCGTCTTTAAAATTATTTATTAAAACAAGTAAAAAAGACACTATGACCCGTTATTTTCTCTTATATCATCTAGACCACTATTTCATAAGCTTGAATTTAAATCATTTTAAATATAAAAAAATTGTTTATGATGTGTGTTAATAGAAATTTTTGTTAAAATAGGGGTTTTATATAATTAATTATTTACTTATTTAAATGGAATTAAGTGGTTCATTCATGGAAATTAATAGTCAAGTCTAAAAAATTAATGGTTTCAAAATTATAAATAAGGTTTAATGTTAAAGAGGGACCTTGGACTAACCTGGATTTCTATATATTATCATTTTGGACATCCAATAAGTGTTTCATAATGATATGGTATGTTGTACCTTGGGATTCCTTTTGGATTAACCCTAGAATCATTTGACACCATATATATCATTTTATACATGAATTATTAAATTCCATGTTTTTATGTTGTAAATTGGATCATTCCATTACTCTGTAAATTTATAATTTAGTAAATGAAGTATGGATATAGATTTATGTTTTAATAAGAATTTTATATTATTTTTTGAATAAATCATAGCGACTATTGTCATTGGTATGAGTATTCTTATAGATTTACTCTCTATGTATTCTATTATATAGATAAGTAAGAAAGTTGTGTGATGTTTTGAGATTTTTTTTCATGAATGCAGATACTAATTTTATTAGGCATATTCTCTTTTTAAGATGTATATTGTTATTATTATTAACTATTAATTAGGTTTATTGTACATTTACATACAATATTGAATGGGACTAGTTTTTACATGAATGCTATTATACCCTTTTTACTATCCCTATATGGGAATTTCTGATCGGGTGTGTGAAATCTATTATAACATATATAGATAGACTTGTACTCTAGGTTAATCTATATGATGGTTTTAAACTATATACACTATATATATATAGTGTTTACTAGTAAAATATTATAAATACACATACCTCATATATATTTATTTCATTTTATATGTCATTTTTATTATCTACAAATAACATAATTTTATATTATAAATATTTAAAGTATTATAAATTTTTATACATACACCAATCTTTTTTTGTGTTGAGACACTTTTTATGGGTCCGTATTGTGTATTTGTTTCTCAAACACTACATGGACATATCAATAAATATGAAATCTATATTTTATTATGATTTTAGTTCTTATAGGTGCATTTTTAGTTGTTGTATCACTTTATCTTGTTTAACATGTATTCAATTAACTTTATATCAATTAGCACCTTAGATTCATAACAATTAGATATTTTTATAGGTATTTCTCATCTCATTTTTGAGTCGTTATGTGGTTTAACCTATATTATACCTTGATTGGATTACACATTCACCATGGAATAATTTTTATAGGTTGTATTATATGATTCATAATCCTATATACATTATTTTAGAGTTTTGTTAATCTTTTATTCTTATTATTTATAGTTATAGGAAATGTTAATTTTTTAGTTCATTTCTATTATGTATTACTTATGGATGGGTCATTCAGTATTTCTAGTAGAATCTCGTGATGATTTTTGATCATAAAAAATGTGTAAATAATTCCCCATATATATATAACTATCATTATAGTATTTATACTCTGGGGATTTTGGAGACCTCCTGGGATAGTAAGACCCATGGTCTGAGTATGGACTAGGTATTAGAGTCATAAACATTACTGCTACAGTAATCCCACTATCCATAGGTTTGGGGTCAGTGGCCAAAATTGAGGGTATAATCACACTAAATAGAAGATATGATCAAACAAAAATAACCTTAACAATATAGTAGGTAAAAAAAAAAATTAAACATTATTGAAAAAATTAATTAATAAATATTAGTATAATTCATGTATATCATACATGATTACAAAATAATATAATAAACATAGTGGAAAATTATCATAAAAACTATAATCCAATTATGACTCAAGTAGTGATAAAGGTTAGATAAACACTAAATTCCTTTTCTAACCCCCTATATGTGCTAAAAACTATATAATCATATAATAATACTATATGTTTTCCTAAATTATCCCAGAAATTCTATTTCCAAATCCACTTTTTCAAAAATAATTTTTTTCTGAATTTTATTGGTTTTTTCAACCTTATAATGAATGTTATGAATTATAAGCAATGTAATTTTGAATATTAATTATCTTAATCATTTTTTTGTAAAACTATAGACACTTCCAACTCAATTACCTATCACTTACCCATTTTAAAATTTTATTTACAAAAAACATTATGGTTAGAGATCCAAAAGTTCCATTTAATTTGTACAATAAAACTCAAACATAGAAAATCTACTATATGAGAAATGTTCATCCAACTACTTTATTTCTATTTTATTATTATAAAAATATACTATAAGACTCAAAACTACATGGGATAATTAAAATAGAGTGAACACTTTAACTCCCTATTCCAATTGTAATGCTATAATATCCTAAAAAGATCCCTTGTAACCTCTATGTAAAATGAAAGTTCAATTTTAAACTATTTAATATCTACTCAAAATTAATGTATTTCTAGAAATGGTTATTTCATTTCCTCACACTTCAATTAGTCTTTCTATATCTCATATATTCAATGAGAAATTCCATAATTAACCAATATGTTCCCAATGTTCTTTATGTTATATTATTGATAAATGATTCACATTCTAAATTTTTTTTTCTAACTAAATCAAAGTACCCAATATGTAACACCAACATCACATGAAATATAATTAATTTTCAATTAATAATTGAATATTTTAAAAAAAATTATAATTTCAATCATACATGAAATGTTATATATGAAATAAGATATATTATTAAATTTTTTAATTAATATTCTCACTTATTTAATTTCACGTGACATATTTATCCAAATTTATGTGATTTTTTACCTTATTTAAACATCTTAATTTTAAAAAAAAATGATATGATGTTATATTATTATTCCATCTCTCATATATATATTTTGGAATAAAAAAATGAAAATAATCACATTAAAAATATTCTTAAATTGAATTTAATTTTAACATTTAAAATACCCCATACTTAAATTCTTTTTTATGCATCACAATAGAAATCCACCTCATCAAAAATAAAATATCAAAAGAATTTATAATGATAATATAAATTAATATTAAATAAATATGAGTTATAATCAGATTTTACTGATTCCAATTAAGATACCTTTTCATGTCATCACATTTGAAGAAAACTAATCATCACTGTAATATAAATGACCTATTAATTAAAATGACAAATTTTTTATAATATAAAATATTTTATTCTTTTTAAAACTAATTATTCAATTAAATTTTAAATTTTTTATTATTGAACATAAGAAACAAAATACCTCTTTTTGTAACATTTTCTATCCTTTTATTTTCTATATATTATTTTTTATGAAGGGATTGTGAAAGGAAAAAAATTATTTCAACCCAAAATAAAAAAGAATCATTTCACATATATCCTCACCATAAATCACCTACTATCATGATTTTTTATATTAAATATGCAAAATAGGGCGGTTTACTACTATAGGTCAATCCATGGTTCTCTTGAATGAATAATATTTCAAAAAACACACACATACATTCCATATACTTCATATTTAGAAAATAATCTAAAATTAATATATCAAATATATAAAATATTTGAGTATTTATTATATTAAAATTTATTTTAAGATAAATAATATAAAATTTCTATTAATTAAATAAATCAATTTTCGAAATTCATAAATCATAAATCCAATAACTACACGCTATCTCAATTTATCAACCCATTATCTTACTAAATTAAATTTAATAATTATAATATATAAAATATATTTTGATGGTATTTCTATGAAAATTTTTATATTGAATAAAATAAAATATAAAAAACAAATATAAGTTTTATCTTGTTGTTACAAAATTAAAATCATATAGAAAATAGAAAATATAATAAATATATTATTGACACTCAATTTTCTTTAAATATGTGTCTTTATTCATTTGTTAATAATTTCATGAATCCTTCTTTATATGAACCTACAAATCAATAAAATCTCATTAATCACATTATACATTCCATTAATGGTGAAAATACAAGTTAATTGATTATTAATCCTAAAATAATCAGTAGAAATAATTTTTTTTAAAAAATAAATCTCATGTTTCCTCATGAAAAATATTTATTTAATATCTTTTATATGAAAATTATCTGACCATAAATAATGTAATAGAATATTATAAAGAATTAATATGGTATGGATCAACGAATGATATTATGTAACGTTAATAAATATAGATGTGTCTTTATTACTAACTCCAAAACAATCATCAATATTAATTATGTGATTAATTTATCTATTTGTACATGAAAAAATAAAAATGTTTTTTAAATTAAAAAAATTAAGTATTGAAAATTTGAACAAACCAAACTTATTTTCCATCCATTATAACTTATTTTATGTATTTATATCGAACACCCATAGTATTTTATTTCAATATTAAATAATTTTTTACATTTTCAACACCCCATATTTGATTATTTTTTTGGTGGAAACTTTTTTTTAAATTCTATTTCCCCACCTTTATTTATCTCATTTATCATAATTCTTTAGTGCTCTACAGATGCATAATTTTTCTTGATATCCTCCAAATACGAATAAAAAATCCCTACTATATATATAAATATTTGTCTTTCCCAATTCTAAATCAATTTATCCCTTGTATATGGGGTTGTTTATCTACATCCATATAAAGTACAACATAGTATAGTGTAAAGTAAAATTTATCGAATTTTATTTAAACATCTTCAAAAATGAATTATAGATTTTGTATAGTTTAATTCACTGAATAAAATTCAACTTGTATGGTCATAATAACCTATAAACTCATGATCTTAAATGTTTATAAAGGAATAATATTATAATTTTTCCTTAAAAAACAATATTTTCCAATATTAAAAAACTAATTATTGAAATTTATAAAAAAAAAAATTAATATTGTTTCTTATTTAGGCAAATAAAAAAATGTTATAATAGAATATTTTACCATTACATATATAATTCATATCACCAATTTTTTTATTTTTAAAACTTATACATTAATTAACATTTCATGCAAGGTAATATTAATAAAAAATTCAATAAATTAATGTCAATATATATTTTTAGAAATATTTTTATAATTTAATTCAATTTTCTTCATTATTCACACGCATCATTCTATTAAAAAATAGTAAATGTTATTCAAATGTGTTGGAATATAATCTCTAACTTCATTCACATATTATTTAATCATTTCATCTTAATTTATATTATTTTAGCTTATTAATTTTACCAATATTTTCCTTTTTCGTATTCTTACAACTATGCTTCCACTTCTCAAGATAATCAAATTCAATTGTTTTTCCAAAATATCATCTATGTTACCAAAAATTATAAATTATTTTTATTCATTAAATAATAATTAATA
The DNA here is from genome assembly GCA_963277665.1 of Viscum album. Lineage (NCBI taxonomy): Eukaryota > Viridiplantae > Streptophyta > Magnoliopsida > Santalales > Viscaceae > Viscum > Viscum album. Next base: position 1,034,752,583 of record OY728122.1, on the reverse strand, counting down.
TTTTCCAACGGAATATTCACACTCCAAATTCAAAAATATTCATTTTTGTAATTAACATCTGGATTTTTCATATTATTATTAGTGTATGTAATGAACGTTTCTCCGGAATTCTCCATTTTATTCACTTGAAGGTTTTATAAATTATATCTTTATTTTTTTTTTGAATCTAATAGAACCTTCTAATGGTTTTATTTTTTTCCCTTCCAACTATTTTTTATTTTATTTTGAATGCTTGAAAATTATTTCACTTATTAAAAGAAAAATAACTCCCATTCCTTAAATGCATATCTTCATTTTATTATATTAGTACCATGAATAAGGTAATAATATTTGTAAATAAATTTACATGAATAGTAATTTATCTTATTTTATTTACTATGTTCACACCTATTTTTTCATGTAATTAAATTTATTTACCTTAAAAAATACTGTTATAAATTTTATCCAATAGTTCCAATAATTATTCGATAAATTTAATCATTAGTGAACCTATAATAGTAACCTTGATAATGAACCTGTATCTTTGTGAAAATCCATTACATAATACACTAACTTCAAAGCTAGTATCTAAGACATAATATGAAATTTTTATTAACATATTTTTAAACCACTATAATGATTTATATGTTATATATTATTAAGATACCTTTATTTTTAGAAGATCAAACTGGGGATTTATTTTTAAAACTAGAGTTACAAAGGTGTCAAGAGAAATAATTGAATCGTATATGACATAATAGTGAAATTTTAGTCCATTCCCTGAAACCATTATATATTTTTTATATAAATGGATATCTTAATCACTAAAGTCTTACAAAATTATATGAAATGACATTAAAGAATAATCTATCATAATGTTTAAAAAACACTATCATTGTAAATTCATATCATTATGTGGCACACCATAATAAATTTAATGGAATTTTAAATCATATTTAATATCAATGAATTGATCTAAAAATATTTCAATGAAATTGATGGCACTAGGATTCTTCACCACAAACCAACAATTAAGTTTAATCCAAAAAATATTACTTTTTTTACCATAGTGTCTTATTTACATAAGTTCTTCTATATCAAGATTTTCTTAAAATAAAAAAATTATTTTTAAACTTTTTTAAAATTTAAATCTTCTATGGATATTGAGGATATAATTAAATTTTTCCCTATTAGATTAATTGACATTTTCCTAATTCAATGGTTTTTGTGTCAATAAATTCAAATATTGGCTTCATAGAATTATTTATAAATTAAATAAGAGAATGTAAAATTAAAAAGACAAATGGTAAAAGAAAATAATTATCGAAATAAATTAAATTTTTATTCCCATAAATTAAAATTTACACTAATAACAATGCAAAAAAAATTGACAGAATTTCTAGTATTGTTAATTTCAATTAATTTGAAAACATATAAATTAAAAAAATCTACATATCTACTAAAATACTATGGTATAGTATATAGAATTTTCATACATCAAATGAATCGAATAAATTACTTATATATTAACGAATAAATTATAATTTTAAGGCAATTAATTTGGATTTATTTTCACTAAAGTAATTAAAAATTATTAAAAAATAATTTTTTTAGATTTATATTTCTATAGTATAGTATTAATGAATAATAATTAGTAGATCTAAAATAATTTCAATGAAAACTAGATTGTACTTATACAAATATTAAAACTAATCCTTAATTCAACATTTATTCTCCAATCCTTTAATCAATTAATTCATTTTCATATATGATGTGTTAATTTAATGATTTTGTGATATAGAAATATTGTTAAACATAATCAAGCATAGTCATATTCAATAGGAAATAAAAAAAAATTAATTATTTTAAAATTTGTAGTGTAAATATTAAACACATTATCAATGGTCATTATAAAAATGATAAGAATTTTAAAAACTAAATACTAAAACTTAAACAGAAAACTATTATAAAAAAATATTAAAACTCTATTGAATCAATATCCCTTAAATCATATCTCAAACATGTTATGTGTTTCAATTCATGATTTTATTATTACACAAAATGAAATAAAAAAATTCACAAATTACTGAGAGAGAAAATTTTCTCTATTAATATCACTAAATAGAAATAATATAAAGTATATACTCCTAAAACAATCCATTAATTCATAACAACTAATCCATTGACCCCGCTATATTAATCCTAATTTATAAAAAGATATTACACTGTTAATTTAAAAAAATTCTTATTAAAATTATAGGATGTGTTAGGATTTACACACTATTTAACTGTATAAATTTTTCAACCTTCATTTATATTCATTGAATAAGATTATATTATGTATACACATCCAAAAAATATGTGGTTGTTACAACATACCCCCCTTAAAATTAATTTCTCCCACAAAATTAAACTCAGTAATAAAAGTTTTATTACATGAAAGTTCCTTCAATAGAAACCCAATTTATAAACAGAAATACTAAAACATCATTTTAAGAAGGAAACTTAGAAACATAATGGTCACCCAAATTGACTTATAACTGTGATTCATCATACGATGATATAGGTGGAAATTTGAAACATTGACATGGATGAGAAATCAGACCATCATGTCCTAATAGAGATTGATAGATAATATTTCTAGGAGAAGGATATCATTCGCACAGCCATAAAACTACGATGATCTAAGGGACAATTTGATTTATTGGAAAAAAATTATTAGAATAACGTTTTTGTTTCATGATCCTTCCCCTATAGTTTAATATTTTTTTGGAGAATAAAAACTTATTTGATTGGTATATAATCTCATACCGGTGTTGTGTATTGATGAATTTTCACTTATTCTCTTACTCTAAGAAATGATGGTGATTTTTTCATTCCTTAAGCATAAACATATCATGAGATCCATAGAATGATATTTTATTACATCTATCATAACATCACAAATGAATGTTAACAAAGTTTATCCAATATTATTAATTCCATATATGGGGGTATAATAATTTAATCTCTCAAATTTGAAACTATTTCATAAATGGTTACTATTTTGATCCATATAGAATTCGAAACATTAGAAATAAGGTCATCAAAACGTAAATTCAAATTATCATTAATCACCCAAAAACATTAAATATTTTTTAATTATCACATACCAAAATTGGTAAAACTATTATAATGTATTTTCTAGAAACATGGTAATAAAAGAAATTACGAAAAAAACATAGTGAAAACATGCATGCTTTCAGAAAATAATTATTTCCACTTTCCAAAAATACCATAAAAATTATAAACTCAATCCCTATTATCATAAACGACATTGTCACTATATCTCCCCCATGGTCATTTATAAAATCAATCATCCCACTATTATACTATCCTGAAATTATGAATATATTAAGGGTTATTCATCCCTTATTCATGTGTTTCCCAAAAATATCTCCATATCATTTCATGTATACCAGTAAAATTTAACTTATGATATTAAATCCTTAAGGAAAATCTATAGATCAACCCTTATATATTTTGATATTCTATAATGGAAGTACTTCAACAATAATATTAACGAATTCCAAAACATAAACACTCATTCATTCCACTTATTAATTGTCATACTCTACATCTTCAATTGTGATCGCATGCCATTTACCATTGTATATGTCTATAAGAGGTTTCATATTTCGATCATCATCGTGAACACAAATATTAGGGGATTGGATTTGTAATTACCATTTTCCTTACACATGAAATATTGATGTGTGAAAGGTTCATTTTATGTATCATTTTCTCTATTTTCATCTTTATTAATCTTTCTTCCCATCACTTCAGTATACATTTTATCACTAACCTTCTTTCCCACAATTGAAACACTTACTAGTCCCCTGAAGATTGTCTCCACTATGAATCCTTCATACATTGATTATAAATAAAATATCATCTTTTTTTAAACATGGTTTTTAAAATTTCTATCAAGCACTATCTCTAGATTCTTTTCAAAACTATGGGATTGATATGTTACTCAAAAATCCATTTGTAATTTTATTTAACAGTGTACAATCTATTCATAATTATTGAAGTGTCTTTTAATCCTAGGTCACTTATGATCAATAATAATACACTATGAGTGTATCCTATACTTAAAATTATCATTGGGCATATCCCTAGATATATAATTGGAAATATATATATGGATCATAATAATGTTTTCTTATCCAAGATTCCCAAGTTTAACTAAAACATTACTTTGATACCAATTATAATGACCTAGGCATGATGTACATGAGAATTACATAAATTTTCTGTAATAATTAATACATTTCACAAATATACACACAGAGAACATATTAGTTTAGTGTCTTTGGAAACTAGGAATCATAAACAACTATATCATAAAACATCTACATCATCTCGCGCTTATTCCATCATAACTAGAACCACTTCTTGACACATCTAACTTAATAACCTTCTTCATATCCAAGGGAAAAGAAACATGATAGAGGATAATCTCAGATGATCAGTAAGGGAATGAAATGTAGATATCAATCATATGATAATCATATGAACATAAAATTTTATAATCTAATCATGCATATCAAAGATCATGATATTATGTCATGAGTAAAGTCGTAGAAGTTCATTAAAGAACATATTACCATAGATAATAACATAAGACATAAAATTTGTGGCATAAATATAACAATATAAAATACTATTCATATTCCACAAGGCTCATTTTGAAGTCATTCAGTGTAGAAATTTTTTTACTGAACTGAGTTCACTCCTCATTCCAGCCCTGTATTATTGAATTAGGATTACATCTTGTTCTATCCCTATATTACTCTACCAATGTCATTTCTAATTCGATAAAAATATATGTCATGAGATATAAATAATTACCCAATGAATTAGAGGGATATATAGGTAAAACATATCACATTATGAAAACCATACATGTATGATCCATAAGAATACAATTCATTCATTATATCAGAACCTATGAAAAGAAATTGGTTTTATAAACATTATTCCATCATAACATAACCCATGGAAAAGAAATGAGTTTATTAAATATAATTCAATCATAAAAAGAATAAAACTATAATAATAATAGGGATACCATCGATGAAAAATTTACTCATTAAAAAATAAATTACATTTGATATGTTACCTGAAAATAATTCTTGAGGAAAATATATTTTCTTCTTGGAAAACATTTTCTTTCCATAAAATACCATGTAATAATAAAATAAAAAATTTCATTGAAAATAAAATTATATGATTATTAGGTAAGAATCATGTAATTAATGTTTCATTAAATTTTAAATATCAATTTATATCATATAATAAAAAAACACATTTTTATTATATTTTTTTCGCATAACTAAAAATGTACATCGTAGGGAAAATGAAAAAAGATTCCATTCAAACATCATAGTGAAAATTTATACATGGTAAAAAATGAGCTTAAATAAATTTATAAGAATGGTATGCATGTTTTTAAAAACATTTTTAAGGATCATGGACATGGAAGATAAATATACCGTAGAAAATAATTACGTATAAACAATCTTAGATAATAATGATTTTCGGAATTTATCCCTCACCTTATATCAGATTTTATTTTTATGTATATAAAATTAATATATAATTTTATAAATAATTTAATTTAAAAAATTAATAACCATATTTTTATTTATGATATAATACATGATCATATTATAACCGGTTTAATAATATTTCATTATTACACTTCTTCTGGGTGTTATTTGATTAATTTTCTTACGCATGTTTTGTGATATATGTTCTGGTTCATACATATAAAATGTAGTTATATCATATCCAAAATAATATTTAGGTAATAAATATATATATATCATACTATTCATTAAATAAATTTATATAATAATTGATTAATGGTGATCATAGAGAATGAATGGCATTGCATAGTGGAGATTGTTTATTGTACGTAGGTATGTGTGATTATATCATTCCCTTAATTGTCAAACTGTAAGAAAGTGGATGGTGTATATATTTTTATAGAATCAATATCTTATTATAGTATTCATATATATTTATTATTTCTATCGATATACCCATCCATGTTATGTGGTGAAAAAAAAGTTTACATCGCGGCATGGAGATAGTAGGTCGTATGTATGCCCACGTGTTGATTTTATTTTTAATCAGATGGATAAAATGTGTTACATGGTTGCTCTATAATCATAATAAAATCTAAAAATATCATTTATAGATGATTTATTATTTTTTAATGGAAACAACACAGGATGATTATGTAGAGGAATTGATTATCTTTGAGAGATTTAGTAAAGGAAATTACCTCTTCTTTTGATTACTCCTTCTAGATCTCATCTTGGGGAAATTAGACTAGGTGTTTTCAGAATAAAATATACTAAAATTTGTCTAACTGTATGTGTATAAGGTAAATTTTTAATGGATGACCATTCCAGAAGGCTTAGTGAGTTGTGAATAAATGAGGCAGGAGGTTGCCTTTTATAATTGAAGTGGGGGAACATTTTGATTTTCCAAAAAAAAATATTTTATAATAAATTTATTCTCATTCAAAATACCTCAAAAAATTTATATATTAGAATAATAAATTTTATGAGGTTGTAATATCATAATCCAATAGATTTTAGAGAGGATTTATTATTCATTTAGACATTATCGTTTTAATTAAGCCTTAGTTAACTAATTTTATTTTTAACTACTGTAACTACATTTTCAATATTAAAGGATTTTAGATTTTGTTTATTTGATATCAATTATACCATTAATGGTCTCTAAATACCATTTTATACTATATTATAATTATTTGATATTTTTAAATATGTTTTATGATTTATAAATAATTTAATAAAACGTTATTTTGATAAAATAACAATAGTGACAATTTTCACACGATTCAATTCATGGATGTTTAAAAATATCAAGATAAATAGTTGAAATATAAAAAAAAATTATTTTATCCCTAAGGGTTCATGGATATCTAGAAATGTCATTTCATACATTAATTTACTAAAATGTTATTTATTTTAATATTTTTAATATCATCAATTTGATTGATTTATTATTTATTTATTTATTTCATCAACGGTTTTAAAGCCATTAAGGTAATAATTCATTCTCAAAAACTTATAAATAAATTTATATGACCCATATAACTATATTATATTACAAAATATTATTTATAATGTAACTTTATTAAAGAGAAACCAAAGTAGAAAAATGCCCAATAAAAAAGGGTGGGCTATGGGATCAGGCCACCAATGCCGCCAATGAAGATTAAAGTTGGATCATGTAAGATTTATCCACGACAGAAGAATCTCCACTAGCCCTGGCCTTTATTAGCCAAAAACAGCAACATAAAAGCCTTCCTTCCACCAAAAGAAGCCAGCAACTAAGCCTCCATATCGCTCCAAACAGCACACTGATTCCCAGAATTTGGGAAACCAAATGAAGCCAGAAACTCTGCAGATTCCAGCCTGCTCCAGATCATCACACTGATTCCCATAATTTTGGAAACCATAGAAACTCGACACAGCAATGCTCTACTGCCATCCTGAAGAAAAAGAAACAAGCCACTCCAAGGAATAAAAAAAATAACAAATAAATAAATAATTAATTAAATAAATAAAAATAAAAAAACAAACCGACCCCAAAAGAAACTTACAAAAATCTAAAAATGGGTGATTTGTCACGGTCCTTATAAATAAAAATAAGGAGATCATCAGGAACTTGATCAAACAAAACAAAATCAACACCATTAAATAAAATATTATAAAGTGCTTACACATACTGATGTGGAGCCAAATGGAAACTAATTATATCCTTGTAAAACCATGGTAGAGATATGAAAAAAATATTAGACATCATTTTTTGTCTTTTAATATTTCATAAAATTTTAATTAAAATCGTTTTATTTTTTTTTCTTCTACTTGAATAACACTACAGAAACATTGTATAAGCCTGTAAGTTAAATATTTATTTCCTAAAAATTAAAAATATAATACCATTATAGAGGAAAAAACTAAATTTAAAATAAATATTTTTACTCTAATTTATTTTCTATATAACCACACATTAAAAATGATATATTATTAAAAAAAAGAATGTGAAATCTCTAAATTCTTATTAAATAAAATATTATAAGTAACATAATATCATCCAAGAAATCCAAAACCTCAAATATAAATTTGTATCATGAACATATTTTTCTTAAGTAAAAAAGTTTCATTAATATTTTTTCATAATATAAATATTTCCCCATGTGAAAAAAAATCTAAAATAAAGACCAAGAAAATGAAATTTGGTTCCATTCATTGAATTTAATATTATATAAGTTTATTTCATGGAAAAGTGTCCAATAAGTGACTTAATTTAGATACATGTGTGTTAATGAAAGAATTTTATTTATCTAATAAAAATTTGGCATTGGTTTGGGTCATTTTATTGTATTTATTATATTATTTTTAACTTAATTACCTAATTTACATTTTATCATGGTAACCAAATTTCCAATGGTTTATATTCATATTAGAAAAAATGAATGAGACCCACTTACTAAATTTTCTCCTTCAAATAAAAAATACAACATCTATTTTTTAAAAATTCAATACACATATTATGCATAATTAAATATATATTAAAACTCCTAAAATGGAATGAAAAGTAGATTTTGGAAAAAATGTGATTTTAAAACTTAAATTATTTTTTTAATAAAATCATCTATGAAATTTATTTAAAAAAATTTATTTAAATTAAAATGTACTAATTATAATTTTAAAATAATCCAAAATATAATTTAGCATTGTAAATGCATTAAAATAAAATACATTTTTTAATGAAAACATTTACTTCCATATTCATAAAATCATGATACATAACAAATAAATAAAAAAAATTATAGCAAAGTAAATTTATGTATTAATCGTTAAATTATGAAGATTATTTTATCATATATAATATATTAAAGTGTCAAAAATTTGATTTACAATGGGTTCTCTAATAAAAGTTGGTAAAATTACCCTTTTAAAAAATATCATTTTATTTCTTGATTAAGATTTATTCTAATCTTATGCCGATAACATATTTTATTTGAATATAAAATATATTTAATTTAATATATAACTTTTTAATTTCATTGTTATCATTCAAAAATTTTAATTAATTTAATTTATAATGATAATACAACTTTTGGATCGTAAAAAAATAAAAAAAATTACATTTTTATTCAATTTGATTGTATTTTAATTTCTATATAAATATTAAATAATAGATTCATATTATAAACCATATAGTTTTATATGTTAATTAATATTATTCATAACCGATAATATAATGTATAGTTTATTATATTATTTAAAAAAAAAAAATGTTTCGTAGAAACTCAATGTTTGGTGTAATGCATGCTAAGATGGTGTTGTGAGTAACAAAAGACATCAATGAAAGGAAATTATTTTAAAAAATCTATCTCGAACAAATATCAGGATGTTATAATGGGAGAGATCCCTTTTATTCAATGTTGTCCCCTACATCTTATTCATTATCCAATGTGATTCAATGTAATCTCAGGGGAATTTTATGCCAAAATCAAAGTCAATTCTTCCTTCTCCACTTCCCTTTATTTTCCATTTCATATAATCCCTCTTGTTGAACTAGAGAATATTGATGGACAGTCCATCAAGGCATAGTGGAATTCACTCTTAAATCCATGGGGCTTATCTTATTTTATTCCTTGTATTTTAATAAGGTATAGTTTATTAAGGTCTATATCTGTTTTTCTTGAAGAATATATGGTATTTTTTATCGTAGATATTTTCAAAATTTACAGTGTATTTGTCATATTTTTATTCTTGGATTTTGGGGTAGAGGGATGGTATTTTATTGGGAAATTTTATGCAGTGATACATATTATTTTCTAAAGGGATAATGTTGAATTTTATTAAGATTGTTATATAATTTTTTTTCATAGATTATAGAATTATGATTTAATTTATTTAAGAGATTCATAGTGATCATTTTATGTTTTTAAAGATCACTATTAATATTTGATGGTTATCTCTACTATTTAAGTGATTCTCATTCTATTCCTATAACATGTATACCTAAATTTTTTATAAAATATTTAAAAATTATTAATTCATATTTTTAAATTTTAATATAAATATATATAATGATATTTGGAATATATGAAAAATATTTATAATGTGATTATATAATATAACCGAGAGACATTATTTTCCACATATTTATCATAGAGACTTTTTCATACTGCTTGGTGTTTTTTGATATCTTAAAATATTTCATTACTATTATTGTAATATTTTTCTAGATATATGAACCCAATAACACATGAATATGTTACATATCATATCCTTAATGCCTCGACATGTTATAAACTACCTTGTACAAGTAACCTTGGGTGGAAATGTGAACCTATAAGGATACCATTTTGATAAGCCAATTGAATACATATCATAATATGGGGGTTTTATCTTTACATAACCCAATTATGTTTGTTAAATTATAGATAAAATTGATGATCATGAGTTTACATGTATTTAAAATAAAGAAAAAAATTATTCCCAATTAAACATGAATTTTTTATAATCCTAAAAATGACACGTATCATTGGGGAAAGTGAATGCTTCGATTGAGATAAGGGAGCTGGGATGATTAATTGACAGGAACTGATTTGATATTAATTATCCAATGGTTTTAGTTTTAATCAAATTTATTTCTACAAGATAATAAAATAATATTATATAAAATTTAAGGTTTGATTAGTTTTATATAATTTTCTTTAAAATTAACTCCCTTTTAAAACACTTTTTTACTTAGATTTCAACCTTTCATCTTTAAAATTATTTATTAAAACATGTCAAAAAGACACTATGACCCGCTATTTTCCCTTATCTCATGTAGACCAATATTTCATAATCTTGAATTAAAATCATTTTAAATAAAAAATTTGGTTTAGGATGTGTGTTAATAGAAATTTTTGTTAAATTTGGGGTTTTATATAATTAATTATTTACTTATTTAAATGGAATTAAGTGGTCCATTCATGTAAATTGAGAGTCATGTTTAAAAAATTAATGGTTTCGAAATTATAAATATTGTTTAATGTTAAAGAGGGACGTTGGACTAACCTGGATTTCTATATATTATCGTTTTGGACATCTAATATGTGTGTCATGATGATATAGTATGTTGTACCTTGGGATTCCTTTTGGATTAACAATATAATAATTTGACACCATATATATCATTTTCTACATTAATTAATAAATTCTGTGTTTTTATGTTGTAAATTGGATCTTTCCTTTACTCTATAAATTTATAATTTAGTAAATGATGTTTGGATATAGATTTATGTTTTAATAATAATGTTATATTATTTTTGGAATAAATCATGGCGAGTGTTGTCATTAGTATCAGTATTCTTATGGATTTACTATTTATGTATTCTATTATATAGATAAGTAAGAAAGTTATGTGATGTTTTGAGATTTGTTGTCATGAATGCAGATACTAATTTTATGTGGCATATTCTTGTTATAAGATGTATATTGTTATTATTATTAACTATTAATTAGGTTTATTGTACATTTACATACAATATTGAATGGGACTAGTTTTTACATGAATGTTATTATACCCTTTTTACTATCCCTATATGGGAATGTCTGATCAGGTGTGTGAAATCTATTATACAATATAAAGTTATTGTTGTAGTCTTGGGTAATCTATATGATGGTTTTAAACTATATACCCTATATATATAGAGTGTTTACTGGTAAAATATTATAAATACATATGCCTCATATCTATTTATTTCATTTTACATGTCATTTTTATTATCTAAAAATAACATAATTTTATAATATACATATTTAAAGTATTAGAAATTTTTATACATACACCAATTTTTTTTGTGTGGATACACCTTTTATGGGTCCGTATTGTGTATTTATTTCTCAAACTCTACATGGACATATCAATAAACATGAAATCTATCTTTTAGTATGATTTTGGTACTTATTGGTGCATTTTTAGTTGTTGTATCACTTTATTTTGTTTAACATGTATTAAATTAACTTTATATCAATAACCACCTTAGATTTATACCTATTAGATATTTTTATAGGTATTTATCAACTCATTTTTGAGTCGTTATGTGGTCTAACCTATATTATACCATGATTGGATTACACATTCACCATCAAATAATTTTTATAAGTTCTATTTTATGATTCATAATCATATATACATTATTTTATAGTTTTTTTTAATCATTTATCCTCATTATTTATAGTTATAGGAAATGATAATTTTTTAGTTCATTTTTATTATGTATTACTTATGGATGGGTCATTCAGTATTTCTAGTAGAATCTCGTGATGATTTTTGATCATAAAATATTTGTAAATAATTCCCTATATATATAACTATGATTATATTATTTATACTCTGGGGATTTTGGAGACCTCCTGGGATAGTACGACACATGATTTGAGTATGGACTAGGTATTCGAGTCATAGACATTTCTGCTACAGTAATCCCACTATCTATATGTTTGTGGTTAGAGGCCAAAATTGAGGGTATAATCACACTAAATAGAAGATACGATCATACAAAAACAACCTTTACTATACAGTAGGTAAAAAATTAAAAAACATTATAAAAATTATTGAAAAAATTAATTAATAAAAATTAGTAAAATTCATGTATATCATAAAAGATTATAAAATAATATAAAAACATAGTGGGAAATTATCATAAAAACTATAATCCAATTATGACTCAAGTAGTGATAAAGGTTAGATAAACACAAAATTCATTTTTTAACCCCCTATATGTGCTAAAAAACTATATAATCTTATAATAATACTATATGTTATCCTAAATTATCCCAGAAATTCTATTTCCAAATCCACTTTTTCAAAAATAATGTTTTTGTGAATTTTATTGGTTTTTTCAACCTTATAATGATTATTATGAATTATAAGCAATGTAATTTTGAATATTAATTATCTTAAACATCTTTTTGTAAAACTATAGACACTTCTAACTCAATTACCTATCACTTACGCATTTTAAAATATTATTTACAAAAACCATTATAGTTAGAGATCCAAAAGTTCCATTTAATTTGTACAATAAATATCTATCATAGAAAATATACTATATGAGAAATGCTCATCCAACAACTTTATTTCTATTTTTTATTATAAAAATATACTATAAGACTCAAAACTATATGGGACAATTAAAATATAGTGACCATTTTAACTCCCAATTCCAATAGTAATCTTATAATATCCTAAAAAGATCCCTTGTAACCTCTTTGTAAAATGGAAGTTCAATTTTAAACTATTTAAGATCTACTCACAATTAATGTATTTCTAGAAATGGTTATTTCATTTCCTCACACCTCAATTAGTCTTTCTATATCTCAAATATTCAATGAGAAATTCCATAATTAACCAATGTGTTCCCAATGTTCCTTATGTTATATTATAGATAAATTCTTCACATTCTAAAATTTTTCTAACTAAATCAAAGTACCCAATATGTAACACCAACATCGCATGAAATATAATAAATTTTCAATTAAAAATTGAATATTTTAAAAAAATTATAATTTCAATCATACATGAAATGTTATATATGAAATAAGATATATTATTAAATTTTTTAATTAATATTCTCACTTATTTAATTCCACGTGACATATTTATCCAAATTTTTGTGATTTGTCACCTTATTTAAACATCTTAATTTTTCAAAAATTGATATAAAGTTATATTATTATTCCATCTCTCCTATATATATTCTGGAATAAAAAAATGAAAATAATCACATTAAAAATATTCTTAAATTGAATTTAATTTTAACATTTAAAATACCCCATGCTTAAATTCTTTTTTATGCATCACAATAGGAATCCACAACATCAAAAATAAAATATCACAAGAATTTATAAAAATAATATAAACTAATGTTAAACAAATATGAGTTATAATCAAATTTTCTAGATTCCAATAGAGATACATATTCATGTCATCACATTTCGTGAAAACTAATCATCACTGTAATATGAATGACCTATTAATTAAAATGTCAAATTTTATATAATATAAAATTTTTTATTCTTTTTAAAACTAATTATTCAATTAAATTTAAAAATTTTATTATTCAACAAAATAAACAAAATACCATTTTTTTTAACATTATCTATCATTTTATTTCTATATATTATTTTTTAATGAACGGATTGTGAAAGGAAAAAAAATATTTCAACCCAAAACAAAAAAAGAATCATTTCACATGTATCCCCACCATAAATCACCTTATATCATGATTTTTTATATTAAATATGAGAAATAGGACGGTTTACTGCTGTAGGTCAATCCAAAGTTCACTTGAATGAATAATATTTCAAAAAACACACACATACATTCCATCTACTTCATATTTAGAAAATACTCTAAAATTAATATATCAAATATATAAAATATTTTATTATTTATTATATTAAAATTTATTTTAAGATAAAATACTATACAATTTCTATTAACTAAATAAATCAATTTTAGAAAGTAATAAATCCTAAATCCAATAACTACATGCTATCTCAATTTATCAATCTGTTATCTTACTAAATTAAATTTAATAATAATGAATATATAAAATATTATTTGATGGTATTTCTATGAAAATTTTAATATTGAATAAAATAAAATATATAAACAAAATATAGGTTTTATCATGTTGTTACCAAATCCAAATCCTATAGAAAATATAAAATATAAGAAATATAATATTGATACTCCATTTTCTTTAAATTTATGTCTTTATTCATTTGTTAGTAATTTCATGAATACTTCTTAATATGAACCTAAAAATCAATAAAATATCATTAATCACATTATACATTCCATTAATGGTGAAAATACAAGCTAATTGATTCTTAATACTAAAATAATCAACTGAAATAAATTTTAAAAAAATAATAAATATCATGTTTCCTCCTGAAAAATATTTATTTAATATCTTTTATGTGAACATTATGTGACCATAAATAATGTAATATAATATTATAAAGAATTAATATGGTATGGATCAACGAATGATATTATGTAATGTTAATCAATGTAGATGTGTCTTTGTTACTTATTCCAAAACAAACATCAATATTAATTATGTGATTAATTTATCTATTTCTACATGAAAAAATAAAAATGTTTTTAAAATTAAAAAAATAAGTATTAAAAATTTGAACAAAAAAATCTTATTGTCCATCCATTATAACTTATTTTATGTATTTATATCATGCATCCATAATATTGTATTTCAATATTAAATAATTTTTTACATTTTCAACACCCCATATTTCATTATTTTTTTGGTCGAAACTTTTTTTTTTATTTCTATTTTTCCAACCTTTATTTATCTCATTTATCATAATTCTTTAGTACTCTACAGAAGAATAATTTTACCTGATATCCTCCAATTACCAATAAAAAATCCCTACCATATATATAAATATTTTTCTTTCCCAATGCTAAAACAATTTATCCCTTGTATATGGGGTTCCTTATCTTCATCCATATAAAGTACAACATAGTACAGTGTAATGTAAAATTTATCGAATTTTATTTAAAAATATTCAAATATTCATTATAGATTTTGTATAGTTTAATTCACTGAATAAAATTCAACTTATGTGGTCATAATAACCTATAAAATCTTGATCTTAAATGTTGATAATGGAATAATATTCCAATTTTTCCTTAAAAAACAATATTTTCCAATATCAAAAAACTCAATTTTGAAATTTAAAAAAAATTAATATTGTTTCTTATTTAGTCAAATACCAAAATGTTATAATAGAGTATATCACCATGACATATATCATTCATATCACCAAATTTTTTAATATTTAAAACATATAATTTAATTAACATTTCATTCAAGGTAATATTAATAAAGTATTCTATAAATTAATGTTAATATAAATTTTTAGAAAGAATTTTATAATTTAATTCACTTTTCTTCATTATTCACACGCATCATTCTATTAAAAAATAGTAAATTTTATACAAATTTAGTGGAATATAATCTCTAACTTCATTCACATAATCTTTAATCATTTCATTTTAATTTATATTATTTTAGCTTATTAATTTTACTCATATTTTCCTTTTTCTTATGCTAAAAACTATGCTTCCACTTCTCAAGATAATCAAATTCAATTGTTTTTCCAATTTAACATCTATGTTACCAAACATTCTAACTTATTTTTATTCATTAAATAATAATGAATATTCCCCAATGGAATATTAACACTCTAAATTCAAAAATATTTATTTTTGTAATTAACATCTGGCGTTTTCAGATTATTATTAGTGTAAGTAATAAACTATTCCCCTAATTTCTCCAATTCATTCACTTGAAGGTTTTATAAATTATATCTTTATTTTTTTGGAATCTAATAGCACCTCCTGTTGGTTTAATTTTTTGTCTCTTCCAATTTTTTTAATTTTATTTTGAATGCTTGAAAATTATTTCACTTATTAAAAGAAAAATAACTCCCATTCCTTAAATGCATATCATCATTTTATTGTATTAGTACCATGAATAAGGTAATAATATTTGTAAATAAATTTACATGAATAATAATTTATCTTATTTTATTTACTATGTTCACACATATTTTTTCATGTAATTATATTTATTTACATTGAAAAATATTGTTATAAATTTTATCCAGTACTTCCAATAATTATTCGATAAATTTAATCATTAGTGAATCTATAATAGTAACCTTGATAATGAACCTGTATCTTTGTTAAAATCCTTTACATAATACACTAATTTAAACCCTAATTTCTAGAACATAGTATGAAAATTTTATTAACCAATTTTCAAACCTCTACAATGATTTATATGTTATATCTTATTAAGATCCCTTTATTTTTAAAAGATCAAACTGGGGATTTATTTTTTAAACTAGAGTTACAAAAGTTTCAAGAGAAATAATTGAATCTTATCTCACATAATAGAGAAATTTTAGTCCAAGATCTGAAACCATTATATTTTTTTATATAAATGGAAATTTTAATCACTAAAGTCTTACTAAATTATATGAAATGACATTAAATAATAATCTCTCATAATGTTTAAAAAACATTCTAATTATAAATTCATATCATTATGTGGTCACCCTAATAAATTTAATGGAAATTTAAATCATATTTTAGATCAATGAATAGATCTAAAAATATTTCAATGAAATTGATGGCACTAGGATTCTTCACCACACCCCAAAAATTATTTTTAATCCAAACAATATTACTTTTTTACCATAGTTTCTTATTTACATATGTTCTTCTATATAATGATTTTCCTAAAATAAAAAAATGATATTTTATCTTTTTTAAAATTAAAATCTTCTATGGATATTGAGGATATAATGAAATTTTTTCTTACTAGATTAATTGATATTTTCCTAATTCAATGGTTTTTGTGTCAATAAATTAAAATTTTGGCTTAATAGAATTAATTATATATTAAATAAGAGAAATTAAAATTAAAAATACAAATGTTAAAAGAAAATAATTATCGAAATAAATTAAATTTTTATTTCCATATATTCAAATTTACACTAACAAAAGCGCAAACAAATTAACTTGATTTCTAGTATTGTTAATTTCAATTAATTTGAAAACATATAAATTAAAAAAACCTACTTATCTACTAAAATACTATGGTATAGTATATAAAAATCTCATACATCAAATGCATCGAATAAATTACCCATAAATTAACAAAGTAATTATAATTTTAAGGCAATTAATTTGGATTTATTTTCACTAAAATAATTAAAAACTATTCTAAAATGATTTTTTAAGATTTATATTTCAATAGTATAGTATTAATGAATAATAATTAGTATATCTAAAATAATTTCAATGAAAACGAGAATGTACTAATAAAAATATTAAAACTAATCCTTAATTCAATATTTATTTTATAATACTTTAATCAGTTAATTCATTTTTCTATATGATGAGATAATTTAAGGATTATGTGATATAGAAATATCGTTGAACATAATCAATCATAGTCATATTCAATTGGAAAGAATAAAATTTTTTAAATTTTTTTAAAATTTGTATTGTAAATATTAAACACATTCTCAATGGTCATTATAAAAATGTTAAGAATTTTAAAAACTAAATAATAAACATAAAACAGAAAACCATTATAAAAAAATATTAAAACACTATTGAATCAATATCCCTTAAATCATATCTCAAACATGTTATTTGTTTCCAGTCATGATTTTATGATTACACAAAATGAAATAAAAAAATTCACAAATTACTGAGAGAGAAAAGTTTCTCTGTTAATATCACTAAATAGAAATAATATAAAGAATCTACTCCTAAAAAAATCCTTTAATTCATCACAAATAATCCATTGACCCCGCTATATTAATCCTAATTTATAAAAAGATATTACATAGTTAATTTAAAAAAAAATATTATTAAAATTATAGGATGTGTTAGGATTTACACACTATATAACTGTATAAAATTTTCAACCTCCATCTATATTCTAAGACTATCATTCTTCACTACCACATTTCCTTATATTCGAAATTTTAAAATTTTATACACGAAAATTATGATCTTTCAATGTTAAATTTTTTTGTTTAATATGTATATTCAATATCATACTTCAATTCTCATGGATTTGAAAATGATTGAACCTATTTTCTCTAACCATTTGAATATTACAAATCTATCGTAAAAAAAATAAATGATATTGAAAATTAAAATATTTTGTCTATATTCATTATCAATTATAAATGTTATTATGTACCAGCTCGAAAAAAAACCTACGAAATTCTATGTGAATATTTGATTCAATTTTTTAAATGCCTTATATATACTAGCTAAACTATATAATCGTTAAATACATGATCATTTCTCTTCACTACTCTTAAATTATCCCATCTTTCACAACATAAATTCAAATTTTCAATTTAAATGTCATGTTATGAATGTCCAACCACTTATGATAATTTCTACAATTGAATATTTTAGTATTTCATAAATATATTCTTCCTAAGAAAAATCACATAACAAGTAATATCAACTTTACCCAACATTTAATTAAATATTTCCAACTCTTGAAAAATCCTGATTTTTCTTAATTATAATAGTTATGTTGTTAATAATTTTACTCTATTGATATATTATCCATCTCTTAATTTAATGTGTTTTTTCCCTTGAAATCCATACATTTTTTATTCATCATTTTATGTAATAATTTCTAGAAAAAAATTATAATTTATTTATTTCACTATTTAACAAATATTACTGTTAAACCACTAATTTGGTTCAAAATTAATCTATATAATCATTAATACCATTAAAATTTATGTAATATTTACGTATCACTTTTTATGCAACAAATGGGAAAAAATTTCATAGAAAAACTCAAAAAAATATATCCCAAGTATCATAAATGAAAATAAATATAATGAAACCATGAATTTGAATATATTTTCCAAATAACATTGGTAAAAAATAAACCCATAAGATCCTGAATGACTGTAATGATTCACTGACATTAAAAATGGGTGATTATGAGAATCCTAAATAGATTAAATTTTAATTACACTTATACGTAATTTTAAATAGATTACAATAACATATTTATGAATGTATTTGATCAACCAAGATTATTCATCAATTCCCAATGTTAAGTCTATGTCCACTAAAAACAACATCAATAAGACTCCCCCAGAATAGATAATAATATATTACAACTCTTACCTTTATAAATATATTTAAAAATATCTTACAGACTAATTTCTGATAACATTGTTTCCATAAATACCAACACTTAATGTATTCAGTCACTTATCCCTTTAGTTGCATCAATCACGGTCTCAAATTGAATCCAATACGCATACTAAATCATTTTAAATAGAATATGATAGTAATATATAGTCATATGAAATTATGAAGTAATCATCTAAATAATATTCCTCCGGTTTTAGAATAATGCCTATGACCCGATATAACACATCTAGTTGTTATATAGAGAATTATAGAATACATACTTACCATTATTAAAATAATAAAAGATAATATAGTGACTCTCAATCAAAAAATACGTTGGAAGAACTAAACCATGATTACCAGAACATCAAATACCACTCAATCTACATTTCATGACATGCCATCTATACATAATTGGAATGAAAAGTAATAAAAATTATTAACCATCTGATAATGTTTTGATAAGACTTATGTATAATAAATTGGAACAAAATTTTTTACAGCTACTCCTTTCTACCACCAAGATATACGTGTAATTAATATATACCAACCATAGTATTCTACATTATACCTATTTTAAATGAATTCATAATTAACCTTCTATACTGATATAATTTTTCTTTAATTCTCTAAAGTATTAAAACACAATAAGACAATATAAAATCCTCGTTCATGTAAAAATATAATTCTTGAATTTAGTACCCTTTATTAAACACACCAAAGAATTATAATGAGAGAGGAAATAGAATTAAAACAAAATGTGTTGCTAATTGAGAATTTTTTTTAGATATTTAAGTATTTCATCCTTCAGTTGACTACTATTTGAAACCTAATAGATCGTTCTTAAAATAAAAATAATCACCCCTCATGGAAAATCTATAAATTACTTCAAAAATAATTAAATTAATAAAACACACAATATAAATACTAAAAAGAATTATTTAACCCTTCACTATTGATATAATTGTAATTCTATAAATACATTGTATATTAACATGGGTTTAGAGGACATCTATATCTTGGAGTCTTATGTAAACACCTTGAATATTTTGAATACTGGTAGGATTTCATTTCTTATTAATTTATAGGATATTTGAAAAAAAAGCTTAGGAAAAATCAACCTCATAACATAACTTATGTGTAAGCTCTAGTACAATTATCTATGAAAGTTTAGGTATACTATGTATCCTTCTCTACTAAATCTAGATAAATAATATTATTAAGATTTCAACACCCCTAAATTTTATAAATTAAATTCCATTTTTGAATAAATAAATGTATTTTTATGTAATTTTGATAGAGAAAACACATGAACTACTGTGGTTATTTGTGGATGTCACATATTGTCAGTTTTCAAAGATCACTACGCTGATAAGTGATCATATTATTAGTATATAAATATATATATCTTTATGATAAATTCTAATAAATATAGTTGAATGAATCAATGAACTAGACTAGTAGTATTGTACCCTATAAATCACATTTATCAGAGCTTCTGAGTGAGATAACATCACTTGGATTTTCCATTACTTATGCCTAGTCAAAGATTCAACGACTAAATCATAATCAAATTTTTTTTATTTCAAATGTTCAAGCTCAACAAGATCATGTTCAAATCCATGTTTTTGAAACCACTCATTTAAAATATCATGATCATGCACCATACCATAAGGGTGTTTGTTAGTGTAATAAAGGTTTGTGTATCAAGACACCAATTGTATGATTTTTTATATTTTTATAAAATAATGCTTGTATTTATCATTTTCTTATTATTATTTTTATTGAATTGATAATGAGTTATTAATAATGTTATGAAAAAAATATTTTTCTTGGGAAATATATAGTTTCAATCAATAGGCTCTATTTTAAAGAATTCATTAATTTTTCAAATAAATTATATTTTAATAAACTATTATTATTATCTAATTATTATTAAATATAAATTATAATAAATTTTTAACAAGTAAAAAATAATTTTTTATAAGTGTCAAGAAAACTATTATTGCACAAAAAACTAGTTTTTTACAATAAATTTGTATTTTTAAATTAAGAATCTAAATTATCATAAATATATATTTTATAATATAAAATAATTAATTTTTTCATGATATCAACACATCAATATTATACAATTCTTATCATTTCATAATTTTTGAGACATTCAAATTTTTGGGTAAAAATTAAATATGGTATAAATATATTAGTGTATTAAAACATCATAATGTACCAAAGTGGTCTAATCTATGACATAATAGTCATACACAACAAAATATATATTTCACTTTTTAAAAAAATTTCTTTCTATTCAAATTGTGCAATTTTATAAACCCTTTAAGTGACCCCCAACCCTATATTACATATTAATATTTTAAAATAAATTCTTTATGAACATGACTAACATCCATATCACCAAGAGGGAATATTCTAATGATAAATATTCATAAGATTTTAAAAAAATAAATCTTTTTCCAATTTTTTAGTAACTATGGGAAAAAATGTTATTGTTTATTTGTTTGGAATACCTTATTATATAGTTTCCAAAACCTATGGTTACGAAATAATAAAAAACCTCCATCTCATTTCTTATATAAGCCCACAAAATATCCCATTAATCATTTCTAAATACACTTTGATCATGACTATACACATATATTCCCGCTCTAAATCCTTAAAAAGGTTCCTCCGTGCTCTTAATAATCTCCTCCAATTCTTTTGGATACACCTTCTCGTGATAAGGGATCCTTCACTTCTCTTCATTATTCAAGAACCTTCGTTATCTTTTACCTTTTACCTCTTAATTTTTCTTGTTTTATTATGTTCCTAAAGATAAATATTACTAAAATTATGATTTTAAAGTGGAGATACCCCCTTAACTATCATTAATCCCTCCTATGAATCATTGGGTAACCTTGTTATACTACCAAAATTGTCCTATGATTTTCCATTCCATACTTATGTTTTTTAATTCTCATCCAAATTTTAACTCAATGATGTTGTCCAAGATAAAGCTATATTTAAATGATTTTTAACATTAATTTATGTATCTCAAACTCCTTATTCAATGTATTAAATGTGAGTAAATATGATCACATGTTGACTAATCTATGTGGCACACTTATTCATGTAGTTGATATGAAACATGCTTATAGGCCTAAAACTATATACCCCAACAATAAATTATGTAATGTTTTTATCTCATGAGATTACATGTATGGTGTGTGGGAGGTAATATTAGTCTCACTATGTTATGTTGTCTTCATGGTTAGCCTTGAAACATTTTTATAATAACAGGTTTTAAGTTAATTTCACATTCCCATGACTTCTTTAGGTTATCATTCTATATCATGCTTTAATGTTCATGTTTATGACTCTAACAAATTATTGGTCCCTTTGTAATTCCTAATGAATAACATGTTATACATGCTTCATGTTATATTTTTTTATTCCCATTTATAGCTCAACTCTTTCTTATGTACGTCCTCAAGTTATCCATTGAATTTAGAAAAATAAATTGGAATTTATGATCATGTTAAAGAAAATCTTTCCATTTTTATATATCATGTTAATATTTTATGTACCTAATCACCGAAAAACATATATCTTTTAGATCTTTTTGATTTTTTTGTTTACTTTTCTGTGATAAATCCAAAATAAATTGGAAATAAAATATGGGTTTTCATAATGAATACTAATCAAGTAAAAAAATCAATGTTCATGAGTTTTTATAAAAATATATAATGAAATTATTTCAATGTGGTGAAATTAATCCATTGAACCTGATATATATGCACCAATACATGGTATAATAATTTATAAAAAATATTATTTATTCATTAATCACATCACTTAAATTATGTTTAGGTGATTATATAAATTTATTTCCTTCCATTTCATTATTTATTTATGTTAATGATCTACCAAATTAATAACATAAATTTAAGGTACTAATAGAGTAAAATTATATGGCATGACATTCATGTAGCCTTTAAAATATATTTTCTTGATTCCCCAATGTCACTCCTTCAAATTTCATAAATTCTGTTTCCTCTACAATAATTATATCATATAAAACAGTTATTTTAAAAAACAGTTCATACACTTTTTCAATCATTTTTATATTGAAACACATTGACTTATATCTATTGAAATACCAACCAAAAAAACAATCAACAAAATTAACTAAAATCACATAAAAACTGTAAATATCCTCTTTTTCTTATTTATATTAAAACCACACCCATGGAAAAACATAACGTTAAATATTTAATGAATCCCACAAAAAAATTTAGAACATTAATTAATTAAAAAAATTCAATTTAACCCCATGTTAGTAAAATGGAAAATTTTACCTCAAATTCTCACTATCTCTCAAAAATTTATATGAAGGACTCCACATTTTATACACCATAAAAAATTCTTCGTTAAATAGGCAAGAGTTATCTAAAATACATAAAAACAAAATAAATTAACATACATCATAATTTTTAAATATAGTAATAATAACATTAAATATTAAAATAAGTAAAATAACTCATGGTATTTAACCGTCATCTAGGAAACCGACTCTCAAGTAATCTTATATACTAGTCCACACCTCAAAATAACTCTCTCCTATGAAATTTCTTGCCAACATTGAACATTATTTTTAATATAAAAAATCATTATAAAGTGATAAAAAATTATTTTATCCTCCTAAATAACATTCCCTTATATATCAAAAACTTTAAAATAATTATCATGACTCATCCCACCGGGCTCGTGTCGTGACTACCCAAATCCCTCCTTATATAGTCCAGAGGATGGCAACTAGAACCGTGTTGGAATATCCTTAAAAGGGAATGAATTTTCTTTTAAACCTATACAAATGAAAAAAAACTCAAACTATGGAATGGAAAAACAAATTAAACCACAATTTTCATTGAGAAAACTAATGAGAGTAATATAAAAACTGGATATACAAAGGGACCATAATAGAAAGTAAAAACCCTAATGTAACGTACAAATTCCATGGTCTATCTACTTGACACCTTTCCAAAAACGTAGGTGATGGGAAGCTACTGGTATCCATATAAGTATGCCCCTTCGTCTCGTCTCATTGAGCACCACCTGGTCGAGGACCACTAAGGTCTTCGTAAAAGTGTCGATCACCTTCACGAGACATGACACGTACGGACGAATCTTGTGTAGGTATGAGTAACACAATACTCATTAGGTACCCTAAACCACAAAGTTGATATCAAAAAGTAAACTTATTAAGGAAAATTAAACTCACACTATGTATAAATAATAGTAGATAAATAAAAAATATCTGTCATAAAGATAAATCATCTTATGTTGTTGAAGGACATATACCTGATTTGTCACTGAGGTCTACTCGTTAGCTGGACCACAAAGTTCCACTACATTACAGGACCACAAAAGTCTGCTCTGCTATTGGACCACTAAGATCCACTTCTCTAAAGGACCACTTGTAACACCCTGACCCCAGTTACCAAGACTAGGTGCATTATTACATAACATTGACATGATCACAAGTAAATCATTTCTCTAAAGACAGATCTATTTAGTATTATTGGAAACAAGATTCTTACATAAGTTCAACATTACAACTTGAAAAGAAATAGAACAAGAATTTATTATATTAGAAACATCCAAGCCTCCTAGATTATTCCTCCAGGTCATTCATAACTAACTTCTTCATATCCTGGGAAAATTAAACATAAGAAAGGGGTGAGCTCAAATGCTCAATAAGGGTAAGAAATACAGCGGAAGATAACATAAATATTAAGCATGATGAATAATTGAAACCACATTCCTTTACCAATAATAAATATGAATACTTTTATGGAAGGAATATGAACTGATTAAATAATTCCATAATAAAAAATAATCATGGGAATTCTACTAGTCAAATGACTACATGAACCATTAATATTATTTTCATAATGAGGAAACATATATTGTCGGACATTCTGAAACATTTTGTCAAGGCCTCAGCCAAGACGTCTAAAAATTATTAAGGCCTCGGCCAAAAGAACATATCTAATTGGAAAAGTGCCTTAGCCAATTCCACGTCTAGTTGTCTCATGAGACCTACCGATACATCGAGGAACTCTGGCGGGCTCCACCCGTCACTTACTAAGTCTAATACATTCCTTATATGAAAAGGTTTAAACATATCATAAACCTATATATTAAAACTAGAATATGAAATTTTTATACCTTAACCGTAAACAATGATTGGTATAAAAATAGGACATCCACATTAAAACTTATCACAAAAGCTTCAATACAATATGGATGTTCTTTATCATAATGAATCAACTTCAAATAAACTTGAGATCCATAAAAGGATGTTGACATAGATGAAATCTAAACCCTTTTTAGAGAAATACCTATTTATATTTTGAAATCATTTAAGAGACATATATTTATAAAGAAAACATTTATTTTGAAAATATTATTATAAGCTTATAAGGGAATCTTTGATGATTTTATAATAGTGGAAAATAACCACACTCGCCGTATAAGTTAAAAAAACATTCTTACCTTAAATTTGTCAAAAAGGGAAAAAAGTACCTTGTTTGGAAAATGACTGAAAGATTACTTTAATAACACATATGTTTATAAATGAATTTAACCCATTGTCTAGTAAATATTATAAATGGTTTGAAATATATTTTTATGAAACATGTATGTGGATGATAAAGTGGTCCTAGTAGATAATTACGTATAAGCAACCTCGGATAATTAAGAGATTGTGAAATTAACCCTTACCTTGTACTATTCCTTAGTTGAGGGTAGGTTAAACTCTTTTATAATGGTGAAATAATTGTTATTAAATTATACAGGAATCATATACATTAATATGATATCATATATGATCTTTTAACATAGTTTTGTTAATAATATATTAATATTATCATCGTTTTGGGTGTTAACGGATTCGTTTTCCTTTATATTATTTGTTATGTGAGTAATATTTTTTATGTATGAGATGTATGTTATTCATATCTAGAATGATATCAAGTCTTTAATCATTATTTTTTATCATCAAATTAAAACTAGTATTGAATGAATACGATGTGGAATGAATCTCATCGCGATCGTGGAGACGGCAGTCCGTACGTACGCACGAGCGACAATATCACTATTTTGATATTAATATAATATATAATTGGATGGTATATCATATATAAATAATAATTATCACGTTATATTTATTATTTACATCAATTACACTTCATTATAATACCCATCCAAATAGTAATGTTTTGAATAATAATTACACCACGACGTGGAGAAGGTAAGCTGTACGTACGCACGTATGGTGACATGTCATTAAAAGGATGGTTAGAATACTGAATATGGTTGTACCATATTTATAACAACATTTACGTATATAGAAGATACTGGACTTATTATTTTAGAATGTAAATAACAAAGAAAGAAGAAGTGGAAGAAGAAAGGAACTTGAAAGAGTTTGGAGAAAACATTACCTATTATCTGGGTTCTTCATTTTGATTTGATCAGAATTGCTCCATAGGTTGCCCTTATGATCCAAATAAGGCCTCTAGGTTGAAGTTAGGGAAGTTGAGAGGATATTTGGGTAGGGTTTGGCCGAACCAAAAGGCTTTGAAGGTATGAAGAATTGGTTAGAAGTGGTGTCCTTTTATAAGGGGGAGGAGGGGCTCTTTAGGAAAAACTAAAAGTATTATTTTCTAATAAATGGCTCCAACAAGGATTATTTAAATTATATGGTTGGTATGGGTCTAAAAATACTCAACCAATATGTTTTAGACAGGTTTGTGTCACTATAATAACATTATATTTTAGATTTAACTCTTAGTTAATTATTTTGACATATACCATGTCTCTTTGTATTTTTATGTTATTTGGTTAATAAACATACAATAAAATACCAAGATAACCCCAAGTGGTTCATTAATGACATACCTATCATCATCTACGTCCTTTGGCTGATCCATAGATTTTTTTGAACATTATATAAATTAATAATATAATATTTGTTTTAAAAACTCTTTATGTCAATTTTGACACTATTTAATAATTGATTTTTGTGAAAGTATTAAAAAATTTATTAATTATAACCAAAGTCATATAATCAAACCTAAAATTTTATATTAACCAATAATATTCTTGGATGGTATTAAAACTTTCAAATTATATTTTTATAACATTTATAATACCAATTATTTGATTCTTTCATTAATAAGGAAAATACTACATCATCATTATGTCATAAATAAATTTAATTATTCAATGTCTAAAAATTATAAATAAAATAAAATTATGTATGAAATAATTTTATCTTTATAATGAATATTTATAGTCGAAAAGATAACATATATGAACCTATGTAAAAATAGTTTTTCTAAAAGATATATGCTTATGTCATTTTTGTATTTACTTTAACTTAATTAACATTAAGTGTCATTATGACTTTCATGTGGCTCCATGGGGTCCCAAAATCGAACCAAAGATGCAAATGGTTGGAAAAGTATCAACCAATATGGTTAGGACGCGTTTTAGGGTAATTTATTATTAATATAATATTATGTTTTTACCCTTATCTACCGGATTTACCCTTTAACCATGGTAAATAAAATATTTACCGAAATAATTATTCAAAATGTATAAAAATAAAAGTAACCTATATACACAATTTGGACCTCCTAATTATAAATATGGAATACATTTTTATAAATTCAAAACACTGAAGTGGAAGAAATTAATTTAAAATCAATTCTCATTGTCAAGACAAAAAGCGTGTTTTTAACAATTAGTAACTATCAAAAAATTGGAACTTTCCTATATTCAGTTTAAATGTGAAATTATGTCCAATGAACAAAATTGGATTAAATTAGAAAATTATAATCTAATAATTCTTTAAAATCACTCAAATTCATAATTTATAACTATTAATTATTTCAATTAAAACGCTTTCTTTAATTAAAATTTAGTAATTTTCACTATTCATCATAATATGAAAGTTATGAGAAAAGTACCAAATTTCTCCCTAAGCTAATTTCGATATTAAAAATCCAAAAATGAAGTCCATTTTGAAAGATAAAATGTATAAAATTTCATAAAATGGGTATTACTATTCATAACGGCTAGTTGATTGGTTGTGGTGTTTTAGAACTCGAAGTTGCATACAACACACGCTACTATATTATTCAAAGAGAACAATACCATGGAAGCTTCAGGTGTAGTATTGTCCCATCCTTCAAATAATATTTTCCTCAAAATTTATAGAATACTACCACATGAAATGAATTTGGTGGTTCTTCATCATAAGTTCCTCGGTCTCCCCCGATGTCTCTTCCATCTTATGGTTTCTCCATAGAACATTTACCAGGCGAGTCGTCCGGTTTCTCAGCATTTGTTCTCTGGTATCAAGAATCCTGATGGGATCTTCATAATAAGATAGATCAGGTTCCAGTTTTACTTCCTCATAGGTGAGTACAAGCATTTGTTCAGGTTTGTATTTTCTCAACAGTGATACGTGGAACACATCGTGAACTATGGAGAGACTTGGCGTCATTATCAAACGGTATGATACAGCCCCAATTCGTTCTAGAATTTCGAAAGGTCCTATGTATTAGGGAATCAATTTAACCTTCTTACCAAAACGTATATCACCATTCCATGGAGATACCT
This sequence comes from Viscum album, assembly GCA_963277665.1. Taxonomy (NCBI): domain Eukaryota; kingdom Viridiplantae; phylum Streptophyta; class Magnoliopsida; order Santalales; family Viscaceae; genus Viscum; species Viscum album. Next base: position 1,034,723,036 of record OY728122.1, on the reverse strand, counting down.
TCAAGAAATCATGATCTCCTACCTGAAATTCCAAATCCTTCCATCGGTTATCAGCATAGCTCTTCTGCCTACTTTGAGATGCTTTGAGGTGGGTTTGGATTACCTTCACCTTTTCCATTGTTTCCTCAACAAGTTCTGGGCCTAAAAGTTTTTTTTCACCAACATCATCCCAACAGGTTGGTGTGCGACATCTACTTCCATATAATGCTTTATATGGTGAAATCCAAATACTTGAATGGAAGCTATTGTTATAGGAAAATTCACTAGAAGTAAATATTGATCCCACATACCCTAAAAGTCAAGTGGGCAAGATCTCAACATGTATTATAAGGATTGAATAGTCCATTCTGATTGCCCATCATTTTGGGTGTGGTAGGCAGTTCTCAAACAAAGTTCAGTATCGAGGGATTTCTGGAGACTTTTCGAGAATCTTGAAGTAAAATGGGGATCACGAACAGAAACAATCGATAGGGGTACTCTATGAAGTCTCAAAACATCATTAATATATAGTCTTTCTAATAAATCATGTGGTAAATCTTCTATTATAGAAATAAAATTTGCTGACTTGGTAAGATAATCAACATAGACCTATATTGCATCATTCCTTCTAGGAGTCTTTTGTAGTCCCATGACAATGTCCATCATGATATTATCTCATTTCCACTCAGGTATGGGAATAGGTTGCATGACTCCTCCAGTATGTTGCCTTCCAGCTTTCACTTGTTGAAAAACCATACATCTTGACACAAAATAAGAAATCTCCCTCTTCATGTTGTCCCACAAAAAAATTTCTTTTAAATCTCTATACATTTTGGAGCTCCCATGGTGTATAGAAAAATTGGAACTATGAGCATCATCCAACAATTACCTTTTTAGATCAGGTATATCTGGAACACAAATTCACTTTCCAAATTTCAAATTTTCATCTTCATAGACAATGTCACTCAATCTCCCAACATTCACAGCTTTAAACTTATTTGGAAACTCTTTGTCATCAGTTTGAGAATTCTTTATCCTTTCTAGTAATGATGGTTTAGAAACCATTTGAAATTGAATTGATGTTTCACATTCCATGGTTATTCCCATATCAAACCTTACTAGATCCATGAAAATTGGATCCCTTTTAACTCTCATTTTGTTCAAAACTCTATGATCCTTTCTAATCAAAGCATCTTCCACCATATTTTCCTTCCCCGAGTGGTTGTGTATCATCCCATTATAATCCATGAGTAGTTCAAGCCATCACCTTTGCATCATGTTGAGTTCTTTCTGTGAGAAAATATACTTCAAACTTTTTTGATCGGTATATATCTCACATTTTTACCATAGAGATAATGTCTCCATATTTTCAAATCAAATATTATAGCAACTAACTCATGATCATGAGTAGGATAGTTTTTCTCAGGAATTTTCAGATGTCGTGATGCATAAGCAATAACCCTATCATTCTTCATAAGGACACAACCAAGTCCGTTCTTTTAGAAATTTCTATAAATAACAAACCCATCATTTCCTGATGGTAGAGTCAATATATGATCATTGACTAATATTATCTTCAGTTCTTCAAAACATTATTCACTCTATTTTTTCCAAATAAATGTAACCCCATTACACGTGAGATTCGTTAATGGGTTAGCCAATGAGGAAAAATTCGGGACGAAACGCCGATAATAACCAGCGAAACCAATAAAACTGCATACCTCGATTATACTCATCGGTGCTGGCGATTATTGGATTGCCTTGGTCTTAGAAGGATGAACGGAAATTCCAACCTTAAAGAAAATATGGCCAAAAAATCTTCTAAATCGAGAATTCACACTTTCTAAACTTCCCATAAAATTCATGTCTTCTAAGAGTCTTCAGGAAAATGCGCATGTGGTTTTCGTCATCCTCGTAGCTTTTGGAGTATACCGGGATATAATCAATCAATACCACTACAAAATCATCTATATATTCCTTGAAAACTCTGTTTACTAGATCCATGAAGACATAGGGTGCATTAGTCAATCCAAAATGCATTACTGTAAACTCGTAAAGCCCATACCTGGTTCGAAATGTTGTCTTCATAATGTCTTCCTTCTACACACACAACTGATGGTATCCAGATCGAAGGTCAATCTTTGAAAAGTATTGACCTCCATGCAGTTGGCCGAAAAAATCATACATGTGAGGTTGGGGATACTTGTTCATTATTGTTATACCATTGATCTCCCTGTAGTCAATACATAACCACATAGATCCATCATTCTTCTTAACGAAAAGGACAGGGGCTCCCCGTGGGGAAAAATAGGGCGAATAAATCCCTTATTACTCAATTCCTCTAGTGGTTTCATTAATTCCACTAATTCCACAGTGTCCATTATATAAGGGGTCTTCGATATGGGCCTTGAACCAGGAATTAGGTCAATAGAAAACTCAATTTCTCATTCTGGAGAATGTCAAGGAAAATCCTCCGAAAAACATCAACATATTATTTCACAATATGTACATCCTCTATTTGAACATTCCTTTCCTCACCCACAGTTATTTCATTCTCTTCCTCTCCAATAATGGAATTTAGTTGAGCTACATGGGGTAGATATATATAAGAATTAGGTGATAATGATTTTGCTCTAAAGATAAGGTATTCCTTATCATCATCATCAAAAATAGTAACCTCCTTCTTCTTACAATAAATTTTTCAATCACTGTATGAAATCCAATCCATACAGAGGATTATATCAAATTCAGTACTAGGTATAACGATGAGATTTGTAGATAAAGGACATCTATATGCTCTAATAGGGACTGATTCACAAAACTTTGTTGCAATGATACTTCCCTTAGGAGTTTTGGCTGAAAACTCCCTCATTAAATAAAATTGGAAATATCTAATTTTCTTAGCAAACTGGGAATATATGAAAAAAAGTGATTATACAAAATCAAATAAAGCATTTTCCAAACATGAGGAAACCATTAAATTACCTTCCACCGTGTCTTTTAGAGCTTCTACCTCAGCTGTAGTGATAGCATAAGCTTTCCCTTGATCCCTTGGCCTTTTTGTGGTAAGTTCCCCTGACACTTAGCACATTCATTTACATAATTTCCCATGTCCCTACAATTGTAGCATTTAATATCTGTAGCTTCTTTCTTCCCCTTGTAATCACGATCTTGGTGGCCCTTTTCACCACACATATAAAAGACTCTAATTCCCCAAAAGCATGTAACAGGGTGTTTCTTCCCACATTTACTGCAGGATGAATATTCAACTTTTCCCTTAGTCCCCTTATTTCCATTCCCAGAGTGATCAACAGATATCTTCTTCTCTTGCTTTTATTTAATGTCATAAGACTTAGATAATTATTTTTCTATCTTGATAGCACATGAGACAATATCTTCATATAATGATAATGATTGTGATACTAATTCTCGACGGATAAATGGTTTTAACCCATCAAAGAAACGATCAATCTTACTCCTTGGGTTACTTATATAATCTGCTACTTGCCTCACTAACCTTGTAAGGTTGGCCTCATTATTTGTGACATTCACATCCTCCTTTTGTCTCAGACTCAAAAATCGCTTTTCCATATCTGCTCGATGGTCACGAGGAAAGAATTTTTCTTAGAAAAGCTCTTTGAACTCCCTCTATTCCATATTTTGTACTTCATCATATTACTTTCTATTTTGAATCAATGACCACCATTGGTCAACATCTCCAGTGAGGTAGTGAACTGCCATGATAATTTCCTTCGTTTCACTACTCCCCTAGGCATGGAATATTTTCTCTAAGGAATTTATCCAATGATCAGCTAATAATGGATTTGTACTCCAATTGATTTTTTGTTTTTTTTTTCTCATGAAGTGATCTAACATTGATCCTCCATGTAATGGATCTGGCTGCTCCATACCGATAAGGTTATTATTCCTAACCTGAGTGAGTTGTCCTGGTATGGTGATAAGTTGATCAGCACCTGTTGAATCACTAGCACCACTATAATTATCTTGAACAAGATGGAAATCCCTATATTTAGTGTGTGCATTAATACGGTTTCCATTTCATCCATTATGAGCCATTTATAAACAATGGCATACACTAAATTAGTTTATTAATCGCAATACATAAATCCAATCTTGTAAAACACTTAACATGAACTGAATAGTTTATGTATATAATACATAATCATAAAAATGTTTTCATTGAGTATGTATATACTCAAAAACCCTTCGTAATGGTTTGTAAAGGAGATGAGAATTATCCTAAGCATATCCCCCAGGAGTTTCGTAACCAAGAGTGCATCAAGGCCCATAGTCATGTACCAGTTCCTATTCGAGTCTAACTTATAGCAGTGTTTTCAGGTTTTACCCCTTGGTACATCTAGGCCAGAGCCGCCTCTACCTGCTTGTATCCAGACAGGTATGTGTTGATCAGAAAACTCACAAAATCTCTACAATTACAAAATTCTAGGGAGTTATTCTATACTAATCCTCAAAGTCCATCTTAGGTCTATGCGCTCTGATCATAGTTTATCTAAATCTAGTTTCCAAAGTTTGTACTAAACTTCCTCTGATACAAACTGTAATGCCCTGACCCCAGTTACCAAGAGTCGGTGTATTATTGCATTACATTGGCATGATCACAAGGAAATCATGTCTCAAAATACCGATCAGTTTTGTATTATTGGAAAACAGATTCAAAAATAAGTTCCACTTTACTACTTGAAATGAAATACAATATGAATTTATTCTATTAGAAACATCCAAGACTCCTAGATTATGCCTAAAAGTCACTCATAACTAACTTATTCATATCATGGTAAAATGAAACATAATAAAGGGGTGAGCTCAAATGCTCATTAAGGGTATGAAATACAGTGGAAGATAACATAGATACTAAGCATGATGAATAATTGAAACCACATTCCATTACCAACAATAATTATGGATACTATTATGGAAGGAATATGAACTGAGTAAATAATGCCATAATAAAACATAATCATGGGTATTCTACTAGTCTAATGATGACATGAACCATCGATATTATTTTCATAATGAGGAAATGTATAATACCGGATATTCTGAAACATTTTGTCAAGGCCTCTTCCAAGACTACTAAAAATGATTAAGCCCTCGGCCAAAAACACAAACAAAATTGGGAAAGGGCCTCAGACAATTCCACGTCTAGTGGTCTCATGAGACCTACCGATGCATCGAGGAGCTATAGAGGGCTCGACCGATCACTTACTAAGTCCAATACATTCCTCATATTAAAAGGATTAAACATATCATAAACATTCATATTAAAACTAGAATAAAAAATTTCATTACCTTAACAGTAAACCATGAATGGTATAAAAATAGCACATCCATAGTCAAACATATCACAAAACCTTTAATAAAATATGGATGTTTTGTATCATAATAAGTCAACATCAAATAATCTTATGATCTATAAAAGGATGTTGACATAGATGAAATCAAAACACTTTTTAGAGAAATACCACTTTCTATTTTGAAATAATTTAACAGATGTATAATTATAAATAAAACATTATTTTGAAAATATTCTTATAAGCCTGTAATGGAATCTTTTATGATTTTATAATGACGGAAAATAACTGCACCCACCGTATAAGTTAAAAAAACATCCGTTCCTTAAATTTGTTAAAATGGAAAAAAAGTAACTTGTTTGGAAAACGACGAAAAGATTCCATTAAAATCACATAAGGGTATAAATGACTTTAACATATTGTCTAGTAAATAGTAAAAATGTTTTGAAATACGTTTTTAAGAAACATGGATGTGGATGATAAATAGGTCCCAATAGATAATTACATATAAGCAACCTCGGATAATAAAGAGATTGTGAAATTAACCTTTACCTTGTACTTTTCCTTGGTTGAGGGTAGGTTAACCTCCTGTATAATTGTGAAATAATTGTTATTAAATTATACAAGAATCATATAAATTAATATGATATCATATATGATCTTTTAACATTGTTCTTTTAATAATATCTTAGTATTATCGTCGTATCGGGTGTTAACGGATTCATTTTCCTTTATATTCTTTGTTATGTGAATCATATTTGTTATATACGGGATGTTTTTTATTTATATCCAGAATGATATCAAGTTTTTAAACATTATTTTTAATCATCAAATGAAAGTTAGTCTTGAATGGATACGATGGGGAATGAATCTCATCGGGTTCGTGGAGACGGTAGTCCGTACGTACGCAAGAGCGATAATATCATTCTTCTGATATTAAAATAATATAAAATTTGATGGAATATCATATATAAAGAATCATTATCATGTTATATTTATTATTTACATCAATTACACATCATTATCATACCCATCCAAATAATAATGTTCTGAATAACAATTACACCACGACGTGGAGACGGTAAGACGTACGTACGCACGTATGGTGACATGACATTCAAAGGATGGATAGAATAATTAATATGGATGTACCATATTTATAATAACATCATAGTATAAATAATATACTGGATTTATTATTTTAGAATGTAAATAACAAAGAAATAAGAGGTGGAAGAAGAAAGGAACTTGAAAGAGGGTGGTGAAAAGATTAACTCTTTTTCGGGTTCTTCCTTTTGATATGATCAGAAGGTCTCATAAGGTTGGATTTCTATTCAAACTAAGGCCACTAGGATAAATTGAAGGACGTTGAGAGGATATTTGGGTAGGGTTTGGCCGATCCAAAAGTCTATGAAGGTATGAATAATTGGTTATAAGTGGTGTTCTTTTATAAGGGAGAGGAGGGGCTCTTTAGTAAAAACTTAAAGTATTATTTTATAATAAATTTATATTCGGTTTATAATAGTTTCAAACTAGATTATTTAAATTATAATGTGGGGATGGGTCGAAAAACACTCCACCAGTAGGTTTTAGATACGTTTGGGTCTTTATATTAACATTATCTTTTAAATTTAACTCTTAGTTAATTAGTTTGACATATACCATGTCTCTTTGTATTTTTATGTTATTTGGTAAATAAAATTACTATAAACTAACAAGTTAACCCAAAGTGGTTAATTAATGTCATACCTATCATCATATAAGTCCTATGGCAGAATAATAGTTTTTTTGGAATATTATATCAATTAATAATATAATATTTGTTTTAAAAACCCCTTTTTGTCAATTTTGAAAATATTTAATAATTTATTTTTATTAATGTATTAATGACTTTAATAATTAGAACCAAATTCATTTAATAAATAGTAAAATTTATTATTAACCAATAAAATTCGTTTATGGCATCAAAACTTTCAAATTATATTTATTATAACTTTTATAATAACAATTATTTGATTCTTTCATTAAAAAGGAAAATATTTCATCATTATTGTATCATAAATAAATTTACTTATTCAAAGTCAAAATATTATAAATAAAATACCATTATGGAGTAAATATATTTAGCTTTCTAATTAATATTTATAGTAAAAAATATAACATATATAACCCAATGTAAAAATTGTTTTGCTAAAAGATATATGATTATGTCATTTTTGTATTTACTTTAACTTAATTAATAAAAAGTGTCATTATCACTTACAAGTGGCTCCATGGGGTCCCAAAATCGTCCCAAAGATGAAAATTGTTGGAAATGTATCAACCAACAGGGTTAGGACACATTTTAGGGTAATTAAGAATTATTATAATATTATTTTTTACCCTCATTTACCGGATTTACCATTTAACCATGGTAAATAAAATATTTACAAAATGTCTGAAAATAAAAGATACCTCTTTACACGATTTGGACCTCATGATTATAAATATGGAATCAATTTTTTTAAATTTAAAACACAGAATTGGCAGAAAATAATTTAAAATTAATTCCTTTTGTCAAAACAAAAAGCGTGTTTTTATCAAATAATAACTATCAAAATATTGGCACTTTCTTATGTCCAGTTTGAATGTGAAATTATGTTCAATGACCAACAATGGATTACATGGTAAAAATATAAAGTAATTATTCTTTAAATTCACTCAAATACATAATTTATCACAATTAATTAATTTGATTAAAAAAATTATTTTTAATTAAAATTTAGTAATTTTCACTATTCATCAAAATATGAAAGTTATCAGAAAAGTACCAAAATTTCACCCTAAGCTAATTTATATATACTGAATCAAAAAATTAATTCCATTTTGAATAAAGGAATGTATAAAATTTCAAAACGTGGGTATTACTATTCATAACGTCTAGTTGATTGGTTGTGGTGTTTTAGAACTCGATGTTGCGTACAACACACACTACTGTATTATTCAAAGAGAAGTGTACCATGGAAGCTTGGGGTGTTACACTACTGAGGTCCACTCGGCCGTTGGACCGCTAAGGTAAGCTCTGCTACTGGACTACTAAGATCTGTTCGTAAACTAGACCACTGAGATCCTCTGTGCAACCAGACCACTAAGGTCTGCTCGGCCACTGGACCACTTAGGTCCACTCTACTACTGGACCACTAAGGTCCACTCGACCACTATTCCACTGAGGTTGGTTTTTCCACTAGACCAGTGAGTTCCACTCAGCCATTGGACCACTATGTCCTGCTCGTCATATCCTTTGTGTCATAGCCAACTATAGGATTCTTCCTCGTAGTGCACTTGTTTTGGGAGAATTTACTACTTAAGAAATTTGTTGGATCTCAATGGCCACGGAGCGTCATTGGAAGTATACCCAAAGGACTATCTTGTTGCAAATGTCCCAATGCCGCATATGTCATGTAAATTTGATGCCCGGTCTAAAAGAAATTGGTGTATTAGTAAACAGGGGTTGTTTCTGTATGGGCTCGATCGGACATGGTCGAACCGAACCGACCATCCCGGGAAAGGGTTCCTACAAGAGTCAACCCAGTTAGGTTGAACCGACCCAACTCAATTGGTTTTGGGCCATCCTAGACCATCTTGGCCCATTGGGTCGTTCTAGACCTAGCCCGGTTCAGCAATGGGTCTAGCCTGCCGTATCACCAAACGACCTGGTTTTTATTCTCTAGCCTAGACTTACATATTCAGACCAATTTATTTCTAGCCGGGGCACAAAATATCCTAGTTTCATATCCAGTGGGGTCCTCATTAGCGGGTCAACACTTTTCCCGCCCAGGCCACCCATAGTCCCTGTTTAGTACACCAGCCTGACCAGCATCAACGGGCAGACTTGGGTCTAGCCCAGAGGCCCATTGGTGTTTGGGTTTAAGCAGAAACGTGGCCAGTGGAGGCCATTCACCTCCATCCACACACGGTCCAGTGTGGACCATGTGCCTGCACATTCCACATCCTGCCCTGCGGGCTGCTTCATTTGAAATGGCACATGACCAGTGTCACCCCCTACACTGATGTGGTCGCTGCTTGGTAAGGCATGGGCCACCTCATGCCCATGGCTGCCTATGTGGCCTTCCATCGCTACCACAACCCGCTTGGTCTTGACTCTCACTCCACAATCACTAGATCCCATGCCGGAATTTGTACACATGGTCTCCCAATCTCTCTCTTCCTCCTCTTCGGGTTGATCCATCGATACAGTCTTTCTTGGAACATGGTTTTCATCATGTCACGAATAATAGATAAGAATGATAGTTTAGAAGAACATGCAATGAACACATAAAGTATAGACCGTGACCTTTGTTTTTTTAGTGTGGCTTATCCTTGTTGGGAGGTTTAACAAATGATAATCAAAAAATGAATCCACTTCCTATAAATTCACACATGAAAATTCCCATGTCCTGCAATGAAAACCAATCCAATGGGAAATATGTTAGTGGATTTAACCCATGTTCATCATTTTGGGAAAAGAAAGAGGGGGACATAATCATATAGAAAAATAAATCCCAACATGGGAAAAGGATATTAGTGGAGGAAGATCACTTTTCACCGTATTTCGATCTCTTGTACTAATTCTGTCTCCAACGGCTTCATTGCCACATTTCATTTTTCCATTTTTCATCTTTTGAGGGGTTTCATTAATAGATTCATAGTGATTTTCATGAACTAGATCTGATATGCAATTCTTGTTATCCCATTAAATTGGGGAAATGCATCGCACCATTTCTGTTACAAGGAGTTTTCGATGTTACCCTGTTTCATTTATGAAACAACGTTTCAATTAATTTTGTTGCATTATCGTTACACGGTTTAATATATGGAATGAAATAGTCATATCGTCACTGTAGTGCATCAAAACAATTTCAATTAAAATAAATTGTTTAAGTTTATTTTATTTTTCATTAAAACATCTAAATATTTACATTGAATCTCACCCTGTGCTTGTCCAGGTTAGGACCTACATAAGGATAATATCTCATTATGAGCTCAATGGTGGCCTTGTATTTTTATCTGAGTTCCTATATTTGAGTTATGAGGATTCAAAAATAAAATAATTCTTAATAAAATTATTTTATTTATGGTTACATCACAAAAACAATCTTTCACAAATTGACCATGTTGGCCTTTTTTATCTTTCACCAAGGGAATAACACCCTCACGAGTTCAAAGGTACTATCATATTTCCAATATGATTTACTATTTATGAGTTATAAGTATTTAAAAATAATATAATCTTTATTCAATTATGCTACTTGTGGTAAAAAAACTACTTTCCACTATTGGATCATGCTATCCAATGATATGATTGGCCTAAAGAAATCACACCATCATGATCTTAAATTGGTATTGTATTTTCAATCTGACTCATCGTTCGTGAGTAATACAGATTTTAAAAATAAAATAATTTTATTTAATTATTTTATCTACAGTTAATCCATTTTTGGGTTTTCTCAGTGGAGGTCTGTGATAACTAAACATATATTTCACCAAGTGTAAACCCAACATCTTGAACACAACTGTGCCCTTGGATTTTTAATTCAGGCACCAGTTTAATATTTATTACACATTTTTAGTAAAATGCTTCATGCATGGAATTTAAAACGTAACCTTTTTTGACGGGCAATTCCGAGCACACTGGGCCTCAGAATTTCATGCCTTCTTATCGATTGGTCTCAGAATAGTCCCATATAATTTTGAAAAAATCATGGAATTTGAGGAAATTACATTACCCTCATCTTTAGGGTTTTATGTCCTTTTAAGCCAAAATAATGGTTAATAAAAAATAGGTATACTAAGAATGAATATGAGACTCCTTATCCCCCATACGCTCCTAGAGATTGACATGCTACCAATAACATGAACTAGAGGAATCGATCATCCACAAAGGATGCTCTCCTATTGACCGTCTATCTCCACCAGGTAATCTAATAATGTCCCCATGCCATAAATCTCCAGCTCTACATGGTCGATGATGTAAGAAAGATCGTGCACATATCTCCAAAGATAGAATATTTGGAAGGTTTTGTTTTCCCTCCTTAACTATAGCGGCAGAACAAAGAGGTATTCCACCTCACCCACTCTATTTAATATCAAGTAAGGCTTGATAAACCGTGATATAGCATGCCTCCCCAGAAAAATATTCATGTCCCTCATTGTGGAGAGACCTGTATGAATACATGGTCTCCACCTCCCCAAACACCAAGGGTCTCCATCACCAATCATCATTAAACATCAATTGTCTCCTTGTAGTCTTCATCTACTCTCGGATGAACTAAACCATCTTAGTGGTAGCATGTTCCATCTGTGGTCCCATGAGTGATGACTCCTATATGTTTTTCCAGCATAACGATGACAAGCATAGTCATCCCTAAAATGACTCAAATGGTGCCATAACAATCGTGGATTTGTATATGTAGTTGTATGAATACTACATCATTGGTAGGTGGTCCTCAAAAATTAAAGCAAAATCAGAAACACAAGAACGACAAATGTCCTCCACTTTCTGTATGCTCCGCTCCATCTGACCATCTGTCTATGCGTGAAAGGTTGTGCTCAAGCGCAGCTGAGTCCCAAACTCCTCATGTAATCACTTCCACATCCCTGATATAAAGAATGAATCAAAATATAATACTTTCTTAGATTGTAATGCGTGGAGTCTAACTATCTCTTTCCTGTAGAGGCATCTCATGCTCTCTAGTGAACCCTTCCCTCAAGTGGGTGGGATGTGGGCCGACATGGTGAGTCGGTCTACGATCACCTAGATGGTATTGTGCCCCATGGACGTCTATGGAAAGCCCATCACAAAGTCCATCGATATCCAATACCACTTCCCCTATGGTACCTCGAGGGGTTGTGTCCATCATTCTAGAACCTGGTTCTCCTCCTTCACCTGTTGACAAGTGAGGCATCTCGAGAAAAACTCTACCACTACATTTTTCATCCCCGACCACCAGTATTAATGTCGAATTTCCTGAAACATATTTGCCACACCTGGATGTACCGCCAAAGGGGGAGTATGGAACTCCCTCAACACTGCCTCCCATAATGACAGTGTTACTATGGTGTGTCCTTTTAAACAGATTCTGTTTTCCCCACCATTAGATTATCCATCAGGTGAAATCCTTGTGGACATTGAGGCATGTGTAGTCTCTCAGCTAGCACCTCTGAGTTATGTCTCCCTGACTCCCTGTAAGAGTGTAGGAGAAACCACTATCCACTGAAGAACGTATGTCTCTTCTCTATCGTAGAAGAATATATTAAGAGATTCCAACTACTCTGTAGCCTCATTCAGTAGTTGTGAACTCGATCTTCTACTGAGAGCATCTTCCACCATGTTCCACTTCGTAAGAGTATAGAGAATCTCAAAGTCAATGTTCAGGAGGAACTCTACCATCGTCTCTATCTGAATTTCAAATCCTTATGAGAGGAGATATATTTGAGACACTTTTGGTTAGGGTAGATGGTAATATATTCCCCCATAATGTAGTGTCACAATATCTTCAATTCAAATATTTTCACTGCTAACTCCATATTGTGGGTTGTATATTTCTTCTCATGTGGTCTCAACTGACGTGAACCATAGGTAATCAATGCTTTCCTCTGAAAAATGAAAAAACATTGTCTAGTCCTTGATTCATCATAGAACACTACATACATGAATACCTCATATGGAAAACTCACAATCTGGGAACTCATCAAACTCAATATTAATTTCTATGAATCATACAACCACCTTTCCATCCACGCAAAAGGTTTCCCCTTTCAACGGATCAAAGTTTCTATCATACTTTTGTTAGTGGATACTCATTCACTATGGTCAAAGTGTTAAACCACTAGTAATCCAAACATAACCTTAAACACATTGTCTAACTAAGACCTTCCTCATAAAGTCCTCTACCTGCACCCTCATCTCATGAAGCCCTATGAAAGTCATCTAATGTACTGATGCTGATACTGTTTCCATCTCAGGGTGTAGAACAATGTAAAATTCTATCTCTCTATGTGGAGCTAAACCTAGAACATCTTTAGGGAATACGTCTTCATATTCAACCACTAATATTGGGAACTAAAAACTCAATACATCCACTACTACATGGGTATGGATGCTATATGCAGCTACCCCTTTCCCATATCCTCTAGATCCTTGGTCCTGGTGTTCATCACTTTGGGGTTATGTTTATAACATGGTAAAATGTATACCACCTCGTTATGCTCCCCCATCTCATCAACTGTGTATACCAACCTGCATATTAATCTGTTCATATCACTATGTCAGCCCCGGTGGACCATCCACTTTTTCACTGGCATCACAACAGATAGAAAATCTCTAGAAAGATGTCCCCTACAATCTTTTGAAAATAATTACCTATTTCTAGGCTAACTGGACCCCCCCTATGAGACTATATCTATATATCCCCTATCTTGGGACCTCTTCTCAGAACGTCTCTCATGTCCAAGTCTCTAATACTGTCATCAGTTTTCTACTTTCCAATTACTAACATCCACTAGTTGTATCTGCTCATCCAACGGAATTTCAACCAAAATGGTTCTCTCTAGGACCCACGAATAATTAGGAATGTACATAGGAATAGTTTTGGCTCAGATGTATTTAAACACATCTCGGTGAGAGGTCTGACCCCTAATTCCCTAGTCGTATCATATTCATCGGGTACCTGGAATGGTCAGTACACGTCAATGAATACTCAACTACTGACATGTTTCCCGACCAAAGTTTTATATTATCCTAGGCACTCATAACCCTTAGTTTTTTATGGAATGTCACCCTTATCGGGGAAAGGATCTAAATATCTGACCACCAAAAACTCACTTCATCATAAGATATGGTAATATAAACCCCACCATCGCCCTACTGATCCTTGTATAAAGCTCACTTCTAGGATAACTATATGATCTAATGATGGATTGACTATATTGAAAACTCATCTAACACATAAATACAATCATTTTCCTATTGTGAGTTGGGCATGCCTTGGAACCTAAGGGGTCTCTAGTACTGAAAGTCATGTAAGGCAATGAGCCTACGTGAATCCTCTACTAGTAGCGCTGGTAGTTACTGCTGACCAAAGGGTGATGTTAACACTGGGGCACCACATAAATTTTCCGAATTTGGAAATGGTCAATGTAAAAAGCCTCATCATTCAATGGACCATCCTTGTGGTCACACACTGGAATCCGGGAAGGTTGTCAGTGTATAGGAATTATGAAAGAGATCAAGATGAAATGTGATTATTATATTATACCTGATGAGATGAATCTAATTTGGAAACATCACAATAAAACATTAAAAGATGTTTGCAACCAATTTTTTCTTATACCGATTCAAAAAGCCGAATTCAAGGTCATAGTGTACGGATTCATCGGCCGCTGCACCAACATTGGATTCTCTGTCCTGAAAGAAGACCTCAAAACACATAACACTATCACCCCATATTTTATTCGGAAAGAACCGATATCTTAAGAGACCACTTTTTTACCCATCCTGTAGGGGTCGTTCCATGACTACCCCTATCCTGCCTTCTCTAGACTAAGGTTTGGAAACAAGCACCGAGTAGGCATATCCCCAAAAAGGGATGTATTTTTCCTTCAATCCTATACAAACAAACAATGCTCAAGCTGTGTAATGTAAACCCATGGTAAACCATAACTATCACTGAGACAACTAATTAGAGTACAGTACCAATATAAAGTACAAAGGGGCCATAATAGAAACCCAAAACCTCAATGGAACGTACAAATGCCACGGTCTATCCACTCAAGGACCTACCTGAAGGGTGGGTGAAGGGTAGTTGTTGGTAGCTATAGAAGTACACTGATCTGTCCAGTATCACTGATCACCACATTCTCCCAGACCACCAACTTCTCCGTCGAAGCATCGATCACATACACGAGACATGAAACATGTGACCAAAGCTCGTTCCGGGGTGAGTAACACAATACTCAGTAGGGACCCCAAACCACAATGGTTAGACCAGAAAGCATGATCACAAAGTAAACTCAAAAAATCTACGTCCGTTCACACCAGGTATAACATATAGTACACAATGTAAGATTATCAGTCATAAATCTGAATCATCTTATATAGTCAAGGGAATCATCCTCGATAAGTCACTAAGGTCTACTCATCAACCAGACTACCAAGGTCCACTCTTCTACTAGACCACCGAGGTCCACTCTACTACTAGACAAATGATGTATGCTCTGCCAGTGGACCACTTTGTTCTACCCAGTCATTGGAACATTGAGTTGATCTATACTACTAGACCACTAAAGACCCTTTGTCCACTGGACCACTGAGGTCCACTCTGCTGCTTGAACACAGAGGTTTGCTTAGCCATCGGACCACTAATTTACACTCTGATACTAGAACACCCGGTTCAACTCAACCACTGGAACACTAATGTATGCTCTGATACAGTACTAATAAGGTCTTCGTGGTCACTAAAATACTTAGGTCACTCATAATATCCTTCATGTCACAACCAGCCATAGGATTCCTACTCGTAGTGCACTAGATTCCAGGAAAATCTATTCCTCAAGCCATCAGTCACTTCTCAGCATCTATGAAGTCTCACGTAGAGTATAACCAAATGGTCATCTCGTCAGAAGTGTCCCAACACTGCAGACGACAGGTCGATCAAATGCTTAGTCTGAATGATATTATAATTTTAGTAAAAAATGGTTGATTATATCTATTTTCAGTCTAACTTGGTCAAACTGGCCCGACCATTCTGGCTTGGGGATCCCACATGACCCGAACCAGTTTCACAGACCTAACTCAAACCAGTTAAGTTTTGGTCAATCATTTCTTGCTTGGACCATTGGATTGACCCATTGGGGCTTGCTGGACTCATCCTGGTTCAACCGTGGGTCTTCCCTCCGGGTCACCCAGCAAACCTGTACACATTCTCTGGATTGGCCCAACATATTCGTACCTGTTTATTTTCATATAGAACACACAGTGGACCATTTTTCTATCCAACTAGGCCTACATCAGTGGGCAGTCTCTCCATCCATCCGAGTTGCCTGGTAGCCTGGATTATAGCACTAGCATGGCCCATGTCGGCGATCTGCCTTGGTTCCATACCAGACGCCCATATGTGTCCTTTTATGTGTAGAAACATGGCCAGTTGAGGCCAGTCTCCACTATCCACACACAGTCTGGTGTGGACTGCAAGCTAGTTCATGCTACATCCCGCCCCATGTGCCGATACTATTGATGTCCCCCCATGGAACCATCGTGGCTGCTGCAGGCTGCGGCCTTCACCGCCTCCCACCAGCAGCCACCTCCAGCTTTCGAGTCGGTGACACTTACCTTCACTGGTACCTTATTTAGCCACTGGTGGCCCTTGCTGCAACTACCACCTTTTGTGGAAGTCACAGCCCACAAGGCTGTTACTCTCCCTCTACCACTACTGGCTCCGAGGATGGTGGTCGTTCACCCAGCAACGTCATCTCTCTCAGCCTCCTTATTGGGTTGATCCACCACTGTGGTCTTTCTTAGAATGCTGTTTTCATCATTTCATGATGATCAGAATAAAATGACAGAGTAAAAGATCAAAAAAATTACCCATAATGGATGAACAATGAGCATTGTCTGTGTAGGCATGGTTTTTCATTGTTTGGAGGATTAACAAAGGATAATCAAAATGTGAATCCACTTCCCATAAATTCCCTCTTTCAAATTCCCATGACCCACCAAGATGGCCAATCTGCGGGTAAATATGTTAGTGGATTTAACCCAAGTTCTCCATTTAGGAAGAATAATGAGGGCATGGAGATAATCATATAGATAAATAAACCCCTACATGGGAAAATGATATTGGTCAAGGAAGATCGCATGTCATCTTCCATCGATCTCGAGGTCTGATTTGATCTCCAATGGAATCATATCCACTTTCTAATTCACTAGAATTCATTATTGGTTATGTTTCCTTCACAGATTTAGAGTGATTTGTAAGATCCAGATCTGGTACCATGTTCTTGTTATCCCATTAAATGGGGAAAATGCATCGCAGTGTTTCTGTTACGCTAATTCACAATCATTACGATGTTTCATTTATGTGACATCATTTCTGTTACATTGTGTTATAATGTCGTTACACGATTTAATTTATGGAATGAAATAGTAGGATCGTTTTCATGTGTAGTGAAACCATTTCGAATAAAAACAAATTTTTAGGTTTATTTTATTTCTACTTCAAAATTATAAAAATTAACTTTTACCCTTGACCCATGTTGGACAAGGATAGGCCCCTCATAAAGAAAAAATATCCTTACGAACTCAATGATGGTCTCATATTTTTAATCAATTTTACCATTTGGGATATCTGAAGATTTGAAAATAAAAAAATATGTAAATTATTTTATTTAAGGTTACGTCCCAAAATCCTAAGTTCATATCTGGCTCGCACTGGCTGATGTTAGTATCCACCTAAGAGGAGAACACCCTCACAAGATCAACGGTACTCTCAGATTTCGAATCTGAGTTACCATTTATGAGTTATAAGGATTTGAAAAAAATAATCTTTGTAAAGTTATTTTATTTTGGCCAAAAACTACTTTCCACTATTGGAATGTTCCAGCCAATATTAGGCTCTTCCTAAGGAAAGAACAGCCTCATGAGATCAAATGTGTTTTCATATTTTCAATCAAAGTCACCATTAATGAGTTACAATGATTTGAAAAATAAAATAATATTATTTTCTTATTTTATTTATGGTTATACCAATTTTAGGTTTTCTCACTGGAGGCCCACAGTAACAAAACTTAAGTCACTCCAATAGTAAAACCTCCATCATTAACAAAAAGGTTCCTTCCAATTTCTGATCCCAACACCCAATTAAGTGTAATTCCTCTATTTTTAGGGAAACTGCTCACACGTGCTATTTCAAATGTAAAATTTTTGGACGGACAATTCTGGGAACACCAGGCCTCGGAATGACATGATGTCTAAGCACCTTGTCTTATAATAATCCCATATAATAATAAAAATTCAATGAATTATAGGACATTACATTCATCATGAAGATACTTGTGAAAATGTGATATGTGAAAAACATAATAAAAAAATTTTATATAGTGGAAGTTTGAAATGATACTTTACATATCAGATTGGATCTAATAACTAAAGGGATCTATAAATCTCTAATAAATCATATAACATTTTCCATAATGGTACTAACCCTGATGTAGAAAAATCCTTAATATTTTATCATCATTACTAGGAAATATAAATTTTCTTCTCTTATAGTATGAATAAATTTTTTATAGACACCAATCAAGCCTCATGTTCTCAAGGATGAAATTTACTTTCTTTATAATGTTATCTTCCTTGTCTTCTCCAATAATAAATTATCAATAATATCAACCAAATATAATGGTGACTTATAATTTCATCCATTTAATGATTCACATAAATTCATACCAATATATTTTTATCATGCTAATATGAATATCTATCTATTATACCAATTTCTGAAATACATATCACTAAGGTACATTCCCAATCAAAAAATGATAGAATAACTGATAAGGGTTTCACACATAAAAATGGGTTTGATTTATCCATTATATGTAATAATGTATAAAAGAGACTAAAAAATATTGTTAATGTAAAAAAATACATGCTTTTATACATAATATCAAAAATAATTATACAAATATTAAGATTTGTATATACAACTTTTAACTTCATGTATATATCAAAGTATAAATTTTTTTAGATTGTTGTCAAACCATGTGAATTTTAATGGTATTATGTCATTATTTGAGTTATTGGATGATAGGGGTTGGTATTAATGGATTTAGATTCTATATAGAATCTTTCTTTTGATGAGTAAGAGCATTTTTTACTCGTTAGAATGTATCAATTTCCTATTTGCTTCAAGAAGACATTGTGAGGCCCTCAAGGGCAAATGGCCACCCAATATACCATAGTTTGGTGCTTAGTTGGATATCTGGTTCCCAGTGATTGGGGACCAAGTACCATGGTTGGTTGAAATAATCCACCATATTTCATAGGGTATCCATCTCTCAGGCATGGTTCTCAACATTCTGTGCTCCATTTTGACATTTTTCTATACTAGAATATTTTTATGCATAAGACTAATTAACATCCTATGTCTATTGTTGATATTGTTTTTTATTTCACTATTCTTCATCATAAATCCATCAATTAGGGGAATATGTTATTTTTTCTTATTTTTATTCATTAAATTAAAATAAAGAAAATAAATTTAGGTTATTTTGATCTTATTACTACATCATCGTTGGTCCTAATGATTTCCTATGGGATTACATTAGTTTAATGTATGTTTTAATGTGTTAATGTTAATGGGAATGAATTAATGACATGATATGAATTCAATATATATATTTTCATGTAAAATCAATGAAATGATCATGTTAGGGAAGAATATTTCATATGGATGATGCGTTTTGATTTCCTGTTCATTAATGACATTATCGAAAACAGAAAGTGAAAATAAAATTCTTCATAGATCACAATAGTCTTTCTTCCTTATCTTATTATAAATTAGTAGACCTCAATAGATTCCCTTGATAATCAATTGATATTTTAGAAGTCATGTTGGTGAGGATCTAATGTGGAATATAGCTTTATAATAATGTTTTTTTATCTTAAGGATTTTTGGGGTTATATTAAATTGGAATATGGGAGAGAAATATCCCCCCTTGAGTTGTATGATTCCCAGTAGAGTTTTCCATGCATATGGGATATAGAGAAAGGGTTTTTTGTGTTACAAACCCAAAATTATGTTACATTGAAATGAAAAGGGGGTGATATATTAATCCTTGTTATGATATCCAAGTGATGTGCTTGATAAGTTATTTAATATTTTTGATTTGTCATTATATGTATTATATTGATCCCTACGATATTAATGATATTTTAATGGAATGGGTTGATATTCCAACATTCTCGTGACATGTAAAAGTATTGGGATGATATAACCATTTACCAAATTGTTTCATGTGGTATCAGATGTTATGAATTTTTTATTATATTGTAAATAGAATAGAATTTTATTCTCTTTAATATGATACTCCATATAGTAAGGGATCCTATTATATCATAAAATTTTTTTCCATGGAATGAGACATTATTTCCTCTTATGTGTTGTTTCCCATGGAATGGGATGTTATTCACTCTAAACATATGTTTCTTATAAATAGAAATGTTATAGAATCTCATGTGTTGTTCCTTATAGAAATGGTTATCATTCCCACTAATGGGATGTTGCATGTAGAAAGGGTTTCCATGAAAACCTATATGATAGTTTCCTTGAAATGGGAATATATGACCACTAAATTATATTTCCATAGAAGGGGTGGGATTACCATTTGTGATAACATAGCTGTAGATATGGGAAAAAAATTCCTAGTGGGTCGTAAACTTGTATAAGTCATAGGAAATTATGCACATTCAATTGGTTTTCATATTTTATGGGATGTTTTGGGCACTTATGGGATGTTTTATTACTATGGGATATTATACCCTTGTTTGTTGTTATGGGACATTATGAATTTTTTATTACATTAATATACAATGGAAATGAATATCCATTCTCTCAAGATCTAAATTATAATATATTAAATGATTCCATAAAAAAAAATATAAACAATGATCTGGTTGATGTTTTGTCCAACTATAGTATAATAGCTATTATATTTTTAGTTAAACCCCAATATTAGATGAAAAAAGTATTGTCACTCACAAGGTAGAATGCTCTACACCTGATGGAATAATGGTTATTATTATTATTTTTATTTATTATTTTGTATTAACATATAAAAATGAATATACTCTCATATATTTAAGATTTGGATGGGGGGACCATTCTCTATTACATACAAAGTTGTACTAACAACCTACCCAATAATCATGGGGAAATATATATATTTCATTACTAAGGATGCAGGTAAGGGAAAGGTAATTTCAATTTGTGGATGTGATTGATAGATTGTGAGTGTGAGATTTGGGGTCAGTTGTGGACATGATAAAAGTTTTTATTATGTTTTCTATGATATTTTACTCCTTTGTAAAAATTATATATGATCATCCCATAAGGAAATAATATATGCATATCTATGACATTTATTATTCTATAGCCATTCTAATTTTATTTTAAAAAGTGATATCATTCTTTATGGTTGGAATATTAAAATAATGTATACATTATAGTGTTCACTTGATATGATAGTTTATTATGATTAAATATGTTTTTATTTATGGATATCTGATTTATACCTTATATTTAGTTTAGGAACCCATCATAACCTCTCTATAGAACAAAAGCCACTAGCATTCATGGAGGTTCACTTGAGTTCATGTGGCATCTCATGTTTATCTAGTTTTTGAGTGATTTAGGATGGGGAATTACAAAATTTATGTATAAAAGCCATCTTAATTTAAGGGAATAGAATTAAAATATACATGTAAAAAATGAAAATATTTATATATCCCCAAATTTATACTCATAAATATGATCATAAAATCCACTCTTTAATAATGGGATCATCATTTATTCCAGAAAAACTTATCAAAAGAATAAAATACACATGAACACATAAGCTGTACATATAGGGAGTGAGCTAAAAACCTATTAGTATTCCTCCAGGATTATATATCATTCCATTTATAAGATAATATATGAAGAATAGTTTTAAAATTAATGTTAAAAATAATTTTATTATTTCTGAGTAAATATAAAAACAAAATCATTTTATATAATAGAATATTTGAAATAAAAATAACATAGAGGTTTCAAAAAAAATCTCAAATACATTCACACTATTTATCTTACCAATAAAAATTATTTATGTAATTTTAATATAGATCAAAATAATGTATATATCATCATAATATTAAAATATAATCATCATTTCAAATATTATGTTATAATAAATTAACATGAAATTAAATTATCATAATGTATTAAAACTCACACATCATCCAATATGAAAATATGTAACTAATATATCTTGAAAATCATGGGAAAACACCCAGAGTCCTAAGGAGATAATCCTAGATGACCTCAATACTTTGATACATTCCATAACATTCTCTGACCATCCTTACTGTGAAGAAACCATAAGATAAAGAAAATCCTATCTTTGGGATACTAGAAAATGATTAATACCAAAAATTACATCACTCATCCATTTAATTTACCACTTAGTTTTCTGAGTGTTACCCTGAGGTTTTATAAATCCAAACTATATGAATATATCATCATTCAATTAAGAAGAAATCAAATAAAAATAGTTATAGTATCTCACATCTCATCACCCATTTACCCATCACGAAAATATCCCATTTAAAAACAATATTATATCATTAAATAAGGTAATTATTTGTTGCTAAAAAATAATAAATAAATTTCTATGAAGAATATATACTTATTAGATTTCATATTATTATTTATGTTCTAATAAACATCTTTAAAACCATATATTTACATATTTTATTAATTAAGATTCTATAGTTTAAAAAACAAAACTTCCTTTTAAATAAAATATTATAAGGGTCTTATTAATACTCAGAAGGATCCAAATGGACAATAATTCGACCCATGAATAACCATAGATGAGATATAAAAAACTGAAAATATTTATCAATTATTTAGGATCATTTAATAGTTCTTATAATTTGAAATAAAATCATTTTATTTATTTTTTTCTTCTGCTTGTATAAGAACTACATTAGCATTGTATAATTCATTAAGATAATTCTTTATTTCTTACAAATTAAAAATAAAATAAACTTTTGAAGAAAAAATTTATATTTTAAATGAATATTTGTTGTAGAATTTATCTTTTGTATAAACACATTCAAAAAATGATATATTATTTAAAACATGGATCTGAAGACCTTTAATTCATATTAAATAAAGTATTATAAGTATCATGATATCCACCATGTTGTCAAAAATGTCAAAAGATAATTTTTTTATCATAAAAATATGTTTCTTACGTTTAAAATATTCATTTATATCCATTCAAAATATAAATTTGTTCTCTTATGGAAACATAAGAAAAAATATAGACAGAGAAAATGCCATTTTTTCATTATTTGAATTAAATATTATATAAGTCATATTTTTGGTCAATTTTCCATTAAATGAATTAATTTCAATCCTTAAGTGAGAAGGGAAAATTTTAATTCCTTAAATGAAATTTTATCATATTTTAGGGTCATTTTGCAGTCTTTATAATTCTATTTTTAAAAGAAATAATCTAATTTACCCTTTATTATAGTTACAAAATTTTACAGGGATAATATTCATATCATCCCAAAATAAAAAAGAACCTACTTAAAAAATATGGAACTTATGATACCAAATTGGACATCCAATTTTTGAAAATTAAAAACAGAAAAAATTTATTATTACATTAAAAGACAAAACTAGTAAAATTATATAAAATATAGTTTTTCAAAAAAAATGTCTTTTAAAACATCAAATGTTATTATAATAAAATAATGTATATAATAAATTTAAACCATCAGTTTAAATTATAATAATCTAATTAATATTTAAAACTAATCCAAAAAATAATTTTAAATCATAAATACCTTAAAATAAAATACAATTATTAATAAAAAAGGGTATTTCATTATTCATCAAAACATAAAAATTATCATAAAAATAAAAAAATTAAACCAAAGTAAAGTTTTATATTCTTTTTTAAAATAATTTTTTTATTTTTTTAAATATAATATATAAAAGTGTCAAAAATTGTATTTAAAATGGTTATCCCATTAAAATTAGTTAAAATTACACTTTGAAAAAAATATCCTTTTATTCCTAGAATTTAATCTATTCTGATCTTATGCCTATATCATGTCTTGGATGAATATAAAAAAATATTTTATTCAATATATTATTTATTTTTTCCATTAATTTCATTCATAAATTTTAATTAACTTAATTTTTTATGGAAATTCAAATATTGGAATATAATAAAATATTTCATTTATATTCAATTAGTATGTATTTTCATTTCAAAGTTTTTGTTAAATAATTAATTCATATTATTAACACAATATTTTTATAAGTTAATTAATACTATTTTTATCTTCTAATTTAACTACTAGGTTATTATATTATTTAAATTAACATTGTTGTTTTGTAAAATCATAGTGTTTGCATTAAACGTAAGCTATGTAGGTGTTACCTTTAATAGAAGACATCACATTAATAATTTTTTTAAAAAATACATATCTCTCTCATAAAAATATTGTGTTGTTACAATATACCGCCATTAGAATGAATTTCTCCCTCAAAATATATCTAGGATAGCGATGTTTTATTACATGAATGTACTTTTCATAGAAACCCACGTTGTAAAAACAAATACTAAAACATCGTTTTAAAATGGAAGGTTAAAAACATAACAGACATGAAAATTGACTCATTACTAGGTTTCATCATAGGATAACATATGTGGAAAGTTAATGTATTTAAATGGATGAGAAATCAAACAATTATGTTCTAATAAATAGTGATAGAGAACATTTCTAGGTGAAAGATAGCATTTACAAAGCCATAAATCTGCAATGATCTATGGGACCATTTGATTCATTGGAAAATAATTTACATTGTTAAAATTTTTTGTTTCATGATCCTTCCCCTAGTGTTGAATAATTTTTGAGGTTAAAAATATATAATTTATTAATCATAATATCAACTTTGTGTTATGCCTTGATCAATTTCCACTTCATCTATTATTTTATGAAATGATGGTGAATTTTTCATTCCTTATGAATTAACATGTCATCAGATCCCTAGAATCATATGATATTACATCTATCTTAACCTAAAAAAATTCTTAACAATGTTTATCAAATATTAATAGTTCCTTATATGGACATATAATAACTGAATCTTTAAAATTTGAAACAATTTGATAAATGTTTAATTTTTTATCCTTAAATAATCTAAAACCTTTGATATGAGGTCACTAAATTTCCAAATATAACATATCAGTAATCGCCTAAAAAATTTTACGTATCTCTAAATTACCACACACCAAACATGTGAAAACTATTATCATTTATTCTTTAGAAACATGGAAATAACTGAAATTACAAAAAAGGCATAGGGAAAACATGCATATATTCAAAATTTAATTCTTTCCACATTCCATAATTCCAAAAAAATGTATAAACTAAATCGATTATATCATAAACCAATTTGTCTTTATATGTATCTCAATTTTATTAATACAATAAAAGAACTATTATTTCATTATCCCCAAATTATGAACATATTAAGGGTTATTCATCCCTTAATCATGTGTCATCCTGAAATATCTCAATCACCTTTCATGGTTCCCAGTACTATTCAACTTACCCTTTTAAATACCTTAGAAAAAACTATAGTGTATCAACCCTTATATATTTCATTATTCTATAATAAAAGTACTTTTATGATAATATTAATGAATTCAAAAACATAATCACTCATTCATTTCATATCTTATCTATCGTAATCTACATCACCAACAGTGATCACATGTGATTTACCTTTGTTTATGGACTTAAGAGGTTTCTAATTTTAGTCATCATCATGAACACTTAGATTTGGGCATTGATTTGCAGAATTACCATTTTCCTTACACAAGAAAAATTAATGCCTTGAAGGTTCATTCTATGTATCCTTTTATCAATTTTTAGCATTATCTATCTTTTTACCATTACTTCAGCATTAAATTTCTCAGTAACCTTCTTTTCCACTCACGAAACTTTTACAGGTCCCCTTAAGATAGTATACACCGTGATTTTTTACCACAATTTGATTATAAAGAAATTCCAATCTTTTTTTCACTATGGTTTTTAAAATTTCATTTAAACTCAATTTTTCTTTTCTTTTCAAAAATATGATATTTATCTGTAACTAAAACTTTTATTTCTAATTTTATTAAACAATGTACAATATCTTCATGACTATTGAAGTCTCTTATGATTAATCCTATTGCAAGTCTTTTTTTTAATCTAATGAAGAATATATCTTCATTTATTTAAGGTTGGTTGATATTATCAGAAGCATACCTTACATGTCTGGTAATCTTTTCCCTTAGGTTCCAACAGATTTATCATCCTTTTTCTAATGAACACGGAAATTCATTTCTATCTTTATACGAAGAATATGATGAATTTACTATATTGAAAAATATTTTTTTAACACATCTCAATCCATGGATTCTATTTCATCTTACTACCTCATATTCTTAATTTTGGTCCATAATAGGTCTTCTACGCCTTCTAACCAATAAAAATCCATAATGAATTTATCATGTTCCGAACAGTAGAAAATAGTTAATATCATTGTAGTGGTACTGATCCATTAGTCAACAACAAGTTGATTAGAAGACCCAAAGGTAGAAGGTGGATTTTTCCTCACGAAGGACTCAACAGAATATTGTTCCCTCAGTTGTTCATTTGTAAATCAAGCATAATTCATCACTTGATAAATTTGTATGAGCATAGACATGAGCTTTTTTATTCGATATCTTATATAATTCAGTTTCGTGGGAGAAAATTTGTTGTATTTTCCATCTCTACTATGATTGATTTGGTTTCTCAAGCATCTATCCATTAGATAAAACCAGAAATCATAGTGTGTGAAATAGTAATCATAATGGTATAACCACATAATAAAGGGAAATTATATATAATATTTCAATTTAGGGAACCTTAGGTTTAATCCTAGGCTACTTGTGATCATTACTATAACAGTAGGATTTTATCCTATACATAGAATTATCATTATGGACATCACTATATATATCTTTAGAAATATCACTAGGGATCACAATATTGTTTTCTTATCTCTGTTATCAATGTTTAACTAAACCTTTACATTGATACCAATTATAACGACCTAGACTTGACATACATGGACATTGTCGAAATTTTCCAGAATACATAATGTTGTTCCCGAATATACACCCATAGACCATATTATTTAAATTTTTTTGGTAACTAGGAAACATAAAAAAAGGGTTTATAAAACTTTTACATCATCTCACGCTTATTCCTTCATAACTAGATCCCCTTTTCAAACAACAAATTTAATACCTCTTTTTATATCGTTTGGAAAAAAACAAGAGAAAGGGTGATCTCAGATTCACATTAAGGAAATGAGTGGGAAATAGTAGTCATATCATAATAATATGAACATAACATTTGAAAATCTTATCATGCATATTGAAGATCAGGATATCATGCAAGGTATTAAATCATAGAAGTTCATTAAAAACATAGTACCAATGAGAATATTAGACATAAAATTGTTGGAATCAAAATATCCAAAGAAAATCATTTTCATATTATCCATGGAGAATTTAGATGACCATCATAGTGGAAAAAGTCATTTACTGAACTAAATTCACTCCTCATTCCAACCATGTATTATTGAACTGATTTTACATCCCGTTCTAACATTGTATTTCTGAACCTATATCATTTATATTTCCATACATATATATCTCATGCAATTTAAATCTTTACACCATTAATTTTAGGGAGATATATTTCCAACCCTTCACTAAATGAAAACCGTACATATGTGATCTATAAGAACATAATTCATTTATCATATCAATACCTATGAAAAGAAATGGGTTTCATAAACATCATTTAATCAAACAATAAACCATAGAAAAGATGTGGTTTTATTAAATATAATTCTATCATAAACATAAACCAACCTTAGGAAGAATAGGGATACAATCCCTGAAAAATATCTCCATTAAAACATAAGTAAAATTTGAGATAATACTTGAATATAATTCTATAAAAAATATAATTTCTTCTTGGAAAACGTTTTCTTTTCATAAAATACCATGAAAGTTTGGAAAAAGTATCATTGAAAATTAACATGTAATAATATAAGGGATTATTAAAGGAATTAATTCATAATTAATGTTTAAAAATATATTCATGTAGTATAAGTTAGAAAAACAATCTTCTCATACTTTTCTGGATTGGACAAAAATTACCTTGTTGGGAAAATGAAAAAATATTACTTTCAAATCTCTTAGTGAAAATTTATACATGGGTAAAATTGAAATTAAATAATTATATAATAATGGTATGAATATTTTTGAAAACATTTTTTTGTAACATGGTCATGGATGATAAATATTCTCCAGTAAATAGTTACGTATAAACAATAATAGATAATAGTGATATTGGTAAATTATCCCTTACCTTAGGAAAGATTTCCTTTTACATATATGAAACTCCTATATAATGGTTTAAATAATTTCAATAACATATTTAATAACCAGATATATATCAATGTTATCATATATGATCATGTTATCACATATTTAATTATATTTTATTATTACACTTCTTTTGGGTGTTAACTGCTTTATTTTATTATGCATGTTTTGTCATATATGTTATAGTTATTTCACATAGAGTATAGTTCTATAATTTATTGAATACTATTAGGGTAATATATATCATATTATTAATTATATAAATTTATATAATCATTCTTTAATTTTTATCATGGAGAATGAATCACATTGCATCCTGGAGATGGTATGTTGTACTTACGCACGTGTGATGACATCATTCCCTTAATTTTGAAGTGGTATGGAATTGGGTGGTTTATAAATTTAAAAAGGCTCAAATTATTATTATTATAATACTGTATATTTATTATTTTCAACGTTATACCCATCCATGTAATATGGTGATTAAAAACAGATTACACCGTGACATTGAGAAGGTAGGACGTATATACATATGCAAGGTGATTTTATTTTTTTTCAGATAGATAGAAGGTTGAATATGGTTGGTCCATAATATTAATAAAATATCAAAATATATTTTATATTTTATTTATTAATTTATAATGAAAAAAATAAGAATAGTATGTAGAGGAAGATATTTTAATGAGTGATTCGGTAAAGTAAATTACATATACCTTGTCAAGATCCTTCTAGATCTCCTCTTAGGGACCCTAGAGTAGGTATTTTGAGAAGAAAATCACCTATAAAATGTCTATAGGTTTGTTTATAATTTAAATTCTATTATTATGTCCATTCTTGAAGGCTCAATGAGTTTTTAATAAATGAGGTTGGATGTTCTCTTTTATAATTGAGGTTTCAGAACCTTTGGAATTTCAAAAAATATAAATTTATTATAAATTTAATATAATTCCCAATACAAAAAATGTCATATATTTGAATAATATATTATATAAGGTTTTAATATCATCTAAAAATATTAATTTTAACTAAGGTAATTACTTTTTTAATATTAAAATATTATAGCTTATATGTATTTGATAGAAATTAGACCATAAATGAACAATTTAGAACATTTAAGACCATATTATAATTATTCGGAAATTTTGAATATGTTTTATGATTTTTGAATAATTTAATAAAACATTATTTTGATAAAATAACAATAGTTTCTATTTTTACACTATTCAATTCATGGATATTTAAAAATATCAAGATAACAATTTAACATAGAAAAAAAATATTTTATCCCTAATGGGTAACATATATCTAGAATATTCAGTGGATACATTAATTTACTAAAATTTAATTCATTTTAATATTTTTAATATCATTATTTTTATTTATTCGTTAATTAAATAATTAATTCATCATCATTGGTAAATCCATTAATGTAATTATTTGTTCCCTAAAAATTATAAATAAATATATATGAATAATATAAATATATTATATTTTTAATTAATATATTTTTTTTGGGAAACACCTATGAAAAACCATATATTAAAATAGTATATTAATTAAAATTATATAGTGTGTGCAACTTGGCATCCTTTTAAATACAATATTATAATTGTCTTATTCATACTCATGTGGATCTAAATGGTAATTAATTATATTTTTTTAAAAATCATTTTAAACATATGAACAAAAAAAAATAGACATTATATTGGGTCATTTAATATTTCTTATAATTTTAATTTAAATAATTTTATTTATTTTTCTTATTCTTCTATGAACACTCAACCATCAGTGTACAAGACTCAAAGGTAAATATTTATTTCCTAAAAATAAAAATAAAATACCATTATAGAGAACAAAAATTAAATTTCAAATGAATATTTATAAATGAATTTAACTTCTATATAACATCATATTAAAAATGACCTATTATTTAAAACAAGAATGTTACATCTTTAAATTATTATTAAATAAAATATTATAAGTATCCTAATATAATTTAAGTTGTCCAAAACATCAAAGATAAATTTTTCTTGTGAATATATATTTTGAAGTTAAAAATTTTCAACTATATTTGTTAATAATAGAATTTTTTCCTCATATATACACATAAGTGAAAATAAAGACCAATAAAATGACATTTTGTGTCCTTATTTAAATTTAATATTATATAATTGGTTTTCTGGGATAACTCTCCCTCAAATGACATAATTTTAATCTATATGTGTTAAGTGACAAATTTAATTCATCCAATAAAATTTTGAGATTTTTTATGGTCATTTTATACTCTTTATTACATTATTATTAACTTAAATTTCCTAAATTTCCTTTTATAATGGTAAAAAATATTACCATGGTTTATATTCACGTTGGACAAAACTAAAATGGACCCACTTACTAAATTTTAAAATTCTGAATAAAACTTCTACATCCATCTATTTCAAAATTCAATACACAAATGTTTTAGAATTATGTAAAAAATAAATCTAGTATAATGGCATGAAATACTGTTTTTCCAGAAAAAAAAAATTCATTTAAAAAAATGTTTTAATAATAAATTCATGTATAAAATCCATTTCCAAAAAATATTGTAAATTTAAATGAACTAATTATAATTTTACACTATTCCAAAATATAATTTTACATTATAAATAAATTAAAATAAATTATTGTTTTTAACAAAACCCTATACTTCCATATTCATCAAATCATAAAACTTTTCCAAAATATACAAAAAATGAAACCACAGTAAATTTTTTCTACTCCTATTTAAATTAAGAATAGTATTGTATCATATATAATATAATAATGTGTCAAAATTGGATTTATAATGGGTTCTCCATTAAATGTTTGTAAAATTACCCTTTTAAAAAATATATCTTTTTATTCGTAGAGTTAAATTTATTCTTGTTTTATGCCAATAAAATATGATGGATGACTATAAAAAAATTATTGAATAATTATAATATTTATTTCATTATTATCATTCACAAATTATAATTAAAATAATTCTTAAATACAATATATCTTTTAGAGAATAAAATATAAAAATATTGCTTTTATATTCAATTTGTATGTATTTTCATTTCTAAGTAACTGGTAAATATTATATTCATATTATAAATATTGTTGTTAATATTATTCATAATCTATAATTTAATGTCTAGGTTATTAAATTATTTAAATAAAAAATTGTAGAAACTCAATGTATCGTGTAACGCAATCTAAGATGGTGTAGTGAGTAAAGCAAGACATCAATGAAATAAAATTATTTTCAAAAACCTATTATATTAAAATATCATGGTGTTTCTATTGGAAAGGTCCCTTATTATTCATTATGAACCCCTATATCCTCTTCATCATCTAACATGATTCAATGTGATCTCATGGGGGGTTTTATGCCAAAATCAAAGTTAATTCTTCTTTACTTCTCCA
The DNA here is from genome assembly GCA_963277665.1 of Viscum album. Taxonomy (NCBI): domain Eukaryota; kingdom Viridiplantae; phylum Streptophyta; class Magnoliopsida; order Santalales; family Viscaceae; genus Viscum; species Viscum album. Next base: position 1,034,690,985 of record OY728122.1, on the reverse strand, counting down.
CTTCCATTTTTGTTCTATTTCTTCTAATCCCTCTTGTTGAACTCAGGATTTCGATGGAATGTCCATCAGGGCATAGTGGAATTCACCCTTAGATTATGGGAATTTATCTTATTTTAATCAATTTATTCTTATAAGATATAGTTTGTTGTGGTACATATGTTTATTTAAAGCTGATAAGCAATGTTTTATCGTATAAATTTTTAGATATTAGAGAAAAATATTCAAATTCCATTCTTTGAATTTGACAAAAAGAGATGGTATATTTTTTTGATAATTTATCCAGTGATTCATATTAGTTTATAATGGGATAGTGTAAACTTAATAATAATAGATATATAATTTTTTTCATAGATTATGGAATTTTGATTTAATGTATTTAAGATATTAATAGTTATCATTTTCTATTTTTAAAGCTCGATATTAATATTGGTAGGTTGTCCATACTAATTAGGTGATTCCCAGTCTATTACTATAACATGTATACCTAATGGTATTCTAAAATAGTTAATAAATATTAATATATATTTTGGAAATTATAATATAAATACTTATAATAATTTTTTGTATAACTGGAAAATATTTGTATTCTGTTTACATAATAAAACAGAGAGATGTTATCTACCACATATTTATCATAGAGACTTTTCCATACTAGTTTGTGTTTTTTGATCTCTTAAATTCATTCATTATTATTATTGTTATATTTTTTATAGATATATGAACTTAGTAGCATATGACATTTTTATGTATCATATACCTAAAGACTCAACATGTTATAAACAACCATGTATCACTAATCTACGGTGGAAATGAGAACATATAAGGAGACCATCATCTTAAACCAATTGAATTTATCTCATAATATGTGCTTTTTCTCTTTAACTAACAATAATTGGTTGGTTAAATTATAGATAAACCCAAGGATCATGAGTTTATATGTCATTAAAAATTGAAAAAGTAGATTCCAACTTAAACATGAATGAATTAAAAGTCTACAAATAACAATTAGAATTGGGGTAAGTGGATTATTTAATGGGGATATGGTGGCTGAGATGATTAATTGATTGTGAATTTTTTGGTATTAAAAATCATTTTTCTTTAGTTATAACTATATGTTTTTCTACATGATTTTAGAATTGTATTTTATAAATGTTATGGTGGGAGTGGTTTAATAGAAAATGATTTTTTTTAAGTTACTCTCTTTTAAAACACGTCTATACCTAGACTTCATCCTTTCCGCTTTTAAATTACATACTAAAACATATCTACAAATCCACCACCATACTTTATTCATTTATCTCATATAGTCTATTTGTTTCAAAAGCATGAATTAAAAAAATTTTAAATAAAATATTATTTTAGGAAGTGTGTTTATAGAAATTATTATAAGCATAGATTTTTTATACAATTAATTATTTACTTATTTAAATTGTATTAAGTGGTTTATTCATGATATTTGAGAGACATGTTAAAAAAATTAATTGTTTAAAAATTATAAATAAATCTTGATGTTAAAGTGGGTGTCATGACCCGTCCACCGGGGCCCATGTCGTGATTACCCCAAACCTGCCTTCCCTAGGCTAGGGGCTGGTGACTAGCACCAAAGGCATAATTCCCTAAAATAGGGAATGCATTGCCTTTATAAAGTGTAAACACACACAACAGTGCACACAGCTAGATATGAAATGCTGAGAAAATAGTATAACCAACAATTGAGTACAATAAGTAAAAAATGGTAAAGAATACAAGCCCAATTGGAATGTGCAAGGAAACTAAAAAAAACAAGTACAACTGAATTAATATAAAACAGTTTTTCAATCATCCATCGGGATTCCTACCTAAAGGGTACGTACAGAGAGCCTCCTCAGCACTCCATGTCTGTCTGTATCCTCTGTGTACCGACTCGTTATAAGGTCCACCTCTGTGTATCATCCAGTCCTGCTACTCTTTGCCTCAGTCAGCGCTGGTCGTTGTCTCTAACCCACACAACGAGGTGCGGGAATAGCCCATACAAGGGTGAGTATATCAATACTCAGTGGGGACCCCGATAATCTGAAGTTTGCATAAAATCCAACAAGGATAAATCAAAAAGTATGAAAAATCAACAGATAACCCCACTTACGTATATGCCCATACATTTCCCTAGGTTATCAAGTAATCCATCTCAACAATGAGGTAAACAGAAAAGTTATTGACTCAGCTCACACAGGTATAAAAATTTTGTAGAGAGTTAGTGATTATTAGATTTAATCACTAAATCATATATCATGTTGAACCCACACAGGATCTAGGAATAAAAATCAGAACATTCAAACCCACATAGGATCCTGGAGCAGTCATCAGTGCTGTCGAACCCACACATGATCTAGCAATAGTAGTCAGAGCTGTCGAACCCTCACAGGATCTAGGAACAGTGGCCAGAAATATCGAACCCACACAGGTTTAAGGAATAGTATTCAAAGCTATCGAACCCAAAGAGGATCCATGAATAATCGTCAGAGAGATGCCAGCCACAGGGTCTCCACACGTAGCACGCTTGATTCCAATAGGGTCCACTCCTCAAGAGAAGTGTTGATATATCAGCTAACTTGAATTCCCACAAAGAAGTATCCCAATGGTTAGCCACGTCATATGGGTCTCATTGCAATAGATGGGGCATCAATCGGACACCCGGACTATGAGTTATTAGCCTTTTAGTCCCAGGGGCCCAGTTGGATTCCTGGTCTATCCTCCCTGACCGTATCTAGACTATACCCCGAATTCTAGTGGGGTATACACAAGGGGATCATCGCACTCCATGAATACCAACGCTGTTGACGGTTTGTCAACTGGTCGTATGTTGCCAAAGATATGGCCAAAGAGATTAAAGGGTCGGAATTTGCCCAGTGTCTGGTCCGACCTGGTCGGACCGACACAGTCCAACCACGTCTCGGCCGACCCGGTCTGGTTAGACCTGACCAGACATGTTGGGTCTGGCCCAACCCATTGGGTGGGCCACCCTGTTAGGTTTGGCTCGGCCTACTCGGCCCAGCCCAGCAGGCTGCATGGACAGTTCGGCCTGTGCTTGGGGCCAGTTCTGCCCAGAGCCCCGCGAGGGCATGGCCCGACATGGGTCGGCCAGGAGAGTGTGACCGGGGACGGTTCGGTCAAGGTGTTGTGAGTGGGGGTCGTGGTCCGGCTCGAGAGGCCGGTGCAGACAGGGTGTAGGTTCGGCAGGGAGGCCGGCATGGATTGGCGTTTCGAGAGCCAAGAGGTGGCTCGGGACGACAGGAGGTAAGCAGGCAGCCGGTAGGCGGTGAGGTAAGTCGATGGGTAGGCTAGAGAGCTTCCAAGAGGGGGTCGGGCAGCCTTCCGGGCAGGTCGGTGGGCCGCTTGGAGGCAGTTGGGTAGGTCGCCAGGTGGACAGGCAGGGTGCCAGGTGGGCCGCCATGTTCGGTCGGGGTGAACGAGAGGCGTGGGCGGCCGGAAGGCCAAGAGACTGGGAGGTCGGGCCGGTGCAGGCTGATGGTGTTTGTACGGGGTGTCCCGACCAATTTGGTAGGCGAACAGTGCGACCAGTGCAGCTCGCCCAAAGGGCCGCAGTTTGGCCCGTAGCCCCGGGTTGCCGCGGGGGTAGCACGGTTCACGTAGGCCGCGGGTAGCGTGACCTTTTTCATCACGACCTTCATTTTTTTTCCTCATCTCCTTCCAAAAAATCATCATAAACAAGAACAGTGTAGGGGTCGGGCCATGTTGGTTTGGCCTGCATGTTTTGCCTTTAGCATGGAAACAATTGGCTCATCAAGAAGTACGATGAACAACTATAATTTTACAATCACTTCATTGATTCCTTTCCAACCAAATATGAGAAGAAGAAAAGGGATATAATAAAAATAAACACCCTACCTTTGATAGTCGGTCGTAGTCGATAATGCTGCGGGAAGATGATGGAGTCATCGTTCGTCACATCCGCCGCACACTTCCAATCCCATTCTATGTTGGCTCGTTGAAGATGATGCGGAGGGTAGGTTAGTTGAAGACGTCCCATGTCGGCTGAGGCTCTGAGGAAGAAGTATAATAAGGTCGGTTCTCTTAGTTCTTCATTCTTCTTTGGGAGATGGGGTTATTCCTTGGATAACACTAATTCTCCCAAGCTCTCCTCTCAAATCTCCCACAAAAAATAACAAAGGGAAAAAATAATAGATTGATTTAATATACTATTTAATTTTTTGCCAAAAAATTTAAATGTTAAATTAATAACTCATATCCACTAATTAATTCATGTGTGTTGGAACAAAATAATTAGGGGACTTGGCACCAATTAATTAAAGGGTTCTTGGCACCATAAATGGTAGAGGAGGTCAAGGGTCTCCCCTTCATTTTTGAAGGGAGTTGAGCGATCAAGTGGATCTCCCTCATTAATGATTGATACTTGAGAGGTTTTCCTCTCCTCTCATTAATATGGGGTTTATCCCTATGTGGTCTCTACATTGTAACCTCCGCGGGAGGTTAGGTTCGGGTGGGCCCCACAACCATAACCTCTCATGGGATGTTAAGGTGTGGTCGTCCCACCTACAACTTCCATGAGGAGGTTTTAACCACCAAACACTGACATGGAGGCTCTATCAAAGATAATGTGAAGCTCACATGATTTTATTACTTTCCATGAAAACCCAAAAAACTTACTTTTATTCTCAACCCACTAGCATTGAAGTGAAAGTCTCCTTAAGTGAATACTGACACTGCGAGTTCTATGGTACCCTTCGATTTCGATTCCGAGCGCCAGTTCAAATTTTGTAGAAACCCGCTCATTTTTTTACTGAACATACACGAACAAAACTTTTGAAATTTATTTCAGGCACACCGAGCCTCAGAATCACAAGCCTTCAATTTTAACTAACTCATAAAATTCCCATTTATTTAAGAAAAAAAATACATAAATTTTCCCATAATTTCCGGGTCTTCACATTCTCCCAACCTCAAGCCTTTACATCCTCGTAAGAAACAACTCGAACTAAGGGAACAAGTGGGTGTACTGAGCACGCATCTGAGCCTCTCGCTCCCATGTGCTATCATGGAGGTTGTCGTGCTGCCATCGAACAAGCACCATAGGCATCAACCATACACAAAGGACCCACTCTTGTCGATCCTCAATATCAACTAGAACCTCCGCAAATATTTCCCCATCATCGATGTCTCCATGGTCGATGATGTGAGAAGGGTCATGCACATAACTCCTCAGCTGAGATATGTGGAAGACATCATGCACCCGGTGCAAATGAGGTGGAACCTCTAAGCATTAAGCCACCTCGCCAACCCTACAGGGGGTTTGGAATGTTCTGATGAACCATGAAGATAACTTTTCGCCTTGTTCAAATATCCATAGACCTCATCGTGGTGAGACCCATAGAAAGACATGGTCACCATCCTCGAACTCCATAGGTCACCATCTCTTTTCAGCATATGACTTCTTCCTGCTCTGTGCAGTCTTCATCTACTCCTGGATGATCTGCACCTTCTCCTGGGTAGCTCATAACATATCTGGTCCCAATAGTGCTGACTCCCCAAGGTCAGTCTAGCACATGGGTGATCTATAAGGTCTCCCAAATAACACCTCAAAAGGTTCCATCCCTATGGGGGAGTGATAAATTTTGTTGTATGAAAACTACACCAATGGTAAGTTGCCATCCTAGCCATGACCGATGTCTAGGACGCATGCATGGAGCATATGCTCATGAGTATGAATGGTCCTCTCAGTCTAGACATCTTTCTGAGGATGGAAGGCAGTGTTCAAAAGAAGTTGCGTCCTGAATGCTTCCTGCAACCCCTTCCATAGATAGGAAGTAAAGTGTGTGTCACGATCGGAGACAATCGTGGATGGTACTCCATGTAGCTGCACAATCTCCTACATATAGAGGTTCCCCATGCTCTCTACTGAACCCTGCTCTCTGATCGGTAGAAAGTGGTCTGACTTGGTGAGCCGATCAGAGATCACCCAAATCAAGTCATGACACCTAGATGTATGTGGAAATATTCTCACATATTCCATGGATATCCTATTCCACTTCCACTCTGGGACCTCTAAAGCCTAAAACAAGCCTGTTGGTACCTGGGTCACCACCATGACTTGCTCACAAGTGGGGCATCGAGAGACAATCTCCTCTAATTCCTTCTTTATTCCTAGTAACTAGTTCTGTCATTGAAGGTTCTCGTACATATTCACCACTTATAGATGTACCATGAAAGGGGATGTGTGGAACTCCCTTAAAACATCCCATTAAAGTGTCACTGGTACCATGGTACATCCTCTAAAGAGGATGATGTGCTCCCCACCTTCAGAAAATATATCAGGTGTCTTCCCTATGGATATCTGAGCACATCGTGTCTCGCAGTTAGCGTCTTCACCTTGTGCCACCCTGACTCACTGAATGAGTGAGTGTGTGAATGTAAGATACTGAAGGAAGGATGATCCATCTCTATCCACAAAGTATATCTGAAAGGAATCTAGCTGTTCTGTCGCCTCACCTAGAAGTTGTATACCAGACCTCCTACTGAGGCATCTACAAAAATGTTCCCCATCCCAAGAGTATAGACTATCTCAATGTCATAGTCCTTGAGGAACTCAAGACAACGTCGCTGTCTCAGGTTCAGGTCCTTCTAAGAGAATATATACCTGAGACTCTTATGGTTGGAGTAGACTATGAAATTCTTTCCCATCAGATAGTGTCAGCACATCTTCAAGGAAAAGACCACTACTGCTAACTCCAGGTCATGGGAAGTGTAGTTATGCTTGTGTTTTCTCATCTATCGAGAACCATATGTGATAATTGCTCTCTCCATCATCAGGACACACCTGAGTTTTGTCCCAGATGCATCATAGTAGACTACGTACCCTATGCCTTCCTCTGGAAGCCTCAAAATGGGGGAACTAGTAATCATCTGCTTCAAATCCTGAAAGCACTTCTGGAATCTCTCCAACCACATAAAGGGTTTTCAATCATTATCAATTCTGATAGTGGTACTGCAACTCTAGAGAATTATGGAACGATCCTCCAGTAGTAACCATCCAATCCCAGGAAACATTGTACCTACATCACACTCCTGGGTGGCTCCCAAGGAAGTACGACATCAATCTTCATTAGATCCACTACAACTCCATCCTCTGAGATGACGTGTCCAAAAAAGAGAACCTATTGAATACAAAACCGGATCTTCAAGAGATTACCATAAAGAAGGTGCTCACGGAGTGTCTCCACTACTACCCCCAAATGGTATGCATGCTCCTCCTCAATAGTCGAGTAGATCAGTATGTCATCGATGAAGACTATGACAAAGCGATCAAGGAATGGCTGGAAAATAATATTCATGAGTCCCATGAACATTGCTGAAGCGTTGGTTACACCGAATGGAATATCCACGAACTCGTAGTCGTCGTACAGACATCTGAAGGTCATCTTCTGCACATCCTCGTCTCGAACTCTGAGCCGGTGATATCCTGATCTGAGATCTATCTTCGGGAACCACTGTACTCCCTTCAGCTGATCAAAGAGGTCTTCAATCATCAGGAGTGGGTACTTGTTCTTCATGGTCACCTAGTTCAGGCGACGGTAGTCAACACAAATCCTCAAGCTCTCATCTACCTTCTTGGAGAACTGAATCGGGGATTCCCAGGGAGAACCACTGGGCTAGATGAATCCCTTCTCCTACAAGTCCCCTAGCTATACCTGCATCTCGCGAAGCTCTGTGAGATCAATCCTATATGCTGGTGTAGATATTGGTTTCGTCATGGGGTAAATTTCAATGTATAAGTACACCTCTCTTTGTGGAGGTAGACCTGGGAAAACATCAGGGAATACATCTGCATAATGGTCCACCACTGCAAGATTGTTCGGACTCTCCACATCTACTAATCTGAGGGTAAGGAAAGCCAACTTATGAGTGATCGTCTACACCCTCCATCGAGTAAGTTAGTTCTTTACTTCAATGGCTCCCTTCTCACCGGTGATGGTTAACCTAGTCCCATCCGTGGAGACACACCACAATTTGCGCCTAACATAGTCGATCTAAGCCTGGATAGTAGATAACTAGTCCATACCCAGGATGACGTCGTAAGGCTTCGACACCACTATGAGGAGATCCTAGCTGAATCTCTCACCTCTAAGAGTGAGCTCACACTGCCGGCACCAGTGTGTAATAATCGACTCTGCTCCCGTAGAAGTCTCTAGCTGTAAGGATAAAGCCAACGGCTCCATCAGAATCTCCGAGCTCCGAACGAAGGTAGTGGTAATGAAAAATTGACTGAAACCTGTGTCTATAAGAACTGTATCTATGATGGAGTAGACGCATATCATACCTCAAATCATCTCCGGAGTGCTATGATCGTAAGGCTCAGCTGTCGGGAGCTGAGCACTCCCATGTCCACCTGCTCCCTACGGTCGGGGTGGACCTCTTGGTGGTGGGGTGGTAACACCTCGTAATGTCATTCACTGCCATCTACATGACCAGATCCTCTGCCACATCTGCCTTCACTCTATGGATCACCCCGATCGAGCCTATGCCTCTGCCAAGGAGGTCCCTCAACTCTCTGTTGATCATAAGAACAATGGTTCGGACAGTCACGACCCATGTGACCCTGCCCGCCGCATGTGAAACACCTTCTGTTCATTGAATGACTGACTTTGTCATGATTGCCTCGCACAACCGAACCCATGTCCTGAGGTCATACACTGGATGTTCTGGTCTTCTTAGACCTCCACGACATATGTCAGCAGCCTGCTGTAGAAGACTCTGCTACATGATGCCCGGTGGTGGGACTCAAAATTTGTGATTTCTCAGCAGGAAAAATCTCCACTAAGAGGGAAAGCTCTGAAACCCCTTCCTGCATTGGGATGGTGACGGAGATCATCGAAGACCTAATCTCTCCCCTGAGCCGCTGATCGAAGGTCTGAAACCTGAAAAATGGGTCTCGTACCATATCTGTGGTGTAGCGCGAGAGGTCGGTGAACCTCACTGAGTACTGTGCCACAATCTTCCTACCCTACTATAGATGTAGTAGCTCCTATATCCGCACCACATATAGGGTGGCTAGGAAAAACTCCACCTGAAATAGGCTCTCAAAGTCATTCTAGAAAAGTTTTGCCTCGTCATGCTCCAAGAGCATTTGGCTCCACCATCTGCATGCTGCTTCCTGAAGGAGACTTGTGGCAAGGATCACCATAAGGCTAGATGGTGTCCCTACCAGTCTGTAGACTCTCACCACAACATACAACCGATCCTTAGCTACCTATAGGTCCATATCACCCTGGAACCAGGGTATCCTTTGGTGCTGAAACTCATGAAACACGCTCTAGCGGTATTCACTCTCTGTTGTTATGGATGGTTGTGTCAGTGGCCCAACGGGGAGTGGTACCGCTGGTGCCTCCGCTGGAAAAGGGCCATACATCGAGGCATCATCGCTCTATGGGCTATCCGTACGTACAACTCTCAGAACCCTGAATGGCTATCTGCATGGAGGCATCCTGAAAAGAAATAGGTGCACCACTTTAATTAAGTTATACACGGTGAGCTAACTCAAGATGTCACAAAGAAAACTTTTGATAGAACACACACAATCAGTGTTTTCATACACTGAGTCGGAAATCAGAAGTTAGTGTCCTGGTGTATGGATACGTCATTCGCCGCACCAAGATTGGACTCCCTGAACTGAAAACCACACTCCATACCCTTAACACAATTTCTTCATAGAAAATAACAGAGTCCTTAGTTCTGTGGTAGAACCGAATCATCTCATCCCAATTTGTCATGACCCGTCCCCTGGGGCCCGTGTCGTGACTACCCCAAGTCCGCCTTCCAAAGGCTAGGGGCTGGAGACTAGAACCAAAGACGTAATTCCCTAAAATTAGGAAGTAATTGCCTTTCTAAACTTTAAACACACACAAAAGAGAACACAACTGGAGAGGAAACACTAAGTAAATAGTATAACGAACATGTGAGTACAGTATGTAAAAAGGGACCAGAATACAAGCCCAACTGGAATGTACAAGGAAACTGAAAAAAAAACAAGTACAACTGAAGGAATAAAAAACAGCTATTTTTTCATCCACCGAGATTCCTACAAGAAGGGTATTTATAGATAGACTCCTCAACACAAAATGTCAGTTAGTATCCTCCATTTACCAACTCGTCGTAAGGTCCACCTCTGGGTACCGTCCAGTCCTGCTACTCTCAGCCTCAGTAAGCGTTGTCAATCGTCTCCAACCAACAGAATGATGTGCGGACACAGCCCATGAAGGGGTTAGTATAACGATACATATTAGGGACCCCGAGACCCTCAAGGTCTCATAAAATACAACAAGGATAAATCACATAGTATGAAAAATCAACATATAACCCCACCTAGATATATTCTCATACATATACCTAAGTTATCAAGTAATCCATCTCAACCACAAGGTAAACAAAAAAGTTACTGACTATGCTCACATAGGTATACAACTTTTGTAGAGAGTTAGTCATGATTAGATGTAATCACTAAATCATCTATTCTTTCAAACCCACACAGGATCTAGGAATAGAAATCAGAACTATCGAACCCACATAGGATCCAGGAATAGTCATCAGTGCTATCGAACCCACACAGGATCCTGGAAAAGCAGCCAGGATTGTTGAACCCACACAGGACCTAGGAATAGTAGTCAGAGCTGTCATACCCACATAGGATCGTGGAATAGAGTCCAGAACTGTCAAACCCACACAAGATCAATGAACAGTAATCAAAGCTGTCGAACCCACATAGGATCCAGGAACAGTCATCAGAGAGCAGCCAGCCACATGGTTTCCACACGAAGCACGCTTGATTCGGGAGGGTCTTCCCTTCAAGACATGTGTCGATATATTAGATTCCATGAAGTCCCATGAAGAAGTATCACAATGTTCCGCCAAGTCATAGGGATATCATTTCAACAAAAGACGCATCAATCAGATGCCCAAACTGTGAGTTATTAGCCTTTTAGTCCTGGGGGCCCGGTTAGATTCATGCACGATCCAACCTAACTATATCTCGACTATACCTCGAACTCTAGTTGGGTACACATAAAGGGACCATCACACTCTAAGAATAACAGATCCACTGACGGCTCGTCCAACGATCATCTGGTGCCAAAGATATGGCCAAACAATGTAAAGGGTCGGTATTGGACCCCGGTCCGGTCCGACCTGGTCGGACCGACCTGGTCGGGGTCGACCCGGTCAGACCTGTTGGGTATGTCCCGGCCCATTGGGTGGGATATCCTGTTACATTCGGTCTGGCCTACTGGGCCTAGCCCAGCAGGACGCGTAGGCAGTTCGGCCTGGGTTCGGGGCCGGCTCGGCTCGGAGTGCCACGAGGGCGTAGCCCGGCGTAGCTTGGCCTGAAGGGCGCGGTTGGGGCCAGTTCATCTATGCCATAGTGAGGGGGTGCCATGGGTCGGCTCGGGAGGCCATCACAACTAGGTCACCGATTTGGAAACCGGGATGTGGCTCGGGAGGCCGCCAGGCCGGAAGGCAGCTGGGAGACGGACGGGCAAGCCAGCAGGAAGCCAGAGGGTTGCCGAGAGGTGGTCGGGTGGCGGCCGGGAAGTTGGGATGTTGCTAAGCAGGCCGAGATGTGTTCGGGCAGGGCGCCATGTGGGCCGGCATGTTTGGCCAGGGCACACGGGAGGCACAGGTGGCCGGATGGGTGGGAGGACGGGTTGGTGCGGTTCGGCGTGGCTTGGGCCTACGTGGTCCGAAGCTGTTCGGTCGTGGGGGCTCTACCGATTCAGCCGACGAACGGCACGGTCAGGAAGCTCTACCGGAGGGCCGCGGTTTGGCCCGAAGCACCGGGGGGCCGTGGGGGTTGCGCGGTTCACGGATGTCCTAGTTATCACGGCCTTTGTCATCGCCCCATTCATTGTTATGTCGCCTCATCACCATGCTGAAAATCACTATTAACAAGAATGGCGGAGGGGTCAGGCCCTATTGGTTTGGCCCGCACCCTCCGCATTTAGGGTGGTAATAGTTGGCTCATCAAGAAGTATGATGAACAAAAATTATTTTACAATCTTCTCATCGATTCCTTTCCAACTAAATATGAGAAGATGAAAGGGGATACTACACAAATAAACCCCCTACCTTTGATCATCGATCATCGTCAATGAAGTCACTAGAAGAAGACAGGTTCATCATTCATCACGTCTGCCGCACACTTCCAATTATGAGCTACTAATTGATGATGATGTGGAGGGTAGGTCGGTTGAAGACATCCCACGTCGGTTGAAGCACTGAGGAAGAAGACGAAGAAGATCAGCGTTCTTTGTTCTTCATTGGGAGATGGGGTTCTTTGTTGGAGAACAATAATTCTCCCAAGCGCTCCTCTAAAATCTCCCACCAAATGGAACAATGCCAACCAAAAAATTAATAGATTGGGTTAATCTATTATTTAAATTTTCAGCAAAAAATTCAAATGGTAAATTAATAACTTTTCTCCTCTAATTATTTCATGAGTCTTATAACATATTAATTAGGGGATTAGGAATCAATTAATTAAAGGGGATGTGGCACCATAAATGGTAGAGGAGGTCAAGGAGCTCCCCCTAATAAATGAGGGGAGTTGAGAGAACAAGAGGATCTTCCTCATTAATGAGGGAGAGTTGAGAGGTTTTCCTCTCCTCTCATTAATAGGGGGTTTAGACCCGTGTGGTCCCCACATCGTAACCTCCACGGGTGGTTACATTCGGGTGGGCCAACCACCATAACCTCTCATCGGAGGTTAAGGTGTGGCGGTCCCACTTCCAACTTCCATGAGGAGGTTTTAACTACCAAACACCCACATGGAGGTCCACACAAAAATAACGTGAAACTCACTTTGTTTTATTATTTTCCATGAAAACCCAAAAACTAAATTTTATTCTAGACCCACTTCCGTCGAAGTGAAAGTATCCTTAAGCAAATACTGGAGCCGTGAGTTCAACGGTGCCCTCAAATTCCGATTTTGAGCACCAGTTCCAAATTTATTAAAACCAGCTTCTACGTCTTCTGATCTTACCATAAAAAAACATCCTAAATTGATTCGAGTCACACTGGGCCTCAGAATCATGCGCCAGGACATTTTGCGAACTTGTAAAATTCCCATGTATTTAAGAGAAATAAAGAAAAATTCCATGGAATTTCATGGTCTTTACAGTCGGCCTTGGAAAAACCCAGATTCCCTATTTATTATCATTTTGGACATCCAATAACTATGTCATAATGAAATAGTATATTGTTCCTTGGGATTACATTTAGATTGACACTAGAATCATTTGATACCAAATATGATATTTTATATTTGAATTATTAAATTATTTATATTCATGGGTGGATATCATTTAATGTTTTGAGAAACATGTTATTTTCTTTTTTGGTATTATTCATGAGGAGTGATGTTATGGGTATGTGTATTATTACATATTAACTATCAATATATGTTATTAATTAGAAAGGTTATAAAGTTATGGTATGTTATGATATTTGATATCATGATTTTGGATATTAATTTGGTGAGATATATGCTTTCTAGAAGATGTATATTGTTATTATTATTAACTATTAATCAGGTCTATTGGTCATTGACTTATAGTATTGAATGGGAACAGTTTATAATCTAATATTTTTATACCATATTTACTATCCCAATATGGGAATGTCTTCTAATTTGTGTGAAATATACTATTCTCGATATTGTTAGTCTTATACATTGCGTTAATATATATGGTGGGTTTTAACTATGGACACTATCAATATAGAGAGTTTCTTAGTAATAATTATAAATACATATACCATATATTTATTTATTTAATTTTCCATTTTATATTTATTATCTTCTAATTACATCATTTTATAATAAACATATTTAAAGTAGTCTAAATGTTTATACATTCACACATCTTTTATTGTTGTGTTGAGACACCTTTGGTGGTTCCCTATTGAGTATTGTTTTCTCACACCATACATGGACATATCATGAAACATGAAATCTCCATTATATTATGATTTTGGTACTTGTGGGTTCATTGGTAGTTGTTGGATCACTTTATCATTTTAACAAGTAATAATGTATAGTTATTTCAATTTCCACTTTGGATTTATTTCTTTTAGATATTGTTATAGTTATTTTTCATCTTATTTTTGAGTATTCATGTGTTGTGACCTATTTTAAAGAATTTTTGGATTCTATATTCACCGTGGAATAGGTGTTATTGGTTGTATTATATGTTTCATAAACCTAAATACATTAATTTAGAGAGTAGTTAATATTTTTTCATCATTATTTATAGTTCTATAAACAGTTATTTTTCTAGTTTATTTTTATGAAATATTACTTATTGATAGTTCATTCCATTTTTTTAGTAGAATCTTGTGTTGAATTTTGATCATAATTAGTGGGTAAATCATTCCCCAAATATATATCGAAAACTGTGATTCTAGTCTCTATACTCTGGGGAATTGGGAGACCTCCAAGTGTAGTAGGATACATGATCTATGTGTGGACCAGGATTTTGAGTCATAGGACTAACAACTACCCTCATCTCAATACCCATAGGTATAAGGTTAGAGACTAAAATTGAGGGTATAATCACATGAAATGGAAGAAATTATCTTAAAAAAATAACATTTATAAATTAGTTGGTAAAAATTTATAAAAACACATTAAAAATATAATTGAAAAATTAAACAATTACAAATTAGTGCAATTCATGTATATCATACAAGATTATAAAATAATAATAAAATACACTTAGTGAAAATTAATCATGAAAACTATAATTAAATTATGACTCCAGTTTTGATAAATGATAGATAAACTCTAACTTCCTTTTATAACCCACTATATGAACTAAGAAACTATATACACCTATAATAAGACATTATGTTATCCATAGTTATCCTTGAATTATATTTCAAAATCCATTTTTTTTAAATATTTTTTGTGGGAATTATTTATATATTTTTCATTCTTATAATGAATGTTATGAATTATAAACAATGTAATTTTGTATATTATATATCGTAAAAATTCTTCAATAAAACTGTAGACACTTCCAACTCATTTCCCTATCCCTTAACAATTTTATAATATTATTTTCAAAAACCCATATGGTTTAGAGAATCTTAAGTTTTATTTAATGTATACAATAATTCTCAAACAAAAAAATATCTATTGTATAAAAAATGTTCATCCGGCTACATTATATCAATATTTGGATAATAAAAATATTCTATAAGACTCAATACCATACGGTTAAATTAAAATTGAGTAACCTATTTAACTCTCAATTATAAAAAATATCCTATAATATTTTAAAAAGATCCCATGTATCCTATAGGTAAAATGGTAGTTCACTTTTTGAATAATTCTTGATCTACACACCATTGAATGTATTTCGTGAAATGGTGTTTTATTTGATTCACATTTCAGTCATTCTTCAAATATTTCATTTATTCAAGGAAAAAATCCATATTTCACAAAAATGTTATCAATGTTCTACATTTTATATAATTGATAAATGTTTCATATTCTATAATGTTTTCTTACTAAATTAAGGTACACAACATGTAACACCAACATCATATAAAATATAAATAATTTTATATAAATAATTGAATATTTTATAATTTTTTTATAATTCGAATCATACATGACATGTTATACATGAAACATGATATATTAATAAATTTTTTAATAATGTTTTCCCTTATTTAATTAAATGTTTTGGGTTGAAGCCTCATTTTAATATTTAAAAAAAGACATCAATTTTACTGGGTAAAGGGATACCCATTACATAGCCTGAAGGCCCATGGACAAGTGGAATGAATACAAGGCTTGAATGCCCATTTTTTCCCGAAGGGCCCTTCAGTGAACATTACTACTACAAAACTAGCTACAGTACCGACGCTGCTATAGTGCCCGGCTAAAGTACCCAAAAATTAATCTGTGTGAAATATTTATCCAAATATATATGATTTTTCACTTATTTAAACCTAAAAATTTCTCAAATAAAAAAGATATGAAGTTACATTATTATTCCATTTCTCAAATATAAATTTTTGGGGAAACCAATGAAAATAATAAATTTAAACAAATTTTTAAAATGAATTTAATTTTAACATTTTAAATACCCCATGCTTAAATCCATCTTTTCATAACCATAGAAATCCAAATAGACACAAAAAAAATATCATAAGAATATATTTAAATCATATAAATGAATGTTCAATAAATATGAATTGTAATCATATTTTCATGATTCAAATGGAAATTACTGATCATCTCATCACATTTCAAGAAACCTAATCATCCATGTATAATAAAAGTTCTATATCTACCATAAATATATTTATAACATTATGTTTTATATTAAATATGAGAAATGGGACGTTTTACTACCATAGTTCAATCCATGATTCACTCGAATGAATGGTATTTCAAAAAAAACACATAAACATTTTTATCTACTTTATCTTCATAAAATACTATAAAAGTTATATATTAGATACCAAAAATATTTGAGTAATTATTATATTAAAATTATTTTTAAGATAAAATCCTATAAAATTATACTAATTAAATAAATAAACTAAACCATGTAATGAATCATTAATCCAATATCAATATGTTATCTCTACTTATCTGTCCATTATCTTACTATTTTAAGTTTAATAATTATAAATTTAAAAAAAAAACTTTGATCGTATTTTTTAAAAAAAATATTTATGTTAAATATAATAAAATATCTAGAATAAATCTATGTATTATCATGCAGTTACGAAAACCAATTCCTAGGTAAAATATAAAATATATGAAATATAAAATTGATAATCTGTTTTAAATAAATATGTATATTTATTATATTTTTAATAATTTCATGGACCCTTAATTATATGAACCGAAAAATCAATACATTCTCATTATGAAATGACCCATTCCATTAAAGATGAAAAATAAAAGTTTATTTATACATAATACCAGAATAATCCAGAGAAATAAATTCTAAAAAAATCTTATGTTTCATCATAAAAAAATATTTTTTTAATATCTTTTATTTTAGAATTATCTGAACATCAATAATGTAATAGAATATTATAAATAATTAATTTGATCTGGATCAACTAATGATATTATATAATGTCTAGTAATTTTGATGTATCTTTTTTACATTATTTAATACCAACATAAATCTTACTTAAGTGGTTAATTTATCTATTTCTACTTGAAGAGACAAAACTATTTTTAAAAATCAAAAAAAATTAAATATTCAAAAATTGAACCATCAAAACTTATTTTCCATCATTTATAAATTATTTAATGTATTTATACCTAATATTCCTAATATATTATTTCAATATTAAATTTTTTATAATTTTATCCAACCTATATTTCATTATTTTTATCACTGGAAACATGTTTTTAATATTATATCTTTTCCCACTTTAATTTCTCTCAATTATCGAAATTCTCCAGTACTCTATAGATTCTAAATTTTACTTTATATCCTCTAATTATGAATAAAAAATTCCCACATTATATATCAATAATTTTCATTCCCATTAATAAAATTGTTTTCCCTTGTATATTAAATTTGTTATCTTCATCCATATAAAGAAATACATAGTACAAAGTAAATTAAAATGTATCAACTTTTATTTAAACATATTTTATTATGAATCATGTATTTTGTATATTTTAATTAACTAAATAAATAGAAACTCGTATGGTCATAATAACTTATAAACCCATGATCATAAATGATGAGAATGGAATAATATTAAAAAAAATCATAAATAAGAAAATATTTTCTGATATCAAAAAAGTAATTATTGAAATTTATGAAAAAATATATAAATCTTGTTTCTTATTTTGTCAAATCATTAAGATTATAATAGATTATTTCACCATGAGATATATCATTCATATCACCATATTTTATTAATATATAAAACTAATAAATTATTTAACATTTCATGAAAGTTAATATGAAAATAATATTCTATAAAATTATGTTAATAAAATTTTTTAATTTTATTTTTTATTTAATTCACATTTTTCATTATTCACACTTCTAATTCTCTTAAAAATGGTAAATGTTGTACAAAATTTGGTGAAAGATAATATCTAACTTTGTTATCTTATTATTTTATCATTTATTCATAATTTTTATTCTTTTTATATTATTCCTTTAACTATTTCCCCCCTTTTTCATATTAATAAATATATGATTTCATATCCCAAGTTAATCATATTCAATTTTTTTTCAATTCATCGTATATGTTACTCAACATTGAACCTTATTTTCATTCATTAAATAATAATGAGTTTTTCTCAAATGGAATATTCAAATTCCAAATTATAAAATTATCATTTTTTTAAAAAAAATCATGGGTTTTAAGAGTATTATTAGTTTATGTAACGAAATATTCCATGGATTCTGCCAATATATTCATTTTAATGTTCGATAAATACAATCCTTATTATTTTTATGAATTATAGCACCTCATGGTGGTTGAAATTGTTGTTCTATCAAAATATTTCTTATTTTTATTGTGAATTCCACCTATTAAAATAAACATAATTCCCATTCCTTAGATATATATCCTCATTTTTTGTATTATTGGAATGAATAAGGTAATAATATTTGTAAATAAATTTATATGAATTATTATTTATCCAATTTCATTTACTAATTTTACACCTATTCGTTCTTGTAATTTTAAATATTTCTCTTCAAAACTATTGTTATAAATTTTATCCAATAATTCAAATAATTATTCTATAAATATCATCATTACTGAACCAATAATTGTAACCTAAATAACGAACCTGTAACTCTGAGAAAATCAACTACAAAAACACAAATTGGAAGCCACATCTCTAGGTGATAATGTGGAATCTTTCAAAAATTGATTTTTAAACCTATAAAATGAGTCAAATTGTACATCTTATTAATTTAATTTTATTTCAAAAATGTCAAAATGATTATTTGTTTATAAAACTAGAGTAAAAAGTGTTAAGAAAAAACATTAAATATAATCTCACATAATAATGAAATTATATTCCAAGCACTGAATCTATTTTATTTATTTTCATATAAATGGAAATTTTAATCTCTATAGCCTTACTGAATTATATGAAATACCATTAATGAATAATATATCATAAAGTTTAATAAAATATTATAATTTTGAATTCAAATCATTATGTGGTACCCCTAATGAATTTAATTTAATTTTAAATCATTATTATGATCAATTAATTGATCTGAAAATATTTCTGAGAAATTGATGGACCTATGATTCTTCACTATACCCCACAATTATGTTTAACAAAAACTATATTAATTTTTTTACCTTATTGTCTTTTTACATATGTTCTTCTATATCGTTTGTTTTCATCAAATGAATATATGATTTCTTCTCTTATTTGAAATTTAAATCTTCTCTTGATCTTGAGGTTATAATCAATTAGTTCCCTCGTAGATTAAGTGATATTTCCCTAATTAAATAGTTCAATTGTAAAAAAATTGGATCTAGGATTCATGAAATTAAAAAAAATGTGTAATATGATAAATTAAAATTAAAAACACAAATGGTAAATGAAAATAATTATAAAAAACAATTAAATTATTATTCCTTTAAATTCAACTTTTCACTAAAAACAGTGTCGTCAAATTGACTTGTATTCTAGTGTTCTCAATTCCTATAAATTTGAAAACATATATATTAAACAAAGCTTCGTATCTACTAAAATACTAAGGTATGGAATATATAATTTTCTGGCACCAAATGTATAGAAAACAATTATCCATTAATTAACAAATCCATTAAAAAGTTAAGATAATTAATTTTGATTTATTTGTAAGAAAATAATTAATAAAAAAATTAAAATTTTATATTTATGTTTCTATTGTATACTATTCAAGAAAATGAAACAGTAGATTTGAAATAATTTTAAGTAATACCATATTAAAGTTATAGAAATTGGTAATATAATTCTTAATTCAACTTTTATTCTCTAACCATTTAATAAATTAATTCATTTTCCTATATGATGAGTTAATTTAACAATTATATGATATGGAAATATTTTTAAAAATAATTAATTCAAGTCATATTCAATGGGAACGAATAAAACTTGATTCAATTGTTTTAAATGGTGTTGTGTAAATATTAAATATATGTGCAATGGTCATTATAAAATGAAAGGAATTTTAAAAACCAAAAACTAAACATTTATACAAAAAAATATTATTAAACACAACATTAAAATTCTATTGAATCAATATCCCATAAAACATATCATAAAACATGTGATTTGTTTGCAACCATGATATTATTTTTTACCAAATGAGACAAAAAATCACTAATTACTAAGAGAAACATTTTGTTCACATAAAATCAATAAATAGAATTAATATTAATTATCTACTACTAAAAAAATCCTCTAACTCATAAAAACAAATCCATTTAATTCTCTTTATTAATCCATATTTTTTAAAATATATTTTATTGTTAGTTTATAACATTTTTTCCTTCTTATAATTACAGGGTGTGTTAGGATTTATACCCTATTTAATAGTATAAATTTTCCACGATCCATCTACATTCAAAGACTGACATTATTTTCTATCCCATATCCTTATTTTCCAAATTTTAAAATTTTATATATGAAAACAATGAACTTTTAATGATCAAAATTAATGTTTAATATGAATCTTCAATCTCATATATCAAATCTCTTGGATATGAAAATTAGTTAACCTATTTTCTCTAAACATTAAAATATTATAAATATATCAATAATATATTAATGATATGAAAAATATTACATATTTTTTTCATCATTCATTATCAAATTTAATTGTTATTTTACAATAGCTCAGAAAAAACCCTATGAAATAGTATGTGAAAATGTGTTTCTATATTTTAAATACCTCATATATGTTATAAAAACTATTTAATCAATAAATACATGATAATTTTTCTTCACTAATAATTAATTATCCCATATTTCAGAATATAAATTCAAAAATTTCTATTAAAATGACATATTATAAATGTACTGCCTCTTATGATATTTTCTCCAATTATAAATTTTAGGATTTATTTAGTATATTCTTATTGAAAAAAATAACATGACATACAATATTGACGTTACACAACATTTCATTATTTATTTGTAACTCTTGAAAAAAATAATTATTTATCTTATATATAATACTCAAGTTGTTAAAAATTTTATTCTATTGATATGTTATCCTTTTATTACTTTTATGTATTGTGTTACTTTAATTACACACATGTTTTATTCATAATTTGTTTTAAAAATTTATAGAAAGTATTTTTATAGTTTCTTTATTTCACTATTTATCCAATATAACTCAAAATTTAATTTGGTTCGAAATAAATCCATATAATCTTTAAAAACATTAAAATGCATGTAATATTTACATATCACATTTTATGAATCATAGGGGAAAAGTACACATAAAAACAAAACCAAAACAAATAACTCCCATGTACCTTAAATGAGAATAAATTTATTGAAACCAATAAATAGATATATTCTGAAACAAAAATTGGTAAAAAATCCACACACATGATATTGAATGTCTGCAATGATTCACACCGATTAAATAGGTGTAACTATGAAAATTCTCAAGAGTTTAATTTTCAAGAACACTTATACATAATTGAAAATAGAGTGCACTAACTTATTTATGAATGTAATAGATCAACCAAGGCTATTAATTACTTCCCAAGAGTATGTCTATGTCTACTAAAACTAACATCAACAAGACTCCCCCAAAACATATAATATTATATTATAAATCCTACCACTAAAAATATTTTTAAAAATAAATTATAAAATAATTAATACTAACATTATTGCGATAAATACCAACACTTGATGTATTCAGTCCCACTTCCATTTAACTACATCAATCGTAGTCTCTCTAGGAATCCAATACACATACCAAATCATTTTAAATGCCATATAATCATAATATACAATATAGGTAGAGCATTAATTAATCATACATATAATATTACTATATAATTTTTATGTCACCTAGAACCTAATAAAACACATATGGTTGTTATATAGATATTGTTAGAATACAAAATTATCATCATTCAATTAAGAAAAGAAAATATAGTAACTCTAAATCAGAAAATATATTCGAAAAAAAATCATGATTACCAAAACATCAATTAAACCTCAATCCACATTGCATGAAATTCCATCGATACATATTTATAACAAAGAGATATAAAAATAACCAACTGTATAACAAGTTTTTCATTAATCTTATGCATAATAAAAAGGAATAATATTTTTTAGAGCTACTTCTTTCTACCACCAAGATATAAGTATAATGAATATATACAATCCAAAGTATTCTACATTATCCCTATTTTAAATTAATTCTTAAATAATCCTCTAGAATGAAATACTTTCTCCTCAATACTCTATAATATTAACCCTCTAGAATTCAATATCCTACACTCATTCATTTAAAACCCAAGTTATAGAATTCAATACTCCATATTAGACATACCAATGAATTATAATGACAGAGGGTAAGGGATTAAAACATAACCACTATTTGAAACCTGATAGATCATACTTATAAAAAAATATTCACCACTCATGGTTTAGCTATAAATAACTTCTAAAATAATAAAATTACAAAAAACACAATATTAATACAGAAATCATTTTTTAACCATTCACTATAGATAGAATAGTAATTCTATAAATACACTGTACATTAACATGGGTTTTAGGGATATCTAAATCCTTGAGACGTATGTAAACACCTAGATTTTTATGAATACTAGTATGATTACATTTTCTATAAATTTTATTGGATCATAGAAAATGATACTTTTGTAAAATGTTCCTCATTACATCACTTAGGCATCAAATCTTGTACAATTATCCATGAAAATTTAGGTATTATCGGTATCATCATATACCAAATATAGATATATAACATTAGTATGATTGAAAAGAAATGAAATTTTATAAATGAAATTCCCATTTTTATTAAATAAACGTATTTTTATGAAATTTTGTTAAACAAAACATATGAACTACTATGGTTATTTTTGAATGTTACATATTGTTGGATTTGTAAGTCCACTGCACATTTTAACCATTTATAATATAGCCAAGGATTAGTGATCATATTATTTATAATATATATATATATAGGATAATTTCTAATTGATATAGTTGAATGAATCAATGAACTCGACTAGTAGTAGTGTACCCTATGAAGCCCCTTTATCTGAGATTCTGAGTGAGGTGACATCACTAGTATTTTCCCTTGATTAATCCTTGGTTAAGATTCCATGGATTAATCATAAGTAATATCTTTTATGGAAGAAGTTCAAGATCATCAATATCATGACCCAATCCATGTTTTTTGTACCACCCATTAAAAGTTTCACGATCACGCACCTTACCATAAGGGTGTTTTCTTGTGTAACAATGGGTAATGTATCAATACACTAATTGTGTTATTTTTTATCTATTTTTATAAAATAATCATTATATTTATCATTCTTTATTATTACTTTTTTAGTTATTAGATAATGAGTTATTAAAAATTAAATGAAAGGCATATTTTCCTTTTTGGGAAATGTATAGTTTCATTCAAGATACATTGTTTTAATGGATTAAATAATTATAAAGTAAATTATATTTTAATAAAATATTATTATTATGTAATTTTAATTAAATTTAAATGATAATAAAATTTTCATAAGTAAAAAATAATTTTTAGATATTTCAGAAAACTGTTACTATCGAAAAAAACTAGTTTTTTCAAAACAATGGGATTTAGGAATTAATAGTATAAATTATCATCAATAGATATATTTTATATAAAAACAAATACTTTTCTAGAAAATAGCATATCTAAATTAGCCACTGGTTTTCTTTACATAATTTATCGAGATATCCATTTTTTGGGAAAAAATTAAATATAGTATAAATATATTTTTGGTATTATGAAATCATAAAGTCCCAAAAGTGGTGTAATCCCCTTCGCCCTCGGCGCCGCCCCTTGGCCCTCAGCTCCGCCCCTTGGATCTTAGCTTCCCAGCGATTCTATTGTTTTGCCCGTCGAAGGTATGTGTTTTTGGACAGCCTCTGTCGCCTTATCTACTCTGGCCTCAAGTTTCTTCGTGTTTCTCCGGTCGGGGATGGTATTAAGGTAACATGGAGGCTTTGGGATTGTGGTTCGGTGGAAATTAGGTTTCCAGATGCTACCAGAGTCTGTCTTCATCCTCGGCCTCCCAAACCCGCTCTGATCTAGGGTTCCACCGTTCCTCTCCAGGTCGGAGTTGGAGTGATGGTTACACAGGTTTTTGGGCTTATGGTTTGCGGTTGTCGATGTTTCTTTTAGGGTTTCTTTCCCCGACTCTCTTCAGGGTTTCTTTCTTGGCCTTCTTTAGTGTTCTTCCCCAGTTTCATGTTCCCTTTTTGGTCTTATTGAGATTGTGGCTTTATTTTCACCGTTCGTTTCTCTTTCTGGTGCCGGATGTTTCTGTCTTCTATCTATGGTTTCCGTCGTTCTGGTTCGGTACATCGACGATGGTGGTGATGGTGAAGTAAAGTCGGTGTACTCTATATGGTGACTCGAGATGTTTTGATATCGACGTAGGTGGAGCAACAGTGTCGCATCATGGTACTAGGGGCAATGACATCTTGGTTCGGCGACGATGATGTTCGGTTCTGGTGGCATCATCTTGTTAGAGGCGGTGGATGTCGGAGAAGAGGTCGGCGGCTTTGCAGATGCGTTCATGTTGATGGTGACGGTGTTTGGTCGGCATTGTGATGATGGCTGTGAAGTGATGGATGGACGGTGTCTCGGTCAGTGCGCTTCACATGATTTGTGATGGACTTTTGGGTGCCATTTTGGTTTGAAATTTTATAATTTTTAGACGCGTTTTTTAATTTTGAACGGGGCGGTTTTTGAGGCAGTTCAAAACAGTGTTGGTACTCGATTAGGGATTTGTTTAGTGGAATTTTAAATTTGAACTTTGTATGCTGGTAATAATATAAATGTGGTTAGTACCGGTGATTTGTGGAGGTTTTTTATGGTTCCCACTTACCCAAAAAGTGGTTTCTTAAAATAAAAATACAAAATGGATTATGGTGGTATATTAATTTTTTAAAATAAATTCTTTATGAACATGACTAACTTTTTTATCGTCAAGGGAAATATTTTAATGATATAGATTCATAAACTTTTAAATAATTTAAATATATTTATGTTTTTTCAAAAACCATGGGCAAAAAAATGGTATGGTTTGTCGTTTTGAATACTTTACTGTATAGAGTCCAAAACATATGGTTAGGAAATAATAAAGAACCTCCATCTTGTTTCTTTTATAAACAAACCCCAGATCCTATAAATAATTTTTAAATACACATAGATCATGACTATACACTAATATTCCCCTTTTAGAGTCCTAAAAATGATCATTCTTTCTCTCAATATTTTCCTCCCAGTCTTTTGTAAACACCATCTTAAGGTAAGGGATCCTCCACTTATCCTCTTTATTCAAGAACCTTCATTATATTTTGCCTTTTAACTCTTAATTATTAATGTTGTATTATGTTCCTACATATAAATGTTACAAACCTTATGATTTTAAAGTGATGAGGGACCCCATTCATTATCACTAATCCCTCCCATGAATCATTTTTTCCCTTGTTATGCTCCCAAAATTATCCTGGGATTTTCCATGCCATACTTTTTTTGTGAACACTCATCCACATTTCACCATAATTGTGTTCACATAGATTTATGTATCCTTCATTTATTTGTAAAATTAATTTATATATCTTTTAAACCTTGTTCATTATATCAAATGCGATTAAATATGATCCCATGATGACTAATCTATGTGGCACACATATGCATGCACATGATATGAAAGTGGCGGGTAGGCCCAGAATTATATATCCCTTCAATGAACTAGGTAATATTTTAATCTCATGATATTCCATGTATGGTGTGTGGGAGGTAGTCCTAGTCACACTATTTTATGTTTTCTTCATGGGTACCCTTGAAATATGTTTATTACTCCATGTTTTATGTTATATTCAAATTCCCATGTTGCCTTTAGGTTATCATCCTATATTGTGCTTCAATGTTCATGTCTATAAATCTAACACCTTATAGGTCATATTTTAATTATTAATGACTGAAATGTTATAATTTCTTCTTGTTATCTTATTTTATTCCTTTATTTGACTTTATATCTCACCTATTTCTTATTTGTTCCCTCTCGTTATCCCATACATTTTTAAAATAGAAAGAAAATTTTAGATCTTTTAAAGGAATATTTCAATAATGTTTCTATTGTCATGTATCATTTTAATATTCTATGTACATAATATACCAAAAACATTTATATTTAGTATTTTTGCATTTTTTATGTATACATTTAGTTAATAAATCATGAAATAATTTAAATTAAAATATTATTTTTCATAATGACTGATTATCTAGTCATAAAAAAGTTTAATGTTCTTGAGTTTTTATAGAAATATTTGATGAAATTATTTCAAAGTGATAATATTAATCCCTTAAAACCTGCATATACACACAAATTCATGTGATTATAATTTATTAAAAAAATTAATTGATCCTTTATCCACCCCAAATAAAATTATGTTTACTTGATTATATAAATTAATTTTCTACCAATTCATCGTTTATTTGTGTTAATGATATGTCAATTTACAATCATTAATGTAAGGAATTGACTAAGGAAAATTAGTTGACACAACATCCATTAGCCTTTAATATATTTTTTCTTGGTTCCCCAATGCCACTCTTTCTAATTTCGAAAACTCCAGGTCATCTACTATATTTATATAAAATAGAAAAATGCATCTAAAAAGTACTGCATAAAATTTTTCATTAACTACTACATAGAATCATATTGAGTTATATCTATTGAACAAAAAACCTAAACCCCAATTATCAAAATTAGCTAAAATTCCATAGTACCTAAAAAATAAACTATTTCTTATTCATAAGTAAACCAAACCCATGGACAAACATCGCATTAAATATTCAATGATGGCCAGAAAAAAATATTTTGAGATCATTAGTTAATAAAAATAATTAACCCGAACATAATAAAATAAAAAATTTAACCTCAAATTTTCACTATCTCATAAAAATTTATATGAAGGTATCTATATTTTATACTCTTTAAAGCATTATTCCTTGAAAAGTTAAAACTCGTCTATAATACATAAAATCCAAATAAATTAATATAAATCATCATTTTAAAATTTAGAAATCATAACTTTAAATAATAAAAATACTAAAATAACTCAACATATTAAACCATCATCGAAGAATCTAACTCTCAGGTACTCCCAAATACATCTCCATACCACAAAATAACTCTATCCTAGGAAATTTAATTCCCACATAAATCTTTATTCTTAACATCCAAAACCATTATAATGTGATCAAAAAATATTGTATCCTCCAAAATAACATTCTCTTATCAATCAATCACATGAGAATATTCATGAAGATACATTGGAATATGAGATATGTGAAATATATCATGAATTAATTTGAATATAGTGGATGTTTAAAATAATAAATTACTTATCGATTGAATCCAATAATAAAATGGTTCTATAATCTCTATGAAATCATGATACATTTCCATGATAGTAATAACCATGATGTTAAAAAATCCTTAATATCTCAATATCATTACTAGGAAACATAAATGATCTTTTATTATTATAATCATACATTTATTAAAGACACCAAAAAACCATAATTTTCTCATGGATTAAATTTACTTTCTCCATAATTTTATAGACAATGTCCACACCAATAACCGATTATCTAACAATATCAACCCTATTTAAAGGTGACTTATAATTTCAACCAATAAATGATTTAAATAAATTCCTACCAATTGAATATTAACATGATAATCTGAATATCTATATATTATATCGAATTTGGAAATCCATAGCACGAAGTTACATTCCCAATAACAAAGGGTTATAACAACTAATAAGGCATTCACACATAAACAATGGGATTGATTTGACAATTATATATTATAAGAAATAAATTAATGTAAAATAAATTATTAATGTAAAAAAATACATGATTCTATATAAAATATATATAATAATTAAAAAACTATGAATATCTGTATATAAAATTTGTAACTTCTTGTACATATCAAAATAAAAAATTCTTTAGATTGTTGTAAAACCATGTTCATTTTAATTGTATTGTGTCATTATACAAGTTGGTGGAGTATAGAGGGTGGTATTAGAGAATTTAGGAAAATGTAGAATCATTATTTAGATGAGTAATAGACATATTTACTCATTAAAGAGTACAATGTACCTATTGGAATCAAGAAGATAATGGGAGGCCCTATAGGGAAAATGGTCACCCAATATCCCATGGTCTGGTTCTCAGAGGGATATCTGGTGCCCAATGATTGGGGACCGAGGGCCTAGGTTGGTTGAAATAGGCCACCATATTTCTTATGGTATCCATATTTCAAGAACCATTCTCAACTATCTATGCTTCAGTTTCACATTTTTCTATACTATAGGATTTTATTAACATGAACTATGATCATCCTATGCCTATTATTGATTTTTTTTTGTTTCTTCTTCACCAAAAATCAATAAATTTCATGATTATGGTAATTTTTCATAGGTTAAGTTATTTGATTAATATAATCAAATAAATTTAGGTGATTGGGATCCTATTACTACATCATTGTTGGACCTTATGATTTTTTATACTGTTATATGACTTTAAGGTATGTTTTTATGCGTGCATGTAAATAAAAATTAATGAAATAATTGATATGAATTCAAAATATGTATATTCATGTAAAATGGATAAAATGAACTTGTTAGGGAAGAATATGGGATCTGGATGATATGTTTTGATTCCATGGTCATTGATGACATTGTGGAAAATGTAAATTGAAAAGAATATTTTTCTTGGATCACAAGAGGTGTTCTTCCTTATCATATTACTAAGTAGTGGACCTTGATATATTCCATTGAGATTTAATTGACATTGTAGAAGTCATTTATGTGAGGATATAAAATGGAATCTTTCTTTATAATAATTTTTTAGTTATGTTGATTCTTGGTGGGATTATTTTAAATTGGAATATGGGTGACTGATATCCATCATTGAGTTGTACGATACAAGGTATAGTGTTCCTTGAATATGGGATATAAATAAGGGGTTTTTGTATAACAACCCAAAAATATTGATAAATTGTAATGAAAAATGGAAGAAATTTTAATCCTTGTTATGATATCTATGTGATGTGTTTGATAATTTATTTAATATTTTTGAGATTTCATGGTATGTAATGTGTTGAGCCGTGAGATATTAATGATATATTAATGGAATGGGTTGACATTCGCATTTTCTCTTGATATTTAAATGATGTGGGATGATATAACCATTTATATAATTGTTTAATGAGGTAATATATATTATGCCATTATTATTATATTATAAATAGAAAAGAATCATATTCCCTCTAATATGATACTACATAGAGTAAGGGTATTTATTCTATCTTATATGTTACTTCCCAATGAAAATTAAATTATTCCCTCTTATGTGGTGATTCCCAGGTATTGGGATGTTAATCAAGCTTAATGGATGTTTCTGATAAATATGAATGTTATAGAATATTATGTGATATTCCTTATATAAAGTGTTTTTATTCCTTCTTATGTTATGTTGTGTATAGAAAGGGTTTCCATGAAAACTTATATAATATTTCCCATGTAACGAGATATTATGACTACTTAATAATATTTTCGTAGATGGGGGATGAGATTCCCATTTGTGATAATATTTTCTTAGCTATGGAAAATATTCCTAGTTGGAATTAACCTTGTACAAGTCATGGGATATTATGCCCATTATAATGGTTTCGATATTGTACGCGATGTTATGGGAACATATCAGTTGTTGTATTACTATGGGATATTATACCCTTTGTGTGTTGTTATGGGACATTAAGAGTTTTTGATGTTTTTAATATACTAGGGAATGGGATATTAATTCTCTCATGATCTAATTTATGATATTTCATGTGATTATATATAAATATATATATATACTATTATCAAGTGGATGTTACTTCCATCCTTGGTATTACATCAGTAGTATTTTTATTTAAATATACATATTTGGTGAAGCAGGTATGGTCACTCACAAGGTGGAATGTGTTGCACCTGATGGAATGATGGTAATTTTTTTATTTTCTATTTTCTATTAATATATAAAAATGTATATACTATCATATATTTGAGATTTGGTTGGGGGAACCATTGGCCATTGCATAACATGTTTTACTAACAACCTTCCCAATAATCATGGGGAAAATATAGATTTAATTACTAAATATGCATGTAAGGGAAATTATCTTTAAATTTATGGATGTAATTGATAGATTATGTGTGCGATAGATGGGGTTGGTTGTGGACATGATCAGTGTTTTTTTATTATGTTGTCTCTATTATTTTAATCCTTTGTAAAAGTTATATATGATAATCTTATGATGAAATCATATTTAATTATGTATTTCTTTTATGAAATTATATTCATTATAATTTATTGTATCAAGTGATATATCTATTAACCATTTAATTATTAAAATAATTTATATATAATAGTGTTCACTTGATATGATGTTCTATTATTATAACTTCTCTTTTTTATTTATGGATATCAGATATATAGTTTGTAGTCTCCATGGGTTCCCTACAAAACCTCTCTATAGACTGAAGCCACTAGCATTAATAAAGGTTCACTTTAGGTCTTTTGGAATATCAGGTTCAGATATTTTTCAAGTGATTCGGGTTGGGTAATTACACAATTGATGTGTAAAACATTTCAGAAATGAAATTAATAGACAAAAAATATAAAAGTAACATATGGAAATATTCTTATATCCCCAAATTTATAGTTCTACATATGATCCTCGTATCTCCTCCAAAAGAGTGGGATCATCATTTATACCTCTAAAACTAATCAGGAGAATACAATACGTATGCATAAATAAGTTATACATATAGGGAGTAAGATAAAAATACTAGTTTCATACCTCTAAGATTCTATATCATTCCAATTGTAAGATAATATATGAAAAATAGTTCAAAAATAAATACTAAACATAATTTTATTAGTTTTAAGTATATATATAAAAAAAATATTATTTATATAACAAACCATTTCAAAAAAATAACTTACTGGTTTAAAACCCAATATCTAATTCATTCACAACATTTCTTTTATAAATGTAAATTATTTTCCAAAAATGAAGACAAATAAAAATAATGTGGATATCATCATAAAAATAAATAAGTATCTTTATTTCCAAAATTATATAACAATAAAATAAATTTAAAAATAATAATCATAATTTATTAAAACTCACTCATCATAAAATATGAAATTATATAACCAATATATCTCAATCATCATGGGAAAACACTAATAGTCCTAAGGATAAAATTTTGGAGGCACTCAATACTATGGTACAGACCAAGACATACTCCCACAATACTTATTGTAAACTACTATAAGATAAATAAATATCATATCTAGGAGATACACGGAAATGATTAATTCTAGAAATTACATCACTAATCCATTGAATTTTCCACTTAGTTTCCCATGTAATCCCATGAGGCATTCGAAATCCAAACTATATAAATATATCATCATGAAATGAAAATTTTATCAAATCAAAATTGTTATATAATCTCACATCTCACCTCCCATTCACCATTCATGAAAATACCCCACTTGAAAATAATATTATATCATTCCATAATTCATGTTTCATAACAAGACAATCTATAATATGGTTCATGAGAATTATATGGGAGAAATATAATAAGAACACCCATTTTATAGTTGATATTGCCTCATTACTTCCTATGGAAGTCTAATACCAAATAATTATCCTTAAAAAATAAGTAACTATTTTAATCATTAATATTGGTTTCATTTATATCATGATAATAAATTTAGTGTTGTACTAAATTTATAGTGTGGGTAACAAAATATGGGTACAGTTAACACATATTTTCTATGAAAAAAATCAAATTATATAATATCATCTTGTAAATTATGAAAAAAACTTTTAAATTTATCATAAATTATTTATATAATAATTATATCTGTGGAAAATGACTATGATACACACAAGAAGCCCAGGTTTGTCAATGAAACGGAAAGGGAGTGAACCACCTAGCAAAATCCTACGTAAAAATGATTTCATCACCATATGAATATATATTGAGTTAAGAAAATACATTTTTTATTCTCATGAAGAAATAAAAATACCCATAAATAAGGGAATGAGTGTAGGGAAAGGAAAAATTTATAAAAATAATGGAATATGTCCAATCCATTTATAATATTACAAGGGAATAAAAAAGATAAAAATGAGTATAAGAGGGTTTTCCCTAATTGTGTGTAGGATTTAACAAATATTGGGGATAAATTGGTGTTCCTCCAATTTATGTCAAAATCCTTGAATATGGATAACAGAAATATTATAATAATAATATTATCATAATGAAATTAATTTTTATAGACATTTAATAATAATAATAACATGCCATATCATCCAATAATAATCTATGAAACCCTCTTCAAAACATTTATAGTAATAATGATAATAATAATAATAACAATGCAACATAAAACATGAAATATAATTTAAAAATTTCTTTTATAAGGATATATCCTACAATACTAGAAATTCATTTCATAAGTTTCATATCTAGAATAAATTCTCAATAATATCATCATCAGATTCCAAAAATCAATCATATAGAGTCCCAATATGTTGGGACATGAAAAATAAGGTTCTATATAAACCAAATAGAAATTTATACTTACCATTCATGGTTTCTCAAACTATTTATAGGTCATGCATCACCTTCTATATCAAAATTCATATACTATAAGGTTATGAAGCGTGTTTTCCAAAACCATTCACAAACCATGAATCCTCAAAATGTGTCAAAAAAATTCAAATTTTCACTCTTTTATTTATTTATGTTTTATAGAAATAACAAATGTTGATAATGGAAAATGTGGGGGACCCTATATTAGTGTCATTTTCTATTAAAAGAAAACTCTATTAAGGGAAAATTGTCTTTCCATTATCTACAAAAGTAAAAAATGTATGACCATAACTTATAATGTAATGTCTAAATTTTTCTCATAGTTCTGTTATTAGTTTATAGATGAAATGTTGAAATAATAGATGACATGTTGTCAAAATAATGTTAGAATATCCTATATATCCCTGATGTAAATTGAGGCTAATCATTTGAAATTTTCATTTAATGAGCTCTAAGAAGTCTCATATCTTTTGTAACATATAATTTTGTTAATTTATCATCCAAATTCATTCCCCTTTTTAGATATAAAAGATAAAAATTATCCAACGAGTAAACAAATACCCAAATAGAATCGTGAAATAAGAAATAACATGGTAATTTAGTTAAAAATATGTGAAAATATCCGATCACTTTTGGTAACTCAAAGGATATAAAAACCCAGTGGAACCTAATTTTAAAACATTCCCTATTTATAGGTTATTTATATTTTTAAAAATACACAATTAACATATTTATTTTTGATAACATAAAATATACCTTTATAACTTGATATATCTTTGTTAAAAAATATTTATAGTTAAATGATAGAAATGAAACTCAAAAAAACCACATCTCGCGTGTTTAGAACAATATAAAAATATTTATAAAAAAATTAATTATTTTTAATTATAAGAACATATATAGAGTCACTCATGATAATTTAGTGTCTATATACCTTCATCATTATATATTCTTGTTGACAATCAATCACTAATTGTGTTATGGAATAACTCATAGTCATCTTACAAAAACAAGATCTTCGAGTGACCTAATCATTGTTTAATTAAATAGTTTCAAACTACTCTATCATCTCTCACTCATTATATTCTTCTTGGGAAACCACTCCATAATATTTTTTATAGTCATTAAATCACGCCAATGCCTATAATCCCATATCTAATTCTAAAAATACATTCATTATATATGCACTCGGGTGCCAACTAAGATGACATAGAACAACATACATCATTTTACATGATTATACATATAATCTCGAACTTAAAAGACACTCAATGAACTGAATTTTTAGTTTAATTAGATATTAACAAAATAACAATCTTATTTCAAAACATAACATACATTTCATTAATAGATTACATCACACATAAATCCCTTCTAGTCGTATCACTATATAGGAAATCCTCAAAAAATAAGGAAATATATAAAATGAGTGATATGAAAATATCACTAGTGGATAAAAAAAGTTCATTACTACATGTAATATTTATCAATTGATCATACATAGTGAGATACATGATCGTGATATAAATTTTGTGATTATTTAAATTGATTGAAGTGGTCATGAGGCCAGATAGACGAATAAAATATTATGGAATAAACCTAAAGAACTATAAAAGGATTATCATAAATGTAAAATAAATGACATGGAATAAAAATGTGATCTCATAAAATAATAATTATAAACCATGATGATTTAAAATAAGGAAGTGTAATATATATAATAAAATAATTTCCTATGTAGAGATAATCCCAAATACCATCATAAAAAAGAGATAAAATTTAATAAATTCTAGACAATAATAAAGTGGATTAGTATATCTATATCTATTCCACCCAAAAATATCTCATTATATATAATACATTACCTAATTTATTAGAGTTCTATATAATTTTTTTTAACCTTATAAGGACTTGAACTTAAACATTAATTCATATTTATATTTTAGTCATGATTTCATTCTCTTACATTCGATGATATTTTTAGGTTAAGAGTTTAAAATAATTAGGACCTAACACAAATAAAACAATTAATAAAAATTTGAAACGTCTGATCAATGTCAATTTTTTCCAATATATAATCATTTAAAAGAAAAACATGATTTATTTTTGTGAAAAATATTCATGACATTCAGCATGAAATCTTATTTTCCCCAACCCATCCTTAAATCGTCTAAAAAACATTTTAAAGAAGTGGAATGAACATGGATTTCCTAATAAAGGACATGAAAAGAATATAATTGTCAGTGTAGTGAATAAAATGAAAACCCATGAAAAAAAATTTCTTTAGAACATAAAATTTAACTCATAAATGTACTTATAATTTTTTTAAAAAATATCATATATGTTATTTTTTGAATCAAAATTATTTTCATGGAAACTCATTAGAAGGAATAGAAAACTCATGTAGCTTCCCCAGAACATCACCTCATAGAAAGCATAAAAAACCTTTATAAAAACCTTAAAAATTCTAGTAACAATACAAATAAGTCCCCAAAAATTATGTAGAGATCATAATCATTATTCAATTCATTGGAGAATAATCTAGGCACACCCACCGTATAAGATATAATTTGCTCACTCGGCACTATATGGGTGCACCCATCATATATAATTTGAATGAACAACACCATGGAAAAAAAATATTTTTATATCAATTCTTCAAAATAATTCATATTCAAAAACTATTTAACGTTTTTAATAAAATCATTTTTAGATAATAAAATATATTTTTCTTTAAAAACTCCATTTTTAATCCCAAAAAATCATTTTTGTTTAAAACTCATTTTTCAAACACAAATACCCAAAAAATGAAAAGGTGTTTTTTCTATGAAGAAAACATTGAATATTTTAAAGGAATACATGAGTAAAATAATGGTTATATTGGCCATAAAATTTATTATCGTTGTATATTTTAAAATAGCACATTCATTATTTCATTTGTAAATAATGTCAAATATTTATTAAAATAGATTCATTTTTTCGAAAACATTGAAAGAAAGAAAAAAATAATTTATAAAACTATCATGGCCAATATAATTTTTTTTAAAAACATCGATAATGATGAAAAGTTGAGTTAAAATGAAAAAATTAAAAGTGAATTTTCTTTCAATATTTATTCTATATAACGTTGGAGATATTTGATTCATTAACCCCATGAAAGTGTAACATTAATCCAAAAATTAAATACCCTTATAATGGATAAATTCATGACATTTCAAAGGGTATGTATATAATTGAGGTAAAATAATATAGTTCAATTATATCAAATTATTCCACAATGAATGGAAATGTAGATGATGTCCCATTGAGTTCGATTAATCCCATTTGTTCTTTATATATTTTAATAATAAAAATATGTTAAATATTTAATTTTATAAGAAACATTTTCATGTTTCTTATTAATATTGAATAACTTATTACCATTTCATATACAATTATGTAATAAATAAATATTATGTCGAAATGATTGATGAACTTTATCTTACATGTAAAAAATGACTTCAGTAGGTTAAAAATTAGTCAAAAGGGTTTTTATTTGACATCTGGAGAACAATAATAAATACATAATTATCATATTTATACATCAAGTTTAATTTTTTAAACCAATAATGAAATATGGACGTGAAAAATAAGTTATGTTATGAACAAAGAGGTGACAGGTCATATGTACGCATAAATAGAGTTTCCATTTTTCAATGAACATTATTTAAAGATGTTGTGAATTAATTTATAATATAAGAATTTTAATAATAATAATAAATATAATATTATTTCCCTAAATATAAATATATATACCATATATATGATTTAGTGATGAAAATAGTCACATCGCTTCATGGAGGCTGTAGTCAACACGTCCACGAACGATGTTATCCTTTTTTAGAGTAAGACAAAAATGATATATTTTCTTTTTAGAATGCAAAATATTTCATAATTATTAGTATTATTTAATTTATATCATTTATATTCATTAAATTTCTTCCTATTACCATTTAATTAAACCATTAGTGAAAACAACTACATCGCTCTGTGAGGCGGTAGTCCATCGTACAAATGAGCGACGTTATTTTGTCCCCCATGGAAGGGAAATTAAAATGTTATATCGGATATAATGAATAAATAAGTATAAATATATTTTATATATAATAAATATAAATTAAATCATTCATTA
The DNA here is from genome assembly GCA_963277665.1 of Viscum album. Taxonomy (NCBI): domain Eukaryota; kingdom Viridiplantae; phylum Streptophyta; class Magnoliopsida; order Santalales; family Viscaceae; genus Viscum; species Viscum album. Next base: position 1,034,653,795 of record OY728122.1, on the reverse strand, counting down.
TAACAAGACATCATAGGATGTTATAGATACTTAATGACATCGGTTTGTTAAACAGAAGTTTACTGAACACACAGATGATGATTTTGTATCTCATTTGATTGAATAAAAGATAGATTTAGGTTATGAAATTAACATTAAAAATAACATTATATGTTATATACTAGTTAAATTATATAATAATAATTTTATATGTATTGTAGAAGTTGTAATATGGAATAAAATATGACTCTTCGTTAAGCATGAGATATTTTCATCGGTAAACCACCTTAGTTAAGAACCAAAATCATTCATAGGATGTATTTTTGGTAAAAAAAATATATGTGTTTGGGATAAAATTAAACAACATATTAAGTCATTTATATTCTTATACAAATGAATTTGGATGTATTAATAGGAGATGAGATGGGGTGACCTTTTATAAGTGAGGTGACTGGAATAATTGTAATGTTTGAAAAGAAAAGGTGGTGTCCATATTTTTCACATGCCACAATGATAAAAATTGAACATTTAATCATAATTAGACATTAAAATTTATATATATGGATATTAAATATATTTTATAAAATAATTTAGGTCATTTTAACCATCAACTTGTTTGTTTTTCACCCCTATAAATATGTATATACCTTAAATGTGGTAATTAATATTTACTATTTTAACTATTCATTATGATAAAAAAATTACCATATTATATAACATGAATTATGATTATAAAAAAACATTAATTCCTTTCTACAAATTAAATTAACAAAAATGAGAAAAAAATTAAAACAAATTCCACAAACGTGATGAAAATAGGGAGTTTCATGAATTTTATTTTCCAACAAATAATTGATTTTACACTAACTCAACGACTAAAAATAATCACTAGATGAATTTAAATTAATTTTTATTGATATATAATATATATATATTTTTTAAAACATTTCTCATTATATATTATCTTAATTAATTAAAATTGAGTATCATTATGTAGTTTAAATAATTTTTTTTAAATATTGTTTTTAAACCCCAAAAAAACTTTTACTGAAGTAAAATATAAATTTATTTCAAAATTAATTTAGTATATTAAATATATATATATATATATATATTATGTTACATCAAATAATATTCAACATATAATGGGACTTTAAAATTACATTATTTATTTAAAAGAAATGATATTTTTTAAAAAATAAGTATTTTTTACTATTTAGTAAAAGATAAATATTTTTTGAGAAATAAAAAAACAACCTAAGGTAATTTCAATATGATTATTTCAAAAATTAAATAATATTTTTCTATCTTTTTTTCTATAATTTAGAAATATAACTATTAAGTAAAATATTTTAATAAAATATTTTAATTAAAACTATTTCCCTATCGATTTAATAATTACATATTGTTTTTATAATAAATAAAACTATCTAGTTTAAATTAATATATATAAAAAAATTATTATATCATTACCTAGTTTTTTGCTATCTATTCACTTTTATAAATTGTTTCCATACATTTTTATTTACATATTAACCAAGTGTGGATATCATTCCCTCATAGTGTTTTCATATTCCCATGTTACCTCTTCAACAATAAGGTTTTTCAAAAAAAATACTCTTATTGAATCTACTTATTTAGAAATAGATTCTCTCTATGGTCTGGAACATAAATAGTATGTTCACTATAAAAATTATTCTCGTCTAAATTAACTACTTCCAGACTCTAAAAATGAGGTTGTTTTTTAGCATACTTTTATAACATTGAGACATGAAAAACATGTTTACCTAGGATATACTCTGAGTTAAGGTCACTTGGTAAGAGAATTATTTAAATTTCCCCTATAATTCAAATTTTACAATGAACTGTAGAAGAATATTATTATTTTAAAGAAACACATTATAATTTTCTATTAAGATACATTAAGAAAAACTGGATAATCTACCTTGAATGAAATTTATTACATCTTGTTATATGCATAACTATTCCTCATGTTTTGATCCATCATCAAATTTGGCTAAATGAACATCACTATCACATCCATTTTCTCTTCAAACCCTATCCCCATCCACTTTTTTCCTGTTATTTCATAACAAAAATGTTATTTTTCAACATGAAATTCCATATAATTGCTCAAATAGTGCCATATGTGTACTTAAATGAAAAATATTTTCAGAAGAAAACATGGTCAAATAAATATGATGATCCCAAAATTATTTGTAATCTATTGAAAAAGAAAAGATGTATCATTTAATATATACTTTTTTTCTCAAACCATCCATCATGTTGAGGTTGTAAATTTATACAAGAATTTAATTTAGTTCCCATTAACTTCTATAGTCCATTCCAAAAAATAAATATGGACATGGGATGACTGTATGATAAAATGGAGAGAGGTAGTCCTTGTAACCTGACTATCTCTTTTATATAGTTTCATGAAAGATGATACAAAAAATAGTGTCTTGAATGGGAATTAAATACACATATATAGTGAATCGGTCAATAATAACACAAATTTCATTGTCACTATGAGAATTATTTGGTAATACAACTACAAAATACATTGATATATAATCCCATTTCCACTATAGAATTGGAAATTTTGAAGCATTTCCTTTTGTAAATGTAATTCTACTCACAAAATATTTCTTAAACAATTAATAAAAATAACCGAATAAATTTTTTCCATTTCTTAAAATAATATCTTCATTAGTATAAAAAACAAAAAACTTATCATTATAAGTATATTATAATTTTTATTACAAATTTTGATCCTCCTTCTAAGCTTTATTAATTTTTTCTATTAATGTCGACTAAACTGAAACCTGAAACAAGACAGAGGATTTTTTATATCCCTAACATAATGGAAAATATTTGTAATATAATTAACTAAAGTACCATGTTCCAAACATAACATTATTAATGTATCATTTTTTTTTAAAATTAATGAGTTTCCACTTTTCAAATTTTCCATGATGATAATGAATTGTGCATTTATAATCATTGATCAGTTCTATCCATATTCTCTTTTGTAAGGTCAATTTTTTATAAGTGAATATATACTTTAAACATTTTTATCAATTTATATTTCAAACATTACTCTATATTAGTTATACACCCAATTTTTTATAGATAAAACAACAGCAATTAATTTCATATCAATTGTATAGTAATTTCTCTCATGGGAATTCAAATGACTTAAATCATAACCAATTATCTGATCATTATGTATTATAGTAAAACAAATTCCTTTCAATGAATAATCACTATAGATTATGAATTCACTTTTCTAGATTGTAGGGCCAAAACTATAGCAAAAACCAATATTTTTAGTTCCTATAAACAATTTATTAAATTTTTTCAGATGAAATTGACTCTACTTCATGTTAACTTAGTCCCCATAATAGAAATATTAAAAAAGTTTTCAATGAACTGTCTATAGTGACCATATTTTCCATGAAAACTATGAATATCTATGAAATACTTGGGCCTTGGGAATTATTCAAAAAAACATGTTTTTAGAATGGTCAATAATTATTCAATATTTAGAAACAAACTTTCTAAGGAATGGAATTTTTTTCAACCATATTTCAAAATAACTATATTTAATATATATTTTATATTCTGTTAATCTTTTCAAAAAAAATACTTAGTTTTATTTCATGTCATTATTTAATTTTAGAATATACCTAACTTTTATTAATAAACATAACCACAAACATCTCCAAGAACTCAGGAAAAACATTATTCATAAGGGCCAAAAAATAGTACATGGATTAGAAAACACTAAGGGAATAACTAAAAACATATAACTCCATATCATGTCTAAGACATAGTCATTGGAATATATTCTTCCCCCACTTTCAACTGATTATACCCTAACCTGATATCAATCATTGAAAAATAATATACTTTCTGGAGCTGATCAAATAAAACATATATATGAGGAAAAGGAAACTAGTTCTTAATATTCTATTTATTCAATGTTATATTGTCAATGTAAAGTCCAATTGAAACATATATCGTTTTCCAAAATACATATTACATTTATATGGTGAAGTGAAAGGTTGAATTAAACCTTTATCTAATAACTCTCGTAATTTCATTCTTAATTCTAAAATTTCCACTTGATTCATTCGATAAGGTGGTTTATAAACTCTATTATCATTAGTAACTTATTCACCAGTAAATTTAACATCCTTTTCTGGAATAACATGAGTAAAATCATCTATAAAAACATATATTTATTCATTCACTATGGGAACATCACTAATTTGAACTGTTCCATTCTTTTCAATAATATGATCTATTAAACATTCACTGCTATATCTATTCAATTTTTGGGATTCATTGTATGTTTTCAAAGGAATGAAATCATTCAAGGAAATAGTATTGGCTCTAAAATATATTATAGTATGATAAACCACAATCCAATCCATACCCTAAATGATATCAATCTATATTATGTCCACTTCAACAATATTTACAGTAAATACCATCCCACTAATAACAATATGGAGATTCTAATAAATTTGGGATTCATTAATGCTTCCACCTGTATTTTTTAACAAGGGTTCTATATTACATTAATGAGGTGATAATCCCAATTTACACACAAATTTCACAGAAATGAATGAATGTGAAGATCCATACTCAAACATGGTATTAAAATAATTCAAACACAAAAGTAACATAATTGTGAACACCTCATTTGATGACCCAAAAACCAACCATAGTAAAATAAAAATATTTATCCACACCATTTTTCTTTTGATCATGTTGATTTCAATACTGAGTTACTGAGTTCATGCATGTGTTATTATAGTGACCCAACTCATTACAACTAATACACTTCACCATTGGGTGGATGGTATTTACCCCATTCATTGACTATATAGGATTATTTTCCATGTAATGACGATCTATATGGAGAAACATTCCACATTAGTTACACTTCCATAATTTTGTAAGACATTCACAGGGTTATTTTTACCACAGCTACTACATTATGGGAACTTCATTTTCTTACTTTCATATTTAAATGTTGTATATTTCCCCATCACCTACCATATAGAACACTTATTGCATTCATCATAATGAGGAAAATAAGTGACACAAAACTTCATCTCAACATTAAAAGCACAAAAAAAAACTTCATCATGGATTTAAAATTTTCATGAGGACAAACCGATTTGTTGAATTTGTTTCAAAACTAAGTAAAATGAATTAATTATTCTATCAATTACACATAAAAAATATGGTACATACATAGAAATAGGTTATTCAATATTTTTCCAAATTCTAGTAATTCTTTATCAATATAGATTTTTAAAACCTAATGGTATTATTTCACAAGGAATATATCCTTAAATGATTCTCATTCCACTAAATAAAGATCAACGTTCTCATTGGTATTCTTAATCAAGGACCACTATCAGTATCCTTTACCATCAAAGTAATAAATGAAAAGAGATAAATTTTAAAATTATGAAAATACCATGACTTAAAATATCTCATCTAGATCATTTATCTATCCTTTGGCTACTATAGGGTTATATGATCCGATGAATGATATTGAATTTTCCCTCATGAAATTATCCACTATTGGCATGTTCCTTAATGGTACATTAGGTCCCAATATATCATGAATACCATAACCATTTATATCTTCTATAAATTAATCCATCAATACAAAATAAAATTATTATAATTCCAACCATCTGAGGATACTGAATTGATATTATATTATTCCCTTATCTTCTTCCCACTACATGTTCCATATTTCCCCTATGGAAAACCATTATGAAGATATTCTTTTTAGATGAATCATGATGATAATATTAAAACTCTAAATTATTTCAACATAACCATAATGTAAAATTATTTACGAGAATACAGTTAACATTTTCTTCACCTGTAAATTTATCTAAACCATCCTCTAATACCAAATATTAGAAATTGTACATAATAATTATATAATATTGAGTTTTAAATAATTAATTTATTATCTTATGTTTGAGGATATTTTCTAGTTTATAGTTTTAGATAATTAGATCATAAATAATACATAACAAAACTATATAATATAATGTGGACACCTTCAATCAATATCCATTTCTCCAACAAAAAATAACATTTAAAAAAAAGAAGTTTTCATTTCATGATTATTTTTCAGGATATTAAACATGGCCTCTTTCTTTCCCTTAACTAACCATTATTCCCATGAAAAAAAATTTAAAATTGTGGGATGAGAACAAAAAAACTATTTAAGGGAAATAAAAAGAATTAAACCATTAGTACTATGAAAAAAATGAAAAAAAATGAAAAAAATCACAAAAATAATTCTTTTTAGACTAAAATGGAATTATCATAATTTTTAAAATATTATATATATTACCTTTTAAAAATAAATGATTTCAATGGAAAATAATTATAAAGAATTGAAAATTCATTTTTGTTACTCGATAAATCACCTTATAGAACCCTTGAAGAACCCATATATATCCTTTAAAAATTGAAATAACCATATGGCTAACATCTAATATAACTCTCCATAGAAGATAATCATTACCAAATATATTGAAGTGTTATCTCGGTGTACCCATCATATAATCTATAATGAGATCACCCATCACCATATAGGAACACACGTCATATATAAAGTTCATGAACTACAATGTGAATAAAATATTTCATGATTTCACTTCCTCGTCATAAAAAATATAAAAAAAATTTTACGTTCTTATTCAAATCACTTTGGGAAATCAAAATACTTGTTTCATTTAAAACCCATTTTCAAGAAAGAAATACCTTTTTATTTTAAACCCCTATTTTTAATTAAAAAATTCCCATAAAATGTGAAGTATTTTTATCAAATGAACCATTCAATTTGTAATGTAATAAAAGATTAAAATAATTCATATAGTGGAGGAAAAAAACTTGTATCCGTATATGTGAAAATAGAACATTAATTTTTTCATTTGTATTGAAAGTAAAAATATTGTACAATTATTCCTCTTTATCAATAAAAATTGAAGAAGTGATTAAAATTTTATTTATAATACTCACATTTCCAAAATAAATTTATTTTAAAAAACATTCAATTGTATGAAAAAGATATTTATATGGAAAACATTAAAATATAATTTTTTGACCAAAATTCCCTAATCACTTTGGAATAATTTGAATCACTAAACCCATGAAATAATAATATTAGAAAAAAAATTATACCAAGAAAACTGAAAACATCATGATTTAACATGTAAAATAGGTTGTTTATACACGTTTTAAAATAAAATAGGTGCTTAACATCAAATTATGTCTCAATGATAGGAATTTCAGATGAAGTCATGTTCCTTTTGTTTCATTCATCACATTCCTTCAATAAGATAGTAAACAATAAATGTTTGTAAATTAATTAATTTGTTAATAACGTTTTTAAAAATTATTAGCCCTTTTATTTCACTTACTACCATTTCATATACAATTTTATAATCAATTAAGTTTATGGCCGATGTTTTGATTATATTAGGATAATATCTCAAAAATGAATTATGTAGGTTCTGCATTGGTTAAAGAGGTCATTATTCAACATCTCAAAAATATTTATCTTGAAATAATTATCTTATTTATATATATAAAATAACATTTAAATCCAATAATGGAATATTTCATGGAAAAGTTAACTATGTTATGATCATGGAAATGATAGTCTTTACAAACTCATGAATAATGTTTCACTTTTTCAATGATCAGTATGGAAAGAAGGAATGAATTATTGTATCTTCATAAAATGATCATAATATCATATATAATAAGTTAATTCTTTAAAAATAATTATTTTTTATCATTCTTGTGATTTAGCGGTGAAAAATAATCTCATCGCATCATAAAGGTTGTAGTCCACATGTCCACAAACGACCTTATCATTTTTCAGATTAAAAAATAAAATGATATATTTTCATTTAAAATGATAAATAATTCATGAATATTATTATTATGTCATGTATATATAATATATTAACTAATTTTATCCTTATTACCTTCCATGTAAATCATTAGTGTAAAATGAAACACATCGCTTTGTGAGGCACTAGTCCACCATACACATGAGATATGTTATAATGTCCCCTACGAAAATGAAAGTTAGAAGGTATATTTGTTATTATAACTCAATAAGTATAAATATGTTCCAAATAACATATATTCAATTTAAATACATAAAGAAACCAATCCACGATTGTAAATTATGGAAAATTATTGACATAGGTTCGAGAGGTGGTTGTCTTTAGTGCACGCGAATGAATGATTTCATATCTCATTTGGTGGAAGAAGAGATGGATTTAAGATATTAAATTAAAATAATATAATATATTTATATAGAATGTAATATTTTTATCATATAATAATAATTGAATAATATTTTAAGGAGATGGAAGAATAAATATAATAAAGATGCTTGGTTAAGCATGACACCACATATTTGGGAAACCCCCTTAGGTGAGCACCAACATTCAGATTAGAATATATTTATGATAAAGATAAGGGATCTATGTGTTTTGTAGGGATTTTTTGAACATATTTTTGAAGATATTTTTTAAAAAATGGGATTTTATACTCATAATAGGAGAAGAGAGTGGTTTCCTTTTATAAGTGAGGTGGGTGGCATACTTGTAATTCTTGAAAAGAAAAATGTTTACCCATGTTTTTCACATACCGAAAGGCTCGAAAATGGTCCAATATCAATAATTAAAGAATATAAAGTCTAAATATACCGATAAAAAATTTATAAGAAATGATTATAGGTTATTTTTTCACTTATCAATTTATTTAAACCCTTTGGTACCATAACCACTTTAATTAATTTTTACACTTTCCAATATTAATAATAGTAAAAAATTAAATTATACCTTATTATATAATATAAAATACAATAATTCATAATTTCTAACCCATTTTACAAATTTAGTTCAAAAAAGTGGAAAATATTAATTTAAAACAAAAACCAAAGATGCTATAAAAATGTGTGTTTTTAAGAAGTGTATTTTTTGAGAAAAAGATGATTTAATATTAACTCAATGACAAAAAATAATAATTGCATGAATTAAAATTAATATTTATTTTTATATAATATATTAATTTTATTTAATATATTCCTCATTATTGATTATATTAATTAATTAAAATAGATAAAAATTACGTATTTTTTAATAGTTTTCTGAAAAATCGTATTTTTAAACCCAAAATAAATCAAATTAAAATAAAATATAATTTTTATTACAAAGTAATTAATTAGTTTTTAATATAATTAAATAATACATATGTTAATAAAAATAATATTTAAAAATGGTTCTTTTAAATTAATTAATTAATTGAAAATAACATATTTTTTACAAAAATAGGTAATTTTAACTATTCCCTGGGAAATCTATATTTTCTAAAAAATCCCAAAATTTCACCCTAAGAAAAGTCTAATAAGATTATTTTAAAGATTAAATTCATTTTATCAAACTAAAATTTAAAAATTTAAAAATTAATATTTAAAATAAAATCATATAACAATAGGGTTTAATTAAAACTATTTCCATTTTGATTTAAAAATTACATTATATTTTTATAATGAATGTCACTATATAATTAATATTAACAAACATAAAAATAATTTATTATATCATTAATTATTTGTTTAAAAAAAACCTCACATATATTTCAACACTATTCACTAAGACATTCAAAACAAAGTTAAAATTTTTGACAATATTTTGTTCATGTGTAATTGTATCATGATATATAAATATTTACCACTTCATTGGAGAGATATATAGTTCTTGGTCCAAGTATCACATAATTATATATAAATAAATATGTATAAAATATGAAAAAAAACAATACATTCACTAAAATTGGATCTTAATTTACCCCTTGAAATAAAATTTGGTACATATAATCATATATAAAGTATAAAACCCCTTGAATTAAATAAAGTGGATATTTTTTTAAACACAAAAAAAATATAACAAATTATATGGTGTTCACACTATATATAATAAATATGTATGCAGTGAATTAAGTTGTTTCTCTAATAAGTCGAATAGTATGGTTCTCTAGGTAAATGAACATGAATCATAAGTATATAGTGTGTATTATAGAATGTCATTAGTTGAAAATATTATTTAAAAAATAATACATAATTAGGAAAAAAATGTAGTGATATATTAATCCACTCATATAGGCTTCACTTCTATAATACCATATACATATATATGTATAAATTTATTTGAAAAATTAACCATGTGATTTTTTTTTATATTAATCACCAATGAAAAACACTTCATAATAATGAATATGAATTTAAAATGGTATCAAAAAATATATAAAATAATTCATATTCTGATAGGTACCCTTATATAATTTTAGATATGATTCCATAATTTTTATATCATAACAAAATGATCAAAATTAAATAAAATAATGTTTTGAAGATAATTTTCAAGAAAATATATTAACAAAAGAATGAAATAATTAAATTTTGTTTTGCACATATAATATAAATTATTTAATTCAAATAAATACTTGAAATGATATAGTGTAAAATTGACGATAATTCATAAAAATAATTTCGTAACAATTTTCATAAAAACAATTAAGGTATATGTTACTTATAATGTCATTTAAAAAAGATATCACCAATATTTTTAATTATTTTTTAAAATTCATAATAATTTACTTTCAAAAATAAATCTTTAGTTGATGAAAAATGTTTATGATACTAAGAAATCATTCCATATTTGAAAGAATTGTTTTTTTGACATTTTTAAATTATTTAATGCAACCGACATTGATAATAGGATAAAAAATTTTAAAATACAATTAAAAAGGAAAATGATATATACATAAAAATTACATATTTATATTTAATCATATGAAAAATATTAAAATATTATATAAATTAATATTGATATATAAGTGAAATACCTTAAATAAGGATTTGAAACCTTCACATTAAAATGTCATATTTTATGTGATAAGAATAAATCACAAAGAAGATTAAGAGAAGTTAATTTAAATTTCCCCAAATATAATAGGAAATATAATTTGTTATTTTAAAGGGTAGAATAAACCCAAATTAATAGAATATATTTAATGATAAATTTATAATAAAATTAAATGGGATTGAGTGAAGAACCCCATTATGAACATCTTAATTTATATGATAATAACGATCAATAACGGATAGAATATTATAAGGAAAGAAAAAATCAAAAAATTCAATGAGAAAAATAGTATTCCCTAATATTGAATAACATAGTATATAAAATATTAATGTGTAACAATGATTAATTGGAACCCTAAAGAGTGAGTGTTATTTGATAAAACCCATATATATTTTATAATGTTAGAATAAAATGAATTGTAAATGACGAACGTGAAGTGAAATTGTAGATCCCATTATTTAAATTTAAATTATGATAAAATAAATCAATTTTGTATTATATACACTAAAAAAATCATATATGTGGGGAAAATGGATATCATCCCAAACAAAGTAAATTTATAATATAATCCACTTACCAAAAATTCTAAATCACACAGACAATATTTTTTACTTTATAATCAACATAGAATTATTTATCATCATTTTTAAATCCATATTCAAATTTATTACCTTTTTGAAAATATATTATATTTATTTTTTAGAAATATATTTTTTATTCAAAATTTCATTTTACCACCCTATTTTAGTATCTCAAATAATTACCTAGAATTTTGGGTTTAGATGTCCCACTCACATTATTTTTTTATGACTATATCAACTCAAAATGTTGCAACCCCAACCCAGGAACCTAGATTTGTTGTTTTATTTATTACATTAGCATAAGGTGTAAGGAATCATATTAAATTGTATTTAATAGTTTAGTGGTCTTGGTAATCTAGATATATAATAAAAAAATTTATTACAATAGAAAACATAAAAAACATAATTTATTTTCTTTCATAATGTAATTATTCCTTATAGATATTACTTATATATCAATCAAGAAACGCTTCCTAATATGTTAGGGAAAATAAAATTTAACAAATTGGTGAGCTCGTATTCTCATTAAATGTAATAGTACCATGGAATATATAAATAAATAATACAAAATCAATGTGTAAATTTAAATAACTAAAACGCATTAAATTTAATCATTAAATGAATCATATTAATAGATAAATAAATGATTATCAAATAATTCCATATAAACAATCACATGAGTATGAAAATTTAACTATGGATATTTTAACTAATCAAATAAACACATGAAATATCAATAAAATAATTAAAAATGATGTAATAAAAAATTTAGGACATCCAAAACATATCCTTGAGGTCGTCTGCTAAGATATCCAAATAAATGGATAAGGAATCGTCCAAAACCCAATCTAGTTTTTCTAATGAGAGCTATAGATTCATTATGGTGGTATGGAGAAACCCTCCAAGAAAATAAAAATTCTAATACATTCTTCATATTAAATGGGTATCTGAAAATAAATATAAACCATCATATTAAAAACTAGATTACCAAATGTTAACACTTTCCCCAACCAATAAACATAATCATACACCATGTTGGGTAATATTTGTAATAGAAATAAAAATATACATCCTCAATAAAACTGATCAGAAAACATCCAAATAATGAATAATTATTCAATAAAAAAATTACCCTATATATCAAATTTATAATAAAGGGTTGATGAAATTGATGAATAAATATACAATATAAATTTGATTAAAAACATTAATGAGGAAAATATAAATTTCACTCTGAAAATCTTTTTTTTTAAAGTTAAAAAATTATTTTGAGAATTATTTGAATTGATAATGACCACTTATAAGTTTTAAAATAATATTTGAACAATTATTTTTCATGATGATGGAAAATTTCATTCATGTAATACACATTAAAATTAATATTCCTTTACCATTTTTAGTAAAATACAAACAAGAATTGTTTTGAAAATGGCACAAGATTTATTTAAAACGTTTTAAAAAAAGTAAAAAAATGTAAATAATTAATTAATAAATCATTTTTTAACTTTTATTAACATTTTTGAAAAACATTAGAAAACGAATTGTTAGGATGAAGAAAAAATTTCAACCGAATATAATAATAATGTAGTAATTCCATACAATCATATTCTCAATAATTATTTGTCCAAAAACGTTTAAAATGGTAATATTACTCAATAAAATTAGTAAATAATCATATCTGAATTAAATAAAATTATATTATGGTAGAAATATAATATAATTCTCAGAAGGGAGGCATAAACAGAAATATTCTTAAATAGTGATGAGATTGTGAAATAAATCCATACCACTTTGGTAACATGTAAATTGTATGAAAAAATAAATAAATTATTTAAATTTAAAAATTAAAAAACAAAATATATAAATATATTCATGATATAACATATAAAATTGTACTTATATACACCGTTTTTAATAAATAAATGGTTGGGATGTCATATGTCACGTGGAAGTAAAATAGATATAAGAAACACTTACCTCAAGCATGATTTCCTTCATATATGTATGTACCTCCTATAAAAAAAATTTATTCATGTAATTAAATTATAATATGAAAAAAATAATATTCATAATGTCATATATGATCTTTTTATTACATTTCACGACTTGTTTGTTAATAATGTTTCATTATTTTCATTGTTTTGGGTGTTAATTGCCTTATTTTCTCATGTGCAATTTGCACTGAAAGTTATGATTCTTGGGAATATGTTATATATATATATATATCATTTAAAAAATTATAATGATGTTATTAATATAATATTTACCCTTAAAGAAATTTTTTGAACCATTTAAAAAAATTTGGATATGGAAAATTAATTGCATCGATTCATGGAGACAGTTGGTGGTGCTTACACCTGATAAATGATATCATTCCATTAACACGTGAAAGGATAAGGAAGTGGGTGAAATTTTATTTTTTTCATAGTAAATATAATCTCATATATGTTACATGTATTCATTAATTCTATCATTATTACATCCTATATAAATATTTAGTGAAAAATGAATCATACCTCTTCATGAGGTGGATATCCATCGTACACATGATCGACATTATCATATTTGAAATAAAATGGAATGTAAAAATATAAATGGGATATTAAATTTCAGAATAATAATAATATAATTAATAGAATAACTATGTGGTAAATGTATAATTATAACCAAATTTTAATGGTAGTGATGGAAAAAAACTACATCAGTCCGTGAGGCAGTAGTCCGTTGTACACATGATCAATGATTATGTTTCCCATTTGATGGAAGGGGAGATGGAATAATATTATTCCATAAACATAATAATATAAAATTATATTTTTTAATTATTTTTCCTATATTTTAACTATTAATAACTAATATATTGTGGAAAATGAATAATGAAAATGAAAAATAATTGTTAAGATAATTTCCATCTCTAAGAGAAACCACCATTTTATCTCCCTTTAAAGACCCTACGGATGGTATTTTGGGAGGTATAGAAGAATTATAATATGTCTAAGAATTGTGGGGAAAAATTATTTCAGAGATTTCTCAATAAAAATGTATTTATAGGTGTGAATAAGTGAGGGGATGGAGTTCACTTTTTATGAGTGAGTAAAGGGAACCCTCTGGGAAATTACAAGGAAATTTCAAAAAAGAATCCAAAATGATACAGAAATACCCTGTAATAATGCTTCAAAATAAACTTAGGATATAATTTTTTATTTTATAATTATTAAATATTGTTATAAAATTTTATTCTTATGAATTTTTATGGAATTTTTAACCCTTATATTCTTATTTTAAACCCCTAGTATACCCATTTTTACCATAATCATGGAAAAAAAGTTTTTTTTTGTTTTTACAATCCATTAGGGTAAAAAATTATGTTAAAGTTAATATATAATATAAATTATTATTTTTAAAAAATTTGAATCCCTTGTAAATAATTCCAATCACATAAGTGGAAAATTTTAATTAATATTATTCATGCACATGCAACGAGGATGCAGGATTTCAAAGAGAAATTTTTAAAAAGATTTATAATATTTTATATCAAACATCAATATAAAAATGATTAAAATATCCTAAATTAAATTAAAAATTTTAAAATTTAACAAAATTTACATATAAAAAAATTTAAATTATATTTCAAGTTTATTAATAATTTAAACAAAAAGGTATTTTTCAAATAAAATTCTGTATTTTTCAGTATTCGTTAAAAAATAAAAAAATTCATAATAAAAAAAATTAACACAATGGTAATTTCAATGTGTTGATTTTAAAAAATATTTCATTTGATCCATTAAATTATCAAAAAAATAAGAAATTAATTTCATCAAAATTGTGCACATAATGTAAAAAACGCTTTGCTTGAAAAATACAGTTTTTCAGAAAACATTTTTTACATAAAAATGATTATTATTATATGTATAATATATATATATAAATTATTTTTTATATTTTTAAACATATTTATCTTTCATAATTTATTAAGTACTAATAATACCCTCTAATTTAATATCTGAGTTATAATGGTCATGTTTTAATAAAACTATTTTATGTCACGAATCAGCCTGGGTCCCCATGTATCCCGATAACCCAGAAATACCTATCATTTCCCAATGGTCATTCCTCATCCCTGTGGGTTGGTGACTATAACGTGGCAATGTAAAACATTCACATGGGAAGGAATCTTCCATAAACAATACCAAATCAAAAGAAACATGAGAGTATGTATAACAATGGAAGCTCTACAATTAGTAATGTATTACAAGTAAAAAAGGAATTAAAAGATAAAGTACTACAACACAAGTACCAAAATAGAGGAAAAACACCCCATGTACTTAATTACATAACTCACCATGTCCAAATTTCAGCCCTGAGATCCACCTATAAGTGATCATTTCCCCTTGCTCAAACATGGAAGGTTATAATCTAAAAACACTTGAAGGAACCATTAGGGTGTGAGATACAAATTCCATTAGGGTCTCACAAAGGATTCAATAACAATTTCCAAATATAGATTAAACAAAATAATGCTTTCAATTAAAAAAGTAAATAGGTTTGGTATTTCAAATCATATTTAAACCAATAGTGTTATACAGTTCAACTGATGGAAAGTACTTTAAGCAATTGATTTATTTTAAAAGTGATTGAATATTTCTAAAACAATGCCTCAAATAAAAAATTTAATATAAAATAGTTTATATAAATTTTAGAAGGGCATGTAAAATAATTTGAAATTATAGGAATACTTTTTATAAATAACGTATAAAAAAATCGAGAAACATAGTCATATGCGAAATAGGGACCAATGTTTCATGTTATAGCATTCTGCCCTCTCTAAGTAATCACAGAATTATCTGTAAACATATTTCTTCTTGACACTGGTTAGAGTGGACTGGTCATCATTTCCTAAGGGATGTGTCCTGCTACATGTATATTTTAGGACATTGTAGTAATCGTAGAGGGCATCCAAATAACTCACAATATACTTAAGGAATTCATGTGATATTACACAATAGATTATGGGAAATTTATTTTAAGGCTTCTTAAAATAGCATTAAATCTCATTCCCCTATTTCAAATGCCAATTTCCCATTTGTGACCAATTTTTTTAATAGAAATCAAACCACTTTGACTAGATTTATCCTATGGGTTTTATCAAAAAAATTTAACCCATTTTCACATCTCTGAAATTCATTCAATACCAATTCCATAAATTTCATATTTTATATCAATAATTTAATTCTCTAATTTAATTTACATCATTTCATCTTACCGTAATTTAAATTTACCAATTTCCATATGCACACCCTAATACAATAGAATTGGGGGTTTCCCCATTTTTCATGTCGAAACCACTTCCAAATCACCCAATTCACTATAATTGAGATTATAAAATCAATTGAAAGAAAATTTGAACAATTTAGTGTAAATAAATATTAGAAATAAATCAACCAATACCAGGATAATCTATTTGTGTAATTGGGATGGAACCACCTACCTCAAGTTTTTCAATGTTAGCGGCAATGATAAACTACCCTTTGTGGTTCAATACACCCCTCATGGCCTTATTATCATTAGTGTCAACACACCAATTATTGAGGTTCGTCAATGGTTCCTAGAACCAATATGAGTTATTTTATTTTAAAATGAAATTAAAAATCACATGTGATGATACATTACTTATCCAGGATAATTTTATAACAATCGATTAAAATAATACATGTTATTATATTTTTTATCTCTTTTTTACAATTTCCAAATTATCAATTAAAATATCACATGTGATAATTTTATTTATTTATTTTGGATAAATTAAATATTATCTATTTAAATATTACACATCATAATATTTTTTTATCTCTTTTGGATAATATTACAATTATCAATTAAAATATTCCATGCGATAATATATTATATCCCTTTAATAATTTTCAAAATATCATATTATAAATATAATAATTATTCTTTGATAATAAATGTAATTATCCTATGATAATTAGGATAATCTTATCATGTGATAATTACCTTATAATTATCCTTTAAAAAATTAGTAATTATATTCTAATAATTATTCTTTACAAATTATAATTTTTAAATTTTCATAACAAATATCATTGGATAATTAATTATATATCATAAGCAAATAAATTAAATGTTTTATCCGCATAATAATTTTGATAAATTATCCTTTTATAATACATTGTTATTTTTTTTAACAATTTCACAATCACCCTTTAGTAATTTTGTTAAATGTATTTTGATAAAAAAAATTTAAAATTATCATCTAATAACGTAGTGGCATCATCAATGATAATTTAATGGGATTATCAATATTTAATTATAATGATTATCATTTGGTAAAATGAATATTACTATCCTCGATAATAATTTTTATAAAAAATAACCTTTGATATTGTTTTTTAAAATGATCGATTTAAATTTTGAAATGGTAGATTGAAAAATAAATTGCTTCCTTTAAATAAAAAATATGATTTATATTATTTTTATCTATAAGGGTCCAAAGACACTAATTATACATAGCTATAATCAATAATATAAAATATATTTAACTTAAAAGTCGTAAATAAATTGAAATAAATAAGTTAATGTAGAATAAGAATCACCTGGTGCACCACACATAGTGAGAAAAATGTTTCACCTTATTGAGGAGAAGAAAAATTATTCAATTCAAAGGAGATTTGTCCATCAGTGCAATGTGTCTTTGTTTATCAAACAAAAATAAAAATAACCTAAATTGACTACAAGATGCTGTTATAAGATACACACTGTATATGTGACTTTATTTTTAAAACACCAAAATGGATAATTCAAAACCGTGATTTAATACCCGATTCAATTGAAAATTTATAGGTGACTCCTTATTTTCACCAATTTAACATGTTTCTGACTGAAACTGGTGAAAAGGTGTTAAAATCGAATATTTTAGAACCACACCCCATCAAAAATGGGGGTTCCACACATTGGGAGGAGGATTCCAAAAATATTAAACCTATTTCATAATTATCATCATATTAAATTATAAAATAAGATAAGTTATTGGATAAAAAAATTTATAAAATCAAACATTTGTTGCACATAAAGGTTATGCTCGGCCAAGGTAAAACCCCACATTCTAGACCCAATAGTGGTATCAGATTTCTTATAAGATTGTCTTTTTTAGATATATTAATTATTTAATATTCAAAAGATAGAAGAAAATTTATTAAATAGGGAAATGATTATTTTCGCAATAAATCCTTCCAAATGTCTGAATCATACAAATGTTATACACATCTTAGGGTAAACACTGCATCCAGGACCTATCAGTGGTGTTGGATTTCTCATGTGACACACCACATGTAAGATATTTAATTATTTCTAATAAATATCTCATTCTTAACATTAAATATATAATATTTTTATTCAATCTTCACCGAGAAATTGTGGGGCTCAGATGTAAGTACCTGATTCTAGCTTTGATGTGCAGTTTATTATTTTCCTTTTCATTTAAGTGGTTTTTGAGAAAAAAGTGGAAATCTGGGAAAAACACTAGAATTAGGGGTTCCACTCTGTTTAATATTATGAACATGTCATGTAGTTTTTGTCATGTATCATTGGAATACATTGTGTGTGGGAATTTCAGCAAGGAATAGAGGAAAAACAAACTACGCTCAGTGTAGTTCCTAGTACATGTCGTGTAGCCATGACGGAAGGTCCTAGAATGTTAGTCGGTGAAATTCAGCCACTAATTTAATAGTTAAATGAAACACACACCATATATATGGACTTACAGACCATGTATTTTCTGTCATTCAATTAAAATGGGCAGTATCCTCACTCATCTATTAGTTGGATAGAAGGATCGCTGGGTGGATGGACAAGAAGCACCAGTATTAATTTGATCTCCCATTTCTTCATTCAGAATCTGATACAAACGCCTTTAAATCCATTGGAATCTTCTCGGTGTGTGATCGATTCCTCTAGCGTCATTCTTTGTGATGTTTTCTCTTGAGTGTTTTATTTAGGGTTGATTGAATATTGATGTTTCGTAGATCTACACCATTCCATCTTGAATTATAGGTCCATGCTGGACTAGGAGAGTCTTAATACAACGAGGGAGGTGGTCTTGTGACTCTAATTAATTTTCAATATGTTCATATGTGCCGTTATGTTTCACTACCATGTTTAGGGTGTTTCCTTAAAAGTAAATTTATCCTTATTATTACCAATTTTTTTCGGGTAATTAATTTAATGAATTAAAGCATTTTTGGATTTGTTTTATGATTAAGGGCCACCCTATGGGTGCATTTCCCTTGGATGATTAAGGTTTAGCCATTTCAGCCTAGGATGTCTATGGGAATGTGTTTTTTCCCTTATATAATTGTTTAATGTGAACTTGGTTATTATATGAATTTTCAATTGTGATAAAATTGTAAGTTTTTTTATTATGGTTTTGGCATTGTTTGTGCCCCTTTCCTAAGGTAGTGGTTTTTATTATTTAAAAAGGATAGAATGTTTTATTGAATTTTAATTATTAAATATTAAATAGCATTGGATGACACATGGGATCAATTTAGAACACCGTGAACAGACTCAAATGACTATTGTTCCATGCACCTTGAGTGACACATGGGTTCAGGTTTGAATGTCATGGACATACTCAAGCGGCTATTGATTCATATGTCATTATTGACACTTGGGATCCCTAGTATAACGCCAAGGATGGACTAAATCTATATAATCTTATAATACACCTATATTGAAACATGGGGATCCCCTATAGGACGATTGGGAATGGACTCACATGAACTTATACCATAGTCTAGAGTGACACTTGGGGCTCCCATATAGGACGATTAAGAAAGGGCTCACAGGATGTCTATAGAATTTCCCCTGAAGCTATATGTGAATTCCATCATAAGAATTTCATGAAAGGAGTTGAGTTGTAATTTAAGTAATATAATGGAATGATTTGTGACATGTCTTCCAAGACAATGCACAAGCTTGGATTCAGTCTTCACTTACTTGTTTAGAATATCTTCGGAGACTTATATTATTATTACTTTTATATAAGGAAAGTCGGGCTTAGGATGAACTCTCATTCGTAAATATCTTATGTAATGGAATTGAAAATCGATATAATAATATTTATAAACTAATTCAATAACTTTTACGGTTTTTTTAGTTTAGAGTGACTCCTAATTTACTACATTCCATTATTGTACAATTCTGCTGCATATACTCACTATCATATTGGAAGAAACCTTATGTTTTTTCCTATAGGGATTTATGTGTCACACCCTATTTGGTAAATGTTTTTAGGCCCAAATAGACTATATTGTTTTATATTTCGATAATGTAAAGTCCCCTTTTTCAGTTACGTGATTGCGTATTAAGAGTAGAAGAGCATGGGACCAATCCAATTCTTCTAATGATGATGAGATTCCGTTTTATGTTACCATACATTGGAATTTATTTTAACATGATTGAAGGGTATCTTGTTTTCACATTTTTCTTAGAACATGTGAAATGCAAAATCATTTTGATATTATATTACATCTGGTTATCTTTAACTCTTTGTCTTCAATTTTTTACTTAGGTTGCATGTTTTTTAATGCTTTAAGTATTGATATTATTTATTATGTTGCGTTACAATATTCCAATGAGAGAATAGATTCCCCACTATGACACTCTAGATCCTTGCTACTAGTCAGAAGCCTCTGGTGTGTGGGGAAATACGTTTGAGGCCATGTGGCCAATCGAGTACAGGGCATAAGTCGAGTGGCTTCAGGATCCCAGATGTTACAAAGTTGTGTCAAAGGATTTTATTTTCGAGTTTACTTAATTATTTAGTTATGATATAAGGGATATGTAATTTGATAATTAGTTGGGCCCAGGAGTAGCCACCCCATGTATAGGGAACATCCAAATTTCCTCAAATTAAATTGTGCTTTTAGATTTTGAGTTATTATAGTCGATTCTATTTCACCAATGGGTGGAACACTTGTTTTTTGCTGCTATTATTGATATTATTGTAGATCTATTTTGTTCCAACCCAATGAGATGAGGATATTCCATATCATGAACCATATTATAACTTTTCATAAATAACATTCCAGGAATACTTTCAATTCCATTTCGGTAGAATAACTGATTTCAAGTTGTTGTGATATATGACATGCAAGAGATGCATGATGTTGTGATAGTACCTTGATAGTTATGCATGTTTTTTTTATCGGAATATTGTACGTGAGATGGATAGATTTGTTTGGAAACCAATCTTTCATCCCTGAGGTGTATGTGCCCTCTTGGATCACAATTTTGTGGATCATGTTTTGTCAGAGTGATACAAGTGGTGTTGTTATGTTCTATATGTGGATGAGAAACATTGATTCTTGGGGAGTACGTCACCCCATGGATCGTAAATTGGCATACCACTGGTTGGTCTTTCTTCATAACAATGGATTTCTAGGAAATCTTATGTTTTTGTCTAGATAATCCCAGTTTACATGCCGTGTCATATATCCTTACAAGATCTATGTTCTTACTGTTCGAGGAATATGGTGCTCCATGTTTTTAGATGTACATTACATGTACCACATGTACACATTGTTTAGTAGTTGATCGTGTGTTTGGAAATGTGATATAGAACATGGGATGGTGGGTTTCACAAGTACACGACCGTGTACTTTTGGTACATGTTGTGTGGACTCACTCAGGAAGAAATCATGTGAATCTGGCCATGTGAGTGGTTAGGGCCGTGAGGGAGGCTTTTCTACATGTTGTGTTTACTTCTAAAACACTGTGTATCGGGGGTTAATATATGCCTAGGACATCAAGACAAAACAGGTAGGTAGAGACATAAGGGTACACGTCGTGTATTATTTTTACAAGTTGTTTATTCCCTTCTAGGAAAAAAATTGAGGGTATTTTCCGGTTTTTTTTTTGCACTCTTGAATGAAAAACCTTGACAAAGAGCACAAAATGACATGTGTGCTTGACCATGCAGTGTCAAGACACCATGAAGACCTCGAGAAGTATTCCAGGAATGTGGTGATGATTTTACCCCAGATATTGTTGTTCATGTGCTACCATCGAATCCCCCGTATATTCCAGTCATGGAACCATCAACTATACCTAATGCAGCTTTAGATGAATAGTTCCATGAAAACTTTTTGAGGTTTATGAAAACATTTCATCGACAACCACAACCTGTGACATTTATGGAATAGTTGACATGAGTGTTCCTGCAGTTCCATCCACCTACTTTGTTAGGGGATGGTGGACCAAAAGATAAATAAATCCGTTCTAGAGTCCATGCTTTCTATCTTCAAGCACTTGGAAATTCCTCTTGAGAGGATGGTCAATCTCGCGACATATATGTTGTGTGATTCTGCCAAGAGATGGTGGAATTTTATCACTAAATTAGGGTGTCATCGGGTTATTTCATAGGGGGATATTCGAGAGGCCTTCTTTGATTATTATTTTCCAAAGATATGGAGGGTCTACTGAGCCTGGGAGTTTATGCACCTGGAGTACGAAACAAAGTCAGTTATCGACTATTATTCCATGTTTGCGGAGCTTCAGTGTTTCGTACCTATTCTAATGGGTGATGAAATATCGAAATATAGATAATTTGAGGATGGTCTCAGGTTCGATATTCAATCACAGGTGAATTTCTTATGGTTTCGTTCTTTCTCTACTATCGTGAATTAGGCACTGATCATCGATCGCAATCTGTGGGAAGCTAGTGGTGTGAGCTAGGGTAGTTCAGCACTGACTTCTGGTACTATCTCAACGGGTAAAAAGAAGTGTCTTCTATAATTATCTCATGCTGACAGTTGTAGTCATAACCTTATTTATGTTAATCTGGTGAGGTGCTACCAGTGTGGTAGGCTAGGTCATATGAGGCCTCAGTGCAATAAGGACCCAGTTTGCTTCTAATATTGTTGCAGGATGGGCCATCTACAATGCTTCTGGAGGATGTTTCCACCAATTGCTAACGATGTGGTTTTTTTACACACTCCACGTTCAGGATAAGGGTCTATAACTTCTCCTTAGATAGGTAATTGGAGTATTTCAGGGCATTTAGGCTAAGGTGGTGGTCATGTCCGTGGTAGCCAGACA
Organism: Viscum album; assembly: GCA_963277665.1. Lineage (NCBI taxonomy): Eukaryota > Viridiplantae > Streptophyta > Magnoliopsida > Santalales > Viscaceae > Viscum > Viscum album. The sequence goes on along the minus strand of OY728122.1, from coordinate 1,034,630,124 downwards.
CCAAGATCATTACGACAACAAGGCAGGTCATCACAAGGTAGCCAGGCTGTGTCACAAGGCCGTTGTACCAGGAAAACATATGCAGTGTAACAAACCCAACAGGGGATGGATCCTAGACTTTATACTATTATTGGTACTATACTAGTTGCCTCTGTTTTATCTTCTTCACTTTTCGATATATGGGATTCTCATAGTTTCATATCAGTTTCCATTGTGGAGAGCCTTGGGCTCTGTGTTTATACTACATCTGATGTTATAAAGCTAAAAAATAGTTAGGTATTAGAATGAATGGTGTGCATCAGTGCAACGAGTTCCACTGAGATAATGGTTGGTGTCACATTCTATGGAACCTATATGTCTTAGAGATTAATGGGTTTTATTTCATTATCAGAATGGGTTGGTTGGTTTTTTTGGCCTTTTTTGATTTCTATCACCGCAGGGTGAGTTTCATATCACTAGAGGGAATAGAGTTTCTACATAAGGGTAAATGGGATTTCCATGCAAGCTTAAATGAACCGGAGCATCATGGGATGGGCTAGATGATAGCCCAAATTGAGATTTTATATCTGGATGACTGAGGAACATGTCAGATGGATTTCCCTATAGTGTTTGATCATTTCTGGGATTCTTTCCTAGACGACTTCTCATGCTTAGCTTTGGTTATAGAGGTAGTGTTTACTATCGAGCATGTTCTAGGAGCTGCACTTGTATCATTTCCCACTTTCTGGATGGATACAATGGAGTTGAAAGATCACAAGAGGTACTTGGATGATCTGGAAGTTAAAGTTTTTATCCAACCTAGCAATTCTACATGTGGCTCACTAGTCCATTTCATGAAAAACGTAGATGATACCCTTAAGAAATGCGTGGACTATCGAAAATAAAACTATTTAACAATTAAAACTGAAATCCATTTCTAAGGATAGGTGACATGTTTGATCATCTTCGAGGAGATCGAGTGTTCTCGAATATTTACATAAGGTCAAGATATCACTAGTTACGTGTTCAACTATCAGACATACCTCATACAACATTTCATAGTAGGTATGGTCTATATGAGTGCCAGGTTATCCCGTTTGGTCTCACGAACATGACAGCAGTTTTCATGGCGCTGATGAATAGAGTGTTCCATCCTTAGAAAAATTCTTTTTTGGTGGTCTTTATAGAAGATATCTTTTAGATTCTCACAGTCGACACAACCATATGAAACTCCTTGTAGTCATTTTCAATACACTGAGAGAGCATCACGTATATGCTTTGTTTTTAAAATTCCACATCTGGATGGATCATATTCACTTCATGGGTCACATCATCTCAGAGAAAAGATTATCAATTTTCCATGAGAAGGTGAGAGTAGTAGTTACCTGGGTACATGCCAATAATATTTTTGAGGTTTAGAGTTTCTTAGGGAGAGATGGATACTAACTGCATTTTATTCAGGACTTCTCAATCTTGGAAGTGCTACTGAAGGGCTGGACTAAGAAGAGTATAAAGTTTGTGAGGGAAGATTATTGTGAGATATCCTTTCAATAACTGAAAGGTCATTTGACTTCAGTGTCGATACTGATATTTCTAGATCTGGTAAAGAGTTACATTGTGTACTATGATGCATCTGGTATTGTGTTGGGAGTAGAGTTTATAGAGGGGGATTGAGTTGTTGTGTATGGGTCTCAGCAATTGAGACCACATGAGAAGAATTACACAACACATGATTTTGAGTTAACTAATTTTTTTTATGATTTACACTATTAAAGAAATTATTTATTTGGAGAGCATTTTGTGGTGCACACAGGCCAAAAAATTCTCATGTAAATCATTACATAGCATGATTCTAAGGTGAGACAATGAATGTGGGTGGAATACCTTCAGTAATTTGACATTGATCTAGCCTATATGCCTAGCAAAGGCTACACACTGGATAATTCATTGAGCTGGAGAACTCAGATACATGCAATTAAAGAGGCCATTAATGAGTGGAATCTTATGGATCTTGTACCTAAGATGCATTTGGAGGTTCACAACAGATAGGGTAAGACATTTCTTTCTTCTATATTTGTAACCTCTACTCTACTAGATTGAGTGCGAATGAGGTATATATCATATTATGAAGGCCTAGTTCTACGAGAATATCTTGTAGGATAGGTCCCTCCTCCTATATGGATGATAGTCAAGGATTAGGTTCTGTGTATCCCTGCATGTGTGTGGGAACATGGGGATACACGTGAGGAGATGATGGGGGAGTTTCATTCTTCATCTTGGAAAGTGTATCCTGGAGTCGCCATGATGTATCGTGACTTGTGTCGTCAGTACTGGTGGTCAGGTATGAAGTGATAAATAGTTGGATTTTTTATGAGGTTTTCCACCTATTAGCATGTGAATGTGGATCATCAATAGAAGATAAGTATTTTACAGTAGTAACAAATTCCGGAGTAGAAATGGGATAATGTTGTGATGTATTTCATGACTGGGTTACCGAGGTCTCCTAGTGGAAATGATGTTGTGTGGATTCAAGTTGATAGGCTTATTAAGGTCCCTAATTTCATTCTGATCAAGAAAACCTTCATTGTTGATGAGCTCAAAAATGTGCATAACCAAGAGGTGGTATGAATTCATGGGTACCCACATTCTATTATTCCAGATAAAGATGTTAGATTTATATCTCATTTCTGGATGATTTTTTAGAGGGATATGGGTAAATAGGTGATTTTAAGCACAACATACCACCCTAGGTATGATGGACAATCAGATCATATGATACAAGTGCTATAGGGCATATTTCATGCATGTGTCCCTGAATTTGGGGGATCTTTGGGGATGAAAATTCCCCTGGTCGAGTATGCATACCATAGAAGATTCCATGAGACTTTACAAATAGAACATAATGAGGCTTTATACTAGAGTCCATGTTTAACCTTGTATGATGTCTTCCACTTATCTCAGTTGCATGACCATCACTAAGACCCATCTCACATTTTTTCTTCCAGAGTAGGTTCAGCTTTATGTTGATGCATCCTTTGTGGAGAATCTGATTAGTATAGCTGATAGGTGAATGAAGGTTCTCTAAGGACATTCATTTTCCCTTTTAAGGGTTTTACGGCTGCATGACAGAGTGTAGGATGAGAATTGGAAACAGGAGGCCGACGTATATGCTCAGTGGCCAGATTTATTCTTAGATATTACATCACCACCCTAGGAAAGAAAATTTATGAATAAATTGCTTCAAGAAGGATTTTTTTTAAGAACCCAGTTCTTTCTTTCAGGTACGGTTTCTTATTTTTATTTTCCTTTGACTTGTTTTTGAGAAAACATGGTCAATCTGGGAAAAACACTAGAATAAGATGTTACATGCCATGTAATCTGATGAACACACCATGTAGTTTTGGCTATGTATGATAGGAATGCATGGTGTGTGGGTATGTTGTAAAGGGGGAGATGAAAGAACTAACTACACACTATGTACATCATTGTAAACATCGGAGAAATTCATCCTCCAAATGAATTGTTAAATGATATACACACCATGTATATGGACTTATACACCCAGTATTCTGTGTTTTTTTCTTAAAACTGGTAGTAGCCTTATTCATCTATTCTTTGTATTGAAGGCATTCCATTATTTTGTCTCTTGTTTCATAGTTCATGAGGTGATTCAAACACAGTTTAATTTGTTGTAATCCTCTCAGCAAGTGCTCGATTCCTCTTGATCTATTCTTAGTGATCTTTTCCCTCGAGTGAGTTATTTATGGTTTATTGAATATTATTGTTTTATAGATCTACATTGTTCTAATTTGAATTGGAGGCCCAGAATGGACGATGAGATTCATACTATGACTAGGTAGATGGTCATGTGCCTCTTGTTAATTGTCAAGATGTTTATAGGTTCCATTGTTTCATGATCCCATGTTTAGGGTGTCTCCTTGAGAGAAAATTGATCCTTATTCTTACCAATTGTTATTCTGGTAATTAATTCAATTAATTAATGCATGTTCGGATTTTTTGCTTGATTAAGGGCCATACTGCGGGGGACTATCCCTCAGATAATTATTTTTTATCCACTTAAACCTATTATGTCTATGGGAATTCCTTTTTTACCTTTATTGGGGTTTTATAGTGAAATTGGATATTATGTGGAACTGAAACTGTGATAAAATTGTAGGTTTTTTGGTTATGGCTTTGGGATTGTGTTTTTAAATTTTCCCATGCAGTGGTTCTTATTTTTTAGGCAGGTTGGAATGTTTTATTAAATTTTAATGATTAAATGGTAAATATAATTGGGTGACACAGGGGTTTAGCTAAGAACACCATGAACTGAATTGTTTGACTATTATTACTTACCCCTTAGGTTACACATTCATTCAACATAGAACTCCATGGATGGATTGAAGAGGATTTTGATTCATATGTCATTAGTGACAATTGGGATCCCTGTTGGGACCATCGGGGATTGGCTAAATTGACATGATCTTGTACTACACCTAGAGTAACACTAGGGGATCCATGGTAGGACCACTAATAACAGGCACTCATGAACTTATACAAACTTCTAGAGTGACATTCAGGGCTCCCATGTAGTTCCACTGAGAACGGAATCATATGATGTTGATATAATTACACCTAATGTTATATTTGAATTCAAAATTAGGAATCTCAAGAATGGACTTGGGTTATAATTTTAATAATGGAATAGAACAAGTTTGGACAGATCTACTGAGCCAAAGCACAAGCATGAATTCAATCTTCACTTTCTTTTTAGAAGGTATTTTTATACATCTGTTGTTGTTAATTTCCTATAGGGAATGTTTGGATTAGGCCTAATTCTAATACTAAACTATCTCATGAAATTCAGTTTCTGATGGACATAATAATCAAAACAAATTAATTCCATAACATGTATTATTGTTTAATTTTGAGTACTTCTTATTTTACTACATTTTATTATTGAACAATACTATTTCATTTACTCACTAATAGAATGGAACAGACCAATGGTGGTTTTCTACATGGATTTATTTCTTACACCCTATTTGGGTTATGTTTTTGGGCCCAAATCGACTATATAGCTACAGGTGATGATAAGCGAAAGGCCCCCTTTTCAGGTACGTTATTGTAAAGACCCGTAAATTTCAAGTAAATTTTTTTTCTTAATTTTCTTTGAAATTTTACAAGAGCGCAGTTTCTGACGGCACCTGATTCTGAGGCCCGGTGTGCCCGGAATCAATTTCCGAAGTTTGGCTCGGGTACGTTCAGTGAACGGACGAGCGGGTTTTTCTAACTTTTGAGCCGGTGCCCGGAATCAAATTCTGAGGGCACAAATGAAATCACAGCGCCGATATTCACTTAGAAACGCCTCTTCCGGAGTTGCGTTTACTCGGGTGTGGTTTTTAATTTTCGGGCTTAAAGTTAAGAAATAAAATAATTTTGCGACAACTTTATTTTATTTCACTTAAGCAGCTTGGAAGCCACTTGAAGCCACATAAAGGCGGCTTGAACTCAGTTGAACTGGATAGGATGCTATCCAGAAATATCCTACCCCCTTGGTAGGATATTTGCGAGGTGGGGCCCGCACGAGCCCCGTCGTTTCTTTCCGCTAAGAAACGCACCCGTGAAAACCCATCTTAATGAAAGTCAACCGACGCGTTTTCTAAATTCTTAACAGACCATTTAATTGGGCTGTTTCTTTCGTGAATTAAATGGGCTGTTTCTTTCATGAATTAAATGGCATGTTTCTTTCGTTGAATTAATTCAACGAATTAATTCAATCGTTTCTTAACCTGTTTCGTGTGTTGGCATATTAATAAAATAAGACCAACCCAAATCTTTGGAGAAGGTTTGAGAGGATTCTTGTTCTTCTTCTCCCTCGCGAAGAACGAGAAGAACGCAAAGAACGCAAAGAACGCGAAGAACGCCGAACCCGGAAATCAACGACGCTTCCGTCCGAGACGTTCTTCCACGCTCCGATCTCCGATCACCGACCGTTTGAGGTGAGTGTTGTCGGATTTTTCCTCTCAAGTTCTTTTCTTTTGGATTTAAACGAAACACAGATTTAAATATTAATAATTTTAATCTGTTGTTCTTGGTTCTTTGAGTTCACCGACTCAACGCCGGTTTCCGCGACGACGCGACGCCTCCCCGCGACGACGCGACGATCCCTCTCTTCCGCGACGATCTTATCCGCGAAGAACGCTCGCGCGCGACGATCGACGAGGTAGGGATTTTATAATTTTGGAATACCCCTCTTTATATTCCCGTGAACGTTCTTTAAAAACTTAAGAGCCGGTTGCAAATGAACAATTTTATTTTATTAAAATTGTCGGTTCATGTGTTGAACAATTTTCTCCCGTTGTTTTTATCTAACGCGGAGGGTGCGGGTCAAACGAACACGGCCCGGCAACCCTCCGCCGTTCTTCGTGTTTTGCGGATTTGGCAGGCGACGACGGAACGTGCCGCAACGGGTGTTTGACGATCCCTCAGTAAAGAACGGATCCCGGGAGGAGCATCGGCGCAGACGGGAAAGCAAACGGGCCACCGGAGCGACGCCGGCGGCCCGCGGAAGCTGCCAGCGGCGCGGGTTTCCGGCGCGGCGGCGCCGGCGGCCGGAGGCGGCGGCGGCGGCCGACGGACCCGCGGCCGCGCGGGTCCAGTTCACCCAGGCGGGACGTGGGTCAGCCGCGTCCGCGGTTCGCCAGCGCGGCCCACGCGGGCCGCGACTTTCCTCAGGCCGCGGGTCAACGCCCGCGGCACCTGGCGCTCGGGCGCTCGGCCGAGCCGAGCCAGGCCGGTCCGACCGGCCGGGCCGCGCCCTGGCCGGGCCGGACCTGTCCAACCGGGTCGGACCCGGGTCGGGTCGACTCGGTTCGGGCCGACCCAGGGGGGTCGGGCCGGGTCGGCCCGGGCCCGTACCCCCCATCTTCGGACATTTTCGTTCAAACGCCCGTAACGTGAGCTTCGTGCCTCCAAACGACTCGCCGTCAGGGGCAACGCGGTCCTTGGATCGAGACGGTCGTTTCGGTATATCGCACTCAAGGTTTCGGAATACCTTGATTCCGGCCGGGTTGGTTCGTACACGCGACCAACCGGGCCCTCGGAGCGGAAACGCTCATATCTTGAGCTACGGACGTCTGATTGACGTGCCGTCAGTTTTGTTGAATTCCTCGAAGTGAGACGGATCTTTTGGCATACTCCGCTCGAAGTTTGGATGCAGGTGAAGTGCGGTCGGGTTGGTTTTTCCTTAAAAACCAACCGGGCCCCTGGGACGAAAATGCCAATAACTCTCAGACCAGGCATCTGATTGACGCGCTGTCTGCGACGTTGAGTTCCTGTTGACGATACGGAACTTTTGGATACATCAACTTCGGAATTCGTGACAGTTGATGTATCAGCCTCTCGGCTCGTGGAGCGGACCCTCCCGAACGAGCTTGCTGTGTGCGGGAACCCTAGTGCTGGCTGCGACTGCTACTTCGACAGCGACGACCGTGCAGAGATCCTCAGTGGACTGCGGCGACGACTGTGCAGAGATCCTCCGTGGACTCCGACGACGACCGTACAGAGATCCTCAGTGGACTGCGGCGACGACTGTGCAGAGATCCTCCGTGGACTCCGACGACGACCGTGCAGAGATCCTCAGTGGACTGCGGCGACGACTGTGCAGAGATCCTCAGCGGACTGCGACGACTACTGCACTCAGCGATCCTATGTGGATCAGTGCTTCAGGTCCTGCGTGGGCCCGGTCCTGTGTGGGCCCGATCCTGTGTGGGTCCGATCCTGCGTGGGTCAGCGCTCAGCGGTTCTGTGTGAGCCAGCGCATACAGATCCTGCGTGGGCCCGGTCCTGTGTGGTCCCGATCCTGTCTGGGTCCGATCCTGTGTGGGTCATCTCTCAGCGGTTCTGTGTGAGCCAACTCCTACCGGTCCTGCGTGGGCCCGATCCTGTGTGGGTCACTGCAAGGTTAGTACCTATCGATCCTTCGTGGGTCCGATGACTTAGATGGTTCAATGATCATCTTTATCGTCATCCGAAGAAGTATACCTGTGTGAGCTGAATCTTGTGTTACTCTCCTTTGTGGATTGTGTTGTTCTATCCTGCGTGGGTATGCGTTTTGCTTTCCTGTGTGGACTGGGTTGTGCTTGGGCTCGGACGTTGGAGCCGATCGGGGAATTGATGACTTAGGTATATGTATGGGCATATACCTAAGCCGTGTCAGACGTTACTTCGTGATTGTATCTCTTCTTCGTGATTTATCCTTTGTGGATTTCGGGAGACCTTCGGGGTCTCGGGGTCCCTACTGAGTAGCTTATACTCACCCCTGCACAGGCTATGCCCGCACTTCGTGGTGTTGGTTGCAGACGAAGGACAGTGCTGATCGTGGAGGAGGCGTGCGGTGCAGGACAGTACCTGGAGGTGGACCACTGGGCGGGACGTACTCGGAGCGGTTAGGTGGACCCGAGGAGCAGTGGAGGCCATCTGTACCCACCCTTCAGGTGGGACTTCCAGAGGACGGCTCGACGCTACAGTTTTTCCTTTCAGTTGCTGTTTTTCCCTTTTCAGTTGTACTTTACAGTTGGGCTTGTATTTCCGGCCCCTTTTACTTTCAGCACAGCCTGTACAGTTTTTACTTAGTGTCTACTTTTCCGCTTGCTTACTCTGTGGTGCTTGTTTTCTTTTCAAAGGCAAATTCCTTCCCCTTTTGTTGGGATTTACGCCTTGGTTCTAGTCGCCAGCCCCTGGCCTATGGAAGGCGGGCTTGGGGTAGTCACGACACGGGCCCCGAGGATGGGTTGTGACAAATTGGTATCAGAGGTGGTCGGTTCTACCGCAGACTCTGATCTTTCTTCTATGTGAAGCAATAGTGTTTAGCGTATTGAGTGTGGTTATCAGTCTAGGGAGTCCAGTGTTGGTGCGGCGGCCGACGTATCCATACACCAGGACCCTGACTTCTGATTTCCGACTTAATGCACGAAAACATTGATTGCATGTGTGTTTCAAGTTTTCTTTGTGATTACTTGTGTCAGCTCACCAGGTATACTGTTCTGACCATGGTACACTTGTTTCCTTTTCAGGATGGCACGACGACAGCAGCCAGCTAGGGTTCCTAGAGTAGGGCGCGACGATATCCCGCCGAGCAACGAGGCCTCAGTACAGGGCCCGTTGACAGCAGAGGCACCGGCGGTACCTTTACCCACCGAGCCCCTGATGCTTCCAGCACTGGCAGCTGACGACGCACGACGCCTTGGAGCTCTGCACGAGTTCCAGCGCCAGCGACCACCCAGGTTCCGTGGGGAGTCGGACCCCCAAGCAGCCGAGGACTGGCTGGAGGCGGTCGTCCGAGTTTTCAGGCTAGTGAGGACGCCAGCAGACCTCATGGTGATCCTCACGGCGAGCCTACTGCACGCCGCAGCCGGACGCTGGTGGAGCTAGATGCTCCAGGTACACGATGAGGCCACCCTCATCTGGATGGACTTCGAGAGCCTCTTCCGCTCAGAGTTTGTCACGGACACCCTCCGAGCGGTGTGCATCCAGGAGCTTCTTCAGCTGCGGCAGGGCAGCTTGACGGTCGCTCAGTACGCGGCGAGGTTCACTGACCTTTCTCAGTACTCGACAGACATGGTACGGGACCCCTTCTTCCGGGACCGGACCTTCGAGCAGGGTTTGAGACACGAGATCAGGGCATCGCTGATCTCCCTCAGCATCCCGACCCAGGCAGGAGTACTGGAGCGAGCCCTCCTGATCGAGAGCTTCCTGGCTGAGTCCACAGCGAGACCTACCGCAGGGCGGCAGATAGCGGAGTCTTGGGAGCTGGTAGTCGGAGGATGACTCAGGGTTCCAGGCGGACCAGACCTTCCGGCAGGCGACCTCGAGACACTGGCTCAGCAGTGCAGGGCACCCGGCCTGGAGCCAGCCTTCCGAGAGGCAGACAGTGCTACGAGTGCGGCGGGCAGGGCCACATGGCTCGTGACTGCCCGACCCGTCATACCGAGGGGAAGCAGACGGTGGAGGGACCACTAAGGCAGAGGCAGAGGGTCGACCGTGGCGGTCCGCAGGGAGGAGGCGGACGAGGCAGAGGAGCTGGACGAGCAGCAGGTGGTGGGCGACGCTTTGAGGCTCTGCCACCACCACCACCAGGAGGCCCGCCCCGACCACAGGGAGCTGGCGGGCAGAGACAGGCTCAGCTCCAGGCAGCGGAGGCCTACGACCACGGCGCGCCAGAGATGATTCGAGGTATGATCTGTGTCTATTCCACCCTTGCTGCAGTTCTGATAGACACAGGAGTGAGTCACTCTTTCATATCCACTGCCCTTGTTCGGAGCTCGGAGATTCCGACGGAGCCGTTGGCTCGATCCTTACGGCTAGAGGCTCCTACGGGAGCACACTCGACGATTACGCACTGGTGCCAGCAGTGTGAGATTACTCTAGGAGGCGAGAGCTTCGGCTGGGATCTTCTTGTAGCAGCGTCGAGGCCTTACGACGTCATCTTGGGAATGGATTGGTTATCTACGGTCCATGCTCAGATTGACTGCATTAGGCGCAAGGTGCGATGTGTGCGCACCGACGGGAGCAGGTTCACCTTCACCGGCGAGAAGGGAGCCTTAGCATCACAGGATGGACTCACGCAGAGAAGAGGTCAGCCCATCACTCATCAATTGGCTAGCCTCATCCTGGGAGCAGTTGACGTGCGGAGTCCCAGTTTCCCTGCAGTGGTGGATCAGTATGCGGACGTCTTTCCCGACGACGTTCCAGGACTACCTCCTCACAGAGAGGTAGACTTTTATATTGACATGTACCCCGGGACAGCCCCGATATCCACTCTAGCATATCGGATGGCCCCCGCTGAGCTTCGAGAGCTACGGGTACAGTTGGAGGACTTGCAGGGAAAGGGGTTCATCCGACCCAGTGTTTCGCCCTGGGCTTCCCCGATTTTGTTCGCCAAGAAGGCGGACGGGAGCTTGCGACTGTGTGTCGATTATCGTCGCCTGAATTAGGTGACAGTGAGGAACAAGTATCCGCTACCCAGGATTGATGACCTCTTCGATCAGCTCAAGGGAGCACGGTGGTTCTCGAAGATAGACCTCAGGTCAGGCTATCATCAGCTCAGAGTTCGAGACGAGGATGTGCAGAAGACGGCCTTCAGGTGTCGGTATGGCCACTATGAGTTCTTGGTTATGCCTTTCGGCGTGACCAACGCTCCAGCAGTGTTCATGAGCCTCATGAACAGGATCTTCCAGCCATACCTCGATCGATTTGCCGTGGTCTTCATCGACGACATTTTGGTGTACTCGATGACGGAGGAGGAGCACACCTACCACCTGCGTGTTGTACTAGACACACTCCGAGAGCACCGGCTTTATGGAAAGCTCTCTAAGTGTCAGTTCTGGTTACGTGAGGTCCACTTCTTGGGGCATGTCATTTCTGAGGCGGGAGTTGCAGTGGATCCCGCGAAGATCGAGGCAGTGCTAGCTTGGGAGCCACCCAAGAGCGTGACAGAGGTGCGGAGTTTCTTGGGCCTAGCCGGATACTATCGGAGATTTGTGCCGGACTTCTCCAGAGTTGCGGCCCCACTCTCAGCGTTGACGAAGAAGGGGAAACCCTTCGTGTGGTCAGACAGATGTCAGCAGAGCTTCCAGGAGATGAGGCAGAGGTTGACCAGCGCACCTATCTTGAGGTTGCCTGAGGAGGGAGTTGGTTACGTAGTCTACTGCGATGCATCAGGGACCGGACTCGGGTTTCTCCGGATGCAGGAGCGGGCCGTGATTGCCTACGGATCACGTCAGTTGAGGCCTCATGAGCAGAACTATGCTACCCATGACTTGGATTTGGTAGCAGTGGTCTTTTCCCTGAAGACATGGCGACACTATCTGATGGGCGAGCGCTTCACAGTCTTTTCTGACCACCAGAGTCTCAGGTATATCTTCTCTCAGAAGGACCTGAACCTGAGACAGCGGTGATGGCTCGAGTTCCTCCAGGACTATGACTTTGAGATAGTCTATACTCCTGGGAAGGGGAACGTGGTGGCTGATGCCCTCAGCAGGAGGACGGGCATCCAGCTACTTGAGGAGGCGACAGAGCAGCTAGCTGCTTTGCAGATATCCTTCGTGGATAGAGAAGGAGCAGCCTTCCTTCAGTCTCTCACAGTCTCTACTCCACTTCTTCAGCGGGTCAGAGAGGCACAGCGTGGGGACGTTGACTGTGAGACACGTCGTGCACAGATATCCTCGGGACATGCACCTGATGGTTTCTCCCTTGGAGCAGAGCACGATGTCTTTTTCAGAGGACGTACCTTGGTACCAGTCTCTTTACGATAGGAGGTGCTGAGAGAGTATCACACTTCTCCTTTGGAGGTACATCCTAGAGTTGCGAAGATGTACCAGGATCTCAGACGACAACACTGGTGGCCGGGCATGAAGAAGACTGTGGCAGAGTTCGTTTCACGGTGCCTCACCTGCCAGCAGGTGAAGGCAGAGCATCAGGTACCAGCAGGTTTGGTACAACCCTTGGAGGTCCTGGAGTGGAAGTGGGACGGGATATCTATGGACTTCGTGACTAGACGTCCACGCACTTCCAGAGGTCACGACTCCATTTGGGTGATTGTTGACCGACTCACCAAGTCGGCACACTTCTTGCCCATTCGAGAGCAGGGCTCAGTGGAGAGCTTGGGGCGTCTCTACATTTAGGAGATTGTATGACTTCACGGTGTGCCATCGACTATCGTCTCCGATCGGGACGCTCGTTTTACTTCCCGGATTTGGAAGGGGTTGCATGAGGCGTTCGGGACGCGACTACGTCTGAGCATCGCCTTTCACCCTCATACGGATGGTCAGACGGAGAGGACCATTCAGACTCTCGAGGACATGCTCCGCGCATGTGTCCTCGACTTTGGTCACAGCTGGGAGGACCACCTACCCTTGGTGGAGTTCGTGTACAACAACAGATACCACTCCACCATCGGGATGTCACCCTACGAGGCGTTGTACGGCAGGCCTTGAAAATCCCCTTTGTGCCGGACAGACCCTGGAGAGTCAGCACTTGTGGGACCAGAGATGGTCCGGGCCACGACAGAGAAGGTCCAGGTCATCCAGGAGCGGATGAGGACAGCACAGAGCCGGCAGAAGTCATATGCTGACAGGAGGCGGAGGCCACTAGAGTTCGAGGATGGCGACCACGTCTTCTTGCGGGTCCCACCTCGACGTGGTTTGAGGAGATTTGGCTGAGGCGGCAAGTTGTCTCCACGCTTCATCGGACCCTTCCAGGTCCTCAGCAGGGTTGGCGAGGTGGCTTATCGCCTGGCTCTGCCACCTCAGTTGCACCGGGTGCACGACGTCTTCCACGTATCCCAGCTGAGGAGATACGTGCACGACCCGACGCACATCATTGACTATGGGGAGCTAGACGTGGATGATGGAGCGACTTTTGCGGAGGTCCCAGTGGAGATAGAGGATCGACCGGAGCGGTTCCTACGTGGGCGATCGATTCCTCTTGTGCGCATTAGATGGAAGCACGGGAACCTCCAGGAGAGCACTTGGGAGTGGGAGGCTCAGATGCGTGCTCAGTACCCACATTTGATTCCCTAGTTTTTGATGTATCTTTACGGGGACGTAAAGTCTTGAGGTGGGAGTAATGTAAAGACCCGTAAATTTCAAGGAAATTTTTTTTTCTTAATTTTCTTTGGAATTTTACAAGAGCGCAGTTTCTGACGGCACCTGATTCCGAGGCCCGGTGTGCCCGGAATCAATTTCCGAAGTTTGGCTCGGGTACGTTCAGTGAACGGACGAGCGGGTTTTTCTAACTTTTGAGCCGGTGCCTGGAATCGAATTCTGAGGGCACCGATGAAATCGCAGCGCCGGTATTCGCTTAGAAACGCCTCTTCCGGAGTTGTGTTTTCTCGGGTGTGGTTTTTAATTTTCGGGCTTAAAATTAAGAAATAAAATAATTTTGCAACAACTTTATTTTATTTCACTTAAGCAGCTTGGAAGCCACTTGAAGCCACTTAAAGGCGGCTTGAACTGAGTTGAACTGGATAGGATGCTATCCAGAAATATCCTACCCCCTTGGTAGGATATTTGCGAGGTGGGGCCCGCACGAGCCCCGCCGTTTCTTTCCGCTAAGAAACGCACCCGTGAAAACCCGTCTTAATGAAAGTCAACCGACGCGTTTTCTAAATTCTTAACAGACCATTTAATTGGGCTGTTTCTTTCGTGAATTAAATGGGTTGTTTCTTTCGTGAATTAAATGGCCTGTTTCTTTCGTTGAATTAATTCAACGAATTAATTCAATCATTTCTTAACCTGTTTCGTGTGTTGGCATATTAATAAAATAAGACCAACCCAAATCTTTGGAGAAGGCTTGAGAGGATTCTTGTTCTTCTTCTCCCTCGCGAAGAACACGAAGAACACGAAGAACGCGAAGAACGTGAAGAACTCCGAACTCGGAAATCGACGACGCTTCTGTCCGAGACGTTCTTCCACGCTCCAATCTCCGATCACCGACCGTTTGAGGTGAGTGATGTCGGATTTTTCCTCTCAAGTTCTTTTCTTTTGGTTTTAAACGAAACACAGATTTAATTATTAATAATTTTAATCTATTGTTCTTGGTTCGTTGAGTTCGCCGACTCAACGCCGGTTTCCGCGACGACGCGACGCCTCCCCGCGACGACGCAACGATCCCTCTCTTCCGCGACGATCTTATCCGCGAAGAACGCCCGCGCGCGACGATCGACGAGGTAGGGATTTTATAATTTTGGAATACCCCTCTTTATATTCCCGTGAACGTTCTTTAAAAACTTAAGAGCTGGTTGCAAATGAACAATTTTATTTTATTAAAATTTTCCGTTCATGTGTTGAACAATTTTCTCCCGTTGTTTTTATCTAACGCGGAGGGTGCAGGTCAAACGAACATGGCCTGGCAACCCTCCACCGTTCTTTGTGTTTTGAGGATTTGGCGGGCGACGATGGAACGTGCCGCAACGGGTGTTTGACGATCCCGCAGTAAAGAACGGATCCCGGGAGGAGCATCGGCGCAGACGGGAAAGCAAACGGGCCACCGGAGCGACGCCGGCGGCTGGAGGCGGCGGCGCCCCGGCGCGCCACCGGACAAGCCCACCGCGGCTGAAGCCGCGGCGGCGGCGGCCGACGGACCCGCGGCCGCGCGGGTCCGGTTCGCCCATGCGGGACGCGGCTCAGCTGCGTCCGCGGTTCGCCAGTGCGGCCCACGCGGGCCACGATTTTCCTCAGGCCGCGAGTCAACGCCCGCGGCACCTGGCGCTCGGCCGCTCGGCCGAGCCGAGCCAGGCCGGTCCGACCGGCCGGGCCCGGTTCGGGCCGACCCAGGGGGGGTCGGGCCAGGTCGGCCCGGGCCCGTACCCCCCATCTTCGGACGTTTTCGTTCAAACGCCCGTAACTTGAGCTTCGTGCCTACAAACGACTCGCCGTCAGCGGCAACGCGATCCTTGGATCGAGACGGTCGTTTTGGTATATCGCACTCAAGGTTTCGGAATACCTTGAGTCCGGCCGGGTTGGTTCGTACACGAAACCAACCGGGCCCTCGGAGCGGAAACGCTCATATCTGGAGCTACGGACGTCCGATTGACGTGCCGTCAGTTTTGTTGAATTCCTCTAAGTGAGACGGATCTTTTGGCATACTCCGCCCGAGGTTTGGATGCAGGTGGAGTGCGGTCGGGTTGGTTTTGCCTTAAAAACCAACCGGGCCCCTGGGACGAAAATGCCAATAACTCTCAGACCAGGCGTCCGATTGACGCGCCCTCTGCGACGTTGAGTTCCTGTTGACGATACGGAACTTTTGGATACATCTACTTTGGACTTCGTGACAGTTGATGTATCAGCCTCTCAGCTCGTGGAGCGGACCCTCCCGAACGAGCTTGCTGTGTGCGAGAACCCTAGTGCTGGCTGCGACTGCTACTTCGACAGCGACGACCGTGCAGAGATCCTCAGTGGACTGCGGCGACGACTGTGCAGAGATCCTCCGTGGATTCCGACGACGACCGTGCAGAGATCCTCAGTGGACTGCGGCGAAGACTGTGCAGAGATCCTCCGTGGACTCCGACGACGACCGTGCAGAGATCCTCAGTGGACTGCGGCGACGACGGTGCAGAGATCCTCCGTGGACTCCGACGACTTCCGTGCAAAGATCCTCAGCGGACTGCGGCGACGACTGTGCAGAGATCCTCAGCGGACTGCGACGACTACTGCACTCAGCGATCCTACGTGGATCAGTGCTTCAGGTCCTGCGTGGGCCCGGTCCTGTGTGGGCCCGATCCTGTGTGGGTCCGATCCTGCGTGGGTCAGCGCTCAGCGGTTCTGTGTGAGCCAGCGCCTACAGGTCCTGCGTGGGCCCGGTCCTGTGTGGGCCCGATCCTATGTGGGTCTGATCCTGTGTGGGTCATCTCTCAGCGGTTATGTGTGAGCCAACTCCTACCGGTCCTGCGTGGGCCCGATCCTGTGTGGGTCACTGGAAGGTTAGTACCTATCGATCCTTCATGGGTCCGACGACTTAGATGGTTCAATGATCATCTTTATCTTCATCCGAAGAAGTATACCTGTATGAGCTGAATCTTGTGTTACTCTCCTTTGTGGATTGTGTTGTTCTATCCTGCGTGGGTATGCATTTTTCTTTCCTGTGTGTACTGGGTTGTGCTTGGGCTCGGACGTTGGAGCCGATCGGGGAATTGATGACTTAGGTATATGTATGGTCATATACCTAAGCCGTGTCAGATGTTACTTCGTGATTGTATCTCTTATTCGTGATTTATCCTTTGTGGATTTCGGGAGAACTTCGGGGTCTCGGGGTCCCTACTGAGTAGCTTATACTCACCCCTGCACGGGCTATGCCCGCACTTCGTGGTGTTGGTTGCAGACGACAGACAGCGCTGATCGTGGAGGAGGCGTGCGGAGCAGGACAGTACCTGGAGGTGGACCATTGGGCGGGACGTACTCGGAGCGGTTAGGTGGACCCGAGGAGCAGTGGAGGCCATCTGTACCCACCCTTCAGGTGGGACTTCCAGAGGACGGCTCGACGCTGCAGTTTTTCCTTTCAGTTGCTGTTTTTTCCTTTTCAGTTGTACTTTACAGTTGGGCTTGTATTTCCGGCCCCTTTTACTTTCAGCACAGCTTGTACAGTTTTTACTTAGTGTTTACTTTTCCGCTTGCTTACTATGTGGTGCTTTTTTTCTTTTCAAAGGCAAATTCCTTCCCCTTTTGTTGGGATTTACGCCTTGTTGATGCCACTAAGTTTCATTTTGTGATACCATACTTTTGTATTTTATTGTACTTGATTGAAGATTATCATGTTTTTTTGTTTTCTTATAACATGGGACATTCCACATTTTTTTGATATTATATAAATTCTGGTTATCTTTCTCTTTCAGTATTCCATTGTTTACTTTAGTTTCATGTTGTTTACTACTTATACTATTTTTATTATTTATTTCATTGTGTTACACTCTTCCAACGATGGAATTGTTTCCCCACTATGACACCCTATGCCCTCACTACTGGTCAGAAGCCTCTGGCATTTGGGAATAGTTGAGTGGATTCCAGATCCCTGATTTCACAAAAAAAATATCTCACTAACTCAATATAGAACCAAAAAATATTAAATTTAATGTTTTAAGATGCTAACTAACATTCAAGGACATTATCATATATATAAAATTATTCCACTGAAAAATAATTTCTTCTCAGCAAATATATTAATAATTTATCACAAGAGGGTTTTATTTTATTTTTATGATTCATGATATTATAATTCTACCCCAATAATTACTTCTCATCCATGAGAATCATCTATAGTAAACATTATTAAATTACTCCGGACATTGAGAATCGAACATTAAACACACGCTCCCACGACTTGTGATTATCAGAACCATGATGTCATTGAACACGAACAAAATGCATTATCCTCCCACGAAGTACCTTTATCTCATAATCAACTATCCTAATTACCCATTCATTAATAGAAAAATTAGGGTTAATCTCAAGATCACTCCAACTTAAAACGTTAGATGGATCAAAGAGACACTTTCTTAGCTATGATACATGGAACACGTTATACATCAACATCAATTTCAATGTTAGTTCTAAATAGTAATCAACTTTACCAATCTACTCAACAACCTTGAAAGGTCCCACAAAATAGTAGAAAGCATCCCCTACCTCCAAATTCGTCGATAACCAAACCAAGGTGAACCATTCAAGAACATCTGATCACCAACTAAGAACTCCGAAGTTTTACCGTAATGATCCGTAAAATTCTTATATCGGCTCTATGTTGTAAATGTTCTCTGATTAATCAATTGAATCTTAGTTGTTGTCTCTTGGACCAAACTCATTCCAACCAAGGATCTTTCACCATTCTTCGATCAACATAATGGATATTTACATGTTTATCCATAAAATTCCTCAAAAGGATCCATTGTAATCGTGGGCTGAATGCAATTGTTATAAGAAAACTCAACCATCCCCAAATGATCATCCCAAGCCCCACCAAAATCAATAACACAAGCATGAAACATATCCTCAAGAAGATCTTCCTACTGGTACTTAATATCTTATTGTTTAGCTGGAACCATATAGTAATAGGGAATTTAAACTGGTTGAGTACCAGGAATCAAGTCACGGGAAAACTCAACCTCTCTTAACAGTAGTAAACTAGAAAATTCATAGGGAAACACATTGAGAAAATCAATGATGACTAGAGGTAGATCCCAACTCATTTAATCCTACTACATATCAAAAGAAAAAATTAATATGACTTTCCCCAACTCTTGATAGAAGTATTAGCTCTTCTTGAGCATGGGTCCCATTTTCGTGGAATGATAAGAGGCACAACACTGGTTGTTGTAAGGTAGACCCGTCAAAGATAAAAATCGATCCGGGAATTATTGGAAATGATCTTATCCATCCGGAATTTTATGTTGAGATATTTCATGTCACGAACTAAAAAAATCCATGAAATATTAACATATGATATAAGGAATACACAAGTGGGACTACCGAGACCATGCTATATCTTCATACTTGGATGTGTAGTATTATCATTTTCACAAGATAAAATCTCAATAAGAATATTAAAAAGATTAACAATATGGGTTGAAATAAACAAGTGAGATATACCAGTATCAAATAGAGTAGTCATTAAATATGGAGAAATGGTAATAGTACCTCTCAGGGTTTCTATACCCATATTAGATTCTTCTTGAGACTCTTTCACTAGTTGATGAATCTTAGTTCTAAATGCATGTGACTGGAAACCTTTTGTTTGTGAAGTGTTTTATTTTCTTATAGTTGTTGGAGGTGTTGATGATCCAATTCCACTACACGGAATGGGATCCTTGGGGTAGAACTTCTGAATGTTACCTAAACATTTGTAGGATCTACCGTTCTCCAGTGTGTCTGTGAAGATCCCCTTTGAATTGCCTGGATAACCACACTAATTGAGTATCAATGTTCTTATTCCAGGCACCACATGAGGTTGAAAATTTCCATGTTATTAAGAACCACTATGAGAGCGATCACACTTCCTATTTCCTTTAAAATTACTTCTACTTCCACTATGAGAAAAATAAAGAACACCCATAAACCCTACTTTCTATCTAGGTTCATCTCAACCATAATCTCCCAATAAAACACATAAACATAAGTGGGAAACTTTATGAAGAATACCTGAGAATGGAAAGCTGATCAAAATCCAAAGTTGAACTATTGATACTTCATCCTCTCATTAGAAAAATTATCTGGAGAAAACATCACCAAGTCATAAAAAGGATTTGAATACTCAGTTACGGTTCCATCTTCCTACTCAATATTGAAAAAATATATAGCCTTGGGCAACACCATTGACTATGGATAGAAATAGTTGGTGAAAATAACATTGAATTACATCCAATTTTTTCCCTCATGTTTCTTCGTTGTTACCATCATGTCCAACTATTTTTATCTCAAACCCTCCAGTAAGAAGGTGTCACACATCACCTTGATCCCATCTGGTGTCTCCAAACATCAAACAGACATTCTTTCCAAAACAAACATTACTCATCATGTTGAGGATTAGTGGATCCTTTTAAAACCTGTGTTTTTTTATACGGAACTCTGGAAAAATATTTTAAAGAAAATAAACCTGAGGATATACTTCTAGGGCAAGAACAAGGATTGGTGGTGGTGGTTTTCCCAAAGCATGGATAGTACACATGATAACCTCAACTATATTTTAATCCACAATAGGGACTTCTCGCGGAGTTTCTACAAAATCTTCCTCCTAGATTCTATTGTCACATCATATCATAGGCATGATGTTACTAAATATCAGTATAAAACATTGAATACATTCGGTATTGCTCAAATAGAACAAAGAGGGAAACTAATCCCATCAAAAAGAACCAACATTATTGGATTCCACTATATCCAAAAAAATATGGAAAATACTAAAAATAATCTACAATAAGAAATTCCCTAAATAACCCTGGATATTTAAGGTTCATTTTGGTGAGATATGGCTAGACAGTCAATCACAACTCCCTCATATGTCTTGAAAATATTTCACAAATGCAAACTGACTTTAAGAAAAAAGCTTAGCAGCCTCCTTTGATACCATTTTTTCATGAACTGGCATGGGTACCCCATAAAATTAATAACCGAGTTGGCCCCAATATTTCAAAAAGTGATTTCCCGATCCCCAAGGGTTGTAAAATAGAACCTATCATCGTACAATATGCAAGTGGGAATGAATTTTCCCTAAACAATGACGAAGTAACTGAACCAAGATAGTATTTATAAAAAAGGAAGCTCCATTTGGAGTAATTTACCTGAGGAAAATAGAGCATTAC
Organism: Viscum album; assembly: GCA_963277665.1. NCBI lineage: Eukaryota > Viridiplantae > Streptophyta > Magnoliopsida > Santalales > Viscaceae > Viscum > Viscum album. The sequence goes on along the minus strand of OY728122.1, from coordinate 1,034,609,294 downwards.
TATCCCAAAGTACTTCAACCTAAGTACCCAAATAGAGGGAACCCCCCCCAGTCATTATGGACATACTCACAAAGTAAAAAGTTCAACAGTTGGATCCCCTCCTAGTGATAATTTCCCCTTTCTCAAACCTAGAAGGAGATTATCTCCAAACACCTGAAGATATTAGTTGGGTGTGAGCTAAAAAACCCAGTAGGGGTCTCACCAAGGATTCCATAATAGTTTCCAAATACATATTAACCAAAACAATTCCTTCAATTTTAAAAATAAAGTGGTTTTTCATTTTAATAAATATCTAAACAAATCTTGATATATAGTTTAAATGATGGAAATTGTATTAAATGAAGGATTTACAATACACGAGCTGACATATTTCTAAAAAAATGGCTTAAATAAAACCTTTTTTATAATATATTTTATATAAATTCAGAAAGGTCATGTAAAATAGATTAACATTATTGGTATAGATTTTATACCTTAGATAGAAACAAAAGCAAGAAACATGGCCCGCTTCCAAATCTTTCTCTATGTTTTAGACTATAGGACCCTTCATATTCTATGTGATCATGGAAATATGTGTATACATACATCCTCTAGAAACTAGTTAGAGATAACTATTCTTCATCTTCTAAATTATGTGACCTGGTGCATGTATGTTTTGTATCATTTAAGAAATCTTAGAGTGTGTCCAAATAACTCAAAATCTACCTAAGTCTTGCAATTTCCCTTATGCAGTCAATGATGGGGAATTTTTTGGGTGTACTTAAAATAAAATAAAATCGTATTACCCAATTTCAAATTATAATTTTCCATTTAAATCAAAAACAATTTTTAATAAAAAAAACTTGCATCTTTAACAAGATAAAATCACTAGGTTTCTATCAAAACATTTTAAGACATTTTTAAAATATGAAATTCATTCAAAACCATTTCAATCAATTTGACAATTTAAAAGAAAAATTAAATTCAACAATTTAATTGAAATTGTTTCCATAAATATATAATTAAAATTAACCAATTTTTATTAGCACACCTATATTCAAGGGATTTGGGGGTTTTCAATTTATAATGCCAAAACCATTTCAAAATATCCCAATTCACTGGAATAGGGTTTTATCTAACAAATTAATTATAATTTTGAGAAATTTAATTCAAATCACCTATTGAAATAAATAAATCAATATAAGTTTTATCAATTTGACAAATCAGGATGGAACCACCAACCTCCAGGTTATCGATGTCAACGAAAATGATAAACCACCTTGTGTGGTTCAATACACCCCTCACGACCTTATTATCGTAACAATTGACACACCAATGACTGATGTTTGTCATGGTTTTCTAGAATGAATACCAGTTATTTAATGTCAAAAAGAAAAAAAAATCGCATATGGTTTTACACTCTTTCTCCTGAATAATATTCTAATTATCGATTAAAATATAACATGTGATAATATTTTTAACCTTTTTTTGTGTAATTCTCAAAATTTCTATAAAAATATTACTATTAAAATTTTATATTTCACTTAAATAATATAAAAATTATCATTTTATAATTATAAGAATTACCCTTTGACAATAAATATAATAGTCTTATGATAATTTGGATAGTCTTTCCATGTGATAATTAACTTATAATTACCCTTTAACAAAAAAATGAATAATTTTATTCTAATATGTATTCCTCACAAATTATCATTTTGAAATTTTAGATGAAAATAGTTTGATAATTCATTATAAAGCTTACCCGTTTTAATTAAATGTTTTATCTACTAATTTTTTTTATAAATTATGCTTTCATAGAAAATTGTTATTATTTTTTAACAATTTCATTGTTATAATTTGATACTTTTTTAATATTATTCTGATAATTATTTTAAAATTATCATTTATTAACCCTTTGGAATTATCTTTGATAATTTAATGGATATATCATTTTATAATTATAACGATTATACATTGGTAAAATTATTATTTATATCCTCGATGAAAATATTTTTAAAGAAAACCCATTTATATACTTATTTTAAATGGTCCATTTAAAATTTGAAAAATAGGATTGAACATTACATTGTTTCCTTCAAACCAAAAATATGATTTAGGCAATTCTCATCGATATTTGTCAAATGGCAGTGACAATGAAGAATTACAATCAATAACAAAGAAGATATTGAATTTAGAAGTTTGAAAGAAATAATAAATGAATAAATAAATGAAGTAGAAGAATCCACATTGTGCACCATGCATAGGGATAAAAGAGTCTCACCTTGTTAGGGAGAAGAAAAGTGATTTGATTCAACGGTGCTTAGTCGATTAGTGCAAGTTGTCTCGGTTTCTCAAACACAAATAAAACCCACCCAAATCCAAAAAAAGATCCAGTTATAAGATATAGACCATATACATGAATTTATGTTTTAAACCCCAAAATTGATAATTCATTACCCTAGTTTAATACCTGATTCAACTGAAAATTTATAGTGGAGTCATTATTTTCACCCATTAATGTGTTTCTGACTAAAACGAGTGAAAACTGTTTGAAATTGAAGCTCTAAGAGTCAAACCCCAAAAACAATGGATGTTCTACGCATTGTAAGAAACCAAATAAATAAAATCAATTCATAATTAAATTGGGATTAAATTATTAAAATAAAATTATTATTTTCTCTAAAAATTAAATAACATCAAACGTCTATGGCACATAAAGGTTTTGATCATCCTATATAAAACCCCACATTTCAGACCCAATGGTGTCTCATATTTCTTATATGATCAATTTTTTGAGAGATATTAGTTATTTAATATTCAAAAAATAGATTAAAATTTTTTTAAATAAAAAATGGTTATTTTTGTGAGTGATTCATCCAAACATCTAATGCCTAAAAATGTTATTCCATTCCGTGGGTAAACACTGTGTCCGGGACATATCTGTGGTCACATATTTCTTATACAAAGCACCGTTTGTGAGATATTTAATTATATAGAAAAAAATACTTTTCTTAATATGAAATATTTAATACTTTTATTCCATATTCACTGGGACTTTTTGGGCCTCAGAATATCACACTAACGCAGTGTCGAACCCCAAAAATATTCAATTGAATGTTCCAAGATGTTAACTATAATTCCTGGACATTAAAAAATTTATCAAATTATTCCACTAATAAATCATTTTTCCCTGAGAGGATACTAATAATTTTTCACAAGTGGTTTTTAGTATCATTGTAAAAATTAGGATATTAAATTTTAACTGAGTGTTTTGTTTCATTTAAAATTGGTGTTGTGTGCATCACAATATATAAGAGAGTGAATTGATTTAAAATAAAATTTATTTTAATGTATCTGGGAGTTTTATTCTCTTATAATATATTTCTTATTCTCACATACACTACTAAACATGATTTTAGAATTTTGAAATATCATGGTTTTATATCCAAACTCGCTAAATTAATTGTGTCTTAAAAATTTAATCATGATCCCAATAAACAAGGTTTATACATTTGAAAATTATTTTTTTATACTCAACTCATAAAAGGGTTTACCATTCAATACTCTTTATTAGAGGTAAATTTATGTTTGAGGGTCATTTATAATAATACATTTTTAGGTTTCCATGTTTGTTAACATTGATGGGAAATTTAAACATTAACCTGGAGATAATATTAACACACACGTAATAATAAAGAGTGATAGAAAACATGGTAATCATGGTAATAACCACAAAAAAACAATAAATAAATAACTATTTAATAGACTATTTAGTCAGTAGACATGAAATTAATAGGATGAACTTTTTTCTCAGGTTCTTTATCCGAATTTGTTTTAAAAAATTAACATTATGATTTAGAAAACACGAAAATATACTTAAAATTTTCATCCTTTCATTAGGATTCAATAAATTCAAACATCATCTCTTACTATATGAAGTGAACATTCATTATTAATTGTTCTGTCTCAATCACTAAAATTAACTTTTGACAGGTCATTATAATGGAAATTAATTCTTTTTATCTCTATATATTTTCCAAAAACATGGTTATAACAAGCAATCCAATAACACCCAATATTCATCCTAATCCATTACATATATGGTTAATCTTATGAATCATCCAAAATATGTCTGACCATATTAAAAGTCGAAAAACATAGAAGGTAGGTCACTAAATCAACTTTATAATCCCCAGAGAAAATAAATTTTCTCTTAATGTTACCTTTAAAATATGTAAATACCTTTATTAAAATAAATACATAATGAAAACCGGAATGCTTCCAAAAATAAAATCTCATGTTGTCGAAGATATTCCAAAAAATCATTACCTATAGTAAACTCTAGAGAAGATGACATAAACCATGATACCACTAACCAATATCATAGTAACTAATTTTATATCATAACCATCTAATTTTTATATCAACATAGACCAAATATATATTATCTTATCTCAATGATTTGTTTTCCAAAAAATATCATCTTCCACTAATTCAATTTTCCTGTTCATCAGTATCATTTAACATATGATCTCAAATACTTTAGGAAATATCATTTAATACAATCCTTATAAATTTAAAAATTTATATAACCAAAATAAAGTTGATTAAAATATTCCAATAAATTTCTTCTTGAATAAAAATATATAATAACCTGGACCATATTTCTAGTTATGTATTTCATTTTTGGATGTTTTTTAGGAAAAGAGGAGAATCTAGAAATTTAAGGAGTACACACCATGTACTTTTGAGTACACTCTGTGTAGTTGGTAGCTGTGGGTGACTATGTACTGACCATGTAATGGATGAGTAAATGGTTGTGTGGGGTGACCTGTAGACCACCTAAAGCAGGGGCCAGTTAAATCAAGTACGCGACATGTACGGTTGAAGAACATACCATGTACATTCTTTTTATTTCATTAAACAGACCCAGGTCGCAACTCATTCACAAAAAGATATTCTTCTCAGTCTATCTCTTCTAGAAGTGAATGAGGCCACTGATTCTTCTCTGAGCCCCCAACTCGTAGTCTGTTCTCCAAACTGTCCACCATCGATTGTGTTGGAATCACCATGGTATGCTCTTCCTTCTTCTAGATCCTCATCACTAGATTTCTTATCTCGTGTGAGATATCCTCGGTTGATAATTTTTAGCGTTTTTGTAAATATATAGTGTTATAGGGAAATTCAAGTCATGTGGCTCACGTATATCGATCGTACAATGCCGAGGTAGGTGGTTTGTGCCTTCCTGTAGTTAGTTTTTCAGTTATATGTGAAAAAGTTTCCAATACCCATGTTCGTGGTTTTGTGGGTTTAAATTTTTTCCATGGTATTTTCTGATATACCTTGTGTGCTTGAGTAGATGATTTATGATAGTAAATGGGATTATTTACCTTGAAATGGATGTTTTGCCCATTTGTTCTTGATATTGACCATTTGGAATAGATTTTCTTGTTTGGTTGATTTTTTTCCATGCCTAGTATTTTTAGGATGGAGTGAATTTATTTGACATGTTGTAATATATGGTAGACTCTTTATCCAAGTAGATCATGTGGTTTACTTTGACTTTCTTATAATGTTTTTTCATGAATGATTTACACAGGACTTTGGAAACTGGGTGTAGTAGACCATATGGAGAATGGACGTTGATGGCTTCTCCAGAGTGTCTGTTTATTTTACGTTGCGAGACCATTGGGTGGATGGACTTTGTGCTCCCTTAGAGTGTCTGTATTTCCTTGTTACAAGACCACATGGGGAATTGGATGTTGAGTGCTTCTCCAAAGGGTCTATAGTTACCGATACAAGACCATAGGGGGAATTGATGGTGAGTTATTCCTCACAGAGTCTGTGATAAAGCTGAAGCAGAGGGTTTAGACTGTGAGTACCTCCCAGAGGGTTGCTTGTGTTTTACTAGTTGAACCAGAGTGGTTAGGTTGTGATTACATCCTAGAGGGTTACTTATTGTTACTGGTTTCTTAGCTAATAAATGAAAATGGATGTAATTGGAAATGTAGGTTTGTTTACTTTTGGGAACTTCCTTATTTACTAATTTTTTTTTCTTATTTCCCACAATATATATTTACTGATGGTTAGGCATAGATCTTTAGGTGGTTTCCTACTGGGATTAATATCACACCCTGTTTGGGTCATTTTTTGGGGCCCAAACAGATTATATTGTTGCGGTTCTAGATAAGGGAAAGTTCCCTTCTACTGAAAGTACTTGATTGGTGTAGAGAAATAGATCATGGGACCAAGATGACGCTTGTGATGCTGTTGGATTGTTTTTGTTTTATTTGTAAATTGGTTAAGTAATTTATTCCAGCATTGTGACATTTTTGGCTACTTTCCTAGGTATATGTGTCATGCATCATTTATATATTTTCTCGAGTAGATTATTTCTTCAGTCTTTGACTATTAACTGTTGTATGGTGTTATCATTGTTTCTGTTATTTTAATCTATTTATTTCTTCTATGTTACTCTTCCAATGAGGGCATAGTTTCCCCATTATTACACTCATGTCCCTCACTGTTATTCAGCCGCATCTGGCATTTGGGTAATTTCACTTGATTACATGTGACCAACCAGGTATGGGGCACCTCTCGGTGACTTCTGAACCTGGGATGTTACAATGTGGTATCAGAGGGATTATTTTCTTCTTGACTTAAAATTTGGAGCCTATATCCAGGGATAGGACAGGAAAGGTAATTAAAAATATTTTGTGCCTGAGAGTAGCTAACCTGTGTATAGTTAAATTCTATTTTACCTCAATTATTGCAATTTTTCTAGTTTTTTTATTATTATGGTTTATATTAATTCACATGTTTTTTTATGTTATTGTTGATATTATTGAGGTTCTATTTCTATTGAAACCCGATGAGATGCGGGTATTCCATCTCATGCATCATATAGGAACTTGCTAGAGATCACATGTCATTCATTCTTTCCATGCCAGTTAGGGTGCATTACTGATTGCATGATGTTATGATAGATGTTATGCTAGATATGAATGTTGTGGTAATAGATGACATGATAGGATACATGTTGTTTGTTAGGATATTTCTAATATTTAATGTTCACATAAATGAATGCCAAACTTCAGTCCCTAAGGTGTTATGGTCCCTCAGGGACCATAATTTCCTTGATCATTGCACTGTTGTGTTCTTTATATGACATGCAGAAGATTCCAAACCTTGATTTGCAGGTATTATAGGACCTCACATATCAGAATTCGGCACATTAATGTTCATTTAACTGTTTTATGGGTTTCATAGAAGTTTTTGAGGATCTTTGTCTGGAAAAACCCAGAATACATGGCGTTTAATGATAAATACACATCATGTTTCCTTCTATTAGGGAAGTAAATATATTTATTATGTACAAGTTGTGTACTATATATACATTTCATGTAGTCCCTATCTGTGTTACTGAATGTGTGGGTAGAGACACGGGGTTAGGAAATCTTTGGTGAAACATGATGTGTGCCTGAAGACCACGTTGTGTCTATAGGCCATGTGTCTAGCTATGTGACTAATGATAGGGGTGGATAATGGGTAGTTAGTACACATCGTGTCTGGCACAGACATTCCATGTGGAGTCAGCATTGTAACCATCCGTGTGACTAACAACACGGTTAGTGAAGTCCGTCTAATACGCATCGCGTCTGGAACAAACACACCGTGTAGTCTTATTCTAGGGAAACCATGTAGGTTAGTCGTGTATGAGAACATAAGATGGGGAACATGATTCAAGTACATGTTGTGTCCTGTTCAAACATTCCATGTATATGGGGTGTTAAATGACTCGGGTTGGTAGGAGTACACGCCCTTGTGAGGGCTTAAAGGAACATGTTGTGTAAGCGGTTTACAAAACATGTATCCGTATTTTAAAAATATTGAATGCTTTCTTTATCATGTTATGCTTTTACACTTATATGTTTTAGTCCTTGATAGTCATGAACTAAATGTGTGCTTGACTTTGCAGTGTCATGCGACCGAGATGTCCTCCGGTTTTATGCCAGTAACTTAGCAATGATCTGACATCGGATATGGATGATGAATAACTTATTGAAAATCTTCTTGTAGTGCCAGTCTTGCCACAAGATATTATTCCTGAGGCATGTTTTTATTCACAGTTATAAGAGGGATGCGTGAGGTTTATAAAGACCTTCTGAGGAGTACCACATCCTTCCCCTTCTATGGCAGAGCTCACATAGTTTTTCTAGTAGTACCATCCTCCCACCTTCATAAGGGACAGAGGACCTCAGGCTGTAGGGTAATGGTAAAAGACATTCTAACAATCTACAAGAATATAGAGATGCCTCTAAAGAGGAGGGTGAATATCACTGCTTATACGATTCATGATTTCATCATGAGATGGTGGGATTTGATCTTAAAGTCGGGACACTGTAAACTCATTTCTTGGGATGAGTTCTAGTGTGCCTTCAATGACTACTTCTACTTGGATACGTTGAGGGTTGATCGAGCCTGAGAGTTCATGAGTCTAGAATAGGGTACTCTTTTCATAATTGATTATGCTTCCTGCTTCATAGAGTTACAGTGCATCACACCCATTCCAAGGGGAGATGAGTTGTTCTTGGCGATGAAGTTTGAGGATGGTCTCAGACACGACATTCGATCCCAGGTGAACATCTTCATGTAGACTTCCCTCACCTCTATAGTCAACCAAGTGCTGATCATGGAGAACAATATGAGATATTATAGAGCTGTGATCCAGGGTAGTTTGACATCCAGAGGTTTATACCCCTCAGACTGAATATAATAATTTCTATAGGGAGTCTACGTTCGGAGATCGTAGTAGGCGGGATACTTCTTCAAGTAGCTAGGTGGTGTGCTACCAGTGCGGGAAGAGTGGGTATACAATGACACATTTCTCAAGAGACCCAGTGGAGTGTAAATATTGTGGAAATATGGGTCTTATTCAATGTTTATTTCAGTTATTCTCACCAACATCTAGTGATGGGAGTTCTTCTATGACTCTGCATTTAGAAGCAGCACCACTAATTTCTCATCGGATTGGGAACTGTAGTTCTTCAGGTCATTCAGGCCATGGTGGAGGTTGTGGCCTTGGTATCCTACTGATAGGGTTTCAGTGACAATAGGGTGGATTAGCTCAGGGTGGTCAAGTAGGGTCACAAGGCTGTAGGACATGGCATACATTTTCAGTAGAGTAGACCCAACAGAAGGAGGATCCCAGCCCCTCTACAGTTCGACGTACGATCATATTTTCCTCAGTTTTAGCATCTACAATTTTCAATACATGTTTTTCCGATAGATTCATTTCTTTTTCTGTTGTGGAGAGCCATGGGCTCTGTATCTTTTCTTCTACTGATGACTTCACACTAGACACTCTGTTGGGGACAAGAATGGCTAGTGTATGATAGTGAAAGGAGGGTACTCAAGAGGTTGGTGAAAGTATGTTATTATGGGACCTATATGTTTTAGAGATTACGAGCTATGATTTCATTCTCAAAATGGACTTGTTAGTACCCTTCTGGGCTATTTTCAACTGTTGTCACCTTATGGTGAGTATCACATCACTAGAGGGAGGTTTCTTTTTACACAATGGAGAGTGGGATGTCCAGGCGAGCATAGCAGGACTTGAGCATCATGGGATGGGAGGAGTCACAACCTAGATTGCTAGTATATATCTGGATGACGAGGGGACATCATAGATGGACTTTCCTACATTGGTGGACCATTTCAGGGATGTCTTTCCAGATGACTTTATAGGTTTTCCTTCGGATCGAGAGGTAGAATTTTCTATTGAGCTTGTTACAGGAGTGGCGCTGGTGTTTATTCCTCCTTATATGATGGTTACACCAGAGTTACAGGAGCTCAAGAAGTAGATAGAGGAGTTATAGGATAAGGGTTTCATCTGACCCAATATTTCTCTATGGGGTTCGCTTGTCTTATTTTCAAACAAGGCAGACGATACCCTCAGACATTGTGAGGATTATCGGAATATGAACTAATTGACGGTCGATAACTAGTATCCCTTCTCAAGGATTGATGATCACTTTGATCAGCTTCAAGGATTTAGGTGTTTTAGAAGATCGAATTAAGATCTGGTTACCATCAGTTGCGTGTTAGACCATCCGATATAACTATTACATCCTTTTAGAGATGGTATGGTCTATACAAGTACGTGGTAATGTCGTTCAATCTCATGAAATTGCCTACAATTTTCATTGAATTGATGAACTGAGGGTTCCCTACATACATGGATTCTTATAGGGAAGTCATTATGGATGATATCCTGGTGTACTCTTACACTCGATGTGACCATGCCACCCATCTTGATAGTGTTTTAAGTACACTGAGAGAGAATTCGTTATATGCTATGCTATCAAAAGGCTACTTTTGGTTGGACCAAAATCACTTATTCGGTCATGTTATCTCATAGAAAAGAGCATCAATAGACCTGGATTAAGTGAGAGAAGTAGTTTCCTAGGAGTAGATGAAGAACGTATTTGAGGTATAGAGTCTTATAGGGATGGTTGAATAATATGGACTCTTCACGCATTACTTTTCAAGCTTAGCTGTGCTACTGACGGACCTGACTAAGAAGGCTGCGAAGTTATTCTGGATAAATTCATGTGAGTCAGCCTTTCAGGAGATGAAAGAGAGGTTGAATTCAGCACCAATAATAGTATTTAAAGATCTAGGAAAGATCTATATTGATTAATGTGATGCTTAATGTATTAGTATGGGAGCAGTGCTTATGTAGGGGGAAGGAGTCATTGCGTATGCATATCGGTAGTTGAGATCACATGAGATAAATTAACTTACGCATGATCTCGAGTTGGCTGCAGTTGTTCATGCATTACGTTTTATAAACATTATCTGATTGGAGATAATGTTGGGGTTTTCACTGACCACAAACGTCTCAAGTATATCTTCACTTAGTGCGATTTGAATCTGAGATAGCAAAGGTGGGTTGAGTACCTTCAGTTCTCTGACATTGAGATTTCTTACATTCCTAGGAAAGGAAACATAGTATCTGATGCGTTGAGTAGGATGACTCAGATATAGGTAGTTTAGGAGGATAGACATGAGTGGCAGCTTATGTCTATGTTCTCTGAGATGCATTTGGTAGTGAAAGGTAGATAGTGGCAGAGTTTTCATTCTTCTGTGGCTATTACCTATACACTACATGATTGAGTGTGAATGTGGAAGCTATTAGATTCAAATGGACTAGTCCTATGGGAGAGTGTGTTAGGAGAGGACCCTAATATTTGGTAGAACATAGGTGAGGATGAGATCATACTTTTCCATGGGTTCATATTGGTGTTAGCACACATACGCAGGGAGATGATATGGGACTTTGATTCCTTAGTTTGGGCAGTTCATCCAGGTGTCACTAAGATGTATTGTGATCTTTACCGTCATTTTTGGTGGCTAGGTATAAGGTGAGATGTTTTTGGTTTTTTATGAGGCATTCTATCTGTTAGTAGTTGAATTTTGAGCATTAGTGACCAGTAGGGCATTTCCAGCAGTTACCCATTCCTAAAGGAAGTGGAACAATGTCGCGATGGAAATCATGATAGGTTTACCAAGGTCACCTCGAGGGAATGATAAATTTTGGGTTTTTTCATGACAGACTCATGATGTTGCCCACTTCTTTCCGATCAAGGAGAGTTTCAGTGTATATGAGCAGGAAAGGTTGTACATATGGGAGATTGTAGGTCTACCTAGGGTTTCATATACCATTGTTTCTAATAACGATGCTCGTTTAACTTCTCGGATCTACCAGGGACTATAGAAGGCTTTGGGTACACATATACTTTTGACTACATCTTACCACCCCCAGATAGATGGCTAATCCGAGTGTACGATTCAGCTACTGGAGGACATTCTTCGAGAATGCATCCAAGATTTTGGAGGTTCTTGCGAGAAGCAAATACCTCTTGTAGTGTTTAAATACAATAAAAATTTTCAAGAAACTATTTAGATGACACCTTATGAGGCTTTGTACTGTAGGCCATGCTGATTACACCTATGTTGGCTGGAATAAGGGGAGGAAACTATGTTGGGACCTTGTCTTGTCCATGAGACCACTGCGAAGATATAGTTGATTCAGAAGAGGATGTCTACTGCACAGTCATGATAGAAGTCTTATGTTGATCGACGGAGATGAACTCTGGAGTTCGAGGTCAGAGATCAATTTTTTCTATGTGTCTCACCAAGGTTGGGACACATGATGATTAGGAGATAGGGAATGATTTTTTCAATATATGTTAGACTGTTTGAGGTTTTGCAGAGAGTCGGGCCGGTTTCCTATCGGGTAGAATTACCTCATAGGTTTCGGGATATGCATGACGTCTTCCATGTTTCTCAGCTCTGACGTTACTTCTTAGACTTTTCTCATGTCTTTTAACCCAATGAGGTTGAACTAGAGGTGGATGCATCATTCTAGGAGCATCCTATGTGGATTGTAGACCACAATGAGAATGTTCTCTATGTCTGGTGTTTTCCTCTAGTACGAGTTCTAAGGTAGCACATGAGAGTATAGGATGAGACTCTGGAGAGGTAAGAAGATGTACGATTGTAGTGGCCAAAGCTGTTTGAGGTTTCTTCTTCTACACTGCCTTGTTAGAGAAATTCGGGGACGAATTTCGTTATGGTGGAAGTTTGTATAAACCCATACCTTATTTTTTGGTATTTCTTTCATTTATAGTTGGTTTTTAGGAGAAGAATAAAATTTGGAAATTTAAGGAGTACACACCATGTACATTGGAGTACATGTTTTGTACCTGATTGCGGCGGGTGACCTTGTTCTGATCATGTAACGGTCAAGTACGTTGCCATGTAGGGTGACATAGCATCTGCCAAAAGCAGGGGCTTGTTAAAGCATGTAGACATCGTGTACCCTTAAAGAACATGCCATGTACATTCTTTTTATTTCATCAAATAGACCAGGGTCGCATATTGTTAACAAAAATATCTTTATCTAGGTCTATCTCATCCAAGAGAGAATGAGACCACTTATTATTCTATGAGCCCCCAATTCACCCTCTGTTCTCCAAATTGATCGTTATCAATTGTGTTGGAATCACCATGGTATGCCCTTTATTCTTATAGAGCCTCATCTCTTGATTTCTTCTCTCTCATGAGATATCCTTGGTTGAATATTTTTAGAGTTTTTTATAGATCTGTGGTGCTATAGGGAGATTCAATACATGCGGATTGTGTATATCGATCGTTTAATGCTGAGGGTGGTGGTTTGTGCCTTTATCGTATTTATTCTTTGAGTTATATGTGAAAAAGTACCCAATACCCTTCTTCGGGGAATTGCTTATTTATGTTTTTTAGCCCTGTTATTTCTGACTATGCCTTGTGTTCTTGATTAAAGGATTTATGATTGTAAATAGGATTATTTACCTTATTATGGATTTATTTCCCACGTTTTCTTGACATTTTCCATTTGTTCTATCTTTCCCTGTTAGGATGCTTTGTTTAACATGCCATGAATTGTTAGGATTGAGTGAATTTATCTGAAATACTGTGAAATACTGTAGACTATTTAGACAATTAGTTCTTGAGGTTTACTTTGGCTGCCTTATACCATTTGTGCACAGTTGACTTACACATGGTTGTGGGAACCATGTGTAGTAATCCATTGGGAGACTGGATGCTGAGGGATTCTCCATAATGTCAGTTTACTTTTACTTTGTGATATTATAGGGGGGATAGACATTGTGCCCCCTCCGAGTATCTCTAGTTCCTTGTTACAAACCCACATGGACAATTGGACATTGAGTGATTCCCCAGAGTGTCTATAGATACCGATATGAGACCACATGGGGGAATTTATGGTGATTTCTTCCTCAGAGAGTCTATTCTAATGCAGGAACAGAGGGGTTGGAATGTGAGTACTTACGAGAGGGTTTCTTATGTTTGATTGGTTTAACCAGAGGGGTTATGCTATGATTACTTCCCAGAGGGTTACTTATGATTGTGGGTTTCTTTACTAATAAATGAAAATCGATGTAGTTGGAATTGTATGGTTGTTTACATTTGGGTACTTCCTTTTTTACTGCTTCTTTTTTACTTATTGCCTGCCATATATATTCACTGACTATTAGGCATAGATCTTTGGGTGGTTGCCTATTGGGATTCATCTTTCACACTTTTTGGGTCATGTTTTTGGGCCAAAAAAGATTATACTTTTGTAGGTCTAGATAATGGAAAGCAACCTTCTACTTTAGGTACATGATTGTAGTGGAGCGAGAGAGCATGGGGCCAAGCTGAGGCTTGCGATGTTATTGGAGTTTTTTTGTTTTATTGCACACTGGTTTAGTACTATCGTCTATCATTGTGACATGTCTGGATGCTTTCCGAGACATCTGTATCATAGATCATTAATATATGTTCTCCAATTTATTTCTTCAGTATTCTTCTATTTACTATTGTATGGGGTTACTACTATTTCTGCTATTGTTATATGTTTATTTCTATTGCATGACTCTACCAATGAGGGAATAGTTTCCCCAATATCACACCCAATTCCATCGTTGCTAGTCGATAGCCTCTAGAGTTTGGGGAAATTTTCTTGAGGCCATGTGAAAAACCAGGTACCGGGAACCTCTTGGCGGCTTCTGGGACCGGGACATTACAAAATACAAGATAATTAATCATTACACTTCAATTGTAGTAGTAATATAATCATTTACATGATATTTTATCTACTCTTGAGTTATATTCCTTTAAATATTGGGTAATTATTTTTTGTAGTACCCCGTATACATATATTTGAAACATTAATAATAAAGGGTTTGATTCTTACACATTCATCCACTTGTATGATGTAATTTCTCTCCACACGTGAAGAAAACTCTAATTCCCTTCAAGAATGCACCCTTTTGTTTCTTTCCACAATTATCACATGTGGAAAAACATTTATTTACCTTCTTCCCCATATCATTTTTTCCTTTGTCACCATCTTGTTATATTTTTTCACTTAAAATTCATAATACATATATAATTATTTATCTTTATTTATTGAACAAGATACTATTTCCATGTACAATTATAATGGTTGGGAAACCAGTTTATTTAAAAATATTTTCTTATGATCACCATGGAAATGATAATTCTTACTTTTTGGATTATGTGCATTGGTAAATTTCACATTCCTTGTACTGTGTAGCATTTCTAAATAATGGACTACACTAGATTAAATTATGACATTATGTATTATAATTTATAATCCAAAACCAGTGAAACTAATAGTATAAATTGAAAATTTTATCCATGGATATTTTCATAATCACATACATGGTTTCATTGGGAAGGTATCCAAAATCATAAAAATATTTTTCAAACACATCTTAATGGTTTGTGAAGAAAATATGAATTAAAAAAAGAGTATCCCCTAAGATTTTCTATCCAGGTGCATGGTAAGCTATGTTTTCATGAACTAATTGTCATCCAGGTCAAGACCAAAGAATCCTTTTCAGAGTTATTACCCCTTGGTACATGAGTTTTAGAAGAAATTCCACTTATAGTATCCAAAAAAGGATTTATTTTAAAGGAACAAACACACATTTTCATTATTACCAAACATTAGGATTTTTATCTATAAATATACTAAAAGTCTATCATAGGGTTATTTTCACTAATATTTGTTTCCATAAATCAATTTCCCAAGGTTTATACTAAACAATATTCGATACCAATTATAGTTATCCTGACCCAAGTAACCGAGAGCTGATATCTTGTTTTTTGACATTGGAATATGATATATGAAATCACATCATAATCGATAGAATAGTTTAGTAGTCTTGGAAACATAAATACATACATTAAAATCATATTATAATTGAAATCATAAAATACGCATTCCATGATAATTCTATAATTCTTTATAGTGTATCCTAATAACTAAATCAGAAAACAATTCTTGGTATCTCGTGTAAAATAGGATAAAATATATTGGTGATATTAGAAGATTAGTAAGGGATTGGATATAGATAAATCTTTGAATAAATGAGTCATAATCAATATAGAATATTAAATAACTGAAAATGATACTATTTAATCAATAACTTAAGAACAATATATTATGAATAAATGATGATCATACAATTCCATATAAATAATTATATGATATTGAAGACTTAATCATGGATATTATAACTAATAGAATAATCAAGTGCAATATTAATAACAAAATTCATAATTATGGAATGAAAAATTTCTGACATCCAAAATATTTTATTGAGTTGTTGTCCCAAGACATCGCAATAAATGAGTGATGTCTTGACCAAAACCCATTTTAGTTTTCTTCAAAAGAATTTCTGATACATAGAGGGTATAAAGAGACCCCACTCGTCATAAGCTCAATTAATTCCACATATGAATGTTTTAAATCAAAATCAACAGAAAAATAAATATTGAAAAATGATAATATAAAATTTTAATACATTCCCAAATCACTAAACATAATCATAATCCATTGAGAATAACATGGTGAATGATAAAAAAGTTGTACATATTTTATTAAATGGGTCATAAACTGTCCAACAAAATAATACAGATGACATAAATACAATATATCCTTAGTGCATTATATGTAATATAATAGTTAAATGTCATTTATGAGTAGAAATAACATAGAAATGTAATTAAATATATTTTTTATGAAAATAAAGATTTCATTTACTAAAAATTTATAAAATATATCAGAACAAATTTTGAAAATGATTATCATTGAAAATAACCATTTAAAATATGATAAATAATATTTGAAACTATTTTTCTCCATGTTGGTGGAAAATTATATTCATTTCATACCAATTTAAATAAAATCCACTCCCATTTATCCTAGAAACCAAACACGAATCGATTTTAACATGAAATGTAGATTACATTCAAAATATTTTTTAAAAAGTAGAAATGGGAAAAAATTTATTTAATAAATAATTTTTAGAAGGTTAACATCATATTTTAAATGATCTTTAGAAAACATAGTTTTTGATGAAAAATGATTTCCCACCGAAGAGAGAAATAAATTCATACTTTCCTAAAAACATTTTATCAATCATTTAAAGAACCACATAGTTTAAATTGGTACTATAAAATGAGAAATTACATGAATTAAAAAAGGTGATGAAGATATATTTATTTTAAGAAAAAATTATCTAATAATTCCCCTAAGGGATATGTAAACGTAAACAATGATGAATAATAATGAGATATTGAAATAAAACCCTACCAATTTGGGGTCTTTTGAATAAAAATACACATAAAATAAATTAAATAAAATTACACATTAAATACCATGAAGATAAATATATCCATGATATAATATATCAATGGTTGATTATATACCCCACATAAATAAAATATGTGGTGAATATGGCATATGTCTCACAAAAGTAAAAGTTTGACTAGAACTCGTTACCGCAGGTCTCATTTCCCTTATAAATTGATGTAGATCCTTTAAAATGATTTTTTGATTTTTATTAATTGATAAAAATACTATAATAATATTTATAATATTATATATGATCCTTTTATGACATTTTACCATCTTTTTTTAATTATATTTATTAATTTTTAGTATTTTTTGTTTTAATTACCTTGTTTTCTCATGTATGTTTCATTATGAATGTTATGGTTCTTGGGAATAATATATATATATATCCATAATTTTTATAATTTTATAAATTTAATATTTACTCATAATATAAACATTATAACCACTTACTAATGTTTTACACGGAAAATGAATTACATCACTTTGTGTTGATGGTAAGCCAAATGTATGTACAAGTAATGATATCATTCACTTAACAAGTGAAATGGTAGGGAATTAAGAAATATTTTATTTTCCCATAATAAATATAATCTCATATATGTTAAATATATTCAATAATTTTATCCTTATCGAATTTCATTTAGTGTGTAAATGAAAAATGAATCACATCACTTTGTGAGGTGGTAGTCCGTCGTAAACATGAGCGACATTATCGTATTTGAAAAGGGATGTAATGTAAAATGTTACATGTGATATCAAAATTACATAATTATAATATTATTATATATATTATAAAAATATATTAAATTAGTCATTATATCCATTCTTTAAATGTGGTGATGGAAAATGAACTACATCAGCTTGTGAGTTGGTTGTTCATTGTACACATGATGGATGGTTTCATTTCCTATTTTATGGAAGTGTGGAGGGATAAATATTACTCCAAGAATATAATAGAGTATAATTATTTGGAATATTATGGTGTTATTATATTTTATGTTTTATGATATAATTTAGGGTTGAAAATAAGAACAAAAATGAAATATCTTTATTAGGATAATTTCCGATAGAGAACTTTCCTTTTGATTTACTTGTAAGGACCCTAGAGATGGTCTTTTCAGAGGAAAAAACCTCTATAATGTATATAAAGATGTTGGGGATGTAGTTTTTAAGGTTTTAAATGATTCAAAGGTATTTATGTGTTTGAATATGTTAGGGTATGGAGTTCCCTTTTATAAGATGGGAAAGGGAAACCTCTTGGAAATTTTTGGGAAATTTCTCAAAACATGAAAAATGATAAAGTCATCCACATTACTACAGATTAAAAAGACATTAGGTTCAAATTTGGAATAGTATATAGTGAAAATATTTCCATCCAATAATATTTTGATACGTTTTTTAGATATTTTTAACTCTAATATTTTTAGGTTAACCCTCATTTGTACCCATTTTTATCTTATCCATAGTAGATAATTTTTAGTGATTTTTCGATTAGTTACTTATAAATTTATTTTTATCTTATTTGATAATATAAATTATTTTTATTCTGAACACCTAACCATTTTTTCTAAATTCCAGCACGTAAATGTTAGTTTTAATTTAAAATTAATCTCGCAGACTTGAAGAGAAAGTTGGGTTTTAAAGTGTAAATTTTTAAAATAGTATAGAGTTTTTATATAAAATTAAATATTAAATTATTTTAAATTACCTAAATTCTATTAATAAATAAATAATTGAACTAATTATCCTTTAAAACAAATTTAAAATAACATTTAACATTAAAATAATTATCATGAAAAAGAAGTTTTCAATTAAAATTCATTATTTTTTTCTATTCATGAAAAACTGAAACATTATAATAAAATCCCAAAAATTCACTGTAAAATAATTTATATATTATAATTTAAAAATTAATTTTATTTTATCAATTAAATTTTCAAAAAAAATTAAAAAATTATTTTTATCATAGGTGTTGAAGTAGTTAGGAATCCATTTTATTTGAAAAATACATGTTTTCAGAAAAAATTTATCTTTCTTTGATATGATTCTTATTTTATATATTAAAAATGGATTCAGATTTACTTTATTTTATAAATTTTTAAACTATATAAGATTCATAATTCAGTTAATATTATTCATTCCCACCAATTTAACGACATGGTTATAGTGGTCTAATTAAAATAAAAAGATGTTTACAGAGTATCAAGCTTCCTTTAGACAAAACATTATGGTCATCCCACCCTATAAAATAGATTTAGTTTATTGAAGAATAATTATATTGTAAAGTATCTGGGGGTTATATTCTCTTCAATGCTTGGTGTTGCATGTTACAAACACTATCAACCAAGATATTCTTATTTTCAAATCACAGGCTATTAAAAAAAATAATCAAGGTAATAGAATTATAATTTTATAATTATTTTTGATAGCCGGTGAATTTTTTGATACAATTTACAAGGGATAATTCAATATCTTTCTCATTTTGGGTAATTTTACCAACTGTGAAATGTTACTTAATATAGAATATTTATTTGATATTTAATATTAATATATCAAATAAATAACATAAATTATTATTTAATATCTTAAATATAGAATTTTCATGTTTCTTAATCGTCTATAATTATAATTAAGAAAATAGAGTTGAATAGTTAATATAGGTCATTTAACTAACACAAACAGGAACATGATATAATAAATAATCTCCATAAATAAATCAATAATTTATTCTTACAATATTATTATTGTGGTAAATTGATGTTAATTTAATTTTATTAATGTGTTAAATATTAATTATGAAGGGGTAGAGGGAGAGGAATATCAAAAATAGGAATTTAAAATTATGTTACCTACATTATCTTGATTAATTACTCCCATATCATCCATCATTTATTTTTGAATTATTTGGGAATTCATCATGAGACTAATAGATCCATAACATGTTGAATTATTATAGGATAATTAATTTCGTAATAGTAAAGCTGTAATACATAATTTTTTAGAATGGGTCAAGATATATCAATTATATAGATGAAAATGTGGTATAATTTTTTAGAATGATGATGTTAAAGAAGTAAGAACATGAAATCATAAAATAATTTTGTGATTCACGTGAATTTTATAAGGAAATATTTATTATAAAAGTAAAAATTATTTAAAATCCTAAAAAATATAATATAGAATATATAAATTTTCATTTTTTTTTTAATTTCTTATAATTTAAAATTTATCGGTTTTCCTATTTTTACATTAATTTTTTTATTAATATGAACATTGTTTTTACCAAATATTCATATATACCTCATTACCTAAATTCAGGGTCAAGATTCCTAATTTATAATCTATTTTATCAAATTCAAAATCTAAATAAAAATACATAATATTTAACAGGATCCATTTTTCGATAAATATTTGTTTTACAATGAATGGTTATATTTATTTTTCTTATCATTCATTAATTTTTCCATGTATGTTCCTTATTCATTTTTAAATATATAATATTTTCTATAATTAGTTAGCTATTTATACAAAAGTAACATATGTGTTTTATAAAACAAATTAATATATACATCAATTATATGTATACACAATTACTATATATAAAAATAAAATTTATTCAACCTTTATAGAATGGGCATAATTTTTTTCTCATTACTATAAATAACCTTACATCCATGGGAAGAAGAAGAGCAACTTCACTTACTGGTGTAAGAGTTAAATTCAACAAAAATATTTTGGATGAAGGGTTGCTGTCTAATCTGCCTAAGAGGCCTCTTATTCATTTTTTATCCTCATTTCTTACATCATTTTTATACTAAGATGACGACTTCAGACTTATCTTTTTTCACTTATTTTTTCTTCACTTTAACATAGACATACTAAAATATGGTATTTCTCTGCAAAAAGTGAGGTTTTATTTCATTTTATTTTACATTAATATAAACCAACCCCATTTATCAAAAAAACATTCCTTTTATTCACTTCCTCAAAATTGTTACCAAAATTCTAATGTTTATCATTCTTTTAATAGTTATACTCATGGTATTAGTCTCATAGGAGTCTATAAAGAATATTATTCCAAAATACAATTTTCTTTTTTTACTTCTGCTTATTATCCAATTATAATTTAATTAATATTATAGAATTAATTCATCCCCTATTTTTATGATGTTTTTTATTAAATAACATAATGTTTATTTTTTTTATTTTATATGATTTGTTTTATTCTTATGTTTTATTTTATATTAATAAAATGAAAATAAATTTTATTTTCTGAAAATAAAGAATTAGTCTCAAATCTTTAGTTTTATATTCTCCCACTTAAAAAATTTTCATCATAATTTTAATTCTCAATCACTAATGACAAATTTTTTTATGGTGAACATAAAGTAGACAACACTATGAATACATTTTATTTTTAGAACTCCACGTTAATATATAGGAACTAACATAAAAAAATTCATTTACCCAAATAATATACTTTTGTTATGATTTTCTTTATTCGTGTCCATTTTTATAATCATGATTATTATCTTGGTAACCACAATAATACTAGTCAATAAATATCTCAAGGTTCAACTTAAATGTATTTTAATTTTTCAAACATAATTCTTGATATATTTATCCACTTTTTACATGATTTTATGAAATTATATCATTATTTTCATATAAATGTTTTTAGAAAATAATATTTAAAATACATGTATCATGAAAACAAAAAATAAGAGTCACGCAATCAACAAAACAAAGAGATAATATTTTAGAAATGTTAAACGATCTCCCCATCTTGTAAGACCATTGATACTATGTACGACCATCTTGATGCATAGATAATTTATTCAATTACCCAGCAATACTTAAGGGAATATGTTGAAAATGTGATTATCAATTAGAATGCAGCTAATGGTTATATTTTTTGTTCCATGTGATATAAAAATAAGTTATATTCAATTTTAATAGGCTTAATGCTTTCATGTAAGACTAGATTATAAAAACCTGTTATGGATGCCTTATTATCACACTAACTATGTGAAGGTGTCTATGGTGAAAAATGAATATTCTAAAGAGGTTAATGAAACCAATTAATTTTGGTAGTGATAATGGGCATCAAATGGTATTCATATTCATTACTGAATCTAGAGTTGATGGTTTTTTCATTGCTGCTCTTGAAGAATTGTTATGAGCAAGAAAAAACTATAACATATAAATGTACATCCATGTAGATAACTATCCCGTTTAACTTTAAATATAGTAGAAATAAATGTTTATATAATCATGATTTAAATACCAAAGACCATGGGAAAGGTCTTTTATAATTTATTCAATAATGTGAGGGATAGAGTCCCATTGGGATTTCATTAGATGTTTAGGAATTGATAGACCTTGTTGACAACATAGGAAATATCTTGACAAGTCAATATATGATAAAATATTTTTCCAATAAGAAGAATACAACTATCTAGATGTGAATATGGGTTAGTGGTATATATTGGGTCCTGAAAACTCTTCAATAGATATTAAAATAATTCCATCGATTATTTAGTGGAGGAAAACCAAAAATGAAGAATAGTTGAAGCAAATAAATGTTCAAAGGGGAGAAAATATAAAAGGAAGAAGTGACGCCGTGAAGCATAAATCCCTTCGTAGATGATTAATCCTCATAGATATATTTTACTTTGCAAATCACATGTGAAGTAAATAGTATTCGGGATGAATAAGGTTATGTTGGATCCCACAAATGAAAACAAGTTCATTTACGATAAAGAGGAGGTGATACATCCCCCTCAAATGATAAATCCCCAGTGAACTGAAATAGTTCACAGGATGGAGTGATGTCTTCGGATCCATTAAAATGAAACCAAATAATTTGTGGGATTGAGGTAGTGATCTCTACCCCTTTTAAATGATGTCCCCCATGCATGAATGATATCCTCACTAACTAAGTCATTCATACTCTTGGAATTCCCCACGGGCTCCAACAAATGGGGGCCCCTCGACGCATGAAATGTCAACCATCCCAACATTCCATTCCTATATAAAAGTACCTTTAGGGGGACTTATAATTGGAGATAACATGATTGATGGATAGAAGGAGAGAGACAACAGAGAGATGATCTGAAGATGAATGAATCTATAGAGTCACATCATGTGCTTTTCAGGTATTCCCAATAGGTAAAACCCCCCACATAACATTAAGGAGAATAAGATAAATCCTTTTCTAAATAAAAAGATCAAAATACATTGTAGTAATAATTCTTAGGAGGCTCATAACCAATGTACCCTTTTAAAATATTCACCCCGATTATAATAGTGGTATGAGGGTGGAACCTTTTCATTCGTAGAAAATCACTACATGGGAGGAACTTGACCCCACATAACAAATCACTATATAGGAGGAACCCGGTTTCAAGTAGCCAAATACTATACAAGAATATCCTTATTCTTTGTATGACAATGCTACATGGAAAATACCCTCACCCGCATAGTATCAAGATATATAGAGGTAACCTAATCCCATATAAGAACAGGCTACATAGAAGAGGGTATATAAGGGAATTCTACTCTCAAGCTCATATCATTCTCTTCATTCATGTCATCATCCTTCGTGTTGGTCCCTCTGAGATCCAATTAAATTTTATTAGTTCAATTCCTCTTCCAAAGCCTCCAGACATGTATGATAAGATATCAGTAATATTAATGTCCCCTTTTGAGTTTTCATACCAATAGTAAGTGGAGTCACATACATAACCCCATTAGTAGGGTCGAACATCAGAATGAACATGAGTTTACATTCCAATATTAATGAGTGTCTCAAACCTGGGATTCTCATGTTAACCTCCATATTCTACAAGTTATGGAGAACCACTATACTTTCCCTTCAATAATGATATGTGTTTAGAATTCATCCATTTCCATAGAATTGATTTCGTCACACTCTTCCTAAGTTAATCCCTAGCCTTTCTTATGGGAGGCATCACTTTTTCTCCTATTCAACTCATTCCGATATATACATGTATAGGTTTCCTAATATGAATATCCATGATATTATAGAAATATATGAAATGGGTGAACTCAACACCCTATCTATCCCCTTTTGGGCTCCAACACCAACCATTAGCAGACAGAGTGGGATGTGTAATCTTCATATCAACCGCCTCCTCTTGCTTCTCAGACTGGGATTTACTTGCATGGGATTATTTTTTAGTGGATATCATTACATATGCATGATCCAAAATAATATAATGGGACTACAATATGGTATAACCCCTAATCATATCTCCATTAATGGGAATTCTTCATATATGTATGCCCAAACCAGAAGGAACAAATGAGAATCTTTCATTCATAATACCCAACAAATTTCAATCCATGTGGGAATATCCCATGCTTAAGCTCAATCGTGATCCTTTAATGGGCATCCTTAGAGGAGTTTTTACTTGTAACACTGAACTACAAGGGATTTGATTCCCAATAAATGGGGATACACAGGAGGCCTCTCTATGGTCCAAACCCAACTTATGAATCCACACAAATATTTACGCAGTCATATTCTAAGTAAGGTCATTTTCACCCTGAGGTCCACATCTTTTCTGTGTACCTCATGCTTACTAGACAAAAGTCACACACCATCATTGATAGGGATGCCTTTCTCCTAGATTTATTCACTACATTATGTTAAAATCCAAGGCTGGGTTCTTGTTATACGACCTTAAAAGGTGATGTGTCATGTTGAGCAGCATTGATCTATGTGGGTTTTGATTCCTCTCACAAGTATATGTTGAAATCCAATATTATGGTCTCGATCCTAGTATCAATACAACTCTTATCCCCCATGGATGATGATAAACATTAGAGAACCTCATCACGGGTATTAAAATCATAATTTTCCCAATAAGTGTCTAGTGAAACTCTAATTTTTCTACAAAAGGGTAAAGTTGATGGATAACCTCATATACATACATATCTATCCATTTATGGAGAACCTAGAATAAATATGGATGATTCCAAACCCATGAATTGCAATGACGAACCTCTAGTTCAGGGCAATCTATAATATGCACATGAGGGAATGATCCAAGGATTTATGAACAGGACTTAAATCTATAAGAGTTTCTCAGAATAGATAATAGTTCCCCCTAGAAGGGTGTGTTGATCCCGAATTACCATCTTCTATACTAGTGTATGTTTTAAGTATCATTGTCCAAATAATCCAATGAGATCCTGCCTTTGGAAATTCTTTCCATGAATCATGGATGGGAGAGTTGTTGGGTATTTTTGGCCCCATAAACAACCCTGTTAAAGACCATTTGATGATAATAATCCTAAAAATAATTATTGTACCCCATTTAACCCCCTTTAATAAACCAACTCAATAACATCCCTATCTTATAGTGAAACAAAAATGGTGAACCTAATGTTAAGCCATAACCATGTTGACACTGTTACCTACTTTAGGACCCTATCATATCTAAATTAGGAGGGCTCCAAGTGAGATCGTCAATTATGGATATCTTCACGATATGATACATTAATGAGGTTTTGTTTTTTTACTTGTCACATATATTTAAAGAACTCTTTAGACCTTACATAAATTAAATAGAATCTCAGAGGATTTTGTAGTCACACATGTCAACCATTACACTGGTTGAGTCATCCACAAAGAAGGGGACTCCTTCACCCACCCAATATCTCCAATGTTGGGTCTTTAATGAACAGGTTTGAGAGTACCATTATAGTAGTACTCTCCCCAACATAGAGGAAGCTAGACAGCCCCTCCCATTGATTAAATCCCACCTGCCACCCACTCATCAGCAGCTAGCGGCCCAGAACCATACATCTCCACTAGTGTTCTAAAATCGTTTCTCTAACCTATCCCTAAAATGTGGCAATAAGTACCTCCCTCATCTTAGGGAGGCTGATAATTTCGTCATTGATTATTTCAACCATGCAATCCAAGAGTCCCACACAAGTTCCCCTGTCTGATAGTGCTTCCACCAATGTCATGTTGTCCATTGTCCTTTTTATAAAGAGATAATGAATTGAGGGAACCAACTAAATTTAAGTAGGCATAGGTCCACATGGAATCCAATAGAGGGGGTTTTCATTTAATCCAGGGAAGACTATAATAATCAGTCCTACAAAAGAAGCTTACTAGGTAAATAAGGATGAAATCAACAATCAGACACATATTCATGCTCACCCTCATGAATTTAGTCTACCAAATATGGTAAAAAGCAATAATATCTAGACATATATTCCTTTCCAAGGAACCTAAATTCTTCTCTATAAATTCAACAACACATGAGAAGATGCAAATCTATAATACATCTCTCTAAAACCACCGTAAAAATAGGACAGAAATTTACCCAAAAGCGTAATTTCTTGTAGACGAATATAATCCATCTAACCAAATACGATTAAAATCAAAGAGTAGACGTATATTCATGCTCCCTCATATCAATCCCACCAATAAAAAACATAGGAAAACCAAATAGAAGAAGACTCAAATTCCTACTGATTCATATCAATGCCACCACCCAAATATAGAGCAAAACCATAAAATTAAAATCCATTATCACAAATATGAATCCCATCAATAAAATAATATAGACACCAGAGAAAGCAACTAATGTTTCCTGGATATAAATTTGTGGATGACTCGTTCCTCTTCCTCCAAATAAGAGAACTGTCAGTACCAATTGGTAAGACATGGAGAATGGAAGTATACACATAGTCCCACTCCTACATTAGAATGGGAATATATCCCCATTCATTCCAAGTAATTCTCTTAACACATGCTAAAAATGATAGGGGATCAGATATAAATTCCTAACCATATCATCTAGACTTGGAAAGGTGTAATCACATCCATGAAAATTGAAAGGAGTTGGGCCCATAACCCCATCTCTCCAAGTGCGATTACTCATCCACAAAAATAAGGTGGTAACTAAAGTGTAGGCATTCATCCCTACTCTTATACAAGAAGTTCATTGGACTTATTTTGTGATAAATGCACAACTGGGCTGGGTAAACATACTCATTCCAACTATGGGACACTGATCGACTTCCATGGCTGCTCCAAGGCCGAAATATATACCTTCCAAATATCGAGTAACTCATCAGCATATCACAACAACATCAAGGGATATACTCTAATAGGAACCCATATATGAATTTCTTTACTTAATTCAAGTGGCCTCAATCACCTGCAAGAGGGTTCCCATAAATGAATCATTCTAATGGAAATTGGAAAATGAAGAGAAAATTCAATAGCATACTCCACTAAAGGATTGGATTCTTGATAACATAAAAACCTATCAATGGTGGATTGGTATCCTACCAATACATTATTATATTATAGAAATATCATTATTTGTTATGAAGGTCCTCCCCATTAAATTGTTACCATCATCTTTGGAGGTCCTTCCCGAAGTATTGACCATGAATGGACCCTTCATGGGAACAAGATGATTGATCATGAGGGATTATATCCTGATGAGTGTCATGGTAACCCTCATTATGACTAGAATATAATCTAGCATGAATTTTATCCTCATCCTCTCCTTCTCCCTTATGGTACTCCCTGGGGTATATGCTATGTAAATTCTCTCTACATCCTGACATCAAACATTTATGTTAGTCCTCACCATGATGGAAGTCACTATGTATTCCACCCTACAATGACATCAAACAATAATAAGGTACTCACCATACTCTCATCTTCCCTAATATTCCTCCCCTAGGTATACACTACAGAAATTCTCTCTATAGTAAGACATCAAGTTGAAATGGTTGAACTATCCATAAAAATACCTACTATGAAGGTATTCTCTATTCTAAACTTTCACATCAGAAATAAGGTACTCCCCTTTCCATGTTAATTACAAGGAAGCCCTCGTATTCTAAGGCACGTTGAAATATGGGTTTAGGCATGTAAGATAGATTTTCCACAACAGTAGATATCCTTTCTCAACCGGAAGATATCCAAGAAAAATCATCTTCATCTAACCCACCACCAAACCATTTACATATCAATGAGAGCACTACCGGCCCCTATATATACCAAAAAATCATCAAGAAGTACTAAAGCTGATAAGATCAACTTGCAGGGTATCTAGCGAAAGATTAAAATTTTATTTTTCTCATTTGGAGGCAATTATCTGATAATGATATATATGTTATGTTTTTCCCTCAAACACTTCTCAGTTCTATATTACAACGGAGTTTACAGAGGAATGCATAGATAAAATTCATATCAATCTCTGGACAACACTCTTACACCTGAAAAGAAAATTATTCCACTCCAATGGATATATAGACCATGTAAAAATATTGGGATATCTTCCACATCAAATCAACCTAGAAGCCCTTCCATCTATGGGATGCCAACATTTAATGATGGTGAAGAAATATCTCAAACTAAACTATGTAAATGCACAACATAAATTCTGTTTTCTGATTGTCAACAACCCATATGGTGTTCACATCCAATGTTGGGGAGAACATGGAGCTCTATATTTTACCACATACCACATTCAATTTAAAACATCAGAAATGAAATCTTGTAATGTCATCATCCTAAGGATGAAATTTAATTAGAATCCCACTCAAGAAAGGTAGTATTCCCCCAAAGGATCATCCCAGAATATGTATCAAAAGCATCTGGCCCAGTGGGAGTGATCCATTGATTAAATCTTGAACTAGGTGACTAAGAAAATTATTTATTCTTCACACATAATATAATTCAGTCACCATGAATCGCTAGGGACCTAAAATAAAATGGCATGAACAACGATCAAGCACCATATTAAAATCACACCTGAACAGAAATGCATGAGATGAAGAAATCATCAATAGTAGTAGCAACCACGACATTATGAGATATTCCATACCTAGTAGAGATGGGGTAATTTTTAACACTAAATGCCCCCAAAGACCGAAAAATATAGGCCAAGGCCTAATAACTAGGGAACAAGAGAAACCCCAGTGTGGGAATTTTCACATCAGCCACCCACCAAGTGGATATCAGCCTTTTTTTGATTAGGGAGGATGATGAGCAAAGTGGTCCCTCATTCCATCCCATCTCATGAATGATTTCCCTCAAAATTGTGGTGTACAACAAGGTTATATAGAGGTTCCATTTGAGTTACTCATTTTCATAGAATCCTAAATAGGATCCCATAATGGAAGAATAATACCCAATAAAGGATGAAAATTACACCACCATTCAATAGCTGGTGTTCCACCGATATTATGTTATGAATCAATAAATGTCATGGATGCTAATACTTCAGAAAAACCCAAAAATGAAGCAAACAAAAAATAGTAGGGAGAGGATGGTTTTGCCGAAAATCTATTCGAGACTGAGAAATAAGGCCTTCTTACACAGAACCATAGGGTCACCCATAATTCACGTGTTCCCCCGATAAATCCTCCACCACCTCGTTCGCAAATCCCTAACCAAGGGAAGAAATGAAACAAGGTCATGTGTGACCCTCCTCATCCTCCAAGTGAAAACGATCCCCTAATTCTTGAAGAATGATTCGTTTGGTAGGAGGATGAAATGGATGAGCTAAGATGAATCCATGTGGTGATAACTTAGGGTAATTACCCTATTGAGTATTCAACCTGAACAGTTCCTCAATGTACACTTCCAGAAGGTGTAAATCATCCAAAACGGTATACCCTGGAAAGTAATGTGAGGAAAATAAATCTACACAACATGGAACCTAGACCATTAATCTATATGGACCCAATCATGGGTAGACATCAAAACTTCCCTCCATTAAATAGGAACCCAGAACAGGTATAAGAAATTACTCAAAAGATTCCCTCAATTGAATACATGCCTTACGTACCTAAAAAACCATCACGTAAAATATATCCCCCCATTTTTCATGTCAAAGTTTGGGTTAAACAAGAGTCATGTCAAATTCTTATCAATAACATCGATTCGTTGGCAGCTTAGGTTGAAGCCATGGAGGATTAGAAAGTAGAAGTGGAACCAAAATGGAATCCAAACCATGATAGGGTGAGTGAAAGCCCACCACCAAAAAATTATGGGAGTCCCGTTTTCCCGATAATCGATGGCTCAGAGGACCCATAACAACATTTTATGCACTATATGTCTTGTTTTGATCCCACAGTGGGAACCCTAGAGCAACAAGAAGTCATGAAACTCGGGTACATCATGATAACTCTATAAGGGTCTTCCCTCATATGGTACAATTGTATTTTGGAATAGTCAATAATAAAATTAGAGAATATCCATTGATAGTTCTTCTTCCAATTCAGCACAATGCTACCAAAGACAACAGTCAGTGACCTCTCAAACTCCAAATAGTTGGAGAATGAGAGAGTCTCGAACATCATTCCTAGATGGATAGGGATTACCAACTCTTTGATCTGGCCACTCCCCTAGGATGAGATGATCTCTATGTGCATCAAAAACCAATGGGATGAGTTGTGACTGACTCTCATCCTAGTTAATTATATAAGCAGGTTCTGGGATTCCCTACTATTTCCCAAATGATTAAAACTCCATACAGTCGACTAAGAATGTGTCTTGGATAATTCCATTGGTCCCGGGAAAAAGAGCGGAAAAGTCCTAGTATCCTTAGTTATGTACATTCCATCCCATACACCTACTCCAGCTCCAAGGACTTCATCATATCGTGAAGCTCCCCCAGAAATCAATAGAAACTCCCACCTTGAAAAGATGCGCAAAGGGGAACCATGAGATATCAATATAAGGAATGGAGGAATAATGGTTACTCATTCCGAAATTATCAAGTCTGTAGTTATTTTATAGCCTATATATACCCTAATTTACTCCATCTATTAGAGCCAAAAATGGTCGATGAGGTAGGTATAAATGATGATATAGATTATTGTACCTTTCATATAATACTGTGTAACACTATACATTAATGTTTCTTCTTGAAATAATTCCTATAGAAAATGATAGATTCAGAGAAAGTCAATCTGGGAAAACCTCCAGCCAAAGTGGCATATGTTTCCACAACTACCCCTGATGAAAGAGGTAAGTGGAAAGATGTTTTTTAAGATAGAAAAAAAAAGATAAATATCTATATGTAACAAAAGATAAATAATTGGACTCATTATATTCTCTAAGAATAGTTGAATCAACCATTTACACCCCCAACTGCTTCATCTGCAACATAGTGGACGTCCTTTGTCCGACAACCCACCAATGGTAGATCATCAAAAACACAATCATAAAAGAACATGAAGGAGCATGTGATTTAGTAGAAATATACATAAAGGAAAAAGTTATCAATGACCCTTTCATATTTGATTCTAATATAACTAAAACTCTGGGCATCACCATGCCAAATGGTACCAACAAAAGTAATCAATTAGGAAGATACATCATCAGATAAGAATTTGATCATTGGCTACATTAATTTCATTCACTTAATGGTTCCCTTCACTAGAAACCATAATGTATGTGAAGCAGAGTTCCCATGATAAATTGGGGAGATGGAGGAAGAGGCCACAAGATCTGGGGATATCAAGGATGATGCAAGAATGGAAGAAACCGTAATTATTGTTTCTAGCATTCTCAAATCATCAATGTTATATTCACTCATGGAAGATCCCTTCATTTTACCCAATATGAATAGGAAAATTCCCAATAACCATCCAGAATTCACTTTGGCCCAATCATTTTAGAATATCAATAATATTAATAATAGGTGTCTAATCTCCCTCGACTTTTTGGAAGACCTCTCTGACCCATGAAAAAAATAGTAGAAGCCCCACCAATTAATATATTAGGGGTTGACATATCTACATCCAATTCTCATGACCAAAAGGGTTTGTAAAAGTGATTCCCCATGGTGGGAAGCATCAGTCTAAGGACTAGTAGTATAAAATTATAAAACAATTTTCTATGGTACTTTCTGAAATACAAGCCTATAAATCTTGATTTTGTAGAATGTCATTATAGAAGCACCCACAGTTTCTCTTCTAATCCCCATGTCCTTTTTATCTGAATTGTATTCTACGAAATTCTATTGAACATAGACAAGCTCTGAAGAGTGTCAGGCGGTAATTTAATTCATAAATCAATAAAAATCTCCTTCAAAAAGGGATGAATCAAACTGTTTTATGTGTTAGGGAGGATAAACTACATTGATATTTGATATTTCATCATTTAAAATGGCTCTGATGATAACCTTATTCCAACACAAAAACATCGACAGTTGGACTGCTATGGAAATAATTCAGCAACTTATTCCATAACAATGTACGGTTATGAAAAAAGTGACTAAAATACATTGGGAAAAATAAATATCAACACTCAATTTTGGGTCCTTGTTTCTGACTCTGAGTTCCTGGTCATATGGAAAAACATGGCCATAAATTTATTACTAGGAAGGCCTTGGTTTCCTCAGCATACAGTTATTCCTTCATCCTACCATAAATGCATAAAATATTGCACCAATGCACAAAACGTGACATTAAACACTACCAAGTCCACATTTTAATCATAATAATTGCATTATATTGATGCAAGATTCTATGTGAAGAAAGGGAAGCGAACCCTGGTCACTAGTATTTATTGGGTGAAAGCCGCAAATGGATTGGAAATTATTCCAGTTGACCCTCTCAAATAGCCAAAGGACGAATACGCACTACCCGTAAATTAGATTGGTTTTATGAGTCCATGTATAAATCGTTATTTGATAGTCCACATGATTTCAAATATTAAAAATGTGTCTATTAGTGTTAGAAAGAATGTTGAGTCCCCAGACATTGGTCATTTATTTAATGGAAATTACCTTAAACCATCACAAAAACACTAAAGAATCCCTACCTCACCCACATAATAAGAAGATGACTTCACTTCACCCAAAGTGGATGGAAAAAATTCTCCACTGCTCACTCAATCCTCCATAGAGATTCAAGGGAATCCCCCTCTGCAATATTAGTCAGAGAAGGTCACTTCATCTTTTGGATGTCAGGATGTTGACTCCTCCCTTAATTATGAAGAATTAATCTCAAGAATTATCTTCCCATTATAAGTGGAGGAAGAAAATTAATCGGAGAAAGAATATTCATATGAATACCTTAGGTATTCCCCTCCAAAATGTGAGGAGGTTGTCTCTACCACTATTAATGAACTCTGGGAAACTAATCTTCGAACTGAAGAATATCCACAACCCACCTTTATTAGTGCAACCATCTGATCAGTGGAGAAACATGTATATTCCTCTTTCCTAAGATATAATTGTGTGGAATTCACATGGAACAACAGAAAAATTCTAGGACTTGATTATTAAAGGGCTTACTCACCACCTTGGCTAGCCAAAAGATTACTTGTGCCATTAAGAAGTACCTAGAAGGATACACTTGACGCATGCTTCCAAAATAGAGGTTGATGCTGAGAACCTCAAAAGAGCCAAATTTATTTTAAAAGCCCAATACCCAAAGTATATGGATAGTATATTCCCCTTAATAAAATTTGAACTAAAAAATCATGGTTTCAATTGAATTCTAATATCTCAGTTGGCACAATCTGAAAGATTATTTGTCATTCCTGGTCATAGGACTGTTGATCAATGCTACTGTCAAATATTAGGATCTATCATTCATGGATGGTTATTCCAGATAAAACCAAATACACATGTCCCAAGAAGATGAATAATACACTGCCTACAAGGCCCCCATGTATTGTTTGTCAATTGGGTAATTCCCTTTTTTTTTTGAATAACGTAGTTGCTGCATGTTGGGGCAAAATCCCTCAAGGAATCATTGAAGCCTTTTTTAGGTGATTGTGTTTGTTGACAAAGTGGACATCTGAGTAGTGATTGCTGACAAAGCAATACAATGACATACAAATTTGTTGACAAAGAGGATTTCATGGTGGAATGTCGAGTTCAAGAGTTGAAGTCAACGATCCAAGATTTATTCAAGAACTTCGATAAAAGGAATGGATGATCTGGAGGCGGTACAAAAGAACAGATACAAGGCGGCGCCGTTTTCCAGTGTTTGCCAAATTTTAGGGCCTGAAAATCATCAAATGATGAAAAGTGTTTTTGGAAAAAGGAATTGCGCGCCGAGGACTTGGAGTGTAGGAAACTTGCACGCCATATGTTTTTAAAGATCAGAAGATCAAGATATGGATAAGGAAAAAGGTTCGCGCAAGTTTGGGAGTTGGTCACGCAAGTTTCTAAAATGACAGGGGAATTGCACGCCGAAACTGGGTCGCGTAGGTGACTTGCGCGCCATCGCGCAGGGTGGTCAGATTGCCTATAAATACTGGACCACCCCTCCTCACTCTCAACGGAGTTCAACACTTTGAGAAATCAGAGCTCCCGTCGCGCAGGAGTGGTGGTCGCGCATGTGGTGAGTGTGGGTCGCGCAAGTGAATTTGTGCGCTAGTAGTTGAGGTTGTGCGCCGGTGTTAGAAGTTGTGCGCCGGTTGGCAGTTTTGCGCCAATATTGGTTTGGGAGTAAAAGGAAGAGATTCGCGCAAGTTTGGAGTTGAGGAAGCTTGAGTCGCGCAAGTGTTTAAGGTGAACTTGCGCGCCCGTTGTGACTTGCGCGCCGATACTTGCGCGCCAAGTAAGGTTTTGTTCCAGAAGTGATTCTCGGACTACGTGGAAGCTGTTACGTTGCCCGATACCTTCGGTGCAAAGAGATATTCATCTACGGGTGAAATTTTTACTTCAACAGAGCATCTACACATAGAGGAAGATGCATTCATTCATGCAAATGAAGAGACCTACAGGTCTATAAACTATCAGTGGATTCCTTCCAAGAGAAGTGAGCTTAGGAAGAGGAAGAAGGTGATCCTCTCCACCGGCAGTGATCCAGAGAGAGAGAGAAATAGGGAGTGACCCTTGGGAAAGCATTGAGCTGACCCTAAACTTGTAAAGGCAGTGAGACTGGTCTTAGAAGTTATCTAGCCTGAACCATGTAATCCACAGCAAGTGAAGATTAGTGGAATTTGGTACGACCGGCAACTTGTCGGCATATGCTCCTTGGACGTAGCCCTTTGTGGTGAACCAAGTAAAATTGCAGTGTCCTGTGCTTGATTTTCTTTCTGTTTATATTGTGCAGCAGGAAAGAGAGAGAAGAGTGTTTTTCTTAACAGCAAAACAAGATCAGAACGGGCATTAATTTTTAATTAGTCATACCCTTATTCACCCCCCCCCTCTCAGGATATTCAGCCTAGTGGACCTAACAATTGGTATCAGAGAGAAAGGTTGACAGTTGTTCTTATCTCAAATGGAGGTCACTAATCATAAAGGGATTCCGATCTTCGACAGATATAATTTTCAGATATGGAAGAATCGGATTCAACACTATTTCCCATCCTTGGGAATGGATGTGTTTTCAGCAGCTATGCATGGTATCACAGCTGATATTAATAGTGGTGATTTATCAGAAACTGAGCATAGAGGGTTCGATGTTGATTCCAAAGCAATCAATGCCTTAGGGGGGCCCTTTCTAATCCCATCTACATGAAGGTGATGTCATTAAAAACGACACATGCCATGTGGGAAAAGCTTTTGAATATATATGAAGGGGACACAAAATTCAGAGAGGCAAAGCTGCAGGTGTTGTGGAACAAATATGAAGATCTGAAAATGAACCCGAATGAATCTGTTGACGCATTCTTTGACAGGGTAAACATTGTTGTGGAAGATATGCGAGGTCTTGGAGAATTCATTGAAGACATAAATATTGTAAAGCACATCTTGAGGAAACTTCCACCTCGGTTCAATCCGAAAGTTTCAGTACTAGAAGATAAAGATCCAAAAGAGCTGACATTGGACAATTTGCACAGTACCTTGGTTACATATTAAACGAGGAACGATGATAATGAGGCTTTGGAAAAGGGGAAGTCTAAAGTGGTGGAATTTAAGCCCATGAAGAAGCTCACCATTGAAGATTCTAATGAAGAAGAAAAGACATATGAGGTGATGTCATTCCTTTCTTCAAATCTACAAAGAGGAAGATGAAAGTTTAAAGGTCAACTTCCACTAGCATGCTTTAGATGTGGAAAGGATGGTCATCTTGCGGCAAGATGACCCAAGAAGTTTCAAGATGATGATGATGATGATGACGTTGAAATTCCCAAGAAGAAGACTTTAGCTTTTGTGAAAGGGAAGAAGCAATTCAATAGAAATTTCTTCAAGAAAAAGAATCTTCTTTCACAAGAATTTGAAAGCTCAGATGAGTCTGAGGATGAAGAAGTTGAGGAAATATAAAATTGCAGAGATCGTGGGGTAAATGCCTTGGTGGAAATTTTTGGTAGTTCTCAGAAGGGAGAAGAAGTTGATGCTAATGAAGAGGAAGAAATTGAAGGTAGAGTTGATATGGAAGCTGAATTGGAAGCGTCTCTTGAGGAGATAGATGTTTGGAGAGCCAAAACGAAGAAATCCAATAAAGTGGTTCGTGATGCAAAACTCTATATGCAACAGCAGGATGAAGAAAAGTGTGAGCTGTTAGAAGAAATTGAAAGACTAAAATCTTCAACACCAGAGAGCTCAAAAAATATTGTTGAGTATAAGCTTAAAATTGGGGAACAAAAGAAGGAAATTGATTGTTTGACTAACACAGGAAAGGAGCAGGTTAGACGTATCAAAGAGATTGAAGAAGAAGTGGTTAGTCTGCGACAAAAAAGTAAGGATCAAGAAAAACTTTTTACCCCCAATGTGATATCAGAAAAGCAGGCCATACAGAAGACAGAGAAGACGAAAGCGGATCCTAGTAGTTCAGCAGGAAATAAGCCGCAATTGAGCTCAGAAGTTATGGCTGATTCATGGCTTAATCAGAAACAAAAATCTGTGGCAGTTGAAGTCAGACCGCAAGCACCCGTCCCGAGATTGAAGGTGGATTTGGGTACGAAGAAGAATCAGAATATTCAGAGATCCCAAGGGGAAACTCATAGTGTTGAAGTAACACGAAGGAATGCACCTTATATCTGGTGTTATTGTTGTGGAAAGATGGGATATTCACAATATGTATGTTCCATAGCCAAAAGATATTGAAGGGAACAAGAACAGAGATGGAATCCAAACAGAGAACGGTATTCCAGAACATATTTTGAAGGACACTGTTTTTGGTGCGGGGGATTTGGACACATGGATAGGTATTGCACTTCAACCATTCAGAGAAATGTGCCAAAGCAGAATCAAAATGTTTGCAAGCAGCAGATCAATAAACCAACAAGTGAGTTAAAATTTCAGAACAGATTTGCAGCTCTGCAAGATGAGGGTGGTCCATCATACTCTGAGAAAGAACAGAAGTCTCAATTCATGCCGAGTGTGAAAGAAAAAGTATAGACCAAGAAGAAGAAAAATTAGAAGGATGTGGTGGCGGAGATTTCCCTTAAAGCATCAGATCGATCTGGTGTTTGGATCCTTGATAGTGGTTGCACATCCCACATGACGGGTAATAAGGATCTTGTTACAGGCATCAAATATGACAAAGAAGGAGTTGTAAAATTTGGAAATGATGAAGGCCTGAAGATTGTTGGCTCAGGGAAAGCCAAGTTTGGGGGCAAAGAGATGAGACGTGCTGATGTCTTGGTAGTAGAGGGTATCAGTCATAACTTACTCAGTGTCAGTCAACTATGTGACTCTGGGAACTCTATCCAATTTACCAAGAAGATGTGTGTTGTGAAAGGAAAAGATGGAGCAGTTGTTCTGCAGGGAAAAAGGTCAAAGGGAAATCTATATCTTGTAAGTGGGGAAGAAGATACTTGTCTTTTATCCAGAGAGGAAGAAAACCAGTTGTGGCATAAGCGACTTGGTCATCTATGCAAGCCATCTATAGAGGATCTCGTAAAATGTGATGCTGCTAGAGACCTTCCCAAACTATCACCTGATCGCACTCATACGTGTGATGCTTGCCAACAAGGGAAGATCGTCAGAAAGACATACATGCCAAAGGAACAGAAATCAACTAGAGTGCTCGAATTAGTTCATGCTGATGTATGTGGACCTATTTCACCACGAGCTATAAATGGGAAAAGGTACTATGTTCTTTTCATTGATGATTATAGAATAATGGCCTGGGTATTCATCATTACCCATAAGACAGAGGTGTTCAGTTGTATAAAGCAGTATAGGAGAGAATCAGAAAAGATGCTTGGGCAAAAAATTCTGAAATTTCGTACTGATAATGGTACAGAATTTACAAATAGTCAGGTTCAAAACTATCTCGAGAAACACGGGATAAGGCATCAAGTTTCACCAGTAAGAACTCCCTAAAAGAATGGAGTTGTTGAAAGGAGAAATAATATCATCAACAACATGGCTAGAACGATGCTTATTGATAAAGACCTGCCAGAGAAATTTTGGAAGGAAGCAGTTTTGACATCGGTCTATGTTTCGAACAGGTCTTTGTTGTGTCCGAAGCAAGGGAAGACTCCATATGAACTATGGTACGGAAAGAAGCCAACACTGAAATACTTTCGAATCTTTGGAAGTAATTGTTTCATTCTCAACAAAGAAAATCACAGTAAGTTTGAGGCAAGAGGAGATGAGGGGATATTCCTTGGCTACTTAGGGAAAAGAAAAGAATATAAATGTTTCAACAAAAGGGTGGGAAAAATCATTGAGAGTAATGATGTCACAATAGTTGAAAATGAACAGAATACTCAACAATCCAGTGAACAGTTCCTGGATGAATGTGACGATGAGGTAAGCAACCCAGGGGGAGAAGAAGCAGCAGAAGCTGACTCAGAAGAAGATACTGATAATGAAGAAGAAAGTGTCAAGTCTCTGTCTACGAGGAAGACAAAGAGTCGAGCTGAAATTTATAGGCAAAATATCATTGGTGATCAAACAACTCCAGTTCATACTCGAAGAATGAAATCATTACAGCAAACATTGTTTTTGTCTCAAGTGGAGCAGAAATTTTTTTCTGATACAGCTGAAGATGAAAACTGGGTTCAGGCTATGAACGAAGAGCTTGATCAGATTGAGAAGAACCAGACATGGGAGACTATTTCAAGACCAGCAGACAAGAATGTCATTGGGACTAAATGGGTCTATCGGAACAAGATGAATGAAGATGGAACTGTGATTCGAAACAAAGCACGACTAGTGTGCAAGGGGTACTCCCAGATCAAAGGAATAGATGTTGATGAGACATTTGCACTAGTTGCAAGGCTGGAGACAATCAGATTATTCTTGGCCATAGCAGTGCAAAGAAAGTTTAAAGAGTTCCAGATGGATGTCAAATCCACGTTCTTGAATGGGTTTCTGGAAGAAGAGGTGTACATTGAGCAACCAGATGGTTTTCTCATTCATGAGGATGAGAAAAATGTTTGCAGGCTGAAGAAGGCAGTGTATGGGCTGAAACAAGCACCACAAGCATGGTACTCAAGGCTTGATCAGTATTTGAAGAAGCTTGGTTTTCAGCATGGAGGAGTTGATTACAATCTCTATTTTAGTAATGAAAGTAATCAACGGATGATGGTGCTGGTTTATGTTGACGACATAATATTCGGCAGATCAGATGAAGCTCAATGCAAACAGTTCTCTGAATTCATGAAAAATGAGTTTGAAATGTTAATGATTGGAGAGCTAACATTTTTCCTTGGTTTATAGGTGACACAAGGAAGTAATGGAACTTTTATTTCTCAATCCAAATATGCCAAGGAGGTTCTAAGAAGGTTTGGATTGGATAATTCCAAGGAGATAAAGACTCTGGTTTCTACCCGGATGAGATTATCAAAAGATGAAGATGGCAAGGCAGTTAATATCACAGAATATAGGAAAATTATTGGAAGATTGTTGTACTTGACTACAACAGGGCCTGATATTGTTTTCTCCACATTCCAAGCAGTGAGATATCAGAGAAATCCCAAGGAAAGCCACATGCTTGCAGTGAAAATAATACTTCGGTATATCCAGGGCACAGCGGATTTCGGCTTGACATATACTGATAAATCCCAGACAGAGTTATTGGCTTATACTGATGCAGACTAGGCCGGTTCAGCGGATGATAGAAAATCAACGTTAAGTGGTGCTTTCTATCTTGGTGGATTGTGTATTTCCTGGCTAAGCAAGAAGCAATATTGCATTTCATTGAGCACCGTAGAAGCTGAGTATATTGCAGCCACTCAGGCATGCACACAGTTATTGTGGATGAAGCAACAGCTTGAAGATATGGGAGTTGAAGTGAAGTCTCTGATTGGAATCCAGTGTGATAACTCAAGTGCTATAAATCATAGAAAAAATTAAGTTCATCACTCAAGGACAAAGCACATTGAGATAAAGTATCATTTTATCAAGGAGAAGGTTGAGCAGGGAATTGTGAAGTTGGAGTACGTGCCTACAGAGTTACAGGTTTCAGATATTCTGACAAAGGCCTTACCCAAGGAAGCTTTTAAGAGGCATCGACTGGCTCTGGGAGTTCAATCGATTCCCCGCACTTGAAATAGTGTGGATGTGGGACACCCCTCTCCCCGAGGTGTGATGTGTTTTTCCCTAATGTGTTGACTTGTTCTCTACTCTGTTATAGACTACCATGGACTGCCTTTGGGTTCGTTGACAAAGGGGGAGAAAATAGTGATTGTTCAAGGGGGAGACAATGTGGAGATTTGATAAATCTTGAATGATATGGGGAGAAGCTGACAGGTGGAGCAGCCAGATAGGGGGAGTTGAAGCCAGTTGAACGTGCTTAGCCAGATCTTATCTTGGACAACACCGGAAGTATAGATAAAGAGGTCATGAAGATGTGAGCAGAAAGGGGGAGCGTATTAAATCTGACGATGCTAGAAGTGATCGATCAAATAATAGATATCACGACAGCTGAGGATCGTGATAAAAGCAGAAGAGTGGTGTTGGAAAGTGATAAGATTATTTCCAAACCAAACATTGGTCTTCCAACAAACCCATCAACAATTGGTATCAGTTTAGTACAAATTGGTATCAGTTTGGTGTCAACAGTGGATGTCAGAGATAAAGTGATTCATTGATGAAATTTTCATTTACTCTTGTTTCTCACACCGAGCATTGCTCATGTGGGCTTAGAGTATGTGTTAAGTAAATCATTGATCACTATCAGAATCGCAATGAGGCGAATGGAGGCTGAAAAATCAATGATGTATCTTTGTTTTGGAAGAATTGTCAACAAACCCAAAGGGGGAGATTGTTGGGCAAAAATCCATCAAGGTATCATTGAAACATTTTTGAGGTGATTGTGTTTGTTGACATAGTGGACATCTGAGTAGTGATTGTTGAAAAAGCAATACAATGACATACAAATTTGTTGACAAAGAGGATTTCAGGGTGGAATGTCGAGTTCAAGAGATGAGGTCCACGATCCATGATTGATTCAAGAATGTTGATAAAAGGAATGGATGATCTGGAGGCGGTGCAAAAGAACAGATACAAGGTGGCGCCTTTTCCAGTGTTTGCCAAATTTTAGGGCCTGAAAATCGGCAAATGATGAAAAGTGATTTTGGCAAAAGGACTTGCGCGCCGAGGACATGGAGTGTAGGAAACATTCACGCCATATGTTTTTCAAGATCAGAAGATCAAGATATGGCTAAGTAAAAAGGTTCGCGCAAGTTTGGGAGTTGGTCGCGCAAGTGTCTAAAATGACAGGGGACTTGCACGCCGAAACTGGTTCGCGCAGGTGACTTGCGCGCCATCGCGCAGGGTGGTCAGATTGCCTATAAATACTAGACCACCCCACCTCATTCTCAACGGAGTTCAACACTTTGAGAAATCAGAGCTCCTGTGGCATAGGTGTGGTGGTCGCGCAAGTGGTGAGTGTGGGTCGCGCAGGTGAATTTGCGCGCCAGTAGTTGAGGTTGTGCGCCTGTGTTAGAAGTTGTGCGCCGGTTGGTAGTTGCGCGCCAATATTGGTTTGGGCGTAAAAGGAAGAGAGTCGCGCAAGTTTGGAGTTGAGGAATCTTGGGTCGCACAAGTGTCTAAGGTGAACTTGCGCGCCCGTTGTGACTTGCGCACCGATACTTGCGCGCCAAGATTGACTTGCACGCCAAGTAAGGTTTTGTTCCAGCAGTGATTCTCGGACTGCGTGGAAGCTGGTACATTTCCTGATACCTTCGGTGCAAAGAGATATTCATCTACGGGTGAAAGTTGTACTTCAACAGAGCATCTACACATAGAGGAAGATGCATTCATTCATGCAAATGAAGAGACCTACAGGTCTATAAATTGTGAGTGGATTCCTTCCAAGAGAAGTGAGCTTAGGAAGAGGAATAAGGTGATCCTCTCCACCGGCAGTGAGACAGAGAGAGAGAGAAACAGGGAGTGACCCTTGGGAAAGCAGTGAGCTGACCCTAAACTTGTAAAGGTAGTGAGCCTGGTCTTAGAAGTGATCTAGCCCGAACCTTGTAATCCACAGCTAGTGAAGATTGGTGGAATTTGGTACGACCGGCAACTTTTCGGCGTATTCTCCTTTGACGTAGCTCTTTGTGGTGAACCAAGTAAAGTTGCAGTGTCCTGTTCTTGCTTTTCTTTTTGTTTATATTGTGTAGCAGGAAAGAGAGAGAAGAGTGTTTTTATTAACAGCAAAACAAGATCAGAACGGGCGTTAATTTTTAATTAGTCATACCCTGATTCACCCCCCCCCCCCTCAGGGTATTCATCCTAGTGGACCTAACACTGCATAACAACATGTCATGCATCACAGCTTCAATCCCTTCCTGGAAAAGATTTTTTAATTTTGTTTTGATTACTATGTGGTAAAATCATTACAATTCTTGGACTACCTATCAGACCATGAAATTATCTTAAACAAAGTGTGACAGAAATATCATTAAATAACCACCTTGAAATGTACTTTTGGTGTTACCTCTAGAAAATTCCTCAATTTCATCATACACAATTGTGGAATCAAAGTATGCCCTGAGAAGACAAATGATATCCTTGGAATTTCACCTCCTCACATTCTCACCATGTTGACAGGGCTTTAAGGAAACACATCCAACATTGGAAGCTTCCTAAAAAATCTTTAAGGAAAATTTTTACCAT
This sequence comes from Viscum album, assembly GCA_963277665.1. Classification (NCBI taxonomy): domain Eukaryota; kingdom Viridiplantae; phylum Streptophyta; class Magnoliopsida; order Santalales; family Viscaceae; genus Viscum; species Viscum album. The sequence goes on along the minus strand of OY728122.1, from coordinate 1,034,566,040 downwards.
ATATTATGATGATGAAAAAAGGGGTTTCATATCGATGGGATAATTATTATCATGAGTAATTCGAAAATCTCAATAGTTATATCTTATGCACTTCGGTGAAAATACTTTATAAAAATGGAAGACCGCTCATTTTTTATGTCACTGCCTTAGTGTGTTGTCTAGGTTCCTTCCTTGCACAGAATAATGACACATATATTGAAAATAACCATCACTCACTCACTCAAATTATGATCCATGTTGAGGTTCATTACTCATATTTCGAGGAAACACATTTACAACTAATTTATGAAATCCTTAAGTTGAGTCACTACCTATATCATCTGAAATTCTATCTGGTCTCTCCCAGCAACCCAATCAAATATATTCTCAGTCATCCATTGTTGACTGGTAGTCTGTTGTGGTGGGATATCATCCTTCTGTAATTTCAAATTCATTTCATGCCTAAAATATCCATAACAATCCAAGCGTTAGTATATTTGTTTGGTAGAAAATCCTATGGTAGAAATTAATTCATCGGATACCAAACATCCTAATGATGTGTTTTTCTCTACTCTTGAATACCCTTATATATGAGAGATTCATGTTGATTTTTCATCTATAATCCTGGTAGGAAATAGGATAGAATACCCCATGCTCAATAATGTCGAGATATGAGTTGTACTCATATCTCCAACAAATTCAGTCCTTCCATATTACTTCCTATTGTTGGAGGGGTGTACAAATAATGAAGCAGTGTATTCGGATAATGTTGTAGGGATAGAGTTTTCACTTCAAGTAAAAGTAAAATAATAGAAGATAAAATTCAATTCATAATTAGTTATCAATCATGTGATGGAAATATGACATAAAAAAGGAAGATCTAATCCCCTTGTTAGACAGTATCTGAGGACTAATGGATTAATTCCCCTCTTAACAAACATGGGCTCATCTACATAGGTGGTCTGATGCACAGGCTGATACGTTGGAAAATGCAGCCACAACTCTGGGTGGTATATATTGGGATGAAACAATCATCATCATTTCACATCGCTGAAAGGTACCACCATTATTTAAAAAAAACATGGAATAAATCAATTAGATCATCCCCATAACTGATTTATACGGTCCTAACACTGGATGGATAACACCCATTATATAATACCTCAATAAAAGAGATATCACATGAGGTATGTCTTGAATTGAACCAATCTTAAACCATGAAATTAATATTGTTCTATATAATGGAGAAAATCAAAAAAGGTCATATAAAAAATGTGCCTTGATGGGTTCCTTCTCATGTGCATTGATGGAGAAGAGACAGATGTTGTCATGAAAGAGGTTCACACTGAAGCATGTGGTGCCCATAAATCTAAATCTATGATTTCCCACGATAACCAATGTCTGGGATACTAATGGCTGACTCTAACGTAGTATTTCACAAAATTCACAAAATTGTTCTATTCCTTCCATGTTCATTCCAATTTTATCCACCAACCCCTGCATTTACTTCACATATAAAAGAACTCTCAACCATTTTATATATATGGAATGGACTTTTGGGACCATATCCTCCCACTACATCCAACAAATTCAAGATATTATCATAGAAGCTGACTTGTTTTCCAAATGGGAATAATTTGCAACCATCAATGTTGTCGGGGTATGAACCATTGTTAGTTTTGTTAAATCGAGAATCATCACCATATTTTTTGTCCCTCATACCATACTAACATACAATTGAACCACATTATTTTCTACTATATTTTAGAAACTATATTAGGAGTATGATATCAAGGAGTCCCATTCATCCTATTATCATGTAATGTCTAAGGGAAGAGAGAGGCCATTAACAAGACTCTATTAAATATAATCCATAAGATGATGAATAAGGAAAAAAGGTCTTGGTTGGACAATCTCCTCCATGCTATATGGGCCTATAAGACCACGAGCAGCACTACCATCCAAGAAAACCGATACTCATTAGTATATGGGAAAGAGGAAATCCTACCCCTTGATGTTCAATTTTCCTTTCTATGAGTTTCCATATGTGATCAACTGTCTAGGGATTTGAAATCCTAGAAATTACTATTTGAATTGGAATGGCTTGATTAAAAGATAGTACAAATCCTACACCATTTTTAGGTTCACTAAAATCATACTGCATGAGTCTTAAAAAAATTCACCATAGTTATTTCCTATATGGATAAATGGTTTTAGTCCCTAGGAATCTGATCATACTAGGTAAGAAAACTCCAATGATAGTTTCAAAATAAGAGGGGCCTTCTATCATACACAAGGTGTACTCTAATGGATCATATTACTTTATCTCAATGGATATATAGCTCATTATAGCTCCTACTAATGAACGGTTCTTGAAGAAATATTTCATGTATCAAAAGGATTTATTCCTCTAATCGCAAGATAACAAACATTGGGATGTAATATCCTTATTACATGCCATTAAACTGCATGGAATATATTGTCTAAACCACAAGAAGTTAAACTGTAAAATATTTTCCCCCAAAAAATGATTTTAAACTATAATGAAATTATCTTAAATCCAATACAATAAAATGTTACCTTTTTAAAAACTCTATTGTTGTAAACTAAGAGTTATCATCCTGATTACATGACCGTAAATGATAGGATAAAATTTTACATTTCCTTCATATCAGGGGATCAACTCCCTTACTGAAATATGTTAAACTCTATGGAACCTATCAACCTAACCACATGATGTTAAACTGTGAATAGATCCTCATTTCAATGAATTATACATCATACATGACCCAAATCTATTTGGAAGGAATATTAAATGACTCTTCTCTTTCTTGACAGCCTCATCCACATACGAACTATCTTTCTGTAGAACTAAATTTGGCTTGATTCTCATATGGATGAGATATGTAGTGACAACCAGAACCTATGATCTAGGCCCGGCTATAGAAAACAAAAAACTTCCCTCTTTTAATGGGTTATACTTATATGGAGAATTCCAATCTATATCTACATATGGATTGATTCACATTCACAGGAGATACATTGTGACACTTATATCCCATATCTCTAGTCCATCCACCATTAACAAAAAAAATTCCCCCCTTATGAATGGGAAAACCCTATACAGGTAGTTCATTTTCAATAACTACATATAGCTTATTTCCCATACCAAGGGATACATATGGATACTAAGATTTCTATTCCTATTCCCAGCCACAAAAAATTAAAAAATCCGATATCTAAAATTCTATCACATCTCTGTGGAAGACTGATCCTTTGAAGCCACTTTTTCCTCTTAATGATGATAGTTCATGTGGTCTTAAGAGGTTTAATTGTGGATTCCCCACATGAACAAGGTATATAAATGCATATCAAGGATTTTATGGTCTTGGTAGAAAGTCATTAATAGGAACACTGAAGTCCTCCCCACATGACATTAAATTTCATGGTTTCCTCAAACACTACATGTTGATTGATTATTACTTAAGAGAGATACTTATTGATTTATAGATCTCCAATATCAAGTCCATCTACAATCAAAAAAAGAGAAAATAAAATCCCCCACCACATGTGCATTGATTAGTCTTGTGTAAAGACCCTTTTCAAGACCGTGTGAAATGATTCTTTCCCTAGAAGACACTTGGTGTCATCAGGATCTCATGCCCCAAAAAAGAAACATTTTTTCCCTTCATTAACATTGATTAAACTTTTTGACATACCAAATTTAATTAAAAAACATGGGATATTTGGAATTATGTATGTCTTGATTCTGATTTTGATGGGATAGGTCATGATGCCCATGCCAATCATCTTGGTCCCAGGAATGAAGTAAGGAAATGTAAAATGTCCCTTTGTCCTGCCTTCAAATGTTGGTAGGGGATCTCAAATTTTGGTTCCTCATTCTGGGACCTATCAAAAGAACCTGATTGAATCCAAATAAGTATGATTCATATCTATATTGTGCGAATTTCACTTTACATGGCCAATATTAGGATGAATAATTATTATGCTCCCATACACACCCCTTCAATTAATTAAACATTATGTCCCAGGTAGTCTCTGATCTCTATAAACCTCTACGACCATTGGAAATGGTAGGATAGTGTCATGAGGAATCCATTGTTTGAATATTGATATTATTCCCCTATTTCCAGTATATAAGTTTCCCACCAAAAAATCATGTCAATGCAATGAAAGGTTGTCACCATGAGATATTTTTCTTATCCCCATTTTCCCTAATGGATTCCATGCCCCGTGTCATTTCTAATTATCTATGAATTCTAAAAAACATGGTTTACTCTTTACTTCCCCTCAAGTCTATGGATTATTAGAATATTCCAGCCCGATTATCCCCCAGTTACTCATGGTTTCATTGATAATCCATCCCTATAACCTGACATTAAATTGTTCTGCTATTTTCCTCATCGCATGACATTAAACTGGATATCCAATTTCATAATCAAATAACACTAAAACTTCATGATAATACAAAATACATATGGCTTGATTCTCATTTTACCGGATGCATAGTGATTCCAGATGTTCAAAATTGGGTACATCCATAGTAAAGAATACAAATTCCCATTTCCTATAAAACGATCATACCTATATGAAAAAATTCCAAGATATGACAAGAAAATTCTCTTCCCCCATGTTCCTATGCATGATATTAGTACTCATAAGAAAGTTATCAAATTTCCCTTTCTCTATGCATGGGTCAGACCTGCATGGGGAATCTTTCTAGAAATATGTGTGTCCTGATTCCTTCCCCTGTATAATATGTAGTGATGCCAAAATCTCTAATTCTATGATTAGTCACAACTCCCCTTCTTCATCACATTGGGTGATCAATGTCCTTACCACAAGATGTTAAACTACATGGGATTACTGCAATTATATATGGATTGATTACTTCCCTATAGGGTTACATAGTGACACATATATCTTTAATATAGGTTCCAATTTCAAAAGAATGAAATGTCCATTTCTTGTGAACAGGCCTAACCTGTGTAGGGAAACTTATCCTACCCTCATAGTGGGAATTCCCAACCTATTATAGGATATTGTGACCTAGAATCCCTTTTTTAAGAAAACTCCTTTCACAAAACGAACTCTATTTCTTGAAAGTATTGAATCCCTATAATCTCCCCCAGCCATCGGAAATGGGGGGCCAATTTCCTAAGGACACAATTTCTTAACTATGAACAATATTCCCTTAATGGCTCTGTATAATTATACCACAAAAAATTCTTGTTAATCAATGGCAAGCTCATCCCCAAAAGTGTATTTTCTAACCTCTATTCCCCTATGATGTTTATGTTCCACACCACTCCTTGGATTTGGAAAAAACCCCAAAATTTTAGTTTAAATATTGTCCCCCCATTCATGCATGAAGATGGTAAAACATTCTCAAATAGAATACTATGAAAAGAAAAGAATCTTTATCCCATTGACCTTTATTTGATGTCCCAAAATCCTTAGTGGTAAGACCACAAAGTACTCCACCCATGTACTTTTTTCACGATGATAAACTATACTATTATTCAACCCTCCTCTTGACGAGCCACATATGTGTGTGAGTGGTTTTCCATTTATGAAAAAATATGATACAAATGCCTTAATGATTGTATTATATAAATCCATTGACAAGACACACGTCATGATCTAGAGAAATCCAAATTCCCCTAATATTAACTTCACATAAAAAATGGATGGTTAGTGTCCTGAGGATACCATTTTTTAATAATGCATAATATGCTCCTATTTTTTATGCATATGTCACCCACTAAAAAGTCATGTCATCGAAAGGAAAATTCATCATCAAGATAGGATTTTCCTAACTCCATAATCCCCATGATATAATATGTTGGAAACAATTATTATGGTTACCCCTCATTTTCTCACATTATATAATATTTTGGATTCATAAATCATAAAACAGTGTTATGAAAGTTAGCTCACTAATGTCAAAAAAATATTGGGACATACTTGGCCAAGAAGCCCTATTTTGTCTCTTGCCCAATAATTTATGCTCAAAGTTGTTCAACCGAAAACAACAGTAATTTTAGTCTAGTTTTTAATACTCAAATATTATTCTAAAAAGGGACATAAAATATCCATCTTGAAAACCATTAATGGACCCTAGGGTAAAATTCAAGTATCTACTCGCTAGACCTATGCATTTCATGGTTTAGGAAAAATATCAAGTAGTTAGGAAATTAAAGTGGAAAAAATATTGTTAGGTCAAAACCCTCAAATGGATACCTAATAAAACCTCATGTTATACCCTCTTAACTTATAATACAACGGGATTAGAAAAAAATTATGGTGATATTGAAAAAAAACACAGTTTTTGGGGATTCTTATATGACCCTAGAAAGTGTCAGACCCTGCTAATTAATCCCCTTGGATCAGAAAAAATAGAGCTTTAATTTTTTTTTCAAATTTGGTTACCCCAGATCACGATCAGAATTGAAATTCGATGCAGACTATCATTCCAAATGGGATCCATAACAATTGATTGAAATTATAAGATATGGTAAAAGGAAATGCATCGGAAAAATAGTAAATTTTAATTCAATTTAGCTAGAATGGAGGATAATCCATGCCTTTTATTCTCTCTATGATAATGGAAAAAGAGAATGAAACATGGTTGAAATGAAGACTGACATCCCTTACTCAGCGAACTGATAACTGACTGACACAGCAAGTCAAGGGGTTCTTCTAATGTGACACTTTTTTAATATTAGGAATCAATGGTTGGATTCATTTTTCTAATGTTGGACCTGAGGTCTCAACAGTTCTACTTCAAGGATTGTAAATTGTATCTTACTGATGAATTTTTTTCCTTATCCATGAAATTCAATCCTCTCTCACCTTTAGTTCTTCAGCCTATGCATCCATTTGGTCATAGGAGTTTCTTTCTTCAGCCACTACATGGTGCAACACAGTGGTAATATCTCGTAAATATTTTTTTATAATGGGAGGCATTTAAATGTTCAAGGATGATTTCATGAGAATCTAGCATCTCGCAATATTTGATGATATGATGGATGAAGTGGTGTAGTTGTTGATAGTCATAGCCGCCTGAGCCTAAATCAATAAGAAGTTTACAAAAGATGACTACATAGTTAAAAAACTCTTATAAGGTGATATTTTTGATAATAAAGTATATTTTATTCCATGAACATCTCGATATAGCATGACATTCACTAGAAGCAATATAAAATTGTCCTTGTTCCCCCCAAAAAATGGGTATAAAGTTCTGAATTTTATTTACGGCAGATAGACTCACACTAAAATAAGAAATCTAAGAGGGGAAGTATTCAATATCTCTAAGGGTTCCAATCCTGTAGTCTATTCATGCGGGGTTATGATATAGATAATATTTTAATTATTTTTCATGTGTATTTTAATGATTTAACAACTTGAAATTAATCAATTTGATCTGATGTACATCATTTTAGTATTTTTAGTAGCTTTTGGGATTAATTTTAAATTTTTTTAAATTTTTTAAATTTAACATTTTTTGTGGATCTTATGCATTTCAGTCATATAATTTAAAATTTTTATGTAAATCGAAGGATTGGATTTTTTATACTTTTCTTTCTTGTGGGATTCAACAATGTCTTCTTAACCTAGGTCCAATTCTATAAATAATGTCCTAGAAAAATAAATCAAGTGGTGAAATTTTTTGTTGAAATAATGGACCCCACCACAGTAATTGAACTATATTTTGGCCTACATAACTCAATATGATGTTATTCTAGTTGTAATAGAAATATTACTCCTCGAAACATGTCTACATTAAATTTTATGATAATATTATTTCTTTAAGGCATCAATTTCATGAGACAAATTGGAGGTAGTTGAGAAGTCTCCTCAGGGAAAAAATGCTTCATTAGTAATCCATGGATAATTTACTTTAAACATGTCCAAATCTAATAATCATTTATGGGTGCATGGGTAGTGGATAGGGGAATAACTTTTATGAAGAGACCTGCCCTATATTCTTCCATCTGTGATGAAAAATTTACTCAAAATTTTGGAGGAGTGAATCTGGAAGGGAACATTTCCACCCCTCAACCCTATATATATGAGTTTTCACTTCTATTCAAAGGGGTTGAAGAAGGTGAAAGAGGGGTTTCGCTGGAGTATTTTAATATTGATGTTCTTTGTATTTTCTAATTTCTTTATTCTTAGTTTCATTATACTATCTTTTTCTTCTTTCAACTCTATTACCCTTCACATGGAGGGGTAAAACCTTTGAGTGAATAAGGAAGGGAGAGTTTCACTTATTTAAAGTCAGAGTATTGAACATAAATGTAAAAATCTATTTTCTATTAAAGTATTTATATTTTCAGTGGTTCCCAATTCTCATAATTCTATTTTATTTTGGGTTTTGGTGTATTCATTGTTTATAGTTGTGGTTGAAGAACATTTAAGTCCCTCTACCTCGTGTAATTTTTCTCCATCGAGCATATTGTATTGGTTGGTGAGTTCCTAGCGATCATTGTCATGTGTGTGTAATTAGTGAATAATTTCTATATTTATAAGGATCATAAAATTACATATCATGACATTACTTAGTTTTTTAAGAACTTTTTATTATCATGCATTAACATAGAAGTGGGTTCCATTATTTTATTCAACTAATAGTGATTGATAACTTGATTGAGGAGTCTTTTATTTATTATTAAGTAGGAAGAGTGGATGAATGATTTATATTATGATGATAAAATTGAAAAAAGTGATCCTGCCCTAAACCCATTACTCTATTCATCCACTTGTGTTCAATATTTATTTTCAATTGGTTTCCTCTTTTTGAACTCAAACAAATTAAAAAACATCCCCTTCTTCATTCTAGAATTTAAGTAAAAAATGTAATTGTTGTGCATTAATCTCTATAGAAAAACTAGGATACCCAATATGTAAAAACCCATAAATTCCAAGGAAATTTTTTTTCTTAATTTTCTTTGAAATTTTACAAGAACGCAGTTTCTGACGGCACCTGATTCCGAGGCCCGGTGTGCCCAGAATCATTTTACGAAGCTTGGCTCGGGTACGTTCAGTGAACGGAGGAGCGGGTTTTTCTAACATTTGAACCGGTGCTCGGAATCAAATTCTGAGGGCACCGATGGAATCGCAGCGCCGGTAATTTCTTAGAAACGACTCTTCCGGAGTTGCGTTTGCTCGGGTGTGGTTTTTAATTTTTGGGCTTAAAGTTATGAAATAAAATAAATTGTACGACAAACTTTATTTTATATCACTTAAGCCGCTTGGAAGCCACTTGAAGCCACTTAAAGTAGCTTAAGCTGAGTCGATGCGGATAGGGTGTTATCCAGAAATATCCTACCCTCTTGGTAGGATATTTGTGAGGTGGGGCCCGCAGGAGTCCCACCGTTTCTTTCCGCTAAATAACGCACCCGCGAAAACCAATCATTATGAAAGTCAACTAACGTGTTTTCTAAATTTCTTAACGCACCAATTAATTGGGCGGTTTTATTCGTTGAATTAATTGGGCGGTTTTATTCATTGAATTAATTCGATGAATTAATTTAATCATTTCTTAACCTGTTTTCAATCCGATGGCGTAATAATAAAATAAGACCAACGCACGACTTCTGGAAAAATGCTCGGTGAGAGGTTTTGAAAACTTTGTGCCTTCATCCTCCTTCACGAAGAACGCGAAGAACGCGAAGAACGCCGTCACCCTCGGAGATTGACGACGCTTCTTCTGAGACGTTCTTCCCCGCAACGATCTCCAATCACCAACTGCTTGAGGTAGGAGATTTCGGGTTTCTTTTAAATCTTCTTTGTGGTTTATAAAACACATGGATTTAATCGATATAATTAAATCTTCATGTTCTTGAACCTCGGAGTTCATCGACGCGTCACCTCCCACGACGATGCGACGCCTTTCCGCGACGACGCGATGCCCTTCCGTGATGACGAGACGCCCTTCCGCGACGACGCGACGCCCTTCCGCGACGACGCGACGCCTTTCTGCGACGCGACGATCGCCTCCTTCCGCGGCGATCAAATCCGCGAAGAATTCGCGTGCGAAGACTTGACGAGGTAGGTGTTGTTGTGAATATTTTATATTCCCGTGAACATGTTTTAAAATTAAAGAACCGGATTCATATGAACAATTTTAATTTATTAAAATTGTTGTTTCATGTGCTGAATATTTCTCATGTTGTTATTAACTAACGCGGAGGGTGTGGGCCAAACGAACACGACCCGACAGCCCTACGCCGTTCTTCGTGGTTCTGCGGATTTGGAGGGATATGACAAAATGTGACTCAAGGGAAATTTGATGATCCCGCAGTGAAGAACGGAACCCGGGAGGGACAACGGCGCAGACGGGAAGGAAAACGGACCACCGTAGAAACTCCGGTGGCCTGCGGAAGCTGCTGGCGGCGCCCCGGCGCGCCGCCGGACAGGGCCGCCGCAGCTGAAGCCACCGTGGCGGAGGCCGCGCGGGTCCGGCCCTCATGCACGGGACGCGGCTATGCCGCGTCCGTTGACTCCAGCACGACCCTTCGAGGGCCGCAGCTTCTTCTAACCCGCGGGGGCGGCGCCCCGCGGCTGCCGCGCTCGGCCGCTCGGTCGAGCCGATCCAGGCCGGTCCGACCGGCCGGGCCGCGCCCTAGCCGGGCCGGACCGGGTCCAGCTAGGTCGGACCAGGTCGGGTCGACCCGGTTCGGCCGACCCAGGTGGGTCGGACCGGGTCGGCCCGGGCCCAGACCCCCCGTCTTCGGACCATTTTCGGTCTTTTGCCCGTAACTTGAGTTAAGGGCCTCCAAATGACGCACCGTCAGCGGAAATGCGATCCTTGGATCGAGACGGTCGTTTCAGTATATCTCACTCAAGGTTTTGGAATACTTTGGGTTCGGCCGAGTTGGTTCATCCACGAAACCAACCGGGACCTCGGAGCGGAAATGCTAATATCATGAGCTCTGGACGTCCGATTGACATGTCGTCGACTTTGATGGATTCCTCTAAGGGAGATGGATCTTTTTTCTTACTCCTCTCGAGGTTTGGATGCAGTTGGAGTATGGTCGGGTTGGTTTTAACTTAAAAAAAACCAACCGGGCCCCCGGGACGAAAAGGCCAATAACTTCCAGACCGGGCGTCCGATTGACGCGCCGTCTGTTGCGTTGCGTTCCTGTTGACAATACAGAACTTTTGGCATCCTCCACCTGAGTTTTGGATGCAGTTGGGTTATAGCCAGGTTGGATTGTGCCCGAAGTCCAACCAGGCCCCTCGAACAGAGAAAGATGATATCTTTCAGACCAGACGTCTGTTTGACGAACCGTCAGCGGCGTTGGTTATCACGTTGAGAAACGGTCCCTATGAGTATACCCTATGAGTGTTCGGGGTATAGTTGAGTTATGGCCGGACTGGTTCGCACACGAAACCAACCGGGCCCCGGGGATGAAAAGGATAATAACTCACAGACCGGGCGTCCGATTGACGCGCCGTCTATTGCGTTGAGACCCCTATGATGAGGTGGTCCTTTAAGATACTTCTTGTGGGACTTTTTGATACTTGGAGTATCGACCTGTAGCTCGTGGACCGGACCCTCCCGGAGACGAGCGTACGGAGTACGGAGACCGTGTAGCCGGCTGACACCTGACGACTGCTTGACCGACTCGACTTGGAGTGAGTCGACTAGCCCAGTGGACGGAGCGCCCGGTATTTGGCGACAGACCCACAGAGGACGGAGCTCCCGGTAGTTGGCCGTAGACCCATGGTACTCGACAGAAGGAGTAACTCTGTAGGCTATTAGGGGGAGCGCCCGGTATTTGGCGACAGACCCACAGCAGATGGAGCGCCCGGTAGTTGGCCACAGACCCGCGGTACTCGACAGGAGGAGTACCTCAGCATTCCTAGGTTAGTGAGCAGTACCTCTGAGTCATGACAGGTCCACTTTACACTCCAGAGACAGAGCTCTTCAGCATTTACGGTTTTGATAATGAAAATCCTGGTTTGAGCTGAGTCAATGACCTTTGTGTTTACCTCTTGATTGAGGTGGGTCACTTGATAACATAGGTAAATGTATGGGCATATACCTGGGTAGTGGTTATCCGTTGATTTCATAATCCTTGTGTTTCCTCATGATTGAGATGGGTTACTTGATAAGTTAGGCATATGTATGGACATATACCTAAGTAGAGGTTATCTGTTGAGATCTTCTTTTTGGTTATCCTTGTTGGTTTAGTGAGACCTTGAGGGTCTCGGGGTCCCTACTGAGTATCGTTATACTCACCCCTGCACGGGCTATGCCCGCACCTCGTTGTGTTGGTTGCAGACGATGGGCAGTGCTGACGGAGGTCGAGTGTTTGAGGACTGGTCGGTACCCGGAGGAGGACTACACGACGAGTCAGTACTCGGAGGTGGACTACACGACGAGTCAGTACCCGGAGGTGGACTACACGACCAGACAACACACAGAGGAGGTTGACGGACGAGAGCGTGGAGGAGGCTATCTCTACCTACCTTTCAGGTAGGATCCGTGGTGGACGACCAGGAACCGTGCTATCTGTACCTTCCCTTCAGGTAGGATCCGAGAAGGACGACCCAGGAGCTGCTTCCTTCTTCCAACTGTTTGCCTTTTTGCTGCTGTACCTTGTTCAGTTGTAGTTGTACTTTCTTTTGGGTTTGTATTCTGGCCCATTTACTTTTCAGCATTTCTTTTTTACTTAGTGATTTGCTTCCGCTTGTACTCTATGGTGTTTTGTTTACTTTTATAAAGGCAATGTCTTCCCAGTTATCGGGATTTACGCCTTCGGTGCTAGTCACCAGCCCCTGGCCTATGGAAGGTGGGCTTGGGGTAGTCACGGCACGGGCCCCGAGGACGGGTCGTGACAAAATATACTACATTTTAACATAGGTAAAAAAAATTTCACACCCCACGATAGTCACATGTCAGGTTGGCTTCAATTTCATGAATTCTAAGTGTTTTCCTGCTTAGACCAACCTCAGTGGGATTACCAACAACATCAGTCACAGAAATCAGATATGAGTCGATATCCATTGAAATTGGATGTGTGTAATAAGATCCCTCTAGATTCATTTTATTATGATAATAATTTCCCCTTCTTGAAGGAGTGGAAATAGGATGTCCAGCTGATACTGGATGGGGATCAACAAATGGTTGTTGCACTCGTTGAACTGATCTCACCAATACATTATAGGGACAGTAGGCCACCGACATCTTATAAATCCCCCCTGATAATTATGTTTATGAAAAAAAATTTGGGATAATTATTTGGGATATGGAGTCCTCTTGAATAATCATTATACATAATTGGAAGAGAATCGTTGGGTGATATTACCTCTTGACTGGGGTAATTGGGAGACATACGACCTTCTGGAGGGATACAAATTTTCTAAAAAACCTATATGGGGAATATGGTTTACAAAGAGTTATTCTATCTATATGAGTGGTTATGATTCCATCTCATAGAGAAATAATAGAGGATAATTCCTTTGATGATCCCCTTCCATTATTTACCGCTACTCCATGGCTAAAGGGTAAGGCGCAAAAGAAAATTGAGAAAAACCACTCAATTGCTCAATCACGCCTAAATACTCTAATATTTTGTGCAAACGGTGGTGATGTTGAGAAGGTAAGGATGGATGTAATAATTTTTTTTTTGGTAGTTCAATACTCATATCATTGGTAATTCATCGCCATCCGTCCAGATAGAAATTACAATAGTCCACTAAGATGATATGGAGAACTTCCCTCTTATATATGACCCATCAATTCATAAATTTGGGTCGGGGTTGGAATGGTTAAATTGATGAGTTGTACTCATAAAAACTTAAATCCCATCATCAGGGTAAAAACTAAGACACTAATATCAACATCACGGGAATCAAAAATCCATCCAATCATGAACATGGAAAAGAAACATATCAGTCTATGTTTTGCGGATTTGTCTAGCTAGACCCTATAACCCTATCTAGTGTGTCGACCTGCATCGAGGGTAGAATAGTATAATCCTGAGAAGCATTTTGAATTATGGGTTCTATGAGTCCGGCTATGGCTTAATTTCAGGTTTCGGACTTTGACATTTAGAAAAAATCTGATCCAATATTCAAATTGAATGACTGAGCAAGCACGATGCGGTTGAAAAAGTAATATCTCTCCTATGATCAGAACATCTCTTTCCAATATAGATACTTTCTCAAAATTATCCAAGGTATTGGACACAAGAAATAATTCTTCACACATATTTCCAATGATGGGAAGACCCCCAATCTATTATATTTCCCAAAAACTAATTCCTATTTCACCATGTGATAATTGGAACATGTTAGTGATTTAACACCAACAAATTAGAATTTCAAGATGCATCTCACTTAGTGAATCAAATGAAAATTGAGAGGTCCATATATCGTGGTATAAATTGAAAACTACCGATGCTTTATGAAATCTAAAACTATTTTTTCACCCCGAATGCCCAAACCCACTCATCTGAGAAGCTCCTTCAATTTATTAGATCCCATTTAGAGATCCACCATCCATTAGGATTATCTCGTGAGAGTTTGAAGATGGTTGGACTATCTATGGTGACTGATTGCAAAGATTTGTCATGGCTATATTGATTTCTTTTCTTATAAATGTATCAATTTAGAACAATTATTTCATCTTAACTTTGATTGGGTATGATTTCCCCCTTAGTAGAAAAGTACACATGGGTGCACTCATGAGACATCTTGAACAATGTAGTAGGGATGCTTTTGCCAACTGGTAGAAGATGAAAATTATCTCAAAGTCTGAAATTATATAGTATTAATAAGATGTAAAGTGGATAAGTCATAATTTATAGTGCAAGAAGGTTCTTCAAGGAACCTTTTAGAAGAATAATACCAGATGAAAGATCATCCTCAACATTCTAATCCATAATCATTTTTTTCCAGCCATCTATAAAGAAGTAGAATAAAAAATACATTATTCTCCCAAAAAATGGATCACTAAATAGTATGATATAAATATTTAGATGAAAAAAAAGAGTTGTTTTATACAAAATAGTAAAATAATCGAAGCCCCATGAACTTATAGTTCATGATTTCATCTTCCATTGAACCAACAGTTCATGGAACTCTGTGAAGGCACTGGCTCATGGATAATTGGATACCGATGAGATAGTTCATGAGATCCTTGAATTTTTGAGGCATTCACTGACTACATGGAGTTCTAGACATAAAATTTAATGCTACCGATTTCCATTCACAGGTGATGAAATTCAATTATTAGGCGAAGGCATCCGTGAAGGAGACAGTTCACAGAAGCATGATGAATGACGGATCTAGCGGGAGCGCTAAGTTCACCATGAAAATGGTAAATGAAAAATGACTAAGGAATATTCAATTTAGCTATGGTTTGGTCCTACAGATCCACTAGTGTATCACAAACCATTTTTTCATGACCATTTTCAACATCAGAATAGCCTCCTTTTTATCCCAATCTGATCACATTCTGATGGGGGGAATTTTATGGGACCTGAAAACTCTAAGGAAAGAATGAAATAATTTCTTTTATTTATAAAATGAATAAAAATAAATTTGAATAATATTATAAGTGAAAAATTTTCAAGGGGTTGAAAATATTAAAGGAAGAAGTGACACCGTTAAGCACAAATCCCTTTGTACATCACCACTCCACATATAGATCCGCTACTTCATAAAGAACCCTTGAAGTAAATAGTTCAGATGATGAAAATAGTGGTGTTTTCACCTGAAAGTGAAAATGATTTCATTTTCAAGTAGGATGCAGTAACACCATCTCCTTCAAAGGATAAATCACTCAAGAATTGAAATAGTTCGCAGGATAAGGCAGTGTTGGCGACTCCCTATAGGAAAAAAATAAATCACTTGTGAGACCAATGAGGTGATCTCCACCACCAAAAAAGATGACCCCATTCCATGAATTATTTCCACACCTACTAAGTCATTCGTGGTCAATGAATTCCACATGGGCTCCCATAAATGGAGAACTTGAATCCCATCAAAGCCGAACAGCCCATTATGTCATTTCTCTATAAAAGGACCCCGAGGGGGACCAAAAAAGGGAGATAACCTGACTAAAAGTTGGAAAAATAAATTTAAATCAGAGATTATCTCTAGAGAAATGAAAGAAGAGAGTTACACTCAAATATTATCAATAATTCCTAGTAGGTAAAACCCACCTCACAACATTAAGGAGAATAAGATAAATCATTTGTTAATTTTTGAACTCAAAATACATTGTAGGAATCACTCATGCGAGGTGCATAAGCAATGTACTAAATGACAATTAGAATCTTGCAAATAAAAAAACATTTCAGCCGGAACCCTGCCATACATAGAAAATCACTATACCGGAGGAACTCTGCCTCTCATTGGAAATCACTACGCAAGTAGACCCTAGTCTCATATAGAAAAATTCTCTATAGGTATAACATGATTCTTCATAGCACAACTAAATGGATGATACCCTCACTTGGGTGGTATCACAGTTTGTGGAGGGAATCCCACAACACATAAGAACATAATACATGAAATGGGGTATCCTAGGGTGTTCTACTCTCCAACTCCAATCGTTCTCTTTAGTGATGTCATTTGACTTTGTGTCAGTCCATCCATTAACAAGTCTAAGGTCGTTAGGCCAAGTACATTTTGAAGGCCAACATATATGTATAATATCATCATCGGGAAAATTAGTGTTACCTTTTGATTTTTCATACCATTGGTTAGCGGAGTAGTTTGAGTAACGCCAACAATTGGGTAGACCTTCAGAATGGCCTTGATATTACATTCCCATGGAAACAAGGGTTCCAAACAAGTTATGATCACATGAAACTCATTATTAATAGGATTAAGGATAACCACTGGCCATTTTATTTGATGAGAACCAGTGTTGAACATTCCTCTCATTCCCCAGAACCGATCTCAGGAAACACTTCCTTAGATAATCCCCTAGCCTATCTTGAGGGAGGTGGAATTCTTTCTCATATTTTCCTCATCCTGACACATATCTGGATAGATCTCCAAATATTAATATCCTAGATGTGAAAATAAGATATGAAATGGGTAAAATTAATGCCATCTCTCTTAACCGTAGAGCTCCAACACCATCCAATAGAAGATGGAGTGGGATGTGTGGTCTTTATATTCATTTCCTCCCCTTATTTCTCACACTAATTATGAATCACATGGTCTTATAGGTTGGTGGGGATCCTGATATCTTCACAATACCAAATCAAATAATGGGACTCCCATACGTTATAATCCCCAATCACAACCCCCATTAATGGAATTCTATGTATAAGTAATTCCCAACCTCAAGAACCAAAGGGATAACTTTCATGTGTAATCCCCTACCAAATTCAATCCATGTGGGAAGCTCTCATGTATATGCCCCCTTCATGACACTTTTATGGACCTTCTCTAAGGTGTAAGTCCCATTTAAACAGAACTATGAGTTATTTGATTCCCAATTAAATGAGGTACATAGAAACAATCCTAGAGGTCCAAACCGAACATCTGAATCCACCCTAATGTTTTCCGAGCCATATTCCCAATAGGGTCATATTTACCAGGGAGACCACATATTTTTTGGGTACGTCATGCCACCTCGGCATATGTCCCATAACATCTAGGACCAGGAAACCTTTCACCTTTATTTCCTCACATCATGATGCTAAACTACATGGTTGGGTCCTTATAATACCAACATAAAAGGTTATGTGTCCAGTTGATCAGCACCAAACTACGTGGGTTCTGATTACAATTATGAGGATACATCGAAATCCCATATTATGGGTTTTATCCTGACATTAAAACAACTCATTCCCCCTTGATTATGATAAGCTCTATAGTCCGCATCATGGGCTTAAAATTTCTGATGTCCTAATAAGAAACCAAAGAATCCATGATTTATCAACCAAAGGGTAACATTGATAAAGAACCTTGAATACATACATATATCTCGAATTATGGAGAATCTTATATAAATATAGATGATTCAAACCCATGTGTAATCATAATGAATTACTTCTTTAGGTTAATCAGAAATATACATATGAGAGAATGAACCAAGAATTCATGATCATGACTTAAATCCGTAAGAGGGTTATATAATATGAAATAGATCCCCCAAAAGGGTGAGATGATCCCTACTTCCCATCCTCTAGACCAATGTGAGTTTCTAAGTGTTATTAGATAAATACTCCAAAAAAACACCTACCTTTGGAATGTAGGTCCATGAATCATGGATGTGATATTCAGTGGGTGTTCCTAGCTCCACAAACAAACCTGTTGGAGAAAATTATATGATTATATACCTAAAATTAATAATTGAAAACCATTTAACCCCTACAATCAACCCAGTCATGAAAAACCCCATCTTTGAGCGAATCAGTATCATGGAGATATCATCCCCTTGGTTCAAGATGTGTGTCGAGGGAAGTTTCCTTAGACAAGATGGAACCTTATAAGCTATCCAAGTCATAATTTCACTATGTAAAAATAATGATGTTTGGAGAGAGATAGACTTAAACTCTAATTAAATATTTTAAAGGACCCGAGTATTTGGAATGAAACTGTTTCTGAATACAAGCATTTAGGTGTTATATTCCATGTGAATCGCTACGAATAATAATGATACCAGCAATCCACAAAAATAATACTATATAGTGAAAGGATGTCTATTGATTAAAAATAAGTTAATCAATCATACTCTAAGAGATAAAAATGTTTAGATGATGGTGAAAAATCTTGTAAACCATACATGAAGATACTTCTTGAGTTCATAAAAAATCCAATGAAGTCGGTAGACATGAGAACCGACCCCCAAGGTAATGAAGCATGAAGGATCTTACATATAGACTTCATCATCATGAAAACCATGTATTAATTCATTATTTTCAGCATGTTGATGAAAAATAAAATTATAATAATATGAAATGGAGTTGGATAATGAAAAAAAAGCTATTTTTGAAACAAGATAGAAAGTGTCAAAATAATTTACACTATATTTGTAAGAAAAGCCTTTGGCCACAAGGCCTGATTTAAGGGGATGATCTGTAACATCAACAACTAAATTGATAATATAAATCCATTTTCTACCAACAACATATTTACCTATAGGAAGGGGGACGAGATCCTAGATTAATTATCATCCAATAAATATAATTCATCCTTATTTACCTGAAGATGACCAGGGATATACTATCCCCAAAATTTTATGCGGAATTGATATCATCTCCAAAATGGACACGACATTTTATGATGTTGTATATATAGTATTATACTAGAATGACAGTGTACTTTTCTTTAATGAAATAATAAATTCATTTATTACCATTTTTGGGGACACTTACGAAGTTAGGTAAATGGGTTCCTCTATCTGGGATGGGGAATTTTTGATGGATAATGACTATAAAAAAATACAATAAAATGATCATCAGATAATGAAAATGGAGTCTGGGGTGTATGGATAGTAATAGAGAGATTGTAATTGATGGTGGTATCAATGTTCGGACAAGGTTTATGGGATGATAATATAGGGTTATCAAAAAATGATACATTAATGGATATGATATGACACCTTTTGTTTAGAGATAAATAGTGGTACCTACGTTGGGTGTGAGGATAACCTACAAAGATAAAATGGATGTATTTTTCTGAAAATTTGGTGTGATGATAATGTCTTTCACAAACAAATAATAGACACCCAAACACACATAGTGTATGAGTTCAAGGAGGGAGATAAGGGAACATATCCCAAAATGGACTATCCACCTAAATTAATTATGAATGAAGGTAATTTATATGATAGTTAGTTGTAATAATAGAATACCTAAAAATAAAGAGTCACTTAATTGTTTAATAATAAGACATGAGAAATTTTAATAACATTAATTTGTTTACACGTGTCCAAAACAATCTTCCGAGGTGAATCATGAAAAATTATTGATGGAAGACACCTTTCTCGAAGAGAAACTATTTATGTGAAGAATAAAATATTCACATATATTTCTCATTCCTAAATATTTTATAATTTTGGAGTAGTTAGTGTTAATATCATGGTAAAATGGAATCCAAATATAAAACACCTTAAAACAATTACAAATGAAAAAAAATACATGTCATGTGAGAAAAATCATTAATAATTGATACATAATAATGGAACCCTATCTAGCATAAGAACATATAGGGACCCTATAAACTAAATTGAATAACATAAGAGGTTTAGATTCAACATTAAAAAATAAGTAATGGAAGATGCTAAATTATATTTAAAAAACATATAGGATAAACAATTGAATGAAAGTTGAGGAATATAATTGGGGTACAGTTGATGTAATATAATTAACAATGGATTAACATGGTGAAAATTTTGATCGAGAGGATTTGAAAATATTGTTTAAAAAGATATGGATTTGGGGAATTGAACATTTACAACCAATCATGAAGAGAACCTCTAACAAGATTTTAATTTTTCATCTTTTCTTGAAAGAAACATTATATGATTAAAAAATAGTATCATAACTCAAATCATTTGTGGTATTACTAATGAAGAAGAGATTAAATTGAGTTCAAGGAACATAAGACACTAAATTTATTAAAATTCAAGGATTAAAGGAGAATGTTTCATATCTAGAAATATGGATAGTGGATAGATAAAAAAAGAAATTTTAGAGGTTCCAACATATCGGAAATTTGTATTAAACACACCTATATCACCTGTGAGATGATCAAGAGCACCAGAATCAAGAATCTATATTGTTGGGTGGTGAGAGACATTAGTGGTAGGGCCACCATTCAAAGAAATAGAGGATTAATAAGAGGCACATAGCATAGAGGATCGATGAGAGTATATAATAATGATCTCAACCACTAATAATTATAGTTTCTTGTTGATATTTGATAGTGGAGGGGAAGATTTTAACATATATTTTGATCCTACTAATATGGGTTAGACAGAAATCCATGGAGATCACAATAGTGATCAAGGGGATTGATTGAATTTTAATATTGATGAAAAAGGGTTGATTTCATCACCCACTTTGATCATGGCCATGTGTACCTAAAAAAGACAACCCCCATATCCAATAAGTTTAGTTTTAAATGGAGTTTCAATAGGTTTTGAAAGTAACTAATGAATTTTTTTAAGGAAACTATATACTAATGTAATGTCAAGTGATAAGGGGTTAGACAATATTTCTATTGGTTTGAGTAAGACACTCAGGAGGGGGTGAATTGAGTTCCTATAAAAATTTCTATTAATAGACTTATTTTAAAACATCTTCTATTTAAAATATAATGATACTAAATAACCAATGCATTAGATTTATAAGAGTTTTGAAGGTTCAATTGATTTCTCAAAATATGGATTAATTCTCAGTTACACAAATTTGAATGTTTGATATAAATTTTGAAAGTAATTTAATAAATAAAAAATATTTATAAACACTGAATAAGATTAACATCCAAATTAATATTTGGTTTTATAAAAAATCTGTGAACATAAAGAAAAGAGAAAATGAAAAATACAGTAGATAAAAACAAGAGTTTCAGTCTCAAGTAGAGACCTAATTCTATCCAATTGGTGATCACTTTCTCCCAAGCAGTTTATATTATTAAACATGATCTACAGCAAGGATTGGGGTTCAAAATAGAACACAAGGCTATCTAAGTTAACTTGACCATTACCTTAGTTATTCATGTGAAGAAAAATACAATCAGGCCACACAAGGACCTATTCAATAGATATACGTGGGTGAAAATGTTGTAGAAATATGTGTGATTGATGATATCTTGAATCGTCATGCTTATCTCATTAGATAGTATTTGTTTTTGATATAGAAACACACTACTCAAAAAGTATTGAAATGTACACATCATATCATAAATATTAAGAAAATGTTTAGAATCCTCTTTGTGATGTGCTTGATGCTCCTGGAATTCTTTAGTGTAGCAAATGTGAAGCTCAAGTCCATTTATGGAAGTAGACAGCAAAACAGAGTCTCATGGAAGCTTTATGTTCTGGTTTTTATTTAGTCGAGATGGTCCTCGAAGATGTTCTTTACTAGGGTTTATTACTCTAAGTTTGTGGGGATTTTTAGTTTATAACAAATCATTCATGGTTCATAGCTATAAATAATGATTGTTATTCTCGTATATGATTTTATCCACATCATAAGTTCTCTCTATGTGATTATTAAAATTTTTTCTCAGGTGATTTCTTTATATACTTCAAAGGTCGAAAATAGGCATGATCCACAATATTAGGGCTTCCACATAACTCATACTGGTCTCAGACAATGTCTACAAAAGACAAACATGGTCGTTAGTATAATAGAGATTTCTATGAATCATAAATATTACCATTAGAATTAGTTTTCAATTTAAGAGTAATGAAAACATTCTAAGTGATGATCAGTAGGTCATTCTATCGGTATCCCCTTATTTCGGTAGGTTCTTATGTCGGTACGTCCTTCTGTTGGTAGGTCCTTTTGTCAATATGTCCTTCTGTTGGTAGTTCATTGTGTTGGGGAGTCCTTTTGTTGGTAGGTCGATGTGTCGGTAGGTTCTTATATTGGACTATCCTTTTATCATTATGTCTAGTGTTGGTGATTCATTATTGTCAGTGAATTGGTCTATCAGTAAGTCATACTATCAGTGACTCATGCTAGTATCAATAACAAAACAATTTCATAGCTCATACATCTCTCAATGAATCATTCTTCTATCAGTGACTATTTCTTCTGTTGGAATCATACATCTTTCAGTGACTCATCTGTCAACAGCTCATACTTCTGTCAATGAATCGTGATATCAGGGACTCATACATGGCCATTTTTCACTATTTTCCTATCTTATATTAAAAATATTAATAGAATACATTAAAATTATATTTGAACATAGATGATCAGGATTAATCATATTTGAACATAAAACGTAAGACATTATTAAACATTATTTTACCTTATTTTTAGCATTAAAACTAGATAGGGCCAACAATATCCTCATTTTTTATGATAAAAAATCATTGAATTATAAATTACAATTTGTTAATAAATATTACTATCTCCCCATTAATACTTTTCTTAAAAAATTATATATAATTCCCCTTAAATTTTTCTATATTATCCAAGGGTAAAAAAGTGTAATGCCTTCTCCCCAATTAGGATTATCAAAATGAGTGAATGGAATCATGGAATAAGGATTAAAGAAGAATAGAAATAATCTGATCCAAAATAAAGAAATGAATAGAAAATAAATTTCATATTCATGTAAAATTACATAGAAGAACAAATTGAACAAATATAAAACAAGGAATTCTAACCAAACAAGTGATTCGAACTACATTTTCTTTAAAGAGGAGTCCATCACTACATTTTTGTTATTAGAATCTGTAGGGGTATGAGAAAGAGATGTATATTTAGTGGATGGAAGTTCATAGTTAATTCTGAGAGGAGGAAGAGGAACTCGTGAAACATGAAAGTGGCCATGCTTGGTCTGGAGGAGGGAGGAGGTATAGTAAGATCCCTTAAAATGACAGGATAGATCTTCTCGAAAGAGTGAGTAAGATAAGGTTCCTGAGAAGTCAAGGAGATAGAATCAGAGGCAGTAGATTTGAGAGATAGTATGAGAGTTGAGGTAGCTAGTACAATAATAGGAGTACTCTATTCATGAAGACAAGTCTTTAGAAAGTTGATTAAATCCATGATAATCTTCCCACCATATTCCATATCCTTGGTAAAATCATCCTTATTTTCTAGAAACTTCTCAAGGGTAGGAGTAAAATCTTTAAGTATCTTCATATGAACTCTTAAATCATGTGTCACTAGAGGATGTCTCAGATTCTTAACTAAATATTTTGAGTGGCTGGGGAGGTGATTATTTGTGTAAATTCTCTTAAAATAAAAATTTAAATTCTTGGTTATTTCTTCCTCTTCAGTTATTGTACCTTTAGAGAAAAATCTCACCATGTCATAGATGTGATCACAATTCTTGTTAATCTTGGAGAGACTCTCTTGGTCAGTTCTACCCATCATTTTTTGAAGCTCTTCTCCGATCACATTCTTGAAATTCTCAATATTTGTAGGGTGTGAAACTAAAGCTGCTAAGCTAGATGCACCTTTCACTATATCTATAAGTTCATTTATCAAATTATTTATATCAATATCATGGGTATGAGTATGATCAGAAGCATTTCCTGAAACTGTATGCTCAAAAGTATTTAGCATTTACCCAATGTTGTCCTATAATCAATAGTCAATCAATTTTTTTGCTGTAAAAATTTTAGTTAACTCATTTATTATGCTCTAGTTATCCTTCACTATAGATTCAAAAATACAGATAACTCAAACTTCAACTTGGGAAATCATAATTTATATCAAAACAGAAATATCTCTTTCACATAGAGTGAGAACATGAGAATTTTTAGTTTCAGATGAATCTCTATTAAGAGAGATCAGATCTCTCTTAAAACATTTAAAATAAGATTTGGTGACATAGTCACCTATAACTAAAGTCATTAGAGGTGCTGGAGTATAAAATGATGCAACTACTAGAGGTGTCTCAGAATGAACAGGTTCTGCAACTACTGGTCTCCTTGGAACAACTACACCATCTTCAGCATCTGAGTCAGAATGATCCAAACTGAGAGAAAAATTACCAGGGCACGTTTCCCATTCAAATTCCACACTAGCATCAAATGGAGTGAACAAATAATCTCTCATTTTTTTTGGATTGAGGATCCCACTCAATTCAAGGTCTCCTTATTGCATAAACTAATTTTGATATAGGGGTTACATGTACTTCTATTTCACCATGAATTTCAACTACTTCCATATCATATGCAACAACCTCAGGAGGTTATACAATTTGTTCTTGAGACGCAACACCAAAAGGTTATGTATTAGTATCCTGATCATCACCAGGATGATCTGAACTACTATCACTTCCAAAATTTTCTTTCGGCTACATCTTCTCCATAATCTCTATTTTATCACTTTATTCATTATCCTCTGCCTCACTTCCACTACCTTAAACATCACTTCCACTTTCCTCTTCCTCATTGTTTTATTCCTCTTATCTGGTTTCCTCATCGAATCCATTATATAGACTATTATACTCCACAATACCTGATTCCTCATTCTCATCATCATCGTTATCCAGGTCTAGAATTGTTTCCTTGGAAGTTAGATATTAAGGTGGACTAGAAAGTCCAAAATTCATCCTCTTTGGGATCTCACCAATATCAGGGTCACTACTATCATATATATGAGACTCGGCTTCTTTACCAGTTTAAACTACTTATTCTTCATGATAATTGAAAACATCTTCATCTGGTGGAAGACAATGAATAACTACATTTCATAGTCTAGATGAATGATCAACAGGGTTGAAATTCTCATATAATTTCTCATCATCTTAATCCCACTCCTTCTTATAATGATTCAAATTTATTATCATTCTCTTGAAAATATCTTTAATTATGAAGATACTATTATAAATAGAGAGGGTTTCTTCATCTTCACTTACACATCCTTTGTAATTTAACATGGATGATATAATTCATGGGTAAAACAGTGAATTTTTCATGCAACATGGATTTATCATTTCACTAATATGGACTATCAAATACCAAAACAAATTTACCTTAATTTCATTCTTCAGAAAATATATATGATACACATTTTTATTCTTGAGTGAAGAGAATTTCCCTTTCTTAGGACACAACTAGTGTTGGATGAACTTGAATAACAACATTCTTTCACCATCAAACTCAATAAAAATTGGTCTTTTATACAATACATTATCATTTAGCTCACCCAAATATATATCAAAGTAAATGAAATAACTTATGGGAGGAGTAATCCCCTGATAGTAATCATGCATATCTTAATGTTGTACTTTCATACATTCTTCCCAATTCCCTAATGAAAATGGTATGATTATACCATTTACCATAGATTTAATATTGTATATCTCACTTCCTTCCAAAATAAACTTTTCATGAAGATAAAATTCATGTACCATTAAATTTTAATTAGTTATTTCATTAAATTCGAACCATTCCATCCAACGTTGGGTTTGCATCACATTTAACGAGAGATAAATGCCGGTTAATAACTATTTTGTGTGAACTTCTCTTTCTAGTGTTACCACGCTATTTTCATGTCTAGGATGAATAGACATAGGCTTGCTTTATTCTTCCTTATATCCCTTTGGGGGTTGTGACACATCTTAATATCCTTCTGATAAGTGTTTTTCTATAACCATTTTGGGTGTTCGGTTGAAGGTGCGAAGGTGAAAGGGTAGAAGGTAAAGGGAGCTTAAGGGTAAGAGTGCGAGAGTGGAAGACCAAGAGTATTAAGTAAGTAGGATCAACTTGATTATATCATTTAGGGTTTTATAAACTGTAAATAGAGTAATCCAGGTCAAATAAAATGAAATAAGAAAAACATCATCATTTTGAAAATAAATAAAAACAATATGAAAGTTCTATTGGAGATTGGCCATCGGCGAGACATCATCGGTGTCGGTAAGACACTTTCAGAATGACACTATCGATGTCGTCATGAGACAACATGACACTTTTGGTGATAGCGTGACACATCTTGACACTGTCGGTGTCATCATGGCACAACATGACACTTTGAGTGTCCGCATGACACAACATGACACTGTTAATTTCAACAAGACATTATTGGCATGACATTGTCAGTGTTAGCGAGACCTCACCAGTGTACTATCAGTGAGTCACCCACACTATGATTTAGTAGAGAGTTATTAACAATAGGTCCTCAAAAACTAATCATCCCTAATTCATGTATGATATAACTAAAATTCAGAGAGTTTAATGTCTTGGTAAATATATCAGAAAGTAGATGTTTTGTGCAAGTAAATTCCAAGTATATACAACCCTTTGGATAATGATATCTCAAAAAGTGATTACTTACATCAATATGTTTTGTTCTATAATGAGAATCATGATTATTTGATTTGTTAATAACACTTGTATTGTCATAGTTTATAGGGACATGTCAAAATTGATATCCATAATCTAGTAATGTTTGTTTCATTCACAAAATTTGAGTAAAACAACTACTAACAACTATGTATATAGCCTTAGCAGTAGATAATGAAATAGATTTTTCCTTTTTAACCACAATACTAGAGAATTTCCTAAAAAGATATATGTTCAAGTGGTAATTTTTCTATCTAACTTACACCCACCAAAATTAGCATCTAAATAACTAACTAAATAAAATTATTGTCATCTATGGTAGAACAATATTAAGTTGTTAGTATACTTGAGGTATTTGAATATTTATTTTACAACATTTAAATGAAATTATTTGATATTTTCATGAAAACGAAAAAACATACATACAATAAACATAATATCAGTCCAGTTAGCATTCAAGTTAATTAAACATTCATTCATCCCTCTTTAATTGTTTTGATCAACAGATTTAAAATTTTCATCAAGGTCCAACTTACATGTGGTTCTCATTGCAGTATCACTACATTTTTTAAAATCAAAGGCAAGTATTTTTAAAAAAATATTTAGTATATTTACTTTGATTTAAAATAATACATTCTTTATTTTTAAATATTTAAATATAAGAAAAAAAATTATCGAATTAAACTGATTTCAAATTAAATTTTCATCATTTTTGAAAATAAATACATAAATAATTTATTTAAGTCCCAACAATAATGTCATCAATGCTGATTTGAACTACTAAAAGAACATTAGAAATTATTTTTGCAAAGGTAGTAAGATCACTTATACCTTTTGAAAAAACCATTATAAATAAGAAAAGTACTTAGCATGTCATACCATGCTCTTGGAGCGTGTTTTAGATAATATATATCCTTTGTAAACATAAAAAATGATTTGGAAAATGAGGGTTTCTAAAACCATGGGGTTATTCAACAAAAATATACTCAACTATATGACCATTTAGAAATTCAATTTTAATATCCATCTGAAATAGTTAGAAATTCAAATGAGTTGCATAGGCTAGAATGAGTCTAATGGCTTCATGTATAAAAACTGGTGAAAATGTTTCTTCATAGTCAATGCCTTCTTCTTGACTATATCCTTATGCAACCATTTGGGCCTTATTCTTCACTACTATGCCTGATTCATCTACATTGTTTCTAAATACCCACTGAGTGCATACGATCAAGGTGTCTTTAGTTCTATCCACTAGTTCCAAAATATTATTCTTGTCTAACTGATTTAACTCTTCCAACATATCTTTCTCCCAAAATACATCATTTATTGCATCATTAATTTTTTTAGGTTCTAGTTTTGACAAGAAGTATTTATGTTCAACGTGATTCCAAAGAAAATCTCTAGTATGTGTCCCTTTATCTAAGTATCCAACTAAAGTATCTATGGGATGGTTCATAAGTGTTCTAATATATCTAGAAAAGGAATGACTAGTTTTTAATAGTTTATCTATAGGTTTATGTTCACTATTTTCTGAGTCTTGGTATTTCCCAAAATAGAAGGATTTAACAGATATCTTAATAGTAGGGTTAGGGGGTATATCATTTATGTTGATATTGGATAGATCATCCCCAATATTTTCAATGGGGGTTTTAAATTCATGTGGATTTGTTTCATCAAATTTGATATGTATCTAATCTACCATACATTTAGTTAATTTATTAAAAACAATATACGATTTACTCGAGGGTGAGTGACCTAAAAAAATACCTTCATCATATTTGGATGAATATTTTTCAAGATTTTCCATAGTATTGAGAAGATAGTCCTTGAAACCAAAAACATTAATGTATCTACATTTGGTTTTCCTATTGTACCATATATTACCGGGTGTTTTATTAAGAATTGGTCTGATTAAAACTTTATTAATTAAATTACAAGCTGTATTGACAGATTCATCTAGAAAATAAACAGGTAAGTCATACTCATTAAGAATTTTCTGAGTAATTTATCATAAGGTTCTATCCATTCTTTATATAAATTTATTCTGATGGTGTGTCATTGGAGAAGAAAAGTAATGACTATAGGAAATTTTGTGAGAAAAAAAGATTCAAACTCTTGGTTATTAATCTCACGTCCATGGTCACTCTTTATGGTTTTTATCCTAATTCCACTTAGGTTTTCAAATGATCTATCATACTTGGTCATGTATGAATAAGATTATCTATTGTGATATAAAAAGAAGGTCAATATATACCCAGAGAATTCATCTATAAAAACATAGACATGGTGATTCAAATTTATACATGAAACTCTTGATGGTCCAAAAAAATCCAAGTGAACCAACATAAGTTGTTGATGTGTTGAAACTTCTTTCATTGGTTAAAAAGATATCCTGTGATGTTTTTTCTTTTGAAAATGATTGCAGACTTTATTTTCTAGAAATTATTGTTCGGCTAAATCCTTTACTAACCCAATCCTTGAAATATATCTATATTAGCGTGTGTTATAGTGACCTAATATTCATTGTCTAGGCCTAGATTCTTTATGAAATAAACTTTAGCAAGAAACATTTTGAGAAGCTATAGAATCCATGTTCACAACATAAAAATTATCATTTATAAAATATGTAAATACATACTCATATTTAAAATTAAACACATTACATGCATCATTTTAAAAATTAACATTGAATCTATCGTCACATAACTAAGACATACTCAGTATATTGTACTTTAATCCAACATAAAAGTACACTGTAAATTAAAATTTAATTAGTGTTGCTGATTTGGACAAGGGAAATAATTTTTAATTTTGCATTATCAACAATAGTGACATTTCCACTATAAAGACCCGTAAATTTCAAGGGAATTTTTTTTTCTTAATTTTCTTTGGAATTTTACAAGAGCGCAGTTTCTGACGGCGCCTGATTCCGAGGCCCGGTGTGCCCGGAATCATTTTCCGAAGTTTGGCTCGGGTACGTTCAGTGAACGGACGAGCGGGTTTTTCTATCTTTTGAACCGGTGCCCGGAATCAAATTCTGAGGGCACCGATGAAATCGCAGCGCCGGTATTCGCTTAGAAACGCCTCTTCCGGAGTTGCATTTTCTCGGGTGTGGTTTTTAATTTTCGGGCTTAAAGTTAAGAAATAAAATAATTTTGCGACAAATTTATTTTATTTCACTTAAGCCACTTGGAAGCCACTTGAAACCACTTAAAGGCGGCTTGAACTGAGTTGAACTGGATAGGATGCTATCCAGAAATATTCTACCCCCTTGGTAGGATATTTGTGAGGTGGGGCCCATACGAGCCCCGCCGTTTCTTTCCGCTAAGAAACGCACCCGTGAAAACCCATCTTAATGAAAGTCAACTGACGTGTTTTCTAAATTCTTAACAGACCATTTAAATGGGCTGTTTCTTTCGTGAATTAAATGGGCTGTTTCTTTCGTGAATTAAATGGCCTGTTTCTTTCATTGAATTAATTCAACGAATTAATTCAATCGTTTCTTAACCGGTTTTCGTGTGTTGGCATATTAATAAAATAAGACCAACCCAAATCTTTGGAGAAGGTTTGAGAGGATTCTTGTTCTTCTTCTCCCTCGCGAAGAACACGAAGAACGCGAAGAACGCGAAGAACGCCGAACCCGGAAATCGACAACGCTTCCGTCCGTGACGTTCTTCCACGCTCCGATCTCCGATCACCGACCATTTGAGGTGAGTGATTTCGGATTTCCTCTCAAAAGTTCTTTTCTTTTGGTTTTAAACGAAACACAGATTTAAATATTAATAATTTAAATCTGTTGTTCTTGGTTCATTGAGCTCGCCGACTCAACGCCGGATTCTGCGACAACGCGACGCCTCCCCGCGACGACGCGACGATCCCTCTCTTCTGCGACGATCTTTTCCGCGAAGAACGCCCGCACGCGATGATCGACGAGGTAGAGATTTTATAATTATGAGAATTACCCCCTTTTTTAATTAATTCCCGTCAATGTTTCTTAAAGAAATTAAAGAACCGTTTTTGTGAACAATTTTTAATCTTATTAAAAATTGTTGTTTCCTGTGTGGAATAATTTTCTCCCGGTTGTTTATCTCTAACGCGGAGGGTGCGGGCCAAACGAACACGGCCCGACGACTCTCCGTCGTTCTTCATTTTGTACGGATTTGACGGACGATGATGGAACGTGCCGCATCGGACGTTTGACGATTCCGTAGTAAAGAACGGATCCCGGGAGGAGCAACGGCGCAGACGGGAAGGAAAACGGGCCACCGGAGCGACGTCGGCGGCCCGCGGAAGCTGCCGGCGGCGCGGGTTGCCGGCGCGGCGGCGCCGGCGGACGGAGGCGGTGGCGCCCCGGCGCGCAGCCGGACGAGTCTGCTGCGGCCGAAGCCGCGGCGGCGGCGGCCAACGGACCCGCGGCCGCGCGGGTTCGGTTCGTCCAGGCAGGACGCGGCTCACCCGCGTCCGCGGTTCACCAGCGCGGCCCACGCGGGCCGCGACTTCCTCAGGCCGCGGGTCAACGCCCACGGTGCGAGGTCGCTCGGCTGAGCCGGACCGGCCCTGGCCGGGCCGGGCCGGGCCAACCGGGTCGGGTCGACCCGGGGGGGTCGGGCCGGGTCGGCCCGGGCCCGTACCCCCCTTCTTCGGACGTTTTCGTTCAAACGCCCGTAACATGAACTTCGTGCCTCCAAACGACTCGCCGTCAGTGGAAACACGATCCTTGGGTCGAGACGGTCGTTTCGGTATATCGCACTCAAGGTTTCGGAATACTTTGAGTTCGGCCAGGTTGGTTCGTACACGAGACCAACCGGGCCCCCGGAGCAGAAACGCTCATATCTTGAGCTACGGACGTCCGATTGACGTGCCGTCAGCTTTGTTGAATTCCTCTAAGTGAGACGGATCTTTTGGCATACTCCGCCCGAGGTTTGGACGCAGGTGGAGTGTGGTCGGGTTGGTTTTTCCTTAAAAACCATCCGGGCCCCTAGGACGAAAATGCCAATATCTCTCAGACCGGGCGTCCGATTGACGTGCCGTCTGCGACGTTGAGTTCCTGTTGACGATGCGGAACTTTTGGATACATCAACTTCGGAATTTGTTTCAGTTGATGTATCAGCCTCTCGGCTCGTGGAGCGGACCCTCCCGAACGAGCTTGCTGTGTGCGGGAACCCTAGGCTGGCTGCGACTGCTACTTCGGCAGCGACGACCGTGCAGAGATCCTCCGTGGACTCCGACGACGACCGTGCAGAGATCCTCATTGGACTGCGGCGACGACTGTGCAGAGATCCTCAGCGGACTGCGACGACTACTGCACTCAGCGTTCCTACGTGGATCAGTGCTATAGGTCCTGCGTGGGCCCGGTCCTGTGTGGGCCCGATCCTGTGTGGGTCCGATCCTACGTGGGTCAGCGCTCAGCGGTTCTGTGTGAGCCAGCGCCTACAGGTCCTGCGTGGGCCCGGTCCTGTGTGGGCCCGATCCTGTGTGGGTCCGATCCTGTGTGGGTCACTGCAAGGTTAGTACCTATCTATCCTTCGTGGGTCCGACGACTTAGATGGTTCAGTGATCATCTTTATCGTCATCCAAAGAAGTATACCTGTGTGAGCTGAATCTTGTGTTTCTCTCATTTGTGGATTGTGTTGAGCTATCCTGTGTGGATTTACTGTTTTCTCTTCTTTGTGGATTGTGTTGAGCTATCCTGTGTGGATTTACTGTTTACTCTCCTTTGTGGATTGTGTTGTTCTATCCTGCGTGGGTATGCGTTTTGCTTTTCTGTGTGGACTGGGTTGTGCTAGGGCTCGGACGTTGGAGCCGATCGGGGAATTGATGACTTAGGTATATGTATGGGAATATACCTAAGCCGTGTCAGATGTTACTTAGTGATTGCTTCTCTTCTTCGTGATTTATCCTTTGTGGATTTCGGGAGACCTTCGGGGGTCTCGGGGTCCCTACTGAGTAGCTTATACTCACCCCTGCACGGGCTATGCCCGTACTTCGTGGTGTTGGTTGCAGACGAAGGACAGCGCTGATTGTGGAGGAGGCGCGCGGAGCAGGACAGTACCTGGAGGTGGACCACTGGGTGGGATGTACTCGCAGCGGTTAGGTGGACCCGAGGAGCAGTGGAGGCTATCTGTACCCACCCTTTAGGTGGGACTTCCATAGGACGGCTCGACGCTGCAGTTTTTCCTTTCAGTTGCTGTTTTTCCTTTCAGTTGTACTTTACAGTTGGGCTTGTATTTCCGGCCCCTTTTACTTTCATCACATCTTGTACAGTTTTTACTTAGTGTTTACGTTTCCGCTTGCTTACTCTGGGGTGCTTGTTTTCTTTTCAAAGGCAATGCCTTCCCTTTTTGTTGGGATTTACGCCTTGGTGCTAGTCGCCAGCCCCTGGCCTATGGAAGGCGGGCTTGGGGTAGTCACGGCACGGGCCCCGAGGACGGGTCGTGACAAATTGGTATCAGAGGAGGTCGGTTCTACCGCAGACTCTGATCTTTCTTCTATGTGAAGCAATAGTGTTTAGCATATTGAGTGTGGTTATCAGTCCAGGGAGTCCAGTGTTGGTGCGGCGGCTGACGTATCCATACACCAGGACCCTGACTTCTGATTTCCGACTTAATGCACGAAAACATTGATTGCATGTGTGTTTCAAGTTTTCTTTGTGATTACTTATGTCAGCTCACCAGGTATACTGTTCTGACCGTGGCATACTTGTTTCCTTTTCAGGATGGCACGACGACAGCAGCCAGCTAGGGTTCCTAGAGTAGGGCGCGACGACAGCCCGCCGAGCGACGAGGCCTCGGTACAGGGCCCGTTGACAGCAGAGGCACCGGTGGTACCTTTACCCGCCGAGCCCCCGATGCTTCCAGCACTGGCAGTTGACGACGCACGACGCCTCAGAGGTCTGCACGAGTTCCAGTGCCAGCGACCACCCAGGTTCCGTGGGGAGTCGGACCCCCAGGCAGCCGAGGACTGGCTGGAGGCGGTCGTCCGAGTTTTCCGGCTAGTGAGGACACCAGCAGACCTCATGGTGATCCTCGCGGCGAGCCTACTGCACGCAGCAGCCGGACGCGGGTGGAGCCTGATTCTCCAGGTACACGATGAGGCCACCCTCATCTGGACGGACTTTGAGAGCCTCTTCCTCTCAGAGTTCGTCCCGGCCACCCTCCGTGCAGTGCGCATCCAGGAGCTTCTTCAGCTGCGGCAGGGCAGCTTGACGGTCGCTCAGTACGCGGCGAGGTTCACTGACCTATCTCGCTACTCGACAGACATGGTAAGGGACCCCTTCTTCCGGGCCCGGACCTTCGAGCAGGGATTGAGACACGAGATCAGGGCATCGCTGATCTCCCTCAGCATCCCGACCCAGGGAGGAGTACTGGAGCGATCCCTCCTGATCGAGAGCTTCCTGGCTGAGTCCACAGCGAGACCTACCGCACGGCGGCAGATAGCAGAGTCTTCGGTAGCTGGTAGCCGGCGGATGACTCAGGGTTCCAGGCGGACCAGACCTTCCGGCAGGCGACCTCGGGACACTGGCTCAGCGGTGCAGGGCACCCAGCCCGGAGCCAGTCTTCCGAGAGGCAGGCAGTGCTACGAGTGCGGCGGGCAGGGCCACATGGCTCGTGACTGCCTGACCCGTCGTACTGAGGGTCAGAAGACGGTGGAGGGACCACCCAGTCAGAGGCAGTGGGTCGACCGTGGCGGTCCGCATGGAGGAGGTGGACGAGGTAGAGGAGCTGGCCGAGCAGCAGGTGGTGGACGACGCTTTGAGGCCCTGCCACCACCTCCACCAGGAGGCCCGCCCCGACCACAGGGAGCTGGAGGGCAGAGACAGGCTCAGCTCCAGGCAGCGGAGTCCTACGACCATGGTGCGCCAGAGATGATTCGAGGTACGATCTGTGTCTATTCCACCCTTGCTGCAGTTCTGATAGAAACAGGAGCGAGTCACTCTTTCATAGCCACTGCCCTTGTTCGGAGCTCGGAGATTCCGATAGAGCCGTTGGCTCGATCCTTACGGCTAGAGACTCCTACGGGAGCAGACTCAATGATTACGCACTGGTGCCGGCAGTGTGAGCTTACTCTAGGAGGCGAGATCTTTGGCTGGGATCTTCTTGTAGCAGCGTCGAGGCCTTACGACGTCATCTTGGGCATGGATTGGTTATCTACGGTCCATGCTCAGATCGACTGCTTTAGGCGCAAGGTGCGATATGTGCGCACCGACGGGAGCAGGTTCACCTTCACCGGCGAGAAGGGAGCCTTAGCAGCACAGGATGGACTCACGCAGAGGAGAGGTCATCCCATCACTCATCAGTTGGCTAGCCTCATCCTGGGAGCAGTTGACGTGCGGAGTCCCAATTTTCCTGCAGTGGTGGATCAGTACGCGGACGTCTTTCCCGACGACGTTCCAGGACTACCTCCTCGCAGAGAGGTAGACTTTTATATTGACCTGTACCCCGGGACATCCCCGATATCCACCCCAGCATATCGGATGGCCGCCGCTGAGCTTCGAGAGCTGCAGGTACAGTTGGAGGACTTGCAGGGCAAGGGGTTCATCCGACCCAATGTTTCGCCCTGGGCTTCCCCGATTTTGTTCGCCAAGAAGGCGGACGGGAGCTTGCGACTGTGTGTCAATTATCGTCGCCTGAATCAAGTGACAGTGAGGAACAAGTATCCGCTACCCAAGATTGATGACCTCTTCGACCAGCTCAAGGGAGCACGGTGGTTCTCGAAGATAGACCTCAGGTCAGGCTATCATCAGCTTAGAGTTTGAGACGAGGATGTGTAGAAGACGGCCTTCAGGTCTCGGTATGGCCACTATGAGTTCTTGGTTATGCCTTTCGGCGTGACCAATGCTCCAGCAGTGTTCATGAGCCTCATGAACAGGATCTTCCAGCCATACCTCGATCAATTTGCCGTGGTCTTCATCGACGAAATTTTGGTGTACTCGACGACGGAGGAGGAGCACGCCTACCACCTACGTGTTGTACTAGACACACTCCGAGAGAACCAGCTTTATGGCAAGCTCTCGAAGTGTCAGTTCTGGTTACGTGAGGTCCACTTCTTGGGGAACGTCATTTCTGAGGTGGGAGTTGCAGTGGATCCCGCAAAGATCGAGGCAGTGCTAGCTTGGGAGCCACCCAAGAGCATGACAGAGGTGCGGAGTTTCTTGGGCTTAGCCGGATACTATCAGAGATTTGTGCCGGACTTCTACAGAGTTGTGGCCCCACTCTCAGCTTTGACGAAGAAGGGGAAACCCTTTGTGTCGTCAGACAGATGTCAGTAGAGCTTCCAGGAGCTGAGGCAGAGGTTGACCAGCGCACCTATCTTGAGGTTTCCTGAGGAGGGAGTTGGATACGTAGTCTACTGCGATGCATCAGGGACCGGACTCGGGTGTGTCCTGATGCAGGAGCGGGCCGTGATTGCCTACGGATCACGTCAGTTGAGGCCTCATGAGCAGAACTACGGTACCCATGACTTGGAGTTGGCAGCAGTGGTCTTTGCCCTAAAGACATGGCGACACTATCTGATGGGCGAGCGCTTCACAGTCTTTTCTGACCACCAGAGTCTCATGTACGTCTTCTCTCAGAAGGACCTGAACCTGAGACAGCGGCGATGGCTCGAGTTCCTCCAGGACTATGACTTTGAGATACTCTATACTCCTGGGAAGGGGAACGTGGTGGCTGATGCCCTCAGCAGGAGGACGGGCATCCAACTACTTGAGGAGGCGACAGAGCAGCTAGCCGCTTTGCAGATATCCTTCGTGGATAGAGACGGAGTAGCCTTCCTTCAGTCTCTCACAGTCTCTCCTCCACTTCTTCAGCGGGTCAGAGAGGCACAGCGTGTGGACGTTGACTGTGAGACACGGCGTGCACAGATATCCTCGGGACAGGCACCTGATGGTTTCTCCCTTAGAGAAGGGCACGATATCCTTTTCAGAGGACGTACCTTGGTACCAGTCGCTTTACGAGAGGAGGTGCTGAGAGAGTATCACACTTCTCCTTTGGCGGTACATCCTGGAGTGGCGAAGATGTACCAAGATCTCAGGCGACAGCACAGGTGGCCGGGCATGAAGAAGGCTGTGGCAGAGTTCGTTTCACGGTGCCTCACCTGCTAGCAGGTGAAGGCAGAGCATCAGGTACCAGCAGGCTTGGTACAGCCCTTGGAGGTCCCGGAGTGGAAGTGGGACGGAATATCTATGGACTTCATGACTGGACTTCCACGCACTTCCAGAGGTCACGATTCCATTTGGGTGATTGTAGACCGACTCACCAAGTCGGCACACTTCTTACCCATCAGAGAGCAGGGCTCAGTGGAGAGCTTGGGGCGTCTCTACGTTCAGGAGATTGTACGACTTCACGGTGTGCCATCGACTATCGTCTCCGATCGGGACGCTCATTTTACTTCCCGGCTTTGGAAGGGGTTTCAGGAGGCGTTCGGGACGCGACTACGTCTGAGCACCACCTTTACCCTTAGACGGATAGTCAGACGGAGAGGACCATTCAGACTCTCGAGGACATGCTCCGCACATGTGTCCTCGACTTTGGTCGCAGCTGGGAGGACCACCTACCCTTGGTAGAGTTTGCGTACAACAACAGTTACCACTCCACCATAGGGATGGCACCCTACGAGGCGTTGTACGGCAGGCCTTGCAGACCCCCTTTGTGCTGGACAGACCCTGGGGAGTCAGCACTTGTGGGACCAGAGATGGTCTGGGCCACGACAGAGAAGGTCCAGGTCATCCAGGAGCGGATGAGGATAGCACAGAGCCGGTAGAAGTCTTATGCTGACAGGAGGCGGAGGCCACTAGAGTTCGAGGATGGCGACCACGTCTTCTTGCGGGTCTCACCTCAACGTGGTTTGAGGAGATTTGGCCGAGGCGGCAAGTTGTCTCCACGCTTCATCGGACCCTTCCAGGTCCTCAGCAGGGTTGGCGAGGTGGCTTATCGTCTGGCTCTGCCACCTCAGTTGCGTCGGGTGCACGACGTCTTCCACGTATCACAGTTGAGGAGATACGTGCACGACCCGACACAGATCATCGACTATGGGGAGCTAGACGTGGATGATGGGGCGACATTTACGGAGGTCCCAGTGGAGATAGAGGATCGGCAGGAGCGGGTCCTACGTGGGCGGACGATCCCTCTTGTGCGCATTAGATGGCAGCACGAGAACCTCCCGGAGAGCACTTGGGAGCGGGAGGCTCAGATGTGTGCTCAGTACCCACATTTGTTTCCCTAGTTTTTGATGTATCTTTACGGGGACGTAAAGTACTGAGGAGGGAGTAATGTAAAGTCCCGTAAATTTCAAGGGATTTTTTTTTCTTAATTTTCTTTGGAATTTTACAAGAGCGCAGTTTCTGATGGCGCCTGATTCCGAGGCCCGGTGTGCCAGGAATCATTTTCCGAAGTTTGGCTCGGGTACGTTCAGTGAACGGATGAGCGGGTTTTTCTAACATTTGAACCGGTGCCCGGAATCAAATTCTGAGGGCACCGATGAAATCACAGCGCCGGTATTCGCTTAGAAACGCCTCTTCCGGAGTTGCGTTTGCTCGGGTGTGGTTTTTAATTTTCGAGCTTAAAGTTAAGAAATAAAATAATTTTGCGACAACTTTATTTTATTTCACTTAAGCAACTTGGAAGCCACTTGAAGCCACAAAAAGGCGGCTTGAACTGAGTTGAACTGGATAGGATGCTATCCAGAAATATCCTACCCCCTTGGTCGGATATTTGTGAGGTGGGGCCCGCACGATCCCCGCCGTTTCTTTCCGCTAAGAAACGCACCCGTGAAAACCCGTCTTAATGAAAGTCAACTGATGCGTTTTCTAAATTCTTAACAGACCATTTAAATGGGTTGTTTCTTTCGTGAATTAAATGGGCTGTTTCTTTCATGAATTAAATGTCCTGTTTCTTTCGTTGAATTAATTCAACGAATTAATTCAATCGTTTCTTAACCGGTTTTCGTGTGTTTGCATATTAATAAAATAAGACCAACCCAAATCTTTGGAGAAGGTTTGAGAGGATTCTTGTTCTTCTTCTCCCTCGCGAAGAACACGAAGAACGCGAAGAACGCGAAGAACGCCGAACCCGGAAATCGACGACGCTTCCGTCCGTGACGTTCTTCCACGCTCCGATCTCCGATCACCGACCGTTTGAGGTGAGTGATTTCGGATTTCCTCTCAAAAGTTCTTTTCTTTTGGTTTTAAACGAAACAAAGATTTAAATATTAGTAATTTAAATCTGTTGTTCTTGGTTCGTTGAGCTCGCCGACTCAACGCCGGATTCCGCGACAACGCGACGCCTCCCCGCGACGACGCGACGATCCCTCTCTTCCGCGACGATCTTTTCTGCGAAGAACGCCCGCGCGCGACGATCGACGAGGTAGGGATTTTATAATTATGAGAATTACCCCCTTTTTTAATTAATTCCCGTCAATGTTTCTTAAAGAAATTAAAGAACCGTTTTTGTGAACAATTTTTAATCTTATTAAAAATTGTTGTTTACTGTGTGGAATAATTTTCTCCCGGTTGTTTATCTCTAACACTGAGGGTGCGGGCCAAACGAACACGGCCCGACGACTCTCCGCCGTTCTTCGTTTTGTGCGGATTTGAAGGACGACGACGGAACGTGCCGCAATGGACGTTTGACAATTCCACAGTAAAGAACGGATCCCGGGAGGAGCAACGGCGCAGACGGGAAGGAAAACGGGCCACCGGAGCGACGCCGGCGCCCCTCGGAAGCTACCGACGGCGCCCCAGCGCGCAGCCGGACGAGTCTGCTGCGGCTGAAGCCACGGCGGCGGCGGTCAATGGACCCGCGGCCGCGCGGGTCCGGTTCGTCCAGGCGGGATGCGGCTCAGCCGCGTCCGCGGTTCGCCAGCGCGGCCCACGCGGGCCGCGACTTCCTCAGGCCGCGGGTCAACGCCCGCGGTGCTCGGCCGCTCGGCCGAGCTGAGCCGGCCGAGCCGGCCGAGCCGGACCGGCCCTGGCCGGGCTGGGCCGGGCCAACCGGGTCGGACCCGGGTCGACCCGGTTCAGGCCGACCCAGGGGGGGTCGGGCTGGGTCGGCCCGAGCCCGTACCCCCCTTCTTCGGACGTTTTCGTTCAAACGCCCGTAACTTGAGCTTCGTGCCTCCAAACGACTCGCCGTCAGTGGCAACGCGATCCTTGGGTCGAGACGGTCGTTTCGGTATATCGCACTCAAGGTTTCGGAATATTTGATTTCGGCCAGGTTGGTTCGTACACGAGACCAACCGGGCCCCCGGAGCGGAAACGCTCATATCTTGAGCTACGGACGTCCGATTGACGTGCCGTCAGCTTTGTTGAATTCCTCTAAGTGAGACGGATCTTTTGGCATACTCCGCCCAAGGTTTGGACGCAGGTGGAGTGCAGTCGGGTTGGTTTTTCCTTAAAA
Organism: Viscum album; assembly: GCA_963277665.1. Taxonomy (NCBI): domain Eukaryota; kingdom Viridiplantae; phylum Streptophyta; class Magnoliopsida; order Santalales; family Viscaceae; genus Viscum; species Viscum album. The sequence continues at coordinate 1,034,525,687 of OY728122.1, read as the reverse complement.
ACCAACCGGGCCCCTGGGACGAAAATACCAATATCTCTCAGACCGGGCGTCCGATTGACGCACCGTCTGCGACGTTGAGTTCCTGTTGACGATGCGGAACTTTTGGATACATCAACTTCGGAATTTGTGTCAGTTGATGTATCAGCCTCTCGGCTCGTGGAGCGGACCCTCCCGAACGAGCTTGCTATGTGCGGGAACCCTAGGCTGGCTGCGACTGCTACTTCGGCAGCGACGACCGTGCAGAGATCCTCCGTGGACTCCGACGACGACCGTGCCGAGATCCTCAGTGGACTGCGACGACAACTGTGCAGAGATCCTCAGCGGACTGCGACGACTACTGTACTCAGCGATCCTACGTGGATCAGTGCTACAGGTCCTGCATGGGCCCGATCCTGTGTGGGCCCGATCCTGTGTGGGTCCGATCCTGCGTGGGTCAGCGCTCAGCGGTTCTGTGTGAGCCAGCGCCTACAGGTCCTGCTTGGGCCCGGTCCTGTGTGGGCCCGATCCTGTGTGGGTCCGATCCTGTGTGGTTCATTGGAAGGTTAGTACCTATCGATCCTTCGTGGGTCCGACGACTTAGATGGTTTAGTGATCATCTTTATCGTCATCCGAAAAAGTATACCTGTGTGAGATGAATCTTGTGTTTCTCTCCTTTTGGATTGTGTTGAGTTATCCTGTGTGGATTTACTGTTTTCTCTCCTTTGTGGATTGTGTTGAGCTATCCTGTGTGGATTTACTGTTTACTCTCCTTTGTGGATTGTGTTGTTCTGTCCTGCGTGGGTATGCGTTTTGCTTTCCTGTGTGGACTGGGTTGTGCTAGGGCTCGGACGTTGGAGCCGATCAGGGAATTGATGACTTAGGTATATGTATGGGAATATACCAAAGCCGTGTCAGATGTTACTTCGTGATTGCATCTCTTCTTCATGATTTATCCTTTGTGGATTTCGGGAGACCTTCGGGGGTCTCGGGGTCCCTACTGAGTAGCTTATACTCACCCCTGCACGGGCTATGCCCGCACTTCGTGGTGTTGGTTGCAGACGACGGACAGCGCTGATCGTGGAGGAGGCGCGCAGAGCAGGACAGTACCTGGAGGTGGACCACTGGGCGGGACGTACTCGGAGCGGTTAGGTGGACCCGAGGAGCAGTGGAGGCTATCTGTACCCACCCTTCAGGTGGGACTTCCAGAGGACGGCTCGAAGCTTCAGTTTTTCCTTTCAGTTGCTGTTTTTCCTTTCAGTTGTACTTTACAGTTGGGCTTGTATTTCCGGCCCCTTTTACTTTTAGCACAGCTTGTACAGTTTTTACTTAGTGTTTACTTTTCCGCTTGCTTACTCTGGGGTGCTTGTTTTCTTTTAAAAGGCAATGCCTTCCCTTTTTGTTGGGATTTACGCCTTGGTGCTAGTCGCCAGCCCCTGTCCTATGGAAGGCGGGCTTGGGGTAGTCACAGCATGGGCCCCGAGGACGGGTCGTGACACCCACCATCAATCATCATAAGATTCTTGATGATTGAGTAGTCCCATGTCATGTGTCTTGAAAATCCATTATCCATGTACCATAATATTTTACAATATATCTTCAAGCATGCTTCCTACAAAGACAATTGAAACAGGAAAGGATTTTGGTAACCAGATATTCCTGGGTCTGGTAATATTAGTAATTAATTCTTTCAGAACCCATACATGATTCATGGGTTTCTTATAAATTGTATGTAAGGTATTGGGAATATAAAATCTATTTGGCCTAGAAAAATCAGAAGCAGTAAAAGATTTTCCACCACTAGTAAATGCATCAAATTTTTCAAATCTTGGTACAAAGCCTAATTTTCATTATTTTGATACAAAATTATTGTCACAAAAGATTCGTTTTCTAGGTTGGTAACCTATAATATAAGAATATATTGTTTCATCCTATTTTCCAAGAATTTTTGTAAGAGTGTTAATTCCATTGGTAAACTTTTCTATGTCTTTTTTAACTAGTAATTTGTTAATTTAAGATCATTATTTTATTTAATCAATTGACCATTTTTCTATTTCTCTATAGTAAGCAAACATTTAATAATAGAGGTGAGAGAATGTTTTTTCTTCAAAACATTATATTTATATTTTAATTTATTTCATGTATATTTAAAAAAAATTATTTCTCAAACATTTTCTCATTGGTCATGTTGTTAGAATGAGATTCATCTATAGAATAGTAGGAATTTTTTACAGGATATTTAATGGTTACCTTATAAGTGTTTGTAATGAATCAAATTTTAGGTTTTTCACTTTTATCATCATCTGAATATTATAAATCACTAGATCTATCCTCAGAATCACTCCAGGTGGCCTCCATTTCCTTCTTATACCTTTTATCTTTTTTCTCATATTTCATCCTATACATTAACTTAGGACAGTAAACATTTACATATCCTCTTCTCTAACATTTAAAATAAACTATCTATTTAGAGTTGTCACCTCTCTTCCAATCCTTTTTCAAATTTACCTTGTTGTCGCACCTCCCTTTTTTTAGGATTCTTAAAGAAAATCTTCTTTCTGTAATTGTTTTAAACCTTATAGCTAATTAATAGACTTCCTCATCACTGTTAGATGGTGATTTTTTATTTCCTGAACTGTCCAAATGAGTTTTTTCCATCTCTTTTTATATTTGTTTAGAAGAAGTAGTCTTGAAATCCACTGACTATATCTTTAGTTCATCATCTCCCTCTTTGTTGACCTTCAATTCATCCTCATACAAAACCATCTTAACTACCATCTACTTTATAAGAAACATAATAATATCAATGGATTCCCTAGTTGACACTGAGGTTCTCCTCCATATTTTAGGGAGACATCTGAGAATTCTCATGATTTGTTCCTTAGTAGTGACATCATTTCCCTGAGAGATAACATTATTAAAATTTTTATGAAACCTTAGAGACATGTAAAATATTGGTTCATCGATCATGATTTTAAAGTTACCATATTTAATAACATAATTATTGAGTCTCATTTACATATCATTAGTTGTTCTTACATGTTAAACAGATAAAGTATCCCAAATTTCATGGGTTGTTTTACATGAAAAAATCCTATTGAATTCGTCATCTCATAAAGAACAATATAAATATTTCATTGGTTTGTAGTTATTGCTAAAAGATACCTTAGCTGAGTCATGCCAAGTATTTTTGGTAGTAGCAGGAATATTATATTCATATACAATTTTTGACCACATTTAAATACTCCTACATTCTAAATGCATTTTCATTTTAATTTTCCACTCAGTATAATTATTTCCATAGAAAATGGAGGTATGTTGGTAGCATCATCTTCCAATATATTATCCATAGTAAATAATAATGAATAGGATTTTAAAACCATTATTTAAAACATCTCCCAATTTAAATTATAAACAACCCATTTAGCCAATGAATCATATTTATAAGAGTCTTGAATGTTCTTTTAATTTCTTAAAATATTTATTAATTTTCAGTTACACCAATTTTAATGATTGATATAACTTTTGAAATTAAATTACTAAATCCAAAATAGTTATAAGCACTGACTAAGATTAACTATAAATATTTTATTTGGTTTTCTGAGATATGTTTCAAAACAGAGAAAACTAAATTTGAAAAACATGGTAGATAAAAATAAGAGGTCCAGTCTCATGTAGAGACCTAATCCTCTCCACTTGGTGATCACCTACTACCAAAACGTTTATAGTAATAGACTTAATCTACACCCTAGATCTGATTTCACAACAGCAGAGATGGATTTACAGGTCAATTAGACCTCTACCATAGTTATCCATGAGAAGAAAAATACAATCATGCCACACATGGACCAATTCCCTAGTTATTTTTGTGTGAAAATGGCGTAGATAGATGATTTTGTAATGATATATTATATCCTTTATATTAGATCAGGATATAGTGTGTTCTTGTGATATAGACACACACAATGCATGAAAAGTAATATGAATGTACAAAATATATCATAAATAATAAGAAATGGTTTTGAATGCTTTGTGTGATGTGCTTGAAGCTTATGGACTTCTTTGGTGCACCAGATGTGATGCTAAAGACCACTTCTAGAAACAGACACCAAAATAGAGTGTTATGAAAGCTTTATGTTCTTGTTTCCAATGAGTTTATATGCTCCTCGAATAATATCTTCATTAGGGTTTATTTTTCCAAGGATGTTGGGATTTTTTTTCAAAACAAATCCTTCCTTGTTCATAGCTAGAAATATTGAGTATTCTTCTCATATATGCATTTCTCCCATTTTTATGTTTTCTCTAGGTGATTATTGTGATTTTTTCATAGTATGTTTTTTATATACTATAGAGGTTGACAATAGGCATGATCCACAACATGAGGGCTTACTTGTACCTCATACTGGTCTCTAAAAATGTCTACAAAAGATAGAAAAATTAATTTATATAATAAAAAGTATTGAGTTTCATAAACATGATCATTAGAATTAATTTTCAATTTAAGAGTAAAGATAATTTTCTAAGTGTCGATTGGTATGTCATTATACTGGTAGGTCCTTCAGTCGGAAGGTCTTTCTATCGGTAGGTCCTTTTATCGGTACGTCCTTCTATCTGCAGGTCAATTTGTCGGTGAGTCCTTTTATAAGTAATTTGATGTGTTGTTAGGTATTTATATCAGTATTTCATTCTATTAGTATGTCTAGTGTGGGTGAGACAATGTTGTCGGTGTGTTTGTATGTCGGTATGTCAGACTATTGATCTTCATACTTGTATCGGTGACTCAACCTATCAGTATCTCATACTTTTATCGATAACTCATTCTTATTTTAGGGAGTCATTCTTCTGTCAATGAATCATTATTTTGTCAGTATCAAACTTCTATTAGTGACTCATCTATTGGTAGCTCATACTTCTGTCGGTGACTCGTGATATCAGTCACTCATACATTGATATTTTTTCTGTTTTCCTATTTTATATTCTAAATATTAATAGAATATATTAAACATATAGTTGAACATAGATAATCATGATTAATAATATTTGAACATAAAACATAAGACTTGATTAAATATGATGTGTCCTAATTTTTCACCATTAAAACTGGAGAGGGATAACAATTTCTATTATAGTTGTTGCATACTTTGGTTCAAGGACTCAAATATTACTAAAAATACAAAACTAATCTAATTGAGTCAAAGAATTAATTTTTTTTAGGTAGGGTCCAAATATCAATTAACACATTATGTAGAGAATTATATTTAGTTAAATAAGATAAAAATGGGTAGTGGTGCTGATGGATGGTTGAAACTCATCGAATGACATCTTTCAATCAAGAAAAAATATTTATGTTAAAATATGTTATGGATAATAATTCTCAATTTTTATTAATAGATTTCAAATCAGGAATCACATATTTTAATGTGAGGTCTATATAATTGACATAGAAATAATGTGTTTGCAAAAAAAACATCCAGACTCGGTATTGTGGATATGGTAGTGGTAGTGGAGATTCAATATGATGTGTGTCTTGATCCACACGAGTGATACATATTAGAACTATATTATGCCAGACTGAAATTTTAGTTGTATTAGCATTATCATCTATAAGATGCATAGAGGCAGTGATCAACTATGGAAGGACTGAGGATGTAACTACCTTGCATTAAACATTACATAATATTGAGTTTTTGTATAATAATTCATAATCTTTCATTCCCAAAGAACATTTTGGTTTGTATTTTTATAGAATTAACTCATAACTCAAACATTATGATGAATATATTACAAATTGGAAACATCAACATAGTATCTTTTTTCTGATAATATAAATTTTCTAAAATGAAATAGGATTTAAATTCCTGAAAAATATTCAAGACAATAAACTAATCATATTATATTACCTTACCCATCCTATGTTCATATGAAATAATTTTAAAATAATGTATGAGAAACAAAATATTTGTTAGGTACTTAAAATTAATGAAATAAATCATTAGTCCATTAAAACTAATAAGAAAATTCCATCTTCAAAATACATTTCGGATCAAAACACACATTTTCTTAACAAAGAAATAATAATCTAAAAATAAAACTCATAAATGTTCCTTTTCAATCATGAAAATATTAGGAAATATTTTTCACATGTTTGTCTTTTTCATCCTTAATAAGTAGTATATACTTTCTATTAGACAAAATATCATTAGATTACCTAGTGAAATCATGATTTTTTTAAATTTATTGAAATAATAGTTAAAACATGTAGGTAAATTGGGACACCATTTTCTATATCACTATTACATATATAACAACCAATTTGGTTGACTTCCATACCTATTACAATGGAGGGCTATCACATAACCAAACACTTTTTCTTTATCATGTACTACCCACCTTTGGTTAATAATATAAAAAATAATCCATGGTTTATAATGGAACCATCCATACATGGGTTATAATGGGACCAACCATCTTTATAATCAATTTCCATGAACCAAAAAATTAGTATAAAACAAGGAATCCTCCATTTTAATCATTTTACTAATAAAAATATTTATTTCACCCAAAAGAGAAGAACTATTCATACTAAAATATTCATTCCATTTTTAATCTATTTGTCTAAATAACTAGGATATAGGAGAGGATTAGTTTTATTTTAATAAATATTGGAATCAGGTATTTTAATTAAAAAAATATGGTTCAGGTTATAGGAAAATACATTTTCACCTTATACGACAAAATAGAATATTCTTTTTGTATTTTCGTAATGAAAGTCAAATCATTATGTAAAAATATTCATTTTAAAAAAATTTAATTAAAGTCAAGATAGGCATAAAATTTACTTTATAATTATTCTATTTCTATAATAATAATTTCATTAAATAATTTAAAAAAAATGGTCATTGAATTGAAAACGTTTTAAGAATAACATTAATATAATATTTTTAAAAGAAATTCCCTTACCTTGATCTCGACTCGTCACGTTCATTATTTACCATCCTGAATAATAAGACTATGTAAACTATTTTATTCCACGACAATATTTTTCAATATTATTATTCTGTTCTATTATATCCCTTATCATGATATATTTAATTATTTAATAAATTAAATTCATGTAACAAATTTTGGTGTTATTCAATTCATATGTCCAAAATGACTTATGTAGGTTGACTCTAGTAAAAGAGTTCATTCATTAAACATCATTATAATAATAATCAAGGAATAATTATAATTTTTATACATTTATTTGTATTTTTGATCTAATCATGAATTATTTTTTTGAAAATTTAACTATGTTACAATCGATGAGATGGTAGGCCATAAGTACGAATGTGTAACTTTTCAATTTTTCAACGATCATTATGGAAATAAGGTAATACTTTTTTTACTTCAAAAATTATAATTATATTATAAAAACCATATTATTTCAAAAGTATATTTCTAAATATCATCCATATGAGGTTTTGAGGAAAAATGAAAAACATCAATTCATGGAGATGGTAGTCTACACGTATGCACGAACGACATTATCATTTTTTAGTGAATATATTGTTATCAAATTATAAGATATATTATATTATAAGAGAGATGAATATGTAATTAATTTCATATATATATATGTGTGTGAGTGTGTGTTTTAGTATATATATATATATATATTTAATCAATCATTATTACCAGCTATGCGAGAAGGTGATGAAAAATCAATTACATCAATTTGTGATGTGGTAGTCTGTTCTTCACATTAATGATGGTTTCCTTTTGCATACGGTGGAATAGGTGATGGATATTGCCTATAAAATTAACACAATAACAAATCAGTATATGGCAGATAATTTATTTCTATTTTAGATTGTTTTAAAAATATTTTAATGATGTTGGATAAAAAATAAAACAAAAATTCCCTATTAATATTGATATTGCTTCTTCAAAAAACCTCTTGAGGTTTTCACGAAATTCTTCCCTAAGTTAATTTTTTGTTAAAAAGACTCTAGGATTTGATTGTAGTTTTATGGAGTGTATTTTTTCTAGTATTGGCAATGATTAAGGGTTCTTGAATTTTAATATTATTTCATGTTTTTAAATGTCATTTTATTGATTTTTTTACTATATTCCCAAGCACTCTATCGGTTTTGCGTATGAATTTAAGGAAATTGTTTCTTCAATAAAAATTAAAATTTAATTATGAGGATAAAATATAATTTAGCTTCAAAATTAATTTTTATAACAGGAAAATCCTCTATTTATCTGTGTTTTGAAATTTTAAAGAAAATAAAATAAATAGAATGGGTAGTTGGGGTTTGGCTTAGTGGTAAGAACCCCTAAATCCTACATGAAAAATGGGGGTTCAAAACCCATTGGCTGCAAGTATTGTTATAGTACTATAGCGCACTGTACCAGGGGAGGCACTGTAGAAATGGTGGGTAATATAGCGGTGGTAGGTCACTGTAGCGGTGGCAGGATACTGTAGCAGCAGCGGGTACTGTGCGGTGCTGTAGAGGCGCCGGTACTGTAGCAGTACTATTCATAGAATGGGATTTGGGCCAAAAAATTGGGCATATGGGACAAGTAAAGAGCTAAATTCACCAGGCCATCGGGCAATGTAATGGGTATCCTTTTACCTAGTTAAATAGGTATTTGCTTTCCATTAATAATAAATGAGGCTTCGGCCCCAACCATTTTAAAAAAATAGAATGGAATTTTTTACTTTTATTTTTATAAATTAAAATAATTGGTCAAATTCATATGAAAATAGAACCAAAAGGGCATATATTTGAAATTTATATGATAATGTATGATATGTAATCATAAAATTAAATTAAGTATTCTTTTAGTGTCATATGTTAGTCATTATCATTATATTTCAAACCAAAATTACCTAATTTACCCGTATCGAGGGGAAACATATTACTCATATTACTATTCATAATGAACAAAAATAAAAATGCCATATTAACAAAACATACCTCTTGATTCCAAATATGAAATATATTTTTCATTATTCTAAACCTATTTTTCACATAATGTTTTTTAGAATTAATCGATTTAATCATGATAAAAATAGTTTTTCTAAAAATTACCATTTTAATGTATAATACTGTTTTTTAAGAAAATAAAATATAATGTTCATTTTTAGGAATATATATAGATTATTTTTAATCATTTTTATGTAATTAAACTTTAAAACTAATCTAAATTATAATCTTACATCGTAAATAATCTAAAATAAAATATTGTTTTCAATAAAAACCCATAATTTTTTTACCATTCACTAAAAACTCAAACTTTTCATTAAAAGATAAAATTTCACCATAAGATAATATTAATATGATTATTTCAAAACAATTATCCTTTTTAAAAAATACCATTTCCAAATGTTACATAAATTCATTATATTATCCAATCACAAAAATCTATAAAAATAATTTTTGATTAAATCATATTTTTAAAGGATTAATCGACATTACTAAATATGGAGGGATTATTACTATGAACATATCACAAAATTAGGTTGAGTATGACCATTATATATGTTTCATAACATATTTAATCAGATTCATACTCACTAATTTAATGTCTAGGTTATAATATTCATATAAAAATAATAATATTTCTTGATTCATTTAGGCTTAGTATTGCTCGTCGTATACACTATAAAACATAACATCCTTTTTAAATAAATATCATTATTTTACATTATCCCCTCCCCATCCTCCTCCTCAATTAATAAATTTACTCCTTTTAATTTTTACTTGAACTCGGTTATAAGTGATTTTACATCTTAAAATACCGTTTTTGAAATCCAATATAGTAAAAAGGGTTAACAAGACATCATCTTAAAAAAAGGAAATAGAAATATAATTGTCATTTAAAATAACTCAAAACTAGGTTTATGAATAGGGGAACATTAGCCTGAAGTGAATATATAGATTTTTTATATTAAAATTACTCTCAAGCACTAATAGAGAGTAATATATAACAAGATCATGAGAAATTAAATGACCACAAAATCATAAATCATTGATGAGAAGAAACCATCGATTCCTCATAAATGAAGGTAGTATGATAAAAAAAGTCAAGATCCTTTTCCATAGAGCTAATAAATTCCTTTTTCATCTAGGCTAAAAAACATGATTAAATATACTTACTTGAAAATTATAATTTCATCCTTTAATCAATTTCCACCATAATATCATCTTTTTCTTCAAATGATGAGTACTCAAGATTAATTTATTATTCCAAATGACATAAATTAAACTTTTATTGGATAATATACTTCAAAAAAGGTATAAAAATATATTTATTCATTCTCTAGACATTAAAAAATCAAATATTTTAGCACAAGATAAGATAATTCCCAAAATGAATTAACTGTTAAATGAAGGTGTAATATATTAATCTCAAAAATTCATTTGTAAAACCCAAAGAAATAACTCCATCTATAAATAACTATCATTAATGTTATTAAATATATATTTGAATAATATTGAAACACAAATATTATAATTTTTCGAACACATATTCTTCCAACATTTATCACTAAATATCTCCAATCACTCTTAAAGTCTCATACCCAAAATTTATATTTCCTAATCATATAATCCCAAAAAGATGCAAAATATTTCCATAAATATAGTGTTTTACCATATTAAAATCCCATTTTCTTTGAGTATATTCTTCATCATTTAATCCTCATATAATATCCCATAGGATTCTATTTACATTAATCCCATATGGTTTTATGAAATATAGTTATATTCTAAAAAAATCACTTAATTATCAAATCAGTATTTTATGCCATAGTTATATTTATAATAAAATATATTTTCGAAACATACAATCAATATTTATTTGTAATTTCATTCTATATATGACATTGTGTAGTAAAGTGGTAGTCATTTCAACCTTGTCTCCCTTTTTTGTGGGTTCAAGCCTCATGGTCATTTTAAATGTAATGGTTTCTTGCATAGACATCCTATGATCCTTATACTAATAATATATGAATCTAAATAATATAAATTTTCAAAAAATATATTATGAACATCGTCAAAAATATCATCTGTCATCATGTCATTTTTTAACATCAATGGTCTTATATATAGTTTATTTTTTCACAAAATAAAATAATCTTAATTGAATTTCGTCATACACAAATTAACTTGAAGGTTTATTCATCCTTTTATCTAATTCCGTTAAATGTGTGTTTGTAAAAATTATAAAAAAATTCCAAAACTACATTTCATAGGTATAGATTTTATCTAAAATATGTTTTTAAATTTGGAAAAAAATCTATTGTAGAATGTCACAAAATTCTTATAATTTTTAGAATATCTTATAATGTCATTGATAAACACATCAGCCATTCAATGCCTTTTCTTAAAACCTTAGCCAAGATGTTTCATATAATTCAATTATGTGAATTATTTATTTATCAATTATGGTTCATAATTAGAAAATTAGAATAAAAATAATACCATAAATACAAACATAGGTGCCTTCACTATAATAAAAGCACAACATTGTGGTGGTTTAAACTGACTCCATATGATTCTCTGACGGTTTCATAAAACTGCCACTATATAGGGTTTTGGCATCCAACACATGGTGATTTATTTAATTTAGCGGTGGTTTTTGGGAAGGGTAATAGTAATAATATTTAGTGATGGTTTTAGTGGGTTTAGTGGTGCTTTCATGCTGGGAAAAAATTCCATCTTTAAGTGCGTTTTATACCACTGCTAATTCATTTTCATTTTTTTACAATAAAACCACTAATAAACAACATTAACAGACAGAAAATTATAAAACATACTTATTTAGAGTCATTTTTAACAACCGTCGATAAAATAATATCAAACAATAGGGGAAGATTAAAATTCCACGATATATGGTCCATATCATTAGTGGTGGCTTAAACCGCCACTAAATGTGGATTTAGAAATAAAAAATACAGTAGATTCTTTTTCCCCAGTACGATTATGCTAGAAAATAACCATGTGTAGAGAAAATATAATAGAATTATATAATACATATTATAATGTTCATCAGTTACAATAAAACAATGTTTCATAAAAAATCATATATAGAGAAAGTATAACAGAATAATCCAAAACATATCACCTGAAACATCTTACAATGTTTCAAAACTCTATGTCTAATACCTTAAATTGTATAAAACCAACTTCTGAGTTGTAAGAATTCAAACTACATGGCATGAACTTGTATGATATATCCCTAAGCCATCCTAATAAAGATGATTTATCCTACTACCCAGGATAACATTGTAAAAAGACTACTTCACATTGATTTAAATGAAGAACATTCATCTTGGATAGACAAACAGAATAAGATTTTGATACGTGTTTTCAACAAGGGAAAAAACCTAGAGGAGCATGTGGTTACATGGGACAAGATAGAATATCTCTCCGGGGACCTCATCAAGTAAAACTCAGATATGGAGGTTACCTCCATCGAATGGTGTCTATTCAAGGTAAAGGACTCTAACCGCTTTAATTTGTTTTATAATGGCCTGACAATTTCTTATGAGGTTTAACTTTTTCTATATTTTTAACTGGTCGGTTTCCCTCTTTTTCCATAAAATTTATTTCATAAATAAAAATATTTTATTTGGATTAAGTGATTATACATGACTTGGTAATAGCATCACACATGTGTATGTGAGAAAGTATATCCTATAACACTTGTAATAGGATTGTGTTTTTCAATTCAGGATAATGATTAATATAAGTGTTTTATCCTAGTTTTGGAACCGTATTTAGTAGTAGATAAATCATGTGCCATGGAAAGTATTTCATTTTAATAAAATGTTTCCCGAGAAATTCTTATGGTGGGGATAATGATGAGTGTTATGGAAACATTTTCCCTTCTTGTAGAGGGGAAAACTATAACGGACCAATTGGAAATTGTCAGAATTAATTCTTGAAGCCTATGTGTCTGTATATTTAATATTTCATATCTCAAAAATGATGATGGATTTTTAAAACATAGGTTTTAGTTTAAACTAATTTTGGATGACAGATTCAAGCTTGAGATAAATAATTGATAAATGATTTTTATCTATTGGTAGTGTGTCTATGAATTCATGGAAACATGATGGAAATGTGTTTGGTTGATTACCCAACCATTGATGAATGATGAGACTCATAGTTGTAATTTTTTAGTTATGCATGATATAACGTGGTATCATTAGGATCTAAGGATGTGTGATCCATACCTTAATTAAAACACTAGATATTAAGATGGTAATGTCTTAAAAAAGTATGTCTTGAATGGATTTATTGATGCTTCCGTGATCTAATTTTGAAGGGGAGTTGAGCCTTCAATCTATGAATCATGTTGAATATGATGTGAAATATTTGGGGTGTAACCATTTGAATGTTTAACATAGAATTACAATATTTTTTTTAAGGTGCGCTGAGGTGGTTGACCCATTGTTGGATCTAGTCACACATCATCGAGAGACATGGCATCATGGGTTGGTTCAAAGAAAATATAACATGTTTTGATGGAGCGTGTATAGGATGATCTAAATAGGCCTATCAATATAATTTTTCAAAAATGTCATGATGTTTTTATTTGTGGACCAAGAATTTGTAATGTTTAGAAAGTTCGTGTACTCTTATTCTTTGTTCAGTCATTCCCAATATATTGACACCATCCTAAGTATGTTTCGAGAGAATCTATATACCATGATAAATAATTAAAACCAATTCCTATTTGTTTTGATTGAAGGAATCTAGGAGAGGTTTACACAAATATTGGATTATAGAAAGCCAAATATATGTATTAAATGTCAAATATTAGAGGGTAACACTCCTGTTAGTGTTGGACCAGTCATTGGATGGTGGTTTTAGTTTTTTAGTTTCTTGATAACTAGAACTGGGTACTATTTTATTCCACAGTTAATGTCAGGTACTAGTTCAAATATATACTTGGTAGAAGCTTGAGTCTAAGCATTAGTATTGGGATAACTTTTGATTATATAGGTTTGTTGGATCATGAATGCATTAGAATTTTTTTTTGGAATACTCACATAAACTATTATGATTTGGTAAGAACAAGAGACCTCACCGTAAAATGGATATATGAAGTGGTGAGCATTCTCAAATTGATATTGAGGTACCTTTGATAAATGGTGTTAGAATATTTATTTAGAGATTTTTACTATTAAATTTAAGTGTTCTCGAAAAATGCTTCGCCAAAAGAAGTTGAAAATGAGTAATTTCTAAAATTAGTATGTGGTTAGTGAGGAACCACTTCAGGAACATAGTGGGTTGAGATAGGTGAATTTTAATGGTTTATAAGAGCTTCTAAAGAAAAATATAGTGTGAATGGTATGATCTTGGTCAATTGGATTTCAACCATTTAAAAATAATTCTGACCAAGGGTAATATCTTCTTTATTAACATATAAAATGTGTTGGGAGCACAGTCAGTCCATTGATATATTATATAAATAGGAAATTGTGATAGTTTGAGTATCGAAACTCATAATTGAACATTTAAAATTAAAATTTATTATGGATATATCTATATTCTAGTTGATAATATTACTATTACATGATCATATATCTTATATATGGGCTCACTCAATGTGCTCAATCACATAGTTGTGTAGCTCCCAATTTAGATCTTCAGCATCCTCAAAAGTATTATTATCCCACAGTGTAATGGAGTGTGTCCAAAATAGGCCCACCTACCATCTAGGGAACTCACCACAAATTATATCTTGTTAATAGTGATCATTATCGTGTTTTAGATGTGTCCAATAGTTGACCCAACATTTGTGGGCCGCATTATTGAATGACACAGATGTGGGGAATGTGTCTCCAATATGAGTAAAATGAATCAAATAAACAACATAGTAGTTATTCCAAAATAATAATATACAGATCCTATCATAACTCAAAAGAAACTATTAAATATTTCATTCTTCTATATGGAACATATATTACTTCATACTCCACCAGCTTCATACTTCACCGATTCTAGAGTCACTACCTTACTAAATCATTATGCCATATCAAATTCTAATGCCTTTATCAGACATGGGGAATCAGGAAAATTTTAGGTAATGAGAATGTTAGGCGATAACTATGTTCCAAACATGATACATGATAATTGATACCTGAAACAAACATATATTTTCATATTTTTTTAACATATCAACAAGACCACTATTCACTGAATAATGATGAACACTTCTTTTCACCCAATGCACCAACATATCTACTTCCTACTACTAACACCTGTAAGACATTTATATTGAAAATAAAATAATGTTGTATATTTATAATTAAAATTAAAACCAATAGATATATTAAAACTAAATGATTTTTATGTTTTGTGAACTACTTTCTCACCACCCGTCATCGATGCAATATCACTAGGGATAGATCCTCTCATCTTATGATATAAATCGACCAATGATTTCTCCCAATAGGATATCTAAGACACCTATTCATGAATTGTGTTTTTCATAAAAACATAATCTCTCTAATCATCTTGTATAAAACATGGAGTATATTCAGCTTCAATAACCAATGGCCTGCTAAAGACATTAGATGGTAAGGGTCACAAACCCATCCAGTGCACTTGACCTGGATTCTCTGTCCCAGGCACTTTACCAATTGGGTCATCCTGGGAGACTGATTAGGACATCATGGGATTGTCCTCCCATAGTTCATTAATTTTTACCTATTAATCAAATATTAGTCATATTATAAGCAATATATATTAACATAGTGACTACTGATAATAAGTTATTATAATGAAAAATTAATTCATACCCCAACATCTTTCGCATGCTCATTAAAAAAACTCCCTTCATATATTTTTTGAACATCCAACCACATTTTTGATCGGAATGCAAGGTTTCCTAAACTCTATGACTACATTAAACAAAGGTAAATCAAAATTTTAATATATTTAACAAATAATATTGTCTTATAAATATTAAAACTAATGAAAATATTATTAGAGTCTATTTGGTTCTAGAAAAAATCTTTTACCCTGTAGTGTGAGGAATGATTTACTTAGCCCGACTCGATGCATTCTTCCATGAAAGATCCTAAAATAAATAAAGTGTAATTTCATAGTAATATATGAAATGTCATATCTTTTTCATATACATGTATATATGTAAAATTAGATTAATATAAAAATATATACTTGAATGTTATGTGCATATTATCATGATTTCTATGAATAAAAACATTCAATTACTCTATAGGTACCCAATTGGGTACCTTGTCATACATCTGTTGGGAACTCAATGAAGTATCGTTGACATCGCCACATAATCTCCAATTAATGTCCTCCCATTTCATTCCCATATTTTCAATGTCCACTTTCATGCTAGCACGTCAACAACCATAAAGTGGAAGACATTTGTTCACATAAAATCATTTCGAAAATATTAGAATTTAATAATGTTCTGACATTCCATTAAACCATAATGTATTAAAATTATCTTTATTTTTTAATCAAAAACTACATTCTTACAAGATAAACTCGTATGCATCCAATCATCTTATATAATAAGAAATGAATGGAGCTCTGTGACCAGCTGACCTATAATCTATCCATGTAATCCTCTAGTGTCATCCATAGGGACCCAATAAAAATAAAATGAGAAAAATATCTTTAGTCTATACAGATTCCATACAACTGACCTTTCCATCTTTTTCTCTATAGTCACATTGTTTACAAATTTTATAATCAAACATTTAGTATAAAAAAGTTCAATAAATTTATTCATATTAAAATTTGTACCGATAAAAGTAACTATCTTGTATACCCACAAAGAACTACGAGTTTCACCCTGTTCCCTCACTGCTAAGCCTTTTGAATGGGTAGGAGTCAACTAAGCTACTAATGGGATTCTCACAGAGGGTGAGAGATAGTGCAGGAGGTAAATAGATGGTGTCTTAGATGTTGTAGGGAGGGAGACATATGGATCATCATCTGTTAGTGTGGTTGATGTAATTGTATATATCTTTTTACTTGCAATTTATGTCATTTAATCAAATAAAATTATATTTAGAACATATAATTTAAAAAAATCAACTTGTGGGAGAGGTTGGATATTGAGATTTTATTCTTAAATATCATGTTATATGTGAATGATTTTCTATATGATTATCACTAGCTATTGTGATGACCATCCCTAATAAACATTATTATGGTTAGTACTACATATTGAAATTCCATTCTATGATGGTACACTAATGACTTGTGGCTACAATAGATTTATCACTATAATTGATCCAAATAGGAGAGGATATGTGTTAGGGTAACCTGGTTAGAACCTGATGACCCAACATGGATTCTAGTAGACAAGTTTCAAGATGAAACCAATATGATAGTTCCCAAATGTTTCATATGATATTCATAACAAAATCATGGTTATAGACGTGATATTTAAAATAAATAAACCTAAGGCAATCACAATAAAATAAATTAATTATTGAGAGAGAAACAGTTTTCCATACTTACACACTAAGCATTCTCTATATCATAACCATATCCATGCTTCATATCAAAACAATAAACATTCCCATATTAAATAATTTTAAATGTCTAATATCAAAAAAAATATTATTAAAATTTATTCATATCAAAAAATTAATCATGTGGCAGAGGAAAACATAATTCACCATCACCATGAAAAATATTATTTATTCTATCATCCATTTATTTCCATCCCTAGTAAACATAATACATGTAAAGTTCACTTAATTTGAGAATGAGACTTTTCAATCAATATATAACTACTAGGAAACAACCAATCCCATAAAAAACTCCATACATAATTCACATACCAACTCCATGATCCAACATTACACATCATAACCACAACCATGATCATCACACAACTACATCACACATCATCCAACGTCACATATCATTCCAACCAACCATTTTTTAACTGAAAAACGCACTCTAACTCAATCGTAATTACAAAACCTAATGGTATAATCCCCATAAGGACCACATGAAGCACAAAATATCCATCAATCACATAAACATATAAATGATATTTCAAAATGAACAATACCTCATTTCAAAGGGGCCTTCTATGTGGCTAGATAAAAGTGGGATTAAGGTAGAAAGGCGGAAAAAGATCAATATGGGGTCCCTGGTTTCACGATTAGGATACCCATGACTTTTACATATCCAATGATAACTATTTAACACCCACCAGGTATGTCACGACCCACCTTCACCAATATGAGAGAAGAGACAGTAGATTGCCAGACCCTTCCTTCTTCAAGATGAAGGATAGATAATGACCACCCGAGACCCACCTTCAATAGGTCCCGGAGTGGCGACTAGAACCAAGGGTAAATAATCACACACAAAATGGAAGGCATTACCCTTTTTCATTAATAGGATTGGGAGATAAGATAGAAAATCATAAAAACTCCAAAACTAGAGGTAAAAGTAAAGGCAACGAAAACCATTCCCATATGCATGTTACAAAAGTAAATACCACAAGTACAAAGAGACTACAAAGTTAAAGTACCAAAGAAAAGAAAAACAGCAACTGAAAATGTCCCACCGTACGAGCTAGTATAGCCACGAATGATCCCTAAAATCCTCATGGAAACCTGAAAGCAGTTTTATATATGTTGGGTGAGCATACAAGTATACTCATTCGGGAAAACCAAAGACTCTCGTGCACAAGTGGAGAGCCCTTATAATGCCCTGTGAGAAATGAAATAACCAAAGAACCTATCAAGGGAAATTATCCACACAAGCCTCACTAAGTCACACTCCCCAGATAACGTAAGTCAAGTAATATATAGTAATAGCACATCGACGTTTGGGTACCCCGCGCCACATTCCCACTGGTTATTGAAGACATCCTTCACATCGAACCAATTCCACCATTATCACCGCAGTCCCACTACCACAGTCTGCCTACACATACTTTGGCCGCAACCACACATCCCTCCTGAAAACACCGAGTCCACAACCACCACGCATAACCATGCCCACAAACACCTGGGCTAGAACAACTACTGCCACACCCGAAGACACCTGGGCCTCATCTAGAAGACTCTTGGAAAACAACTTTCCCGCACACACCTGGGCCAACCACCAAAACCACCCTTCCTGAAGAATCATGAGCTATAATGGACCTCTGGTCATCAAATCCTCCCTAAAGAGTCTTGGGATATTCAAGAAAGGGAGAAGAAAATGAGCTTATAACCAGACACACATAGGAGTGTTGGGGAAAAAACCCTCCCCCATGAAATGGTGGTGTTTGGTACTAAGTTCTCAACTCGGGTGGAGTGAGAATGAGAAACATAAAAACTATAGATATATGCATAGGTAACAGGCAGTCATCCCAACCTAGGGCTTCCAAATCCATCATAAGAGTAACACCCTTGTTACTATTCATTCATAATGGAAGTCACAACACTCACTGCCAATTCACAAATCGTTACCAAATCAAATTCCCCATTTAAATCATTCTAGTTTTCATGTTCAAGTGGTCCCATTTAGGTAAATTCTACACTACTGGGAAACTAACAGGCATAACCACAAGCCAGAGAAAGAGAGATAGCTAAATAGCAATTTAAGCATTCACACCTGGTTCTCTCGTGAAGTCACAACAACAAAGGGATCAGTGAGATCCCTCAAAGTACTGGAACCAAACCAAGCCTCAAGATACATCCCCTCACAGCTTCAATTTCATAATCAACAATCATGCCACAACAGAGGATACCATCCTCATCCACATCACCCCATAAGCATCAAACATAACAACACTCCCACTACCAAAACAGTGTTGGGAAACTTCCAGGTTCATGCACATCATTCATTAGGTTCTTCATTATGTTGGTTAACCAGGGTGACCACACAAGAATTGATGTTTATTGGGTATCCATTTAACCAAATGAGTTTAGGTGATTAACCAATTTCCATGTTACATTTATTTAATCATCACAGAAGACAATGTTTCATTAGTGCGCAAGGAAACACCTCCAAAGACCTTGATTTTCAGTGAGCATAATCCCATACAGTTAACAACATATAGAAATATAAAAGTGTACAACAGTATTGGTGAACGCACCCCATCATTCTTTAACATTCAGTTTATTATCTTTGTTAAGGGTTGATTTCACCCAATCCCATAGAAACGGTAGCATACCCACCCCGCATGATACATAGTAAGGAGAGGCAAAAGAAAAACCCTACTAGGTTGATCAAGGATCGAAGTTCTTCTCTATGTTCCAAGAACTATAGATGCATGACTTAGAGGGGAGGAACTTTGGGGACACCAAGGGTGTGTAGAAAGGCTCCGACACAGGTGCACCACTTGCATCGGGAAGGGGAACTCCAAACGCACCCGGATGAAAAGGATACTAGTCAAGAGGAAGAAGGAGAAATAATTCTTGTGAGATATATGGATGAGATACCGTTGTTACGGGATATAGAAATTTGATCATCTTTAATGTCGTATGGTGGTTCCCCACGCTGTTGGGTAGTTACGCACGGTGGAATTAATTATCATTCAAAAATTCTCCTTAGAGGGGTGGTGATAATGTTAATGAGTTAAATACTTTTCTTTAATCATAAGGAAACACATTATAGGGGAGGAAATGGAAGGTAAATGGAAGGGCGTGACAGCGAGGAAAACAACACATTTTGGTAAGTTAAGGGTTTCTCAACTCTTGGGGGATTTTACATATTATTTATGGGCTTTAAATGGCTTAAAAGAGGGACTTAAATAATTTTTGAATTCAAAAGATAAATTGCGGGAGAAGAAAGGTCGGGAACTGGAAAAGAACGGGGTGAGGACACGGTGCCACTGTCACGGTGCCACTGTGAACGGTGTGCGACCGTCATGGTGCCACCGTTGTCGGTGCCACCGTTGTCGGTGCCACCGTAACTGGTGTGTGACCGTCACGGTGCCACCGTCACTGATGCCACCACAATCGTTGCCCCCCGTGATCGGTGCCACCATTTCGATGGAGCCGTGTTTTGGAAAAGTAATGGACACCGTGCATCTGAGTCATTACATCAGATACCTCTCAAACTATTTTCACCCCCAAGAATCAAAACTAGACCCAAAGAAATAGGGTTTCCAAACAACCACATTGAAAGATACCTCTTAAGAGTAAACCTCATCTACATCTCGGAACACCTCTCCCTTAAGTAAACAGAAAACACTTGAGGGCTAAACTCTCCAGTCATATGGGTTAGGGAGTTTCTTCCTCCATGTAAAGATACAATCCGCATTGGGTGGCACTGACTCGCCCGCATGGGTTTAATCGCATCCACCATAATGTGTCTTGATTAGGGATCGGGTCCTCCCCTACCCATAGTCAAGACTCTTCACACACATCCATAGAAAAGGAAAACTGCTCATTCAATAGTTAAATAGTAAAGGGTTCCATCACAACAAGTACAAACAAAATAGAACAAAACTCAAAAAATCTCTGGGTACTGGGTGCACATCTGTGTCTCCCGTTACCAGGTACTTTCTTCGAACCTGCCATTCCTCCACAACACACAAACCTATGGAATGGTCCATCCACAGAGCACCTTCTCCTCATGATCCTCGATCCTCACTGTTCTTTGCACAAAAGTCACGTAATCCTATGTATCCAACATTCCCTAGTCGAGGACGTGTGAATCGTCATGTAGATATCATCGGAGCTGAGACACATGGAATAAATCGTGTTGTCTCAATAGCAGCGGTGGTCGTGCTAGCTGATAATCCACTTCACCGATCCACCGTAGCACTTCGAACGGTCTGAAAAACCGAGGAGAAAGCTTACTCCCCCTGCCGAACCTTCGTTGCCCACGCTGAAAGGAGACCATCCAGAACACATGGTCCCCAGTCTCGATATCCAAGGGTCTCCTCCTATTATCATCATATAATTTCTGCCAGTCCTGAGCTTCCTCCATCCTCTCCCATATAATCTAAACCTTCTCTGTCGTTCTCTACACCACCTCTGGTCCAAGAACACCTACTTCCCCAACCTCGTTCCACCACACGGGTGAGCGACATGGCCTCATATACAAGGCTTTGAACGGAGCCATCCCAATGGTAGAGTGATATCTATTATTGTAGGCAAACTCTACCAGAGGAAAATGTTTCCCCCACGATCCCCCAAAATCCAACACACTTGCTCGTAGCATATCCTCCATTGTTTCGATGGTGCGCTCTGCCTGCCCATCGTTCTAGGGGTGGAAGCCTATGCTAAGACGTAGCTGAGTGTCAAAAGAATGATGCAATCCACTCTAGACTCATGAGGTAAACCGTACATCCCTATCTGAGACTACGGACCTTATAACTCCAGGAAATCGCACCACCTCATCCATGTACCTTCATACTAAGGCATCCACTACACCCAACACCTTGATCACTAGAAAGTGAGCCGATTTTGTCAACCGGTCCACCACTACCCAGATAGCGTCGCAGCCTCCATGAACCTTAGGTAGCCCTGTGACGAAATCCATTGAGATGTCATCCCACTTCCATTCAGGGATAACTAAATGTTGTAACATACCACCTAAAACACCGTGTTCAGCCTTCACCTGCTAACACACTATGAATTTGGCCACGAAATCTACAACCGCCTGCTTTACCCTGGGCCACCAAAACTGACTCCTCAGGCCCTGGTACATCATGGAACCTCCGAGGTTCACTACTAAGGGCGAGTTGTGGAACTCACCAAGAACCATCTCATGCATCACCTCTGGGACAAACATCTTCCCTCAGAAAAGCATCTAATTCTGACCATCCTCCGTCCATCCTTCCAATGCATTGCCTTGGTTAGCCCGATCACACATCACTTCACATTCTATGTCTCTCCATTGAGACTCCTCTACCTGTCGTAATAGAGAAAATTATACTATCATCTGATATAGGAAAACCCTACCACCACCATCCTCTCATCCAGGTGTAGGGAAACCAATTCCTCTATCGCCTTCTAAGCATCTGCTAACTCTCGCACCGCATCCTTCTGCGACTTCCTGCTCAAGGCATCAACACCACAATCCCTTTTCCTGAGGTGTAGGAAATCTCGAAGTTGTAGTCCTGATGAAACTTCATCCACCTTCACTATCGTAAGTTCAGGTCCTGCTGGGAGAAGATATGCTTCACGCTTTTGTGATCTGTGAAGACCACGAAGCGTTCCCCGATGAGGTAGTGCCTCCACAAAATTAGTGCAAACACAACCACCGAAAGCTCCAGATCATGTGTGGAATAATTACGCTCATGAGGACGTAACTGCCTAGACCCATAAGAGATTACCCCTTGTCATTGCATCATCACACACCTGAGGCCTTATCCTGAAGCATCACAAAATATCTCAAATGCTGCCCCTTATTTTGGAAACCTCAGCACTGGGGCACTTAACAACTTATCCTTCAGATAGATGAAGGTTTCCTCACACTTCCCATTCCACACGAAAGCATGTCCCATCTTAGTCAAGGTTTTCAAAGTTGCCAAAACTCGGAAGAAGTTGGGCACGAACCTCCAATAGTAACCTTACAGTACAAGGAAACTACAAACCCCCTCCATGTTCTTGGGTGTTGCCCAAGAAACAACAACCTCGACCTTTGATGGGTCCAGCGTTATTCCTTTATCAAACACCACGTGCCCAAGGAAGTTCACTTCTCGCGTCCAGAACACGCACTTTGACAATTTCCCATAGATTTGGTGCTATCAGAGGTCCTCCAAAACAATTCTTAGGTGATCAGCATGATCCTCCTCTGATCATGAGTAGATCAAGATGTCGTCAATAAACACGACTACGAACCGATCTAGGTATTCTAGGAAGACAGAGTTCCTGAGTCCCATGAACACAGCTGGAGCGTTTGTAACGCCAAACGACATGACCACAAACTCGAAGTTCCCATATCTACACATGAAGGAAGTCTTCGAGATTTCACCCTCCTTTACCCTCAGCTGGTGATATCCTGACCGCATGTCAATCTTATAGAACCACCCTATCCCCTTTAACTGGTCGAAAAGGACGTCTATCCTCGGAAGAGGGTAACGGTTCATAACCGTTACTGGATTCAGTCTCCAGTAGTCTATGCACGGCCTCAGACCACCATCTTCATTATTTTCTAATAAGACTAGAGCACCCCATGGTAACACACTTGGTTGAACAAAACCCTTCTTAATTAGATCATCAATCTGAATCTACAACTCCAGCAACTCGGAAGGTGCCATCTGGTAGAGAGTCATCGAAATCGGACGGGCACCAGGTTGCAAGTCTGTCCTGAACTCAACATCACGTTGAGGGGGAAGAGTTTCCACCTATTCAAGGAAGACGGCCATAAACACATAGATGTTCCCTGGGACTTCCACCATTTATGCATCCACCAACTCCATTGATAGTTTAGCTAACAAGGAAAGAAGGGGCTCGTATCGCCTGCTGCCTTTCTGGCCACCCTACTCACCGATGAATGTTACACATCGGCCGCCCAAATCTGGAAACACTACCCTTCCATGGAAGCAGTCAATGACGGCACATATAGATAACAACTAGTCAATTCCTAGGATGACATTGTATGGATGTATCTGCAACAGTAGAAGATACCTAATCGACTGATGTGGCCCGATCATCAGTCTACACCCTCAGTAAACATAAAACAAGTTGGTCTGACCACCGACTAGTGTGCTCAGCACTAGGGGCACTGGAAGTCTCTCAACATCTAAACCCAGAGCATGGTCCAGACTGGGTGAAACAAAAGAGTGTGAAGCTCCTGTATCGAACAAGGCATAGGCAAGAGTACTAAACAAGCTGATCGTACCATGAACGACGTCTGACCCTGCTGCAGCTATTGCCTCCGCGGTGTGTAACTACCCACGCCCAGCTCCCCTACCCATCTGCTGTCAGCCTCCTCCCCGACCACACCCTAGTCGAGGTCCCTGAGGAGTTCCCTAATGTTGGCCTCTTCATACGATGTCTGCCCATGGAAGAGTGGGAGCTCATTGTCCCTGCTGCTGCTACTTAAAGGGCCTGGATAGAAACTACTGCGGCTGGGGCGGGTGCTGCACTGGCCCACCCCCATTGTATTGTACTCGGTCTGGGCACTGATTCTAATTGTTCCCATGGCCGCCAAAGATGAAGCATCTCGTCCATGAGCCCAAAATAAAAGGGAAAGGGGTGGGAGATCGGAACTGGATCTGCTGAGGCAAGCTTCCTACTGGTCGAAATCTAGATGGTCTTGATACTGGAGGTCTGCTGCTAACGGCCCTCCCCTTGGACGAGCCCAAATGGATTCCCTCTCGTGATACACCTCCAAGTTTGTACATCCTTTCCACCACTTCATCCTTATTCTAGACCGCCATTTATGTTTGTAAGGTGAAGGGAGTAACTGCATACTGGAGATAAGGTCGAAGTTCCTCCTCCAAAAGTCTTTCCTGAGACTCCTCAACCAGAAAGAGGTCGGGAGAAAAGCAAAGGAGATCCTTGAACTTGATCCCCAACACTCTCTCTAACATACTCCCCTGCTGGAGGGAGAGTAGTCCCGGCCTCTTCTCAGCCTTCATCGTGGAAGAGAGGAATTCCGCCCAGAACTCCCTCTCGAATTCAGCACTCATAACCTTAAGCTCCCTCTTCTCCCCAAGATAATGTGTACACCATTGGTGTGCTGCTCCCTACATCTACGTTACAGCCAGAGGAACCTAGTATTCCATCAGAGCACAGATCATGCTAAAATCTATCACTACAACCTCTAGCCATCCCTTTGTCTCCACATCAGAGATACTTCCCTCATACTTCCCTATGGTCTACCGCTGAAAGGAATGAAGCGTCTTTGTCCACTGATCGTCCTCCTCCTCTCAGTCATCCCTCTGTCGATCAGCCAAGTCAACCTCATGGGCCTCGATCGCCCACACTACTCGTGGTCGTCCCCTAGCTGCCATAGCCACAAGGTAAACAAGGAATGCCTAAGCCCGAGTAGTGAAGAATATTGCATTTAAATTTTCAGAGACATCTTATTCATTTTAAATTCCGAAATACCCACAAAACACAAGAACACAAGTCATTAGGATGCATGCACATTCCCTAGGGTCTCTACTTTGCAAATAGTGTAGCCTTAATTGGCCGTTCAGTAGGCCCAGAGTCCTTGCATCAGATCATGGGGGGCCCTAAAATCTCATGCCCTAGCCGGTCTTCCCTGGCCTATCTCACACACCAAGATCACCAAACACTATTTCCCTACAATCCCACGCTATCCTTAGTGTGGCTAACTCCAGACTCCATCCAATCTCTCAACCATTCCCTTTGATACCATTCTGATTAGAGAAAAGATAGTAGATTCCCAGACCCTTCCTTCATCAAGTTGAATGAGAGATAATGAACTCTGAGACACACCTTCAATAGGTCCCAGAGTGGCTACTAGAACCAAGGGTATAGAATCACAAAAAATATGGAATTCATTAATCTTTTTCTTTAATAATATCAGGAGATAAGATACTAAATACAAACAATACCAAAACTATGGTTAAAATTAAAGCCAAAGAAAACCATTCCCATATGTATGTTACAAAATTAAATACCAGAAGTACAGGGAGACTATAAAGGTAAAGTACCAAAGTAAAGAAAAATATCAACTGCAACTATCCCACTGTCTGGGCTGGTACGGCCCTGCATGATCCCTGAAGTCCTTCTAGAAACCTGAATGCAGTTTTATATACATAGGGTGATCATACAAGTATACCCAGTAGGGAAAATCAAAGACTCTCGTGCACAAGTGGAGAGGCATTCTAATGCCCCATGAGAAAAGAAATAACCAAATCACCTAGCAAGGGAAACTATCCATCCAAGCCTCACCAAGGAACAATCCCCAAATAACACAATTCAATTAATTTATAGTAATAGGAAATTGATGTTTGGGTACCCCGATCCACATTCCCACTGGTTATTGAAGACATCCTACGCATCAAACCAATCCCTCCATTCTCACCGTAGACCCACTACCACACCCCGCCCGCACATACCAGGGTCGTAACCACACATCCCGCCCAAGAACACCTGGGCCACAACCACCATGCGTAACCACACATGCAAACACCTGGTCCAGAACAACTACTGCCACACCCGAAGACACCTGGGCCACATTCCGAAGACTCTAGGGAAACAACATGCCCGCACACACCTGGGACAACCACCACAACCACCCTGGCCGAAGAGTCATGGGATATAATAGACCTCAGGACATCACAGCCTCCCCGAAGAGTCTTAGGATATTTGGGAAAGGGAGCATAAAAGCAGATAATAACCATCCACTCATAGGAGTGTTGGAAAAAATACCCTCCCCCATAAAATGGGGGTGTTCGAAACTAAGTGCTCAACTAGGGTGGAGCACGAATGAGGAACATAAAAACTTTAGATATATGCATAGGTAACAAGCACTCATCCCATCCTACAGTTTCCAAAGCCTACCAAATAGCAACAACCTTTTTACTATTCATTCATAATGTAAGGCACAACACTCAATTCCAAGTCACAACTCATTACCAAAACCAATTCCCCTTTTAAATCATTCTTGTTTTCAAGTTGAAGTGATCCCATTTAGGTGAATTCTACACTACTAGGAAACTAACAAGCATAACCACAAGTCAGTGAAATAGAGATATCCAAACAGCAATTCAAGCATTCACACCTTCTTCTCTCGTGAAGTCACAACAACAAAGGGATCAGTGAGATCCCTCAATGTACTAGAACCAAACCAAGCCTCAAGATACAACCCCTCACAGCTTCAGATTCATAATCAACAACTGTTTCACTACAGAGGATCCCATACTCATCCACATCACCCCATAAGCATCAAATAGAACTACACTCCTACTACCAAAATAGAGTAGGGAAACTTCCAGGTTCAAGAACATCATTAATTAGGTTATTATTTCTTTTGGTTAACCAGGGCGACCACACAAGGATTGATGTTCACTAGGTATCCATTTAACCAACCGTGTTTAGGTGACTAACAAATTTCTATGTTACAGTTATATAATCATCACAGAAGACAAGGGTTCATTAGTGCACAAGGAAAGACCACCAACGACCATGATTTTAAGTGAGAAAAATCCCATACAGTTCACAACATATAGCAATAAAAACAAGTACAACAGAATTGTCAAATTCACCCAATCATTCTTTAACACTTTTTTATTATATTTCTTAAGGGATGGTTTCATCCATCCCCATAGAAATAGTAGAGTAACCGTCCCGCATGATACATAGTAAGGAGAGGTGAAAGAAATCCCCTATTTGGTTGATAAAGGACCGAAGTTCTTTTCCACACGCCCAGAACTAAGGATGCACGACTTGGAGGGGAGTAACGTCGAGGCCCCCAAGGGTGAGCAGAAAGGCTCCAGAATAGGTGCACCACTTTCCTCGGGAAGGGGAACTCCAAACAAACCAGGGGGAAAAGGAGACCAGCCAAGAGGAAGAAGAAGAAGGAATTCCTATGCGATATGAGGATGAGATCCAGTTGTTATCGGATATGGAAATTTTAATGGCTTTAATGTCGGATCGTGGTTCCCCACGCTGTTGGGTAGTTACACACTATGGATTTAATTTTCATTCAACAATTCTCCTCGGAGGGGTGGTCATAAAGACTATGCGTTAAACTGTGTTATTTAATCATAAGGAAAGGTGTAACAGGGGCGGAACTGGAAGGTGAGGGGAAGGGCGTGACACTAATGAAAAACCACACGTTTTGGTAAGTTAAGGGTTGCCAGACTCTTGGGGGATTTTAGAAATTATTTATGGGATTTAAATAACTTGAAAGAGGGAATTAAATCATTTTTAATCCATAAGATATGATGCGGGAGCGAAAAGGTCAGGAACTGGAAAATAACAGGGTAAGGACAAGGTGCCACCCTCACAGTGTCACACTGACGGTGCCACTGTCCCTGGTGCCACCATCACGGTGCCACATGCACCAATGTGTGACTATCACGGTGCCACCGTTACCGGTGCCACTATCACAGTGCCACCACAACCGGTGTTTGAACATCATAGTGCCATCGTAACTGGTGCCACCACAACAGGTGCCACTACAACCGGTTCCCCCCATGACTAGTGCCACCATTTCAGTGGAGCCATGTTTTAGAAAAGTAATAGAACTAGTGGGTCAGGGTCATTACAAGGTACCCAGTGTCACCTGTAATTATAAAATATATGTTAAAACCCATTTTCACTACACTAAATCCCCAATTCACACACCAAACCACAAAACTTATTACAATATATAATTGAATGTAAATCCAAAAACCTAAATTAATTTTGAATCCATTATCAAAAAATACCACTCAATCATAATCAAAAATTGAGACTATCGAATGTTTTTTCCCTTAAAATTTTAATCATAAGACCTTAATGACACCATAATCAAGATAATAAGTTAATAAACAATTTATCCTCCCAAAAAATATCACTTTTCAATAAGGATAAGTTTGAAGAAACATCTATTTAAAGATTCATTGCCTCTATTTTGGGAATAAATAATGTGAGGAATATATTATGTCAACAATAATAATCATTGAAACTCACCTCAAATCCCAAAACTTTCCAACTCTAGAACCAAAATAACTAAACCAATATGATATCTCTTTAAATAATTTTAAACACACCAAAAACAATAAAACAATTCATCCGTCCCATTTCTAATGAATAACTCCCAAATCTAAAGAAAATCCTTTAAAACACCAAAACATCAACATCCAATACTGTCATACTTATAAATATTCCCAATTTTCTGATACACTTCTATTAAATGACGCATAAATCTGTAAAAATACAAAACTCTCAAGAAACATCAATACTATATTGGAGGCCAGGCCTAGGATCGACAGTGAGGCTCATAAATGCGCGGTGAGGGGCTGTAATGATCGGGACCATCGAGGAAGGTGCGGAAAGGGTAGGGCTTCAGAGGGTCAGGGGTCATACGGTTAGGGGAGTGGGTGATTGTGGGATAATTGTTGGGATTTTAAAAGAAGTAAATGTTTTAGGGGTGGTGTTTAATAAAGCACTACTAAATTATTTTAAAAAATTAGCAATGGTTTACTAAACCTCTGCTTAACACTTAATTTTGTGTTGTTCTTCCTTTATGTTTTTGATATCCCCTTTATCATACAACATGAAGTCATTATCTCCATAAAATTAATAGTCATTCACTCGGAGGTATTTCCTTTTCTTAATGAGATGGTTGAGTTTATATTTTGAAAAAAAAATAAATGTGATTCCATGTCCAATATAAATACTGTATAAATTAAATTGTTTTGGATAGAACAAATATTTACTTACATGTGATTTGGCTTTTCAAAAGCATTTGAAATCATGTGGTAATTATTTTTCCAGGATCTAGTTGAAAAAATAATCTATAAGAAATATGTAGGTTGTTTGAGATCATTTTACTTTAATCTTTTAAATTTATCATTAATATATAGATAATAACATCATTAAAACATGAAATTAATTATTTCATGTTAAAACAAAAATAGTACTTATAAGTACAATTCCCATATAAATTCAATTATTCGTTAACCTTAAATCTCAAAAAAATTACCTTAATAAAATAAATATTAAAAATGATTTAACCTCAAAATTTTTCTCATAAAATTCTTTTTACATCCCCAAAAAGTGATATCATTCTTATGAAATAATATTTGATATTAATCATATAGGTGACATATACCTCAACCAAATAAAACATCACCTAAAATTTCATTAATCACTATAAAATCTCATAACTTTAAACCTCAAAAGGGGTTACTAGTCTTTTGATATTTTTATAAACATTAAACTTATAAACCTATGTGGTATAAAAAACCCTTAACTAAACCTCACAAGAAAACATCCTACCCTATAATATTTTTCAAATGCTTCTCTATTACCAAATATAATGACCTGAATTTAAAAATTACATAATCTAATGTTTTTAGTCAATAATTCAATTTATATAATTCATAATCATATTTTAAATTATATTTTTAGAGAAATAGGCCACAAATAATACATAAAAATTCATATACTACAAAGTGGTAAATTTTAAATAATATTAATTTTTTTCATAATATAAAACTTTTAAAAAAAAATGATTTATTTTTAGTAAAAATCTTCATGACATTCATCATGACTTCTTGTTTTACCTTACCCATCCAAACCCCCATTGGAAAAATTTAAAATGAGGTATGAGAACAAAAAAATCATACTATAGGACATAAAAACAAAGAAATAAATCGTTAGTCTATGAATACTTATAATAATTTTCAATTTTCAAGACAACCTTTATGTTAACAATAACTATTTCCTTACTAATGAAATAAACTACTCTGCCCAAATATTTTCATAAAACGATTTAAAATTATTTAAAATGAACAAATAATACTCATTAATGTCTCTTTTAAATAATTAAAATCATAATAAAAATCTTTCAAAAAGTTATAATATTCACCCTTAATAAAGAGGACAAATTTTTCTTTTTTACAAAAGATAAATAAAATACCTTCTAAAATATTGATTTTTTTAAAAAAAAACTAATGAAACTCATAGATAAAACATGTAGGTAACCTAAAAAATAATTTTCCATAACACTCATATAAATCTAATAAAAAATACAGTAAACTTCAATACCCAATTCATTGGAGGGATATCATGGACCCAACCATTCTTGGATTATCCTAAAACCCCCATCTTTGGTTAATAAAATAACCACCCATCCATGTATTATAATAGAACCGCCTATTCCAAGTTTATAAAAGAACCACCAATCATAAAAAAAATTAATTCCGAAGAACCATAATAATATCAAACAAAAATGGAATCATTCATTTTAATTATTACACTCATAAAATTATTTTCATCACCCATATAAACACATTTATAGATATTGAAATATCCATTCCATTTTAAAATATTTTATAAATAACATGAACATAGGGAAGTTGGTTTTTTATTTGAATAAAACATGGATTCTTGTAAATTAATACAAGAATAAAATAACAACTATGGTATCGGGAAACGTTTTAGTCTCTATATACATGAAAACAGAATGTTAATTTTGTCATTTTTTAAAGAAAGTCAATAATTTATATAAAATAGATTACTTTGGAAAACTATTTAAATAAAGATACAAGAGACATAAAATTCCCTTTATAATTTTTTTATATCCATGTAAATACATTTTTAAAATGATTTTAAGAAAATATGGACATAGAAGGAAAATATTTTTATTTGAAATATTAAAAGAGGGATTTTAAATGAATTTTTATTTCATTAAGTCCAACAAACCATGTATATAATTAATTGTAATGAATAATAATTTTCTGTTCATTTTTTATTTTCATTATAACCATTTTAATTATTATTATTATATTTTTATTTTATATCATATCATGCTATATTTAATTATTTAATCAATGAAGTTCATGTTAGAAATTTTGATGATATTCGGTTTAAAAGTCCAAAATCACATTGGTAAGTATACTAAGCTATAATAGGTCATTATTTCATAAAATTCAGAATAATAATCATTTAATATTTATGATTTATATACATAAATTATACTTTAAAAATGCAATGAATGATTCTTATAAAAAAGTAACTAGGTTAAAATCATAGAGACCGTAGGTCGTGCGCATGCATCTGTAGCATTTAAATATTTAAACGATCATTATAGAAAGAAGGTAAGTATTATTTTATATTACAATAATTATATTTATTTAATAAATAAATTATTATTTCATTAAATATATTTATATATATCATACATGTGATGTGATGAAAAATGAATCACATCACTTTGTGGAGGTGGTAGGTCACACGTACGCATGAACGACATAATCATTTTTCAGTGAATGTAAATGTAAGAAAATATATGATATATTAACATATATGAAAGATAAATATTTCATTAATATGATATATATATACATTAAATACCTCATTATATCCAAAAATTATAGATGATATTGTAAAATGAATTTTATTTCTTCGCGAAGTGGTGGTCCACCGTACACATGAATGATGGTTTAATTTCCCATTTGATTGAAGAGGGGATTGATATATATATATATATTGAAAATAACATAATAACATATAATTATATTTAAAATGTTAGTTTATTTTTTCAAAATTGTTGAATAATATTTTATGTTGGTGGAAGAATAAATTAAACAAAAACACTTTGTTAATAATGATAAGTCAGCATCAAACAACCTCTTAAGGACTACATTAAATGCACTGATAAGTAAATTTTCAGATTAAACCTTGTCCTTGGGGATATTTTCAAGGGTTTTATAAATTTATTTTTCTAGTTATTAGCTGAACGAAATGGTTCTTGAATTGTGATAAAATCATAAAAACATATTACCTTTTATAAGAGAGGGGAGGGTCACTCTTGGAATTTATTATAATATTAAATGAATAAAAATTAATTTTGATGTAAAAAAGTAACAAAATTGATAATGTTAGAATAAAAGAAGAATATGTTTATAAATACTCTCACAAAATTAAATTTTTACATTTCTGGTTCACATTTTTATATATGTATTTTTATTTTAACGCTCTAGTATCCCTTTTAAAAATTATAGTGATATCAGTTTTTTCACTTAAGTGGTTAATATAGTTAGTATTAATGGATAAACATACCATAAATTTACTATGGGAGATTTTATAAAAAAAATATTCCATTAATGTGGATGAATATAATATTTTCTTAATTTTAAAAAATTTTAGAAAATATTTTTTATATATTTACATTAATGTCAAATTTTTTGTACAATACATTTAATTTTAATTTTAAAACCAAAATAAAACAATAGAATTTGATTTCCATACATCTATGTAGTTTTATATATTTCATAAAATATTTATTCATATTTGATCCATAAAATTTAATGTCAATGATATAATGGATATATTTGAATAATAATATTTCATGATTCATTTGGGTGTGGTGTTCCATGTCGTACAAAATATCAAAATAGTGTGAAACTAAAAAAATATTGGTGTGTTATAGAGGTAGTATATGAGTAATCTACCAAATAATTAATTTTATTTGTAAGAACCTATATGATATCACTAATATTTTTGGATGGTTTGATCATGAAATCCATCCAGAATACACAAAAATGGGATATCAGACTTTGGTAAGAGGATTTTAGTAGCAAGTTATAAGGTGGGATCACGATTTAATCGTAAATGAAGAGGAAATAGGAAGAAGAAGTTGAGAAGAGGTAACATGATGAAAAAATTAGTTCATTTTGATTATGTCATGATATTCGAGAGAGGCTCCAAAGGGGTGAGGTCTCACTATTTGGTTGTGTCTTGGAGTGACATAGTCGTCTACTATAAAGTGGAGGTATATTTCCTCCTATAGGATCCCCAACTAGGTGATGCATTATAGCTAGTGGTTCACACTACCTAGTTGGAAGATAAACCTATGTATTGGATAGAGTATGTGTTCTAGGAACTAAAAAAATCACACCTTAATCTATATAGATGTGGAAGGAATGTCAAGGAAGGATGACTCCAACAGGAGGCATGATGTGTTGCGAACATTTGTACTCATCAGGGAACACATATGGGAAGGGAGGAACACCGGGGAAAAGTGAGGGATTCACCCTCGGAGTGGGTGCTGTATATGTTTTGGGTGTGATGGAGAGTGGTGGGGTAAAAAGAAGTGTAGTGGGACATTATGGGGCCTAGTATTGATAGAGAGGGCACCACGGTATAGTGTAGGGGTAAATGGATTTGGGGGAGGTGTTCCTTTGATAGCATGTAGAACCATACTCTATTCTTTAATGAGGAGTTATTGAGGGTAAATAACACATGTAAAAGGTAATAAATGTGGTACTCTGAAATACATTTAATCAGGTCTAACACTCTCATTCAATAATCTCAAATTCATCATTTTCAAGGGTTGACATTTTAATATTTTATTTCATTATTTTGTAGCTTCATATAATCCTTATGGGATTCATTAACCTTCACATAGACAAATTTTTGGATAAATTTCATGGGTATGGTGGGACATTGAATTTTCCCTAATGATTTCTATGTATTACATTATCCCTGAAGATTATATCTCTTTAAATACTCATTAATGTTATGATATATTTGATATATATACAGAGTTAAAATAAATTACCAATATTGCATCAAATTTTATCAATGAAATACTTACCAAATACATAAGAAGTATATTTCCCAAAATATCAATTTTTAAGGAATTTATATACTTGGGATATAACCATTACAACACCATGTGCTTTCATCAATAACATAACATCCAACCTTTGAGGTATAAGTTATTGAACTCCATTTATCAACATGATATTTAATATTATTGATGATCAAGATGAATTTTTTCATTTTCTGGTCATAAAAACATATATTTTATATCATGTTGACACATTTTTTATCCATTAATTTAATATATGGTTCAATTAATAGTATATTTCTTTATTGTTTAAATAAATCAATAGTTATTTGTTCTTTTTTTGGTGCTTTTGGATTTTTGAAATTATTTATGTTATTATTAATAACTTGATATAACTAGTAAATCATAGCCAAAAAAACCCACAATAAAACTTATCTTATTTTTTTATAATTTGGAATATCATCTCATTATTTGCTAAATTTATTGTTCATTTAGTTCCTTCCGGTTCCATACATTGACTAAAATTAAAGAGGTTGATGTGAGTAAAAATAATTACAAATAAAATTTTAGAATACCATTATATGAATATGTAAATATAACCCTAAATGTAGTAACCTATTTCACCATTGTTTTAATTGTGAATATATTGTTTAACCTATGGAACTATTAATTCAAACTATGTCACCATTGGTTAAACCTATTTACATTTTGTTTTACTTATTCTTCTGAACCTAATCTCAAAAAAATACTTAATTAACACTCTAATATCAATCAAAGGACCACTAAATCAAAAATATCAGATCTTGTGAAATAAATGAATACTTTACACATGTACATTAGTGGTAACTATGATAAACCAAAACCATATACATTATTTTAAAAGATTCTACAAGTCATGTAAATAATAAAGCATACACCATAAACCTAAAGGTTATGTAATTTTAGATGTATTCTAAATATCTGTCTTATATCATTAGATAGAATATATTTATTCTGTATAAAACATTATACATAGTCCCTTATATACATATCACTATATAGGTAATTCTAGATAAATGTGGAATCCTATGAGAAGAGTGATCTCAGAAACTCAATAATGGGTAAAATATTATCAATGAGACATATATGATTTATGATTTGTTCATAAAAATTTATTTTGTATGAACATGAGATAAAAAATGACTAAAAATCATTATGTGTGGAAGAAAAAACTTATTTATGTTTTTAAATAATAAAATTAATATTTTTGATAATAATTCATATATATGTGGGAGGGAAACAAATAAAAATAATAATAATAATTTTCCAATTAATAAATTTTATGTTATCAGGTAAGAATTAACCCAAAAATATATTAAGTGAAAAAAATATAAATTCCATAAAAATAATGTAGAAGTGATGTATCACATAGTTAAAGAGTCGAATATTACCAACTTAGAAGAGTATAGTTAAAAAAGAATGTATATAACCCCTTGAAAAGATATTGTGTGAATAAAATTGTTATGATCATGATTATTTTAATTCTATTAAGGATATATCAAATAATAAATATATAGAGGAAAGGATGATCTTGAAAATTCAACATAATATATAATAAAATCATCCCATAGTGTAGAACATGGAACATGAATGTAAAATTGGAAATAATAGTAAATTAAATAAAAAAATAGAGACAATTAGTGACGAAAACACTTTCTAATTTTGTGATATATAATTAAAAATACAAGAAAAAATAGAGGAAGAAATGGAGTTATAAATCCCAAAAATAAAAATTAACATGAGATAAAAATTGATACTCCTAATGAAAATATGACTACCACTAAGAGTGGATAAATCAATGGTTAATAAAACACCAACTCTCATTTTCAATTATTTGATTTGTGTTATTGTATCTCTAATAAAATGATTCAATAAAAAATATAATGTATGAAATAAAAAACATGTTACAATGGGTTTTATAAGGTTCATTCACCATTATTATCATGTGGATAATACTTGGTGACCAATTATTGTGATCTTATTGTTTAAATTCAAATCCTATTATCAATAAGGAAAATTAACAATGTAGTAAGATGGTATTCTACTCCAAGTACAACAAAACAAATATAGCAACAATATGAACCTCATTCTACATATCAAAACCTCAGGTTCCTCCAGAATTTGGATCATGTGGGGACCAATGTTCATCTACTTATCCCATGCCAAAATATTTCTTGAATTATCTCTATAATGGGAGGATAGTTATCTTAATGTTTTGAACTATAATAAAAAGTGAACCTAATTATTTATTTATTGACTATATCCCACAAAAACATCGACTTTTTTTCAATATTATGGTCTTTCCTACTCTGCTAGATCTAAATCTGATAGCCACATATCCTCTATATCTAGATATTTCCCCAACTAATTTCACCCATGAAAATATATCTATATTTAAACACTATGGTATATGGTACATTTCCATGTATTATAGGTCAATGGATTTTCTTCAAAAAACCAAACTCAATTCTTATTTCCTCCTCGGGTGTGGTCTATAGGGTTATATAACAACACCACAACATCCACCATGTCATATTTTACGACATCAACCCATGGTCAATCTTAAGTAGCACACATATATATTCTAATAACAAGTCCAGAGTCAATAAAATCATTTCTTCCTTTTAGACGTGAAATATACCTCCTCAATTACATCTTGAAACACCTATACATTGGGGTCATTTCCTCATAAGACATGGTATGTAGTAATTATTCTTCCTGAAATAGGATTTCCAAAACCAATGTTTCCATTGCTATATCCTGGCATAGAAACAAACCCAATAGAGATATATATTAAAATTTTCATTTCAACATGATTTATTCTCTTCTCAATTTGAGTAGCTCTCTATTCTATGTTCAATTGATCACCATGTCCTTGAAAAGTATTCCTTAGTCTTTTTCACTTATTTTT
Source organism: Viscum album (assembly GCA_963277665.1). Taxonomy (NCBI): domain Eukaryota; kingdom Viridiplantae; phylum Streptophyta; class Magnoliopsida; order Santalales; family Viscaceae; genus Viscum; species Viscum album. The sequence continues at coordinate 1,034,487,593 of OY728122.1, read as the reverse complement.
ATCCACATTAGATTTAAATATTATTTTTGTCATCAATGAGAAATTTCTCAATAAATATAATATAAAACCCTTTAAAACTCAAGAATTAATTTTCATAAAAAAAATAATTCATTATTTTCGTCAAATTTCATGGTTATCAAAAAACCACAGTAAAAAAATGAATTTTTGATATTTCTATAAAATCATAATATAATGATCCATAATTCATTGAAAATGTATCAATTGAGATAAAATCATATATCCCCTATATTTAGCCTACTTCATGATGAGCTTATTCAAATGATACACATAAATGACCTCTATAATTATGTTCTATTAAATTTCACCATTTTTATTTCATTCAACATGTGACCAAAATAATTATATGATAATTTTTTGAAGTTTCATCTACAAATACCTCATGTATATGGTTATAAAGGAATGTTTCTTCTCGTATCCCCCTTCATCATCACTTTTCAAAAGATTTATATCCTCTCCCCCTTAATAAAAAAAAGTTGTTTATTATTCTCCTCCATATTCAAAAAATATAAAGGAAGAGAAGAGGGAAAATAAATCAAAAAAATCTACAAGGACATTTGGGAGATAATGAAGACCTAAAAATATCATCATGTATTAAGTGGAATCCTTAATTATATGATTATTTCATATATCATGATATTTTTCTTTAATATAAACATATAATTAGGAACGTTATATGAATTCCAACATCTCCATAATTAATTTTTACTTTATGATAATATTCTTTGACCTTGAATAGTGTACCATATTTTTTTATAAGTTGATTTATCTTTGATGATTACATAAAATCATCACTGGGTATAAAAAATACAATATCATTATTTAATTATATTAAATTATCCATATGATTTGTGATGTTTCTTCTTATTCCAAAACAATATCAGATATCCTTCTGTATAGTGTGAATGAATTTATCTTCCTAGAGTTATATGAAAAACACATATTCCTCCAACAAATAATACATCTCATGTGGTTTATTTTGATGACCAATAATACGTACACAATTTGAATTAATATATATATATATGTAGTTTTCATAATCTAAATCATAATCAAGTGTTACATAATGTATAGAAATATATTTTCACTGATATGAGATGTGATTCCTTATAATTTCTTGGGAATCATGCACAAATGGTGACCAAATACATGATTTCTAGTATAAATTTTGTCTAGTAGAGTTGGATACGAAGAAGAATTTAAAAATATATTTGGACCACAATCCTTTCTTCTTCATCCAAAGAAAATGTTTTCCCAAGTGCTGTAATAGTGGAGTACTCTTTTGATTACTATATTATGAAATTCAACAATAAATCATGAGTATAATTATCTTGGTAGAGAAAGATAAAAAATGTTTTGTTTATTTCATGAAAACCCAAAAATTAATATCATCTATTTAATCATTGACCTCTCAATGTTTTTTCTTATTTGAGAATAAAATTCCTTATAATTATTTTATATTTTCTATTAAAAAATAACTAATATACAAAAATGCAATGAATATTTTTCTTTTATCACCCTTTATAGATATATTATAATCAAATTATAATTTATTGATATTTTATTGATATTTTATCACCTAATAATTTTATTTAAATTTAAATTTCTTTATTGAAACACTTTTGAAATCTTGTATAAATACTTTTTAATCATTTAAACTCGAGGACCATCGTTATCAAATAAAAAACCTATCAGTTGTTGAATATATACCTCTTACTCAAGATAACCATTTATAAATTCCAACTTAAATCAATTTGGAAAAAATTATAATTATTTCAAGAATATATCATTATAAAAAAACATATTATTTCATTCCTTGCAACTTTAGAAATTGTCTCACAAAAATATATAACATCAATTTTATATTATACCTTAGAAAATATGGGGTTTTTTTCTTTATTATTTTTAATTTCTCATTGATTTTAATATAAAAACAAAATTTATTGACACCATTATTATATTTAGTATTATAAATGAATTTATAAGTATAATTATCACGAATTTTATTCATCTCTTCAAAAATTGTTGTAATCAAATCCATATTTTTTAGAAACTCTTCAACATGATTTTGTTTAACTTACAATAGAACGTTTGTATGACTATTTTGATTATCTTACAAAAGAAAGATTATATGATTTATATTCCCCACGATTATTTAGATTTGAAAACCCTTGTTATTATATATATGATTTTCTCCATCTTCATATGTTTCTTATGTCAAATGTATTTTTTTCTCAATGATTTGTGATTTCATCATAGTTTGTTTTAAAGATTATTCACTGAAATTTTTAAAATATACTTTTGAAACTAGATCACTACCATGTTATCCAATAACTTCACCAAACGTTTATCTAGTATCATCATTAATAAGTAATTATATGTAATTAGTTTTAACAAACTAATTACATCATAACTATAAAAGCTAATTTTTACATTTTTTTTGTAAAATTGATATCACCTTAAAATAAATGTATTTCCAAGGAATATCTCATCATCAGATATTTTGTAAAAAATTCATAAATTTATTCATTTAACCTTGATGTAACATGAGTTACTAAATACTTTTATACATTTCATGTTAATACTTTTTCCAAATCATGTTTCATACAGTGTGTGGAAAAAATTAATTCAATGAGAAAATGGATTTGGAATATAAATATTTCTAGATGTGACTTCTCTATGTTTATTTCAATGATACATGATCTAAAAACATTATAATTATTAATAATACTAAAGTATGGTTCCTAAACTCTTATAATTCAGTTTTTAATGTATGTATAGATACAAAATTATTCATTATACTTTTATTCATGAAATATTATTCATAGTCTCCATTGTTGTATTCATATCCATTAGCATACCAAAAACAATTTAAATAAAATCCCATTGTATTTTTACCACACATCAAAAAAAACATAAAAATATATTTATATATATATTTACCTGGCATAAGAAAGAAATTATTAATATTATTTAAATCATCACTAATATTAACAGTGTACTTATCTTTATTGGTCGACTTCATGATCATCATACTTCACACATCAGAGTGTATTAAGTCATTTGGTTTGTTTATTTTGATCACTCTATCCTAGGGGTCATTCTTTAACATTTTGACATTAGAAATTATTTCACATGTATTGAGTTAGGATTCAACATTGGTATATTCCAAATATATTTGTACTTAATTTACATATCTATGTTGTTATGAACCAAATGACTTAGTATCTTATGAAAAAGATGATATTCCTTCTTCATGTTCATGAAAAAAAATATCTTGAATATTAAAAATATGATGAATATTTAAACTTATTCATAGTCCCATCATAAATATATATCCATACATAAATCTACTTATGACACATTAATTATTATAAAATATCAACAGATTCGCATTATCAAAAATTTGACAAAACAATCAATAGGTTTTCATCAATACAATAACCAAGATAATGACACTAGTTTCATGTTTATTCTCACCAATTTTAAAACTTATAACTCCACTGACATTTAGGAGTATATAATTCTTGAATTTGAAACCTCCTCTCATATCATTAGATATCATTCAAAAGATTCTTGTTTCTATCCATGTGTGATAATACCCACTATAAAGAATCCAGGGATCCCAACCTTTCCCTGCATTGTAAGATACTTAATCCCTAAATGATTGTTTCCATGGTCACTATTCCTCTTGTTATATTTAGATATATCATTCCTCTTAAATTATTCCAATGGAAAAAATGAAACTATTTTTTGAAGTGTTTATTGGTTGATCACACCTCTTATATGTTTTGTCAGTATAATTAAAATGAATTATGAATGTATATCTGATAATTTTGATTCTTTCTCACTGTGACATTAGTAAATTCACATTGAATCCCCAATAATTCATATATTATATTGAATTTATAGCCTGGCTAAATTATAATAGTACACATAAGATTTATTTCAACAAATATTTTTTCACAAACATCTTCAAGAAGATCACAATATCTTCAGTTAGAAATATACTCCATAAAAATATATGCATTGATCTTCTATCTAAATTGAAAAATAATACTTCTTTTTAGCATATTCATTCTTATTATAATCCTCTTTTTTATGGATTTTAACTTATAAAAGGACTTCAATATTGTTTCTACTGAAAATCCTTGTTTTTTAGTTTTTTAACACTGTTATTTGAATCAACAATGATTCAATTATCCTTTATTACTAATTTAATTTCTTTCTTAACATTAATATCACTAAATCTAATATTTGTATTCAATGAATAAGTGTCTAGAATAATAATTTATGTTATAATGGGAAAGTATATAATTTTTATGGGGGAATAAAAAATATTCTCATCTGATTTGGATCATTCACTGACTTCCATGATATAATTTTAAAACTTATAATGAGTGTTCTTAAAATATTTTCTTTCTTACTATAACTTTTCCTGATGTGTGTTATCATCATCATTCCCATAAATATTGTTTTTATGGTGATCTAATGTATATTTTTCCTTAATTCAAATATTATATTATGATCACCCATCTTCTATGTGAAATATACTTCTATATTATTAATCATTTAAAATAATTAGTTATTAATGTTTTTATAAATAAATTCATTCTCTCTCCTCAAAGTAGTATTCCTTATTTAAAATGTATTGAATTATTTCAAATATATGATAGTTTTATCATTAATTCTAATTCATTTTTTATTCCATAATATTTTCATTTCTCAACACCATTCCATTATTCACCATTTCCTTCCTCTTCACTTGTGGGTGCCTTGGATAATTTTGATTTCACTATGAAAGAATAGAGTTTTTCTTCCATGGAATATTTTAATTTTTCACTTATCTCATAAAAATATGTGTCACCATATTTTATGATAAAATTATTTTCTACTCGAATAATTCTATTTTCTCTTTCATTTAAATAATATTTTGCCACATTGATCCAATTCCATATTGTTTCTTCTTGATGATATTTTGGGTTTATCATTTTCCTCATTTTATCAATTACCCTTTGGGAAACCAAAAAAATATATCTAATACTTATATAATTGAAACACATAAAAAGTTAAATCTTCTCGTATATTAATCATTTCCTCATTTTATGATTTTTTAGGTAAATGATATAAATTCATTAAAATTAATGGAAACATCTTCAGTGTTGTTTTTCATCACTTGAGACTTATTATGATTCTATTTATATTACTTTGAAGCCACAAAACATATCTATTTTTCATACTTTTTCCTTAATAATGAGCCTCTAATAATTTAATTGTAAATTAAGACATTGTTTAATGTATCTATGGTCTAATAATCCAATTATTGTTCCAAATATATATAAATCACTATGTAAAACTTATCTCAGAGAATTATAATCAATATTTTCTTAACCATAGAATCGTCAAGAAATTATATACAGCATAAAATCATGATTACCATTTTCATCCAAATTTTCAATTCATACACCAACTAATATTATCCTAAGAACATATCCTAAATTGGATCCCAACATGATTATAACTATGACTCCTTCACTTTATTGTCACCCTTATTGATGTTACAGTTTTTTCTCCAAATTTTATTCATTGTTTTTATACCCATAACTCAATTTGAATCCTCATCTAAGGGGAATTAGAGTAATATATTATGTGCTCTCCCATCAGATTTATTATTATCATTTTCATGAAGTGTGTAGTTTATTATTACATTATGGATATATACGTAAATTTTAAGGATACCATGAACAAATAAGAAAAGATAATGTTATGTGGAACATCCTCTAATTTCATATATGGAATCCCTTTACATTATATATAGTAATCCCTTCATTTTTTTCATAGTTTATATGAATATAATATATCAATAGATATTTGAAATTATGTGAAAACTGATATGTCCGGAAAAATACCTTCAATTTAATCTATGAAAGATGACCACTATTGAGAGATGGTGATCTAATGGTTATCAAAACACCAACTCTAAAAATTATTTCCCCTATTATTATTAGTATGATTGGATATTGAATGAAATAACATGGTGATGTGAGATATATTGAGAAAAAATGCATGTGGAATACCTATTAATATAAGTCTCACTCACTCTTTTTAGTGAGTGGATAATCTGTGGTGACCAATGGTTTTGATCCAACTACACCTGATCTTATCCTGTTATCAATAATACCACAATAATAGAGAAATGAAGTGGTTTTTCACTCTATTAACAGAAAATAAAAATCAATGTCAATATATCCATAAATCGCTTCTTCATTACCTCATGTTTTGTCAGAATTTAGATCTTATGTGAACCCTTATTCTACTCCTCAGCCCCAACAAAAATATCTCTGTAATTATTTTTGGAATGTACATCTTCAAATATATATAAAATTATAATATTGAATGTGAAAATAGTTATTTATTTATAGAAATCATACCTTCTTAGTGTGAAAATATTGGCCATATTTTGGTTTGTCCAATCATTTCCAGATACAAATATTAAAGCCATATCACCTGTATATGTGGTCAGCTCCTAAATTTATTTCCCCCAATGAAAATATATATAGATTTAAAAACCATATAATAATTAATATTTCCATGTCATATATAAAATTAGTTTCAAAAAAATGCACACACCAATTCCCATTTCTTCCTTGGGTATGGTCTATAGATATTTTTTTACTACATACTTGGATCATTTGTGCCTATTTTGTTTTCTATTTCATATGGTTGATCTCTATAAACTATCCAATATATCCAAAAATCATGGAAATGGCTCAATATGAGTTTTTACTTCTTTTAGAAATGGTATGGTTCCCCTTAGTTCCATTAAAAAAATTATTTTCACCTATAATAATTTCACATCAAAGCATGGTATACATGAATTTCTTTTCTATAAATTAGATGTTTAGAATCCATTTTTCCTAAAAAATATTATGTTTTAGAAACCGTAATTCTAAAAAAATACACTATAATGGTCATTTCATCTAGATTTATTCCCTTCCATTTTGAGTATCTTTCCAGCCCCTATTCAATTGATCACCGTAAAATTGACTTTGAATCATTATAACTATTCATTCATTTATATCCACCTTTATATCAAATTTACTGATAATTTTCCACGATTGTTTCTTGATAAATAAAAAAATAAAAAAATAAAAAATGAGGAATGATTTTTTTTCAAGTCAAAATTCATAATATACCTCCTAGGTGAGGGATATATAAACACTAGGTTTTATAATAAAATGAATTTTTTTATAGTTCTCTGACCTATCAATGTAAATGACAACGTTATATTAATCATTCCTCAATGGAGATAAAATCATAAACTTACCCTATCAATTAACCTAATTATTTTCCTCTTAAATCACCCAAATAATAAATTTATTTTTATACATGGGTAGTATACAAACCAAATAAAGTGAAATAAATGGATAAAATGGAACATATCTCAATGAAATAGAATTTAGTTAAGAACCTATTTACCGTAACCATTGACTCACATGAATGTTCTTTAACCCAATGTATAACAATCATATTATTATTAATCAATTATTTCAAAACCATATTAATATTTACAAAATTTCATGTTGATAATTAATATTAATTATATATATATATATTATTTAGATATATATTATTTGTATCATCATATGTTAGTAGTTCTAATCATTCCTGGAAAATTTTGATAAGGTATTCTCATTCCCCATTATTTTCTAATTAATTCCACAACCCCAAAGTATTCAAGGCACTATAATAAATGATATTAAATAATGATTTTTTATTTTATAGTTTAATTAAATATAACTTATGGGTTTTATTCTCATGAAATAAATCTGTAAAATTATCATTTAAGTAATTTATACATCCTTAGGGAGTTATATACAAATGAAAATCCAAATGATTTTAAATATTAAAGATCCATATTATTTGTTAAAATTCCACTTTTTATTTTTATATATAACCTTACATGATTCTATGAGATCATTCAACTTATACCCTAGTTCAAAATATTTTCCATAATTGTTATATTTTTGATTATTTCAACAATTAGACTTGGTGGAATGATTATTATAGGTAACTATAAGGATGTATACTTTAAGATTATATTATTTTTGTTCTGCTTATTTTAAAATTTTAATTATATGGTAATTAAATAATTTTTTCAACCTATATTTCTAATGATATATTTTTATTAATTAAGTTAATGGAACGTTCCTTCTGTGTTTTATATGAATTATTTTATTCTTGGGATTAATTATATAAGAAGGAAAAAAATCAATTTAATTAATTGTTAAATAGAATTTATATTAATTTCTAGGGTGTTACATGCATTAACTACTGAAGCACCTCGGAACACCCAGAGAGGGGAAGGGTGAATCAGGGTGTCGAAAGTTTATTTTAAACTATTTGATCATGTTCCCACATTTGTAAGAACAGGTTAAACGTGTTTGATGAGAAAGTGAAAGAAATAAAAAATCACATGCAAAGTGAGGACACATAAATTTTTCATGGTTAACCACCGAGGGTTATGCGCAAGGAGAATACACTGATAGGTTATCGTTCATACCAAAGACCAATAATTTTCACTAATTGTGGAATAAAAAATATCATCATAGTCACTTTGTTCCAAATGTACTGCCTTTACAATGTGTTAGGGACAACACATTGCATCCCTCATGCTAGAAGCAGTCAGCTTATGAATAACCAAGAACGGGTTTCAACATTAAATCATGCAGGTATCCTTCTCAACTCGAGGGACTCTTTGTCTAGCCTCAAAGTAAGTAACAGATTCGACTGTTTGGGCAACGAGGGGGACTCAGACTGTAACCATTTCTGTACCTCTGAAGATGAATCGGATCGAGGGGGCCAACCCTCGGATTATGTTGATATAGGAGGGGCTGAAAAGGGCTTACATAGACCAAGGAGAAAAAAGGGGAATAAGGAAAACACAGACCCTGGAAGATACATTGTGTCCAAGAAGCAGAAATTAAAGGTGCGCAAAGAATAATATTACCTCCCTAGGCCAATGGTGACTCGGTCAGCAAAGAAATTCGGAAGTCCAAAGGAACACAATGCCCAAATGGTTGAAGGCGAGGAGGTTCAGCAGGCTAGTTGCGAGGTTGTTGTCCCAACCAGCCTTTAGGGTGAAAAGTGGCATCCGGACTCGGTGCCGCAATGTTAGAATAACTCCAATGATGACTCACAATGACAAATACTTTCGATGATGAATCAAATGGATTTAATTTTGAACTCTGATGAGGAAATGACTAACAACACTCTAGATATTCAAGAGATAAAGAAGAAGAGGCCGCTTCAGGTGAACTTTTCTAAGGAGTATGGTAAGGGAATCGACAAGCAGGCCCACATTCTGCTTAGAGGATGCAACACGGGAAAGATCGGCAAGGAGGAACTCTTTAAATCTTGGGACATACTTTCAAATCTCTATGAAGGAGTTCTAAAATATTATTCTAACATCCAGATAAAGTCTATTCCTGGGATATTGTTTAGATATCTTGGCTCAAATCAGCTTAAACTTTTCATTAACAAATTAGTTGTTACCTTTGATGATAAATCAGACTAGGTGTGAGGGTTCTCACTTTTTCTCTTAAAAGTGATTGAAAATAAAAAATTTAACCTTGGATGGATGGAGGGTTCATTCAATAGATTGGGATTAAATAATGAAAAATTTACTACAGATAGATGCTCTATTGATGTTAGTTTTTCCCCTCTAGATGTAATCCACTCTTCGACATCGTGTCCTTTCAAAATCATATCTTCCACATATTGGAATTCTTCCTTCGCATACCATACTAGACCATGTTACACCTATGCTAATCATCCCAGAAAAATTTATTCTTCATACTGCTTCTAAAAACCACCTCTGTATATCACTTTTGTGCACTACCTCTGCAAACCGCTTTTTCTTACCACTTTGGCATACCACTCTAGGATACCGCTTCCACATACTACTTCTTCTCCATGGACCAACACTTCCTCCATGAACTAACTCCTGAGAACCCACCCTCTACATCTGCATATTATCTTCTGTAAACTATTCCAGACTTCACAAAATTCATTTTATATTTTTCCTATCTTTTTGGGTAATTCTTCCCTCGAACTAATTATCCGTTTCACTGAATACATCTCATATTTTTAATCTCAATGTCCTGATGTAATGAAGGGATTAGTTCTCCTTATATATAAAAAATAGATCATCATAATCCGCTAAATCGAGACATACCAAATCATTGAAATAACTTCACCTTTACCACATACCATGAATCTCCCAAAAACCATTTCCCTCTACTATCTTCATAAAAATTGAATCTTCACCGAGCGACACAAATCACCATCTTATCTTCTAAAAAACACAATTCAAGGTTTCTCAGAACACTTCCCCATTTCGTGAACCAGGTTCCATACCATGAATTTCTTTCCTTATGAGAACCGAAGGCCTTCCCATGAACCTCCTTCACACCGTGAACTATTAGACTTTTGTGGTTCTCCATTATGTGTACCATAATTATTAATCAGTAAACTATCCTTGGAAAACCCATTCTGTATACTACCATTGCGAGAATCCATCCATTTTGAAAAAAAACTCTCAATTTTGAGACCCAAACATTTGGAAAACACGGGGAAATTTTTCCACCTTCAATACTACTTTCATCCTCAATCGTAAGACTAAATTACATTCAAACTCCTTGTTCAACCCAATGCAGATTGACAAAAAAACACAAACCATACTCCATTTCCAGCAAATAAAGACTTTGGTTCCAAAAACTAATACATTAACAATTCCATGGGAATATTTGATAGCAAATACATAATATATGGAATAATAAATCCATCAATGCTGACATAATTTCAAATCATTATATAAAAATATATACCAATAACTCTAATGATTAGTGAAAAAATGTTCTTATGAAAAAAATAAATCCTCTATAAATTTAAGGAGAATAATATCATCGATTAATCAAGATCATGGGTGGAGTAATAAAATTCAGGAGATTATAATTGTCATGATCTTTAGGTAATAATTTTCTTCCTCTATTTTAACATGAATCAAAAACCTTAAGGTGAAGAAACCTAAAAAATTTTATACAAAACAACTTATTCAAATAAGAAAAGAATAGATGTAAATTTCAATTAATCCATTAGATATTAAAATATTTCAAAACATTATAATGACTAAAAAACATTATATTTCATAGTTTTGTTATCGAGGAGTTTCAAATCATATTAACTCAAAATAAATCCCTTATACTGTCTTCATAAACCTAAAAACCTAAATAAAATTATGGGGTTTATCCTATAGAAAATATTTGATGGATACCCAATTTCACCATGTTATGAAAAAATAATTCTATAGAATTGAACCTTATGTGTCGAAAAATGACACATTGATATATTTTCATATAATTGAATTCCATGATAAAATATGATATTGATCATTAATTAATAATACTTATCCCTATCTTATCTCCAAAAATATAAAAAACCATTAATGAATTAAATAATTAATAGATTTAAATAATCTAGAAATACCAAATGAATTTTCCTAATAAATATAAATAATGCATTAGTAAACCCATATTGCGTCACTAAAAAAAGTTAAAATATCACAAAAAATACCACAATATTATCTTTTCAATTTTCAAATCGTCTTTCATCGTCTAATGATATCATAATCAATGGAAATTCATTGATTACCATCTAGAACCTCATAACTAATGAAATTAATCAACAATACAAGGTATATAATATATATTCTTTACCATTACTATGTTCATACATTAATATTCAATACATAACATCACACTACCATCCACCTTCAAAGAGAATAGTATGGATCAACACATGGGGCTGTATAGGGTTGAATGAATCCTATCATCAACATTACATCAATATGAATATCTACTTATTAAATATTTTTTGGAATCATTATATATGATTATGTAGATATCATAGAAACGTATGGATTCAAATTAATTCCAAACTAGGTCTCAGGATACAAAGGAACACATATAATATCCTTTAAAATGATATCAAAAAAATCTCACAACTTCTAGAAGATACTCTACCTTTTCCTCAAATAAAAAATGAAATATATTTTTCAAACATGATGTAGTATAATATAGATCAACTAATTGAATATTAATCTATAAGTCACACTTATAAATATTGACTATGTGATCTCCCATAACACTAAATCCTATAACATTGTAAGGATAAAATTATAGAAAACCCCTCATAGAAAACAACAAATCCAACATAATATTGATATCATATGAGTATATATAATAAAATACCAAATCCCTTGGTGATATATATTGGGCCAAAATATCTCACACCTAGGATATTTTTAACACCCTTATATTTTATAATATATTTCTCTTTATATAAATTTTATCTCTTATATAACATGTGTTGCGTGTAACCTGAAGTGTAAAAAAACCAAAATATAATATATTTAAATGTCACAATTATATACTAATGGAAAAAATTTGTTTTTTAATAGTAATAACTAATTTTTAAAGGTTATGTATAAATATTTTGGATAAATAAAATATATGTGTAAATAATTACTCATTTTCAAGTAAAGCCTTTACAAGATTCAAAAATATATTTTCCATCAATAGTGTATTTATTGATTTTTAGGATAAAATAATATAATTAATTTCTTACAACATTAGAAATTTTATTCAATAGAATTAAATTAATTATTTAAATAATCTCATCTAAATGAAATTAGGATGAAATTTTGGGATTAGTCCGAAAATTTAAATTTTTTATTGAACAGTGAAAAACACATTTTTTTATAAACCTATCATTTCATTTAATTTAAAAGTCACCATAATATTTTTAATTTTATCCATGAGTAATATAAGTATAATTTAATCATAATTAATTTAATTAATTACATATGAATCCATATTATATGTGATCTTGGTATGAAAAACATTTATAATTAATAAAGAATTTCTTTCAATGGCTCGCTTTTAACCGCGCATTGCGAGATACATATTAAATAAATTTCATAAACTTATATAGATTGAATTTCGTAAATTGGATTACATATTTTTAATCATCACAATTAATATTATTTTATAAGTTCAATATATTTTTTGTTCATAATTAATTAAAAACCAGTAAAACATTGTCACTACGGTCAAATGGCAAATCAAGTCCACCTTGGTTTAAAATAACTGATAAGGACACAGTTTTTCATCAACAATATTAGAAAAAGGTATATCTACACTTATAACATTAGTATTTATAATTATTTTTTATATTATTTTCTCTGAAGGTTACCACTATAATGTTTTTAGAAATTTAAAATACAAAATGTCACTTTCTTACTTTTAAATATCTCATATTTCATCACATTGAGACAAAAAAAGTTTTAAGTGGATATTAATTATTATTTTAATAATAATTAAATTAGTTTTATGAATTTAGCTTATTTTTAATTTTTTGTTGATTATATTGTTACCTTAAATTCTTATGTGACGTTGACACATTATTTCATTAATTAATAAAAAATAAAATAAATGACTTATAAAATTTGAAAAGTAATACAAGTTGAGATAGATATAACTGTCCATGTTTTTCATAGATTTATATATCATATGGGTTATTTTTTAAAATTATATATTCTAATTGGCCCTTTGAATAAATGTATTTATTGTCAAATTAGATGAATAGTGTCAAAAATGACCTTGAGGATGTTTTAAAATACATAAAATTTTATTAAATTATATAAACTTCAATGAAATATCATATTTGAAAAAATGATTGCAATATGTTTAAAAAATTTATATAAGTATAATTTATATCCAAATTTTCCTTCTATAGTAATTATCATGATCCCTAAATAGTAAAAGCATCTTTATCATGATAATTGTCAGAAATTGATTACATGGGAAAAAACTAATTGATAAGGGTAATAAGGTAGTATAAAATTGCCAAAATTTTATTTTATGTTCTCATTTAGACCAATAATCATCATATATTCTAATTATATCAGTTTTATATCCATTTTAAAAAGAAAATTAATTTATAATAATTTAATATTTAATTAATTTTTAAAATTCCCCCTCCCCTCACCTAGAAAAGGTACCCTCCTCAGCTCTTTTATACACACCGGAAATCATTTTTATTCAACAAAGAGATGAAAAACTCCTATATTTTATTTAATTACCATGTCCTAGAGTTATTTTCTTTAAATATAAGAGTTAGGCTTTTAGTGTAAACCTAATGATGATTTCTGAAGAATAGGCGTTGTTCTTAACTGAGTGCTTTTGTTTTATTTATTACTCCATCTCCTTAAAAACATATTCAACCATGATGATCTAATAATATAATTATATCTAATTTTTATAGATGTTTTATATTTATTTAACACCCTAAATCCATCTCCTCTTCCGTCAAATGTTAGAATAAATTATCATTCGTGTGTATGGTAGACAACAGCCACGCGAAGCGCTATAATTCGTTTTACATCACCACTACTCATGGTTAGATTTAATGAGTTATTTAATATATATAAATTATATTCATTACATGTTTACAGTATTTTATAAATAATACATCATATCATTTCATAACATTCCATCCATTTAAAAATGATAACATCTTTTGTGTGTTCCTGTGGATTACCACCTCCGCAAAGCGATGGGGTTCATTTTTCATAAGCAAATCACATGATTTAGATATATATATATATATATATAAGTGTATTTGATGAAATAATATGATATTTATTTTTTAATTATAATTTATAAAGTTAAAATAACATATATATTCCTTCAAACATGATTGATGGAAAATGGAAACATTACTCTAGCGTACATACAACTTAGCATAGCAATGATTATAACATAGTTCATTTTTTCATAACTATATTTCATGATTAGTTTAAAAAATTATAGATTTTGAATTAAATTATTACCTACTTTATGGTAAAAATTGTATATATTATGTAATAGTTACGTATTTTTCCGTAGTAGGAGTACCAAATTCATTTTTCACATATGAAATGAATATCATCCAAATGTTATATGTGAATTTAATTAGTTAAGTAATTAAATATAACATATTTTAACTAAAATAAAAAATAAAAAAAATAGAATGGTTATTAATAATTTAAATAATTGACTTATGATTTTTATTCGGGATGCTATGGAATGTACGTGATGAGTCAGACCTGAGGTATTGATTTTTATCTCCATCTCTCTTCATTGAGGAATATTTTACTAGTATGCACATAATTATTTTTATACGGTGTATATGTTTTACATTTTACATGATATAATTAATTTTAATTTAATTTTATATTTAAATTAATTCATCCAATGTACTTTGAAATGAAATTTCCCATTGGTAAGGGGTTTCATAACTCAATTTCGTTCCATTGGGTTATTTTAATTCCTCATTATCTTTGACATTATCTAACTATATGTGTAATGAATTTTTATTATATTATGGTTTTTTACACTTTTTTATGTGTAATTTTATTTTATACACATTATTTATTTATTTATTTTTTTCTCACTTTGACAATATGATCTTTGAAAGATATTTAATCTCAATTTTTACTCCACTGAGACAAATTTAGAATTTATATGCCTGTTTATTTTTATGAGTTTTATATAATTCCAATTTGATATATTTTATCATTAATATATTTATATTCATGTAAATTAATGATCAATTTTATGTTATCAACTTCATTGGGGTTTGGTTAAAAAGTTGACAAATTGGTAAGGGTTTATTTCATAATCTCATCATTATACAATATTTTTTTTGTGTGTCTCCACTTGAAGAAATATTTGATATTTATTTTTTAGAAAAAATACTTTTCCTCTTGTATGGTTTTTTATAAAAATTATATACTTTAAATTCATCTTATCTCTTTATGTATGCAAGATATGTAGATCAGGTTTTTAAGGAAAATAGGATTTCTTTTTCTACTTGGTCGGGAATCATTTTAAACTATGTAGATTTTTTTAAATGTTTTAAATGATATTTATGTTGTTATCTAATAATTTGTTAAAGGAATTTATTCCTATTTTTGATATTCACAAAATTTATGAAAAGGAATATTTTTGTAATTTTCCAAACAAGGTGTTTTTCTCTTTTCTTATAAAAGTGTGCAAGGAATGTTTTTCAACTTATACGGAATGAAATAAATTTTACATAATCATGACCAATCCATATTTGAGATATTAATTTAATAATTTTCAAGGTTATTTGAAACTAATTTTTTTCATAACATATTATAATTTTATAGATTTAAAAAGTTATTTTTAAAGTTAAAAGTATATTTTTCTTGATAAGGGATTCAATGATCTTTTAAGGTTAATAAATTCATCAATGAAAACAACCCATTATTATTTTATATGTAACTATGGATATATTGTAATGATAAAATCCATATCCTTTATTTGGATTGTTTTTAATTAGTATTAATGGGGAAATACAAAAATTTATTCTATATGTTTTTCAATACAACTATTTATGTTGATTATGTATTGAATTTTTCTTCTCCCCTTTCATATGATGAATGAGTTGGACATATCCCATGAATAAATTTATAGGTATCATGAGACAAACTACATTGGGTATTTATCTAAGGCCTTACCAATTTATATAATATTTCTTCTCATGAGGCCTTAACGATATGTTTATAATGTTCAATATAATATATTCCCTAATTATGAAAATATTTATTTATGACCATGTCATTATTTTATTATTTTTGATATTCATGGATTAGAATCAAGATCATGTGATGACTTATATGGTATTATTGGATTATCATTTATTCACTCCATATTATTATTCATGCTCAAGTTTTTGATTAAATTGAATGTATGTTATGTTATTGACCTTTATATTTTTGTTATTCTTTGTTTACTCATGATTTATCCCACTATACATAACCCTTATTGAGAATTTTATACCACTATTACATTCTTTCCTTTCCCCATATATATAGAAGGAATCATTGAATGAGTTTAAGGAGGTAGAATATTTACATTGACTATGTTGTATCTTATGTTTTCAATTGTAATGTGAGACTAAAGTATGTATCTAGTTTACCAGGACTGATAAACTATTCGGTCCTTTGAGATGTGATATCTTAAATCTTATACCAGTGAAATAATGCAATCATTGGCTCTGGTCGGTTGATGTTGGGGTCTTTATACTTAGTATTTGAGAAATTTTAATAGAAACCAAGGGAATGAGATTTATGAAAACTTATATTATGGAGAAAACCCCATTGACAAACATGAAGGATAATTTTAAGTATAAGATAACATACAAAAATGTTAGTAAGGTATAGATTTTTTGGTTTTCCTAGAAATTCATCCATGTTTGGATACTACAAGTGGGTATGGTTTTGGCACAAATGTATCATTGGGTAGTAACCTTGAAAAAAATTGTTCAATTATATCTTTCCCATAATTCTGGTGTGTGGTGAGTGGTCTCCAATTGAGCATCTAGTTTGACACTCCTAAAGGATATTGTTGGGTTAATTCACATTTTTTCTATGATCTGTTATGTGTAATTAGGGAATAGAACCTATGGAAGCATATGATATTCCATAGTTATATTGGATAGACATAAAGTATTTTGGGATGATAAGTTTATGTTTTATCTTTTTTTTAATGTTATATAAACCCTTTTTTATATTAGTTGTAATGGTAACATGATTATCTATTTTTTGGGACATTTATTTGAATACCAACATTTTGATTAACATATGTTTTAGTAAAAAGTTCATTTTAAGAATAATTATTTTTATTTTGTGGACATAAGTTTAAAGTTATTGATATCCTTATGGGGTTATATGATATTTTATGATGAGGTAATTATAGATTATTTAAATTTTGGAGCATATCTATTATCATATATAAAACCATGGGATTGAAAAAATATTTGATGAGAATTTGTATTTTTTATATTGTTTGATATATTTTTTGGAAATTTTAATATAATTAATCAATATAGTTTTGGAAAAAGGACAAAATATATTACGGCCGAAAACCTATCACATCCAGTAAGTTCATGAGGCTTGATCCCCAAACCAATGGAATGAAAGGGTGCCTCACCTACCAATAGCTTTCAAGATGTCCTGGTTAGTATGACATTGTTTGTACATAAATAGTTGATGGATACATGATAATATTCATTTTTTAAAAAAAATATAAGAACAAATATTTTTTAATTTATATGATTTTGAGGTGGTTAATGATATTTCAAGAAGCATTTTATTGGGATAAGTTATATATAACCTTTTTGTATAACATATTAGATTATTTAATAATAATACTGTTACATTTTTGAAGATATACTTTCATGTGTATAAGATAAAATTTTAGGTTTAAACCTCGTTTCTTGTTATGGTTGTAGAAGTTATTTTTGATATATAGTTATTTATTTAAATAGTGATCAATATTAATCCTTCGGTTTAATTATTGAGTTTTATGAATTATTGTATTATATTTTCATATGAAGGTTAATTTATTCTGGGTATTATCTTACATTTTTCATAAGAATATTGGTTTCAATAAATATTGGTAAAATATCTTGTTATTCAATTGAGGATTATGTGATCCACTATAAGATTATTTTAGTTGTTAATGCAATTTTTTTTTATTAAATACTAAAAAATTTGGGAAAATGATGAGATTATTGTGGAAATTGAAAAAATGATTAAATGATACTTTTCAAGTAAGTACATTTAACCATTTCCTTATTCTAGATGGTTATGGAACTACCCCACTCTAGGAAAAGAATTTTGAAACAAAAATGTCATCTTGTTACCATCATTTTTATAGAATCAATGGTCTTTTAACCCCTCATTGATTTATAGTTTTGTGGTCATTAACATTTTTGAGAAAAAATTTTATATCACTCTATATTAGAGCACAGATGCTATAATTTCCTTCCATGTATATTCTATCCAATTATATCCTAATTTACGAACATGAATACATGATATTTTAGGTAACCTTAATGATTTTCTCTTTATTTTTTAAAAATATTTAGTATCTCTATGTATGATGTGGGTTTTCCAGAAAGTATAGACCTATGATGACCAAAATAGAATTATATGGGCATAATTTATTTAACGAGGGTATAATGTAACACTTTTATATTTTAGAATATATTTCACATTAAATAAATCTGATCACATAATTACTTTTGGTACACATGACATGTAGTTTAAAAGAACAATTATATAATATATTTAAAGATGACCGTAAGAATTGTGCCATTAAAATTAAAATTTTGAATAAAAATAAAAACATTAAAAAAAGTTGTATAAATATTTGTGTTAATGAAATTGTATTAGTAAAAATGTTCTTAATTTTTAGTAGTGTCTTTAGTTATTTAAAAACATATTTTTCAGAAAAAAATGTTTTTTTAGAAAATAATGAAATAATATACTAAATTTTTAGAAATTGTATTTTAGAATATGAAATTTATTTTGGAAATCATCATGTAAAAATTAATTAACTGTGAAATTTCGATATTGTTTAGAAAATATTTATTTTTTAGTGAATAGTTTAGAATACTGATTTTTATGAAACTAACATTTATTTTCATTGAAAAAGACCCATAATATTTTCATTTTGAACCTAAATTAATATAAATAATATTTACATAAAAATAATATAATTAATTAAATTTTAATAAACACTATACTTGATCTTGGTTTAAAAAACATTTGCAATTAAAGAGTTATGTTTTTTGAAAAATCGTTTTTCATTATAATTTGCATGTAGTGGAACTAAAGAAAAGGCTTTCATACTAAAAGGCATGTTTTGAATGATATAACATGAAATCTACCCCCAAAAAACGTTCCAAGGCTTAGAATCATGATTTGTTTCACTTTTAATGGTTGCATGCAAGAATTTGGTTCGTCATTAAATATATTTCTGTGCCAAAGGAGACATTAATTTCCTTGGATACCCCAAGTACATGATGATTCCCAAGGAATGTGAACACAAAACATGATGCTTTTGAGGAAGTAATTCCATTGTGTGACTTATTAGTTGTGTGTGAAAGGAGATGAATACTCCCAAATGTTGTGTTATCTTTCCCCCTGTACCCAAGCCATGTGTGTGCAATATAACAGCATTTTATGCAACCCATTATGAAACTATCTCATTTCATGATAATGTAGATTTCAAATAGAAGATATTTTTTGAAAAAACTATTGGAAATATAATGATAAGTGTGAAATCATGTTATAATCCCTTTAATGTTGGGAACCATTGGCTAACAATTTCAGCTATAAATAGAAGTTCACACCCCACCTTGGGGAGGATAACTGGAAGATGTAGAAATTCGCTCATGTGTGCAGATTCATCTCTTTTATAACATAAGGAATCACAGAAGACAATGTAACATTGAATTTATAGAACATGCACAATATACCTCCTATGGGTCTAAACATGACTTCTCCAACAGTTGAGTGATCAGCAAGAAATTCCTCTCAAGGATGGTCATGTTCCTGCAAGTGAATCTTCTTTCACACTAACCTGACCTATGCACAAGTCAAAATATTTTTCACAAATATTATTTTTTAATGTATTATTTTTTACTATTTATATACCCCTTAAATAGAAAACTCTTTCATGAAATATAATAATGTTGTGCATAAAATGTTTCTGGTCACTAAACTTACATTTCGTGTGCTTCAAGTATAGAAATTACCTAACCTATTACTTATAATAATAGGTTCCATAATTCATATATCTCCTAATCATAGGTACCCAAATGTAGGGACTACTGATTACAACTCCTCCATGGTAGTTCCAATACCAATTCCCCTCCCAAAGCCGCATGAGTGGTGGTCACGTAAGACATATAGGTGGAATCCTCAAGGGAGACTGTGTACTTGTCTTAGTGGGGATTCATTTTGAAGAATATTCCTCCCGCCTTGACATGGTACCCCTTTAGGCGTGATCCCCATACACATATGAGCTACATTTTAAAAAATATTTCATCTCTATCTCTAAGTTATACGATATTAAACTGCATGAAAACTTTTTCATCACATGATGTAAAACTATATCCTAATCCTGTGTGATTAACACAGGATGAAGCATGTATAATCATCATTGGAAGCCACCACATCCATCTCCATGGGATGAAAACCCAACACCTTGAATGAAACCACAACAACAGGGAATCAATCACCCATAATCCCCATGCCATATTTCTCCAGTACGGGATGAGACACCCACAATGGAAATCTTCCATATATAATCCCCACACTATGTCCCTAACAAGTGATACTCTTCCATTGAGTAACATTTACCCATAAGACCTAGACCATCCCTTAATGAAGCACCTTCCATGATACATAATTCCTTAAAATGTGATGTTAAACTTCATGGAATAGTCATCTCAAATGACATTACACTACGATATCTGACAACATAGGTTTTAATCTCTGTTTACCAATTGGGTATGTAGGATGACTCCATGGGGTTCCATCCCAACCATCACTTCATCTTTGATGATCAACACCCCGTGGAAACACTAAACCACCCATCCTATCCCCTTAGTACATTAAACATGTTCCCATACAATCCCCACAAAACATTAAACCCATGATATGACATATGTTGGCAAGACATCAAAATTGTGCCTATCTCCACAATTGGTTAAACTTGTTCCCTAATCCAAAATACATACCCCATGAAATAATAATGGGATCCCTGAGGTAAAAAATGATCAAAAGTATTATTACCTTGGTGTTATTTACCTCGTTATAGATAAGGTATTCCTTGAATCCCATCCCTAAGATGCCTCACAAATGAGATTCCACCAAAAAGGATCCCAATATAACTGATTTCTAAAAATTACTTGATTTTTCCAAATGGATGACTCACTCTAATCGAAGGTTTTTTTATTTTCAAGATATTATCTTATTAATTAACTATATTCCACCTCAATATGGCACAAAGAATGTGTTCCATGAACATGAATTAAGATTATGAGGGAGACTCGAACTAGGTGGTGAGCTCCTTTGAAGAATCCATGGAAGTATTAAATTACATCTCATCATCCAATTTGGATCAAGTAGCATACATCACCAATGAATGTGAATTGATAAACCATGTATTGTAAAGTGGGAAGTGAGGAAACATTGAAAGAATTACATCGCTACTTGGAATAAGGATGGCAATGCGACCCCAATGAAAGAATTGAAAACATAAATGGTAAAACAAAGATGAAACTATTCTAATCAACCATGGGGACTAGTAGAGTTTTCTGAATCAATGTATTTTCATGTCACTAGATCAAGATATTCTATTCTAGGTCCCACCAATATAATAGTGGTCCCAATAATAAACTCACCTTAGAATTGGGGTAGTTAACATTGGTCATCCTTAGTATGTCACATAAGAAATATGGATCCCAACACCTTTTCAAGAAGATTGGAAAATGTTGGTGAATTTGGGAATCACATTCTGTATACCTATACTAATTCTTTAATCCACATTACCTACATGACTCGAACTAATAGAATATCATGATCTTCCACTAATAAGAATTGGGTCTAGGGAACATTTGATACTGAAAACTCGAATGATTACCCCACTACCACAAATCCCAACATGTCATCAGCTGTTGTGAATCCATGCCTCATCTCACCCTTTAAAATCATATAGAGGATGGTTATTGAACCCCTGGTGTACTGGTACGAGAATGTGGGTGTCATTACTGGAAGGGATATGTCTTAACAGAACATTGAGTCCCCAATACCTCACCGACACTGCTTCCCTCAAGGGACGCATAGGGGGAAACAAACCCTATTCTGATTATGATCCTCTTAAGGAGTCTCTCTCTAGAGATCTATTATAACTCACTCCCTAGTGTAGAGGATTTATGGGATATTATTGTCATTAAAAAAGTATTGATGTTTGGGAGCTACCTCAGAGGGCTCCCACTAAGTCTCATTAACTCTAGAATTGACTGATCCCCCATGCCTAAGAGCAAGTTAAATCTTTACCCACTCGACTGGCCATGGTCCAATGTTCTTAGCATAGACATCGAGGGAGGACCTAGAAAAATTCTAAATAAGTGGAATCTTATATGGATTCGGTGGCCCCTACCACCACTGACATACCCTACCAGATCCATGTAATAGGCGAACAAAAATATATCATTTCCCACATGGGATCAAAACCATAGTCTCCACTTAGGTAGGATGGGTTGACTGATACAGTCATTGTCACCACTGATAGTAGTTATGAGCCAACCCTTGATGAGGATAATTTGTGTGGAGGTCCTCCCAACACCACCATAATCCAATATAGAGGTCCTACTTATGCTAAAAGAAACCAACATGGAGGTCATCCCCATGTAATCAAAATGAAATATATAGGTCCTCTCATATCCATCACTAACCAAGAAAGGGCACATCTTCATGCCTTTAAAAACCAACATGGAGTCTCTCCTCATGTTCCCATTAACCAACAGGAAGGTCCTCCTCACTCCATCACTAACTACTATGATGGTCCTCCACATTATCACATCAATAAACATAGAGTTCATCCCCATGTAATCACCAATTATCAGGGTGTTCCTCCATGTACTACTATCTATCAAAAGAGAGGTCCTCTTGGATCCATCAAGAACCAATTAAGACATCATCCTTTCATAGACATATATCGGCATAGAGGTTCTCCTTGTGGTCTTTTCAACAAAATTATAGATTCTCCCTGCTCCATCGATAGATACGTTTGAGGACAACACTATACTTGCACCAGCTGATATAGAATTCCTCCCTAAGATAATGATATGACCTACTCTAAAGGATCATCATTGTGAAAGTGGGTGAATGACCACCGTTAGAGACAAAACATTGGGAATTTTAATGTCATGATTTACCTCTCAAAGACATTGATGATGGATGAATCAATGAGGGAACCATCACCCCAGCATCCCAAGATTGGGATATAGGCCTGAAAATTGAGTCTTCAAATTTTATAAGGTGAGGTCAACATGATCCTCAAATCCCTCAATATATAATTGTTTGTGGAGAACATTATAGATCCTTCTAGGGGGTTATAGTACATATGTCTCTTTCACTGCCACATTCCATCCTCTCCACCTCAACACAAGAAGTTGGATATATGTTAGGGTTTGGTTTGATGCCCGTAGATGATGTTGAGGACTCCTCTGAGGAACTTATATATGTTTTCACTCACAAACATGATGTTGTGGTAAACACCACATCTGATATGGATGTAATCTTGGTCATGGATCTCCCTCAAAGAGATGTCCTAACATGAAGTGAATATTTGACACATATGAAATCCATATTTTGGTAAATAAGACAAAAAATATGTCTACATTAGGGTCTTTACCCATATATTGACCAATTACAATTAGTGTTTGGGATCACCCGGTGTAGGACCCCTCTTCTGAAAAGGTGGGAATGTGGGAGGTGTTGGACATCAAACATATTTTAGTGGTGTTCTAATTTCTTTCAATTCAAGACTATTTTATCTCGGAGTCCCCCAATATGGCTAGGTAGTGTGTTTTCACCATATTATTCGGGATACAATCCACCACATACAGGACTAGTAACAAACATGCCTAGGGAGCCAGAAACAAAATGATGTTATCAACCAATAGTGCATGATGGTTAAGATCATAGTGATCTTGGTAGCTTAATTCCATAATTCATATGGATACTGCCAGAATCTTTATCAGATTTGTGTTCAGTTCCTCGTATTTATCCACTATGTTATTAAATAGTAATATCTACATGTGAATATCATAGGTTGGTGATAGTATTATTCCATCCAATTTAGACTAATATTGTGATAGAAATAGGACCTTCAGTCTGACCCATCGATCAACGGTGAAATTTACCCTCAAACTACTATCATGGTAAATATGATCATCACTGAACTTCTAGAGGATTATATGAATAGGGCCACCAGTTCTAGGAATGATAGGGAAACCCCACATAAAGTGGCTGTACATTACCAAGTGAACCATCTAACATGTGTCCTCATTCATCTTCATATACATACATTAGGGCTCAAAATTTCCCCCAAATATTAATTTCATCATATTCATCAATACATTAACAAATTAAAGGGACATGTCAAACAATCTGACCTACTTGAGGTTACGTGATTCATGACAATCATGGGGAATGAAAATGTATATTTAAATTACCTAAGTATAGTATATTAATTAATTCTAGGTATCCTCATGAAGAGGTGTTCACCTAAATAATGTTTGTCAATTTTTATTGGTTTTCTGAGAAAAATTTGATTTAATTAATTTTTAATAATGTGAGATAAATAAGTAGTTTGAATTGATTATTTTTAAATTGAAGAAAAATATGGTGGTCAGAGTGGGATTCTATAGACCCATTATTGTGTTATCATGGTTTCTGATTTGTTACCCCTTTTTTATTTTTCTTACTAGAAAAAGAGAGATTCATCAACGGAGTCCTCTCTCCACATGGAGAGTTAGTTATGATGAGAATATTACTATCCAAAACCTCATATTAGTCTACTATCCTTCGAGTGTGTGTTGCATTGTATCATGTTTTCTTGATTAATTTGTGAAATCCATGACCATGAATTGGTGTTCTGTAATAAACCAATATTCCAACATATAATCATACATACATTATGATGACCATCGAGAATTTACCACCCAACCATAATCAGTTCCAAAATATGCAGAAAATAATTGGATGGAGGTAGATATGGATCATTGACCAATGAAATTAAATTTAATAGAGTCAAACCCTAAAGTATCAATGTTTGGAATATAAATCTGAATTAATAATTGAAATTCTATGTAGAAAGAAGAAGAGATTTTACTAAATTAAATAAAAATATCTAATAAAATCACATTGGTCAAGACTCTCCCTTTCCCAAATACTCTTATAAACGACCTCTACATGGATGGTGATGTCAAGTTGATGTGGGATATGGGAGACATCATAGAGTAAAAAAATAAAAGAAGAAGAAATAATGGGAATAAATATGTAGGAGGTAATCATCCAATGATTCCCTCTCTAATCGATGATGTTGAACTCCCCTTTATAATTCGATAACATTTCATTATATATGCTAAGGGGGTTCCATCCTTCAGTCTTTAAATTATAGATCTTTAAAATATCAAGTTTGAGATATCATCAAGAATCTATGCACTAAAATTTAGCTCATGCAAGGCCCCTATAATTTCTGAATATTAAAGTATTGTTATATGTAATTATGTTCCAAAATATCCTTTACTTTTCAAAAAAAAATCATCTTGATCCACCTTTTTTTGTAATATATTTTCCCCAATAAAACTGAATCTTTATTCTGGATGAGTTTTTATATTTCTGCCCCCAACATTCTTGGATCCAATTGTTTCCTTAACAAAGTACAATATCTATGATCTTCAATATTAAAATGATCATTTTAATTATATTTAATCTCCTAGTAGAATCACCCCAATTTTTGTTTTATATAATGAGTAATGATTCTTTTAATATGGTGGGGTCCACATGGCTGTCCCGATTGATCTTTCAAATTGATTGATTTTTTTGTAGCCTTAGATGGCCAAATTTTCTCCTAGTATAGAAGAAAAGGACAAATAAAATAAATTAATTAAAAATAAATAAAAATAATAAAATTAAATGGATATATATTTTAAATGTTATGCATGAATTATCAAAGAGAATAAAATATTTCTAAATTCTAGAATTAGGAAATATTCTCATTTTATCCCAAAATACAACATAAATCCAAAATTGATGTAAATAAGCTCAAATTGATAAATTATTATGGATTAAATTATTTAAAAACATATTATAAAATATTAAAATGTTATATCTAACTATTCCCCCACAAATAAAATATTCTTTTCCTCAACCATGAAATCTCTAAACTAAATTTCAAAGGGCACCAATGTTACCAATATTCAAAATCCAAAGCAATAAAATCAAATAATTTTCAATGTAAGATCAAATTTTCGAATGACACATAAAATAACAATTCAATTTTCCATTTTTCAAAGAAATAATTAATTCAAGGATTTTAATTTTCCATCTTAAAAAATTATTGAACTTTTCTTTTCATTTATTTATGTTACTAAATTTCTTATCATTAAACATGGAATATTATTATTCACCTCACTTTTTAATATTTTACCTCATATATCATGATTTAATTAATGTGCGGTTATGCTAATATAATGATAACATTATCCTTATCTATAGAATTCTAAAGTAATTAGTTTTCTCCACTTCCTGAAGAAAAAAGTCACATAAAATTATGATGACATTCAATAATGTTTCATATGAATCTAAGCCATAATATTGGTAGAAATTGATGTTTAAAAATTAAGGCTTAGGGAGGACTATCCCTTCAGTACAATGCTTGATATCAAAAATAAAAATGTAATTAAATTCTCCCCTTCAAATTTAAAACTCCCACTTCTCCCAAAATCAAAGTAAGGACATGATCAATCTACACATAAATAATGATATATGCACCCTCTTGAATTTTTTTTTCCAAATAACATTTTTTAATTTTTTTTTTCTTTTTTCAAAATTTTTTCTTAAAAAAACCTCACATCCATAATCTAACCACATATGATATAAATAATCAGTCTTGTAAAAATAATTTTTGGTTTTTCCAAATCACCACCCATTTTTATTTAAATTTTTTCTTTTTTATTCATGACAGTAAAACAATAAAGAGTAAAATAAATGAATGAAATGACCTTTCACATTACCCAAAATATTACCCCACACCCCATTGATACAATTTATATTATCTCTTCCATCATGATTCATTTTACCCCTACACTTAAACTTTAAAATATCAAGAAAATACCAGAAGTAAGGTATGGATGGATAAAATGGATTGAAACATGGCTCATAGATACAAATTTCATTCATGGTATCTATTGGGTAAAAGGATTGATGAAAATATGGAATTTTTTGGATAAGTGGTTTATCATAAATTTCCACAATATATTAAATGTGGTTTTGTATAATTATATCTTTGATATGTTCAAATTCATGTTATTTTAGGTCAAATGTTCCAAGATTACTCAAGAAATATGTTCAATATAAAATAAGAATTAGTTGGTCTAAAAATCCTATCAATTATTGGAATATGGTATGAGACAATAACATAAATCATGAATAGTAATAACAAATCAATTCATATGAATTTCAGAAATTCAAAGCATGAAAAAATGGTAGGAACATTTCATTAACAAGAATAAATAAATTCCCTTGATTCTTCAATCATAATTTCTATATCCATGCCTCACATAAAACATTCAATAATCCATTTTAATTATTCAATATTATTAGCATTGAAATCTAAATCATTGAATCAAAGGTTTTATAAGAAACAAATTTCTCCTAGATAAGAGAATTAAAGCATTAATTTAAGTGTGGATATGAAATTTTAGTTTAAATATCAAAACAAAAAAATTTAATACAAAAAATATAGGGAATTCAATTGATATTTAATGGAAATTAAAAATCCATTTAGAAACGATGCTTTAGTTGAGTGGTGAATGTCATATTCCTTCAGTTCTGTTTTGCGACACTTTCACAACTTGTTTTCTATTAAGTATCTCAATTTTTATTCTTTTCAAAATATTAATTAGAGAAAAAAAATAAGAATAAAAAAATTTATACTTTAGTCTTGTTCAATCATGGTAGAATATGACTGAAGGGAATATTGGACTAAGGGTATAAAAATCCAGGTTACCTCCCAAAAGTGTTTTCGTTTAATGTTGTTGGCTCAATTAAAAAATTAAGAAAATTTAAAATTCATTAGAAAAAAGATTCCTCACACCACACATAATTTATGCAATGTACTCAATGAATTTAAATTGATTTTTTCATGTATGTATATTAAAAAATGGATTTACTAAATTTACTCAAGTTTAAAGGAATGATGAAACCTGGTAGATCTTCATTTTTAATTTGGTTGAAGGAGTGTGATCTCCCCAACTATATCTTGAGGTATGGTCTTGTTTAAAATATTCAACCTCATCCCATTTATAGTTAACTGATTTTATCCCCCGTCCTTTTTGATCTACATAGAACCAAATGGGTATACATTGATAATAGTAAAGGGACCTTCCCATATAGATAAACTCTTACCTAGAATTATATTATGTCTATATTTTTATAAAATCCTGTGATCTATAGGGTTGATGGTTCTTGGTTGAATCATATTTTCATGGACCACCATTGTTCCCTATTTATAGTTCCTTTAATTTTCAAAAGATTCCCTATTAATTTCCTCTATCTCATGCAATTACAATCTTCTCTCTTTCTCAGCTTTATCAAGGTCCACATTCATATCTCCTAACACCTAGAAGGATTTGTGCTCCAATTCCACAAGAGGGTAGAAACACTTTCCATAAATCAATATATAGGGGACATCATAATGGTTGTCTTGTAGGTTGTTCTATATACCCATTAGGTATCATCTAACCTTTTTCTCTAGTCCATATTGTTGGTTTAGAAATTCTTTTCTAGAATTTATTTGATTTCTTTATTGGAGACTTCTACTTGACCATTTGTTTTTGGATGGTATGGTGTTGTTGTTTCATTATGTACCCTATTATTTTTCATCAATTATTCTATTTTCCTGTTGTATAAATGAGTTCCCTGGCTGCTAATGATTTCTTGTGGCACTCCAAACCTACAAAAATATATTAGCCCTTCCAAAATCACAAAGAACATTAGCATCGCCAGTAATAGTTTTTTTCTCCCACCCCTTTTGAAACATAGTCTATAGCTAAAAAATTATATGAATTTACAAATGAAATTGGGAATAGTCCCACGAAGTCTATTCCCTATAGTTTAAAATTTTCACAGATAATTATTGGTTTTTTAGGTATTTCCTATTATTTTGAGATATTACTAGAAAAATGGAATTTTAACATATTTTACATTATTCATATGCATCTTTGAATAAGGTGGGCCAACAAATTCTAGATTCCAAAACATTTCAGGATATATTTTGAGGTTAAAGGGGGATAAATAAGATATTTTATGACATAATTCAAACACTGGTTCCGTTTCACATCTTGGAAAGAATATTCTTATTGTTTGATCATTACAAATCATAAAAATAAAATTTTCATCTAAAATATAAAATCGTGGTTTATATTTAAGATTATATTGTTGATGAGATCTTTGATGATAGTGTAATTTATATTTAACCAAATGATTTACAATTTTGGAATACCATGGTACTTCACCATTGATGATGTGGAGTTGTTATCCCAGAATCTCATCATTATGTTATTTTTGGTTTGGAATTTCTACTTCAGTTGTGTGGTGTAATCGACTAAGATGATAAGGTACTTGATATTTAACCAAATATTTGTGTGGAATTCAAATTCGTATGAGATTAATTGAGGATTTAATTAAATTTTTTTTGATAGAGTGGCTCCCACCACATGGTTCGATGCATTGAAAAGTAACTTGAAAGGGTACTCCTAGTTGGGTGGTTTCATTATTGGTCATCTGATCAACCATTCCTTAAAATAATCAAAATATTCCTCTCATGCATAATAAACATTAATTTCATAATACTTTCCATGTAATAATGAAATAAGGATATAAATCTTACTAAAATCGATGATGAATATTATGTAAAATCCTACATTCCCTAAAAAGGATCTAACATGTTTTACACAAGTTGGATATGGAAAAGAATTTATTACATCAACATTTTTTTTATCAAACTCAATCCTTATTTTTTAAATTATTTTCACTAACACTTTTCTATTTTTATCCATTAAATAACATTTTTTGAAAATTAAGATATGGTTTTTTCAATACATGTTTCCCAATATTTTTCCAAATTTCCTAAGAAATGATAAAATGAATTTGTAGAAATCGTAAAATCCTTAAAAAATTCCTCCAATAAATCATCAATATTGTCTTACAAAATACACACCATACATATTTGAATGTACCTAGGGTTTTTCGTATCCATAAGAGAATTATTTTATAGGATAATTTTCCAAAAAGGATAGGTGATGGTCTTCTTATCTTAGTCTTCTAGTACGATTTGTAATTGGAAGTATCTTGCGAATCCATTTAAAAATAGTAATGAGTTTTTTCAGATAACCTTTCAAGAATATAATTTTTGAACGGAATGGGAAATTTTTCATTTTTGGAAACTTGATTTAGCTTCCTATAATCTATTCTCTATATCTAGATAATTTTTACTCTTATTGGGATCAGTTAATTTCTTTCATTTTTAATAGTGTTCATGCCAGTTTTATTTGGGACATAATAAATTGGGTTCACCCACTGAGAAGAAGAGATTGGGTAAATGATGTTAGCTGCTAAAAGTTTGTCTATCTCTTTCTTAACAACCTCAATTATGGTGGGATTGTTTCTCCTCTTAGGTTATCTAACTATTTCAGAATTAATTTCTAAAAATATTCTATGAGAGCATACATTGGCATTTATTCTAGGTATATCACATAAAATTCATCATATTTCATGGAAATTTATTTTTAGAAGTTCAATCTGAGTACGTTCTTGTGAATGGATAATTTATTGGAAATTATTACCATAAATTTATCTTCTTCTATTATGTAATAATACTTCAAATCAATTAGCAATGGCTAATTTTCCAGACATGGGGTTTGTTCATGGGATGATATTAAATTGGGGTTTCCTACCTATAAGGCTTGATTCTATGGTATAATCTCAATATCTTTTTATAAATCCTTGAGAAAGATTGATTTTATCTCTTCCTATAACATGATATCAGGATTTTGAGGCTCTTGAGAAATTGAACATCCAAATTGAAAATTTATCTCCAAATGATAAGAACTTATAATGCATACTTGAATCTTCATTTGGTTATACACCATCTGCCTGGGAGATCACATAATTTGAGTGATTTCTAGAAGAATTTTTCGTCGTATCAATAATTTTGAAGTGTATTGTAAGACCTCTAAGTTCTATTATGAGTTTTCCATCATGGAGATTGATGATATTCATTTCTATTTTCAGGAAGGGTCTCCCCATGATGATGGGAGATTGGCCTCAAGCTCCATATTCATCCATGTTATATACGTAGAATTCTATTGGAAAGATCAACCCTCTTACTCCCACAAGTCCATATCCAACAAATACATCTAGAAAATGGTGGATCTTTCTGCTAATTTTACCACCACTCAAGTTTGTTTTAGTTCTCTAGTCTGCAAGGATGGAAATAATGAGTATGGAATAAAATTTGTTGAAGCTCAAAGATCACATAGTGCATCAGTAAATTTAAATACCCAATAGTGCAGGGAATAGATAATGTCCATATATCATGAAATTTTTGTGGTACTAGTGGTATAATAAGTGTTGAGACACTTTTTTCTATGTTGATTCCCTCATTTCTATCCAACCTTCTTCTTTTATTACACAACACCTTCATAAATTTCGCACACTTAGGGATTTTTCATATAATCTCTTGTAGTGGGATGTTAATATCAACTATCTATAAGGTTTCGTCAATTTCCCATTTAATTTTTTCTTCTTCACCCTTATTCAACTCAACTAATAAAAATGAGAATGGTGCTTGGATATCCTTTTTCTCCCATTTTTTTTCTAATAATGGTGTTTCCAGCCTTTCCTTTCTGAACCTTTTTCCATATCCTTTATTTTAATGGTATACTTATTTTGTATGGATGGTTTGATATTCAAGATATTTCTCTGATTCATCATCCTCACATTGTTCAAGATACTCAGGATCTTTCCTACTTATTTTTGTGATGTCACTAATATTCCCCTTTGTATTTTTAATTGTTTGTGATGGGATTTCCCCTTTATTCTTTATTAGAGTTTCCATAATTTTATACAAATTATTGTCTAAATTTTTCACTATTTTATTTATCTCTTCAATATCTATTTCATGGTGTCTCTTTTAATAGCTTATTGAGGGTTTTTCAAATGCTTTTTTTCAAGAAATGATATTTATAGGGTTTTTGTAATGGTAGAGGGATCATGTATTGCTTCTTATGAAATGATGGTTTATTTAGGTATTGATTCAGAAATATTGGTTTTCCTAGTTCTTTTGGAATCCATATTTTTCTTGGGTTTGGAGTTGACATGGCCTACTTGGTTGGAATTTTTCTTGATGATAGGCTACACCACAACTCTTTATCCCTTACACTTTTGGACATTTATCGATGTAATATTAATTTTAAGAGAATAAACAACATGCCTAATTCGGTTCATTTTTTTTTATTACTCAATATATAGTAAGTTGTCTCATCACATTGGTGATTTATTTATGTGTTCCATCATGTAAGGGTAATGAAGAATTTGAAGTCCTTACTGTTGAGTCAATAAGGTTTTCCTTATGACTTTTCCATTCCTTCTTGTTTTGAAAATCACAAACACCTTATCCTTAAGGAAAATCGCTTTTGTAAGGAAAATCGCTTTTATAAGGAAAAATGCTTTCTTAAGGAAAATCGCTTTTATAAGAAAAATTATCCTTATCATATTTTCATTAATATTTTTCTTAAGTATGAAATTCGGATTCACTTTCTCGGAATCATTAAAACTGATAAAAAGCATTCTGTTTTAGGGTTCGGATTCTGGACAAGAACTATAAGGAAGTTACATTCCGAATTCCGGTTATGAATTCTGACTAAGTTCTATTCCAGATTCAAGATACGAATTCTAATGAAGAATTCCCATTACGAATTCTAATGAAGAATTCTCATTACGAATTCTCATTACGAATTCTAAAGAAGAATTCCCATTACGAATTCTAATGAAGAATTCTCATTACGAATTCTCATTACGAATTCTAATGAAGAATTCCCATTACGAATTCTAATGAAGAAATCTCATTACGAATTCTCATTACGAATTCTGATGATGAATTCTCATTACGAATTCTGATGACGAATTCTCATTCCGAATTCCTACTCCGAATTCCCATTCCGAATTCACCTATTAAACAGAATCTGGTTATCATTGTTTTATACACTCTGAATTTATTCACTCCGAACTTTCACTCCGAAATTTCTATTCCGAACTTTTATGTTAGGGTTTAAAACGATGTCGTACTTTCTGTTACACTTATTTTGTTATAAAACGATGTCGTCCATTTTGTTATAAACTAACCGTTGTCTAAGTGACACGTGTACAGGTCCCTCCGAACTTTAAGGAAAATATGACCGTTGGAGGAGGAGCCGACCATACCTATAAATAGGAGCTCATTTGAAAGAGCTCGAGTTGTTGTTGTTGTTGTGACTTCTGTGCTTACATGCTGTTGAAGTGATTTCTAGAGAGAGAGTCTCTTATTAACTCTCAAAGCTTCGTGCGACTCCGAATGTTGTTGATTACATTCGAGGGCTTCTGGGGATAGGAAGACAGAGGTGCCGACTACCTTAAAGATCGAGGGCTTTCTTGCTGAGAAAGACAGAGGTTGCCAACTACCTTGAAGTTGAGGGCTTGCGGGGATAGCAAGACAGAGACACCGATATTCGTATCGAGGGCTTACCCTGGTGTGGGTAAGACAGACTTGCTTGAAAGTATAAATCAAGGGACCTTTATCCAAGGTTGTTGGATATCCTTCTCTTTGGGTTAAAAGACTATCATCTTGTTACTAGTAGTTTTACTACTCGTTTTATTCCGCTGCAATTTGTATCTTAAGGAAAGTATAACTTTCTTATACTTCCTTACTTACTCTGATTCTTTTAGATTCTATACGCTTTAAGGTAGAATCTCTTTCTAAGTTCAGTTCGGTGTTGAGGTGTTGTGAATTTACTTAGTTTAACTTTGTTAAACTTAGTTCTTTTCCTTTCTTAAGGAAACTCTAGTTTCTCATAACTAACTTTAAAGGTTCCAAAGGAATTTTTAAAGTATACAATTCACCCCCCCTCTTGTATATTGAGCATCTCATATTATATTTCGATCCTACAATTGGTATCAGAGGTTGGAAACCTCTTACTCTATACCATTCCTACATTTGGTATCAGAGCCTAGGTTACTGAAATACTTGTACTCACATACAAGTTTTTCTTGCTTACTTTTCTATTCCGAACTATTACATTCCGGACGATCCATTCCGAACTTTTTCCATTCCGAACTTTGTGATTTCGATTCTTTGCTACTAACAAATTTGTATTCAAGTTGTTTTTAAGTATGGCAGGAATGAATGTTGGTTCGATAGACAATCTGAATCCTACAAGGCCACCAATCTTTGATGGTAATGATTATGAATACTGGAGAGATCGTATGAAGACATTCGTTATCAATACTGGAGTAGATAACTTTGTGATGCTTACTGGTGATTATAAAATTCCTGACAAGGAAGTCAGAACCTTTACTAACCAGGAGAAGCAAGAATATCAACTTAACTATAAGGTACGCAACACTTTATTATGTTCAATGACTAGAAATATATATAGCCAAATTTCTTCTTGTGAAGCAGCTAATTGTATATGGAAGAAGTTAGAGGTTACACACTTTGGGACTTCTAAAGTGATTGAGACTAGAAGAGCTATGCTTAGAGCTGAATATCATGGCTTTAATTTTCCTTATGGAGAACCTATCTGTAAAGTTCAACAGAGGTTTATGACCATTGTCAATAGTCTGCACTCTATGGGTGAGAAAGGTTTAGATGATGAAGCTCTTGTGGACAAGATAATTGATATTATGCCCAATGAGTGGGAATCCAAGAGAACAGCTATTGATGAGAACAGGAAGGTTACTCAAATTACTCTTGATGAATTATTTGGAACTCTTCTACAACATGAGACTAGAATGAAGAGGGATGCTGACAACATCAAGAAGAAGAATGGAAATGGTACTGTTGCTTTTACTACAACTTCAAATCAGATGAGAGCTAAGACTCCTGAGAGAGTAACCAGATCCAAATCGAAGAAAGTCATTTTCCAATCCGAATCTAGTGAAAGTGAAGTTTCAGAAAATGAATTAGCTAATCTTGCTCGAAGGATGAACAAGATAGCTGGACAGAGAAACTTTCAATCCAAGTATAAGAAGAAGGATAGGAAAGATAAGAAAGATGGAGAAGTTACTTGTTATGAATGCAAGAGAGCTGGGCATATTAGACCAGATTGCCCTATACTCAAAAAGAAAGAAAGAAAGGAAAGGCATTCAGACAGGAACAGGAAGAAGTATTACAAAGCTAAAGCTAAGAAAGTTTTGAAAGCTAATGACACCTGGAGTGCCAGTGGTGGTGACTCTTCAGATGAATCTTCTGAATATGAATCTTCAGGACAGAAGAATCTCGGTCTTATAGCCAGATTACCTGTTGATAATCATTGTCTTATGGCTAAGGTACGAAATGCTGAATCTTTGACCAATGTTTCCTTAAATCCTAATGATAATAAGTATTATAACTCTTCTGATGAAGAATCATCTTCTGATGAGGAAAATACTTTACCTACCTTTGAAGAAGTCTCTAGGTTTGCTGAACTTCTTGAGATTGAGAATTCCAAACTCAACAAGAAACTTGATAAGGCAAATTCTAGGAATTCTATTCTTACTAAAGAGATATCAGATCTTTCTAAAGATCTTGATAAGAAAAATGCTGATTTTGAAAGTATTTCAAAAAATCTTGAGGAAGTAAGTTCTGAGAAGAATAAACTTTCTAAAGAGTTAGAAAAAGTAATTTCTAATAAAAATGTTTTCGAGCCTAACTCTAGTTCCAAAACTAATGATTTTGAGGATAAAAACTTGGTTGTAAAACTCAAGTCCGAAATATTTTCCTTAAAGAAGTGTTTATCAAACTTTACCCATGGTAAGGAAAATTTTGATAAGATGTATTCTCAAATACGACCTTTAAGAAATAAATCCGGATTTGGTTATACCCATGCAAAACCAGTTTTCAGCAACAATTATTTTGTTCCTCAAAGTGCTCCATTTTGTACTAAGTGTCAATGTGGTGGTCACTGGGCAAGAAATTGTTCCTTAAACAAAACCCAATCCTTAGGTTTTCATAAAGCTTATTTTTCTAAGAAAATGTGGATACCTAAAATTTTATTGTCTGGAAATCTCGGATCCAAACAAGTTTGGATTCCGAAAGTCTAACTTTGTTCTTAATTTCAGGAAAATAAAGAAAGTTCCAGCAACAATATTTGGTACATGGATAGTGGATGTTCCCGGCATATGACTGGTAACAAAAGTTTTTTTGAAAAGATTATCAAAACGAAAGGAGGAAAGGTAACTTTCGGAGACAATGCTAAGGGAGAGATTGTTGGTATTGGTAATATAGTTCTTTTGGGTAAAACTTTGATTTCAAATGTTCTTTTTGTTAAAGGTCTTAAGCACAACCTCATTAGCATAAGTCAGTTATGTGATGAAGGTTACCTTGTGAATTTTAGGAATGATAAATGCTTAGTTCACAATTCCAAGGAAGAATTTATTCTCTCAGCCAACAGGCAAGAGAATGTTTACACCTTAAACTTAGAAGACTTAAGAAGCCAAGATTTACCTTGCCTAAGTGCAATGGAAGATCATTCTTGGTTATGGCATAGAAGACTAGGACACTGTAATCTTAGAAACCTATGTAAACTCTCTAAGAAGAAACTTGTTAAGGATCTACCGGAGCTTAGATTTGATTCTTCTAAAGTTTGTGATCCTTGTCAATATGGCAAGCAACATAAATCTAGTTTTAAGTCAATCGGTGAAGTCTCAACAACCGATGCATTACAGTTGGTGCACATGGATCTTTTTGGTCCTACACAAACTGGAAGCATTGGAGGCAAATACTATGTGTTTGTTCTAGTTGATGATTACACTAGATTTACTTGG
The DNA here is from genome assembly GCA_963277665.1 of Viscum album. Taxonomy (NCBI): domain Eukaryota; kingdom Viridiplantae; phylum Streptophyta; class Magnoliopsida; order Santalales; family Viscaceae; genus Viscum; species Viscum album. Next base: position 1,034,449,738 of record OY728122.1, on the reverse strand, counting down.
GTCTATTTTCTAGCAAGGAAATCTGAAGCTTTTTCTTATTTCAAAAGTTTTAGAGCTCAAGTTAAAAATGAAAAAAACCTTCCATTGAAAACTATTCATAGTGATCATGGAGGAGAATTTCAAAATTCAGATTTTGAAACTTTTTGTAGTAAGAAAGGTATTACTCACAACTTTTCAGCACCTAGAACTCCTCAACAGAATGGTGTAGTTGAAAGAAGAAATAGAATTCTTCAAGAGATAACTAGAACCATGTTGAGTGAATATTCTATTGCTAGACATTTCTGGGCTGAAGCTGTAAGTACTGCTTGTTATACTATAAATCGAGTTTTGATTAGACCTTTTCTTAATAAAACTCCTTATGAGTTATGGAATGGTAGAAAACCTAGACTTTCCTACTTCAAGGTTTTTGGCTGCAAAGTATTCATTTTGAATACTAAAGATAACTTACATAAATTTGCACCAAAATCAGATGAAGGAATTTTCTTAGGATATTCCACAACCTCTAAGGCTTATAGAGTTTTTAATAAAAATACTTGTACTGTTGAGGAAACAGTACATGTGAAATTTGATGAGTCTGACCCTTTTGTTTTTAAAACCTCCCAACCTACATCCTCGGATGTGTTTTCAAAAACTGATTATCAATCTTCGATAGAAGAACCTTCTGATAAGGAAATTGTTCCAGAAGATACTTCTGAAACATTCACCCCAGAAGACTTTCTACCCTATGTTGATGAACAGGTTTTACAAAACCCAAATCAGATGTTTCTTAAGAATCATCCCAGTGATAGTATCATTGGTGATGTAAATCAACCTGTAAGGACTAGAAGTTCCTTAAGAAATGAAGTAGAACATCTAGCATTTCTTTCTCAATTAGAACCTAAAAGCACTGATGAAGCTTTAGGAGATGATGATTGGATCAAAGCAATGCAAGATGAACTAAATGAATTCGAAAGGAATAAAGTCTGGATCTTGGTTGAAAGACCTAAGGAAACTTCTGTTATTGGAGTGAAATGGGTCTTCAGAAATAAATGTGATGAAAATGGAGTCATTGTTAGAAATAAAGCTAGACTTGTTGCTAAAGGCTATAATCAGCAAGAAGGAATAGACTATGAAGAAACCTATGCTCCAGTAGCTAGAATTGAATCTATCCGCATTCTACTTGCCTTTGCAGCATTCTTTAATTTCAAATTATTTCAAATGGATGTAAAATGTGCTTTTCTTAACGGTTATGTTCAAGAGGAAGTTTTTGTTGAACAACCTCCTGGCTTTGAAGATACAAAACATCCAGATCATGTTTTTAGACTTACCAAAGCTTTGTATGGCCTTAAACAAGCCCCACGAGCATGGTATGATAGACTCACTGGATTTTTACTTCAAAATAACTATGTTAAGGGAAATGCAGATCCAACCCTTTTTATAAAGAAAGATAAGAAAAATGTTTTGATTGTCCAAATTTATGTTGATGACATTATATTTGGTTCAACTCAGCAATCTATGACTGATTCTTTTGCTAGTCTAATGAAATCTGAGTTTGAAATGAGTATGATGGGTGAGTTAACATTTTTTCTTGGTTTTCAAATTTCTCAAAAACCAGAAGGAACCTACATATCTCAACATAAGTATATTAAAGATCTTCTTAAAAAGTATGGTTATGACAACACTAAGAGTATAAGTACTCCTATTGGTACCTCAAACTCTTTAGATCTTGATGAAGCTGGAAAACCAGTAGATCAAACATCTTTTAGAGGTATGATTGGAAGTCTACTTTACTTAACAGCTAGTCGACCAGACTTAATGTTTTCAGTATGCTTATGTGCAAGATATCAATCCAATCCTAAGGAATCTCACTTAAAGGCAGTAAAAAGAATTTTTCGCTACCTTAAGGGAACCATGGATCTAGGATTATTTTATACTTCTGGAAATGATTTTGTTCTAAAAAGTTTTTCTGATGCTGACTTTGGAGGATGTAGAATGGATAGAAAGAGTACATCCGGAACTTGTCATTTCTTAGGAGATTCATTAGTTTCTTGGTCATGCAAGAAGCAACATTCTGTTGCACTCTCCACTGCTGAAGCTGAATATGTAGCAGCTGGAAGTTGTTGTGCACAAGTGTTGTGGATGCAACACACACTCACAGACTATGGCTTGAGTTTTACTAAAACTCAAATTTTGTGTGATAACACAAGTGCCATTGCCCTAAGTAAAAACCCTGCACATCACTCTCGTGCAAAACACATAGATATTAGGCATCACTTTCTTAGGGATCACACACTTAAAGGAGATATTATTCTTCAATTTATCGGAACGCAAGATCAATTTGCTGACATTTTCACAAAATCCTTGCCTTCTGATAGATTTGAATATATCAAACAAAAGTTAGGAATGATAACCGTAAGGTAATCTTCCTTAATTAACTTTTTGTTGAAAAAGTCTCCTTACAGTAATAAACTCCTTTTCATAGGGGGAGTACATTTCGTTGTTTAACAAAGTTTTTCAAATTTTGTTTTCAAACTTTTCGGAACGACAATTTCCGGAATGGAACTTCCGGAACTACAATTTTCCAGAAAGGATATTTTCGTACAGAATACTTCTGGAATGAAAGTATTCGTATTGTAAATTTCCGGAATGAATAACTTTTTGTACTGGATCTTCCATAACCAGATTTTCGTACCAAGTTTGAGTTTTTCGTATTGAGTTTTTCGTATTGAGTTTTTCGTATTGAATTTTTCGTATTGAGTTTTTCGTATTGAATTTTTCGTATTGAATTTTTTGTATTGAATTTTTCGTATTGAGTTTTTCGTATTAAGTTTTTCGTATTGAGTTTTTCATATTAAGTTTTTCGTATTGAGTTTTTCGTATTGAGTTTTTCGTATTCGTCTTTATATTACCCATTACGAATAACTTTCCTAAGCAAATCCGAAAGGTATGATTTTCTTACTGAAGTTTTCGTAATCAAATTTTATCTTGCTAGCATTTTCTTATAGTTTGTTTTCGGTTTTTGGATTTCTTAAATTCTGCTTTAATAAAACCTCAAAAAGATCGGATTCAACCTCTCAACCGTCAGATTTGATCTCAGATCATTCTAAACCGTCAGATCAACCGAGGAAGTTGAACCGTCATCCCAATGCCTATATAAAGGGGACCCTATTTTCTCGTCCCACATCGATCTCAAGCTTTTGCGTGCTGAAGCTCTGCCTCTCCGATTTAAGGCTGTTCCGAATCACAGTTTTCTCTGTTCCGAACTTCAGTCTTCTCCGTTCCGAATATCTCAGAGGATTTCTGATCCGAATGTCTGCAGAGTTAGCTTCTCAAGAGATGTCTTCAACCAAGCCTATTTCTCAATGGTTAGTATACAGAGAAAGGTTACTCCATACCGATTTCTTCAACAACTATGATTCTCTCATCTCAAAGAATATCAAGTTGAATGGCTGGGAAGATGTTGCAGTATCTAAAACCGGGGATCAAGATGAGGTATTTTCTGATTTGCTTGTTGAATTTTATGAGTCAGTTTCTTTCTTCAACGAAGATGATAGGGAGAAGTTTTTGTTCAAGTCGTATGGCAAGACTTATAAACTATCTTACACCAAGGCTGCAAGCTTGGTAGGTTTATCTTATGAAGGTGAGGCTGAGTTTATTTCTCATGTATTGCCGGACAACAAGGGTAGTTTCAACAAGGAAAAGGCTTTAGAAACCCTCGGACTTGCTGATGACAAGGCTCCGAAAATTGCAAGTCTTCCTACTAATTTCCGGATTCTTGAATTATGGGTACAAGGACTCATCGTACCGAGAAAAGGGGATAAGGACAGCCTGAAGAAAAGTGAGATCTACATCTTAGACTTTTTGATAAATCTAAGAAAATTCAACCTCATGAGGCATATTCTTATAACCATCGAGAACCTTAAGAAAGGAAATCTCAGAGCTCAGATTGTTATGTACCCAGCCATTTTATCTAAGCTCATAGTTCGGTGCCTTAAATCTTTCAAGGTAGCTTGCAAATCAAAACCAAAGGTGTGTAAAATCCTGTTAGTAAGTGATGACACTCTCAAGAGAATGAATGTGGCCTTCAACAAGGAGATTGGAGAGTTCGTTGACCTGCCTGATCAGGAAGAAACGACTACGAAAGTGGCTGATCCGGAACCCTCCAAGCCGGTAAGGAAGAGGAAGCTGAAAGAAGTAGTTGGTGGAGCTGAGGAACCCAAATCTAAGGAAGTCCACTCCGCACCTCCTAAGCCTAAGAAGAAAAAGACCTATACTGAGGAGGTTGCAGCGAAGTGGAGAGCTGACAAGGAGAAGAGGAAGGAAGGAGATCCGCAGTTCGGATTGGATCCCGCAGAGGCTAAGGCTCTGAAAGAAAAGGCTGCTGATGAGCTCGAGAAGCAAGCTAAGGAAAAGAAGATGAAGAAGAAGTTGTCAGAAGCTGAGGCTGTGCAAGCGTTGTTGAAATTTAATGAAATAGTTTCAGCAACCATTCCTGTTCCGAGAACTTTTTCTCTGGATTCTCTACCTGAGACTCCAGGAAGAAATCTCGATGATCCGAAAGAGGCTGCTGCTAAGAATGCTGAGGTAGATGAACAAGTGGAACAAGCTGAAGAGGTTGCTGAAGGAAGTGGCGAGACAGGAGATGTGCTCAAACAGGTAGATGAATATAAGGGAACTCCCTCGGAACATCTGTCGCTCCGAACATCTGAAGCCGAATCTTCAAAGCTGGTTACTCCAGTAATAGAAGGTAAGGAAGGAGAGGAAGAAGTTTCGTATCATGGAGAAGAAGAACAATTTTTACTTGATGCTGCTCAGAAAGAAAATCTAGAAGTTGTTGTTGAGGAAGATGATGTTGTTCAGGTCTCTGATAGTGAGAAAAGGTCTCCGGAACAGGTTTTTATTCCAGAAAAAGATAAGGGGAAACAAATTCTTGCCGATACCCCGAGTTCAGAAAAGAGTATGAGGAAGGAAGTTGGTAGCTCTTCTAAGAGGAAGTTGGAGCTGATTGAAGAAGAAAATTCTCCTAGCAAGATGTCAGATTCGGAGTCATCATCGTTGGGGCACGATTTTGTTGTTCAGTCCTTGAAAAAGTTGGTGGGAACCATTCCGACCTTCTCCAGTATTGATTCTCGGTGCCAGATGCTCCAACATACGCTAAATCAGAAAACCGACTCCGTATCCATGGTTATGGATAAATGTGTTGAGATAGAAGCCCAGTTCAAAAATTTCTTCATTGGTTACGAAGCCCATAAAAGATCTTGAAAAAGGATGACTAGCTGGTCAAAGAAGAATGTGGAAGAGATGAGGTTGCTGGATGAGTTTCAGGAGAATGTTAAGGATGCTTTTGAAACCGAGGACAAAAAGATTAAAGAGCTGACTGCATCGTTCGAAGAAAGGTTGACAGAGGAAAGGAACATTCGGATTCAGGAAGTGAGAGATCTTAATGGAAAGCTCAACTCCGTAAATCAGAGTTGGAAATTTGAAAGGGATCATCGAATCAATTTTCTAGAAAGGATAAAGGCTCAGGAAGAGAAAATGGAAGCTCAGGAAGAAAAGCTGAAGGCTCAGGAAGAAGTAATTCAAGTTCAGACAGATAGAATACTTGCCTTAGAAAAGCAAGCAGAGGAAGATCACAAAGACCTCAAGAAGATCAAGACAATTCTCAAGGGGCTAATGTCGAAGGAGAAAGATCCCAAATGACCAATCCGATCTTTTTGTTGTAATCTGTTTTTCTTGCTGACATTTCAAATCTAATGAGAATTGTGCTTGTTGTTCCGTTTTGTTGTCGTTACTAATCTTACAGGTACTTTGTTAAGTTTTTCCATTCCCTCAAATTCTTTTTGAAAATCACAAAGGGGGAGAAGGAAAAGATTCTTAAGAAAAAGAGGAAATCTATTAAGAGTTTTTCAAAGGGGGAGAAAGGAAAATACCCAAGGAGAAAGAACTCTAATAAGAGTTTGTTTAAGGGGGAGTTTTTATTAAAGAAACATCACTCTGGAAAAGTGAATACGATCCTTAGAGTTTCAAAGCCTAAGGGGGAGTTAGTCGTATTCATCTATATTCTTAAACCAAGGGAGATAAGCTTTAATGTGTTTATTTCTTCTTAGAAATAGATTTTTCGTAAGGATGTTTGTGCTTTCCAAAAAGGGGGAGATTGTTGAGTCAATAAGGTTTTCCTTATGACTTTTCCATTCCTTCTTGTTTTGAAAATCACAAACACCTTATCCTTAAGGAAAATCGCTTTTGTAAGGAAAATCGCTTTTATAAGGAAAAATGCTTTCTTAAGGAAAATCGCTTTTATAAGAAAAATTATCCTTATCATATTTTCATTAATATTTTTCTTAAGTATGAAATTCGGATTCACTTTCTCGGAATCATTAAAACTGATAAAAAGCATTCTGTTTTAGGGTTCGGATTCTGGACAAGAACTATAAGGAAGTTACATTCCGAATTCCGGTTATGAATTCTGACTAAGTTCTATTCCAGATTCAAGATACGAATTCTAATGAAGAATTCCCATTACGAATTCTAATGAAGAATTCTCATTACGAATTCTCATTACGAATTCTAAAGAAGAATTCCCATTACGAATTCTAATGAAGAATTCTCATTACGAATTCTCATTACGAATTCTAATGAAGAATTCCCATTACGAATTCTAATGAAGAAATCTCATTACGAATTCTCATTACGAATTCTGATGATGAATTCTCATTACGAATTCTGATGACGAATTCTCATTCCGAATTCCTACTCCGAATTCCCATTCCGAATTCACATATTAAACAGAATCTGGTTATCATTGTTTTATACACTCTGAATTTATTCACTCCGAACTTTCACTCCGAAATTTCTATTCCGAACTTTTATGTTAGGGTTTAAAACGATGTCGTACTTTCTGTTACACTTATTTTGTTATAAAACGATGTCGTCCATTTTGTTATAAACTAACCGTTGTCTAAGTGACATGTGTACAGGTCCCTCCGAACTTTAAGGAAAATATGACCGTTGGAGGAGGAGCCGACCATACCTATAAATAGGAGCTCATTTGAAAGAGCTCGAGTTGTTGTTGTTGTTGTGACTTCTGTGCTTACATGCTGTTGAAGTGATTTCTAGAGAGAGAGTCTCTTATTAACTCTCAAAGCTTCGTGCGACTCCGAATGTTGTTGATTACATTCGAGGGCTTCTGGGGATAGGAAGACAGAGGTGCCGACTACCTTAAAGATCGAGGGCTTTCTTGCTGAGAAAGACAGAGGTTGCCAACTACCTTGAAGTTGAGGGCTTGCGGGGATAGCAAGACAGAGACACCGATATTCGTATCGAGGGCTTACCCTGGTGTGGGTAAGACAGACTTGCTTGAAAGTATAAATCAAGGGACCTTTATCCAAGGTTGTTGGATATCCTTCTCTTTGGGTTAAAAGACTATCATCTTGTTACTAGTAGTTTTACTACTCGTTTTATTCCGCTGCAATTTGTATCTTAAGGAAAGTATAACTTTCTTATACTTCCTTACTTACTCTGATTCTTTTAGATTCTATACGCTTTAAGGTAGAATCTCTTTCTAAGTTCAGTTCGGTGTTGAGGTGTTGTGAATTTACTTAGTTTAACTTTGTTAAACTTAGTTCTTTTCCTTTCTTAAGGAAACTCTAGTTTCTCATAACTAACTTTAAAGGTTCCAAAGGAATTTTTAAAGTATACAATTCACCCCCCCTCTTGTATATTGAGCATCTCATATTATATTTCGATCCTACAATTGGTATCAGAGGTTGGAAACCTCTTACTCTATACCATTCCTACACTTACCTCATAGATGCGATTGGTGCTCGTACCACTAGTGTTTAATTTTCATGTGTTTTTTTCAATATTTTAAATCAGATTATATCACTCGTTGGTGTTTTTTCAATCAATTCTCCTCCAGATGAGGTGTCTAGAAATTTTCGATCATTGTCAAGAATTCCTTGATATAATAAAACAAAGAAATTGTGTTCTTCCATTGTCTGATGTGGGAAACTGGAACATAGCTTCTAGAATTTCTCCCAATACACATAAAGTGTCTCACTGGTCGTTTGGTGAATAACATAGATCTCTTTTTGAATGTTTTTTCTTCTAGATATAGGAAAATCTTTTCATGAATCATCATTGATGATCTTCCCAATCTTGTACCTCTCCTGGTTTTAGAGTATACACCCATTTCTTTTTCTTCTCCCTCAAGTGAAAAGGTGAATTCCTAATACTTTACTTATTCTTATACAACTCCCTAGGTTCTCCAACTAGAGAACACATTTTTGAATTCATAAAAAAATTTATTGGGGTCTTCTCCAGTAAGACCAAGGAATTTAGGAAAATATTTGAACCATGTTAACATGTAATTAAAAAAAATCTCCATGTTGGGGATAACTAGTTTATTTTTTAGTTTTGAAATTGTGGTGTATAGGGATCACACATGATTTGGTTGGGATATCAATAATTTATTATACATTTAGATTGATCACTGAATGTTCCACCTAAATACATGAGATGTATGTCTTCAATCTCTATTATAAAATTGTTTTATCTCAATTTGGTTATTATTTGTTCAATTTTATTATCAAATTCAGTTAATGGTTATTTATATTGTGGTTCAATAAAAAAAATCATTGGTTTGAGGAACTTCATCCTCATAAATGGTGCCATGTTTAATGCACTCCTATCACGGGGAATGAATATGAAAATATTTAAATTAACTATGTATATTATAGTCGTTAATCCTATGTAGTCTCTACAAGAGTTTTTCTCCCAAAAAACGTTGTTAATATTTATTTGTTTTATGAAAAACAATTGGATGTAATTAAAATTGAATAATCTGATATAAATAAGGAGATTTATTGATTATTTTCAAACAAAAGTAAAATATGTGATTAGAGTGGGTTTGGACAAACCTAGTGTCTTACTATCATGGTTTCTGATTTATTATCCATTTTTTCTTCAGCATAATGGTAAGAAAATTATTCATCTACCAAGTACTCTCCCCCCCCCCCCTTGAAAACAGGCCTATGATGAGAATATTACTATAAAAACATCATATTGGTCTACCCTCCATCCATTGTGTGTATAATTGTATCAAGTATTCTTGATAAATTAGAAAAATATCTAACAAGGAATTATTGTGACATAAAAAACCATTATTCTAGAACACAATCATACAAATGTCATGAAAACCATTTAGAATTCACCACCCAACCCTAATGTGATCCACTATACACAGAAAAGAATTGGTGGATAGAGATATGAATCATTTACTAAAGAAATTAAAATTAATAGAATCAAACCCTAACACAACCACATTTTTAATTTAAAACTTAATTATGAATTTATAAAATATGTAGAAATAAGATGATATTATAATAAATTTAATAAAAACAAAAACAAGAAAAGAACATAGGTACATACTCCCCCTTTCCAGATCACTCAAATAAACTACCCCGCCATGTATGGGGAAGGAGATTTGATGCATGAGAGGGGAGACATCACAGAGTAAAAAATAAAAGAATAATAAAGCAGGGAAATAAATATATAGGAGGCCATAATCCAATGATTCCTTCACTGATCAATGTTTTCTAACTCCAATTCATCATCAATTAACTTTTCATTATAATGGCCAAGGGGGTTCCATCCTTCATTATTCAAATTATAGATCTTCTAAATCTCTATTCAAGATGTCCTTGAGATTCTATTAACCAAACATTGGATCATAGTAGTACCCTTTAATGGACAATTATTAATGTGTTATATTCGGTAAATAAGTTTGGAAATATCATTTACATATCACTCTAAAATTTCATATTCATCCTCCATGTTTAGTAAGAGATATGGCCCATTAATTCTAATATTTTATTCTGAGAGAATGATTCCAATTTCTACCCCCAAAAATTTATATCCTCTAATGGCTACATTAATAATATCCAATATCCATGATATTATATATTAAAATGATAATTTTAATTATCTTTCTAATCCACATGGAATCACCTCAATTTGTGTTGTGTATACCGAGTTATGATTACTTTACTATGGTGGGGTCTACATGGCCGTCTATATTGATCTTCCAAATTGATTCATTTTTACCTTAGACGGATTAATTACCTCTTGGTCCCGAATAAAAATATTATTAAAAAAATTAAGGAATCATTAAAATAAATAATCACATCAATTATATCTATGTTTTATAAGTTATTATCAAATTATCAAAGGGATTAAAATATATCTACACTTAATAATTAAGAAATTTTCAAATTTTATCCCAAAAAACACCATAAATCCAAAATTTATGCAAATAATCACAGTTTTAAAAATTATTATGTATTAAATAATTTAAAAAAATATAAATGATCAAAATAGTTTCTCTATCATTACACCAAAAGAATATTCAGAAACCACAACAACTACCTTTCTCAATTGGATTAAATAACACATAAGTATTACCACTAATATCATTTATAAGAAGCGGTTGGATTCTATGAATTCATTACGGGACCTCGTCTATCCTATAGTAGGGAACCCTATCCACCTTCTCTATATTCACCAATTTTAACATTGTGGCCTCATCTATCTAGTCAGTGAAAATCCTTGGGATATAGCAAGTGTCCATGATATGAGTCACCCACCCAACCTGAGTAGTGTGATAATCTACCACATGATCATGTCCTTTCTACTCCTTGAATATATTATTCTATTAATGAACTGGTTTCTAGATACCCTCTCATTAATGAAGTGATAGTTTCACTCACTTCTTTCCTCGATTCCCTGGAAAGATGACAGGTGGCAGTCCTACTAGACAGAAAGTCATACCCGATATGGGCGGACAATTTCTAGGAACACTCTAGGTTTTGAAACCACAGTTTCAACCCATTTAATGGAATGGGTGACCATCTACATCACTTGTAAAATTTTCTTCATGGTGTGGCCCAATATTGTGAAGTTCATAATAGTAGGAGGATTCCAACCATTGATACTTCATCCCATCTCTGAAAGGGTTAGCATTTGTCTTGTAAAAAACTACCAATAGGGTCCATTGTAGGATTAATATATCTCCAAAATTAGTAAAATTATTAGTTCATATCCACCATGATCAAGACATGTATCTTCATCCTCTTCAAATGAAATAATGGGACAATGAGTGAGTCTTTGAATTTTTATCTTGGTGTAAAGGCCTCATGTACTCACTTGACATGTTGTTATCCCATGGAAAACTTCTCACAATGATCATGGATAATTTCGGGTTTGATATCGTCCCTACCCTCATTTTCATGAACTACCCTATTATATTCATGGAATTCTTTGAAATGGATCTTCTTCTGGAGGAATCCTTTTAATAGATTTTACAACAGTCACACTCACTACCCCTTATAGATCCCATGAGAATACCTATAATAGTAGAAAAATATTCCACCAAGCATGAATAGAATCCTAATATAGTACAACTAATGGACTCTTTTTTGAATGATCCTCACTAAGTGAATCCCTTTTCGACACATCCTCCCCCAGTAAAGAACCACCAGGTTCAGTCGCACCAAGCGCAACTACCTCACTGAAAAAAAGTGAATCCATTCCCTCGTCAAGGTCAATATCCCAAGGTGTATTTTCCAAAAAGAAGAAATAGGATTTATGCCTCCAGGGAGTCATAATTCCCAAGTAATTTCATATGTTCACTAGAAAAGTGAATCATTAAATTAGAAGAGTGAAAGAGATCATATGAGGCTATGCTTATTGTCCAATATGACCATTTACCATTCCATAAAATCCCCAGAAACTCCATCAAGGAATTATTTAGGTCCATTTTTTGGATACAATACCAACTATACCATTGTGTATTCAATTTGAAAGATGTTATAGTGTAGGTGACACCTATCATCACCAACCCCAATAGTGATAGTGAAGGATCTAGTTAGTGGAAACAAACCCCCACCATGGGATGTAAAATTTTGATGATCGGTTGGATCATTTGGTAGATTCACATGATCATGGTATAATTTGTTATAACTTGAGATAACTTGAACCAACTATGGTCACTACATTTCCACGAAACATTTCATCCACATCTATGTCATATCATTCTATGTCTTAAAAGAACATGCATCTACAATTCAAGAGAAACTAGATTCCATCTCCCACTCTTGGAAACTTTATTCCTACAACATTTGGATATGTTCCTAGGGTCCCCCCAGTCCTAGACTATCCCAATGATTATTTGTTAGAGTGCACTGATGTGGCTTTTTCGAGATGGTATACCTCTTCGCAACACCCGCTAGTGAGTAATACCATATAAACCCCTTAGGTTCTTCAAGTAATAACATTGAAAGAAATTATGAAAATACACAGGACACTAGAAAATCTTAGGAAAGTGTGTCGAACCATGTTTTTCATGCCACTAAGACCAGACATTAATAATTGTGTAGAGATCAGTTGGAATCCCCCTCTCAATATGTTTCATCCTATATGAATATACAGTCGTCTATGTTAGTTGACCATAATTCTCAATCCTGATCATTCCATGATTATCCACATCCCCCCAAATCCCAAAATTATCCAATTCATAGTAATATTGTAGTTGTCCATAGAAGGCCATCTAGTCAATGGAAGAATGTTTCTATCACTACACATCCACCATTGGCTCATCCAAAGATATATTTTGTGACCCATTCCAACCAGATACCCAATACAGAAACAATTATGCCTGAATAATGAAAATATGATGTGAAAATCACCTCGCGGATATACTCATGAGGATTTATATCCCCTAAAATCTCATATTTCCAAGGGAAATGAATGAGTCCCTTGTAAAGAAATTTAATATCCCTCCACATTTTAAAGTTGTGGTAGCTTCCACTGAGGCCTACTATGTAGGGAAGACCAAGAAATAGGAATACCAAGAAATCATCTCATTTTCTAGATAATATGATGGTGTGACCATTTTGGGCAACATACAGTTGTTGTATATCATAGGCGAGTTTAATAGAGTGGAAACAAATAGATTTCTATTGGATACAGGTTCCAAGACCTACCACATCTTCACCAAAATGATCCATAGGATGGAACTAATGGAAGTTAAACTATCTTCCTCCATATTGGAAATTTAGGGTTAAGATAAGAGTGAGAAACCCCCACATGAAATGATTTGGATGATGTTTTAGTCTTTTGGACCAATATCAAGAAGCAAATTTATTCTTGTATCATAGGATACTACATAAAATCTGCTTATAGGGATGCACTATATCCATTTTCGTGCAATGGTACCCTCTTCACAATAGAAGCGGCTTAAATACTCCCCTAATGGATGATAATGGGTGTTCCAAGGTGATGCATCTCTCTTAAATTCATGTAAGGACGACTATTTTGATTCTAAATACAACATGATAGAGGGAAATCTTGTCTAAACTGACATGGTTGATCATATCAACAACCCCCAATGATCTAACGTGCACTATGATTGATATTTGGGGTCACTTGAATGATATATTTATTATCTTGATTCACCAGTTAGAGGCCATGACAACATACCTAGCTGTTTTTTCATTATCTCAGAAGAAAATGATTTCAGTGCCGCCATGAAAAATGAGTGCCCATTGATTATCTTGTACTCGTACATTAGAAAGACCATGTATATACTACAAGCCCCTAATACTTTATAGTACTGAGAACTTATCCACATTTCCTCTAATTCATGACATTATCACATGTTCCTCATAGTAGGGATGACTTGATAGAAGTCAACTCATCACTATTTCTTAAACATCAATAACGGAACATGTTATCATAGGCCAGATGAAATTGGATCAACAGATTTTGTCACCACAATTTCAGTAGGGTAAGACCCCCCCATTAAATATTCCGGAGCAGACACTAGTTCATCTCTTGAGTCTACTAGCATTGAATATCCACCACTTCCTATACTTCTCATGTATAAGTTAATGAAATGGATTTGGAATATGCTCCACCATGTTTGAAGAGGGTGTCTCCACCACCATTGATGAGATAAACCAAGTGAGCCTTAGTACTGAGGAATATTTGAGGGAAATAGTTATTAGTGAATCCATGTTCCAGAGGAGTATCAGTAGTATGAGGCGTTCTTGAAATGTCACCATGAAGTATTCTCTTTGTTTTATGAGGACATGAAAGGGATAGCTTCTAGGGATTTTTGTTCACCGTCCTGGCCTCCTAGTGGGTCATCGTGAGTTAAAACATCCTCCTAAAAAGATGCACGCCTCTCCTAGTGTTGTGGTCTTGGCTATAGTTCACAAGATTATCAAAGCTAAAATTGTAAGGGAAATGTTGTACCCCAGACAGCTAGCCAGCATTATCATATTTTGGAAGAATAATGGGAAGATTCGAGTCTATATTGACTTTGGGGACCTCAACTCTCATTGTATGAAGAATTTCATCACATTATAGTGACATAGATGTTTATTGATGATTCAGAAGGGTTCCAGGACCTCTCCTTCATGGATGGATATTCTAGGTACAATCAAATTCCGAGTTCCCACAAGTTTAAGGATTCCATCATCTTTAGGGAACCCCAGGAAAATTTCTTCTATCAGGTGATTCTATTAATCATGAAAAAATATGGATTCTCTTATCATTAGCCCATGAAATTCATATTTAAGATGATTCTTGAGACACTATTGGAATAGTACATAGATGATTTGGTGGTTGAACCATGAATTCAATAGCACCATCTCGGGGATCTTGTGAAAGTGTTTGGATTCCTCTTCTCGTGTAACTTGAATATGAACCCATTTAATTGTGAATTTTTGGTTACCTATGGGAAATTTCTTATATTTTATATAAGAAATAGAGGAATCAAGATTGACTAATTAAATATCATTCCCATTCATCATATGCCTCCCAAATTGATCTTTGGGGGTTGTAAGTCCTTTAAAGATGTTGATCCTTCATAATCTGATTTATTAAAAATATTGATGGAGAGTGTAATCCCTTCTCTAGGATCATGAACAAAGTCACAATTTACAAATGGGATGAAGATTTACAGACCGCCATTGATGAAATTTAATATTATCTTATCTAACATTTAGTTCTGATGTCACATGTTTTAGGAAATCCTTTGGTCCTCTATATGACAACTATGGAAGGTGACCTCAGCAACCCTATATCCTAGAAAAAAATAAAGGAAAATAAAATATCATATACTATCCCTTTCACATGCCCCATGACATGGAAACCATATACTCACACATCATGAATAGTTTACTTGTACTGATTTTTGAAAATAAGAAGTTACAACAATACCTACAACATCATGAGATATAACTGGTGCACTTAGTTAACCTAGTTATGTTTATCCTCAATTTCCCCATGCTAATGAGAGTAATTAAACATTGGGTAGTTATCCTTGAGTAGTTTGAAATTATTTTTTTCTCACATAATTCTATCAAATCCCATAAAATGGAAGAGTTGCTGGATGCACATCTAGCCTGTGTAGAAATACCAATGGATGTTTATTTCCAACATTATTCTATCATCTTAGTGGATCAGGTAGTTCCATGCTGGAAGATAAATTTCAATGGACTCTTCCAGAGACTGACTAGTGGAAGGATCTACAAACCCAAGATCAATAAGGCATTCTTAGGGATCGTCTACATCACTCCAAAATAGGTTTCTTCCATACTCTTTTCTGTTGTGAGAAGAGTACAACAAAAAAGAAGTAGAGTATTAGGTTCCCATTAGTAGTCTGGATTTGGAAATGAAGATTTATTTTCCCTATCTATATGTGAAGGGAGACCTTGATTTAATCACAAAATAGATCATGGGTGACTATATCATCATATATCATGATCTTATGACCCTTATAGAACACACCCATCAGTTGATGACCGAATTCACATCCTAGATGAAGGTGACTAATGTCCCTCAATCAAGGAATAGTCTAGTCGATTTCTTGGGAACATTACCCACGTCCCTTGTCGAGCTGAATTAGGGTGACCTGGTCATTCATGTGGCACACCAATGGGTTAAAACCCATGACACATTCGATGATCAACACCCCTAGGAAAACCAAATATCTACTTTTACTTCTATTTTATGGGCTTTAGGTCCCCCTACAGAAGAGAAAGTGCCCGATTGGATAACTCCATTCATTGAGTATCTCTAAAAAGGAATTCACACTTCAGACCTAGTTGATCGTGAGTGAATTTTCTAGTGGGTGTCATCGTTTTTTCTCTAGAGTGGTAATAACCTTTAGAAATCCTATATTAACATGGTTTTGATTGGATTATCATCTATTTCATTGAAGTAGATGAGATACATCGGGTTATGTAGGAGGTCCATGCTAGATATTGTGGAACCCATCATATGGGATTGAAGCTCTCTCACCGAATATATATATTGGGTTACTTCTAGCCCAACATTGTCCATGACTAAATTGAGATATCCAAGAGGTTAATTTCAATTCATGTCCATGATTATTTTTTTCATCTCCCACTAAATCTTCTATGAACAACTAATTATTCTTATCCCTCGGCAGTATGGGTACTAGATGTTGTGGGATCGTAACCACTAGTGGGTTTTCTATAGTGCATATCCATGGTGACCTCAACTTACTTATTCTCTAGACGGGAATAAGAATCTCCCCACATAGAATTAAAACATGGTACGGGATCAATTTATTGATTTCACACATCATCGATCGATATTGTTTTTCTCACACTATTCCCAAAGGTAATGGTACCAACTTCTAGGATGCATAGTGGAATAATTTTTACCCAAATTACAATATTCATTCCAACTATACTTTATGAAACCATACATTAGAAATGGGAAGATTGAGACATTCAATAAATCTCTCTTTAATACCATGTATAACATAGTGGGCCAAAATAAAATGGGTTTCCTTAATAAGATCTTAAATTCCCTATAGGCCTATCATAAGATGCCTAAAAATTACACCCAAGTGTTCCTATACCCCCTCGTGTATAGAAAATTGGTAGTCCTCATCATGTTTTCATTTTCATCACTTAGAATAGTTTTTTGTGATTCGAAGATGCCAGAAAAAATTGTATAAGTCTATCTTGATGGGTTAGAGGTCCTCATGGAAAATAGGCTTCCAGCCATGCATAAATTGGAGAGGAACAATAGTAGGAAAAAAGAGTGTTAAACAACAAGGTTCACCTCTAATCCTTCCTACTAGGTGACATGGTATTGTCTCTCAGGAAAATAATGAAACCTATAAAATAATACACCAAATCTGGAACCCAATTGGTAGGTACCATAAATTTTATGAATGTTCTATTCCATTGGACAATACACTATGATCACAATGGGAAATCATATAAAACCTCCTTCCAATACTAGGAACCTCAGGCAGTACTTCTCATGAGGATCCCCACCTTCCAAGAAGTACATGATTTAACTATTTATAATGGTTCCGGTCTCTACAACATCAAACTAATAGAATCCCCACAATCCAGAAAGTACTACCATAAACTATTTACAATAGTTCCAAACTCTATGACCATACACTAAAAATAGTCACATGGTTCAGGTTGTATGATCTTAAACTATTTTCAATTGATCAATCCTATTTGAATTTAAGCTTTAGTAACCTTGGTATGAACTCTATAACCTTAATCTAAGAGGTAAAGTCTCTATATTATGACCCAAATCTATTTTCATCCCCTACAGTCTGAGTTCTATGAAAGTTAATTAGAAACATCTATAGTCTGATCTCTATGAATTTAAACAAGTATCATCCATAGATCATGTTGTACAAAATTATACTAAAAATTCCATCATTCCTATAGTATGAAATTTAATTACAATCTCACCCCATATGAAAACAAGATTCCTTATATGATATAATATGAATAAAAAAATGGAACTCCTCATCCCAAAACATTAAATTTTAGCCTTACCACATGTCATGGAAATGGGATTCCATCATAAAAAAAGGATGGACTATATTTCTAGTGTTGGCCTCCAACTATTCCTTTTCCTAGAATAATGTGTGTCTGGATTCCATTTCCCAAGGGATATAGTGACACATAGACCTCTTGCTATTGTCTCATCTACAAATTTACAAACCCTTTTCCCATCAACCCCATTTATGGTCCATGAATTAGAACATTAAGCTATTTTCAGACCATCACAATAGGTATCTATATGGTACGCGGTCTGAAATTCCATCCTTTCATGTTGGGTTGTACCTCTTATGTTCCACAAAAATAACCTCACAAAAATGATATTCATATTCCAAGAATCATTCTTTTAAACTGTTTCCTATATTTACCACGGTCTATGCATTAGGGCCTTAAACTATGTTTCATTTCTTTTTGAGGTATTTATGTGGTACTTTTGATTTAATTCCCTCAATTCATTTCATCTTTAACCTATTTTTTCAATTAAAATAACCTCAAAATATATATTGTTCTGGTATATGCACAATGACATTAAAATATTTTATAATATTCTATGCATCATGGCTTTAAACTTTTTCGCATGACCTATGTTATATTACCTTAAACAATATGATAACATCTTCAAGACCACTTCATGTTGTGTGGATACTTCATCTATCCTTTCTTGTCAAGTTTTAACTCTTCTTCACCAAGAGAACATCCTTGAATCATCCATCCCCTAATCTATGCATTATAACATTAAACTATGATAATCATACCTCATTAGTCCCTCATTGGGATGGTTTTATTCATCCCTGGTGATTCATCAAGCTTATGCTGCCAACTATTTCTAGAACTATGTTTTGATTGATTCCCATTCTCATCGGATACATAGTGAAACCCATAATTTATGTCTCTAGGATAAGATTCAAATTCATCGTGAAGTCATCCAATAATCAGGGTTCTTTTACAACAAATTTCCCTCATAGTACTCCTATTATGGTATAATCCACATTCAATTTCCTTAGACCATCAACAAGGATAATATTCCATTTTAACCTTAAATGAGGAAGATATTAATGATTATATAATTATGTGAGACCCACAAACATCCCCATAACAAGACATTAAACTATAACCTTGACCCATATAAATTTGTATGCCTCAAATCCTAATACAAGATGATTCATTGTCCCCATTTTAGAGGTTATCCCCTTATGGTGTCAGTATCTAACCACATCACCTTCCAGAACTATGTGTGGGATGATTCTCATCCTCATGGGATATGTAGCAGCACTCAGATATTTCATCCTAGGCCCTTCCCTCTTCATCAGCTCAGTATGGGTTCCTCTCTTCCCCAACAACATAACGTTGACCAAGTGTATATTTTATCAACTTTTGTGTGGTTAAGGATCCAATTGACCATCCTTTCACTTTGTTTTATCACTCACATAATTCATTTAAGACCCTTTAAGACACCCATTCCCTCAATTGGTCAATACTACATGACCTTAAACTAGAATCTATCAAATTAGGCCAAGATCCATGACCTTAAACTTAGAGATACCATATCCCATGTTATATGAATTTAAACTAAAAAACCAAGTTTATTTAGAACATGATTTTAAACTATAGCCTTGCCTCATAAGGAATAGATATGCCTCATAAGATAGTTAGAAGATGGAACAATAAAAAGAATCCTCAACACATGATGTTAAACGATTTCCTTACCGCATATGTAATTAGGTTTCCCCATACGATAAATATGGTATGACTAAAATAACATACAATGAATGAAATCGAGATTCCCAATATGATTTGTGTGGGATGATTAAAAAAAATTACCCTCTATAAAAATGTGATTCCTCGTAATATGATATGATTTTACATCCCCGTCAGAGAGGATTCCACCCCTCTTATGTCAATCTTCTTCCACACCACCCCTTTAGAACTATTTGTGGCGTGATTACTATCCTCTTAGGATATAATTTGATTCCTGGATATCTTAACCTCGTCTCATCCCTTCTATTGATGCATTTCAGGGTCTTTCTTATTTGGGTAGGTCATGGTTCTCACCTTTCAGAATGTTCATCTAGGATGTTCAAGTATGTAGCATAATAGCCCCCAGGGAACACAATATTACCTATAGGACATTCCATATTTCTAGTTTTGTGCTTCACACTTTCTTCTATTTGGATAAATTTTATCCTACCAATCTGAATAGGATCCTCTCTCCTCACGGATCACCATGTAAACACTCTTCGTTTGATGTTTAATGAATATAAACATTCAGGTGAACGGATAAATATTGTACTCCTCACAATAAGTGTTTATCTATATCTTGGCCACGAGTACTACACCTCAGAAGGCCTATAAGTACACTCACTACTCTAGCATCCCCTTAAAATATTATACCATCTCACAAAAAGGTTTTAATAATTGGTGGAAGTTGATATTCAAAAATTTTCCAAAGTAGATTGTGACCCCACCTTAACAAAGTATCATTAGACAAACCATGATAATTTTGAAAAGGTAAGGCCACCTACCAGAATTTTGGGGAGTGAAAACATTCAAAAATTAATATCCTATGAAGTGCGATGTGATCTAACAATGAAAAATTGAAATGGATTGTAGGTCCTCTTGGGCATGATACTCCTCACCGCAAGATCTAATTGGTTATAGAGTTGGGCTATAATGGGTACCTCCAAGTTGACCTAGTTTTTGGATTCCACTCTTTCCACCTTTAGGTTAATCTCTTGATGTAGTAAGATACTTTAATCCCTCATCGTAAATACCCAACAGCTGAATAAGGTGTCTAGAAATGCAGCGTAGTGAACCACTCTTAGCTATCCCTCTTTAATGTTATGTCCCCATTACTCAAATATTCCCTCCTCCATTATCATCCATTATTGACCTAATATATCCTTATGTTATTTCACTAGACATTTCTTCGATATCCCTTGCATATTCATGGTTGGATCCTTGTTCTTAAAGATACCCATCCAAGTCATGGACTTGATGTCCTGATCGAATGGGTGATTATACTTCAGTACTCTAGTCAAGTGTTTCATAATTTTATGTTCTAGAAGGGGGTTCTTCTCCATATTTTCATAACCATTCAGTGTCAAAAGGAACTCGTCATACTAGAACCTAGTTAGTGGGATACCACTAATGTAGTGAATTTCCTGCAGGTTGATTCCCACCTCCCCATGATTGAGGTGTAAGGTGTTGTTATTTAAATTAAAATAGAAAAGGAGATATTTAAGTATCTTCTTATGATTATACCCATGAAACCAAGATGTCAAAAAATACTTGAATAACCAAATATGTCATAGATCATCCCCATATTACATGAAAATGAAGCATACTTAGTACTCCTAGGTACACTTATCAGTTAAGTTTCTCATGTTCCCAAAATCACAATCCTTGTGACATCCCTTATTGTTTCTTGGATGTAGGTGTAGAAGATACTGATATAATGAGTCAGGAACTCATCATTCCTTAGTTTCCCTCCAACAAGAATCCTCATTAGACCACTCATCATGTAGATCGATGTATCATCATACTCCCTTGTGGGGTGACCCATATCTATGGTGTTCTAGTGGGAGAGCTCATCGTAATGACTAAACCCTATGTGCGACATGATTACTTTGAAGACATGGATAGACACATCATACATAATCCCAAAATGTAGAGTGGATGATAGTTTCTCAGAAAATAAATTCTCAGGGCTTCATTCATCAATCCCAAGAGTTCTTGGTTGTTATATACTACTCTTATAGACTAAGGAATTTATGGGTTCCCCACAGTCCTAGCCCTCTAGGCGGTAGCTGCAGAATTGATCATGGCTTGGTTTTCATGGTTGGATATTCGATGAAGATCAGTCTGATTTATGGATGTTTCATGAAAAAGTATGATCCATTCATGAAAATGTTCCCATGTAGCCTAACTTCGGAGATGTGTGCAGAAAAGCCTGTTGGAGAAGGCAATTGTTTTGTGAAAGGAAATCATGTGCAAAATTAATGGTTTAATCTCAGGATTTTGTACAAAGGAATGAGTTCCATTCACAAGATATAGATTATTACACACTTATGTCAACATACCATATTGGGATTTCATACCCCTATTTATAGACTCCTCTCACTATATTTTACAATTCGTGCAACACATTTCATGACCAAAAAAAATATGTGATAAGAAACGTAAGTCAGCAACTTTCTTCAATGTTTCCCTCAAAAATCGACCTCCTGATGCACTATCAGATCCTATTCTAGGAGAAGAATTTTTTGCATTAAATTGTTTTCTGAAATATTGAATGGTGAGTTTTTAATGATGAAATCATGTGAACCACCATGAAGGAATTATCCAAGGTTTAGGAGTACATTGTGTGAATCTTTCAAAGGCTGTGTGCAAAAAAAGTGGTTCCACATGGAATGTAATTGCATTCTAATTGAGATTCTATGTTCTGGAAATTCCCCAAGTCCCATATGATGAACAAGGCCTTTGCATAGATATAAGAATCTTTCATATAATACTTTCAATTTCATGACCCATCAATACCATGTGAATGGTGATTGTGACTCCCACTGGTTGCATGTTCAGGTCCCCAAAGCCCATTTAATGTGTGTGGAAAAGTATAGCATTGCACACAACCCATCATGAATCTATCCAGTTGTGTGAGAAAGGAAATTTCAAACCGAGGAGGGTTTATACATTACCCTAGGGGAAATGGATAAAGAAGAACACAACCATATTCCTTTCCCAATGAAGTTTTCTTCCATCAGCTGGAGATTTAGGTTATAAATAAAAGCTCGCCCACTATTTAGAGGAGGCTCTTTAGAAGATTAATAAATGATATCATGGATGAATATATCACTCTTACCTAATATCACATAACACTAGAAACAATGGACCCTAGTAGCTAGATAAATTTCATGATAGACCTCCAATGTGGTGTAACATGAAATGACATGTGGTTGAGTAAACCTAGTGTAACTCCCCTCAGGGCCTTTTGGGTTGATGTTAGTAATACATACTTTTTTAAACCATAAACCACACATATCACACAATTTCTCCTGATATTATTCCCTCCAAACTCATAATTTTACCTTTTTCTAGAACAATTTTCTCATGAAACTCTTGTGTGAAATATAACAATGTTTCACGCAACAAATTTCTGTTCCTGAACATGGTGTTTCCTAGGATTCTAGAGAATCCATTTCCCAACATGTTTCTCCAAATAATAGGTACAATAATTTAAGTATCTCTTAAGAATGTGTACCCTAATTTCGGATCTCTTGATTTCCACTCCCCCCAATAATTATAATGACATTCCCCACCCATAGGAACATGTGAGGTGGTCACATAATCTTTAGAGGTGGAATCATATTAAGAGACTAATTTCCTATCTTGGTGGGTATTCATTATGAAGATTATTCCACCATATTTTACATGGACACCATTATGGAGTGATCCCATCCACATCCAAGATGCATGAAATAAAACAACCTACCCCATGTCATAGTCATATGACATTAAACTACATGACATCATCCTCAACACGTGATGTAAAACTATAGCCTTATCCTATTTGATTAACATAGGATGCCACATGTGTGATCATCTTTTGATACCAAATCATCCTCCTCCATGCGACAAAACCCCAACACTAGGGATGAAAACCCAATAACTGGGAAGATTATAACCATAATCCGCACACCATCCTTCCTTACTAGGGGATGTGACACCCAAAATTGCTTGCACAATTATGCCCCACACTGTCTTGCCAAAGACGGATCATATTGCATCAGTAAGCTTCCATGAATAATCCCTACACTAACACTCATTGATTCTAATTCCATGACACTAATTTCCTTACGTCATGATGTTAAACTTCATGGCCAATAATATCACACAAACATAAAATATGGCATCAAACTAAATTGTTTTTGATACCTATTTATAGGTATGGTACATAGGACACCTCAATGAGGTACAATCCCAACCATCAATTCAAGTATGATTATATTTTCCCTACGGACATACTAATGTAAAAAATCATTTCCAAAAAAATATTTTAAACTAATTCATATCCTACTACCACAAGACATTAATCATGTGACACGATATTTCCCTGTAATACTCTATACCTATACCTGTCTCCTCAAGATGTTAAACTCCTGACCTGATCTATAATCCCAACCACATAAAATAAACATGGGATTCCTCAGGTAATAAAATGTGTATAATTAAACTCATAGAATCAATTACCTTTTGATTGACATGGTATTCCTTTGATTCCACACCTATGATTCCGGAGAAAAGATATTCCTCCCAAAAGGTGGTGACTTTATAGGCGCCCAATGTCCATAAATTCTCTAATGTGGCCAATGTGGTGAATGACCCTAAAAAATGTTACTTCCCAATCAAGAAAAAATTATCATAAATAATCAGTATCCACATCATGATGGAATCGAGAATGAGTTCCACAAACATGACTTAAATCTACGAGGGAGACCCAAACTAGGCGATGAGCTCCAAGGATGAATCCATGGAAGAAGATTTTAAAATGACATAATAATATTTCGATCAAATAGTATTCATATTATATGTAAGTGATGAAACCATACCACCATTATAAAGTATGAATATAGGGTAACATAGAAAATATCACGTCACCTCCTGGCAAAAGCACGATGCCACGTCCCCGATGAAAGTGTCATAAATAGAGGGATACTTATAAAAATAATTTCTACCACATATCAAGATTGAATTCGGTAAAATCAAATACATATTTGGAATAATAACAATTAACAAAATTTAATATGGTTAACTTATTTTTTTTGGTAATAACGAATAGTAAAAATAGAAAAAAATCACCATGGTAAGACGGTCAATCAAGTTAACCTATGATAAAAGTAAGAGAAAATGCAACAATTTTTCGTCTTCTATATTATTAGAAAATCTCATTTTGACCCTTATCACCTTATTTTAGATATTTTTTTATTATGAGTGATTTTTACATGAATGTGAACTATATAATATTTTAATAAAGAAAAATAAAAAATTTCAATTTCATTATATTAAATATATATTATGTGTTCTCATAAAGATAAAAGAAAATTTTGAATTAATATTAGTTATTATTTATAGAATAATAAATTTATTTTCAGGATTTTTAATTATTTTTAATTTTTAGTGATTATAAATTTACCTTAAATTCTTACGCAACACTAACACACTATTTCATTAATTAATAGTAGAAAAAGATTTCCAAAAAATTAAAAGTATTATAATTTGACCGATTAATAGTGTTAGACAAATTATATATTACAATATATCATATTATTGATGTTTTAATAGTCAATATTCAAAATCCACATTTTTCTTGATGTATCTAATGACAGAATAAATGATTTTTTTCAAATATGGAACTACTATTAATTTCTAATAAATAAAATTTTATTTAATTATTTAAAATACCAAAAAAATCCGAACATTGTGAAAGTCATTAATTTATTTTAAAAAATATCATATGTGTTCTATTTATGTCCCAATTATCCTTTTATAGTATCTATCTGGAACCTTAATGGGTAAAAGTGTCATTATTGATGTAATTTTCAAAAAGAGACAATGTGGGTTAAAACAAATATATAAGGAAAAACCCAAATATAAACATACAAAAATATTATAGGATGATATTATTTCCTTGAATATTTAACCTATATTTTAATTATATATGTTTGGATCCATTTTAACAATAATACTAATTTATAATAATTTAATATTTTATGAAATTACAAAATTTCCCCTCCCCTCACTTATAAAAGTCTCCTCCTCTCCTATTTTTTCACAAATAAAAATCCTTTTGATTCACTAAATAAAAAACCTAATCGATTCCTAAATTACCTTATAACATTATAGTGGACTTTTTTTGAAAAACCCTCATTGGAAAACTTTTGGTGTGAACCTAAATAGTTTCACCGGATAAGAGGTATCATTCTTAAATGAAGAATTTTTATATTATTTATTATTCCACATAGATCAAATCATATTAAACCATGATAATATAATAAAATAATTATATCCAATATAATTATTTTTTTCTGTTAATGGAGTACCCTATATTGATATCTTCTTCCATCAAATGGGAAATTAAATTGTTGTTTGTGTGTACGGTGAACTACTGCCTCGCAAATTTATTCAATTTTTTTTTCATCACCACCAATAATTATTATTTTTAATTATGGATTTAAAATATATATATATTATTAGTTGAGTAATTATAATTATTTAAATATAATATATCATGTAATTTCTTACATTTTTGTTCATTTAAAAAAGATTGT
Source organism: Viscum album (assembly GCA_963277665.1). NCBI lineage: Eukaryota > Viridiplantae > Streptophyta > Magnoliopsida > Santalales > Viscaceae > Viscum > Viscum album. The sequence goes on along the minus strand of OY728122.1, from coordinate 1,034,423,526 downwards.
GAAAGTTGTGTGTACGTGTGGATTACCACCTTAATGAAGTGATATAATTTTTTCAATAACCACAATACATGACTACTATATATAATTGTATTTAAATAAATAAAATGATATTTATGTAATAATTATCATTATATAAATATAAAATAATATATATCTTCTTTCCAACATGATCATTGAAAAATGGAAACGTTACACATACATACGTATGACTTACAATCTCCATTATTATAATGTAGTTCATTTTTCAAAGACATATTTCATATTTTTTTATAAATTAAAATTTATGTATAATAATTATAATTAAAAAAATTGTTATTATTCTATTGATTATGGAAAAATAGACTATTTTTCTATATTAAAACTATCAAAGGCATTTTGGATATATGAACAGAATATTGTCAAAATGTCTAAAATGAACTTAATTGATTAAATATTTAAATATAACACTCTATTAAATAAAATTTAAAAAATAATAAACATGAAAAATATTATTAATAAACTAAATAATTAACAATATTTTTTATTCAGTTAGTTAAATAAAGTACGTGACGATTCGGACCTGAGATAATGGATTTCATCTAAATTTCCCTTCATTGTGGAAAATTTTAATTTTATGTACCAAATTTATTTTAAATGTTGTTTTTGTTTCCCATATTAAAAGTTTTATATTAAATTCTTCAAACATATTTTATTTTATTAATCAATTAAAATTATGTTATCTAAGGGGATTTGACTTGAAAGTTACCAAGTGGTAAAAGGTATCATAACTCAATTTATTTTCATTGGGTTATATTACTTTTCAATTGTCTTTGAAATTATAAAATTATGTGTCTAATTACATTTTACTATTTTAATCTTGAATTTGACCATTTTAGTGTGGATTTAAATTTTATCCACCTATTTAATTTTTTGATTAATTATAATTTCAATGATATGGTTTGTGTAGGAAATTTTATCTCAATTTCAACACTATTAAGTCATATTTGGTATTATGGACATTTTTTATTTTATGAGGTGTTTCTTTTACACCGTTGATATGATATATCATGTACAATTTTATATTCATGGTGTTTAATTATTATTTTGAATTCATTTCTTTCATGGGTGTAATGATTAAATATTTATTAATATAGTATGGTTTAATTCACATTATCATTAATATTCAGGATTGTTTATATTTATGTATATAATGAGGAAAAGTTTTTTTTATCTTAAATAAAATAAATTTTCTTATCCTATGGTTATTTTTTGAAATTTTTAAATTTTAATCTCATTTTTCACTTTTTATGTACTCAAGATATAGATATCAATTTTTTTAAAGAAAACCAACAATTATTTTCTACTCATTTAGTAATATTTTTATTCAGTATACATATTTTCCATAAAATGTATAAACTGAAATTTCAAATATTATCACATGATTTATTAAATAATTTTATTTCCAGTTTTTACTGTTACAAAAAATGTTTTAAAGTAATCATCATATCATTTTTCAAATGGGGTACTTTTTTACTTTTCTTATAATTGATCCAAGGGAATGTTTTTAAAATTAAATGGAATCAACATAATTTTCTACCATTATGACCAATCAATGTTTTGAAGATTACATCACTAGTTTCCATTTTTTGTTCATGAAAATATTTTTCAAAATATTTGGCAAATATTTAGTTATTTAATGTGATTTTCAACAAAAAGGTATTTTTATCATGAAAATTAATAATGACCTTTTACAGTATTTTTATTCATAAATAAAATGAAAATATTATTTTATTTATAATATAATCAGGTTATGTTGTAATTATTCCATCCATATTCATTATCTGAATGAATTATGATCATTTTTACTAGGGAAAATTAAAATTTCACAGGTTAGTTTTTCAATATGAATGTTTGTGTTCATTATTTATTGAATTATCGTTATTCAATTTCATATGATAAATGAATTGGACTTAGTAAGTGATGGGAGAGGCCCAAAATATTCATTTGATTCATTGGTAGTATGACACATGTCATATAATAGTTTTATTAGTTAATTAATTAATTAAATTTATTTTGATCCATTCGGGTTCCTAGGAGTATCAGACTAGAATTTTAAAATTTTATCGGAAGTCAGGATGTGAATGGTTAGGAGTAAGCATGCTATGACAATGAATGGGGGTTCTGTCATAAAGATATATACTAATCACATAGATTCAAAATAGTTAACTCAACCGTGAAATTAACTTTGGTTTGTAAGGAAAGTGTACAATTATTGTAACATAGGGAAATAACGGTTAGTGCATGTTTTGGTAAATTTTATACCATATCTATTTTAAAAAATAATAATTAAAATTTTTATTGTTTACTTTTTATTTTTTCTATTTTTCCCTCCCACATTTATTTCTTTTATCCCCCTCACTTTTATATGTGTCGTGTTATTCCCCATCATTCTAAAACCTAGGTCATGCGCTCCTACCTACAGCCAGATACCTCTATTACAATAATTACACCAAAATTATTATAATTTTATGGTCAATCCTCCAAGGTAAGTCCTCAGTATCCATCCTTTAATTTTTGGAACATTTCTCTTCTCCACATCACCCAATTGTTTTTTTCTAACACTATATCAATGGTTTAATCTAGTTTTTATGATATATTCTATTTTATGGTGTGTGATGGATCTTCTATGCTCCCCATATTTGGTTTTTCCCATTTTATATGATCCGGCTTTGATCTTCATTGGCGCCATTGGTGGCCTCATCCCATATCCCACCCTTTTTTATTGGGTGTTTTTCTGCTTTGGTTTCTTTCCTTTTCATCTTAACCATTTTTTATGGTTTTGGTGTTTATTTTTGTATTTTTCTTGTACTTTTTTCTTTTCTCTTTAAAAAATTTCCATTATTGGGGCTACGTATGATTATATATATGTGAAGATAAATATATGCATAATTGAAAAAGCATATATTCGAGTGGTCTACGTCAAAGGTGGTATGTTTTGAGGTATGTGTTTTTATGATGTTGTTTCATTTTATAATTAAAATTGTTCATGTGCTTTCAAACTTTACTTTTTATGAAAGTGTAATTATATTTTACATCATTGTTGAATTTCAAAACAATTTCATTGTGTTTTGGATCATATAATTAATTGTTTGTTTTATAAATTCCATTTTTTCATGTGTGAATGGGAATTTTTTTTCTAAACTTTTTTTGAAATGAATGTTAGGATTTGAAACGATTTTAAAGAGAAATTATGGGTTTTTTGTTCTATCGTTGTTTTCAAATATTGGAAACTATTTTTCAAGGGGATTTAGTTTTAATAGGAGGTTTCGATCTCAAAATAGTTTATAAATGTGTTTTGGTTTATTTAAAACATGTGTGTGATTTACCCATTTTGATAATTCCTTGATGGCTTTGTCTAAAATGGTTCTGATGGAAATGGGTGGCATGTGGGCTTGTCTTGTATTTCAATGGGAAATACCATTTTCTAAGGGTGGTTTCGATATATTTTATATGTGTGGGTGATTTACATCATTTTTTGAACTGTGTTTGGAAGTTTGATTGATGAAATGTTAAAAGTCTTGTCATAACATGCCATGTTTTGGATTTAATATACACGTTGGCCCTCCATTTTAAAATGGTCATAGTCAAAGACACCCCTAGATTTACCTTTTCATTCTTAACCCTTGTTTGGGTTCCTTATCACTCAATGATGTTTTTTTATCCCATTAATTGTTAATGTTATTTTTTATGTCACAATGAAACATGTATGTGGTGATTATCATCATTGGGTGTTAGGGGTGCTGGTAGCTTCGATTATTCCTTCTGGATTATAATCATATTGTTTTCACTATACCTCACATCAGTTAATGGTAATGGGAAACTATGTACTAAGTGGAAAATATATTTTTTTCTTTTATTTGGTTCACACACTACTAGTTACCCCTCTATTCCTTCTAAGAGAAAGGAATATATTAGGGTTGGTCATTGAAATTATTCTTGTGTGGGATAATTGGATTTCTGATTTGTGGTCTTCATTACATGATGGAATATGTTTTTGGGTGGTTATACCCTTATAAAATTATATTCCAAGGATGATAGAGACATTAGTTAGATCTCATGAAACATTCTATTACATTGTTGTTTTTTGTTTCAGGGGATTGTTTTCTATTGTTTGGTGGTATCATATACCCAGATTTCATTTATATGGAACTATTTTTTCTTATTCTAATATTTCCATTGTGATATATGTCATGTATGACAAATTATTCTTTATTCTTTTGTAGTTAATATTTTTCAATTGATAATGAGTTTTCAAAGACAATGTAAACCATTTTTGAAATTAAATTCCCTTGTGTGGGTTCTTTATAGTTATTTTCAAATTGGTTTATTTGGATTAAATATGGATTCAGTCAGTTATATGTATTATAGTTATTGTTTTCATTTATATAAAACCAATGGGTTAATTTTGAGAAATTTAAATGGGTGTGTGTTTTTTTTAATTCCTAATGATGATGGATTAATTTAAAATTAGTGATTTTAGTGTTGGAAAATAATGATAATTTTTTTAAAAAAACAAATTATAGATACATTTTTTTCCTATGAGATATATGTGATAAAACTAATTTCTAGTTTATTTTTAAAATATCATTAAGGAGTTTACTTATAAAACATAATTTATAGATTCATTGTGTTTTGTTGTCCTATTATGTTCTTATGTTCTTAGGACTATATTATCATCTTATTTTTAAGTTCCTTTTTTAGTATATTGGATTATTTTTAAGAATTGTTTTACTTGGGATTCAATTTTAGTCATTTATTTTTTTACATTCATACAACAAGGTTTTTATATCTATATACAGACGGATGGTAGTTATATTATATGTAGGGTCCCAGAAGGGACCTAATGGTGGTTGTTCTATTCTTTTATGGGAGGTAGATCGAGGAAGAATAGGGTTTATCTAGTGTGTATCATTTTTATTGTCTATTTATTTATTATTTTTTTATTTTTCCTCAGCATGGACATATGACATACAGAAGCATAATGTTAGGATGTTTTATATTCATGCTGTCATTATTACTATATTAATTTTGTTAAACCATTCCCGAGTGTGTTCCAATGATTCTAGGGCACATGTTTCCAAGGAGTGGGGATCCGGAATTCCCTTCAAGCATGTGTTAGGCCGATTCAAGCATCTGTCGAAAAGGAACGCCTAGACCAGTTTATTATAAAAATGACATTAGATAATATATTTATTATTTTTTATTGGATCATAATCATTTACAGTTCTCATTTATATTTTGGGGTTCAGGGTAATATCAGGATATAGGTTGTCCTTGGAAATTGAGAGGTGGGTGATGGGAGAGGCTAGTAAACTCTTTACTTACATGAGCCTTGAGTTTCCATGGGAAGTGGGTTTTAGTTTTGAATTAAATTTTTTTTATTTCAGTTTGATTCCTTGGTTAGTGGTGTTATGATCTACACTAGTATGATTTATTTCCTTAGGGTTCATATGGGATGTTTTTGGATGGTGATGAAAAAGGAATTCATGGTGTGAGGTTGTTTTGTAGGGCCTAAAAAAATGTGATGACCAAACGCTTGATTATAGACATGTTTGAGGAACCAATGTATGATTAAAATTGGGCTATCAATTGTTTCTCCATGTCTGTCATGGATATTTATATAGATTTATTTTTTATTTAGACAGATTGACCCACATATTTACAAGTGTGTTAAAGAAATAAGATAAGGTTCATGGTTGTTCTTGTGATAATATGACATCATTGGATGGATTTTTGATTGAGTCTTTTGTTATTCCTTTGTTATATAATTTTTCATGTGATATGAAATTAATTTTTTGTGTATAAAAAACGAATTTCTGATAAAAAAATATGTTTTAAAAAAATGACTTAGCTTCTCAAAATTATTTTAGTTTCGTAAAATGTATTGAAAACGTTTGTTTTGTTTATAATGTTGAAAATTAAATTATGTGTGATTTATATTTCTAATCAAATATATTGTGATTAAAAATATGGGTTTCCACTATAAATGTATTTTGGTATTTTCCATATTTTTATTTTACACTTGGTGTGAATATTTTAAAAGTGTTTTTGACATTATTTTTGAAAAAAGAAGTTTTTTTTTCAAATCAGTTTAAGAGAAATTTTAAAATTGAGCATGTTAGGTTTGGATATGAATTTTTAATTTTTAAAAATGGTTTTCATTTGGTTTTAAAGGAAATAGGTCCTGATTTTAGTGGTGCCTTGGTTTTAAAATGGTATTTTGGTGAAACCTTTCATTGTTTAGTAAATTTTCTATGTTGTTTGGTCCCTTGTGTGTTTTTGGAAAACTTGTGTGATTTTAGGGACATGACCATGTAAAAGTTTATTTCTCTTGAACTTTGAATTAAGACCCATCCTCCCCATAAAATGGTTTGATATAAAATTGAAATGTTTTATTTTGATATCTGTCCTCTATTGTTTTACACTACCCAAGATCCTAATAGAGTGTCATGTGTTGTTCCCTTCTCAAAGTAAGGTGGCTTAGATTTATCATAGTTAGTGTTCATTTAGGGGTTACTTTGGATTTTTTGGGTCCAGTTCTCTAGAGGCATAAATTTTTTGTTGATGGATGTATCAGTGAGCACTAGTTCTTCTTGGAGTCTCCTATGTAAGCTCTTTCTTGAGGTTTCATGGATGAGTGACCATTGTTTGTTGAATATTTTTGGTACTTGGTTGTGTCTATTAAGGGTGAAATTACATTTTTGTATTTTTGATCTATGATTTTAGAGATTTTTGTCTTGAGTAAGACATTCCCAATGTTTTCTTTAGTTTTTTTGTTTGTGGTGTCCATATTGGGAATCATTTGTACATCATCGCTTGATATTTACGGGTAACTTCATGTGGTGTAGTTCATGAGATAGTTCCTTTTGTAATATTTACTCTTGTTTCCATGGATAGGGAAAGAAAATTGGTTGAATATATGGATACTTAAGGTGTAGTTTTATTACCAATTAGATTAGTGATTCCCCTAGGTTGTGTTTTCTATCAGAGTTACCATGGGACGGTATTCTAAGGAGTGGGATTTAAATAACCCTTATATCTTATATGTGATATTTTGATTAGATCCTTGTAATTTATTATCTAGGAACATTTTCTATTTTTGAACTCTAATTTTGAGTGCCTTGGATTATTTGGTAATAGCTGGTGAAGCATTGTAAAGACCTTTTTTATATTTAGGAACATGCTTTCATTGTGACATAATTTTATTGTGTGGTAAGAAATTACTGGTTCTTCCACCGTTGTATTTCATTAATCAATGGTGGGGAGGCCAATGTTGGGTATACATTTCCTTAAATCATTTTCTTCATCAGAGGAAGATTGTTTTTTCTTATGGATTTTCCAAGTTTTTTTAAGGATTCATTTTTTCCCATAAATATTTTCTTCTAAAATTATTTCCCTTTTTGACCTCTACATTAGACTTGAGATTTTATGTTGGAATAATTTATTATACTTGGTATTTTGTGACACCCTTCATGTAATAGTGGTATATGTTTACTAATTAATTAAATTAATTTAAATTCATTGGGATTCTCATAGAATTTCATTCCATAATATTAAAATATTTATGGTAATGTTTTCTATAAATAATTCACACATGGTTAGGTATAACCAATAATTTAATGTGAATGTGGTGTCTCTCATCAGGATAGAGCTGAATCACATGGATTGAGAATAATTAGCTAAACCATGTGACTAAATAGGGGGAACCATACGAATCCCCATTATTTTCCACTAATAGTAGCATGGTTAGCACATGGTTTGGTAAACGGTGTTCCTAAACCATGCACCATGTTTAGTATAAAAAAAATATTAAAAATTATATTTTTTCTTTTCTTATTTTTTCCTTATTTTATTTATCATCTCCCCTTCCCACTCATGTGTGTCACGCGATGTCCCAACCCCGTCCCACCTTGTCTATGTACTCCCTCCACTGCTGCACTCACACTCTTCTATTTATTTTACATTGAAATTTGGAATTTCATGGTTTCTCCTCCAGGGTAGGGCCTTCACATCCTCCCTCTTCCATTTATGGAACATTCTCGTTGACACGTCACCCCAACCATCTGAGAAAAACTCTAGGTCAACGGTTACCTTGGTTTTCTGAATTTCAATCATTTTGAGGGCTTGTTATAGATCTTCCATGACACCCTCTTGCATGTTTTGGAATTCATCGTCATTGGCGAAGTGATTCAGAACATTTTTACTCACCATCCATATTTTATGGTAGGTTTTCTTATAGGATATTATTTTTTATAAATATTAACTATGGCGCTTGTGATTTTTAGTGATTTATTTATTACATAGGGTGTCTTGTAGTTAATTGAAGACAACATAAAATTATATTCAACAATTATCATATATATAATGAAGACCATGTACATGATCATATATGGTAATGAAAATATTTATATTCGGGATAAATGTGATTATATATATGTGAAGGTTCATATGTGTATAAGAGAAAAGGGGTGGAATCGAGTATCCATATATAAATGCAACATGATTTGAGTTAGGTGTTTCTTTGTGGATATATTATTTTGGAATTCAATTGATTATTCTTCTTTCTAAGCTTAATTTTTATGGATTTAAGATTATATGTGATAGATTTGTGGGATTTTAAAACAATTTTTTTTTGGTTTGGAGCTTAGAATAAATGGTTTATTATATGAATTACTTGTTTTCATATTTCTAATATAATGTTAAATTATTCTATGAATTTTTTGAAATGATAGTTATGATTTGAAATGGTTTTAAATATAAATTGTGGGATTTTTACAAGGTTTTAGTTTTCAGTTAGTGTAAAATATTTTTTAAATGGAATTTATTTTTAAATTGAGTTGTTGACCACAAAATGGTTTATAAAGTGTTTTTTTGTGTATCTAAAATTTTTATTTGAAATTATTCTATGATTTCCCCTAGTTAGAATGTCTTGATGGATTAGTTTAGAAAAAATTCGATGGAAATGGGTGGCCTTTGGAAATTTATTTTTTTGAAAGGGATAGACCCCAGTTTTATGTGTGGTTTTGATGTTTTTTTAATGTGGGGTTGATTTCCATAATTTTCCTAATGGTGTTTGGAAATGTAATTTATGAAAACTTAAAAGTAATGGAATCCATAGACATATTTTGGAGTTAATTTCTTGGTGGGAACTTTTTTTTAAAATGGTTATAGTGAAATACACCCCCTGATTTCCCCTTTCATGCATACCCATTTTGTGGCTTCATTGTCAATATGTGATCCTTGTTTTCTATTATGGTGTGGGAATGTTCTTTTTTATGTCCTAGGGAATCTTGTATATGGGTCTTCTTATACTTAAGCATTAGGGGTGAGGTTATCTTTCTATATGCCATGTGGGTTTGACTTGGATGTTTTTCACTATTTCACACTTCCCTTATTAGTCACGAGAAACCGAGTACTAAGTTTATGATCTAGCCTTATAAGGACCCTGCCTTTTCTTTCATTACTATTACATCATTTTAAAGGTAAAAAAAATAATAGTATTACACATATAGGATCCAAAGGTTTAGTTTCTTAGGAAAACTAGGACCATACATAACAATTACAATATCAAGCATAAACATTTATTTAATTTCTTCTTCTCTAGCTTCCTATTGGAACTTTTCCTCTCCTTAGTACATGTAGACACCTGAGGATATACATCAAAAGGGGTGATCTAGAAGCCCATTAAGAGGATAGATAAGAACAATATAGCTTGGGGTGAGCATAATTATAACATGGGGAAAATATCATGAACATGAGAGGAGCATAAATAAAATACATGAAATGTGGCAATACAGAAAAAATGAAACAACATGTCTTACTGGTTAACTACCTCATATACTTGTGAACCAAGCTAGAATATTGTTCACAAATAATTTCACATTTTCTCATGAGATTCATCACTTTACCCAATGCATTGGAGCATTGTATAATTCCGAGCGCACCCGTCACAATGAAACATTCATATTACGCTATATAATTCCGGGTGCACCTGTCACATCATAACATTATCATAATTATGCATTCCACATAGAACACCTATAAAAAATTTACATAACTAAACCATGTAATGTAATGGTTTTAATCTCATAACAACACAATAATAAGCTTTGGGTTCCCAAAAGAAAGAGGGAATAACATATATGTCACAAGAACCATCCACTTTGAGTGAAAAGTAAAAGGGGTGTTCTTAAAAGAGGAGTTCTTTTGGAAAAACTTTTTTTTGACATAAAAACTATTGAAAAAAATTTATATCCTAGAAAAGTAAAGACAATGATGAAGAAATTATCTTTAAGGTGTAACCATATCAAAAATGGATAGAATGAGGGAGAACCCGAAGGAAGAAAATTGGGTTAGAGATTTCCCCTTACCTTGTATCTGAATGCTTCCTTCTCTTAAATGTCCTGTATAATGACATTATATTCATTAATTATAAACCCATAACCTTTGTGAAAATTAATATGGTTCATTATGGTTTCATTAAATGATTTTATGTGCATTTGGATGAGTTATAGAGTTTAAAAACATTATTCGGTAATGTTTGTTTTTATGGTTTTCATGAGTGATTCACTTGTATTCTTAAATTGATGTTTTGGAAGAACATGGGTAAACATCCAAAACTAATATTACATGTTATTAATCATATTACAGGATTCTTAATGATATTATAATGAATCATATTATATCCATGTGGATGAATCATTAGATATGAATTAAATGATGATTATTTGTGTTGATATGGGAGGTTTTCTGATTACAACGAAGCTGTTTGAACTTATCACTTAGTAATATGGTCATAAGATAGTTCCATAACATAAAATAGGATATAATACATATAAAAGTTTCTGGTTCAACCATAAAAATGGTTTCATGACCAGATCTAAAGGTAGAAATGGAAGAGGAAAGCATGTCCTTCTTGAAGGTGATAAATTAACACCTCACGAACAACCTTCTCTTTAATAAAATAAAAGTAAGTGGGAAAGGGGGTTGGATGGTATTTTCATCATAAAATATAATTATATGTATAATAATATAATTACAATAACATTTGTATGAAGATAGATGGGGAGAGATCAAGAAATGAACTTGAACTTGAAAGGAAAATAAAGGAGAAGTGGGAGAGAAATTACCTCTTAAATCCTCCTCTTGAGATCCTCCTTAAGGAAGGTAGGCTTGGTCTTTTGGTGATACCAAAAGCTCTTGGACGTGGGAGAGGGGATAGGGAAGAGGTTTGGGTAGAGTTTAGAGAAGGCTGGGAGCTTGAGAGGTGTGAGGAAATGAGGGTGTGAAGGGTGGTTTTTATAGTGGAGGGGAGAGAAGTTTCCTTAATATAAAATTCATTAGTTTATTAATTTCCCCTATGAAAATGAATATTGAGTCTTGAATGACCAAGAATAGTAATTTTATAATTGTTTCCCGAAATAAGTGGGCTTACATCAGTAGAACATCACACATGACTCTATAATTATCTTATTTAGCTTATTTTTTTAAATTACGGTATTTCACAATTCATCAAAAATTCAAGAATCTCGGAAAAATCCCCAAAATCTACCCCAACCATTTTTTGACGTGTGGAATCCAAAAATGAATCCAATTTTTCAAATATTATTTTCTAAATATTATTAATTTAATACATATTTAACATCATAATTTACATAAAAACAGTTTTTAAAATTAAAACTGATATTATAATGCTTTCAAAAATTACGTAAGGTCGTATCAAATTGTCTAAAAACTATATGAAATTGATTTTATAATTAATTAACACATTTTAAGAAAAAATACATTTTCTTTTAAAGTAATTAATTAATTAAAATTAATTTTTTATGACTTACAAAATACCAAAACGTTTTCTAAGGTCAAATTTTCACTTTCTTATATGTCTAAATTTTATTTAATTATTCAAGGGTAAGGTTACACTTATGTTAGATGATTTAATATTCATAAGGTGCATATTACAATTAATAAGGGTATGTTACTATTCATAAGGGTAGATTACTATTCACCAAAAATTATTTTTGTTTTTATTAGACTCCAAAAATCATCTTGAACCCAACCATGTATGTCAGATTTTCGAAATTAAAAAAATATAAGAGACAAAATTATGTTTAGAGGTCACTTAGCACATAGTTGTTCATTATGTTGTGTTTTCTTGTGATTTTATGACATAATTATAAGAAGGTAATTTCCATTGAAAAACATTGGGTCATTACATTATTCCCCCCTTAAGAAATTTCACCCCCGAAATTTCACTTTACTCAAATATGTGAGGGTACCTCTTCTTCCTTGACTCTTCTGGTTCCAAAGTTGCTTCCTTATACTTATGGTTCCTCTACAACAGTTTGACAAGATTAGTTGTCTTGTTGCATATAACCTTATCCCTCTGATCCAGAATCTTTATTGGTTGCTCCTCATAAGAGATATCATCTTCCAGCTGCACCACCTCTGAGTTTAGTACATGTGAGGGGTCTGGTATGCAATTTCTCAGTAGTGAAACATGAAACACATCTTGAACTTGTGCCATATTTAGTGGAAGTGTAAGCCGATAGGCCGCGACTCCTATGTGGTAAAGGATCTCAAAAGGGTCAATATACCTTGGGATTAGCTTCCCTTTCTTCCTGAATCGCATGACTCTCTTCCATGGAGATATTCGACGAAAGACTTTATCACCAACATCGAACTTCAAGTCCCTTCGACAGTTGTTAGCATAGCTCTTTTGCCAACTATGAGCATCTTTGATGTGTTTCTAGATGACTTGAACCTTCTCTGTCATCTATTTCACAAGATCAGGTCCACGTATCTTTCTTTCTCCAAATTCATCCCAACAGGTTGGTGTTCTACATCGCTTTCCATACAGAGCTTCATATGGAGCCATCTGAATACTCGATTGAAAGCTATTGTTGTATGAGAACTCAACCAATGTGAAATGAGGATCCCTTACACCTTTTAATTCTAGAGAGTACACTCTTAGCATATCTTTAAGTGTCTGGATAGTTATTTCATACTGGTCATCAATTTGGGGGTGATAGGCCATGCTGAAATTTAATTCAGTACTCAAACCATGTTGAAGGCTCCTCCAGAATCTAGACGTGAACCTTGGATCACGATCAGAGACAATTGAGAGTGGAACACTATGCAGTCTCACCACTTCTTTCACATATATATTTGCAGGTTGTTAAAGTGAGAGATCTTCCTGAATAGCGATAAAATGGGCAGTCATGGTGAGTCAGTCAACCACAACCCATATCGCATTATTTCCCTTTGACGTCTTCGGGAGACCCATGACAAAGTCCATAGTAACATTTTACCATTTCCACATGGGTATAGGAAATGGCTACATCATACCTTTGGACTTTTGTCACTCGTATTTAACTTGATGAAATACCAAGAACCTTGATATATATTTTGCAATCTCCTTCTTTATTTTATCCCATCAGAAGTGTTCTCGGAGATCATGGTACATATTGGTACTCCCCAGATGGATAGAGAAAGTTGAGCTATGTGCATTGTCCAACAGCTCCTTATTTATCTGAGGTGATGAAGGCACAAAAAGCTGCATTCCAAACTGAATCACACCATCATCGTCGATATGGAACTCTTGCAGCCTCCCTTCCTTTACATCATTCACCCTCTTTTGTATCTCCACATTATCCCTTTGTGCTTCCTCAATCTTCTCCTGAATGGATGGTTGCACAATTATTTGGGAAAGGTAGGATGTATCCCCTACAATTGTGATTTCCAAATCCATCTTTTGCATATCCAAGAAGATAGGGTCTTTCTCAATCCACAACATGGATAGAGTAGCAGGTTCTTTTCTACTTAGAGCATCAGCTACCTTATTTTCCTTTCTATGATGATAGTGAATAGAGAAATCGTAATCCATGATTAGCTGTAACCATCTTCTTTGATGCATTTTGAGCTCCTATTGGGTTAATATATACTTTAGGCTCTTGTGGTCGGAGTATATGTCACACTTCTCACCATAAAGGTAGTGCTTCCATATTTTCATGGAAAAAATAATGGCTACGAGCTTTATATCATGCATCAGGTAGTTGGGCTCATGGATCTTCAATTTTCATGAGTCATAGGCTATCACATTGTCATTTTCCATGAGTACACAACCCAAGACTTTATTTAAAGCATCACTGTATATCACAAAATTTTCTCCAATTTTCAGTAGTGTGAGTACAGGTGCAGTGATCAGCCTTCTCTTTATCTCTTTGAAGCTTCCCTCACATTCTTCCATCCAGACATACTTTTCCCCTTTCCTTGTTAACTTAGTTAGAGGGATTGAAAATCGTGAGAATTTTCTCACAAAATGTTGGTAGTACCCATCAAATCCAAGAAATCTATGGATTTCAATGACACTAGAGGGCCTGGTCCATTCCTCAATCGCCTTTGCTTTTGAAGGATCCACAGAAATTCCCTCACTTGTGATCATATGTCCCAAGAACGTGACTTGCATCACCAAAAGTCACACTTTCTGAACTTGGCATACAACTTCTCCTTTCTTAATGTCACCAACACAAGTCTTAGATGTTCTTAATGTTCCTCGTTTCCCTTGGATTTGATGATAATATCACCAATAAACACTACCAAAAATTTGTCGAGGAAATGTCTAAAGACTCTATTTGTCAAATCCATGACGATTTTAGGGGTATTATTAAGTTCAAAGGGAATCACCAGAAACTCATAGTTCCCATACCTTGTACGGAAGGCAGTCTTCTAAATATCTTCCTTCTTCACCATTACATGATGATATTTAGAATGAAGATCCACCTTTGAGAAGTATTGAGCTCCTCATAACTGGTCAAACATTTCATCAATCCTTAGGAGATGATACTTGTTCTTTATGGTGATATTTTTGAGTTCCCGATAATCGATACACAGTCACATTATTCCATCCTTCTTCTTTACAAAGAGAACTGGTGCACCCCAAGGTGATGCACTAGGGAGTATGAACCCTTTTTCTAGATGCTCTTGCAGCTGCTTCTTTAACTCCTCCAGTTCGATAGGATCCATCCTATAGGGACACTTTGAGATAGGAGTAGCTCTGGGTATGAGTTTAATTGAGAAATCAACCTCACGATCTGAGGGAATTATGGGTAACTCTTTGGGAAATACATCGTCTTATTCCCTTACGATGGTAATTCCCTCAAGGTTGGATCTTTCCTTCGACTCAACCATTTGGGTGAGGTATGCTTCTTCATAGGGAATCCACACCCACACCATTGAAGGATTTTTCATAGGATAGTCATGATATTCCTTTCATTTTTAGAGGTTCATGCGATGGTTCGGAATATTAAAAGATATTTCCTTTTCCCAAAAGTTGATATGTTCTCTATATAACGAGAGCCAATCCATTCCCATTATAGTGTCAAATTCCACAAAGGGAAGTATTACGATATTTTTTGGAAGAATATTCCCACAAACGCCAATAGGAGAAGAGTCAAACACTTGAGTTTCAATTATTGAACCCCTTGGTGTTTTTACAGATATATCTACTTCAAGTATTCGGGGATTCGATTCTATAGTTCTAGCAAACTTTGATGATATAAAGGAATGCATAGAAGAAGAATAAAATAAGACTTTTACGATTCTTGAGTGAATAGGAAGTGTATATTGTACGACTTCATTATCATGATCCACCTCCACAGTATTGATGGCATAATCCTTCCACTGTTCCTTTGGATTTGGTGGCTGCTGACACTGATTACCCTCGAGAACTCGAGGTTTAGTGCACTATTTTGCATAGTGCCCAAGCTCCCTAGAGTTGTAGCATTGAACCCTGAGTGGTTCTCTCCATTAATCGGCTACATTCTCCTTCATTTTCGTGTATTTTTGACACTCATGATTATGGTGTCCTTATTTCCCACACTTGAAGCACTTCCCCATCCCTTTGAGGCAGTTCACATGGTGCAACTTCCCACATTTTTGGCATGTGGGTCGTTGAGTTTTCCTCCCACCCTTTATCATTAGATCCACTGGCTTGAAACTCCATTTTTCTTTTCTTATCACCATAGCCATGGGACCATTCTCCAAACTCCATCTCCACTTCGAGAGCACATCGAACAACTTCTTCATAACTCCCAAAGTCTCAAATTGTAAGAGCCTTTCGAAGGTGTGGTTTTAATCCACTAAAGAATATATCAATTTTTCTATCATTGTTAATAACAAAATCCGAAGCAAACCTTGAAAGCCTTGTGAAATTCACTTCATAGGTTGTGACAGGTTCTCCTTCTTTTTTCTAGATCTCTATGGATTCTCTCTCCATCTTCGTATGAAGAGTTTTTCGGAAGAACATATTACGAAACATTATCTTAATGTATTACCATTCCATCTCATCAATTTCCTCCCTTGGTTTGGTGTTCTTAATCAAAGCCCACCATTGATCAGCTTCTCCATCTAGACGATAAATGGATAGGGTCACCTTCTTTATATCAGAATAGTGGTGAACAGAAAAGATATTCTCCATGGATTTGACCCACTATTCCGCAACTAGTGGATCAGAAGATCCACAAAATTTTGGTGGTTGTTTCCTCATAAAACATTCGATAGCCAGTTTCTCCATCTTTGGTGAAGGAGGAAGTTCCCCATTATTATGGTTATTGTTCATAACTTTAGATAATTGGGTAAGCATCGCCATGATGTTTTGAAATCCACCTCCAATGTCATTGGGGATGGATTTTGGCCAATCATTGCATTGGCGCTCGCACGAGTTGTTGGCCTGATTTCTCCCAGTTCCCACCATTTTTTAATATAGAAAAGGTTAGAACAAAACATAAGTAAACAATTGATGAATAAATTATTCATTTAAACAATTTATACCAAAACCATAACATATGGGATCCATATGTAATTATTCTTATGTGCATTTTTGTACTTAGTCTCATAATAGAGGTTTCCTCTAGGGATCACTAATCCTAATTCCCAAATTCACTAAACCTCCCGCTGATACCAACTATAATGACCCTGCCTTTTCATACATTACAATTAAATAATTTTAAAGGTAAAAAACATAATAGTATTACACATAGAGGATCCAAAGGTTTAGTGTCTTGGTCAAACTAGGACCATACATAACAATTACAATATCAAGCATAAACATTTATTTAATTTCTTCTTCTCTAGATTCATATTGGCATGTGTCCTCTGCTTAGAACATGTATCCACCTGAAAATATACATAAAAAGGGGTGAGATAGAATACCATTAAGAGGATATATAATAACAATATAGCATGGGGTGAGCATAATCATAACATTGGAAAAAGATCATGAACATGAGAGGAGCATAAATAAAAGACTTGAAATGTGGCAATGCATAAAAAACGGAACATCATGTCTTAGTGGTTAACTACCACACATACTTGTGAACCAAGCTAGAATCTTGTTCACACATCATTTCACATTTACTCATGAGATTCATCACGTTATCCAATGAATTGGAGAGCTTTATAATTTTGGGTGCAGCCATCACATTGAAACATTCATATTGCGCTATATAATTCGGGACGCACCCGTCACATCATAACATTAACATCATTATTCTTTCCAAATAGAACACATATAAAAAATTTACATAAATAACCCACAGAATAGAATGGGTTTCATCTCATAATAACACATTCATAAGCATTGGGTTCCCAAATGAAATATGGAATAACATATATGTTACAAGAACCATCCACTTTGAGTGAGAAGTAAAAGGGGTGTTCTTAAAAGAGGAATTATTTTGGAAAACATTTTGTTGGACCTAAAAACCAGTGAAAAACATGTATATCCTAGAAAAGTAAAGAAAATTATGAACATATGATCTTTATGGAGTAACCATATCAAAAATGGAGTGAAAGGGGGAGAACCTGAAGGAAGAAAATTGGGTTCGAGATTTCCCCTTACCATGTATCCGAATGCTTCCTTCTCTTTAATGCCCTGTATAATTACTTTATATTCATTAATTAGAAATCAAGAACCTTTGTGTAAATTAATATGGTTCATTATGGTTTCATTAACTGATTTTATGTTCCTTTGTATGAGTTATAGAGTTTAAAAACATTATTCGGGAATGTTTGTTTTTATGGTTTTCTTGACTGATTCACTAGTATTCTTAAATTGATGTTTGGGAAGAACATGGGTAAACATCCAGAAATCATATTTCATGTTATTAATCATATTACAGGAGTCTGAATGATATTATAATGAATAATGTTTTATCCAAGAGGGTGAATCATTAGATAATAATTAAATGATGATTATTTGGGTTAATTTGGGAGGTTTTTCGATCATAACGAATTTGTTTTAACTTATCACTTTGTAATATGGTCATGAGTTAGTTCCATAACATTAAATAGGAGATAATGAATATAAATTTTTTTTTTAAACAATAATAATGGTTTCATGACCTGATCTGAAGGTAGAAATGGAAGAAGAAAGCATGTCGTTCTTGAAGGTGATAAATTAACACCTCACGAACAACCTTCTCATTAATAAAATAAAAGGAAGTCGGAAAGGGGTTTGGATGATATTTCCATCATAAAATTTCATTATATGTATAATAATTGAGGTACAATACCATTTTTATTAAGATATATGGGGAGAGATAAGGAAATGAACTTGAACATGAAAGGAAAATAAAGGAGAAGAGGTAGAGAAATTACCTCTTAAATCCTCCTCTTGAGATCCTCCTTAAGAAAGTTAGGATTGGTCTTTTTATGAGACCAGAAGCTCTTGGACGTGGGAGAGGGGATAGGTAATATTCTTGGGCAGAGTTTAGGGAAGGCTTGGAGCTACAGAGGTGCGAGGAAATGAGGGTGTGAAGGGTGGTTTTTATAGTGGAGGGGAGAGGGCTTTCCTTAATATAAAATTCATTAGTATATTAATTTCCCCAAAGACAAGGAATAGTGAGTCTTGAATGACCAAGAATAGTAATTTTATCATGTGATACCGAACCAAGTGGGCTTACATCAGCATAACATCAAACATGACTCTATAATTATTTTATTTTGCTTATTTTTGTAAATTCTGGTATTTAACTATTCACCAAAAATTCAAGTATCTCGGAAAAATCCCAAAAATTTACCAAAAATATTTTTCGACATGTAGAATCCAAAAATGAAGTCAATTTTTCAAAAATAATTTTCTCAATATTATTAATTTAATATTTAATTAAAATCATAATTTATATAAAAAACAGTTTTTAAAATTAAAACTGATTTTATATTGCTTTCAAAATTTACGTAAGGTCATATAAAATTATCTAAAAAATATAAGTTATTGATTTGATAATTAATTAACACATTTTATGAAAAAATAAAATTTCTTTAAAATTAATTAATTTATTAAAATTAATTATTTATGACTTATAAAATACCAAAATGTTTACTAATGTCAAATTGTCACTTTCTTATATGTCTAAATTTTATTTAATTATTCATGGGTATGGTTACTCTTATGTTTTATGATTTAATATTCATAAGGTTCATGTTACTATTCATATGGGTATGTTACTATTCATAAGGGTAGGTTATTATTCACAAAAAATTATTTTTGTTTTATTAGACTCCAAAAATCATCTTGAACACAACCATGTATGTCGGATTTTCCAAATTCAAAACATATAACTGACATACTTCTGTTTAGAGGTCACTTAGCATATAGTTGTTCATTATGTAGTGTTTTCATGTGATTTTATGACATAATTATAAGAAGTGAATTTCCATTGAGAAACTTTGGGTCCTTACAAGCATGTTACTCTAGTTGGTTCACATGCCTCTATTCCTCCCCTAATTGTTCTGGGAAAAAGGCATTGGTGATGTTTGTTCATTTCAATGATTCTTGTGATGGCTAATTGGATGATTGGATAGAGGATTTCAATGTATGTCAGTAGTAGGTTCTAGTTGGATATATCTATATATAGTTATATTCTTGGAACAATAGGGACCTTAGGTAGATCTCAGGAAAAATTTGATTATTTAGTGTGTTTTCTTAGTGGAGTTTGATCTAGTGTTAAGTTGTATAATGTCCCCAACATTCATTATTCTAGAACTATTTTTTCTTATTCTGATACTTTATTTATGATATATGTGGTGCCTATTTTTTCATGATTTAATTTTTTTATATCATTTTCATTGGAAAATTAGTTTTCAATGAAATTGGAGAACCTGTTCTAAAATGAAGGACTCTTTTTTTTGTTTTTAATGTAATTTTCAAAATTGTTTTTATTAAAGATGGATTGGGGTGGTTAAGGGATTTAAATTGGATATTTAATTTTAGAAAAAACAAAATGGTTGTTTCATTTTTTGAAATGTAAATTTTTGTGTTTTTTTGGAATGGCTTAGGTCGATGGATCATTTTCAAAACAAGTGATTTTGTGTATTGGGAAACAAAGAGAAATTTTTTGAAAAAGTGATTATGGGTATGTTTGGTTTCCAATGAGATATACGTGAAAATATTAATTTCTAGTTTACTTTAAATATATAATTCATGATTTTAATTATAAAAATATTAGGTTGATTTGGATGCTTAGGGTGGGAAAATAAGTTCTTATGTGATCACGCCTACATTATTATCTCAATTGTAGGATCTTATTTCAGCTTATTAGATTCTATTTGAGTTTTTTTACTAGGTATTTTAGGTTATTCATTTATATTATTTAATTTGTTCAATCAGGATTTAATTTAATTGTATGGATAATAGATAGTTATATTCTTCATAGGAGGATAAAATGGAATTTGTTGTGGCGATAGTGTTATTTTTAGGGGAGGGAGAATGGGGTAATGGGGGTTTTAGCTAGTGTGATTATCATTGATTTTATATTTATTTATTTATGATTATTTCATCTTGGGATGTAAATCCAATGTATGGATGGTTCATGTCATTTTTTATTATATATCTACTATATCTTTTACTATGATTATTGGTCAAAACAATCCCCAAGTGTATTCCTAGGATGTCAACGAACTAGTTTTCATATAATGTGGACTAGGAACACCCTTCGGTTAAGTGCAGAACTAGTCAAGGATAGTTTCGGCATCCATCAGAGTGATAGCCTAGACTAGTTCATTAGAGGTAGGTCTCTTGAGAAAAACTAGTTTTGGTAATTATGAGAGGCCTTACTCATTATGTGATATTTATTTAAATATGTACTTGATGGTAATTTTATGATATCTATAATTTATTCTTTCATCATTATGAAATCATTAATTGATATCAATTTGATTATTTGATTAGTTATGTTATTTATGGATTATCATCAATATTATGTGACTATTTATATGGAATTATTTGGTCATCATTTATTCCTTCCATATTATTCTATATTCACAAATAATTGATTATGTATATTTTTTCAGTTATTTACATTTCCAAATTTATTATTCCTTATTTAATCATGATATATTCCATTTAATATATCCCTTACTGAGAGTTTTATCTGACCCTTATTTTATTTCATTTCCCCACGATATAAAGAATGAATTTTGGAATCATTTCAAGAATAAAAAATATTTAAATTCACTATGTTATATCTTAGGTTTTAAAATTTAATGTGAGATTCAAGTATTTATCTAGTTTACCAATACTAATAAACTATTCATTCCTTTGGAATGTGGTCTGTTATATATTATTTTAATGTAATAAATTAACCAAATACTGCGAGCTACTAGAGTTAGGGTCGTTACAATATTATTCAGTCAATCATTATCAGACTCTAAAAATAGTATATAATTATAATGTTCTATGAAATATTTCTACAATATCATTTAGTCCTTGGACTATGGTAGTATGATAATGTAATGGGAATCATAATTATCAATCAACACAAAATCCACAGTTGTAAGGAAATATTTCACATCATAAATTTACTCTAATCCTTCCACATTATCCATCTCAATCAAAGGAAATATTTTATATCATTATACTCTATCTCATTGTACATGTTATATAGAAATTCTTCCTATGATCAGTTTAGGGTCCTTAGGGACGTTGAACATAGCTGTAATAACCTCCACCAAAATCACCCTAAATTGAGTTTATATAAGGTTTATAATTATATTGATACTAGAATGGTCATGGAAACAACTCTTAATGTGGTCGTATGAATCGATTGGGTAGACCATCTATTATTAGGTTATAATTTATTCCATGTCGACCACCAGGATATGAAGAGAATAAACACTATTGAAAAAACACATAATTTATTAGAAAATATACAATATATAGATTGTGAAATGATTTATTGGGCCTATCAACACCTATGAAAAAAACAGAGATTGGGACTACTATCTAGGGCTTTATAAAAAACTCTATTATCCAATGAAATGATAAATTCTCCCAAAATAACCAGTCTTTGAAATGAATTATTAAATAAAATCCATATTAGAACCCTTTCAAGGTATCATATTCTACATAAATTAATATTTATTTTTCACATATAAATAAGACATTAGATAGAAGGGGATAAACTTATGTTAAATCTTGGGTTTTAAATCCATATTAAAATAAACATGTATCCCTTATTCATCTATTAAAAAATCTACAATATAACAAAGGAAAAACATAAAACATTATAAAAATTAATAAACACTACAACTATAATTTTTAATGGAAAAAAATCTTACTAAGTTATTATTAAAAATTTATTAATAAGAAATATATTTTAAACATGTCTTTAAATGGGTGTTATTGGATAACATGTATATCATGATCACTAAAGAAACAATTCCACTATTTTGAGTATCTATATATTAAAAACTCACTACCAACAATGTTTTATTATAATTTATTACATGAATCAGCAAGAAGTAAATTTCCACCACCTAAAATAAATAACAATTTTTTTGTTTAGAATGCCCTGTCATAATTAGGAAATTTATACCATTGAAAAACCCAAATAGTCACTCTTTATTCCTCATGGGCTGTTGGGTTAATCCTTCAGTGAATAATAGATAGTTCCCCCCATACCTCCTCATCCTTTTTTCCAAGGTTATGATAAAACCTTGAAATATATATGAATTTATAAGATAAAATTATTCCTAACGTTATGGACACATGAATTTCTACTTCTTGGTATTCAACATCCAAATAATCCCCATTTACTAAATATATGAAATCATAAAGACATATATAACACTACAAGATGAATATATAATGGTTATCATACTACTAAATAACAGAATTCCATTATCTATAAATTATCATCATACAATCAAGGTCCTTACATCAGATAATAAGGACTCCCAATATCCATAGATAATTTTTTTGGAGTATATAATATAATAGATTCTATAATACTATTGCCTAACCATCATAATGAAATCCTAATAAATTTTTCTTCCAAATAGCATTTCAACATATTATTTGATACTAATATATCACAACTAAACCATGTAAATACTCTTGTAATTTTATCTATGATAATGATATTGTATCATCAAATCTAACTCAAATAATTAAAGTGTTGCAGACATCAAAAAAGGTTATACCATAAAATAATTTTAGTCATATCCCTAAAGAGAAGAATAAAACCCAAAATAAAAAACAATTAAAATTTTCATAATATAAAATGAATAATAAACCACAAACAAAATATAAACTGATAACATTTATGCTTTCCACAAACCAAAGGGAAAACCCATTTTAAAAAATAAATCATAATAAAATTAAACACCGTGTTCATTAAATAAAAATATTTGTAATATATACTAACATTGGAATATAGAATCTTGTTAATGTATCCCAACATATCCTCTAACGTAACCCCCAATTAATTTAATTTAAATTACATGGAGTATAATACAACTCTAGAATATAGTATCCTATTAATTTCACTTAAAAAATTATACCACATGATCATAACAATCATCAATGATATATATGTATATATATATTATGGATGATCATAATAAATATCAGAAGGTTCCTCCCTTGGAACCCTTATATGTAAGTATAAAAATATTATAATAATGTTGTCATGAATGGAACAATTCAACCATGATAATTTTTCTTACCCCAAAGGTACGTCCACAAGTATTAATAACTCATATAAAAAACACTCATCCCAAACATATAATAATATAATATAGGTCATTCAAGAAAAAATATATCAAAAAAGGCAATATTGACTATATTCATATGATTTTAATACCATAGATCCAAATGTAAATAATATTGAGGCTCACATACCTTTTATGATATCATCCATAGTATATAATGCACATCAATTCACAAATCATGAAATAATTCATAATGTATCAATGTCAGATTAGGGTGAGGGGAAGGGTGAACGTGATTTTCTATTTAATATTCCTCCATTATCTATATGTTTATATTATATAATATATTGAAAGTGCTATTTATGTACAAGGTAGTTAACGTAGAAATCTCCATCACTTAGAAAAACAAAAGATATTAAATTATCATTCATCTATTATATACCCAGTTAAAAATATTGCATTATTATCTCAATATCCAATATACCACAGTCCACCATATAATACTATCCATGAATATATACTCACCAAATGGAAGTAATAAAACCCATTACTAGGCTTGTACATGTTTTAGAAATAATGAAAAAATATAAAGGTTCCATAAAAATTTAGTTCTCCACCATCTGGTTCTATGTCAACTAAATATATATAATTACAACTCCTCAAATGTTGAACTTATAAAAAAATCACCAATATTCCTCAAAAATACAACATTTAGTAGTTAGTCCTCTGACATAAAACATCTTTTCTCTGGAACATTAAAATACAACATTTGAACCTCAACCCCCTGGAATATGTTATCAGAAGCTCAACACTTTCACTAATTCAGTAAAAAATTTCCATAATAAAATAAGGAAGAATAAAACATTGTATGAAACTGAATAAATAATATGTTTGAAAATTTGAGTATTTCATCCTATAAATAACAGTTATTTGGAAACCCACAGGTGAACTATATTCCAAAAACATACATAAGTCATATAGTAAATAAAAATAATAAATTGAATAGTAATCTCTAAGAACATACACAACAATTCTTCTTTAAAATGTTATTTAACTATTAAATAAAAAAATATTCAAAACAATCAACATAATGTACAGTAAAAAATGATTTGAGTCAGAAACCTCCTTCATCTATCCATAATTAAATAATAATGTCTTAAAAATTGAATCAAACTTCTAAGATAATTGGTAGGACATGAGAAACTATAACTCACTATCTATTTGGACCATAAATTCGTATCTACATCAATATTAGTGAACCGATCCTAAAAAATATAGACAACTTAGATAAATTCCACTACTTTGGAAAATAACTCTTATAAAATAACATGTTATATCTATTGAAATTCAAACTTTGGAAAGTTTGAGAAAATTGTTTTTAGGAGTTTATTTTTATTTTATGAATTCTTCCAATCATACCCTCAATATGAATATAAATACATGGGCCAAGAATTCAATTTAAAAAATATAACTTGCTCTTAAAATTCATCCAAAATTCATTTGAATTGATAAGATAAATTTATGGAACATTGGTTCATCCATTGTTTCTTTTGAAAAACCATCAATCAAAATGATTACTACTAGTAAATTAGTGATTTAAATTCATTGAAATGACTTTAACATGGACTTCCATAACATAAACCTTGAAATTATAACATCACTCACGTTAATTTGTTAAACTCCTCATAATTTTCCAAAATATAATAACATGGACTACACTTTTAGAAACAATTTTATACCACCTTAAAGATTACTGTTAACCTAAAATAAATTTAGTTATAGTACCAAATTACCAGCATCCAAACACTTTATGAATAATTAAATAAAATTCCTTAAAAACATTTAATGTTTTATTATCATTGATTCTTATGAAATTCATACCCAATAATAAACATACCATTTCAGATTTTATGGTTCTCATAGATAAATATTCTAGATCAACTCATATGATATAAAATTAATTTTTCTATTGCTTAATTATAAAATACTAATTTAACAATTAAATTTCAAAAACTTGTATATATATACATCCATGCCTCTATATGGGTTACTAGAAAATCTACTAACCTTAATTACCTTTATAATATTATAAAATCTTGAGAATTAGATAAAAACACTCTACAATTCGTCCTCAAATAAAAAAATCCCTATGTGAGAAACGGTTACTGCATTAACACCACTAACCTGCCAACATTATATTTTACCAAACATTATAGACCATGTCAAGAATGTGAGAAACATTCCACTTAATATTTATCCATATATCACTATAATTTCAATATCTATTAATAGTACAAACCAAAACTCAACCATCCATGCAATCAATAAAAAAACAAATAATGAAACCAATATATTATCAAATTAGGGAATGATTATTCTTAAAAGCACATTGAATAGAGTAAAATTTTATATTAATATAAAAACTCTAAGAGAAAATTTTAAAATAATGTAATACTGTAAAATTATATGCCATCTATATTACTTTTAATAATAAATGATAACATTCTATCAAATTCAATGGTATAATGTAACTTCCATATTATTGATAAATGGTTAAACCATTAAATAAATAAGGTATAAAATATCAATATATAAGAAAAAATATGACTCACATATACACATATAAAAAATAAATTATTATTTATAAGAAATAAAATATCGTATAAGATTTAAGGTCTTCATGAATTAACCATTCTAATAGTTCTAATAAACACAAGACATACATTGTCAAAATTTAGAATCACTACACTCCTTAAAAATCCAATTTGAATAGAAAAAATATATAGAAGAAATAATCATATATATTTTATAGTCATGATTTGGAATATCTAAAATTTAAAAAAAATGAATAATAATATTTTTGAATGATAATTTTTCCTATACAATTTATTTATAACGATAAATTTATAAGTGAATGTTAATTCATCAATTATAATCCAAAATTTGACATCCAATTTAATTTGATGGACCAAGCCTCTAATTAGTTATATTGTTGATAACTTAATCATTAAAAATAAATGTATATTTTTTATAAATAACTATTACATTTTTAATTAAAATCAATAAGTTCCATGGACACCCAAAAAAATCCAATTGCCTCTAAATCATATAAAATTCAATAACTAGAGTAAAAAAGATATTTTGTGAATATTAGTTCCCTATAAGTTAACATATTATATCATATAATATGTTAAAATAATCATTCCCATCCTCAAATAAAAATAACTAATTTTTCCTCAAAACTTTCATGAACTCAGGTGAGTGAGACATCTCATTTTTTCCTATATAATGGAATTTATTAAACTATATAAGAATCATTTTTCATCACTGAAGGTATTTTATCTTTTTTCTCATTATTTAGTATTTCTTTGGATTTAAATCAAATTCATTTTTTTGGGATAATTTTTTCTCAAATTTATATATCTTTTTTTCACATAGAAAAATAACTGGATTTTTAATGGAAAGAACATTTTCCTTCATGTTATTAACTAGTTTGATGGTTTTAATAACTATATTTCTTTAATATCATAATATAATAACTAATTTATATCTATTGGTGATTATTTTACACATAATAATTTATACCTTAGAACATTAAATAATGAAATTTATCATAATCCGTTAATCCTTTTTACTACACCAACATATTTTTTTGTATTGTTTAATTCATGTACTTCATATTTCCACATATTTTTCCCATAATATAGGTCCTAAAATTTAATTTTCCCTATAGTCCCTTATTGTGTGATATTTTTTTAATATCCGTATTTTTTTGTCTCTCAACAAAAAAACCATTTTACTCTCATTAGTTTTCACTTTAGATCAATTAATATTATTATCCAACTCATTTTTATTTAGTATTTGATTATTTTTGAGTGCCACTCCTTTTTTAATCACCCTCTTTCTTATAGATAATTTTTTCTTGACTTTTGTAATTAGTAACCAAGATTTATATTGGTATTATGTCCCATTTTTTCCACAACATGAGGCCTTTTTATAAGATCTCATCCAATTTGTATAAATATTTATGTTTTTTTTCTTCATTTTTATGTATATAAACTTTTAATTTAAATATTATTTTCTAAATTATCCTTATGATTTATCAATTAATTTTTTTTATAAATAAATAAATCCTCACAAGTATATTATAATTTATTATTTGTCCAAAACATTTTTAAATGTATCTTCAATAATATTTCTCTTTTGGATGCTTTGGATAAATATTTTGTAACCCCAAAAATAAAGATTAGTTTTCATTTAATCTCCCCTCAACCATGGAATGTATATCCTTAACCATTATAATATATTTATTTTTCAATTAAATTTTTAATTGAAACTATTATACATCTCAACCTTCTAATCAATTATAGATTATATCTCAAAAATATAAATTTTAATTTATTATTTCTTATTGGAAAAATTAGATTGAAATGAAATTTTATTTTCATTTTATTATTTATTTGAGATAAAAATTAGGTCATTGAAAATATATTTTGTTATAAATATATCATCCCACACTCATGAGTATAATATAATATTATTTTATATTACCCACATTTATATTGATATTTTGAGATATCTCCAATAATGACCCTCTTTTTTAATACATAAGTATTATATTTAAATAGATGAATACTCTTATTAAAAAAACCATGATAGAAACATTTGGGTTTAGTGTCATTGGAAACATGTAAAAAAAACTACTAGTTCATTAACATAAATATTATCGTTGGGTTTTTCCTTCATAACTATAACCCTTTTTTGACATGTCTATCTTAATAACTTTCTTCGAATCATAGGGAAAATCATAAGAAAAGGGTGAGTTCAGATTATATGTAAGGGTAAAAAAGGGAGATATGAATCATATCATAGTCATAAAGGTATAATAATATGAACATTAAATTTAAGAAATCATACAATTTATATCAAATATCTTAATCTTGAGTCATAGAATAAATCGTAAAATTTTTAAAACCCGAATCATAAAAGAATAACTTTAGCATGAAACGTGTAATTATAGAAAACACATAATCATAGAAAATAATTCCATTAGTAGTAAAGTATATTTTCCGAAACTAACATAATGTTATGTTTTTACTCCCCAAACCATCATGGATGTCTATGTTCAATCCCAAGACAATCATAGAGGATAAATTCCATTACATAACAAGTTTTACTTCTTGTTCCAGTCTTGTCTGAATTGAGTCCAATCCTTGAGCTAGTTCTATCTATCTCAGGATATATAATATCATTACCTAATTAATTTTATGGAGATATAGTTTTCACAAGTCACATATTGAAAACATACGTATGTGAGGCACCTCGACATAAATCATTCATCATATTAGAACCCAGGAAATGATATAGGTTTCATAAATATCAATACATAATAAACAAAAAATACCATAAAATGGATAATGATAGTTTCATATAATAATATAACTATTGAATAATATGTGACATCAAATAATGTTATAATATATGGAAATAATTTTGATAGAACACTTGAAATAATTATTGAGTAAAATATCCTTTCTGTTTTGAAAATGAAAATTCAATGTGGTACAATTATAAATGAAAATATTTTCATTTAAAATAAAATTATAATATTACTAATTAATATTAATTTCATTAATCCGTTATGATTTCAAGAAAATATTCACATGCTTTTAAAAAACTCTCCTTCGATATTGTTTTCATAAAAGTCACGAAGAACATCATTTAAAAAATGAAAAAAAATAATCATTTCAAACCATCATGTAAAAATTCAAACATGAGTAAAAAATAATTTAAAAATAATAATAAATAGTTCATAAATTTTTTAATCAATTTTAAAAAACATGGACATGGAAGAAAAAGTGAGTTTAAAGGTAAACATTAAAAATGATAATTTTTAAAAGAAGGTACCTTATAAATATCATATCGTTACTGTGTGCATAAGTAAAATAGGTCAAATCTGTGAATCCAAAGTAAATCCACATATTATAAGTATAAATAAAAAATAATATAATAAAAAATAAATTCAAAAATAATTTTATTGTGGCATAATAAATTAAGTTCATGTTTAATCCTAAGAATGGAATTTGGGTTAATAATTCGATTACCAATTGGTAATCAATCAAATTATATGCACCGTAAAATGTATTAATTGTAAAATAAAAAATTTAATACAGTTAATATAATTATATTCAGGATAAAATGGAAGAGTACACACTGTATAAAATAAATTGGTGGCGAATAAGTGTAATATCTCATAGAATAAAAAAAGGGAGACAAGAAACCCTTACCTAACGCTTCTATTTGGTGGAATTTTTTTAACCTATTATTTAATTTTTGTATGAATGTTATTAACTTATTCCAAAACTATATTAATATTTATGAAGTAATATATGATCTTTTAATATCATATTATTACCCATTTATCAACAATATCCCAATATTTTTATTGTTTTGGGTAATTACTGTTTTGTTTTTGAGTATGTTCTGACTTGTTATTTTCTATTCCTCCTACTTGTATCATTATTCAAAAATATCTAGAATTAAAAACATTATATAAATGTTATATATATTCTTTATATACATATTTACAATAATTCATAATATTTTGGGATATGAAATGGAATACACCATTCATGGAGATGGTCGACCATACATACATGAGAGCATTGTTTCCATTATAATGTCATAGTAAAAGAAAGAAAAGTAAATGATATATAATTATATTATAATTATAGTAAAAACTCTAATTCATATATTAGACATATTATTATTAATCCCATCCTTAATAAATTTCATGTAATGACTGAACGAAGCACATCACATTGAGGAGGCGATAGTTGACACATCCTCAAACGATGTTATTGTATTCCTACAAAATGGAAAGATTAAAGGAATGTGTTATAAAATAATTAAATAATCATAAATACATTATAAATATCTTATATATAATATAAAAACTACAATCCCACCATTATCGACAACCCTAAAAGGTTGTAATGGTAGAATAAATGTCATCGATTTATGAGGCGGTAGTCCCCCGTACACATGAACGATGATTATGTATCCCATTTGATGGAAGTGTATGTTATATTAGGTAGTATCCATGAAATAAAACATCTTAGTATATTTAAGATTGTATTTTTGTTATATAATCAATATATAAGAACAATTCATGTGGTGGAGAAAAAAATAAAACAAAATTGCTCGTTGTAAAATGATACAACTTTTTTAGCGGACTTCATTTAAATAACTTTTTAAAGATTGTTGGAATGGTATTATGGTGAGAACAAAATCACTTGGATGTTAGGAGAGTGTGAAGTATAGGGTTTGGAAGATATTTTTTTAGCTTTATGTATTCTGATTCGAGATGGGGTGGCAAGGGGTCGGATTTATATATCAAGAGAGATAGGGTTAACTGATTAAATTATTATTATTTTGTGTTTAAAGCAAACCACATTGAGGTGGCATTAATTTACTAGAATTTTATCATTATTAATTTTGTAAATGATTATTTCTATCTATAAATACTTCAAAATCCAATTAAATGTTGATGTTTTTATGTATTTTATTCTTGTATATTTTACCATTATTTGTTTTTATAATTTCAATATTTTTTTACCATTGTAAGATTTTTAGGTATAAAAATGAAAATATACCTAAAACCGAATTTATACCTTTTATTTATAAAACTTTAAAAAAAATTATCAAATTCAATTTAGATAATTTTAGAAATTATATTTAAAATTAATATCGCTGACAAAAAGGAAAAGTGGGTTTTAATAGTGAAAAGATCAACAGATTGAAATTTTTTTATGAAATTTAAATGTAAAAATGATTCCAATTACCTACAGTAGTTTTATTGATGTATAATTAAGCTCATTGTTGTCTAATAAAAATAAAATTTAATTTAATTATATAAAAAAAATTATAAAAAATACATCATTCAATTAAAAATAAGTATTTTTCAATATTCATTAAGAAGTGAAACATATTCTAAAAATAATAAAATTTCTCACTTAGATAACTTTCATATTAGAAATTAAAAAATAAAATATATTTTTAAAAATAAATTTTAATAATGTTTCAAAATTCAGTTATAAAATAGGTGCTCTATCAAAAAAAGACAAAATTACCTTTTAAAAAAATATAGCTTTTTGCTTATAAATAGATTTAATATACTTTTAATCGTATCAAATATTTTTAACGAATTAAAAAAATGTTTTATTGAATATAAAATATATAACTTTCATTAATATTTTTCACTTATACTGATTAATTCAATTTATTATATTAAAATTCCATTATGGGGAAAATTGGCTTTTTGTTAAAAAAACGAATCCTTTTTGTTCTATTATATTTTTTTAATTTATATTTAATTTATAACCATTGAATTAATTTTATAAACATATGTAAGCCGTAGTTTAATAATTTAGATAATATCATTCATTCCCTCCATTCCAATATCAAGTTGATAAATTTCATAATTATTATTTTTTAGTTTCTTTAGGATCTATGTTTTGCGCAATGTAGGTTATTGAAGAGATTAAATTTATATAAAAATAGATATAGCAAAAAAATATTGGGGTGATACATTATACAACCCATAAAATGAATTTCTCCCCCAACATTCATTATTCAGATATAAAAAGATGGGGAAAATCTTCCTTATCACATCCTCAGGTTCCCATATAGCTTCCTAAAATTGGTGGTTTCACCATAAAACATTAACTAGGTGACTGATATTTTTTCATAAAACATTATATTTATGATATAGAATATCTATTGGTTGTTCCTTATAAGAAATGTCTTATTCCAAAGGTAGAAACTGGGATTTTATTAAATGTGAAGGATTGGACATGTACTTCCTCAAAGAGAAATGCATGGAACACATCATGAACTTTAGGGAGATTCGGTGAGAAACATCGGGTTAGTGTTTTCAGGTATTCTTAAACCCCACTATTAATCAGGCTTTGGATGGGTTCCTTCAGGGGGTTTTTTAGTGAATTATTGAAAATTTCACAAGCTTCTGGGATAGTGCACGATTGGAGAATGGATTCCCCTAACTGTGTGTCTTCTCATAGAAAACCATGAAATCCCCTATAGTGATGTTTTTGTACGGATTGGGCATGGTTTGACAAACTGTGCACCCTATTGGGAGAAATTATGCATCCTATTGAAAGGGGTGCATGGCCAGGCCACACGATTAGGTCAAATAATGTGGATCTTCCTTGTTAACCATACAAAAATATTAATCAATCAAAAAATATATGTATAAATTCTCAAAACCCCACATTAGGTGCCATACAGCCCTTGCACAACCCCATAGAATTTCTTCTTCCTCAAGAGCTTCCAAGAAGTGATTTTGGCCCCTCTAAACCCTCCCAGAACCATATCAAATCTTGGAGAATTCTCATCGATCTCCAACTGATAGGTTTATCTCCTTGTTCTATATCGCATACTATCTCTCTTCACTTTACTAGGGTTCCATGGATCCCTATGTTAGTTTTTGGATATAATACCATCAGTTTTGGTATCTTAATCCGATATTTTATTCCCTTCTTTTGTTACCATTATTCTTCATTAAAAAATCCTAATTAGTGTTTAGCGTTTTACGATCCCATGATCACAAGGAAGGGGATTCCATTATAATACCCAAATTTTATTAGTCCTTAAGTTTCTTTATTTAAATTTAATCATTGATTTAAATTAAGTTTCTTATTTTCAATTAAATTTATTTCAATTGGTTTGTTGTAGAAACACAATTCCATTGAGTTGGGGTGTTGAAATGAGATTTTTGCATAATGTTGTAGAATCCCCCAGTTCCATTGAATTGGTGTCTGTTTATATAAATTATTAAAATTTATGTTTTTAATTTAAATTATGAGAATGTGTTTGATGGAAAATTATGGAAAAAATCCAATTCCATTAAATTGGGTGTTTTTTTTGAAATTGATGAAATTCTTTTGAAATAAAATTAATTAATTTAATTATGAAAGTAAATTGTGAAATTTAATTTTCAATTAATTTTAATTTCTTATATAAAAAAATTAGTAATATTTTTTTGATTAAAACCCATTGGTTTTATTGTAGAAAATTTATGTTTTTACTATAAATATTATTTTTTGTTTTTAAAAGGAAATTCGAATTATTTGAAATGGGATATTGGGATGAATTATATTTTAAAATTTTTGTCAAATAAATTAATCATCACTGTTTTTACAAGAGAACATGAAATCCTAGGTAGTTATTGAGTTATTCGTACAAACATGTTAGGATGGTAATTTCCTATCACCGGATTGATGTTTTACAACTATAAAATTAACATTATTTTACCCATTTAATTCCCCAGTGGGATTCCAATGAGTCCTATATTTCTAGTATCGAGGTATGTGTGTACATATTGCGGTTATTATCACATGAATGTCTGAAGATCTCATAACCTAGAACTATCAAACCTCTGGAAAGATGACCATGTTTCTATCTTATTTATATTTGAGATGTAAATGTATTCCAATGTTTTTAAACTATTTTACATGAATTCTAAATTTATATAAACTATTATATATAAAAATTTTATTTAATAAATTGTTTTAGAAATATTTCAGTAATTGAAGTACGATGCTTTATTTTTAAATTATTTTCATAATTTGAAATGTAAATCAAGAATTATTTTAAATTATGATTGGTAAATTCCAAACCTATGTCTTTAATATAGAAATATATTTATTTGGTTAATTAAATATTATAATCTATTATGGAATCCTTGGTGAGACACTACTTGTATTTTTATATCACACCCTATTTGTTCCTACAAGTGCTTGAAGATTTTCTCCTTCTTAGTTTAAATATGGGAAAGGAACCACTAAAAGGTGGTTGTAATTGTCGATATGTGGACATGGAGAGATACATCTATTGGGGAATGGTTATTTTCTCTTATTTTCTCATAATATTTTGTTATGGTTTGGTTTTTTAAGCATGTTTCACTTCTGGTACACCACTCCCAATGGATTTTCATTTTTATACATGATGACTTTATTATCTTTCTTCAGTTGTGTTTCTGGAAAATATATTCCCACTATCATATTGTATGATTCCAGGTGATTGTCAACAATACCTGGGGTTTAGGAATCCCCATTGGGCTATTTCAGATCCAGCTCGGTTATTGGGTTACCCTGGTAGTTGAGTTGTTTCATTAAAAAATTATATCAAAGGTGGAGGTTCTGCATCTTTCTTTTATGTTAGTATGTAGTTGTGTGATCTTGGCAGGACATATGAGGAAGTTTTGATTGAATTTATAGCCACATATCTCCATAATTAGCATTAATTCATGAGGGGTGGGAATGAAAATACATCTTGAGGATTAGTTCTAGTCTTTCCCTTACTTTTTATTTGGATAGGTGAAAACCAAATCTTCTTTTTCTATCTATTGGGAGGAATTTCCTTTGTCTATCTGTTTTAGTGGTAAAATAATGTCTTATTGATTATTTTATGATGTTTTAAACATCATAACTCTTATTATATGTGTACATAGGATCTAGGATGATGCTATTAATGAACCTCTAAACTGAATCCTCTTGTGGAATCAAATCTAGATTAGGTGATTGTGTGAATTGTTCATGCTCTCAGATAGGCACCACCACTAGTTCCCATTTTGGCTCCAATTTTGGAACATTAGAGGTATTTTTTTAGGTTTCGTTTTCAAGAGTTTCTTCACTATAAGTTATCACTATTAAAATATTCAAAAAAATTCCAATAGGATGAGGAATGGTTGAGTATGATGGAAACTATGTTTGATTTCTTGGAGACACTTGACAAAATCAAGGTAAAGGATGCCTCTTTCATACATGAAGGATAGTGTAGAAGATAGTGGGATATAATGGTGATGGTGAAAAATCATGAGGGATTAGATTTTAAAGACTTTAATGTTCTTTTCTCTAACTAGTTC
This sequence comes from Viscum album, assembly GCA_963277665.1. Taxonomy (NCBI): domain Eukaryota; kingdom Viridiplantae; phylum Streptophyta; class Magnoliopsida; order Santalales; family Viscaceae; genus Viscum; species Viscum album. The sequence goes on along the minus strand of OY728122.1, from coordinate 1,034,387,555 downwards.
TATCTAGAGTCAATGTTGTTGGCCAAGTCTACAAAGTTTTTTAAACAGGAGTAGGACGATAGGATTTTGATAGTGTATGAAAACCGTTTTCTTGAGCTTGCATATTTTTCCCTAATATTGTATCAAATAAATATATGAATGATTTATGGTTCGAGTTGGAACTACAATCTAATATTCATTCTCAGTTTTTCTTCCTTAGTTTTTCATATTATACTGATGTAATGGATAGATATCTGATTGTTGACATGGAACTTTATAAAAATTCAGGGTTATCAAGAGTTTCTTTCACTCCCAGTGCTGGTGTTTATACATCTACGGGAAAGAGTATGTGTGAAAATTTTTGTGGTGGTTCTCAATAGTGTAATCATTTTAAACCTCCTGTAGTACCTGGTAGAGGTCATTAGATTTGATACCAATGTGGAAATATTAGGCATTCTTTGTGTTTTTTCACTAAGTAAACCAAAGTATGTGATTATTTTGGATTCTCTGGTAACCTAGAAGAATAATTCAATTTTTATTCCAATCACCATAGTGGCATGGGATCATCAGTTCCTACCATAACTATGGTGCAATCAGATGATTCTTTGAAAAAGGGGTTACAACCACAGTCGTATATTATTAATCTTAATCATTAATTAGAAGATTCCTAGAGGAAGAAGATACGAGTCCAGCAACTATTAGAGGTATCATTACTATAACTTCGTCATTATTTACTTCTCTATTTGATACTTCTGCATCTCATTTTTTTATTTCAATATATATTTTTAATCTCATAAATCATCCTATGAATATTTTATCTTGTGTAATGGATATTACTACACCTCTTGGCATGAAGAGAGTTAAATTTATCCCTAGTCTCAATTATTTCTTCTCTCTATCATATGATGGGCTTGCTTTGAGTTTTCTAGATCTCTATAAAAACCTATTGATGTCATTTTTGGGATGGATTGGCTCATTTCCAATCAATTTCAAATTGAATGTAATCTTCAAGGAGTCTCCTGTATAGCACCTGATGTGGTTTTCCAAATCTATCATGGGGAATTGGATCCTAGGTCGAGTAGAGTTGGACCATCTTATCTAGAATTGGCGACTATGATATCTAATTTTTCTATTGAACTGCATTGAGAATCATTAAGTGATAATCTATTTACATTTTTTGTCGAGTTTCCCAATGTATTCCCTTATGACTTCTGTGGGTTTTCACTTGTATTATAGGAGGAGTTTTATATTGACTTAGTTCCTGGAACTCAAGAAATTTTATTCTCTCTTACCACATTTCTCCGACTAAAATGAAAGTGTTGAAGTCTCAGTTGGATGATCTTCTCAAGATGGGATTTATTCAGCTAAGGGTGTCACCTTGGGAAACATTAGTTATATTTATTAAGAAATCTCATGGTTTACTTCACCAATACATTTATTATAGAAAACTCAATGAAGATATGATAATGATCAAGTATTATTTTCAATGGATTTATGATCGGTTTGATCAGTAGAAAGGGTAAAATTGGTTCTTGAATATTAACCTTTGATGTAGTTACCATTAGTTAATAATAAAATAGTATTATGTCCAAAAAACATATATTTAGATAAGGGGTGGTCATTATGAGTACCTTTTCATGCACTTTGTTCTAACCAAGGCTCATACAGTTTTCAAGGCATTAATGAATATTATTTTCCATGAGTATCTTGAAACCTTCATGGTAGTTCGTGTGCATGACATACTTATTTACACTATGTTCGAGGACAATGATGTGCGTTATATGAGAATAGTTTTGTGTTTCTGGATAAATCACTAACATTATTCCAAGATTCGAAAATGTGTTTTTGGGATTTCATAAGTGATTTTCATGGGACGTGTGGCACCAGAACATGGTATATTAGTTAACCCTAAGAAGTTAATATTTATTATAACATGGGTACATCAATGTAATTTCTTTGAGATTTGGAGCTTCTTGGGCATAACTGGTTATTATCCTCATCTCATTAAGGAATTATCAAAGATGAATTCTCTAATGAATACTCTAACTTAGAAGGGAGGAAATTTTTCATGGGATGAGAAATATCAAAATTATTTCATTCAGCTGAACCTTTTTTGATTACTTCACCAGTGTTGACTCTTCCTGAGGTCGGGCAGGTCTATTTGGTCTTCTATGATGCATTTGGTTCAAGTATAATATATGTTCCAATGCAAGGTGATCATGTTATCTATTATTAATCTCGTCATATTTGGGTACATGATAAAAAATATCTGACCCACGACCTTGAAATGGTAGTTGTGATGCATGCACATAAGATTTGGAAGCATTACCATCATGGTGAGAGGTTTACTATGTTCTCTATACATTAGAGATTAAGTTAAATAATCTCTAAAAAATTGAATCTTCACTAGAGGAGTTGGGTGGAATACCTACAATATTTTGACATTGAAATCACTTATACCATAGGGAAATGGAATGTTGTTGCATATGCTTTGAGAAGGAAATTTCTGACCCAGGTAGTGATAGAATAATCTAAATAGTGGGACTTGATAGATCTAATTACATAGTTTCATATTGATGTACATGAATTAGGGTATGAGGTTTCCTTGGACAGTTTTCAGTTTTAATCCTCTCTTCTTTATATGATTCTTTAGGATCGGAAGCTGGATAAAGTGTTCTATAGTGTTAGAAACTCTCTTTATAATGGAGCAACCATTTTTTAATGTTCATTATACATAGAGGGAATTTTATTCAATCAGAGTCACTTTTTTTTGCAATTTTTGGTGAGAAATTATGTTATAGGGGATTTTCGTATATTTAAATAGGTTGTACATCCAGGAACCATGAATATGTTCAATGACATGCAACAAAAATTATGGTATCTATGTAAGATATGGATCATTGATGAGTCTGTCTCTCATTGTTATATGTTCTAGAAGGTTAAGGTCGAACACTAGAAACCTTTATGTTTTCTTTAACCACTTACAGTCCTTACTCGGATGTGTTATGAGATCTATATGGACATTGTGGTTAGGTTTCAACATACTAAGAGAAATAAGAATATGATATGGATTATGATCGATCAGCTCACTAAATCAGCTCACTTTATACCCATTCAAGATTCAAAGAAAATTTAAGAGTTTTTAAATCTATACATAAAATATATTTTTCATTTCATGGAGTTCATTATAATATAGTTTCTGATAGAGATCCCCGATTCACTTAGCACTTTTGGAAAGGCTGTCAAGATACACTAGAATATCATGTCCGTTTGGTCACAGTATACCATCCGTTGTCGGAATCCATGATCATAATGTCTTCTTTTGAGCCCTTGTTTTGTCGACCTTGAAAATATCATTTGTGCTGCTCTGAGAATTGTGAAATTTTCATGGTTTGAGTGAGAATATTTCAAGTGATAATATAAATGATTCACTTAATTTTTTAGAGAATTTTATGGAACTAATGTGATAGAAGTATTATGTTTACCATCATCATTGGCCTTTATAATTATCAGTTGGTGACTAGGTGTATCTTTAATGTTTCACCCTGGTTAGGTCATCGATAACTTGGGAGGAATGGGAAACATGCTCCCAAATTTTTAGGACCTTTTGAGTTTTTTGAGAATGTGGAAAAAGGGGAAATTATTTAGAAATTCAATCATATTTAATGCCGATACATAATGTGTTACATGTATCTAAGGTTTGAATGTATCTATCTGGTTCATCTCATGTTTCATGCTGGAGTGATCTTGAGTTTGAACATAATTTATATATTACTGAACGACTAGTTTGGATATTTGATCTTAAAACCAAGGTACATCGTGAGAAGATGATACCATTAGTTCTAGTTCTATAGTATCAAGATATGATTCACATTAGATGAGGGAGAGGGAGGCACTAATTAAAGAGTTGTTCCCTTATCTTTTTGGCATGGAAGATTCTGAATAATCTTAATGGGGAAAAAAATATTCTATCGTTGGGAGGTTGTAACATCCAGTTACTATTTTAATGTATCCATAAATCCATATTTTAATATTTTGTTATTTGGGTTTCTTTTGGGGTTGTTTTGGGTGAAATGTTGAAACTTTTGGATGTTTCTGGGCTAGTGAACGGATGGCAGATGATTTTCACAAACAATGTACCCTCTCATGGAAAACCACGTTATCCTTGATAGTGGGGGTTTTCAAGGATTTTGTTTGTTTTGACACACCATCGTCCCTCTTAGGAGATGTAATGAAATCCATTTAAAGGGGTGCATAGATAGGCCATGTAGTTTGGTCTAACCGTCTAGATTTCCCATGATAATTGTGATCGTCATTTAATTAATCCATAAATATATGTTTAAAATCAAGAAAACACCCCACATTTGGTGTCAAAAAAAACATATAATGACCATATATGATTTATTCTTCTTAAGGAGCATCCAAGAAGTTATTTTTTCACCTATAGACCCTCCCAAAAGTATATCTAAATATGATAAACTCCCATCGATCTCCACCGAGTAGGTTTCTTCTTTTTGTCCTATATCTCACGTTACCTCTCTTATCCTCCCTAGGGTTCCATGGATCCCCATGTTTCATTTTGGATATAATTTTCTCTATTTTGGGATCTTAAACCATGTTTTATTCCCAATTTTTGTGTTCATTATTCTTCATTGAGAAATCTCGATTAGGGTTTGGCATTTCAAGATCCTATGATACATAGGAAGGTAGTTATGTTAAAATATCTATGTTTTATTAAACCCTAAATAGAATTTTTTAACATTAAATTTTGATTTAAATGAAATTTCATAAATTTTATTAAATTGATTTCAATTATTATATTGGAAAAACCAAACTGCATTTAATTAGGGTTTTGAAATGCAATTTTGGAATGAATTTGGGGAAAAACCCCCAATTCCATTGAATTAGGGATTGTTTTTGGAAATTGGTGAAATTTATATTTTTTAAATAAAAATTTTGAAAATGGGTTTTATGTAATATTATGAAAAAATACAATTTCATTGAATTGGTGGGGTTTTGTGAATTTGATGAAATTTTTTTAAATTAAATTGTATAATTAAATTATGAAATTTAATTTTGAAATTGAATTGTGAATTGATTTCAAATTCTTGTATGGGAAAATGTCTTTAATTATTTTTATTAAACCCAATTGGTTTTAATATGGAAGTGGGATATTTTTTATAAAAACCCATGTTGGGTTTTAAATGGAAATTAGAATTATTTAAAATGGGAGAATGGGGTGAATTGTATTTTAAAATATTATTAAAATAAAATTATTATTATTATTTTTTACTGGAGAACAAGAAATACACGGTAGTTAGTGAGTTATTAAGACCATAAAAATAACATGGGAATTCCCTAGCACTAGATTGACACATTACAACTATAAAATTAACATTATTTAGCACATAGTATTCCCTAGTGGGATGCTAAGGATTCCACTCTTTCCAATAATGAAGTACATGTATACACATTGTGGTTATTATCACATGAGTGTGTGAGGATCCAATAACCTAGAATCATCATACCTCTAGGATAATAACTATATTTCACTCTTTTTTATTTTAAATATAAAACTATGCCAATGCTTGTAAACTATTTTACATGAATTCAGAATTTATATTAACTATTTTATATAAAATTATTATCTAAATTTTTTTTATAGAAATATTCAATCAATTTAAATGAGAATCTTTATTTTAAAAGTATTTATATCATTTGAAATGAAAATCATGAGCTATTTTATATTATACTTTTCAAATTCCAAAACTATGTATTTTAAATTTAAATCAATTTATACTATTAATTAAATGTTGGAATATATTATAGAATCCTTGGAGATAACCTACTAGGATTTTTAGCTCACACACAACATATGCCTTCAGGTTTTTGTATATTATCTACATCCAAGTTTGACCAGGGGAAAGGCACCACTTGGAGGTGGTTCTACCTGTTGATCCATAAACTTGGTGAGTTATGTGTGTTGAGGCTTGGGAAATTCCTCATATTTTCCATTATAGTTTTGAAGTTATTTGGGTTGTTACACCTATTTGATTTCTGGAACACTTGTCCCAATAGAGATTTTTTTTATGCATACAGACTTCTTTATCATGATTCTATTGTGTTTGTTGAATATTTTTTCTCACTATCACATTGTATTATGCCAACTGCTAGTCGCAAACCTATGGGGATCGAGAACTCCATTCAGGATATGTTAGATCAGGCTAGGTTACCAGGTCAGCATGATACCCGAGCAGGTTCATGGCACGTTTGATGATTCAATTGATAAGCTCCCATCCCAATGCTATAAGGTATTTCAATATAAAATTACATCCATTAAAATTTGAAATTTCACATAAAAATAAAATATAGATGTTTGAAATTTTTATTTTTGGGAAACACGCATTGTAAAATTGGTCAATAAAACATCCTCTTAAAAAGAGGGAAATTAAAATGATAAGATCACCATATAATTAGGTTTCTAATTAGGGGAATATTAGAGGAAAGTGAAAACATGGGTATGGAATAGAATTCTTACTGTCAGGTTATAAAATATAAATGTAAAGAACATGGCCATTAGAATTTTAATGACAACAATACCATATATAAAATAGTTATAGAAAAATCATGGATATCATCGTAAATGATGATAATAAGATAATATCTTATTTGAAAAATGAATCATTTGAGAAGATATACTTACATGATTTAATATAATAATTATAATATCACTATTTGGTTGTGTCTCGGTAAATTTTTTCTTCATCTCTTACTCAAATAAATGAATATAATGTTGTGATGATTATATAAATACTGGATCATATGATCCATAATGGGATTAAAAATCATTCTTTTGGTCTCCACTTATACCCATAATACAAATGATTATCATAAGTTATTCAATAGGAATAAATCATTATATGGTTAAGTAATACATAAATATTTAAAACTTCATCCCAAGTTCAATGTAAAAAAATCATAAATGGTTACCCCTATCAACCTTATAAAAATGAAAATAAAAAACATTAGAAATAAGGTTACTAAATTTCCAAAATCAAGTAATCATTAATCTCACAATAAACATGATGTACCTGTTAATTTTCACATACCAATCATGCGAAGACTATCATCATGTATTCTCTTGAAACATTTTAATAACCTAATAATCATATTGAATACACACATGTTTTTTCATTCACTATATAATCTCATTTATTATAAGAAAAAAATTTCATTAGAATATATTGTTCATCCTTATAATGATAAAATATGTGATTTCATTATACTAGAATCCAAGTAGAAAATCACATGAAGTTTCAATAATTGATTAATAATAATATTTTAATAGGTATTACTCATTCAAAATCAACCATGGAAGTTCAATAAAAGGAGATGAGGATAAATATTATCTAATTATAATGGTTTAATTCATCATTTATGATATAATAATATTTCTCTTTTTCCTTTCTTTGAAGTGGTTTTGTGGCTTACCATCCAAATTATTCCTTAGATTAAGGAACTTTTTATCACAATTACAAAATGTGTTACAATTGAAACACTAAATTATAGGAGGTGCACTCTTTGGATATTTTACATTATCCCCATTACTTCGGAATTCAAATTCCTGATGACCTACTTTCCCATGCTTAAAACATTTATCGCTCCCTATAAGACAATTTCCTCTATGTTACCTTCCCCAAGTTTAGAATAAACTAAATATAATCTTCTTCACTCCATAGTTTTTAGATATTTCTTTAAATTCTATATTTATTTTCTTATAATAACCTTAAGATTTATGGGGATCATCAATATCCATTTTTGTAAGAAGAATATTAGGAATGTACTTACTAAAAAAATTTATTCGGAACTCATCCTAATACATAGATTAAATTTTATCTCCGTGCCTTGTATTCATGTTAAATTTATATTATTTAATTACTTATCCTTCCAAGAAATATATTCCCAACATAAATTTTTCATATTCTAAAAATGAGTGAATGGAAAATATATTTTTAGTGGTACACATCCATTTCTGATCAACATGTGGATTATTTGTTCACCAAAAGAAATTTACATATGAAGGATTCAAGAAAAATTTTTTCCCTCTTTTTCTCATTTGGAATATCATCAAGATTCATGGCTTGATAATGTTTTATGGTCATAGAAATGAGGTTTTTCCTTCAATATTTCATAACATTAGTTTGATAAGACAGTCTATCATTTCATTGTATAATTTTTTACTTATTAACATAGTTCCTTTTGGTTCTATCCATTGACTAAAACTAAACAATAAGAGCCTAATAAACATTAATCATAGTAATAAAATCACACAATAGAGAGAAATTTATAATAAAATTTCAATTTATGACACCTTAGATTTATCTTAGGATACTCATGATCATTAAAAAACTCTATGATTATAACCAAAACATATCTTTAGGGTTCATTCTAAGGTTTTATCATCCTATTTTCCAAATGATAAATAAAACTTTTCTCTGATACCAATGATAAAAAATAATCTATTTTCATACATAGATATTACATCTAATTAGATTGATATTCATAATACAACAAAGAAATGCCATAATCATTTGAGTTTTTGTGTTTTTGGAAACTCAAAAAACAAAAACTACTTGTTTGTAAAGTGTCTACATTTTCTCCCTCTTATTTCTTCATAACTAGAATGATTTTCGACATATCAAACTTAATACCTTTCTTCATATCTTGGGGAAATTAAACACAAGAAAATATTTATCTCATATGCTCCCTAAAGATAGATAAGGGATATATGAATCATATCATAAACCTAAGGTTATATTAATATGAATATAATATATTAAAAACAATACACTGTATATCAAAGATTATAATCTAAGGTCATATAATAAATTATAAAAATCTATAAGACCTGAATCATAAAAGAATAACATTGGCATAAATCATGGAATTTTAGAAAACATGTAAGCATAGAAAATAATTTCATTTTTATTCAAGGATATTTTACCAAAATATCAAAGTGTAATGGGTTCAATCCCTAAACTTTCGTGGTAGTCTAGGTTCACTTCTAATCCTACCATGGTGGACAACGTCTATTACTGGGAAAATTTCACTTCTCATTCTAGTCCTTCCTAAACCATGTTCCATCCTTGTTTCATTCTTGTAAATCTCATCTGATATAATATAATTACCCAATTCATTTTATAGTGATATAGTTCCAACATTCCATATAATCAAAACCACATGTATGTGTTCCATAGGAATATAAATCTTTCATCATATCATAACCCATGAAAAAAAAGGTTTCATAAATATCAATCCATCATACTCATAAAAAAAACCATAAAATTAATAACGATAGTTTCCATCAAAAATAACTTTTGTAAAGAATAAGTAACATAAAAAAATATTATCTTATATGGAAAATAATTATGGGATATGACATAAAATAATTCTAAAGGAAAACATCATTTCTATTTTGGAAACATTTTTTTAATGTTTTGCACTTATAAAAGAAATAAATTCATTAAAAAACATTAAAAACGTGTTAAGGAAGATTTCAGGCATTAAAGTATCATGAATTATATAAAATATGCTCATTACTTATAAGTTAAAATATATTCCTTCTATATTTGATTTCCAACAACTCACAGAGAACATTATTTATAAAAGGAATAAAACCATTAAAAAATATTGTAAAAATTAAAACGTAAATAAAAATTACAATAAATGAATATAATAGAGTATTATAAACTTTTTTGGAAGTAAATTTATAAAACGTTGATTTGGAATAAAAATAGAGTTGTAGGGGAGACATTAAAATTGTAATTTTTAAAATAATGTCTCGTAAAAAACCATATCATCGAAGTGAGCATAAATAAAATAGATCTAATATGTTTTATACTATAAATAAAAAAAATAGTGGACATAAAACATAATATAATCAAAAATAATTTCACATATCATCATAGTGTGACATAATCTAGTAATTATAAGTATAATCCAAAGACTAAAATTTGGGTTAAGAAATCACGTACCACATTATAATCAGTGGAATCGTATGCCCCAGAAATGTAATAATTATAAAATTATTCATTTAATAACAACAAGATAATTACATTCATAATAAAATGGAACTACATATTCCAAATACAATAAATAATTGGTGAATAAGGAATATATCTTAGAGAATAAAAAAGGTGAGATGAGAAACCCTTAGCTTACACATCCTTATGGTCGAACATTCATTAATATCCTGTGTAATTGTTTTAATAATGTTATTAACATGTTATGGAACCATATAAATATTTACAATATCATTCATGATCCTTTTATAACATATTATACACCTTCAATAATAATCACCCAATATTTCCATTGATTTTCGTAATAACTGCTTTGTTTTTTAGTATATTTTTTCTTCTTAGTGGTGGTTTATCTAAATTAGTTCATGATTTAGTAATCTAAAAAATGTAACACATGATATAAATATTATATATATTAAGTATATTTTTATTTATAATAATCCATAATATTTAGTGATTGGAAATGGAATACATCATTCATGGAGACGGTAGGTCGTACGTATGCATTAATATTGTTTCCATTTTCTTGTCATATTGAAAGAATTAAATGTAAATGATATATATGAATTTTATAATTATAGTATAATTTTTATTTATCAATGAAACAAATTTATATTAAACCCATGTATTGCACATAATTATTATATAGAATCATTATCATGTTATATTTATTATTTACATGAATTAAACATCAATACTATACCCAACCAAATAATAATATATTGAATAACAATTACACCATGACATGGAGAGAGTAGGTCGTACGTACGCACCTATGGTGACATGTCATTAAAAGGATGGATAGAATACTGAATATAGTTGTACCATATTTATAATAAAATCACAGTATATAAAATATACAGGAGTTATTATTTATGAATGTAAATAACAAAGAAAGAAGAAGTAGAAGAAGAATGGAGATTGAAAGATGGTGGTGAAAACATTACCTCTTCTTCGGGTTCTTCCTTTTAATTTGATCAAAAGGGCTTCTTAGGATGGATTGATAACTAAATGAATGCATCTAGGATTAAGAGAGGATTGTTGATAGGGTATTTGGGTAGAGGATGTTCGATCCAAAAGGCTTTTATGGTAAGAAGAATTGGTTGGAAGTTGTGTTTTTCTATAAGGGGGGGAGGGGATCTGTAGGAAAAACTTAAAGTATTAATTTATAAAAAATTCATATTCGGTATCTAATGGCTCCAAAGTGGATTATTAAAAGACTAAGGTAGGGGTGGTTATAAATACTTTCCTAAAATATATTTTAGGCAGGTTTGGGTCACTATATTAAGCTTATCATTTATATTTAACTCTTATTAAATAGTTTGACATTTACCATGTCACTTTGTATTTTTATATTATATGGTTATTAAAAATACTATATACTTTCAAGAGACCCTAAAGTGGTCCATTAATTATAAAAATATCATTATATAAGTCTTTTGGACGAACCTGAGATTTTTAGGAATTGAATATGAATTAATAATATAATATTTGTTTTAAATACTCTTTTATGTCAATTTTGACACTATTTAATAATTGATTTTTTAAATTCTTCAAAACTTTATTAATTCGAACCAAATTCATTTAAGCAATCCTAACATTTAATTTTAATCATTAAAATTCGAGTATGTCATAAAAAATTTCATATTATATTTATTTTAACATTTATAATACTATTTATTTTATTCATTCATTAATAAGGAAAATACTGCGTCATTATTATGTCATAAATAAATTTAATTATTCAATGTATAAAAATTTTAAATAAAATACAATTATGTAGGAAATATTTTTATATTTCTAATTAATATTTATAGTCGAAAATATAAAATATATAACCCTATGTAAAAAATGTTTTTCTAAAAGATATTTTCTTATGTAATTTTTGTATTTACTTTAACTTAATTAATATAAAGTGTCATTGTCATTTACAAGTGGATCCATGGGGTCCCAAAATCGACCCAAAGATGCCCATGGTCGGAAAGGTATCAACCAATAGGGTTAGGACACCTTTTAGGGTAATTTATTATTATTATAATATTATTTTTTTACCCTTATTTACTGGATTTACCCTTTAACCACGGTAAATAAAATATTTACAGAAGTAATTATTCAAAATGTCTAAAAATAAAAGATACCTATTTGAAAAATTTGGAGCTCTTGATTCTAAATATGGAATACAGTTTTCGAAATTCAAAACATAGAGGTGTCAGTAATTAATTAAAAATTACTTCCCGTTGTTAAAACGAAAAGCGTGTCTTTAAAAGATAAGAACTATCAAAATATTTTCACTTTCTTATGTCCAGTTTAAATGCGAATTTACATAGAATGACCAACATTGGATTAAATTGTAAAAATATAATCTAATTATACTCTAAAATCACTCAAATTCTTAATTTATCACTATTAATTATTTGGATTAAATAAGTTGTTCTTAATTAAAATTTAGTAATTGTCACTATTCATCAAATAAGAATGTTATCAGAAAAGTACCAAAAAATAACCCTAAGCTAATTTAGATATTCTGAATCCAAAAATGAACTCCATTTTGAATGATAAAATGTAAAAAATTTCAAAAAGTGGGTATTACTATTCATAACGGCTAGTTTGATTGGTTGTGGTGTGTGTTGGAACTCGATGTTGCGTACAACACACGCTACTGTATTATTCAAAGAGAAGAGTACTGTGGAAGTTTGGGGTGTTACATTCTCCCCTCCTTCAATAAATTGTGTCCTCGAAACTTTTAAAATTGGGCTTGGGAATATAATGGAAAGTCCATCATCGAAAAAAGTGTCAATAAAACTATCACTTTAAAAGAAAGAAAGAGAAGTACAAAGGTCACCCGAGATAACCAATACTAGGATTCCATGTAGAAAAACATGGATATGGATTATAAAATAACTGTCAAGTTATTATGGAGAGGGATAGAAAACATGATCAGGATAAATTTAACGACAAGAAAACCACAAACTTGTGATGGGACAAACAGTCATTAGTTTCTCAGTAGGAAAATTAAACGGACAACATTTTTTTTGTTTTAAGTTTTATTAGATAAAGATGAAGAATTAATTTCTGATATTGACTAAGAACATAAAGAGATATACTTACTTTTTATGTAATGTTTCATTCTTTAATAAATCTCTACTACTAACTCATTTTTAAAGGATGATTATTCAAGAAGACTTGGTCACACTAGAAGAGTAAGAATAAACTTCTTATAGAATCATGTGATCCACGAAGGATAACCTATATACTTAACTTGTCTATAGAGATTAATCAAAACCAAAATGGTTAATTTAAGACTTGAGGATCCCCCAAAAGGAAATTCCATTAGAGAAAGAAACACTAATCTTAATTTCTAAAATTAAACCAACAATATCCCAAAGTTAAATAAATATCATTCAATAAACAATTGTCCATAAAATCCTTCAATATAATCCAAACTAATATTGAAACCCAAAAAATAGAAGAATTTTGTTATGTAGTCTTCCACATTAAATTGTATCTCCAAATGACACCAACTAATATTAAAGTCACATACTTAAAATTAATTAACCTAATCACATATTCCCTGTTATAGGTTAATCATTTCCATAAATAACCCAAATCATTATAAATCCACAATAAAAACATAGATAAAAATCCACCATTACTCCTCAAACGAAATCCCATAGTATTCTATTTTCCATGGGCATATAATGTTCCCAATAAATTAAACATCTTTCAAAATAACATTTATCACTTAATCACCAAATCATTTTCCTATACTAAGGGTATTGATTTGATAAGACCTAAGATCTCAAATAAACTTATTATTGATCAATAAAATCATTTAACTATAAATAATTAGTCACACTAACCAGGGACTTCTCATAGTCTAGTGGTAGGAAATAAATCTTAATCGCACTTTGGTTATAGGTTCAATTCCCACAGCTTTGTCCGACGCAACGGGTTGTCACATAGTCTGAGTGTTGTCCTTTTTCAAAAACTATATTTTATATCATTACCAAAATCATATAAATCCCTCAAAATAACCATTACATAATTTAACCATAAATGATATCTCATACCTTTCATTTTCATCCCAAAATATAATAACATGTAATTCCCTCAAAACCTAATGATCATATAAAACCAAATTTTTATTTATAACTATATCTACAAGTGAAAATATAAGACTTCCTCAAATATAATTCTCACATGGAAAACTGCAGGACAACAAATACAAGAGAAAATTATTCCAAAGTAATACCGTCAACAAGAAGCACTAATACATTTAGACATTTCTCCAACCATTTATTTCCATATAGCTTCTTCTTTGACCAAGAAAATATCCTATAGAATAGGTCATTCACTCGGGTAATGGCCAGGTCCCCTACATTTACGGGAAATGACTGTAAATAGATTCTTGGGACCATTTTTATTTTCTTCCATAGTACTCTTCATTTTTCCTGGGAAATTCTTCACTTTATATCCTTCTTTCCCAAGCGTAAAGCATTTCGTTGTTCCATTGAGACACTTTCCTGGGTGTCTCCTTCCACATTTCCTGCATGATGGAAATTGAGGATTCTTTTCTCCATGGTCTCCACTGCTTAAGCTCTTATCATTCATCACCTTTCTCTTCTTTGTTGAGACTGGGAGTTGGTTAATATATATGTTGTTGATCATATTTTTGGAAAACTGATTTGGCATGAACATGATATCTTTTATGCCTATCAATATTCCATTTTTTTCTCATTTCCACCAACACTCCTAACTTGTACATCATTCTCAATGTTACTATTACTTCCTTGGAATCCAGCCATTGACTAAAACCATAAAGCATTGTGTGAGTAACAGTAGTCATTAAATCATTTAGAGAATATCATGACACCATTTTCTCAATTTTAAACACCTTAGGATTAACCAAGGTCATTTATTCTCATCCTATATTAAAATACTTCAAATCGGTTTGTAAGGAAAATGTAAATTATCCTAAGAATATCACTCGGGAGTGTCATAACCAAGAGTGTTACAACGCCCGTTGTCGTGCACTAGTTCCCGTTCGATTCTTGCTCAAAGCGGTGTTTTTGGGTTTTACCCCTAGGTAAATCTATGCTAGAGCCTCCTCTACCTGCTCGTATCCAGACAGGGATGTATTTATTAGAAAACTCACAAAATCTCTATAGTACCAAAATTCTAAGAAGTTCTTCTATACTAATTCTAAAAGTTTATCTTAGGGATATGTTCTCTAATCAGAGTTTATCTAAATCTAGTTTCCAAGGTTAGTACTAAACATCCTCTGATACCAACTGTAACGCCCCGACCCCAGTTGCCCAAAGTTGGTGCATTATTACGTATCATTGTCCTAATCACAAAAGATAAATTCTCGAAAGACTGATTAGTTTAGTTGCCTTGGAATCACTAGATACATTAATAAAGTTTACATTACATCATAAAGTGAAAAACTACAACAAAATCTTGTCTCCACACTCATATCCAATTATACTATCCTTGAAGGTCATTCATAAAATACATCTTCACATCCTAGGAAAAATAAAACATATAAAATGGTGAGCTCAAATGCCCTAAAATGATAACAATATAGCAGAAACTTTTATAAATAAGCATAAAAATTTAAGGCAATGTATAACTAAAACAAAAGCCTTTTAAACATTAACTTTAGAATAATATGGAAGAAATAAAATGAAATAATGTCATTTAATTATTCACATGGATATTCTACTAGTCTAATAATCAAATGCAATATCAATAACCACTTTTATAATGATGGGATGCATAATGCCAGACTATCATAACCACATAGTCAAGGCCTTGTTCCAAGACTACAAATAATATTTTTTCAAGGCCTTGTTCCAAGACACTAGTTTGTCTTAAGAGACCTAATGATTCATTTAGGAGCAATAGTGGGCTCCAACCATCACTTACTAAGTCCAATTCATTCATCATAGTAAAAGTTTGAATCATAACAAAAACATTCAAATTAAAACTAGCATACGAAATGTCAATACATTGACCACAAACCATGAATGGTATGAAAATAGAACATTCACAGTCAAAAATAACTCATTCAATACAATATTGAAGATTTTATTGTATCAGATTAATCTCAATTGACAATAATTAAGGATATCTACATAGATAAAAATAATCATCAAAACTATTAGAGAGAAATATCCACCTTTTTCTGAAAATCATTTAAAAGTCACACTATTTGTCAAGAAGCCATTTAAAAATAGATTTTTGAATCAATGTGTCCCAAACCACTTTGAAACTTTTAAAAGTAATTTTAATTTTAAAACTTTTATTCCCATATAAATAAACCCTTAAACCAATTTTTAAAACATGGACATTAATGAGAATGATTTAGAATAATAAATTTTAAAAACATTTAAAATGGTATTTTAGTTATAGTTACTAACCAAAAGAGAGAAACATGAATAAAAATAATTGAGGTAATAAGAAATTTTTAATATCATGAGATTAAATGGATTCATGATATACTATATCAGAGTACATTATGTACACCATATAAATGTGATTTTGTGTATAACAACAATGAAATCTCAATGGAATGTAAATTGAGATGAAATCTCTTATAAAGACCGTATCCTTAGGTTAAGGATAAATAGACGACTTATTATGTGTGGAAAATATAAATTCACTCAATATGATTGAATATTTAGTGTATATTAATCATACGACATTCACACATATTCTTGTAAAAACAACACCAATTAATTGGATATTTAACTCAATAAATGGAGATTGAGATAAAATTACTCTTATCATGTTCATATAGAAGACTTGAGAATTTATCAATGGAGTTATTATGTGTATAAAAATTATATACAAATAATGGGGAGTGGAAGTTATGACCTAAGCAAATAAAGAGTGATTCCACACATAATCTTGGAGTAAAATAATCACTTAAGTATGCATAAAGCTAAATGAGTGGAAATTGAAATTTCAAATTCCCTTATCGATTTAGTAACTTAGGAAACATACATCCATGAAGGAAGGATAATACAATGATGATTTAAATATCCATGAGTTAAATTATATTACACAATGAATACAATCATGGGCAGTACACACACCACAAGCAACAAATAAGTGGTGAACAATGGAAATCTCACAGAATTAAAAGTGAGATAAGAAACCTCTTACCTTGTACATTTTCTTTGGTTGAGGGTAGGTTAACCTACTTTATAATGGTAAAATAATTGTTATTTAATTATTCAATAATCATATACATTAATATGATATCATATGTGACCTTTTAACAAAGATTTGTTGATAATATCTTAGTATTATCGTAGTTTTGGGTGTTAACGGATTCATTTTCCTTTATATTATTTGTCATGTGAGACATAATTGTTATTAATGGGATGAATATTATTCATATCCAGAATTATATCATGTCTCTAAACATTATTTTTAATAATAATATTTAATTTACACTTGAATGGATATGATGGGGAATAAATCTCATCACGTTCGTGGAGATCGTAATCCGTACGTACGCACGAGTGACAATATCATTATTTTGATATTAAAATAATATATAATTGGATTATATATCCTATATACACAATCATTATCATGTTATATTTATTATTTACATAAATTACACATCATTATTATACCCATCCAAATAAAAATATATTGAATAACAATTACACCACGACGTGGAGACGGTAGGCCGTACGTACGCACGTATGGTGACATGTCATTCAAAGGATGGATAGAATACTAAATATGCTTGTACCATATTTATAATAATATCAAAATATATATAAGATAATGGAGGTATTATTTTAGAATGTAAATAACAAATAAAGAAGAAGTTGAAGATGAAAGGAACATGAAAGAGGGTGGTGAAAACATTACCTCTTCTTCTGGTTCTTCCTTTTGATTTGATCAAAACGGCTCCTTAGGTTGGATTTCTGAGTAATGGAATTCCTCTAGGATTAAGTTAGGATAGTTTATAGGGTATTTTGGCAGAGGTTGGACGATTCAAAAGGCTTTTAAGGTATGAATTATTGGTTAGAAGTGGTGTCCTTTTATAAGGGGGGAGGGGCTCTTTAGGAAAAACATAAAGTATTAATTTATAATAAATTCATATTCGGTTTCTAGTGGCTAAAAAGTGGATTATGCAATGTATATGGTGGGAATGGGTCTAAATACTTTCATCCAATAGATTTTAGGCAGGTTTGGGTCCCTATATTAACCTTATCATTTATATTTAACTCTTAGTTAAATAGTTTGACATTTACCATGTCACGATGTAGTTTTATATTATATGGTTAATAAACATACTATATACTTCCAAGAGACCCCCAAGTGGTCCATTAATGATACAAATATCATTATATAATTCCTTTTCCCGAACTTTAGTTTTTTAGAAATATAATATGAACTAATAATATAATTTGTTATTTTTAAACTCTTTTATGTCAATTTTGACACTATTTAATAATTGATTTTTTTTAAAGTCTTAAAAACATTATTAATTAAAAAAAATTCATTTAAGAAATCATAAAATTTCATATTAGTCAATAAAATTCTTGTATGTCATCAAAACTTTCAAATTATATTTATTTTATCATTTATAAGAATAATTATTTTATTCTTTCATTATTAAGGATAATACAGCATCATTAATGTCTCATAAAAAAAATTAATTATTCAATGTATAAAAATTATAAATAAAATACCATTATATAGAAAATATTTTTATCTTAATAATTAATATTTATAGTCTAAATTATAACATAAATAACCTTATGTAAAAATTGTTTTTCTAAAAGATATATGCTTATGTCATTTTTGTATTTACTTTAACTTAATTAATATAGAGTGTCATTATCACTTAAAAGTGGATCCATGGGGTCCCAAAATCAACCCAAAGAAGCCCATGGTCATAAAAGTATCAACCAATAGGGTTATGACACGTTTTAGGGTAATTTTGTTATCGTTATAATATTATTTTTTTACCCTTATTTAACAGATTTACCATTTAACCACAGTAAATAAAATATTTACCGAAATAATTATTCAAAATGTCTAAAAATAAAAGTTACCTATTTACAAAATTTAGACCTCCTGATTATAAATATGGAATCCATTTTTATGAATTCAAAACACAAAAGTGGAAGTAATTAATTTAAAATTAATTCCTATTGTTAAAATGAAAATCATCTTTTTAAGAGATAATAACTATCAAAAGATTGGCATTTGCTTATGTCTAGTTTAAATGTGAAATTATATCCAATGATCAATAGTGGATTAAATGGTAAAAATATAATCTAATTATACTCCAAAATCACTCAAATTCATAATTTATCACTATTAGTTATTTTGATTAGAAAAGTTGTTTTTAATTAAAATTTAGTAATTTTCAATATTCATAAAAATGTGAATGTTATCAGAAAAGTACCAAAAATTCACCCTAAGATAATTTCAATATTAAAAATCCAAAAATTAACTCTATTTTGAAATATATAATGTATAAAATTTCAAAAAGTGGGTATTTCTATTCATAACGGCTAGTTTGATTGGTTGTGGTGTGTGTTAGAACTCGAAGTTGCGTACAACACAGGCTACTGTATTATTCAAAAAGAAGTGTATCACGGAATCTTGGGGTGTTACAATTGGGAACCTTGGAATTTGTGTGGATTAAAGGTAGTTTAATAAGATTATAGTTATTAACTAGAATCCACTACCCCAAATAAAGGATCCCATTAATCATCTCTATGAAGCCAAGGTTTTCTTAAATATTTATTTTAGTTTGGTCTATCATAAAGTTAGGGTTAGACACTAAAACATAACAAGTACAACATTCCATAATAGATATGTCTTTTAATATTATTTGGTAATGTTTTTGGGTCTCATGAATGTGCAAGCTGTTTTTATGGCTCTCATGAATCAGGGTTTTACCCATATCATGATTCTTTTATTTTCATTTTCATGGATAACATTTTGGTGTACTTACTAACATGACATGATATTTCTAAACACCATGATATCATATTGATCACACTAAGAAAGAATTGGTTATATTAAAATCTCACAAAATTTCATTTATTTATTTATAACGTTCACTTTCTATGTCACATTATCTGAGAGGTAGGAGTATTCATTGACTGAGAGAAGGTATGATACAAGATTTCATGGGGTATCCTAAAAACATCTTAGTGATTTAGTGTTTATTATGCCAATATTGATATTATATGAATTTTATTCATGAATTTTAAGCCTTTAAACACCAATTATGGTGTTGAAAAATAAGGGTGTTAAATTATTAGGGTCAAAATCATCTAAGGAGGCTTTTCAGGAGTTGAAAGGAATATTGAATTAAGCATTGATCTTGATTATACCTAATCATGATAGAGACTATATGGTTTATTATGATGCATCATTTTTCGGGTAGGGTGTATATTTTAATGCAGGAAGGTTGAGTCTTGGTGTACGAGTTTCATCAATTGTGGCCTTGTAAGAATAATTACCCCACACATGGCCTCAATATAGAAGTAGTTGATCTTTCATTGTGTTTTCGAAAGAACTATTTATTTGGAGAATGATTTGTTATATACATGGATCCCAGAATAATCTAATAAATATTCACTCTATGTGATTTAAACCTAAAATATGGATGTTGGGTTGAATATCTACATTTTTGTAACTTTGATATTTCTTATAATATTGAAAAAGATAATGAATTATCTTTTTCATTAAGCAAGATGTCTCATACCCAATAAGATCAAGATTCTAGTAGTGAATAAACATTTATGTCCTTGTTTTTGGAGTTTCATTTATTGGTGTAGTACTCTCATGGGAATCCAATAATTACATCATTATTGTTGTCCTATTCACTTCAAGATAGTGTGAAGATGGGGAATATTTCAAATACCAAGGTATTGGTCCTTAGGGATAGTGTTTATAGTTAGGAACAACCCCCTGGTTGGGTTGTTGATGAAAATTGATCTTGTGTATTCATGCATATATGTGGGTACCTGAAAACATATGGGACTAGTTGATACGAGGGTCTCCTACATTTTATTGGGTAGTACATCCTAGTCTTACTAATATGTACAATGAACTATCCATTTTTTATTCTGGGTGTGGTATAAAGAAGTAGAAAAATGTTTCATTACATAGCATTCTACCAGTTAGTGGGTGAAGGTGGAACACCAATGACCAGCTGGGATTTTTCATCTGTTTCCCGTTCAAGAGTGGAAGTGGGATGCATTCACCATTGATTTTTTTTGTGGGCATACTAAGATCCACTTCAGTAATTGAAACTACATATTTGATCATTGATATAAAAAAGGTCTCCCACTTCATTTCTATTTTTGGAGACCTTCTAAGAAAATTCTACCAACCTCAGACTGATGGTCAGTATAATCATACTATATAGTTGTTGGAGGACAAACATAGGACATACACCCTTGATTTTGGAGGTTGATGGGATAAACATATACCTCATTTAGAGTTTTATTGTAAAAATATTTTCCAAGAAACTATAAATATTTCTCCTTATATGTACTGATAAATAAGGAATTTTCCATCACCCATGTGTCTTTTAGTGGTAGGATAGTTAGCGCTACTGGGACCTTGTTCCATTTAATAAACATTTGAGTAGGTATAGATAATAAGAAAGTTTGTGTATATGGATCATTATTGGATCACATCATATATAGGTCGTCATTGATCACCATTAGAGTTCTAGGTTGAGGGTTGATTCTTATTTTAGGTTTTTACATGATTGAGTCATCTATAGTTTAGGTGATAGGGTATGTTATCACCTCAGTTTGCCAAACCATTGTATGTTTTGAAGAGGTTTAGACAAGGTTTTTATAACATTGAACTCCTATAGAGATATAGGTCCATGCATGACATCATTGATGATTCTCAGTAACTCCATTATCATTCAAACACATCTCATTTCATTCTTCCTGATGAGGTTAAGTGAGATGTTGATGAATCATTTTTGGTGCATCCAATGAGAGTTGTTTTTTGAGAGTAAAGGATATCATAGGATTTTCAGTTCCTATATTTTGTATCTTATGGAATTGAAGCCATGTATTGGATTATACCTAAGAGTAAGAGGATGATGTACAGTCTATGTATATGCAATTATTATCAGATGATACTCAACCACCCTCTGAAGGGAAAATCAGGGATGAATTAGGGGAGGCTGTAAGATCCATGATTTAAAGTGAGGTAAAAATCCATTAAATTTATATTTGAATAATTTGTTTCTTTATATGGAAATACCTAATGAGCTAATTGTGATTTTAGGGTAATATGGGACTTTTTTAGAGCCCAGAACTCGGATTTTGTGAGACACAAAAGGAGTTTAATATTTGTCGTATGGTTAGTAGTAATCATGTGGATCAACCATGCATGCCTAAATAAGAGAAGCACAATTTAAAAAAATTGATGGATTCCTCACAACCATGAAAAATGGAATATAATTTTCTTATAGGTGGTCTTCATGTTGTATTCACAGTTTTTAATAATTTTCAAGGGGGTGTGCCTTATTGGTAGTGGTGGAACGTGGTTATCGTATGGTCTGGACAACCATGCGTTTAAACTACACACCCCTTTAAAAATTTGTAAATTTCCTTTTTAAACCATAATTTAACACTTCTTATCTGCCTTTTTTTCCTAAAACACAAATCACCTCTCCCTCATATGAAGTTCCTCCTCCCAGTCCTCTAGTATGGTTGATATCACCTCCATATAGCATTTGATTCAAGAGTTGTTGGTAATATTGGATTATTCTCAACAAGACTATGATTCTACTTTGTTCTTTTCACATTTTCCTCAGCATATTGAATGTTTTTTTGAAATATAATATAACATATTTTCGTGGGATTTTTTTCTTATTGGATTTCTCCCATTCTAGCCTGTATTATCATCCAACACTAGACAAGGTGTCTACTACAAATCAATGTGAGGTGGTATTGTGATTTTCCTTAGATGTATCACTATTTATATTATGTGAAGTTATGTAATTCACCATAATTTCCATAAATAACCTCTTAAAATGTGTTCTTTCATAATTAAATGTATTTTCCATGGAATATATCATCTATGAGACTCACTAACACCAATGGAGGTTAAATGTATTGATTTAAATAACCCCATGGTTGTGTGATTAAATTATATAAAGTACCCATGTTTTTTATTTTAAATTTATTTAACTTTTAGTTGTGTTATGTTTTCCAATTTTATAGGGATTTAAAAGTGAAATTAAAGCATATTTTTAAATGAATTAAACACAAGGTCAATAGTGAGACCATGTTACTTGGACCTTGATTCCTTCATACTATTTCTTGAGGTATTCTTTATAATGTAATGGCCAACCTGTCTTGATTAAATTATTAAATATTATAGTTATATGTTAGCCCATGACCATTAATCTTGTCATTTTGAGGGTGATTCATGGGTTCCCTATGTATAACACATTGGAATTGCGCATTGATCATATCAAATCAAATGAGTTATGAAATCCCACAGCATGGGAGATACATGGATTCCCAAGTGGAATTCCTTGGATGGGATCAGATGTGAGAAAATTTATATTATAGCATGAGAAACACAATAACATGAATTACCTTGGACTGGATCAGAGGGAAATTCCATTGTATCATCCCGGATTTTCTATTTGGAATTCCAGGGATGGGTTCATAGGGTGATGAGTATATAGTGTACCAAGAGAATTACCTAAGTCCTCTATGGGGACTTCCTTGGATGAGATTTAGATTCCAATCAATTAGATGATTCTTCTTCAAACTCCAAGAACATACTTGGATTTTATCAATGGTTTATATACATGACGTCCTTGTTTTACTTCATTTATTAATTAACAAACATAGTGGGACATATTCAGCCCTTATTTGAATATCATTATCTAGGGACACATTATCTACGATTCTTGAACCCCATGTCTAAATATTTTTAAATTATAATTAATATTCTATTTGTGAAATTACCTCGTATAATATAGCAGGTAATATCAGATGGGTCGCCTGTGGGGTGAACCAAACCGACGTGAGTATTATATATTTCATTTATTGTTTTTAATATTATTCTTACACTACTTCATAATATATTTTGGGATTATAATGCACCAGAAAACATTTATGGGGTCCTATTGAGTTTTACTCGCACCCTCTTTAAGATTTCACTGGATACATAGACAGACATTATGGATTCAGGTAGGGAAAAGGGAATGTTTCATGTAGGGTATGCTTGATCTTTTGTACTACGATGATGTATAGGAGGAGAGGACTGATATTTTTCTATTGATACTATTGGAGATAGATTTTTACCTTTCAAATTATTTTTCATATAATATTTTGTGTAGGTATGCTTCCATTTTATCCTTTTATCACTCATTTTTATAGCTTTATGACATACCATTTTTTATATGACATTTAGTATTATTTATGTTAGTAGATTTTTTTTCTGGATTTTTTCTTCCATTATTTCTATTATTACTACCTCTATTGGTATTTTATTTTATTTTCTCAATGTGTTTCAATTTGATCCTGAGGGTATTGTATCACCATAGTACCATTTTTTACCCTCAATACTAATCTTTATCCATTTTTATTTGGTGAGGTGTGCTTAAGGACATGTGTCTAACCGTGGTCAGATACTTATGAGTGATCTATGTCCATAATGTTTCATTGGTCAATCAATGTAAGAAACCTCACTCAAGACCCATAAAATGATTCTATCATTCAATATATCCCTTTTAATGATGGAGTTTCATAATTATCCAAACTAAAATGACTAATTATTCCTCTTCTCTTTATCGTTTTTACTTCTTTTATTTAATTATTTTGTATAGCTATTTTTTCATATAACTATTTTTTCTTTTACTTTTAAATATAATTATAAATATTAAAAGGGTATAAATGATTTAAAATAAAATATGTGAACTTTCCTTCCAAAATCATTGATGTCATTCCCCAATCATCTTCTTAGAAAATAAATGATCATCCCCTGAATCTCATAAAACATCCATTTCCCAAAAATATTATTTTTTATATAACTTTGAGTATTACTCGAGAGTATGGTTGGTTGGGATGTTAATATTGTAATGATATTATATTGTAAACTATTATTATATTCTAGAATAATTAATATAATGTAATATATAATGGTAAGGCGCAAATAAAAGATCAAATTTAAAATGGGGATTTCTAAAATGCCTCAATCATATTTGACACATTATATGAGATCAAGAATTATAGAAAATAGAAAACAATAAGTTTTATAATTCATAACATTACTAAATACTCTAAATAAAAATTTAAATGATAATAATATGTGAAAAATGTTTAATAATCTCTCGAAATAGAAAATAAAAACATTGGACAACACATGTTCACATGGGATTATAATTTGATCAAACATCATTAAATGTTTAGTTTTAGAATCAAGGAATAAAATCTATATTAATAGTAATTTAAATATTTTTATATTAACATCAAGTAGTTTTTTCAAAAATAATAATATGATATGAATTCCAAAATTCATTCAGTTAAAATTAAGGAATCCAAAATATATTCCAAAAATCACAAACAGAAACAATATATAGGTCCTAAATAGGCTAGTTTTAACTCCCACATACATTTGTATTGTTACACATCATTTTAGCACATGAAGATTAAAATTTTTAGGGATTATAAACTATGTATAATGAGATATAGGATCTTAGTTTTATTTTTATGTGAGCATCCCATGAGATTATTTGATTCTCAACTTATTAGATTCAAATGATTTTCAAGAGGGATTGTTTGTTTATATTTATCTTATGTATTTTATATAAAAATTAAAATTATTAATGTTTTTTTTGAACATCATGAAAACTAAAAATAAAATAAAACTAATGGAAATTAAAGAGATATCATAAAAAACCCAATGGGTGCTGTATTTTTTAGTATTCATAATCAGACCTCTTTAAGATCAACCCCAATCTAATGGGGTTGTGTTTTTCTATTAGAAACCACTATATTCTCCTTGATCAAATTTTATAATTGTAGTCATTATTTTCTAGATCCCCTTTTTCAATGTAGTGTGTGTATATACCTTAATATAGTGATACTTAGTGCATGCTGGGGAAGAAATAAGTTGGTAGCATTCACTAATTATTTATTATAAGGAATGGTTTCCATTATTAGTGGTATTTTTATTCCATGGAATCTCATGTATTTAGTTATATTTTATGTAATTGAATGTTTGATCACATGAAATATTTTCTCGTTAATAACATATCCACTATAGGTAATAACAAATGAATACCCCATACTATCTTTAGTTATATCGTCTATTTTGGAATCAAAGTCCACCAGGATACGAAATATTATTCTCAATTATAAACTATATAAATAAGTTTAATTGGATTTTACTTCATTTTTATTAAGATTAAAAAATAATTAGTTCAAGTAAGTATATTTACCCACATCTTCACCATTTATTATCTTATTCACTATATATAAATCCTTTAGGAAACCATTTACAAGAGTGGTATGTGAGAATTACATCATATATTTTAGTCTCAATACCTACTTTTCATTACCTTTATGTTGAGTAAAATCTATAACTATTGAGTCAAAATAATCAAAAAAATTAGTATCAATCATAAAGTAAATTTCAAAAACAATTAAATAAAATTGAATCCATATTTCAATCATATCTTTTAAGTGGTTCATCATGAATCACTTGTTTCTCTATGAGTCCCCCAGACAGATATTTATATAGTTGGGTAGTAAGTGGGATTAAATCATATCCATATCCTCCTGTGTCACTTCTACAACATAGTTAGGGAGATGACATGGATTAATAGGTTCTTTTACGAATTGTTTAAATTATGTAATGCATTAATTGAGTTCACTAAACTCTCTAGCTATAACATCTAAAAACCTAGGATCTCTTTTTTTATTGATCTCTTCAATAACTAGTATGAATATCTCACCCTGGCCAACAGATCCAAGAAATACATTAATTTTTTTGGAACTTTTGACACTATTTCTCTGAAATATGTGGGTGATCTCAATATAGAATCCATGTTTTTTATTTTTTTTTAACATTTTGAAGGAAATGGAATAAATAATATTCTAATAGTAGAAGATAAGTAAATAAAAATTTTGTCCCTATTAATAGATGCCAAATTTTGACAGTTTATTTTTCTTAGTGTTATCAAAACAGAAGTTTAGAATCTCCAATGAATAATTTTAAAGATTACACATGTTTTTTCACAAGTATAAAAGGTTAACACATTCTACCATTCACATATATTAATGTTTTTCATTTAATAAAAATAAAATAAGAGATCATCTAATATAATAAAACAATTAGTAAAATTTTAATGTCATGATAAAAATTTGATTTAAACATGAATTTTCACAATGGCTCAACCCATAGTCTCCTAAGTTATTCAAAATTTAAATTTAAACATCATTTTATGGGGAAATAAATACCATCCTTTTACCACACATTCAGATACTGTTTATAGTATCTTATGTGATTTTTAAACCACCTTGGAACATGAAAACTACCCCCCCCCCCCCACCCATATTATTATGTGTTGATCATTTCATGGTCATTAACACACCAACACTCACCACTTAATATCAATGTACATTGTTCAAGACCTGACCCTTACCGACACAACATAATTGAGATAAATCAAAATAGTGGAGGGATATGTGATATTATGAGAAATAAAAACACATATAGAATTATAGGATTGTGTGGGAAACCTCTTCACCAAACCACAACACCATCTCCACCATACAATGATTAAATTAAATATAATTAAAATGGATTAATGGGTATTTTAAAAACCATAAACATCATAAATGGATCTAAAATTGGTGTTAATTCATCATGAACATGGTTTTACTCATCAATATTATTAGAATGTGGATTTGTGGGATAATGAGTGACATACATAAACTACTATTAAAATTAAAATATATTAAATAAATATATTAAAACTCTTACACAAACCTCTTATTTTGAAACCTCTTCAGTAGTTGGTATCCTTTTATATTTATACATAGTTACCACACCCCCCCCCCATATCCTCATTACCATGAATCAATCTATCAAAATCAATCACCGTGATCAAAATATTCTATACTCCATAAATGGTTTCCATATGGCCATCTTAATGTCCTGCTTTAATCATAATCATGATTCAATAAAAATATGCCATGATCTAGATATGTACTTCTTTAAGAGATTATTATATTTTTCTTACAGAAAAACAAGTATTCATGGTTTATTAAAATGTTGATTTTTTTATTTGGTTTGAAAAAAGAAATCAATAAACTTATTTTCATTATTACTCATTTTCTGTTAAATTTTTTGTTTTTTAATAATCAGTGGGAATTGAAACTTGAGTAATATTCCATATAAGAATATTTAATATGATTATATTTAAAAAAGTGATACTAGATAATTTCAAATAGATAAGAGGATCAATAAAAAAGTTAATAATTGATAGGAAAACTCATGGGGAATTTTTAATCCCACTCTCATACCCCAAGTGGTCGATCCCCTAGCCTCATGGTCGAATCCCCTATTGAAAAAAATGATCCCCATATATAGTTTCGTTTTACCCTTTTATGTATTTTTCCCACTCTTTTTTTAACCACTTAGATCAAAAAAATATTCCACTAACAAATATATCACACAAATAATTGTATCTCTTTATACACCCACACATCTGGAGACTTTTTTTCTGGGGTGTGAGATGGTCTTGTATCTATCAATCTCCCCAAAATAAAAAATTGTCTTGTCCTAATGAAGGGGAAAAAGAAACTGATTTTGATTCACTGCTTTTTCAAATATTCTCTATGAAATATTCCAAATGTCTCTCCATTATTTATGGTCCCATATAAATTCAGGGAGTACCCTCTTATCACATATGATTCAAGTAATCCCTCATATTTCCCTCTTTGCTTCATGGACCCGTAAATTTTTTCTATTTTATCATGTTATTTCTTCCTATGAAAAGACACATTTTTGTGGTTGTTCAACATCCTCAAATATGTTGAAATGATCAAAGTTAAGTTAGAGATTGGTATGTGATCCCATACTATGATAGTGATCATTTACATCTAGGTTTTACTCCATGAATATGTTTTGTTGGCTCTAGTCCCATCTAAAAAAGTATAGATCCATTAGTATCCAAGAAAGGTCATTGATCCCATTATTGTGTCCCCATCACCTAGAAATGAATTCCCCATGAGGGTATTAATGAGGTAGATTTCCCTTTGGGTGCAACTTCTTTTCCTTTTTAATCTGTACATGGAAAGAAATTTTTTAAAATATTTTATAATTCTATATAGGTATCATGGTACGACTAGTTTATTATAAGTATTATGTACCTAGAAAAAAAATTTATTGTTTATTTTTAACCTTATTTTACCAAATCTTACATTAGAAACCATAAGGGGAACATCTAAAAGGGTTCAAAAAGAAAATTTTAAATGTAACATTTACCCTTTTCTATTTTTTGAATGTTGGATGACGACATCCTCCTATGTAAGAGAATCAGCTAGCACTGTCATAGGAAATGTATGGGCTTGATTTTGTTAAGGTAGAGGAATTATGTCATATGGAATAAAAACATTAATTGAAAATAACACCTACATTACATTGGACCATACATCACCATGACCCTAAACATTTTAAAACTAAATGAAAAATATTTCACCCAATGAAGCATTGATGATAGAAGTAAGTGTATTTCCCATAGACTTAAAATATAAAGAATCTTGATCACTAAACAAGACCGGTACACCATATGTTGTTATGCATATTCATTTTTAGTCATATCTCATTACACACTTATTCTTGTAGTAGGGGTAATGGTTGGGAATTAAGAGATCTATTGGTGGGAACATTCCTTTAGTGTTCCACGACGCCTCCAGGGCATCCAAAGTAATTTTTTTCCTCAATAAATGTAGAAGATATAGGTGTAATTTCCTCTTGTATTTATAACATCATATCTAGTAATAAAAACTATCCGGTAATGAATATCGTGAATCTTTATTATTCCTTCAATTCATGGTCCCAACATTTCGAGCCTATCTATATCGCCTCATTGATCTACAATATTCACTCTAAAGATTCATCCATCATCACAACGATGTTGCAAGATAATTTCACCTGAACTCTCTTACAAATAATTGATTTATATTTGGACTCTACCCATATCTAAAAGGATCATCTAATAGGTTATGACCAAATACAAGAATAGTTAATTGACTTATTTATGTAAAAGGAAAATGGATAAAGAGTAAAATACGTAAGAAGAAGTGTAATAGACAAAAGATAATTGAGAAGAAGACTCAAGGGGCACTACTGCACCCTCACCCAAGTCTTAGGTGGTCAAGTCACAAGACAAAGGAATAAAACACTAAAAAAATTATCCCTCTTGGAAGATCCATTTTTACCCTTTTATAACCACTTCCCACTCCATTTTCATCAACATGGGATACACATAATAATCCCCTAAGAAACAACTCTAACATAAAGTTGTAGCTTGTTATATTCCCCTATTCTAGAATCTTATTTTCTTTGGTGTGAGGTGGCATACTATCTATCAATTTCAATATAACATTTCTTATTATTGTGATAATGGAAAATGTCTAACATAATAGTGACAATTTCTTATGTATTTATTCATCTATGGGTTCATATTAAATACCAAATAATAACCCTTATGTATTATTCATATACTCTTATGTTTAGGGAATATAAATATATATGGGAAGAAAAATACATTTTGCATCATGTGTATCCTTATGGTAACCTTTACATAATAGAATACTAAACAGACGTATCTCATAGAAGATTAAATCTTCACCTCATATGGAAATTGAAAATTATTTATGCATCAAGTGGTAACTCATATGTGTCAATGATTCAAAATTTTATAAATTAGTTAGATCTTAAATAAGGTTTTCCGTTGGAATTTAAATCCCATGAAGAATAACTAGTGATTCCGACATATTATTACCTTTCTATAAGAAATTAGAATACAATTTAAGGTAGTATTGGAATTATTAAATAATTTTCAAAAACAAATAAAACAATTAAATAAAAATATAAAGAAATTTAAAAATTAAACAACAATTTATTAAAAAAATTAAAAATTTATAATATTATTATATATAACTATAATTATTGGAATATTTTGAATGAAACATAGAATAAAGTTTAATATTTTATTTCTTAATTACACTATAATTTTGAGGGATTTAATCAATTTTAATTATGTGGTATTGTTAATTTTTTAAAATATTATATTTGTTTCATTTATTTTAGTCATATTATAACCATTGTATTTAAATTGTAGTTGATAAAGAAATTAAGGGAAAAGAATAATGTTTTCACAATTAATCTGATCTTTAAAGTGTAACAAGACATGTGACAATTGAAGGTGTGTACTGGTTCATAGAGAAGAATGGTATTAAGAGTATATGAAAATACAAGTTGGTGGTGAAATGTTATAATAGAAGTTGGGTGTTGATAGCATTGAAATTTCCCCAACTATAGTAAATCTCACCACCATCTATGTGATTTTTAAAATTGTTTTGTTAGAGGATCTTCATCTAGATTATGATTATTAAAAGAAAATTTTTCTTCATAGATATTTTGTGGAGGAATATTATATAGTGTGTCCATTGGGTTTTATTTAATGAAGAAATAATTTATTAATTTCAAACTATAGAAATGTTTTATGGTTTGAAGCAAGTACCCAAGTGGTGGAATATAATATTTGATGAATTTAGGTTTAAAATTGAATACAAATCTTGTGTTATAAATTAATTATGATATTTAATATATTTTATTGTTGGATAATATATATTGATTCTATATGTGTATGATATTAAAATTATAGGATCAGAAACTATAGTCATTTATGATTTACATGAGTACCAAGCATAAGAGTTAGATATGAAAGGTCTTGAAGAAGCTATCAAAATTATAAGGATAATGATTTATAGTGGTTTTATGGATAAAACATTGATGATACCAAAAATTGGATATATTGGATGGGTTTTGAGTATGTTTAGCACGATAGAAAAAAAATGTTTTCTTCACTCTCTTAAAAATCTATTTTAATTTTTCTTGGGAGAAATCCCAAAAGATAGAAGGAATTGTTGACTACATGGAATATCATTTATATGAACCACTTATTTCAAACATAATATCTTACATGGTTTATAACCAACCAGATACTTCTCACATAGTGGGATTAGTTGTAAATTACAAGGATAACATATGAAAACAATATTAGGAATTTATAAAAAAAATATTATGGTATATTTTAATGGATGAAAGAAATATCTATATACATTGGGAAATATAATTTATTGTATAGATATATTAATTATAAATATGAAAGTGATGTTGAAAATTTTAAGAATAATAAATATTATGTTTTTACTTATGGAGGAATTATCATAATTAGGTTATCCCAGTTATAAATGGAGGTGGAGCTATCTACCATAGAGGTAGAGTATAATGCAGTAATTGATGTAAGGATTTGGTTTGGATAAAGTTATTCTTGGGGGATCAGGAAATACAGTTGGAGAAAAATGTATTACACTATAATCGATATAGTGAAATACATGTTTAATGTACCTAGTGTTTAATATTGGGATCAATAATTTTCAGTTGAAGTACTACTTTATCAGATCCAAAATACATTTTAGTCTTTAGAAACTATAGAATATCCAAGGAACTTATAATCTAGATGGAATATTTGATGAATCCAATGGTTATTAAAATTTTTACGTATTATTGTGTCATTTTTAGTAGTTTTTTGATAAAAAATATTGGAGGTAAGAATATTAACGAATAATATATGAGCATGGGAGGAATTCAATTTCTAAATAAGTTGCTATGTAGAAGATTTTTATAATTGTAAAGCGTGATTAGTTGAATGGTGTAATATTTGGCCCAGACAGCCACTAGAACTAGTTCATGGACCCATCCACCACTAACCTATGGGACATTCCAAATCCCCATAGGATATAAACAATTGGTAGGGAATTACATACATTAAATGAGAATGATTTTTCCCTTACATCATAGATAAAACACAACCACTTTTCTCCTAAAGATTCATCAAGAACCCTCGGTAAGATAGACATCCACACCAAATCAAATAACTATTGAAAAATCCATAGATATAAATATTTTAAAAAACATAACAGATGTTTTATATAAATAATATATCTATTTAGATCATCCCTGAACACCCTCTACAGAAACATCTACCTCCATTGGCCCCAACCTCCTATAAAAATCCACCACTCAAGGACACATCCAAAAGGCCTACCACAAAATCTCATATCTAATCTAAAGTCAAAAGGGAAAATATCTAAGACTTATTAGCCATTCCAATAGATAATAAAATATTTCATTACCAAAGTGATAATGATTATACACAACAATGAAATCCTTGAGAACAATGAAGTTTCAAATCCACTACTATACTTGGAGTCTATGAAGACTCCAAAATAAAAGAAATATCAATCAAAAAGAGACTCACTAAATGGATTGTCCTATGGGAAATTCATTCTATTTGGTTTTTTACCATTCTAATTGATATTAATAAATTTATTAAAAAAACCACAACCAGTCTATATTACAAAATTCAAATCATGAAATTCCACATAATCCTACACCACTTTCAAAACCTAACTCACCAAATCATGAAAATTTACATCAATTATGATCCATAAAACCACATTCTATTTTTTCAAAATTATTAAAAATGAATACAAATTCAAATATTTTTTCATTACAAATTAAATTTTAAAATTTCTATTTGAAAATTATTATCTTAAAAAATCATGGAACTAATTTGAAATATTCTAATTCAAAATTTATTTTATCTAAAATTACATTAAAATATGTTTTAAAACACACATCCCCAAAAAAATATTCCACATCCAAAATACCATTTTATAAAAAATAATTTGAAAAAAAATTAAACCCACATAAAAAAGTTTTTAAAGATATGTATTTTTTAGAAAACAAGAAACCTCATTTTCACCCAAAACAGAAATTTAAATATTTTCCATCCAATTCCAAGAAATAACAGGAAACAATATATCAATATTATCACAAAAATAACAATAATAAACCAAATAATTGATGGATCACTTTAGAAGTGGACTATAATAAACATATATGTTGAAATAGTAAACTAAATGAAACACAAAACTGGTCATGAGTTTAGTGGAGTCACTAAATCTATCCAATAAATCCTATATTGTAGGATATACCACATAATAAATTAAATAAGTCCTAGTCCTTCCTCTATATCTACCCAATTCAGATAGGATCCTAAAAATAGCTATTATGTCTCATCGAGATCCAAAATACCAGTTTTTACATCAAACAACATAAAACCAATCATAAGAAAAATCAAAATCCAAGACACAATCCTGGAGTACAACGTTCAACATGAGGCTTTAAATTGAGAAGCGAAATCTAGGATCTCTCTCTTAAACTAACCTATTATTTCATGATGAAAAACTCTATATAAAGTTTACCATGAAACCCCAAATAATAAGTGAGTAACTCATAAACCTAATATCTCATTGTATACCTGTAGATATAATACAATCTTTAATGAACCAGTCCATTATTCCATCATAATTGATGTGTGAACCTACCTACCACTAACACAAGGGTTGTTCTTAATCCCCACAGTTAGGTGACAAGTTTCAAGGAATCAGACACATGAAATGATAACTACCTCACCCTTAAATAAGAGTTATATCATATTGTATTTTATCCAAAAAATATGTGATGACTCAACCATAAGTGATGAATCTAAACCAAATCATATAAGAAAAAAGAAATATATATAAATTTTTTAAAAAATTTAAGTATGTTTAATATAAATAAGGAAGTACCTCAACTCACCCTAAACTCCCTATTTTGTAAAATCCTCCTCCAATTACCCTAGTATCCCATATTCATTGGAAATCCACCAATAACTAGAACTGGGTTCATTAAACGGAAAATTAGATAGTGTGGAAAAAATGAAATATAAAAACCCAACCTCAAAACCCCATATCATTCAATTCCCAAATATCAGTCAAGAGCCGAACCAAGAACCTTATCATTATATATCAAAAATGAGTGAGAAAATTTTTTCCCATTAGGAAACCACATTCCATTACACATGCAAAACATTTAAGTATAATACCATTTTCAAGAAAGTTTTAAATATAAAAATAAAATAGTTATTTTGAATATAATTTTTAAAAATTAATATCATGTTCACTTCTATTTTATTAAAATTCTAGTTTTCTTTTCCTTAAATTAAAACAATCACATTAAATGTATTCCAATCTGTCAAATACAATTCTGAAATCAAAACACTCCTTTTAAAATTTCTTCAATCCCCAGTTTGAAATATATCAACTCTAACCATTTTCATAACCAATTTAAAAACATTTTTAATGAAAATTTACCACTATAATGGATAGAGTTATTTATGAAAATAGAACCCCAAGATAATAATCTGGTAGTAGAAATAAACTATACAATGGTTCTATAATCAACAAATAAAATGGGAAATTAATAAAGAATGAGAAATTAATTCCCAACACCCACCACCAATCTGGAAAGAAGGTTTCATGGGATACTAAACAAGTAGATCAAGTAATATAATCTTCAACTATATTAAATAGCATTAGGTTGAACAATAATAACCTATTTGTTCTGTTAGTCCGATTAAACAAGTCAATAGCAATCCCATCAACCCTAGAGTGTGAAAATATTGTGGAGAACCATCATGGTTCAGTCAGATTCACATTCACTCTCAAGCTATACACACAAACTAAACTACTATTCTCACTCATCCATGAGTATACTTTGTGACATGGGATTCCTATATTTAACACACAAAAAATAGTGGATATATAGATCATACAAAAAAAATTATAATTTGGCATGAGAAATATTATATAACTCAAAATGCACAAAACACCACCCATAGAAGGGGAAATAAAAAATGGTGTATAATGAATTTCATATATACTCCCATGTCTGAAAATTCCATTTAAAAGTTCCAATAATGCCTCAATAATATATAAACATTTTAGGCTAAGTTACATTACTCATTTCACATTCCAATTATGAAAAGTATTTTTGAAATAATGAATTTTAAAAATATTCTCGAGAAATCAAATTTGAAATCAATTACATCTATTTAGAATTTCCATTTTTAAAAAACCCTACATATAATTTATTATTCAACCCAAATTTGTTCAAACCATTTTAAAATCACACAATTTTTTTGATGAAAATATTTAAATAAATTATCATTACATGAAATTTCAAGTACCGCTTTAAATGAAAATTAAAAGCATTAAACTCAATTTTAAAAAACCCAACCTATTTTTCTTAACTACTATTTAAAATTTATGACATTTGAACAATTTTGTTGATAAATGGTGTGTGAAATTAATTAAAATAGGATTTTAACATGTTTTTTAATCCATAAATTCCTCCACATAGATTTAAAATAATATTTTACCAAATTTGATTTTGAAAAAATTATAAAAAATAAAAAACACCATTATTAGAAAGTTAGAACATAAATTAAAACCCAAAAAAATTAGTTGTTAAAGAAATTAAAATCGTATGACATTGGTAAACTACCTGTAATCAATAGAAGATGGTTTGAAAATTAAATAAGGGGGGAATATACCTCAAGGAAAACTTCACACACCCTATAAAAAATACCAATAATAGGGTCAAACTAGGACCATGGGGTTCAGACAAATAGAATGTATTGATGAGGAAAAGGGAAACAGAAGGAATATGGAGATAAGAGGAGATAGGATACCCTACATTAAGAATATGTCCTTGAATTAGGGTTAAATATTGATGAAAATTACAATGATATAGGAATTCAAGAGGTAGGACATTGTGTGAGGGAGGGGGTTAATATATAATTGACTAGTTATATTTAAGAAACATTGAATGTTTGGGGTTTATTTTTTAATAATTTATATATTCATCTTGGAATGGTTTAAAAAGAAAATATATGTCTTTTCTATCAAGATGATACTTTAAACAATGTTTTTATTGTTTAGAATAGTTTTATTCTATTTGGGACTCTCTCTAGACTCCAAGTAGAGTGGTAGATCAAGAACTTACATATATTGAAAGTTTTATTATATAAGTATTTTTCTTTTTTATATGTTAATCCAAATTCAAATGTGGTGATGGATTGGTTAAAAAGTGTTGTATTTTCCCTTTATTGATTTCATATTTGAAATGGTCTTCAGTGGTAGGACTTATGGATATTTCCCTTGGAGGTTCTCATTACCCTTCCTTGATAACCCGTCCATCAAGACTCCAAACTAGACCACTAAAAACCAGATGGAATTAAGGATCTTCATAGGTTGGTGAAATGAAAATTTGAAATCAAAAACAACTAGAGGGAATGATTTTCTAAACCTAAAATAAGATACATGGCCTACATGAGACAAATAAAACCAAGAAAAAAATATTCTATATTCAAAGAGTGGAAATGGTTGAGATACAACAAAACATTCCTCTCTATACATTAATGGTATATGTCCAGAAATATTCAAAAAGAAAAACCATAACATCTAGAATATAAAACATGTGATACATTGCCAATGTTTCACTGTCTCCCCACCCACTACCCATTCCCATCTAATATGAACCATTCTGCCTCACTTTGGTTCCATTAACTTTCTATTATAAGAAAAAAAGTTATGCACATCCCCATGATAGGGTATATAGTGTGATCTAAACAAGCACAGTAGGATCCAAACCAAGTGTCCTATAACAAGTATTTGTCAAACAATACCAATAAAAAAATTAAATAATAAATCGATTGATAAATATTTTACATATTAACATAGAAAGCATGGTAAAAGTTACCATTTTACATTTATAAACAAATCTAAATAATATAGTTTCAAAAAATATTTCAAATATTCTATTTACATTTATGACATAATGTTTCATATAATATATCAACATCAAAACAATAAAATTCTAAGAACAATGACAATCACCCTAAGGATAACATTGGTCTAGGTTATCAAGGTCTCTCATACCTCAGTAATAAATCTATACAGGTTTTCACTATACATGTTCCATAGAACAACAATTCCCATGGAATAAGGTAAATCCCTTTGAGTAAACCCCTTTAATGTCAAGATCACGTTCCCAAATCCAATGGATTTATGATATAATTATAAAAGAACACCCCATAAAGTGAACCCCCTATGGAGTCAATGTAAATTCCCATTACTAAACTATTCTCCAAGGTACCCAAGTCTCCCATGTAACAAATTTATCAAATCATTTCAAAGGGGTTATTTCATTTCACAATATAATTCCAAACAACCCCTTTCACATCATCAAAATTATTCTATGATATACCATTTCATAAACCATTTCACATTTCTACGAAAATAATATTACATTTACCCAAAATATCAAGAAACCCATATTTTATCCAAAATAAAAATTATGCATTCATATCAAACAGTTCAAGGATCATGCCAATTATAGATTAGAAATACATTTATAAAACAAAGATAATATTTTTTTCACTAAAAAATTCTTGATATGGAACTATCTACCTTAATGTTGGGTACAAATATAAGCAACAACGACATATAAAACCAACAAGAACAAGGGCTCTAAAAAGTATAAATATAAGGTCGTAAGCAAAAAAATTATATCATGAAACAATAACCAGAAATACGTAGATCAACGGGTAAATTAGAGACCATTCCCCACTACAGAACTGACTAAATGATCCCTAGAGGATAAAAACAAATTGAACAAAAAACATATAGTTCGATCACATAGTTGGAACTAGATTGGGATAATCAAAAGTCAAGTAAAAACATCCAATACCAAATATTGATAGAATATAAGTATCGCATATGGTAGATGTAAGGTGGTGTGAAGGGTAGTCTTTGAACACCCTACAAATAAACCAATGGTAAATATTCAAGAATAGATTGGTAGATGAAGGTTTTATAGACATAAATCTATGTCAAAAACCTGTAATAATTGACCCATAAAAGATCCTATGTTTCTATAAACATGAAAAAATTCCTCTATAAATATGGGAATCCTATTTATCTATTTGAAAATTCCTTAATAGGTGGAAACATGGTGTAGTGGCTTCTCAGAATGCCCATGTGGCCTCAATGGAACCTCTCAACCCTACTGAACAATCCATTCAGTCCTTCCATATTGATTAGGTCTTGGGTGTTTTAGACCATCCATGGCCTCAACCATACCCAGGGTGGTAATGGATTTCCATGGTGCACATAAAAACCATAATTTAGCCACACCCTAAAATATTCCCTACTCTAGCCATGGTGGATCTTCCCAAGGTGAATAGGAGACACCTAGGGGTGTAATATCTTCATCCTTGTCGTGACCCATCTTGTTTTTCATTGGGAAGAAGAAAGGCTATTAAAAATACAACAATAAATTTATAATTCTTTTCAAACCCAAAATAAAACATCGTAATCATAACAAGATAACCTAACTCATGTTTGGTTGTTACAACCGCCCCACCATAAAAATTTATCTCCCCAGAAATTTATAGGGAAGAAGGAAGATCCATGGAGAGGTGAGGTCATTTCTCCCATACTAATGATTCATGCTCTCATGTCTCAAGAGGCTCTGATCTGTTATATCATAATAATTTGTTCATCATAATAGACTTCACACATAGAACATTCATTAGAGATCAGATATAACATATGCACTTATAATCAGAAAAGATGGTTGACCACTCCCGGAAAAGATAGTTTATATAACCCTTTTTATCATCACTGATATGATTGAGATCCAAATCATGAGTGGGTTAATTTATATCATGTGGATGAATATTTCTAGGACCTTACACCAAAACATGGTTATCCTATATAAGTATGAAACCCATACTAGCACCAAAAGCATCACAGTATAACACATAACCCCTTTTAGGTTTTGGTAATATTACAATATGAGTTAATGTTAGACATTATTTAAACTTATCAATATATACTAGATAAATACAATCCCATGAAAATATCATCCCTTTATTAGTGAAACAAGTCAAATGGGATTTAGGTTTTGATAAATCCTTTCCAAGATGATAATAGTATTCAGTTACCCTAGGAAGCTTTGTTTCTTAAGGACATTATATGTTTCTCCACATTACAAGAAAACCTTCAACTTTTCCCTATCAATTGAATTACTATGATCCTAAATCACATACCCAATAAATTGACATATGAGATATAAAAAATCCATTTGATAAATTCCAAAAAAAGAAGGCGACTCTTTACATTTTTCAAAACCAAATTCAAATAGTGATGATACTCATTCACATATCTCAAATGAAATAAGAAATAAATCAAAAATACCACAACAAAGGTATCGATATAATGGTATAATATCACATTAATCAAGTAAATAAAACCCATAGTAATATAAGTTTGTTTAAAAGTAACCAAAAGATATCCAAATTGCCCATACGTTCTCTTAAAAGTGGTATTTGGGATATATGATTCGTTGACTCCAAACTGATGATAATCGAGGTGAATATCTATTTTTAAAAACCATATTTTCTCATTTAACTAATCAAACAAGTCAATAATATGGGGTAAAGGGAAAATATTATTAACTATAACTTGATTCAGTTTCTGATAATCTATGCATAATCTATTATAACCATCAACCATATTGGAAAAGAGAATGGGGTCACCCATGTTGAAATACTAAGTTGAATAAAGGCCTTCACTAGTATGTATTCCAACTAAAAATATTGTTATTTCCTCTTTTTTGGTGCCATAAAATAAGAGGGTGTCGATATCGACTGTGTTCCCAATACAGGATCAATTAAGAACTCTACCTACCTCTCTATAGTAAGATCAACGAATTCATCTAGGAAGACATTAATAAAGTCACAAAAAACAAAGGGAATACTAACAAGTGACAAAACATCATTGTGATCTATCAAAATAGTAGATAATAGACTCCTAATCTCTGGTCGATATGGTCATGTATGTCTATACCTTGGGTCTCACTCACCCTAGAGCACCCAAGATCTCCCATGAGAAGAAAATTATGAAACAAACAATTGATAATAACTAATATTGGGTATGTGAGAAACCAACAAATCTATCCTAATGATGACATCGATAAGATCTAGATCAAGATCCTAGAAGTCACAGACTAACTCCGCATTGTCCTTATAAATTGATCATGGAGGAAAATGATACCCCTACGTTATCCTCTTACTAATAAAAATTTCTAGCTCCCTAACAGAGGACATCAGATCCATTTTATGATTCAACTCCTCCATGAAATAGTTAGATATAAAGGAGTGTGAGAAAACTATATCGCATTGATAAGTCATTATAGAAGTTGAAACAAAGATAATTCCTCTCTCTATTGTCGATCCCGCATCAACACATACCATAAAATCATCCATTGTGTGAAGGTAATTCCCTTCTGAAGCATATTTCTATATACATATTGAATTGGATGCTACTAATTTCACCATAGTAGCCTCTGGGAAAGAAGATCCCTAACCATATAGGGCATTGACGGATCCTAGCATAATCTCTGTAGATTACCATAATGGACACAAGCACTATATTTTTTTCAATGGTACAAGGAATGATCATAGAGTGTTCCCCATTGTAACACATTAGTACTAACTCAATATTATAATATTATCTTCCTCTAAATGAGTTAAAAAATAACACTAATGATAATTGTCTCCAACACTCTTGTGACTATCATTCCACTTACTCTTCTTCCCATGTGCGTTGCTAGACCTTCTACATGGTGGAATGGAAGATCCAAACAAGATATTTTTCCCACCATAATGATTTCTACCATCGTATCCCTACCAATTGTATCAGAAAATATACTAATATTTACCATTTATACCTATAATCAGATGATAGGATGTAATCCTTATAGGTATTTATAAACATTCAGATGATCATTCATCAGCGTATCTATATAAAAATAACCCCACAACCCAAAAAGGATTGTGTACTCTATCATTGAATTATCTACCCATTTTAGAGAGAGAAACTCTATAAACTTTATCACTATAAATTTAACATCTTAGACTATGACAACCTATATATAGTGGTTATACTAAATTATAAGTAAAGTAATAGAGTTCCCAAAGAATCAAAAAATTTATTGGTCTTGGATGACCAGATGCATAAATACATTTCACTTCAAAACATAAGATAAAACCAGAAAATATTACCAGAACATGAATATACCATGCATCATATCCTTGAAAATTACACGTGGTCCTTTACTAGGTTTCCAAGGGAAAGTAAAACAAATAAGTTTGATATTAGTTTCTCTATAAGGTAAATGTACAAAATAATCTTACATTACATAAAAATTTAATATGTTTCCTGGAATGAATAAGTAAGAAAAATGAATCTATAATCATCTAAGATTTATGGAAATCTTATCAACAATAAAATAAATGAAAACATGTATAATAATAATTATTGATCTCATACTAATGGACTACGTAATATAATACATCAAAAACATGTTTTCAAGGCCTTATTCAAAGAAACATTCCTATCATGGGAGGAAGCATACATGAAAAACCAATATGTTTTGTATCATGAGAGTTATTGATGCATCAAGGGGATATATAATTTTGAGCCCAATTAATCGCTTGATTAAGTCTTATGTATTAACCTTAATGTGTCATCAAGGCCATTAATACCATTATCTAATGAAACTATAACTTAATAAAACATGGTTATCAATATAATGGTAAATAAGGAAATTAAATACATCCCAATTCAAAATAATAAAAGGGATTTCTATGATGAAATCCCTTAGTCAACATATAAATTTTGAGGTAACATAAAGGTAACAAAAAGTATAAGGCCACAGCTTTAAACATTACACAATCAAGTAAATACCTTTATAATTCCCTTATTTACATTATCAAAGATATTTTTGGTTTATAGTTTTATAAATTTAGGACATATTTATACATATAATCTCATAAGTATACAATGTAGATACTACCAAAAAAATATATTTTTTTCATAATTAAATTGTTTTAATAAAAATTGAAATCTATTCCTGAAAAATATTCACAACATTCATCTTAGTTTTTCCTTTTCTCTTACCCACCATTAAACCTAGTAGAAAATATTTTAAAACTTGTGATGAGCCTAAAAACATCATAAGTGACATAAAAAAGGATATATACTATTATTACATGAATACTTATAAATATATGAAATCATTTTCACAAAGACATACATCTCACCCAATATGTATCATATAGTTACTTTGTGAAAAAATCTGTTTTTCATAGAACATAGAAAAAATAAATAATACCATAAAGGTAACTTCAGGAATTAATTACATAATATTTTTACCCTCATGGGTACCTTATGATTAGTAACCCTCATGAATAACTTACAATGTAACCCTCATGGAAACCTTATGGTGTAACCATCGTAGTTACACATTGAGTAACCATACAGCCAAAATCCAACTTAAACGAACCTAATGAATTGTAGGGAGATATAGGTACAGAATCCATTTTAAACAATACCTAAGAACCATAACGT
This sequence comes from Viscum album, assembly GCA_963277665.1. Classification (NCBI taxonomy): domain Eukaryota; kingdom Viridiplantae; phylum Streptophyta; class Magnoliopsida; order Santalales; family Viscaceae; genus Viscum; species Viscum album. Next base: position 1,034,343,787 of record OY728122.1, on the reverse strand, counting down.
AATCATAAAATGAACACTTAAAAAACATTCCTCTTGAATTTTTTAAATAAATAGAAATTTAAATAAGGATTTTTATAGAAAAGTCCCTTTGAAATAGCATATCATTAAATAAAACATTGAGAAAATGAAAGAAATTTGTATATTAAAAATACATACACATAATAAAACATAATATAATCAAATTTTATTTCCCAAATAGTCTTATCATGAAAATATCGTTGAAGTATAAGGTTAACCCATAAAATGGATGTTGGGTTAAGAATTCCATTACTATGGGTTAGACTTTCTTAAAACGTGTTCAAACCTCTTGTATAATAGTTAAATGTGTTTTATTAATATATAAAGAACAATAATAAAATTTGTAATACTTTATATGATCTTTTATAACATATTTTCACCCATTTATTAATATTATTTTGTTATCTCCATTATTTCGAGTACGTTCTTTACATGGTTTCCATTGTATGTTCGTTATGGATTTTATTATTGAATGGAATAGAAACAATAAAAGGAGAATTAAATTGTATATTAATATTTATAGAACATTTAATTATACCATATATCATTTTTTCAGATATGAGGATGATTCATTAGATAAAACATTAATGATATTCATTTAGATCACTTTGGTGGTTCTTCTATAATCACAAACTAGTTACGTTATATTATTTAACATTATATATATATGTGTGTGTTAATTATAAAACATAAAAAAGGTTATATAATACACATTAAAATATGTTTCAACCATTAAAATGGTATGATGATCATCTATGAAGGTGGTAATGAAAAAATGAAAACACATCATCTACGATGTTAGTAAATCGACACATCATGAATGATGTTTTCGTTTTTAGAATAAAAGAGATAAGAGAATTAGTATGATGATTTATTCTTCCATAAAAATGTCAAATTTCTAGTATATAGAAGAAAATTGAGTTTTTATGCCTCTTTGATAATGGGAGTTTATGAGAGTATAATAAAATAAAAGGAATTTAAGTGAAAATAAAAGAAAATGAAAGATAATTTTTACCTCTGGAACCCTCCTCCTTGAGAACCTCATTAAGGCCTTTGGTTTCAGCCTTTTAGTAATATCAGCTGGTCATGGACGTGAGTAAGAGTCTTGGGAAGGGAATTTATTAAAAATTATTTATGCTATAAATATTTTAGGTGTGATGAGAATATAAGGTGAGTGGTGGTGTTTATAATGGAGGAGAGGATGGGTTATTATTATTATATTCACTAGTTTATTAATTGGGATCAACGCTATGAATATATTGAGAATTATAACCAAATATATTAAATAATAAATTACAGTTTCATATTTTTTTTCTTACATAATCCTTTCATCATCTATGACTCAATGAATCATGTATTTTTCTTATATCATAAATTATAGTATTTCACTACTCATAAAAAATTCAAGTAATTCAATAAAAATACCAAAAATTCACGCCAACCATTTTTTGATGTGTAGAATTCAATGCAATCCATTTTTTGAAAATAATTTTCTAAATATGATAGATCTATTTTTTAATTAAAATCACAATTTATTTGAAAAATACTAATTTTGAAAGTATAACTAATTTTTTAACAATTTGAAAAATTAATTAATGTATCATAAGTTTATCTTATAATCACAAGACAACAAAATGAAAATTTATGAATTTATTTTATGAAAATATTTTTTTGTAATCATTAAATTAATTATAAATATGTAATTAAATATTTATGACTGATAAAAATACCAACACTTTATTTATCATTTATAAAACATTTATTTACCTATCCCATGATACAAATATATCATGATTTCACTTATAAGATTAAAAAAATATTTATACTCTCATTGGAGAGGTAACTATTCTATTGGCCAAATTATAATTCCTAATTGTCATGTTACTATTTATAATGTCAGGTAACTATAACATCACAATAAATTCATTAATAAATATCAATTATTTCATTATAAATTTATAATCAATTTAATTAGTTAATTACATACTAAAAACAAATTATTCAATAGGTACCTTTGTTGTAACATTATCCCCACCTTCTAGAAATTGTTTCCTCGGAATTTTTTTACTTATTAAAGAAGTGAGGTTACCTTTCCATCACAACATTTTCAGAATCACATGTTTCTTCTTCAACCATGTGGTTTCTCCACAAAACCATAACCTGGTGGATTACATTATTCTACAACACATGCTCTCTACAATCAATAATCTAAACAGTTTTCTCTCCATAAGAAAGGTTCTATTCTAGATAAACTACTTATGGGTTCAAAAAATGAGATTTATCTTGCACATACTTTCTCAACATAGAATCATGAAAAACATTGTCTATATGAGATAAAATTGGAGGAAAATCGATTTGGTTAAATACTGGTCCAACATTCTCTAAGATTTCAGAGGTTCTAATAAACTATGGACTTAGCTTTCCTTTATTACCAAAATGCATAACACTTTTCCATAGTGAGATTCTAAGAAAAAATGATCACCTTCCTCAAAATAAAATTGTTTCCTCATATTATATGAATAACTTTTCACACTAATCTACGATTTCCTCATCTGTTTCTTGATCATATTCACTTTTTTAACCACTTCCTCTACTAATTATTGTCATAGTAACTACCTTTCTCTAACATCATCCCCAAATGATGAATTTTGAAACTACTTCCCATATAATATGTCAAAAGGTGTCATTTGTATACTAAAATGAAAACTGTTATTATAATAAATATCAACTAAAGAAATATGTTGATCCCAAATTCGTTGGTATTATATTGAACAATATCAAATCATATCCTCCAATGTCAGAATTGTTCACTTTCTATATCCATCAAATTGAGTATGAAAGGTTGTGTTGAAATTAAATATTGTTCTCAATGACTTATGAAGGCCATTACAAATATTTGAAGTGAACATAGGATCATGGCCAGATACAATGGAAAGAGAAACTCCATGTAACTTGATATTCTCTTTAAGGTATATTTGAGAAAGATGTTCCATTGACATAGTATCTTGGATATGATGGAAATGTGAAGATTTAGTTAGTAGGTCAACAATGACCCAAATCGAATTTTCAACACGAGAAGTATTAGGTATTACAACCATGAATTCCATTTCTATATTTTCCCATTTCCACTCTGGCACAGGAAAAGGATGAATAATCCTCATTGGTAACCAAATCTCTTTTTTCACTTATTGAAAAGTCAAACATTTGACGGTAGAATTATAAATATCTCATTTCATTCCATCCCAACAGTAATACTCTCAAATGTCTCTATACGTCTTTGTGCAACTAGGATGAACTAAAAATGGAAAACAATGAGCTTAAAATAAAAATTAATTCTACAACTACAAATTTTAAAGAACTCTTATTCCCTTTCAATCCCCAAAACAGAATCATTATCAATTATAAAATTAGACAACTTAAACATTTGAAAAAATTCTACCTTTTTCTTCAACTCGTATTCCACCTTTTGAGCATACATTATTCTATATGATAGGGATGACTACACTGACACATAAACAAAATAGGGGAACTTCTTACACAAATAACTTCCAATACAAAATTCCTCAAATCACTAAACAAAGGATCATGTTCTAAATTTATCATGGTTAATGTTGTATTATTTTTTTGACCCAAAGCATCAACCACCATTTTTTTTTAGGTTAGTAATGAATCATGCAATTATAATCTATGATTAGTTCCATACATCTTATATATATCATGTTCAATTATTTCTATGTAAACATATACTTCAAAATTTTATGGTCATTATATATTTCATGTTTTAATCGATAAATATGATTCCTCCAAATTTTTAATGAAAATAAAACCGAATCTAATTCCAAATAATGTGTTGGGTAATTAAACTCATGATGTTTCAATTGGTGTAAAGCATATGAAATTACATGATCATTCTTCCTTAGGACACAATCATGTCCTTTCAATAAAGAATCATTATAGATGAAAAATTCACCATTTCTGGAAGGTAGGGTAAAAAAATAGAATTCACCAACATTATTTTCAATTCCAGAAAACAATAATCACATTCTTTTGTAAATATGAATTAAAACCTTTTCGAGTTAACTTAGTTAGTGGTCTAGATAACCATGAAACGTTTTTTAAAAACCCCAGGTAATATCCTACCAAACTAAGGAAACTACACATCTCTATTATATTTTTGTTTCTTGGACATTCTTAATCAACTTTTTTTTGCAGGATCAACTATTTTTCTATCTTTATAACTAATGTGACCAATGAATGAAAATTTTTCAACAAAAAATCATACTTAATGAATTTTCCATACAGATTCTTTTCTTTTCAGGTTTTTAAAACAACCCTTAGACTTATTTCATGCCCCTATTTACCTTTATAATATACCAAAATGTCATCAATAGACAAAAACAAAAACTTATCTAAGAACTCATAAAATATTCTATTCATAAGATCCCTAAATAAAACAAGTGAATTTGTTAACCCAAACGGCATAAATAAAAATTCTTAATTCTCATATCTTGTATGAAACACAGTCATCGAAATGTCTGATTATTTTACATTCAACAAATGGTACCCCGAATTCAGGTCAGCCTTTGAAAAATAATTCTCTCCTTAGAGCTGATACCACATTATTTTATGGCTCAACATCTTTTTAATTAGTTACAAAGGATTTATTCACACCCTTCCACTTCCAATATTACTGATTTCCTACCTGAGTGACCAGTTTTGGAAACACATTGGAAAAATGACCCAATTCATTATAGTTAAGTCTTCTTACCATCATCTTCTCATTATTTTTCATATCATTATCCTTACACTCAGGAGAAATGTGCCCAAAATTTACGCATTGGTAGCATTTCCCAAAATTTACAAGGCATTATCCTGGATACATTTACCATACTTTTCAAAAGAATGGAAATTTATTTCAATGCCTCCAAATTTCTTTAATAAATTACTTCCTAGACCCTTCTAACATGACCTCTTCTTATTTGTGTCATAATGATGCATATACATGTCAAATAAACTCCATCTAAATTTTTTAAGGATATAAAATATGTTTCTTAAAGCTTTTAAACTCTAATGAATCCAAATATCTCTATAAAAATGGTTTCAAACCAGAGTAAAATCTATTAATATTACTATAAATGTCCTAAGAAAAATTTAGTACATACATAGATAGTCTCATAAAATTAGCTTTATATGCCTCCATGGAATCATCGTCATTCTAATTTTTTTCCAAGATTTTTTTCTCCATTCTGAGTTAAACAATTTCAAGAAAATATTTTTCTAGAAAAATTCTCTTAAAATAATCCCATTCAAAAGTATCAAGATCATCATTTTATCTTGTATACTTAACCATATACCATCATTGATCATCTTCACCTTTAAAATGATAAATTTATCTGGTTACCTTTTGGCATTTCAAACATCTCATGACATAAAATATATTTTCTAGAGAATTGATCCACACTTTGGATACCACTGAGAAAGATGATTATAGAATGACGGGGCACGTTTCTTCATGAAATTCTCAATAAAATATATGTTTCTTCACGGTTGATCAAGTTATTCTCTAGCATGAAAACTGTCACTATTTATCTTCTATGTAACATTATCCATTACTATCACAAACTTATCAATTCTAATTCCTCCCATTCCAGGATATAGATTCAGAGAGATATAAGCCTCAAAATTCCTTCCTACTTCAGCTTCCATGTTTCTTCTGTAGAAAACCATTCTCAACAGACATATATTATCCTAAAAACATGGTAATATTCAAATTTTATATCATTTCAAATTAACCATAAAGTAAAAAATAATTTATGGTAATCTATTAACATCATCCTAGCCCTAAAGGTTATCTAAACCATGCTCTGTTATCAACAATAAATTCATATACTTAAATATTACATAACCTAAAAAATTCTTTATAATTTAAGTACTTACAATTAAAAATATATTTTCTGTTTAGAGTTTTGTAAATTTATAATATAATTAGTACATATCATCCTATAAGAATAAAAAGTGGATAATACTAAAAATATATCCATTTTTTCAATATATAAAAGATTTTTGTAAAATACTTGAAATCATTTAATGAAAAGTCTTCACAACATTCATCTTGGCTTCTCCTTTTCTATAACCCATACTTAAACCATGTGAAAAAAATTTTAAAACATTTGATGAACACGAAAATCTCATTAAGGGATATAAAAATAAAGATAGAAACTATTAGTACATGAATACTTATAAACATACAAAATCATTTTCACAAATACATACTTCTCACCCAATATGTATCGTATAGTTACTTTGTGAAAACATGAGATTTACATAAAACATAAGAAACATAAATAATACCATAAATGTAACTTGGGGTATTACATAATTAATATAATAACCCTAACAACTACATTATTATTGGTACCCCTTATAGCTACCTTACAACGTAACCCTCACGGATACCTTATCATGTAACCATCACAGTTACACTTAGAGTAACCATACAGATGACCTCCAAATTAAACATTCATGATGAATTAGAGGGATATATAAGTCTCAATTTTCATCATAAACAATTCCCAAGAACTATAACATAATCATAAAACATGAATACTTTCATAAAAAAATTCCATTTTAATTCTGTAAAAAATAGATATTTAAAAGAGAATTTTTAATGAAAAGTCCCTTAAAAATACCATATTATTGAAATGAGAATTTCTAAAATGAAATGAGTATGTATATTCACTATAAATATACATAATAAAACATAATATAATAAAATTTTATTTCAAAAATAATCTTATCATGAAAAAACCTTTGATGTTCAAGGTTAACCCAAACAATGGAAATTGGGTTTATAATTCCCTTACCCCGGGTTTGTCTTACTTAAAACGTGTTTAATCCTACTGTATAATGGTTAAAATAGTGTTAATAATTTATTAAATAAAAATATTGATATAGTTAGAATAAATTATATGATATTTATAAAAAAAATCACATATTTGTTAGTAAATATTTGTTATTTACATTGTTTTGGGTGTGTTCTTAAGCTGGCTTCCATTGTCAGTTTTTTATATATTTTCTTGTCGAAAGTAAGATAAATGACAAAAGTGGTATGAAATGGTATTTACATGTTTACAAAACTATAAATTATACCATATATCATTTTTTATATATTATGATGATTCATTAGATAAAACATTATTGGTATTCGTTTAGATCATTTTGGAGGTTCTTTGATAATCATAAACAAGATTCATTATATAATTTTATATTATGTATATATGTTAATTATAGAACATATAAGAGGTTATATAAATAACTTTTAAATATTTTTCAACCCTTAAATTGGTTTTATGACCTTCTAATAATAATGTAATAGAAAAATGAAAACACATCATCAAGGATGTCGGTAAATCAACACATCATAAACGATGTTTTCATTTTTAAAATAAAAGAGAGGGGAGAAAAAAGTATGGTGATGAATTTTTACATAAAAAATATAAAATTATATTATATATAAAATAATATATTCTTCATGCCTCTTGTATAAGGTTAGAAAAAGGTAGTGTAAGAAAATAAAAAATTATTGAAAAGAAAATTAAAGAAAATTAAAGATGATTTTTACCTCTTGAATCCCCCTCCTTAATGCCCTTAGTTTTGACCTTTTGGTGAATCCATAATTTCATGTACATGGGGAAAGGGCTTTAAAAGCTAATTGGTTATAAATTAAGCAAGTTACAAGGCTTTGAGGTGTGCCGAGAAGAGGTGGTGAGGGTTGTATTTATAGTGGAGGAGAGGAGGGGTTTTTTATTATTATATTCATTAGTTTATTAATTTGTCTCAGGGCCAAGAATTTTTTGATAATTATCACAAGATAAATTAAAATAATAAATTAGATTAGAATATTTTGGTATTAAATAAGACTTAAATCATCTATGACTCAATAAATCATGTATTTAGCTTATTATGTATATTATTGTATTTCATTATTCAACAAAAATTCATGTATTTCAGAAAAATCACAAAAATTCACCTCAAACATTTTTTTAGGTATATAATATAAAATTGAACACTATTTTTTGAAAATAATTTATTAAATATGAGAAATATATTTTTTAATTAAAATCATAATTTCTTAAAAAAAACTAATTTAAAAATTATAACTAATTTTACATCACATCGAAAAATTAATTAAAGTATCATAAAATTATATTATAATCATAAGACAACAAATTAATAATTTATGAATCTATTTTAATAAGAAAAAAATTCTTTTAAACCATTAAATTAGTTATAAAAATTAAATTAAATATTTAAGACTTTAAAAAATACCAACACTTAATTTATCATTTCACAAACATTGTTTAATTACTCCAGAATATGAATATATCATGATTAAACTTATAAGAAACAAAAAAATTTATTTATAATCTCATAGGGGTGGTTACTATTCTATTGGATAAATTACAAATCCTAAATTTAATGTTTCAATTATTAAGGTCATGTTATTATTCCATCTGTGTAAAGTCCTTAATAAATATCAGTTATTTCTTTATATATTTTTATTGATTTTAAATATTAATTTCCATAATGAAAAAAAATATAAGTGCATAGGTTGTTGCATAAAGTACCCTCCTCAATGAAATATAGGGGAGAGGTCACATATGATGTGTTGATTAATATAGGGATAACAGTAATTGGTCTCAATATCTTTCATTAGTAAGAGGCCAATGAAATTGTATGGACAAACACTTTATCATGATTCTTTAACTTCCTCCTAATATTTAAAATCATTTCCCTAAAGAGTGACTCTCCTTGTTTGGGGTATTAGTCCCCCACATCTTGTATTAGGGTTATGATTAATTCCATACTCAATGAAATAATTTTAGGGTGATTAGCCCTAGGTGTATTAGTTTCAAAGCCACATACACTTTCTAGTATCTAGATAATAATGTATTGTCTATGAAATTACACACACATTTACTTTACCAAATCTTAGGATGGTGTTTCCACCATAGAAAAGGTAACACTTGAAGAAAACTAATAAAATATATGGAAAAAATTAATACTTTTAAATCCCTTAAATATTAGGATTAATATAGAAAAATATCTTCCTTGTAAATTTATTCATCGCCCAAAATAATAAACTCAGTGATTGAAACGTGAGTCCCAAAGAAAGAAAATTGATATTGAAAAACCACAAATATTGCTTGGGTAGAAATTAACTCATAACATCTTGAAATATAGGACTTAAAATTGATATTAAAATACCATTAAAAATATATTTCATGAGATGAAATCTTATATAGGCTGTAAATATATGCAACATCATGGAAATTATGTGCATACTAAAAACACGTCTCAAGGAAAGGAATTTGAGTTAGAAAACACTAACCTTTTATCATTAATTACATAAATTTACATCAACCTAATGTTTCATAAATATATATTTCTTAATAACTTAATTAAAAAATTAATAATAAACACTTTCATTCATACTCTTCAGAAATAGTTATTCCCTGTGTGTGTTCTTATGATATCTGTCATCTGTGTTTTTAGTTTAGATCATTTGTAATAGATTCATAATAGTGGTGTTCATAATAAATATTATTAAAAATTATATAATTACTATTTCATTAACTATATTTTTATGTATCATTTATAAAAAATTATGATGTTTAAAATTACTGTAATTATTTTTTTAGACTTTATCCATCAAATGAAGTTGATAATATAATTCTTTTGGTGATTTTTTATAAATGGAGAGTGTTTCATTAATATATGAATGAGATGTTGATAAAATATATTCATAATTAAAATAATTATTTAAACATTTATATCATATTATAAAATTAAATAATATTTCATAGTCATCTATGATATAAATTCATTGAATTGTTCAAGTGGATGGTTAAACCGACCCAAACCAAAACAGACCCTGATTTAGTGAATTATTATGAGGTATTTTTGTTGTAATATCACTAAGATATATGAAAACTATATTAATTATTTTTTATATGTCAGATATATCATAATTATAAGTAATTATAATTATAATTAATTGAAATTAAAATATTTCACATTTTTAAAAAAATATTATACACTTAGTATGCTTATTTGTAATGACTAAATTATAAACAATTTTTTGTTGTTAATTTCATTAATATGTTATTCAACATTAAATAAGAGAACCTTAATGATATCATAAAAATAATATTTATCCTTTTTCCTTCAATATATACATCTTTAAAAGAAGTTAAGTAAAACAAAACATGTTACATCATGGAGGTAGTAGTCTGCACAACACATGAACAACAATTTTGTTTTTCATAATAGATAGGTTATATGAATAAATATTGATAATATAATTAATTTATTAACATTAAAGTATATAAATTATAATAATATAATTATATTAGTGATTTTATATTAAATGTAAAAAAATATAATATAGAAGAAAACTAAGTAGTCGATAATAATCACATCGGGGAATGGAATTTTCATTAGAAGTATCCTCAAATTTTAGGGGATTAGGATAAAAATGAGTGACCATGGGATTATTTTCCTGGGATATAGGTCTAGGTATAGTAAAATTGAATATTTTCAATATTTATTTCAAATGATAAGTGTGTCTTGAAGTGGTGAATGAGTTACCCCTTTATAATTAAAGGGAAACGTAGTGTTGTGATTAACCCTTAAATTTTAAATAATGAAAGTTTATTATTCAAGTGTCAAATTAAATAAATGGAAAAACATAAATATTATAATGAATGTGTTTTTAAATTCACCTCAAGCACTTCTATTTATAATTCTGTTATTGATTTAGGTGTTTTTATTTAACTTTTATCCTCAACCCCAATATACATTCACATTGTAAATTAATTTAAAACCATAGTAATAAATTGTAATGAAAAATAATAATATTAGAATGTTAGTTAATTTTTTACTTAATTTTTAAAATATTACATTTTTATTAAATACAATTTCTAATGGATTGATAATTTAATTTTAAAAAATATATAATTAATCATATAAAAAATATTTTAGATAAATATGTTTTTTGAGATTTAAATTTATATATATAATGGAAAATTATTTTGGAAACATATTTTAATGATAAAATTTTGTTTTTTATAAAATAAATAATGGATGTGAGTCTCTTAAGTAAATAAAAATTAGAGTTTCCCTTTAAAACACTTGATTTAACAAAAAAACAAAAATCTGTTTCTATGTTGAAGTAAAAACAAAATTATATCTAAAAATGATTTTTATAGGTTTTATGAGTCCAAAGAATATTGTAAAATGTATCATGTTATTCCTTAAATTCATATTTTATTACATAAATGTTTCTAGAAACTTATTGTTCATTTTAATATAAAAGTAAAGTCATATAAAAGAAAAGTTTCATGGAAATAGAATATTTTGATTAATATATTGCTTTTTTATGAAAAGATAAATAATTGATACTAAGAAAATTTATATTTGATGACATAAAATTTAAAGTCATTTGGGTCAAATTAAAATTACTAAATAAACCTATTAAATAAATTCATGTACAAAATCTCATTATAGGGTGCATATTTTTTTGTCTAAGATATTGTTTTAGTTGATGTAATAGGGACTCTAGTATTATATACCCCCTAAAATAATTTCATCCTTGAAATTGGGGAATATGTAATTTATTAAACAATTTTGGATTCTCTTTCCTTACACCTCCTTCAGGATCCAAGGTTTCCGCTTCTAATTTGTTATTTACCCAAATTACATTCACCAATCGTGTTTTTAAATTATATAACAATTGTTATTTGGTGTCAAAAATTTATACAAGTTATTAATAATAGTAAAATTCAGTATCCAACTCTAATCCTTCATATCTGATCACATGTGTTAGATTCAACATGTATTTTCTTATTAATGAGAAATAGAAGACATTTTTTATGCTATAGTGGATAGGAATCATGGCCAATTGGTAAGTTAAATCCCAAATTCTCTATATTTTTTCAAAAGGGCCAATGTACATTGGTATTAACTTACACTTTTTACAAATCCATAAAACTCCTCTCCATGGTAAACCCTTCATGAATACATAATCGTCAACCTAAAATACCATGTCTTTCTGTCGATTATCATCATAACTATTTTTTATTGTATAGAATGGTTTAATATGATATTTAATAGTCTGTGATTTAATTGTAACCACTTCCACAAGCACTAGACCAACAAAATTTCATTCTCCAAATTCTTCCAAAAATGTTAGAGTATGATACCTCTTCCCAAAAAATGCTTTATATGGAGAAATTTGGATGCATGAATGAAAGCTATTACTATTTGTAAATTACAAAAGAGGTATATGTTGATCATAGATAACATGGAATTAAATATTACATGATCATATCTTATTTTATAATGTATAGATAGTCCTTCTAGACTACCCATCAGTATAGGTATTATAGAAAAAGCATAAATGTATCTCAGCATTGAGATCCCTTTGAATAATCTTACATAATTTTGTTGTGAATCAAGGGTAAAAATCAGATAGAATCAATAGAGGTTACATATAAAGCATTATAATTTCATTACTATAAATCCATTAAATGATCTCTCAAGGGGTAGGTCATATCTTATATATAATAAATTGGTAGACTTATTATGATGATAAATGATAACCCATATGGAATCATTATTCCTTAGTAAATTTGGGATCCTAATTATAAAGTCCATTGTAAAAAAATTCCACTTACATATAGGTACAAGAAGTTTGTTCATTACTCTATTAAGATGTTGTCTTTCAACTTTTACCCACCAGAATACTTAGAATATGGACACATATTCCACATTTTCAAGTAGAATACCATAAAACTATAAATGTTCTCTTAAAAACCAATACATCATTGTACTACAAGAGTTTATAGAGAAATTTATGATGTGTTCTTCATATAATAGTGTTATTTTAAAGTATGGTATGGATGAAACACATAACATCTTCACAAACATTAACACTCCATCTATATAGCTTAATTTTATCAATTTCCCAAAATTCCTTTCTTGTATCTTCCTTTTTATGTTTTCATCATTATAATGGGACTTCAATATCATTTTTAATATTTATGTTTTAGAAATTTCTTTGAAAATGAATAATGGATCCCCTTACCTAAAAATCACCAAGTTCATCTTTACTAGATCATTGTATATCGGATCGTTATTAATCATCATCGTGGACAATAATCTGTGGTCCCTCCTACTAAATACATCATCCACCTTGGTTAAATTCCAAGGGTCATAGTGTGTCAACCAATTTTATTCCTTGAGTAGTTACAACTATATTATTTACCTCATATTGAGTTCTTTATTATAGAAGACATACATCCAAATATTACTGTCTGTATATATCCCATGTCTTTCAATGTCATGGTAGTGTCATAAAATATTCAAATAAAATATTATGGCTTCCAACTCAAGTTCATGATTTTTATTTTTTTCATGTATTTTAAATTACCTTGATGCATAGGAAATCACACTATAATTATGTAAAATAATACAAGAAATTACTTTCTTCGATGCATCACTATAAATTACAAATCCTTCATAACTTGATGTTAGCTAAAATAATGGTTCATTAATAATTCTCCTCTTCGTCTCTTGAAAACATTCCTCACATTCCCTTTATATGTAAAATTTACCCCTTTATCTATAAACAACGTTAATGGGATGTCGAACCAAGAAAAATATTTAACAGACTCCTGATAGTTACCTTTTGATCCTAGGAAATGTTATATATACGTTATGATAATCATTGTGGATAATTCTTTTATTACTGTTGTATGAGGTGTAAGAAGATATTCCATACTTGGAGGCCATTTTTCCATGAAAATAAACTCTATTGAGTCAGAATTCATAATTATTTTACATCACATATAATTTATTTATCCTGAAGGTATCCATAATTATTTAAAGACGACTCTCATGGTGTTCATAGATTCTATAGTATACCATTATATCTTCAATAAATATCATCCCAAATTTTTCAAGATACTACTTTAATACTTTATTCATTATATCCATAAATAGATAATCATCATTATTCAATCCAAATGTAATTACTATAAACTCATAATTTTTATGTCATGTTAAAAATAATATCTTCGATATATCAACCTTATTCACCCTTAACTGGTGATAACTAGAAAAATTATTGATCTTATAAAATTTTTATTATCATTTATTTTGATTCAATAATTCATTAATGTGTGAAAATGTATATGTATTCTTTATATTGATGGAATTAATCTCCCTATAATCGATGCATAATCTCATTTACCCACCCTACTTTTTCATGAATAAAAATATGGGCTCTCCATGGTGAAACAGTATGGTTTATAAATCCATTTTAACTCAATTACTACAACTAAGTATTCAAATACACCAAATATAATGGTATCATTCTATATGGAATTTTAGATATATTCCAACCATCATGATTAGTTCAAATGGGAACTCAACTTCATGCTCTGGTAGATGACTATGTAAATCTTATATAAAAACATTAATTCATTTTTCAAGCATTGGTATATGTTATATTATTAAGATACCTTTCTCATCCATAGATCTATTTCTATAAACCAATTTAACTATAATTTCATTAAGGAGACCTATTGGTGGAATATCATGATATGATTTATTTGATAAAGTTTCCCCTCTAAAGACAAGAGATGGAACCCCATCTTCATGAATCGTAATATACTTATATTGGAAATATTTTTTTTATACTATGAAGTGAAATCTATATAAATTATCATATCGATGTTAACTAATGTTATAATATCCATGTTTACAAATATATTATGTTCATACATCATAATTGGAACTACCGGACATATCATTGTTACCATACGACTCTCACTTTGTGTATTAATTGATGACTCTCTTGATAGGGTTCCAGGAAAGTATCTAATGTTTTTGGTGTACATGGATTATATAAAATATTATGAATATAAAAAATCAAATAAAATATTACTTTAATTTTAGGTAATGATCAAAGTAGATTCCACCGTGTCATTAAAAACTTTGGATTTAGTTGTGGTAGTCACATAATCATGGCCTTACTTCTATGGAAATGGAAATAGTAAATTAAATTGATGTTTATTATATTGGTTCTTTTAATTTCCCTTATCTATATTGTTATAGAATTGAATATCAAAGAAATATACATTTTCCTTTTATTGGAGAGATTAATGTCATTTTTCTTCACACTTTTAATAAACCCCCATTCCCTTCCTGTAATCCTCAGGGTGTTTCCTTCAATAGTTATTTCATATGGGAAATGTAATCATTTTTTTAAACATGGTTGTATTTTTCTTCCCAAGATTATAATCTGGTCACTTCTCCTCATGATTTCACTTGAAAAAATATTAATTAGAGAACTAGTTTTTTTTACTTGGGACTATATCCTAATATAAATAAAAAGTTTGATACATCAAGGCCCTTTAAAATAATTGGATTTAATCCGTTAATGAAAGTATTAATACTACCTTCTGATCGACATACATAGCCTGTAACATGTTTATCTAACATTGTAAATGAATCCTCATACTCAATAATATTTTCCTCTTCAGTTTTCCTAAAATTAAGAAACTTTATTTCCATTTATGATCTTTCCTCATGAGGAATTAACTTTTTATAGAATACCAAATTAATTGTTCCCCATTAAATTCACTTAGTCTCATCTTCCATATTAATTTTTTTTATAAATGGCCACATTTGGTATATATCCCTCTTCAGATAAGAGGCTGGTAGGATGAAACTTTCCTTTTTACTATTTCCCAGACTGAGAAAGATCTTCTCTAATTACATTATCAATTTTTCAACTACCAATGGATTAGTAGTTCCATTGAATGATATTGGTTGTTGTAACATGATTAAATCTATAATATTTACACCATTTTGTGGATCCATAGGATTCTATATGCAAGAAAAAATATTTTTCGTAACCTGGTTCAGTTTCCCCAATATGATCAGGAACTAATTAATGATAATTGAAGCTTCCTAAGTTGTTCATGGGGAATATCCTTGAATTAACAATGGTTGTTGATATGGTTCTCATTCATCCTGTTAGTAACCATGTTTCTATAATGAAATACACATAATTAACATGTGTAATTGAATTATATAATATAATTCTAACAACTTTCTTCTCAGTGTTACCTAGAAATATTGGGGATATTGTTAGTAAATGTTATATTTTATTTGGTTCATCTAAATAAAATCCTTGAGGTTTCTACTAAACATCATTTAATAACAACTATAACATCCCAAAATCATGAATCCTAGAGTTGGTAGTTATATTAAATTATTGGTAAATATTACAAGAGTTCCCAAAGTATTTAAAAATTTAGTAGTATTGGAAGACAAGATACATACATATATTATAATTGAAAACTTAAGATACAACATGAAACTTTTTCAAGAACATGATTATCCCTTTAATAATATACTAGAAATTTACACATAGTCCTCTAGTAGATTTTATGGTAAAAGGAAAAAAAATAAGGGTGATCTAAGATACAATGTAAAGGGTATCATATAATGGATGATTACATAATATACACATTAAATAAGTGATATGGAGACAATAAATTATAAATTTGAATCTATAATCAACACACATCTAGTTGAATTTTATATCAATGAAAATAAATTAAAATGTGGATAACAATAGTCATTGATTTCATACTAATATAATTCATAATGTATTAATCAAAAACATGTTTTTAAGGAATTTATCTAATACTATTTTCTATCATGGGAAGAGTAATAAATAAAAAAACATACCGTTTTTCTTCATGATACCTTTCAATGCATTAAGAGTATATACAATGTCAAAGACTGCTTAACACTTGATTAATTCCAATACATTAACCATAAGATTCATCAAAAATGTTCATACCATTAACTAAAGAACATATTACATAATATAAGTTTTGTATTTTTATAATGAGAAATAATGAAATAAAATACTTCCCCATTCAATAGAATATAGTGTATGTCTGGTATAATACCCCTTAATAAACTAAGAAATAATGCGGTAAAATCAAAGTAAAATAATGTACCATCAACAAAGAAATACTATAGTGATGGTAATTCCAATGTGTTGAGTTATCAATTGAATATAGTAATTGGGTTCAATATTTTATATTGCTTGGAGACTAAATAAATTTTAAGAGAAAAACATTATCTTGGTTCTTTAACTACTAGTGAATATTCCAAGGCATGTCCCCTAGACGTGTATTAGTAGTTGTGCAGTGTTAGGACCACTCATCGTACATTAGGGTGATGATTGAGTTAATGATCAGAAAACCCTTTTTGAGGTTATCAACCATATGTGCATCTATTCCATAAGTGTATCCACCTTCAAGTATCTAAATAGGGACGTATTTTCTAGGAAATTACACACACATTTAATTTACCATAAATTATTATTTTTCCCCATGGAAAATGAAACACTTGAATCAAATGAATTTTAGGGAGGGATAAAAATATATACTTTTAAATCAATTAAATTTTATGAGTGATATGGAAAAATTTCTTCCATTTAAATTTATGCATCACATAAAATAAAAAAATTGGTGATTATAACATTAGTCCCAAAGAATTAAAATTAAGATAGAAAATCCCGGCATATGGATTGAGTCAAAATTTAATCACAAAATATTAAAATATAGAACAAGAAATTGAACTTAAAATAAAATTAATAAAGTAATTTCATTAAATAACATCTTACATTAGAATTATATGTACACTATATAAATGTAATTAGGTACATAATAGAAAAATATCTCTAGGAGAGGAATTTTGATAGATATCTCTTACCACTTATACTAAATTCCATTATTATACTTTAACCTCTTGTATTATAAAAATATATGTATCTATCATATCCATGTTTATTCGTACTCTTCATAAATATTCATTCTTGATATGAAAAATTCCAATTTTCCTCCTTGGAGTTTATAGTTTTGATCATTTGTACTATTTTCATAATAGTGATTTACATGTTCATTATTATTACAAAGTCTACTTTTTATAGGTTATTAAATTTTATATTAGTGATTATTTTTGTAAATATATGATGTTAGAAATTCATTTCGTTAGTTTTTTTATACCTTATCCATGAAGATGAATTTGATAATAAACATCTTTAGTGATTTTTGATGAACGGGGGGTTTTCCATAATTGATTAATAAAATATTTATATAATATATCCAAATATAAAAAAAATAATTATTTAAAAATTTATATCATATTTCATAAGTAAAAAAAATTCATACTCATCCATGATATAAATTCATATTACTATTTAATTTCATGGTTAAACTGACCCAAACATGAACATGAACTGATTTAATGAATGAGTATAAGGTGGTTTTATTGTAATATCATTATAAAATTAAAATAATGATATTAATAAGTTTTTATTAGTTTTATATATTATAATTTCATGGAATTATATGTATAATTAATGGATATAAAAATATTAAACAATTTGAATAAAATATTATCCACTTAGTGCGCTTATTTTAAACAATTAAATTTGTTATAATTATCTGTTGGAAATATCATTAAAAATATCCTAAATTTAACATAAAATAATATTAAATATATCTTAAAAATCATATTAATCCATTAATACAATCCTTATTTCCAATATTATAATGTCGTGGAGCAAAATAAAACATGTTACGTGATGGATGCGGTAGTCTGCACAATGCACAAACAACAGTTTTGTTTTTCTTAATGGATAATTTATATTAAAAAATAAATAAAATAAACTGAATATGGTAATATAAAAGTATATAAATGGTAATAATATCATTATATCACTATTTTGAAAATAAATTTTCATTAATATAATTAACAAAAAAAATAGATAGTCAATAATACTCATGTTAGGGACTTGAATTATTTTTTGAAGTGTCCTCAAATTTGTAGGGATTGGGATCCCAATAAGTGACCAGGGGATTTTTTCTAGGGGATATGGTTCAATTTATATTAAATTTTAAGATATTAGAATTGTAATTTTAAAGAAAATTGAGTCCTTAAGTGATTAAGGTATTACTTTTTTATATGTGAAGGGATGTTTTATGAGTAACCCTTACATTTTTCATAATGTATGGTTTTCTTTCAAGTGTAAAGTAAACAATTTTATAAAAAGTGGAGTTTAAAATCATTTTGGGTCTAAAATCACCACAACCACTCCTTTTTTAGTCAAAATTTAGTGATTCTTGTGTTTTTTAACTTTTTAACCTTTTCGCTAATTCAGTTTTACAGTGGTAATTACATTTTAACTATAGAAATTAATTTTATTGAAAAATATTAAGATTCATATTTTAAATAGTTTGATAAATATTATTTAAAATATGAAAATAGTTTTTTCAAATAATAATTCTTTGTGTGTGAAATGTTAATTTAAAAATATATGAATTTAATCATGTAAAATTTTTTTTTCGGGAAATTGCATTTTTATGCTTCAAAAGTTATATAAATAATGTAAAAATGTATACTAATTTTAATGAAATTATTTAATTTATTAAATAATATATAAATTATATTATGATTTTAATTAAATACAAAATATAATAACCATTAAAACTACTAGATTAAATAAAATGACCAAACACAGTTTTTATATCAATGTAACATTTTAAATTGTTCTAAAACCATTTCCCATTTGTTTTTTATGTTCAATGAATGTTGTAAAATGTATATTTTTATTCCTTACAATAATATTTGATTACTTGAATGTTTTTCTAATATTATAGGTCATTATTATATAATAGTGAAGTCATAAAAATTACCAATTTCAGGAAAACCTTAATTTTCTACTAAAAACAAACCTTTTCAAAAAAAATATCACAAAATAATAATAAGATAATTCCAAAATTATTAATTCAAAAAAAGTTATTTTCTCTAATTAAAGATAATTAAATTTATTTATTAGTTAAATTCAAAAATAAATATTCCATAATGGTTTCATTTCCCAACAGTCAATGATATGATATTAAATTTCTACAGTATGGTCTTATGTAATACAATCAGAGATTCAGGGATTAAATTTTCAAATAGGAAAGTCTGGAAGCCTTTCAACTTCAAGAAAAAATATTATTTCTCCTGGAACATATAATGTAACCACCTTTTTCTAGGACCCTAAAGCTTAAATTTTTCACACATTACCTTAATAGATTCACGAATCTCTAAAAAATCAATGACCATTTTGATATTTTCCATCCAACTCTTCTCTTCTTGAGGTTCTTCCGTACCATTAATGGATTGGTTATTCTCCACTATAAACACCCACACTCAATTATTTCCTCCTCTAGATCCTGTTTAATCATATAAATCATGTTATAAAATTGGTGGTATGTTCTAGTCCAGGACCCAAACTACCCTCATGATAGCCTCTGGGATATTTGTTCTGGAGGAGAATACCCTTGAGGAAAATTTCCCACTACACTATCCTGAAGAAACCCATGATGACGTATCACAAGCATGATTTTATATACCAAAATAATTAAAAAAAGATCATATTTAAAAACATCCGCATTCTAAAATCATTAGAATATAATAAGATACAAATATATAGGTTTAAAATCAAAATAGGAAACACACAACCCAACATCTTGTGGTGACTTAAGGGTCATCATGGAAAGAGATGACCATGAACACCCCAAAACTCATGTCTCAAGTCCCAAAAATACTATCTCAAATCTATAAAATTCCAAATACTAATCATAATAAAGATCTTATATCAAAATTTCACAATTCGAACTCGATAACACATCCAGCAAGGCTTCGAGCCAGAATGTAGTGAGACCTGAAGGGGTTACCAATCCCCACATTATTAAGATTAGATCTTAAGAAATAATAAAAAATATTGGGAAAAATTTTCCAATCCTAAATCAAGTTAAATATAATACAATTGATAATTATAAATAAAAAATATTCAATATTGAAAGAGTAAAATGACTGAAATACTAACAAAAGTAACCTGATAGAAAACAAAATCAAATGTCAGGAAGAAGAAAAAATAGATAACGAAAATATACAATAGCTATTATATCTGATATGTGGGAAATGCACCACTATATAAACAACTATTACCCATACACACCTGAAATAAACCTCACCTTCACATTTTGGTTCCATTCCCTTTTCTATAGGTGTTGATTCATGGTCTATACACCCCCAAGGGAATGTGTGTTGGGTGAGTTAAATAGGATTAGTAAGATCCCACACAAGTGTTCCATAAACAAATCTATAAAACAATCCCTTTATGGTTAATTTAAAATAAAACATGGAATTATTAGTATTTTTCAAATTTACATTATAATTATTGAAAAAATTGATCAAATTTTATTGTTCTAAAACAAATATTGGTAATACAGTTACGATGAATATTTCAAATAATCCATTTATGTTTATTAAATCATGTGTTATATATCATATCAAATTAAAAATAATAAAAAAATATTAATAATGGAGATATCCCCTATGATAACATAGACACGTTCTATCTAGGTATCTTGTAACTCAATAATAAGTCATAAAAAGTGTACATTATACAAGTTCACTATAACAAGAAGGCCAAGGTAAGAGGAAAACACCCCATGAGTGAACCCCCTATGATATCAAGTTCAAGTTCTAATAGCCATGATATATATCATGTAGGAATAGATTAATAGTCCAAACAGTAAACCCCATGTGATGTTAAAGTATAATAAGCATTAATAAACCCACCACCTTGGTACCAAAGGCTCCCATTTCTACAATTATCAAATCATTTAAAAGGGATTATAATATTTTACAGTAAAATTATATAATCCCTTTAAAAAAATTTAAAACCATGATTTGGATACCCATTTAACCAGTAATTTCATAGTTCGTTGAAAACAACCTTTTGTTTAACCAAAACATGGATAAATACATGTTTATCAAAAACACATTTATTCATGCATATCCAAAAATTCAATGATCATTCCAATTTTCATTTGGAAACCAAATAGAATCAACAATTCATAAAACATTGGCTAGAAATGGAACCACCTACATCAAACATGTGTTCAAATGCCAAAAAAAATGAGATTCATAGTCGACAAGAACAGGGGAACACAATAGTAGAAAGAGAATGTCCTAATATGAGGAATTTTCCTCAAGAAACCATAAATAAATATTCTTAGATCAAAGGAGAAAGAATATATAACACCCCACCATATAACCCCAAAAACAATTCTCAAAAGACAACTACATAAAGAATCACTGACATCTAGTTTGATCAAACAACTATAAATTGACAGGGAAGATCAAATGCTAATTAAAAACATCCCAGATGAAATCATGAGAGCATAAAAGAATTCATTATGGAATATTCAAGAAGGCATGAAAGGTCATCCTGGAAAACCATATAAATCATTAAAATATTATGATCGAAGAAAATATTGTAATATGATGTGTTTATAGACATAAATTAGAGTAACAAATATCTAGAATTTATCCCAAAAATATTCTCTAAGTATCCATAAATGTGTTTAATTTTCTCCCCCAAAATGAGTTGTCAATTTGTCCATTTAAAAATTTTAGAATAGGTGTCACCAAGACATAGCAGCTTCTCACAACTCTGGTAATGGACTCAGTGGCACCACTCCATGACCCTCGACACACCATATGGGCATTCTCTAGTGCCGATGGATTTGTAATTTTAGACAGGCCATCACCACCACCGAGATTGGGGTGAGTCGTGTTGTTTGTGGTTTGTAAGGTGATCATAAGGGAGCCTTACCTTGGGCCACACCTTACTCTTGGTTTGGTGCCTCTTCCTATGATGCATAGGAGACACCAATGGACAAAATTAATTGGAGCATACAGTATCCTTGTCAATTTTGTATAGAGGAAAACCAAATCCGCTTAAAAATATAAAAAAAATTATTTACAAAGCTTCCAAAACCTATAATAAAACTTCCTTAATATTAAAAATTGAACATAACTCATATCAATATTTTATAGTAGTGGTTTTTTGTTAGAAATTGGGGATACTAGAGGAAGTTGTTTTTGTAGAGGGTGTTTGGAGTGATCTAAGGGACTACCTTTTTGATATTATAATCACTTCAAAAAAATTAAATTTTTTATATGTTTTACTTAAATTATTCTTATCTGATTTCACATGTATTTTCGACTTACATACGTGTCATGCCAAATTTTTAAGAGAAATTCTATTATTCTTTAACTATAATTTAAGGGTAAAATAATTAACAGTACTTATAAGATATTCCCTAGGTATTTTATCTATCCCATGGGGATCTATAATTATCCTTGTTTCAGTTGAGGATCCATTTAGGTATTAGTTCTTATGGCTTATTGGGATAGTTTTTTACAATATTCTACCGATCAACCTCTAATATTCCCTAAATCATCCACTTAGAAGTTGATCCATCAATTCAATTACTTCAATAATACCATATTATTCTTTTATAAGATTCCTTTAATTATTTTTTTATCAATTAATCCTTAAAATGGTACAAAATGACCTAAAATTCTTATAACCATTGTCTTATTTAAATATACAAGCCAGATTGTAGGTTTATTTGATTATCTACCATGTCAGCTTCCTATCATGTATTAATCCTTTGATAAATTATTACTTAAACTAGATATTTTTCATCCCAAAATAAAACACCATGTTCTTATCAATATGTATTACACTTCGAGTATTTCAATGTAATACAGTTTTGTCTCACATTCTTTCGTGATCCTCTAGGAAGAACTTTATCCAAACCATCTCATTCCTTATATCTATTTTTACATTATTCTCTCCCTCTATAAGAGATGGTTCCACCAACTTCTATAACTGAAATAACCAACATATAGGTTTTCCTACACAAGTAAAAAAATTAACTTTTATTATTCCTCTATCTTTTAACATCACATTCATGTTCAAAATCAATGTATCTATAAAATAAATTTCATTTACCAAAGTATATTGATATTTTTTTTCTTCTCTTGAAATATCATATATTCTTCTTTAAAACTCCTTAATATTGTTTTCTTAGGTGATCCATGTAATTTATGAAACCTCTCACTACATAAGAAATATCAGATTGGGTATAAATGAGGGCATACATAATACTTACATTAGTTGATTTATAGGAATTATTCTCTATGTACTCAACTTTTACATCCATCTTTGTAGATTTATAAATATAAGAAATAAATTATATTACTAATGGAATAGAGACTATATTTTATTCATACATTTTTAACCCACTCCGAACCTTTCAAATGTATTGAGTTTGCGAAAAAATCAATGTTTTTCCATATAATCATTGGAAATATTAATCTTTATAATCTGGTTATATTATTTGATATATTTCATCTTAAACTCCTCTATTAAAAACTTGTCTTACTAATACAAATTTCTCATGTTTGATCCTATAATAATATTATCATACAAATATGGATTTAGTATAATTTATCCATAATCAAAATACATAAAATATAATCATTCGTCCATAAGAAACAATTTGTAATCATTTTTAAACATATTTTCATAAAACATATAATTCCACCACTTTGGTTACTTATTCAAACCATATAAACTCTTTTATAGTTTTCACATCTATATTTTTTAAAATTATATAAAGACCTCTATAAAATCTATAGAAATTTCCAATTCTAGAAATGTTTGAATGAAAATAGAATTTTAATGATGATAGTCTAGATGAAAATCATCTGATACCACAATTAAATATACCAAATAGATAGTGGTGGGATTTTCCATATGTGAGGAAATTTCAATGAAATCTACACCTTCATTCAATTAAAATACTTTCCACACCAAACATAATTTTCATCTTATCTTACTGTCATACTCCTAACTAACACAATATATTCCTTTATACTTCAATTCCTTCTTTACATGTGTTTAGGAAGTGATCTTTATTTCTTGTTAGAATTTAAGGAGATTATTTTATCATTCATTTACAACTCCCACTTTGATAACACTTTCATCATTATTATTTCATAAATTCAATCTATATCACAACCATAAATTAATGAAAAAAAATAATTATGATGAATAACTCCACATTGTTTTTTCAACCCAAAGTATCTCTTCAATTTTAGATGGGATTGGGCTCCAATGGTTCAGTTATCACATTATCTATTAATATTTTAAGATCATATTTCATCTAAAATCATTATTCTTTTCTATGAATTACATGTTCATCTATAAGTTAGTCATTATATATAATTCTTTGATTAAATATGAATTTTTTTTATTATATTTCATTTCTCATTATCCTTGAACTGATATCAAAACTCTTTTATATCATATAAAATAAATTAATATATTTTTTACTATGAATCAAGATTTTCTATTATGCGATAATCAATGTGTGCATATGATAAGAAAACCAAAGACTCCAAAATGATACTACCCCACCAGTTTTCCTAAATATATTTTCGTAGATATATTTTCTCCCATTGTAAAATATGGACTCTTACTGGTAACATATGTTTTCATATTCATAGAGTCTATATGGAGAGTATTGGGTTTCTCATTCACTATAATCTTATCATTTTCATTCAATGTTTTATTCATATTCTCAACCATAGTGTTGGTTTTTAGTGTAACTAAAATCATCTTATATAATTAAATTCCATAATCAACACATAATTTTAAAATTTGTATACTCTCATACTCTCCTCAAAGTTTGATAGCATACATATTGTCATTGAACCTAGCTTATTTTCCACCATATTTTTCTCCTTCTATATAATAATAAATATGTCAGGATTATTTTTTATAAATTAAATTCATACCTTGGTTTTTCGAGTCTTAATTAAGTTTTATATAATATAATGAACTTCCATGATAATGAACTATTTTAGTTCTGTAAACATCAATGTGCACCTGGTCTTCCTTTCAATAATTGAGTACTCAACATCCTTTCACAAAGGAAACCAAATATTACATTCTAAATATATAGTCTTTTAATATGCCAACCTCCACTTAATCCTGCATTGGTATATTTAATTTATTAGAAATTAATGTCATCAAATTCTTACTCATGTGTCCTAACCAAAAATTCAATAGTTTTGAATCACGAATAGTTTTTATTTTTCCATGTCTATGTAATTTTTAGTGCTGTTTTAGAGTGTTTCATTATATACTCTCTAGGATATGACTATAAGTCCCTTCGTAAAGATATATATATCACCAATGAAAATTATTTTAAAAAATGAATTTCCAATTTATCTACTTTATATAAAAATAAATCACATTCTAAGTATATATGAATCATATTTTAGTGTGAAAAACAAAAAACTATAATTTTTATTCGAGTATCTCCACTTCACATAATTTTTAAGAGATCATCATTCATAAAATGTTCTTTTTAAATATTTCCAAAAGAATAAATATTAAATAAATAATTTTCTTATATATATTAGATTGGTGATTTAGATCCTAAAATCCAAGACTACATGGGACAATAGACACTTCGTGAAAAAAAAACATGTCATTTCTTTCAAATATTTTATTTTCTATGTTTTTTATATGCCTTATTTTTATGCAAAAGATCATTTTTAAATTGTATTTTCTTATCACAAATACAATATATAAGAATATGTCACATAGAATTATCTTGAACATTTCCTAGTGATTTATATCTTCTTTTACAATTATCCAAATATTTAGATTTTCCTCTTAATGTAGTGTAAAAATAAAAACCATATAATCTTTAAAACACTATAATCTAATTATCCTTATAGGGAATTAGATATATCATGTCATTAAAATTAAATTAAGTCATTATTATAGAAATACACATAATTATTTTAATATATTTATAACTATTGTGTAATGAAGAAAATAATATTTGTACACACAAATTGTCATAAATAAAAATTCCCACCAATATCAACTAACTTATAATTATTTTGAATTCATTGATGTGATAATAAATGTAATTCCCTTAAATAAATTTTAGTTCAAATAATCATTACATTAAGTACACTTTGTTTGATAAACACTAACATCAAACCTAATATCATATTCTATGATCATATGTTGAATTTCACATTAACTTATAATGTGTAATACACAAATACCAAAACCAATGGATATAATTAATCCCATAAATACTTATTTTTTACAACAATAAGTGAAATTTTTATTTTAATTTTGATAATGATAGTCCTTAAACAATATTTTTAGAAACTAAATTCAAGCTCCTAAAATTGATTGTTCTACATATTTTTTTCTTTAATATCCATTGATTAAATCCTAAAGTATGACCTCGATATTCTAATATTTTGTATTGATACTAGTTCTTCAGAAAAATGGGATCTCTAATAAAGATTTATTATATTATAACTATAAAATATTGAAAGAAAAAATTAAATTAACACATAGATTTGTATGGTTTGACAAAAATCACTATTTATCATGGAGAGGTAGAAGTTATTTCATTGTATCTGGGAGATCATTTACATGAGTGATATTACATTATAGAAAAAACTATAATTAAAATATCACAGAAATAAAAATGGTTTTATATTACCTCAAGTTCTTATATTACTAAGCTTTTTACAATGGTCCATGATGCAATAATACCCCGCATTAGTGTAGTCTATGATACCACAATATCTCTTGTTAGTGAATTTGGTTAGATATTCTATCATAATACACATCATAGAATTTATTAAGCTCATCTACAATGATTATGACTACTATAGTATTGTATGATTTGGACCTCAGACACTTGTTTCACATGAGGTACTAAGTTATAGTTCAGTATTGGCCTCCAGAAATTAATCTAACTCTATCTGATAGATTAGGCTGAACAATTCTATCATAACACCTTGTAAAATTTTACTAAATGACATCAAATGATCCAGATGAATATATAAACCAATTTTATTTAGTGTACTTGTTAAAATAATTGAAAACACATTAATTATTTTAAAATGAAAAAATTCATAAATAATATTAGTGACTAATGATAAAAAAACATTTTCATTTAAATAAAACACATAAACATTTCTCAAACACACCCTTAGTAAAACTCTAACCCAATAGAACACATAATATAATATAAATTTTTTTCAAAAACAAATCTTATGATATATTCCAAAATTATTCCACTATTTCGATTATGGATCCCCCACACTTAACCAGTTATTTCATTTTTTAGCCCCTATATTTCGCCTATATATCTTCAACACTTAAGAAATTAGTCTAAGACACTCATGATTTCTTACAAAACCCAATTTAATCCTTCAATAACCATTAATAATTTAATAAATTAAATAAATTATTTTATATAAAATCTCATTTACATCGATCAATAATCACTTCACCATCTAGTAAAGAAAAAATAAAGCCATAATGAAGTTTAAAAAAACCCATTAAATTAAATAGTAAAATAAAATAATTAAATACTCATATAAAATTTAGTATTATAATCTACATCAATAAAAGAGAATTTCCAACATTTTTTCATGATTCCAAACAAAATCATTTAAATTGTAAATGACAAATAAAATAATTAATGAATAATTTTAAAGTCCTTTTAAAACCATGTGGATTTATTTTCAAAAGTAATAACTTATTTAAAAATAGATATGATCACAATAATAAATGATAAGTGAATCTACTTACATGAAAAATATTTAAAATAATAATATCCATACATCATGATCATAAAACCACGCAACATGATGTCATTGTGTGGAGACAACGAACCCTATAATAAGTTGTACTATTCTAATTTTAGAATCCTCTAAATATAAATAAAAAATTCTATATTGATCGATGGGGTTTCTTTAAGATTTAATAAATCCCTCGATATATAATTCTATAGGAATTGGAAAAAAGACCATGTGGGAATATAAAATGAATGGAAAAATAGAATTGAGTATAGGAAAAAGGTAATAGAGTATGTCACATCATTCAACCTTGATAATCATCCATGTAATAGTAGAAGAATAAAATTAAAGTGGTGGATCCTCCCCTTTTTCCTCCTTGAATCACATGATACTCATAAGTTATTTTTCGTATTTTAGAACATTTCTACCAAATTATAACTATACAAAACATAATAATTTTAATTATAAATTACATAACTAAAACTAATATCCCACCATAACTCTAACACACTAAAGAAAATCAAAATAATCATTAAAATTATTAAATCTGATTTAATAAATTAATTGAAAATATAGTAATATTGTGATGAATATTAAAGTTTTAAAACCATTTTAATTAAAATGGTAATGGTGGATATTTTTTTATCTGTTTAAAATAAAATAAATCATTATCATATATCATGTAAAATTATTTAAAAATTAATATTTTAAATTAAAAATTTATATATAAATTAAATAAAAATAAAATCATTAAATTTGTGGTGTTATATAAATGTTCCACCAATATCCTAAATCTATATGTTATAAATGTTATAAAATTATAAAATGTTGTGAAGAAAGAGGATTACTTATATTAGATGATAAAAGAAGAGAGTCACATGAATTAAATGGTGTATAATATAATATAAAAAATTTATTATAAATCTAATTTAAGATATTCCAAAAAAACATTTGATTTTATAGAATCCAAATCAAGATAATTTATTTTAAAAAAAATACATGTTAAAAAATATTATACACTTAAAAATGGTTAAATTGACAAATAAAATCCTCTAAAAATCCCATGATATCAATTATTTTTAGTGTCATGAACCTAGAAATAGTTTACCTCAATTACCAAATAATAAAACGGTAATATTTCTATATTATGGTGACATTCATATTATAAGTTCAAGTAAAGATAAAATCCCATTATTAGAGGATAAATCAAATGTGAAAAAATTGAAGAAATTTTTCATAGATATGGATGGATGG
Organism: Viscum album; assembly: GCA_963277665.1. Classification (NCBI taxonomy): domain Eukaryota; kingdom Viridiplantae; phylum Streptophyta; class Magnoliopsida; order Santalales; family Viscaceae; genus Viscum; species Viscum album. The sequence goes on along the minus strand of OY728122.1, from coordinate 1,034,313,823 downwards.
AAATATATTCTATAAATATTAAATATATTTATGTTCATGATGATGAGTAGCATTATAAAAAAAGTAGACTATATGTATCATTAATATAAAGTTATGTACCTTTTTGTTGATAATGGGTGTTGTAAAAATGGTTCAAAAACATTTTTTGATTGAAAAGTTGAATTTATATGCCACTAACCATCATACACCCTATAGGATTATATATGTAGATGAAATTAGAGAGGTGTAATTTAATTTTTACCAAAGTTTATTATTTCATTATCAAAAATCATGAAAACCTGATTTTTGATGTTTCTACAATGTTAATGGTGAAATATTTCCTTATTGGTCCATGAAAAATTGATATGAGAGTTCCATTTAATAGTTATACTAAGTATATCTATTTTTTATATGGATAAAATATTTATTAAATATTTTAAATACCATATAATAATATAAAAATTAATTATGAATTCATAAATAATACCAAAAAATTAAATTTGTGAAAAATAAATTGTGAATGATAATAGAAAGAAAAATAGTTTCATATTCATTGTTAAAAATATAGAAATTATATAATAATGAAAAATAAATAAAATAGAGTAAGTGTAGATAAAATACAATTGATTTAAAATTAGAGTGGATATAAATGAGTTTTTTTCACAATAAAATTGGATAAAGAGAGCATTGTCCAGTGAAGAAGTATTCTTTATTATTATTGATAATTTTTAAATTTATTATAATGAACATTATCCATCCTAAGAATTTAATTTTTACTCTATATTATAGATATATTGTGATTTATTCCAAAAAGAAACTCCAAATTTATGTCCCCTGATATGATTTATTGATAATACAATTGTTTTTATACTCAATGACATTATTACTAAAAGGATATTTTGTTGGTCTCATATCTAAGAAATTAAATTGATTCAATACATAGTTGAAAACATTATAAGGAAAGTGTTTCCTATTTTTATATATTTTCTTTATTACCAATAAATATGGTTTAGAGATAATGTTTATGGATTTTTAATACATTAACAAAATAATTATCAATGTCCCATATTGATATTATATGACATGATTGATGAATAAAATGAGGTTGATATGATTTAAAAAATTGACTTTATTAGTGGTTATCACTGAATAATAATTAATGAAATATTTAAATGAAAAGTATCTTCAAAACTATCTTTTAATTGTATGAGTGGCTATATATGATCTTTCTTTCAACTAATAAACCAATCACAATAATGATTTCAATTAACCATTTAATTTATTCATTCAATATATAAAATACCATTTATTTTGATGATATCATGGTGTATCACAAGGCTTTATATTAAAATGTATAGAATTATGGTTTATTGTGTGAATGTTTAAGGAAAACAAGATTTATCATAATTTTCGAAACTATAATTTCTTTTTTATATTTTTTAGGATTGTATGTTTTATTTTACATGATTATGAAATTTATTTGTATGGGTGGAAATTGAATTTATTCATGATTATCTGACCCCCAGTGAAAATAAATAAGTATAGATATCACATGAGTTAGAAAATTTTTATAAGAGTTTTGTTCACTTGTTTTCATCTATTAATATACCTCTAAATAGACACATTGGGAAATAAGTTTTTTTAATAAGTTTTTTATTAAGAAAAGTATTTTACCATTCTAAAAAATAATAATAAATAATCCAATTATGATTTTAACTAGTTTTACAGATGTTTTTTAGATTCCATGGAAGGAATATGGAGTAGATATTACTAATATTTTGACTAAAGGGTAAGGTCCAAGAATGTAGTTTAGAAAGAAATATAATGGTTATACATTGAATTATTCATATTATTATAAGTAAATATATAATTTTAAAAAATCATTGAAAACTTTGAAATAATATTAATGATCTATGGAATTAATTATAAATTATGACTATTCAAGATTGAATTATTTTAGGTCCTAAGGTAAGTTGAACAAAAATATTTCTTATAGGTAATAATTCATTAAGGAATATAAATATATGGTCAACTGTATAAACCCAAAAAATAATTTTGTTTCTATACTCCTTTTTTTAGAACTCTCTTACTATTCTCTTTAGAAATAATTTCTTAGATTTGATTTATTAAATGGATTTTCTAATAACAATAATAATTTTTTTTAATATCAAAATTATATGAAAATAATTATTCATTTAAATATTAAATATCCATTCATATTATTTTTAATATTTACAACGTGTGCATTATCAAAAAATTTACATGTGAATTTATTACCAAATAAAAACATCGGATGATTTGATGGGAAATTTTGCTGTTGAAAAAATGTAAGTTGTTTTGAATGAAAATTTTTACAATTTAAAAAATGTGAAGAATACAATTTTAAATTTTTATAAGTGTATAATTCTCATGAATGTTACATATATAGTTGAACATTGTTGTTTTCATCACCCATTTAGTAATTTCCCATCCTTTTACAAATATTACTAGTATTTTTGTAAGGATTTTCTCACTCTTAATACAAAGAAAATTGTTTGTTCATGAATGATTTATTAATACAAGACATTTATTTTATTCTATAACTAATTATTTTGTTAAAATTATAGATTTATTCAATAAAAACAATTATACATTATGGATTTCTTAAAATATTTATAAATTATAATGTATCCATTTTTCATATCTATTTTTTGATAATATTTTTTTAAAAATCATAATAGAAATTATTGATATATATTTTTTCATGTCCTTAAATGTATGGATAAAAAATATTGAATTAAACATTTTCCTAACTCATGTGTTCCCTAATCCATATAAATAAAATGTGTTGAGGGAAATATTTTTTGTGAATTAAGTTTTTATATAACTAATATATACAATATGATACACACTTATCTCCATTTAAACTTTTTTATGGAGTTACCTCAATTAGTATATTATATATTCTATATTTACTTATTAATGAATTATTAAATATGAATTACAATGAAAAAATAAAATTCCACAATGATTAAATGCCAAATTGATAGAAAATGTTAACAGAATTAAAAAATCATAAAAAAATAATCAATATATATATATATATATATTAATAGAAGGTTTTTATTGAGTTACAAAATAATTATTGGTTCATTTAAAGAATTAGGTATTTTCAGCACAAAGGAATTCCAAAACATCATCTCTATGGAGATATTTTTTTCCAAGTCTTGGAAAGTAATAATGAAAATGACTACATGTTAAAATTGTTAACTTTCTATCATAATGAGACCGAAAATTTTAATATCGTTACTCTCTTCAAATTTGATGTTTTAGAATAAAGGGTGAATTATTTCATAAGATGAGATAATTATGGAGAATAAAGAACATAAAATTATCATCAATACATAAGGCTTGAAAATTAAGAATTATTTCTACAAGTAATTAAATAATAAATTATAAGGGAAATAATAAAAGGTATTAAGGATAATTTGGAAGGCCTAATAGTGTATTTACAAGAGGGAGGAAAATGATTTTCATTATAAGATGAAAAATTGTTTGAAAACTTTCTTATTTAGGAAAATTTTGATTTTCTAAGACCAATCAAAAATAATAATTAATTTTATGTTCAATTATTATTCTAGAACAATTAAAGTCAATTAAAGATGAATAAAATCAAAATTTGGGGGGATAAGTGTCCACAAATATAGGGATAGATTCAATCAAGTCAAATTTGGGGGGTTAGTAATTTAAGAAAACTAATTATTAAAATTTTATATATTTTTATGGGCTATAAAATTTTACGAATTTTTTTTTTTTGAAATTTATGCCACTCTTTTAATATATTTTTTTTCCAAAAATTGATGTAACTTCCAAGCCTGAGATATACCTAATCCCATTCCAGATCATTACAAAAAATATAGAATTCCTTGTATGTTATAGGTCAATTAATAGAGTTAAGGCATTCAACCAAAAATTAGAGAGACTATTACCTTGAAATACAAATGAAATAAATCATTTAAGATTTTAACTGAGAATATGGCATGGATCATCTATAATTATAACATTCCAATAACAAAATTATATAAAAAAGGTTTTACACAAGTTTACTCTATATCTGGAAACCAGAACATGAAATATAAAATAGAAGTAATAATCTACATAAAATACAAGAAGTCATTGTTAAATATTTATGATATAAAATAATATAGAAATAAATATGTTGAAACTAAAATACACACCCGAATAGTTAAAAATAAATAAATACATTCCCTTAAACCTAGTATAAAAACCCTCTTATTCAACCATTAACAGCCATGAATCCACTAACTATGAACCATAGAATTTATCCCAAAGTCAATATCTGTGTCAATACATCAAAAAAAATCTACAAGTGCACATTGAAAATCATACTATGTGCACAGGTATAGAATGAGTACAATGAAATTATTGTATTATCCCAATTAAATCCACTTCCCTAGATAGTGTAATAAATATAGACGTAACTGAAAATGTATATGGATTGGCACTCATCTCATTCCCGAGATATGAAAATAATAATAATAATATAAAATAATTTTTATGTACAAAACTACTCTAAAATAAATAATAACTTATAAATAACACATGAATAACCAAAAAGGTCAGTGTATACATTACTTTAATTTACCACTATTTATTTTACTAAATATCACATGTCATATGAGGTTTTAAAAGGAAACAATTTTCATTAACCTGATTATAAAATCTAAACTAGTAAAACTAAATCTTATCTGATGAAACATAAATAGGTGAACCTACCTAATCTGAGACTTGGGATCAGAATATATAACTAAACCAAATATATCTCACACCAAATCCAAAACAAAAATAACTCAAAAATTGAATATATTATCAAAAGTACCAAAAACTTCATATTTAAACCCTACCTTATATTAAACTAGTCATATAATACCTAGTTTTCTACGAGTAAGGTGACTCAAGGTAGTAACTGATGGAAGATCACTGAAACCATATTCATATGATGCACATTACTTAAGAATATGTTGCCTAAAAATTTATTTGTATGTATCAACCTGAGATTATGTTACATAAAATTCATCCTAGTTTCATTTTACCCAACCCAAGGGTACATGAATCTACCACCTCCTTCAAATGAAGACTTTATAAAATGGATTAATGTTTTTTCATAATTTCATGGAATGAGTTTAATACACTCGTCAAGGAGGAATAAATATGGGTTGATATTTGGTGACACATGATTATCCGGACATGTTCTATATTCATAGTGTATCATTGGTTACATCCCATATAAAGGGAGTGTCTTACCTCCTTGATGGTGAGGATGATGGTGTGATCTTGATCATTAATTTCATGCAAAATTTTCCATAACACTTTTCTTCAGAAAACCATTTTTTATCATTTCATAGAAATGTATATAGAACCCTTTTGGTGTTAAAAAGTCCCCATGATAGGATTATGGATCCTATGGTATGTGTTTCCCTCTTAGACGAAGGATATATAATTTTATTGCTTTCTTGTTCCTCATTAATCTTTATCCTAAGATGAAGTTTTATGTAACTCTAAATGAATTTCAGGTATGCTCTATCTTTTATATTCTAAATCATTCAAGTATATTTTATTCTGTTGAGGGTAGATTGGGTTGTGTTATGTGATTATTTCCACTTCTTACGATCATAGGATGATCCCCAGATATCTATAAGTGTTCCCAAATCCTTCTTCCTCATCATATCAATGTACATATTTCACTGTTTTTTAATGAACACGTCATGTGTATCAATACTAGAATGGAATTATGTTGTTTTATATTGTTATGATTGATACTCCTACTCCATCTATGGAATCATGTTATGTTGTAAACTTGAAAAATGAAGGATAAGTACAGCAGCATTATAGGATAACACTACTTTTATTGTTATCCATGGAAAATAAAAATTCTCGTTATGGTATTGTTATTGAGAGTTAAAGTGGTGTAGGGATGGACTGGATTTCAAGAATATCTTGAAGTTATTTTTTGATCATGTCGTGTGTGAAATTAACTTCTAGTGTGTGATATGAAAGAATAATTCTTATTTGGTGTGTGAGGGTGTGATCATTATCATGTCGAATGTGTCTCGCATCATACTTCACTTTAAGAGGGTTCTGGATCATTAACTTGGATTTTCTTATTATTCCTATTGAAATGTCTTGGTACTACTGCGTACCAAAAGTATGTGGTGTCACACCATACTATAGTTATTTTCTAATGGTGACTCATACTCGCCGTTCTTGTACTGACCCATATAGGTTCACAGAGCCTCTACCACCCTCAATCGAATTTCCTTTGAACTTGGTTGTTTTCCTTTTTGTATAGATTCATACTCGAATGGTCCCATTAAGGGCAAACCCTATTGTTTTAAATATCAAATAAAGACTTTATTAATTAAAAAAGTAAGTGTTTTTTAATATTTAGTTAAATATTATTATAATTTATTAATTTTTTATAAATCATAAGTATGAGGCATTATAAAATGGGATTTTACATGCCTAGATTAAAAATGAAAAAAAAATTATTTATTTTCCTTGATCAATAAAATATTTATTTATTTGAAAATTATTAAAGATTATATTTTAGTTATAAATGATATGTGTTATGATTAATAAAAAATTCAAGCCTATGTTAAATATGAATGTTCTTATTTAATTATCATGTTAAAAAAATGTTAATGTTTTTATTTTTCTTCTTAAATATTCATTTATATATATTTTTTAGTTAATTTGAATATTATTCATGTTACACATTATTAAACTAGTACGGAGGATTAAAATAAGAGGCTATAAATATATTATAAGATGTATTCTTTATGGATTTAATATTTATATGATTTATATTAAATTGGTGAAGCTCATATGGCATGAATTATGGTTTAGATATAAATTTATTATATTATCGTCATCATCATGTAAATTTTAATTCAAAAAAAAAGAAGTGTATAAGAAAAAGATGTCCAGAAACTAGAGGGCAAAGGAACATGAGCCTAAGGAGGCATAATGTATTAGAGACAGAGGGAATATCCTTTAATCAAGTTTACCCCCTCAGGATTTAAGATGTCTAGACTATGTAGACCCATGTTTTTCGATCATGGATATCAAGCGAGGCCAAGTGATCTGCAACATTATTACCCACCCATCGAGTATGGATCACTTGGATTCTATTTCTATGAATACCAAGGCATTTTTTAATGGAATAGGGTATCAACCAAGGAGTAACCCCGACATTATATAGGGCATTGTTCAACAAAAATTAATCAATTTGGCCTCTAGGATTTCATAACTCCTCTGACCGTACAAACTAAAACCCATGATCATCGCCATAGCCTCTACTTTGAATCAAGATATGTGGACCAACCAGGCAGTAATCGCTAAGAAAACTGAGTTTTTAACATTATGAATGACCCCCCCCCCATATACACACAAATCCCAAGGTGCAGGACCCACTAGTGTTGAGGTTCAATACCCACGGGGATGGGAGACATCAGACCCAGTTGCTCCTTGAATTACTAATTCCTAGATGGGAATCATAAAACCCTACATTAAACTGTTGTTGAGAAGGGGCCTCCCTCCATTTGAACAATATCCTAACCATTTCAATTAATGGATTTTTTGTTCTTATAATGACAGATATTCAAGATGATTTCACCCCCTCATGTCTCGCTTAGTGGCTTTCCTTACAAAGGCACCAAAATCTAGAATGAAACAACATTTTTAAATCCATTCTCTCTAGGGCCATGTATCCCAAGCCATGGTACCAACGAACCTTGAAAGGTTGATCAACCATGATAGGATTGGAGAATTCATTGAACACACTGAAGTGAATCCACACTACGCATGCCAACTCTCCATCAATGAAAATATGGCCCCAACAATCAACCCCATGGTCCTTGAAACCTGCACACCTGGAAGAAATGTTAATGTTTCATCACATAATATTATCATATGTTGGGACTAGATTATTCCTAATCTTATAATTAAGGAAGTTATACTTTGTTGGGATGCTTTTTTCCCATAATACATCATTCCAAACATACTCATCATCCTTCAGGCTAATGTTCTAAAAAATTATTTCGATGTGAGAGACCCCAAGGGTATGGGGTGAAGTCACACCTATCAGGGTATGATTCCAACTCAGTAAGGTTATATAACTTCTATTGGTTCCTATAAATAACATCTTTGATGAAATATGGTTGGATACTGGCTTCCTTGAAGGTAATTTTAGTGGCCGTGAAACTATGAAATTCAATTATATCCCCAATCCAGTTTGGATTCCATAAGGATATAACTCATTTCCCAAAAAGAAAATGATAATAGGGTTTTAGGGTTGTAGTAAGGGGTCCAATCACAAACTAGAGAGGAGAAACATAGCCATCCACTAAATTTGGATTCCCTGAATAATTTCTTTGAATTCTTATCCCTTACAAGTTGTATTGCTCTAAGACCTACCATACTAATTTCGTATTGATGCATATAAGGGTATCCTCAAGACTACAGAAGTTTATACCTACCTCTTTAACTAGAATTGCCATATTTTTCTAGGACACACAGTTCCTTTTTCATTCGGATAGAGGATCCCATATGAATACCTCTAAGATTATATCAATGTTCATAATGACTCTTTTTAGAACCTTTATAGATGACAGGGTGTGCACCGGCATAACCATGAGCACATTGTTAACAAATATTATCTGGCCTCAAAATGATAGATAATTATTCACCTAATTAAGTACCTATTTCGTGATCTTACTAATGAGGGGGTTGACATCCCAGATTTGTAGTCAACCAGATGATATGGGGTACTAATGTACTCCATGCGTAGGTCCCCTCTCTACATTTCCAGACTGTGGCTCACAATAGATAACAGGATAGAGGGAAAACTGCTAAAGATATAGAAGTTTCAATTTATCTCGTTAATAACTTGTCCACTCTAGTGTAATTATTCCTCTAACACCCTATTCAAACATCCTAAAAATCTGCACAAAGCATTCATGATTATGATCGTATCATCAGTGAACATGAGATGGGAAATAGAGAGAGATGGCATCCTTCTACTGTATATGGGGATATCACCATTTCATATGCTCCTTTGGATTTTGTAGATAAGGATGTCCTGGAAGAGAAGATGTATACTCGTAGAGATTGGGTTCCCTACCTTAGGCCACTGGTTTCCTTAATGAATCCATAATTCTTCCATGTGAATATAACTTCCAGCAATAAGAATCTAAAACATCAAAAAATAATATATAAATTATAAGAGGAGAAACTCATACATGAAAGCACAATGTTATTGAAACTCGACTCAATGTGGTTGTAAGATTTTTTCATATCTAACTTGATGGACATGTTCAAACGATGAATAATAAAGTTGATGTCTCTGGGTATTTCCCGATCCAAAGCAATAGCCCCTGGATCGAGTGACAATTCCCAAAGATGTGTTTCCCATAGAAACCCACTAGGGAAAGTGAGTAGATATCCTGAAGTTGATGATGTCAGTCATGATTTCAAAGGGTATGTTACACATGCTCACTGGTCTATAATGAAGAATCTAAGAGGGATTCTCGGTTTTGGGGGGGATCATAATAGTGGCGGCTCATGCAATGTGATGAAAAAGACCACCCAGAAAGAAATATTGGATGTTTGCAAGAAATTTCTATTTCACAGTATCCTAAGAGATCCTATAAAAACATATAGGAAATCCATCTATCCCCACCACACTATCAGGGTTTAGGTTCATCAAAGCATCCAGAATATCTTTCCACTAGGAATAACCCCATTCCACCATTACCCCGTTCAGAAAAAAAGGTTGGGAATAATATCAAAAATCGCATTATCCACCCCTAGTAACCTATTATGCATAATAGATATGGTGAAAACAAGAAGATCTATAAAGAACAAGTTTTCCAGGCCTCCAAATATATCCCTATCATTAGTATAAGTTCCAGCATCCAACAAATTTTTTGGAATAATCAGCCTCTTATTCTCCTTGATGCATGCATGAAATTATGAGGTGTTAATGCCTCCCTATTCATTCTATTTGATTTTGACATCCTCATCAAGCCATTTTATTCTAACACCCTCCATCTTGAATTCATTTGATTCTCAAAGCCTCCTTTTCCAAATATTCCTTCTTATTTAAGAGGTCCACAAAAACCTGGTAATTCTAATCCAACATTAGACTCCTTTAAAGACATTTGATGTCCTTCATTGAGGCCTCCCAATCAATATCAAAATCATGAACATCCCTTGACCATGATTAGGGCCTCATATTGAGACGTATCAACTTATTGTGGAATGGAGATCATGAATTATCCTAGGTAGGTTCATTCTAGGAATCTCTAACTAGGTAATAGTACCCCAGTGTGCTGACCCAATGCTGGTAGAATCTAAACTGATCATGTTTTACCTACCCTGAGGACATGGATACCTTAAGCGGGGAATAATCTAATATTCCACACACCATATTATAAACTCTGATGGTATAGTATGCAAAAATAGCTTCCATGTTAACCAAACACCTGTCTGAAGGACTTCATGAAAGACGGTTGTACCATTGACTATTGCACTGATGAACTCGATCACATGAGAAGATGAAGTCCATCAGCCCATTTCCAACCATGCATTGGTCAAAGTTTAAGATATATTTTCTGGGAAAAAGTCCCCTTCCCTTCTTATATTCTAGATTAGTAACAACATTGAATTACCCCTGAAAATCCATGGGATATTACCAGGATCAAACGCATTGACATCCTTCTACAAATTCTCTCTTTGATGGGGGCTTTAGTTCCCATAAAGGAAGAACACAAAGAATAGGTGGTTACCTTGAGTTTCTTTAGCTGTGATGAACTGATCACATACACACCCAAGATCAAACATGTAATGCATGTTCGGGAAGTCCCATATATATCGTTTTGATGGGTCATCATGCATGTAGCATTGTATCTTTATTTTTCTGAGAAAACATAGATCCTATAGGGATGCAGTTTATGTCCAATGAAGGAAATGATGTCACCCTTATGTTTGGAAATCTCATAATCCAATAATTCTATCTTCACCCAAACTCAAATGTCGCAGCCATTCCATATTTTTAAACGAATAACTGATGGAAGAGTGTTTTGAGAATAGATCCAGAACTAATATCCTTCTCGAAGAGGGAGGGTGTCCTCACCTTTAGGTTCTTAGATTTTGACCTCGTGAAAACACCATTACTCTTAGATAGGTTCACTATTAGGGTTGAGGAGGTATCCTAGTGGAGAGATGTTATCTTGCTACAAATACCAGATGAAATTTCTCCCCTTGTATGATAACCTGATTTTTTTGGGTGGATAACCTTATGTAGACACTAGAAGGGATTCAAATGTAGGAGGAGAGAGAAATTTGGGGGGAAGAACCATTTCTGATGAGGCCTCCACATGCGCTCCCTTGTAGTCTTCTGAACCACATGGGGGTGGGGATGAGTATTGCATTGGCATGGCTAGAAAACCTGAGGGCCTATGAGTAAGCTTTGTAAGGCCTCCATCCTACATACCTTAAGAGGTTTCATGTAGTTGAGAAAAAGAGAGCTGAGAGAACTACCATGGGGAGAGGGTATCCACATCCGTATATAAGGCACTATAGCCTAAAAACCCACTTCATCCCCCTCAAATGGGAGAGAAGGAGGGATGTTAGGTTCTAGGTATAGATGGAGGGGCAGGGGATCATCACTCTGAGTCTGAACTACCTCCAAAATAGCTGCAGGAAGATCGGCATTTAACTGGTCCATTTGTATGTCCATTTCCTTCTCCGTTAGATGTGGACCTCGATGACTACTCTAGAGACAGTAACAAAAAACCTACAAGGAGTGGCCCTGGAGAAGATAATGAGAGTAGTATCTGTCCTTATCTATTAAAATATTGCATTATTTATGAAATTATTTTTAATATTTAAAAATAATTTTTGATCATTAATTTTATCATGGATTAAATAATTTTAAATGAATGATATTTTGATTAAGTGAATTTTTAAACAAAATAAATTGGATTATAAAAGGTTTAAAATATATTTAACATAAATTTTATTTAATTCATAAGATGAATGAGTTCAAATTATGTTGTGAATATGTGTATTTATATTCTATATTATGTAATGTTCATAATTATTAGATAATTTATAAAACAATTAGGTATATTTTTTTGATGAATTACTTTTTAATATTTATTTCATTTTTAAATATTCAAAAAGTGAATATATTTGATGTTTATTCTGGAATTTATTCATGTTTATAAATTTCTTATGTAACTTTAATAATGTGTATGACCTATTTATGTGATAAATTAATTCTAAGAGATAAATCCTTGGACTTCATGCTAGGTATGATATCACAAGATTTTTCTTTCATCTACCATAGCCTCAATTTTTTTATATATTAAATATTGGGAATAGTTTTGGAATATATTAATTCAAATTAGGTGTTATAAATATAATTAATTATGTTAACTTTTGAGTAAAATTTCTTCAAGATGAGGGGCTTGTGGTTAGACAACCCAATATCCTAGAGTCTTATGTCTTATTTGAGAAAGGTGAGAGGTATTGTATCACTCAATCTGGGATTCCATATGTGTATATTTTTAATCAAATATAACTCTATAAACTTATATGAAAATTTTACTTAACTTATTCATGATATTAATTTTGATATGAATAAATATTCTTGGATTATTGTTTTGGGTATTTGGTAAAAACTTTGGGTTTATGTAAATTGTCACTAATTAATGATGTGTATATGGGTTTCAGACACACTAGAAGAACCTAACCGGCCTATGGACAACTCAACTTATTTCAGATTCAATAGATAATTTTAAATGTAGATGACTTATAATGATATGAAAATATAAATTTTATTGATGAAATTGAAAATTGGACTATAACCATGGGGATATTTCATGTTAAATTTATAATTAATTTAAAACATAAAAATAAATATTACCTTTTTCTTGATTGCATTTCTTCATTAATGGTATTAATCATTTGAATATCATTTGTAATATATTCATTGAATCATAATAACCCAAAATAGATCCCCTCTAGTGGTGATCCACATGTATTCCTTTTATCTTTGAATGACTCTGAGGAAACACTAGGTTCTACTGTGGTCGATCAATCATCTTTAATTAATCACATTGATCACTTTACATTACTTTGGGATTAATGAAATCTATATTGTTCTTCATAGTCATGTGTGGAACAAATGAGGAGGAAGACGTTGTCTTGATCTTGAATGACAACTATATATAAATTCTTCATTGTAAAGGAATTATCTAGGTAAGGAATATTTTTCACAACAATTAACCACTTCACAAATGACATAAAAATATATTTATAAACTTAGGGTTAGAGTTAAATATTTTTAATTGTATATTGGTCATTAATAATATATTAATCCCAAAAAACTCCACACCATGTGAAAAATATTAATATAAATATTTTATCTCGTGTATTCCCCAAACCTATGCAATGATAATTATTATTTTATGGTCAGATAAATATATATTTATCACCAGACCTAAAACATGATCTTTTTTCCTCCTCATAATTTACTAAATTGTAAAATAAATATTATTCATTAAACAAGAAAATAAATATTTTATTCTAGTAATAGTCTATAAAATATATATTTAATTAATAATAACATAAATAAATAAATTATAAATTTAATAAATAATAAATTATTACCTTGTGAATAACAAAAGATAAATAAATATTAAATATCCAGATAATTAAATAATTACCATATGAATTAATATTTTTTATTAAATAAGATTAATAATTAAGAATATGTATTACTTTTCAGTCTGGATAATAACATTCCTTCCAGTTGTTGAATATAAATAATATTTAATTGAGATGAATGAAGAAAATTTGGGTGTGATAATCTAGGCCTCTTCCTTCGTGGCATTGGGTAGGTTTTCTTAATGTCAATGATTATTATTTAAAAAGAATTTGAATAACCCATAGAGGAATATGATATCTCAAAATTAAAAAATTCACATATGAATGATCATTGTGTAATAAAATCCATTTATCTCGATATCTCAATAAGAAGGTTGCATTATTATATCATTAACCTATATACTTGATATGTCTTTCTTTGAATTTTTGAAATTAAATCATCACCACAACATGGTCATGGAATTTCATGCAATGGTTTTATATTAATTAAAGGGTTTAGATATCAAATTCCATAAAGATATAAGGGACAAACCCATCCTCTACTTATTCATTAATAATATATCATTCCTGATGCACCCAACATACCCAACTATTCTATGAAAATATTTCATTAGGGTTTATTGAAATACCTCTATGTAATCAAGTTATTACATGAATTAATAATAATCTTAATATATAAGGATCATTACACACATTTGCATGAAGGAATATCCAATGACATGAAAACATGTATAATTAGAACTATCAGGTCCATTTTAATAATCTCTCGTTTTAGATATAACTATGTGTGAACTTCTTAAGGTGAGGTCTCATCTACTTAAAATTATATGTATCTGACCATCAACATACTATTTTCCCTATCATTGCATGTTTTTCTATCCATAGAACAATATTTAGGAATGTCGTCATAGCACATCAAGGTCTTATCATAGTTGGGAACTTATATAAAATTTTTATTTTCATACATATTATAATACATTATCACATTAAAGATTCATATAAGAATAATAATTATGTTATAATATATTTATTAATATTCATGTTTATAAATATATTTGTAATTTGAAATTCAAAGTCTTTTGTTCTAGGGAAACAACACCAATAGACTCCCTCTTACATAAGATGTAAATATTAAACACATGTTCTTCCCACATATTAAACATTATTTTATTAATTATGGTGATATCTACTGATCCAACCACTTTCATAAAGATATTGTTTTAATAGATACATGATTATATGAAGAATCCTGTTATTGAGACATTGCAAAATTTGAAAAATCCTTCATTTAGTAATAGACCCCAAGTGTCAACTTCTTATTCTGTTGTTATAAATATGAAATATTAAATGATATTATAGTTAGAGTTTATCATATTAATTATAATAATCATAAAATTTTGGTATAACATAAGATTTATCAAATAATCATTTGACTGCTTAAGTTTTATCAGAAACTACAATGTACATGGTTTTTATAGATATGGAAACCAAATATTGTAATAAGTTTTTATGAAATATTAATTTATCCTTAATGGAATCCAAGACTTTATGTGATATAAATGAAAACTATATTTATATCCACTCAAATACTACTATTCCTATTAATTAAATTACTCAGAACTCATCCAGTTCTACTTTCTCATGTTTTTTGGATTGTTATATCGAAAACCTTTTGTTGTTCCACTTTTTTGGTGTTTTCAATCCATGAAACATGTATATCATGAATTTTTAAATATCATAACATACATTGAAATTCCTAGAACATAATATTATTAAATTTTAATCATGGTCTATTAATATTCCCATGAATGCTATCAGGGAGATATTTTATTCCATGTGACATCAAAATAGTTAGGTCTTAAATTATTCCATATTTTAATGATATATACCATTTATAGATTAAAAACCCATAATTTTACGTTTTTATCCTATTTAATTACCCTAGGATAATATTTGAATTCATAATTGAAAAAATTCATTCTTTAGTCTTATGAAACTAGAAAGACTATTTTTTGTCTTCTATATATTATTGATATATCTTGGTTTAAAACAATAACACTCCCTCTGACCTCATATAGACTCATGGAACTATTTCATTTGAAATGAATATTCAATGATCATTTTTCTTTATTTTATCTATAAATAGATATGTAAAAAAATTATTTCATTGGAATTTATTAATCTTACCATCCTTTTTGGTTATTCCTGTAGACATATTCAACAGGGTCTTCATTAAGGAGGTTGTCCCTGAAAATCAACACCCTAATATAATGATCCTTGAATATTGTTATGAAAAGTAGAATTCAAATGTATGTTAGTATAATGATTTAATTAAATATTTTTTCATATACTATTTCTTACCCATCCATTTTAATAATCGATCATACATATTATCAATAGGTTATTCAATCAATATATATTTTCTCTTTCATACTCGCCAATAGTATCAAATCTGGAAACATAAAAAATATGATGATCCGGAATTTTGATACAAGAAATCCATTAGTGAATCCCTTCGTAATTTTCAATCATAGAATGTATCCAATTATTACTTTATTTTAGGATTCATTATTCATTGTGAATGAGATATATATATCACCCACCATGGTGAATATACACTACATATTTAGTTTTAATTATCTACATAGTATGTGTCTCTTGGAAAAACTTATCCCACTGAGATTAGTAAAGTCCATGGTCATATGCCAACTCATGTTAGTCCAAATTCTAGAATCCATTGAATTCTAGTATACTCCCACTATATAGAAAGATATTTGATTCTATCTTATAAAAATGTAGTTTGTCTGGACTAACAAGGGATATTAATATCCTTAGTGGCTATAGTATTATTTGAATATATGCAAATAAAGTTTTATTGATGTCCATTTTTATCCTTGGTCATATTTTAACAAAAGATCCATATTGAACACTAGTAATTGTAACTGATTGATTCTTTATAATATTAATGTTAATATGATATCAATTTTTTAATTTAGTTAGTAAATGGTTAATGTGGGTGCTACTATTTATTAAACATTACGTTGAAGAAATTATAGAAGAATTGAAATATATATATATATATGTGAAATTTCATCGATCTCCTTTTACTTCCATATAAAATTTGATGTATAAGGTAATGTGAGTTTTATATTAAATTCACTCCATATATTATTGATTGATGAGTACTTGGTTGTTATATACACTAACAAGTCATCCTTAAGGATCATATATCATTTACTAAGTGTATTTATTTCTTTATTATGTTTTCCTAGAGTATAATTATTAAATCTCATGAACCATATTAAATTTTCTCTTAGTTATGCCTTTGGAAAAGTTAATGTGGTTTATATGAACTAAATCTAGTAGCTTTATGGAATAGCTATATTTCTAAACATTCTTTTTCAAAAACATAATAGAAATATTGTCAATATACCTAGTGTCTTCACATAAAAGACATTATACATCCCATTTGGATTTAAAATTTTGAACTTTTATCACTTCTACTTGATAAAGAATTATATTTACATAATGAGGTATTCAAAGTCTTATTTTTATATTAATGATTGATTTTTGATTTAAAATATCCATTATTTGATAATTGTTGAACTGTTAGATGAGTATGAAAATACCATAACAACACTTATTCCATAATGAAATAATATCTTAGATTGTTTAAAAATGATCTAAGATAAATGTTTTGGTAATAATACTAAATATTAGTTTAATATAAATCTATAATAAAATTGTGAATTCTTGAACTACTCTACACTAATATAGGAATCGCCATTATTAATATTTTAGAGAATGAATCTTGCTTCAATTAAAATTTCCCTAATTACCTGGTTCATTTTTTTCAATAGAAATATATAAAACATATTTTATTTAATACCCAAAAATTAAGATAGAATAATTACCTTTTTTACATACTCAGTGTAGTAACTTATACTTCATATTATTGCAGTTTATCTTCTAGTGACCTTCCTTTCCACATGAGAAGAAAATAACATCCCACTCCATTACTTTCACTATTATATTATTACTCTTGGAATGGAATTATAAATAATCTTTATAATTAATATTAGACTTGGGGATTATCAATTGTTTCCTTTCACTCATACAAAATAAGAACAAAAGGATTTTTTTCACTTCCCATCCTTTTCAACTTGGAAAATAGATTGATGATATCTAGGAGTGACTTATAAATTTTGGTTGATAATAAATTTATAAAAAATTTAGTGAATATCTGAGGGAATGATAGGATTATGATATGTTTTCAAAATTATATGGGTAGCTTGAACCAAAGAATCCCACATTGATCAATGTCACCAATAATTTTCACAATGTGAGAACCAACCTGTACAACCTATCTAAGTTTTATCATAAAAAGTTCCTTAAAATAAAATTTTTATTTTATATTAAACTCTTGTGGTGAAGATCATAAAGATTTATGAGCATAGTTTATGCACCTATAAACGTATGAGAATTTGGATGTTCATTAAATATGGACTAGAACATCAAACACTATATATCTATAGAATCATCCAACTATTTTTTATATCTAATGAGCTCATAATCATACACCTCCTTAGTATAAAAATTTGGTATTGGAGTTTCTTGATTGTAATACTTCTATTCATCGAATAAAACAATACATAAGTTCATGTACTATTCATAAATGTTATTTCTAGTAAGGATATGGTTTTTCTCCATAATTGTTTGTTGGTATGATGTGGTCGATGAAATTTCCATTTTACAATAAAAAAATTAGAGAATATTAGTATTAATTTTCTTTATTAACAAAATATATGATATGTAATAATTTTAATATTATTATTAAGTCTCCCAATATTTATTCAAGTCTCAAAAACCATCTCTATTGGACATAGAATTTCAAGATATGGGGACATTTTAATATAAAGGTTCCATATAAACCTTATCATAATAATGACTATAGACATACAAATCATTAAGAGGAATTTATGTCCATGGAATTTATAACAGAAAATTGGTAGCTCATTAATATGTTGATTGGATTCCCCATTCCTGAAATCCAGACTCATATTTCTTCAATACATCCCTCTAAAATTATATTTGACATACTATGTCTATTACACCCAGTACAATTTGGTTATGTAAAAACAAAAACATTAATAATAACTACCTGATAAAAGTAATTTTCCATACTATGGTTTAGTTCTATGGTTTCATTCTTAATCAAGTAATGGAAGGGTTAATATGACTTAAAATATATATCTGATTTATTTTATAACAACCCTTCTCCTTATTTCACATTAATATGTGATTTATTACATAAGATTACACATAATACAACCCGGAATATCGATAAGTCTATTGTCTTTGATAATTAGTTACATTTCATAACAACATAGAAAAGGGGGATACATCATCTTTATTGAAAACATCCTTAAAATGAATATAATATTCCAATGAAACTAAAACTGCATGGGTTAACCTGAGGACATGCATAATAAATGGGTGAGATATTAATCCCAGTAAGCTAATAAACATGGAAAACATGGAAATAATAATAGATGTTATCCTATAGTCATATAAATGGGTCATAAAAAGAGTAGGATTATAAACATGAATAATGAGAGATGATATAGCATTATAATCATAAAGGCAACATGGGAAATGTTCCAACAACTTAAAACACTGCATCATAAACATAGGTCAAGGATAACTACCAATACATCGTGATGGAAAAATTCCAATAAAGGAATCATGTTCAATCAATATCGAAACGTGAAATCACATGAGACTAAACATTACCAAATTCATTGGAGCTCTATCTAATTATGGGTTCAACTGTCACATTCATTTCATTCTCTTCCAAAAGTATTCCACATAGATCATAAAACATGGAGTCATTTATCATCACATTTTATTCCATGATAATTTAGTGTGTAATACCTACATGTAACTCTCAAGTAAATAATTATATGTTCATAAAGATGAACACTCTTGATAGGAAATGGGTATGGTATTCACTACACAATTGTTTTGGTATGGAAAATCATGTTAAAATTTTGGCAGCATAACGGTGTCACATAAAAATTAATAAAATGGGTTGATGATGGAAAAAGTGGTATATCGACATTTGGATAGAAAATGTTCAATATTAGGAACATAAAAGGACATATCCCAGTATTATGAATTAGAAATATAAATAATAATACAAAAATAAACTTTAATAAAAATGATAAGGTAAGAATCCCTTACTTGAGTGTGTGACTTAGAATGCTTGGGAAGGGATTCATGAGAGATTGGGGAACCTTGGAAGGACTCTAGATAGGGTATAGAAGATTATGGACATTATCCAAGGAATTTTAGTGAATAGAAATGGAATCTTGTGTGTCTTTATATAGGACATGAGTGAGGATTTCTTTATTATTTATCAAACGTAGATTTTGAACTATATATAATAAAATAAACAACCCCACAAACCATCCAATATTTCTTCCCATAGTTTTTATGGAATTATATTGGTATCCATTAGATTATAAATTCAAGGGCTGAAAATAATAAAATAATATCCTTTCTTATGTGGAAGTGAGTCATACTCTTAAAGAAATGATTTTAAAAGCTTAAAATATATTAATGTTTTTTGAGTAATAATAAAGGCTTTATAAAATTAACCAAATTAACATAAAATCATATTATTTTAAATAAAAAAGTTTATATTTTTTTCATACAATGTATAGTATTTATACCATCACTTTTGTTTAATTATGATGTCATAATATACAAATTATATTTATACGGTATTTAATTTTTACCAGAAAAATCGACTATCTTAGAAAAGTATTAAAATTTCACTATTTGATATTTTCGATGTTTTGATTCCAAAAATAAGGTTCATTTTATCTCAATAATTTTTGATATATATATATTCACTTTTAAAATAAAAAATCTACATTTTTTAAAAAATGATGGGTTTTTTAACAGTATCAGTTTTGGAACCCTTATAAATTCTACATTTGACTTCTTAAAAACTATATGATAATTTATATTTAATAAATATTAATTAATAATAATATTTTATTATTAGAATATTATTTATTTCAATGAATCTATTAATTAATCAATATAAATTCTTTATTGAATTTTAATGTTACTGAAAAATATTATTTGTGTTTTATTGAATCAAAATAGAAAACATTTATAAATTAACAATAGTAGGATGAAAATATATAAATTATTCTAAAAAATAATGTAAATTATCATATATCAATGATTTTGATTCATATCCATTTAATATACCATCAAACTCTTTAATAGTATGGTGCGTGATAGTGAGACATTCACAGGGTGGTTTGGCGTACATTATTTGGGCTATGATCATGATGAGTTTGAACTTCTACCACAAACTATTTAGATCATGTTTATGATTTTGGATATGAGATTCTGTTTCATTAAGGGAAATTCCTAGAGATTTTATATCCCTTAGAATCTATGATATATGGTCTTCATAGGGTACGATCTTTCTAGTTGAGGTCATCACTTCCTTTGTCAATGTCAATTTAATTTTTTAAACCCCTATATTTATAATAATCATGTGATCACTTTTGAAAGGATATTTTATCCACAATAAAGAATATTAAAAATTATTCAAATAAGATATAATAAGACCAGATAATTTCATTTGTGTTCTATTACCATAATACATAATAATACATTTAAATAAATAAAAAAGTGAAATTTTCTTATAACAGTTCAGGTCGTTACAATCTTCCCCCATTAAGAAATTTCACCCTTGAAATTTTCATTTCCTACACTAAACAAATGTGGGTAAATCTATTTCGTTACCTCCTATAGTTCCCACATATCTTCTTCAAACATTGTTTTCTCCAGAACACTTTTTAAAAAGTGTATTGTCTTATTTTTTAGATATTTTTCTCAACAGTATAAGATCTTCATTAGCTTCTCTTCATATGAATGGTTATTCTACAATAGTACCATCTCAGTATTGAGTAATTGTGAGGGTTTGGTATGTACTTACTCAATAGGGATACATGGAATACATCATGTACTTGAGATAGTTTATGTGGGAGTAATAATCGATAGGACACAAATTTGATGTGATCAAGGATCTAAAAGGGGTTGATGTATCTTGGACTAAGATTTCCCTTCTTTCTAAATCGCATTTCATTCATCCATGGTGATATTCACAAGAAAATAGTTTCTCTACCATCAAAATATGGGTCTCATAAACAATTATCATCATAGATATTTTGTCAACTCTGAGCATCCTTGATGTGTTGCTAAATGGTCTTTAAATTTTCAACAATTTTCTCAAAAAATTTAGGACAAAATAGTTTAAGGTCCCCAACATCATCCAAGCATGTAGGTTTTATCCACCTCTTACCATAAAGGCCTTTGTAGTGAGACATTTAGATTCTAGAATAGAAAATATTATTATATCAGAACTCAACAAGGGGAGATGTTGATATCATCCTCCTTTGAAGTCTATATAACATGCTCTCAATATGTCTTCGAGTGTCTGAATAGTAAACTCATATTGGACATCATTTTAAGGGTGATATAAAGTACAATATTTTATGTTAGTGTTTAGATCATTTTGGAGAATTTTCCAGAACTAGGAGGTGAATCACATATCTCTATTAGATACAATTGATAGTGGAACTCCATGAATCATCACCACTTCACTAATGTATATCCATGAAATTTGATCTACTTAGAAGTCCTCAAGAATCACAATGAAGTGTGTAGTCTTTTTAAGAAGATCAGCCACAACCTATAAACCATTATTTCTTTTGTATTCCTTCATAAGTTCGGTGAAAGAGTCCATGGTGATGTTTTCCCATTTCCTTTAGGTATGGGTAATGATTTCATCATCCCCTTATATTTTTTCCTTTCTACATAAAATTTCTGATATGATGGATATCTTGATGCAGACTCTATGATCCCATTCTTCATATTTTCACACCAATAGTTTTCTCGTTGATCTTGATACATCATTTTTCTTTCAGGATGGAAAGATAATGTCGACCTATGTGAATTATCCCACATCTTCTTCTATAACACAATATTTTATGGAACACAATGTCATGACACAAATATGAAAACTCCTTCTTCATTAACAAGAAATTTTGAGGATTTTACTTTTCTTATAGTTTCCATTTTTTTCTGAATTCTCACATAAACTCATTAAGAAACCATTAACCACTCTATAATGGATGGTTGATCAATCATTTGTGAAAGTATTGACGATTTTACTTCATTTATGATTCACATATCCATAAAATTTAAGTCTAAGAAGATGAGATCCCTCTTGATTGTCATTGATGATTTAATTATTTGATCCTTTCTACTTAGAGTGTCAGCCACTTTATTTTCCTTACAATGATTTTATTGGATTGAGTAGTCATAGAACATGATCATCTCTAACCATATTCAAAGGAAATTATTCATCTTAATCTATGTGAATTTATACTTGAGTATTTTTTGATCCATATATATCTCACAATTCTAAAAAAATAGGTCATTCCACATGATTTTCAATGAAAATATCCCAGTATCTAACTCTAGATCATGCATTGAGTAGTTTTGTTCATGAAATTATAGCTGGCTTGAATCATAGGATATAAATTTATTATTTTCCATTAACACACAGACCAAGCCCTTATTAGAAGCATCATTTAATACCATGAAAATTTCTCCACTTGTGGGTGGTGTTAGTATAGGTTCAATGATGAGATTCCATTTCAACTTTTTGAATCTTTCTTCACATTAACAATTCCAAGAAAACTGGAATCCCTTTGGAGTAATCTTGGTTATAGGGCTTGAAAATAGTGAGAAATGTCTCACAAATTGACGATAGTACCTAGCTAATCCAAGGAAACTTTAAATATCTATCATAGATGTTGTCCCTGAAAATCCTTCAATTTCTTCTATTTTTTAGGGGTCTATTGATATCCAATTTCTTATGATGATATTCCACAAGAATGATCCTACATTCAACCAGAACTCACATTTTTTTTACTTTTCATAAATCTTTATATTTTTTATGGTCATTAGCATAGTTCTTAGATTCTCCTCATGATCCTACTTGATTTTGGGGTATATTAGAATGTCATGTATAATAATTACCAAAAACGTGTTGAGGTAATCTTTAATGGCTCTATTCATCAAGTACATGATGATTTTTTTTTATAATTGGTGATCCTGAATGGAATTACTATGATCTCATAGTGCTCGTACCTTGTATAAAAGGTAGTCTTGGGAATACCCTCCTTCTTCTCCCTAACTTGATAGTATCCCGAAAACATATCCACATTGGAGAAGAATTGTTCCCCACATATGTAAAACCCTAATATTTTATGAGAAATATTTTTTTAGGTCATATGTTATTCACAACTCAAAAGGAATCTTTCACTACACACAACACTAGCTTGGCTTGCGACCTTCCTCGATAGCGTGTGTAGTACGCAATACCGAGTTTTACGAAACATTGATATATTATTATAATATTTTTATGGACTAGCCATTATGAATTGTACTAACTGAATTTTGAATTTTATAACATTATTATTCACATTACACATTTTCTAGAACATGTTATGAGAACAAAATAAATTTTTCGCGTAAAATAATTATTTTCCCAAAAAATACAGTTTTGCCGCCTTTTGATGGTGCACCCACGTTAAATCTAGTTTTTGACATTTTTATAAGTTCAATTTGACAAAATAAAATTCTTATTTGAAATAATGATATAAAAATTTTCTTTGGATAAATTTTTCATATTATTCTGATAACTTTCATATTTTAATGAATAGTAAAAACACACTATATTTTAATTAAAAACAACTTTTTTCATCACAATAATTTATATTGTAAAATTATAATATTGAATGGTTTTAAATTATAAATTGAATATATTTTTACCATTTAATGTAATTTATGTCATTAACATTAATTTTACATTGAATTCATAGTTAAAAACATTTCAATCTTTGGCAATATTGTAACTTTTAAAAACCGTTTTCTTATCAACGGGATAAATTTTAATTTCATTACTGAAAATTTTGTGTTTTGAATTTTGAAAAATGGATTTTATATTTGGATTCAGTGGGTTCAAATTATGTTAATACTCTACTTTTTTTTGATATTATGAATAGTAACTACGATAATTTTTATTTACTTATGTTAAAGATAAATCAGGTAATTAAGGGTAATCCTAAGATTATAAAATTACCCTAACAGATGAAAAAATTCTATTGGATTCCTAAAAGTAGACCCATATCACCTAATGGCCATTTTTGATTCATTTTATGGACTTTTGACCATGAAAATAATTTAATTATTATTAAAACCAAAGAAAGTGACAACATGTCACTCTCTTAAATCTTATAAGTATAATAATTTTAATTTAGTGATAAACTTCATGAAACAAAGAAAATGACTAGTTTCCAAAAATATAATAACATTATTGACATCATGTGAATTTATTTAGAATTTTTAGGGATTAAATAATTATCATTAAAGGTGACACAATAGGGATGTTGAAATTAATTTATAGATTGAAATATCGAATAAATGGTTTTAAAAATATTAAAATAAATATTATATGAAATATTTAATGTGATCCACAAATTTTATAGATATATATGACATGTTATAAATATATTAAATATTTTCGTTCGAACGTATCTTCTGTGTAGATTTTATTTAAATTCAAATAAATTAATTGTGTCAAAGTTGACACAATTGATATTTCATATTATTAAATTGTTTAAAAATAACAAATATATTATAAAAATTACAAATTAAAATTTATATGATCTTTCATGTCATAACATATCAAATTATTTATAATTATGAACACATAAGTAAGTATTTATAACCATATAAAATTTATAACATTATTAACACAAATAAAATTAAATAGATTAAATAAGGATAAATTAAAATGATAAGGTTTCAAATAAAATCAAAACATGTCTAAATTTAATTGGATGATGAGATTAAAACCCTGTTGTATCTAATATCATAATTTGAGTCACTTTGGCAGTTTTTTTATGGGTCTTAGGTTTATTATAAATTAATATTTTAGAGGTTTCCAAAAGTGCCCTTCTCCTCCCTTATAAAAGGGCACCTCCTCCCTCTTCACATTACACAATTTTGAGCCTTAAAGCTCGTCCAAACCCTGACCATTTCCCTTATAAACTTCCATAGAAACATTATAGAGGTTCTGGTCTCCTCAAAAGAATAACTCTAGTGCCTTAAGAAGAAACTTAAAAGAGGTGTGTCGAAGAAAAGGTAATCTCTTCTACCGATTCTTTCAAGTTTCTTTCTTCTTCAACTTATTCTTCTTTAGTTGTTTAGTTATAAAGTAATAACATAAATATCACTAATATACTCATATGTTAATATAAATATGAAACAACCCCATTTCACCTTTTATCCATCCTACAGAAAATGAAATCACTGCGCGTGCGTACGTACGAAATATCATCTCCACGCCGGGGTGTAATCTATTTTTCCACCACCACCTTACTTGGATGGGTATAATGGTGTAAATAATAAGTATATATTGTTATTATAACGTCATAATTATTCTGAGATATTATATCATTCACTCCAATTCTATTAAATAATTACGGGAATGATATAATCGCTCGTGTGTACGTACGGACTACCGTCTCCACGAACGTGATGAGATTCATTTTCCATGATTAACCTTTCAAGTATGATTATAAAGTATATATGTAATAAATAATAATGAAAGATATTAAATAATAATTCTACTAGATTTATGTACATATATGTTTCATTTATTAAATTCTATTCAATTCAATAAGGAAATGAATACAGTGTTTATGTGTACGAACGACCTACCGTCTCCATGAATTGTGTATTTCATTCCATTTATAGATCTATAATATATATTTATATACTGATTATATATTATATATAAATCATGTTTTACATTCTTAAATTAAATAAATCAGGATATGAGTAATAATATCATGAACTACAAATCGAAACACGTACGATAAATGAAATGATTGTACCAAAAACACTCCTTTAACATGGAATTTACAAAAGAACGGGTAATATAAAGTCATAAGTGAACCATATATGATATCATAACAATGAATATGATTCGTTAATAATTCAATGACATTATTTAAATCATTATACAAGAGTTTCGGATACATGTGAAGCATATCAGACCTAAGGTAAGGGATAATTATTCCAATATCGTTCTTATCCGAAATTGTTTATCCGTAAGTATTTACTGGGGTTATATTTTTCATCTATGTCCATAAAAATGTTTTCATAAAGTGTATAATATTCATCCATGTATTATTAAAGTCATGTTTACCCATATTTGACTTTTATATTGTGTTATGGAAGGAATATTTCTTTTGTTTACCATACGAGGAACATTTTGACATTTCCATTAAAAGTACGAGGAGAATTTTTTTTAACTTATACATCTTGAATGGATTTTTACAGATTTATAACACCTTATTTTCATGAATATTACTCAACAATATTTCAGGACTATTTTCAAAAAAATAATTTTCTTTTAAAATTGTATGGCATTTTTTGAAAAGAAAATGATTTTGAAGAAGAAAGGATATTTTCTTCAAGAATTCATTTCAAGTGTTTTATCTAAACTATTTTCCCTCTAAGATGACATTATTATGTATTTTTTTTTCAAGTATAATGTCTCTATTATTTACATGGTTTAATTCTTCTTATTATTTAATGATATCCATTTGTTTTATAAGGATTATGGTAATATGGGATAATGTTTATGAAACCCATTTTATTCTTTGGGTTATGATGCATTTTTTGTGATTGTGTTATGGCACATGTAAGGATGATTTAAATAGGAGATGGGTGGGACCTATATCTCCCTCCAATGAATTGGTTAAAGATTTATATCTCATGATATAGACATGGCTGGAATGGTAAGTTAATCTTGTTCTGTGATACAGGACTGGAATGAGGAGTGAACTCGATTCAGAAAGGGATATTGTCCACTAAGATGGCCTTGGCAGCAATGCCTTGGATACTATGGAAATCATATCATGCGCTTAATGGTTGCCAAAATTACATGTTTTATTCCCATGCTATTTTATCATGGTTGATGTCCCATTATTCCATCTGCCTTACGTACTTCCAAGATTTATGTCTTTGCTCAAGATTTTGATGTTTAGATTTTATGTTCAAGTTTTTGCATACAAATGTTTATGGATTTTCTTATGTTATTTATGTTTACCCTTACTGAGAATTTTAGCTCAACCTTTTTATGTTTTCTTTTCCCCAGGATATAAAGAAAGGTTTTAGGTCATAAAAAAAGGGAATATCTTAATTGGAGATGTTGAAGATCTTACACCATGATTAGAAGATTATTTTTCCAAGTTTCCAAAGACACTAAACTATTGCGGTCCTTGTGTGTTTTCTTTTTGTTATGTATTAAGTATTCCTCAAAAGTAATGTAATGTCCATTTATGTCAATATTGGGTCTCTACAGTTGGTATCTAAGGAAAGGTTTAGTCAACCTTTGGAAACTAGGATGCAAGAACTTTAATGAGATCCCTAGAGATATTTCTAAGGTATGCCTAGGGATGTCTCTAAGGTTAAGTATAAGTATAGGTTATAGTCCTATAATTATGGTAACGATATTATAATTAATCCTATGATGTTAGATATTGAAGGTACTCCCCCTTTATTATGTAGATTTCCTAGCATGATTTTTTCCTCTCACATTGTTCTTTTTGGGTTTTAAAAGATGGCTAGAACCCGAAGGAACAATGTTGATCAATGTAATGGAAAATGCCATGATTGTCCTCCTGAACAACCAAATGTGATGGGGGATGGAGTGAAAAATCTTATTTCTATACTTACACAAGATATGAATCATTCTGGATTTCCAAATGATCAGATAAGGGAAAAATATTCTATTGAGTCCTTCATGAGGCAACGTCCACCTTCTTTCAATGGGTCTTCTGATCCACTTGTTTTTGAACAAAGTATCAGTACCACTGAAAATATATTTTCCATACTTTGTTGTTCAGAACATGAAAAATTCATTTAAGCTGTTTACCATTTAGAAGGTGAAGCAGACCAGTGGTGGATCTAATTAAAAATACAAGGCCCCAAGATGAAACTGAATCCATGGAATTTGACGAGTTCAAGAATTTGTTTTTCAGTAAGTACTTCCCTCATATTCTTCGAACAATGATGTAAAAGGAATCCATGAGATTAAGCAGAAGGATCATGAATCGGTTGGTATATACGAAGGGAATTTTACAAGTCTTTCAAGGTATGCATCTGGATTTATCATCCAACCTGAAAGTAAATTTGATCGATTCTTTAGTGGCTTAAAACCAAGCCTTCGAAGGGCATTAGCGATAAGAAACTTAATCAGATATGATGAAATTGTGCATTGTGCTATCAAGGTATAACTGGAAGTTGGTTTAACATATCCATCTCATGGTTTTGACAAGAAACAAAGGATGGAGTTCAAGGGAAACCTCAGAACAATGGTAAAAAAAATGTGAATGTTTCTTTATGCACAAAGTGTGGACAAAATCATGGTGGAGATTGTCTAATAGGTACTAGAAAATGTTTCAAGTGTGGAAATGAAGGTCATCAAGAATTTGAGTTACAAATTAATGGGAAAAAGGTTTCTAATGACATGAATAGAGAAAAGACTACAGAGAAGGCTCCACCAACACTTCAATGCTTCAAGTGCAAGGAAATGGGGCATTATTCTAATCAATGCCCTAATCTAGGGGTTAATGATGATCTAAGTGAGCAACATCTTAAGGCAAAGGACCAAGGGAAGTCATATGCGATTACTATTAGAGATGTTGAGTATGAAAATGATGTAGGGGAATGATTATGTGTTTATGTAGCGGGATTCCAAAATAATCTTATGGAATCTAATTTATAGTACTGTAGAATATTGGAATATCTATGTATTATATTATTATGGTTTTCAATAATTATATGGTACCGATAACCATGAAAAGTAATTCAAATAATTTAGAAACCAGATGATAAGCGCATAATGAAGTGATAAGTATAAAATAATATGTTTGATAGTATTAATGAGCTCATAACTGATTTAAGGACAAAGTGATATCATTGTTTGAGTATATAGAAATTTTGGGATTTTGTTATATGGAAAGAGTTGCCTTTTGACAGCATTCATGTTTTCACTATGGTTCTATGGTAATTCATGTTGCAAGAGAATACGTGATTAAGGTATTCACATGTTTGGAATGCGATCAATAAGATATATCTTATGATATATGGGGGATAAATGATGGTATTCACATGCTTGGTTGATGACATTTCTAGTAATCATTTTCTTTATACTATGAGATTAGAGAGATGTATTTTGATAAGTCTAATGACTAGAATGGATTATTTTAGACATCAGATAGTATTGTTTAATTCTAGGGAATTTTTCGATATTATTTCTGTAATGTTATAATAGTGAAGTTTTTGAAAAAAAAAGACAACCTACAGGACGGGAGACAACCCGTTGCGTTGGACAAGGTTGCGGGAATTGAACCTACAACCGAAGTGTGATAGGCCATTATTGCCTACCACTAGAATACAAGAAGTCCCTAGTTAGTAGAAACTAGTTTTATTTTATTAAGAGGTATGATAGATGAAGTATAAGTCCATTTTTGGAATCATATATGATTAACCTCCCCATATATGGACTTATGTATATTTGATAACTTTTGATAACCTTTTGTTTGAGATAGATGGAGTGACCCATCATTCTATCACATGATCTTCTAACACTTCACAAATGACAAATTCAACTTCATTTCTTTAAGATATGAAGTGGAAATTATTCAAGGCAGAAAAAACGGTGAGGTTGTACCAAAATAAAGTAAGTATTTCTTCTAATTCAAATTCTTAAACTTTAGGGAAATCATCTTGAAAACCCAAAATGTTGTCCTAGTGCCCTTATATCTGATGAATCAGAAGGTACCTTAGATCATAACAAATATATGGCTTTGTGATTGTTGTCTTTTTCATAGCCATGTTCTCTACCACTCTCCATCAGAACTTGATGGTTAGGTTTCTCTTCCATATCCATATTTTCATATACGTGCTCCTATGTGGAAATTGAATTATGAGTTAATTTGTGTAACTGATATGTATCATACATCACTTTTTTAAATTATGTTTTAGTATTCCTTTTTACAATGAAGGTTTCTATGAAAGAAACTTTCAAGTAGTCAACCATTTATAACCCCAACAAATTTTGAGGGAGAAATTCATTTTAAGGGGGGTAGAATGTAACACCCCGAGATTTTATAAGAAATATTTTTTTTATGTCTTATGTTATATGCAACACCAAAGGAATATTTCACTACACACAATAATGTCTTGAAATATCTCCATCAAAAAAGTATTAGTGTTTGATGTGCGCCAAACCATGGAAGGGGTATTTGCGATGGTATAAGTCAAAAATTCCCTTTTAACC
The DNA here is from genome assembly GCA_963277665.1 of Viscum album. Classification (NCBI taxonomy): domain Eukaryota; kingdom Viridiplantae; phylum Streptophyta; class Magnoliopsida; order Santalales; family Viscaceae; genus Viscum; species Viscum album. Next base: position 1,034,282,595 of record OY728122.1, on the reverse strand, counting down.
ACTGCCTACAACGACCCAAACTTTTATTAATGAAAATTTTTATTAGTCTAATTAAAAGTTTTATTATCTAAAATGGTTATATAAAACATATGAAACTCCATGGTTTTATGATTTTGGATTTTAAATTACTTTTAAAAATTATGTGCATTATTTTTGTATAAATAATATTCATTCATTTTATTATTGTTACTTTTTTAAATGATTTCAAATAACATCTAGTATTTTCACTTAATATTCAATTAATAAACCTTTTTGAAGAATTAATGTATTTTTTGATTAACAAATATTTTAATAAAATATTATTAAAAAATTTCTTTTTATTAAATATAAATTATCGTACAATTTTTTTATGAATACAATTGAAATTTTTAATAAGGTTTGTATGAAATTTTTGTCAAAACCCAATAATTTTCCATTAATATCAAATTTTATATTAAATGTAAAAATACACATATTTAAAAAATTATTTAGACAAATTAAGATTAATTTTGGTCTCAGGATGTCGAAATTATCTAAATGTGTTTTTTTCATAATTTGCAAAGACAGTGGAATTTTTGGGTAAATATTAAATACCGTTTAAATATATAATGTGTTCTTTGGCATCATAATTACCCAATAATGATCTAACAAAACACTATAAATTGGTTATTCTACCAATATATGTTTTACCTTTCAAATAATTTGATTATTATTATTTTTATTAATTTTTTAATTCCTTAGTGTGCCCAAAAAACTTATAAAATATTTTAACATTTTAAATTTATTTCCTTGAGAGTGTGACTCACCACCACAAAAGAAATCATAATATTTTTTTATGTTTGAAAATTTTACATATAAAATAATTCTTCCCACTCCAAATCGGAAAAACCCATTTTCAAAAACAATAGGATGGTTTTTTGTTTTGTTTAGTTGAATGTGTAGTTTCCAAAACATAAACAATGAAGAATTCCTTCTGTATTACTATATAAACCAACTCAATCACCCAATACACTTCACTAAAACTATTTGGAGCCTGACCATCATCTGCCCTCTTCTCTCTAGAATTTTCCAAAGTACCCCAATGTTCCATAAATCCTCTCTCAGGAATCTCTAATGCCTCTGGGATCACACTTCCAAGTAAAGGATCCTCACTTTACTTCCTTCCATATTTATTTCCATGTTTCCTTATATATTTATGCTTTTTATTTTCAATTAAAAATGTTGGGGAATGATTTTTCACCATACTTATACTAGCCTCATTCTGTTTTAATGTTGAGATACACCTTTATTTTTCAATAATTTATCTGATGTACACTAGTTACCATTTTAAAATTCTGTAAGGGATTTCACTTTCCTCCTTTTCATTCAAGAAATAATTTTATATTATGAACATAAATTTGATTAAATATATTGAGATATTTTGTTACATGACCCCATACAATCAATTTCATATATATATTATTAGAGACCCCTTTCTCTCTCATCAACCCATTTTACGATTTTTAGTTGATGTCGTTTTGCTACTAAAGTTTCAACAAACATTCAGATTCCAAAATCATCATGTAAGTGAATACCATACCCGTTTCTCTATCAAGGTTATTCACCTTTATGAAAAAGTAATTTTTGATTTAGGAGAAAAATTTATGTATTCCACACCTCTTATTTGTGGAATAAAGTAGGATTTTTAATTAATCCATGTTGTATGATATATGTGGCACACTTATGCATGAAATGAAATGATTAAGAAGGGTGTTCCCTGGTAGCACTCTAATGCATTGAGTAACGAATAGTCTCATGATACATCATGTACAATGAGGGTTTACTTAGGATAATTTATGTTTAATTAGGGTTTTCTCATGCTAATTCAAATGCAATTGGGGTTTACTCATGCTCCATGTGCAAGGAGCCTTGGCTCATGCAAATATCATGTCAAATGTTGTTTCCATATCTCCATGTTATGACAATAATTCTATATCATGGATTTATGTTCATGGTTCTCTTATTCTCCACCGATATCAATATTACCTAAAATTTATTTTATTATTAGTGTTATGACTTTTTTACTCCCTTATTTGGATTTATAGCTCACCATTTTCTTATTTATATCCTCAGATTACACCATGCAATTTTAACTATGAAAGAATGTCGTAGCCATGTAAATGTGGTTTTCGATAATGTTGGTGTATTTTTTTCTTAATATTTAATGTAATATTCCTAATTTTACAAGACACTAGAACTCTTTATCCTTGGTGTTTTATTAATTTAATTTTTTTGTAATAAATCATGTTTAATTGCGTAATAAAGATGAGGGTTGTTATAGTTCGTATCAGAGGATTGGTTTAGTTATTTTAGGGATTTGGATTAGAAAACCCTAGTAAGAGAATTAGGGATAAGAATACGTATAATAAAAAATACCAAAATTTTGGTGAGTGCAACGTAAGTGGTTTATCAAAAAAATACATCCTTGTCCGGATATGAACAAGAAGAGGTGGCTCTGGTACAGATGTATTTAGGGGTAAAACATGAAAATAGCGCTTTGAGCTAGACTCGAATGGGAACTGGTGCATGACAATGGGCATTTCTGCACTCAAGGTTCGACACTCCCAGGGTATATGATTCGGTAAATTCATAATCTTCGTATGAACAAATATCAACGCAATAAAAAATTCCATTGAGAATATGTGTTTTGAAGTAGATCATGGATAACATATATTGATGCCTATAAATTCATATGTAAATAATTTAATTTAAAATATATAACTTTTATCATTGGATTCACTATTATTTGTTACCCCAAAAATTCCTTTAATTCCATCTAATGGCAGGTAAAATGGGGACTCGGGCTAACAACTGATGCGAAGAACAATGTGACGATTGTTCTAACGAGATGCCCAATTTGATGGGAGTGGGAATAAAAAAAATTGTTATTATAATCTATCATTTAACTCATGATATGAATAAAAACACAGGTCAAGAATAATTTCTACCCCCCCCCCCAAGAACATGCCAAATTTAGAGATTTATGAGATAAAGGCCTACTGATTTCAATCGATCATTTAATCACTCAATCAAAAAAAAATGGATAAAATTCATTGAGAAGATCTTATATCCTTCAATGTTCCGAAAATGAGAAGGTTATTCTAGATACTTATAATATGGAGGGTGAAGCTGATCAATTGTGGACATTGATAAAAAAATATTTATCGTAAGGAAGTGATCGGGGTGTTGGAATGTACGGATTTAAAGAAAGTGTTTTTAGATAAATATTTTCCACACACTCTATCAATTAAGATGGAAAGGTTCATCCTTGACCTCAAGAAAAAAGATGATAAATCCATTGGAATGTACGAGGAAAACTACACATGGATTTCATAATACACCTCCAGCTTTGTCATTACTCCCGAATGAAACGTAGCCTATGAAAAGCCCTAGTGATCCGTGAATTTAATAGTTATGAGGAAATTGCCTAATGTTCCCTCAAAGTGGAAATGTAGATCAATAAATATTGGGGTATCATGGGGATAAGATTTTCACAATGTACTTTAGTTATGGTACTCTAATGTATAAATCCAATGGTGCTAAGAAATTACAGCACCCCAGAAATTTCCTGATGGGGATGAGGAAATGATTTAGGTATGGGAAAGAAGGGCCCTGGGAAATTAATTTCCAACATGAAAAAATAGCTACTACAATAGAGTAATGGAACAATTCTTTCATCCCTCAACTAATTATTCATTATTTTAACTAAAAATAACCATGGAACATTGCAAACCAATTCCCTAAACCAAAGGTTTTCAGTGGTAACTGACAACCTCTAAGGAATCAAGGGAGAGTATTTTCAACACTACTACCAAAGAAGACCCTAAAAAATGCTGAGATAGGTAATGTTGTCATTCATTTAATAATATCTAACACACTTTTTGATTTTGGTTCTATGTATTATTTTATATCTTGAATGTTTAGTAGAAAACTCCCAGCCCCACCACAAATCACGGATGTAAAGAAATCTGTGAGAACAAAAAATGTGAAAATAATTGCATCCCATGATTATAACTCCTCCCCTATATTAATTTATCCGTTTAACTTCTCGGGGAACCTCACTATACTCCCTCTGGTGAAATTAGGTATAATTCATGGCAAGGATTATAATTCCTTATATAGAGCCAACATAAATTGTCGTGATTGGGAAATCAATCTCCATATTGAAAATGGACCACTGATTCTGTAAAAGTGCAAGGAGGAGGATGAATATTTTCTAGCACCATCATCTCAAGTGTGGATATTATTTCCATATGAGCATGTTTATCTTGCCAAGATGATTGAGTCTAAGGAAGAAACCATCTTTGGAGACATTCCTATTTTGAGGTAATTTTCTAAAGACTTTCCCAAGGATTTTTTTGGCCTTCCTGCTAGAAGAGATTTTGAATTGTCAATTTATCTTATACCCGGGTAATTTCCAATATCCAAGATATTGTTTATCATGGTTTTTATGGAGCTTGAGGTGATAAAGAAAAAACTATAAGAAAATATAGCTAATGTTTTAATATGCATAGGTGCTTCACCATGGGGTTCATAAATCCTCTTCATCAATAATATGGATGGGTCAACAAGGATTTTCATTGACTATCATGAGCTCAACAAAATCATGATAAAGAAAAAGTATCCCATACCACGAATTTAGGAATTTTTCGATCAGCTACGTGGAGTACAATACTTATCCAAGGTGGATTTGTGGTCAGGATATAACCATGTAAGTGTAAAGAAGGAGGATATCCACAATAATTCTTTTGGTACAAGGTACATGCACTATGAATTCATAGTAATGCCATTAGGACTCACTAATTCTCCATAAATCTTAATTGAATTGATGAATAGAGTATTTAGAGATTACCTATGAAAATTTATGGTATTCTTTATAAATGGTATTCAAATATACTCCAAAAAAAGGAGGAGCATGAGGAGAATCTAAGAATGGTACTAGAGACCTTGAAAAAGGATAAGATATATGAAATGTAGAGAAAGTGTGAGTTCTGGTTGACGGATTTCTCATTCATAGGTCATATCATCACAATCAATGTGATATCTGTTGATCTTTCCAAAGAAAATGCAACTAAGGGGTGGATGAGGCCAACATCTATGACGAATATCTGTAGCTTCCTTGGGTCAGCTGGATATTATCACTGATTTGTGAGAAATTTCTCACCATTTTCAAACCCTCTTACCAAGCTAACTCAGAAGGTAGTCATGTTTTCTTGGAGTGATGAATGTGAAGAGAGCTTCATGGAGTTGAAAAAGAGGTTTAACAATGCACCCATGATCACACTACCCATAAGTGGAAAAAATTTGGTGGTATTTAGTGATGCTTTTAAGAAGGGAATGTGATATGTGTTGATGAAAAATGACCATGTAATTCTCTATGCTTCATGGAAATTGAATGTTCATGAGAAAAACTATCCAACACATGATCTGGAGTTGGATGAAGTAATCTTCACATTAAAAATTTTACAAAATTTCCTATTTTGGGAGAAGTTTGAATTACATTTGTATCAAAAAAGCCTCAAGTATATATTAACATAGAAAAATTATTATATGGTCCAACATATATGGTTAGAGCTGATCAAAGACTATTATTTCTCTATACATTACATTCATGGGAAAGAAAACAACGTGTAAGATGCTCTAATCAGAAATAACATATTGATTCTATCATTGATGAGAATTTAAAATGACCCAATATTTCTAGATTTTATGAAGATAGATATCAGAATCATAAAGAAAGGGAACATCATCAATCCATTCACAATTTATCACTCAACATTATCTTTTAGAAAGGATAAAGAATGATAAAAATAATTATGTGGGAATTAAAAATAAAGTTAAAACTATCTGAAAATAGAAATTCTTATGATTCAATGTTAATTAAGAAAGAATTGTGATATTTGGGTCAAGGATATGTGTTCTATCAAATCCATAGTTATATAATGATCATTAGATGATGCACAAAGGTAAAATTTTTCCATTCACCCAGGAATCAAAAAAATGTATTTATATCTCCAAGAGCATTATTGGTTAGATAACATGAATAATGATATAACATAGAATATATCAAATTACATGGAATGTCAGAATGTAAAGGTAGAGAGGTAGACGACTAATAAGATGATGCAACCATTACCCATACCAATATGGAAATGGGAGAAAATCGACATGGACTTTTTCACAAGAAATATGAAGACATACAAGGGAAACAAGGAAATCATTGTTTTTGTGGATCATCTTACAATGACTACACACTTCATTGAAATTTGGGCAGATTTTCCATTCAATCAACTAGCGCAGATATACATCAGACATGTTGTGAGGCTTTATGGAGTACAACTAAATATTTTATCCGATCAAGATAAAATATTCACCTCTATGTTATGGAAGTGTCTCCAAAACAATCTAAATACTGAGCTGAACATCAGTTCGATATATCATCCTCAAACTGATTGAAAATCTGAGCATACTATCCAAACACCTGAGGACATATTGATATCATGATTAATGTAATTCAAAGGAGGATGGGATCAATATCTTTCTCTTGCTGATTTCAATTACAATAGAAGTTTACACTTAAGTATCAAAATGGCTCCTTATGGATCCCTTTATGGGAAGAGGTGTAGAACACCCTCGTGTTTGGATGAAGTTGGGGAGTGAAAACTTCTAGGTCCGAAAATGGTCAATGAAATGGTGGAGAAGTTTAATACCATCCAACAACACACTAAAGATACTCAGATTCAACAAAAGAGATATGATGATAATCATCGATGAGACCTATAGTTTGAGGTTAGAGACATGTTATTCCTATGTATATCAGTGTGGAAGAGAGTTATGATATTTTGGAAGAAGGGACAACTTAGTCCAAGGTACATCAGCCCTATTGAGATTTTGGATCACAATAGAGTAGTGGCCAATCGACTAGAAATCCACAGAACCTATCTCAGGTACATTATATATTCCATGTATCACTCTTGATGAATTACATACCTGAACCATTACATATACTCAATCCAGAGGTGGTACCATTATAGAATGAGCTCTTTTGTAAAGATAAGCCAGTGAAGATTTATGATCATAGGGAAATATTCTACAAAATAATACAATTCCCCTCATCAATGTGTTGTGGTGAACCCAAGAGTTTTAATATGAAAAATGGGTATCAGAGTAAGTGATGAAGAAGATTTACCACATCTTTTTCAGTGTAGAAAAAGGAAATTTCAAGGGAGAAATTTCATAAGGGGAGAATATTGTAATGACCCAAACTATTTTTAATGAAAATTCTTCTTGATCTAATTAAATGTCTTTTTATGTAAAATTGTTATATCAAAAATATGAACTTCCTCGATTTTATGTTTTTGGATTCTTAAATACAATTAATAATTGTTACTATATCTAATATAGCTATTGAAGAGTGATCACATGATTAGTATAAATACATGGTGTTAAAAAATACAATTTACTCAGAGAATGGATGTGATGGACTCATCAAGTATAACTTCTCTATAAAAATTCCAATTTTCAGAACTCGTAATGGAGGTTGTGTCACTGGGCTTCATATTAGATTAAGTCCAATTTGAGATTCAACACATTAATCTTGAATGGAATCACATTAGGGAGAAGTAGAATTTAATAGAGATTACCACCTGAGCGATGTTATCCATGTCACCCCAATAGTCTATCACCATCGCACACCTTACTCTTAGGTCTTATGCGGGTGTTATAAGTGGTTATGTAAAAAGACCCCAACAGTATGATTATGTGTATTTTTTTGTATAAAAAATATACATTCATTTTATTATTGTTACTTTATAAATGTTTTTTAAAGAAAAAATAGTATTTTTAGTTAATATTTAATTTGGAAATATATATTGATGAATTTGTAAATTCTTGAACTAAATAATATTTTAATAAAATATTATTACTAAATTACTTTTTATTAAATAAAAATGGTCATTTAATTCTTATATGAATAGAGTGGTAATTTTAATTATAGTTGAAATGTTATTTTTTTCCAGACCCATGAATTTTTTATAAATGCAGGTTTTTATGTTCGAAGTGAGAATTCAATTATTTAAAACATTATTTTAAAAATATTAATATTATTTCTTGGATTCAGGATGTTAAAAATAACTAATGGTGAATTTTTCAATATTTTCAAAGACATTCAAATGTTTGGGTAAAAATTAAATATAGTTTAAATATATAATGTGTTTTATGACATCATATTTTCCAAATACTGATGTAATACAAAAAAATAAAATAAATATTCTGCCAATATATGTATTGACTATAATATAATTCTATTTTAGATTTTTTAAAATAATTTTACAATGCCTTAGCAGACCCCCAAATGCATATAAAATATTTTTACATTTTAAAATGATTTCTTAGAGAGTGTGACTCACCACCACATAAAAAAAGCCTAATATTTTGTTATGTTCAGTCATTGGCATAATAAAATAATTTTATCTACATCACTTTGTAAAAAATAATGGCTAAAACCCATTGGATGGTTTGTGTTTTTGACTAGTTTATTGTGTAGTGTCCAAAGCCTAAATAATAAATAATTCCTTCTCTTTTTTCTAAATAATCCCACTAAATATCCCATTCCTCTTCAGTCAAGCCATTTTGTCCTCAACACGACTCTTTCCTCCTCTCTCTAGAATCCTCCCAAGGTCCCCCATGCTCCCAAGAAGCCTCTTTCAAGCCTCTTCCAAGCCTTTGGGATCACACATCCAAGTAAGTGATCATCACTTTCCTTCCTTATTTACTTATGTCCATGTTTTCTTTTATTGGTATGCCGTTTATTTTCAATTAAATATGTTGGGGTATGATTTCACACCTCCCCTATATTTCCTTTCTTATGATTGAAGGATGAGAAACCCCTTTATCTATCATTAATGCTTCCCATGTACACCTATTACAATGCCAGAATTTTGTAAGGTATTTATATCTCCTCATTTACATTCAAGAAATTATTTTATATTGTTCATTAATGTTACATTAAATATGTTGGGATATTTTGTTCCATGACCCCCTTAATTTCCATTTCATTTATAAATGATTAGAGACCCCTTTATCTCTCATCAACCCATTTTATGATTTCTCTTTGAAGTCGTTTTGCTGTCGAAGGTACACCAAAATTTCCCATGACAAAATCATTGTGTAAGTGAATACCATAACCATTTCTCTATCAAGGGTATTCACCCATATGCACATGTACTTTTTTATTGAGGATATGCATTTATGTATTCCACATATCTTATTCGTGGAATAAATTATGATCTTTGAGGTGTAATGACCCAATGTTTTTTTAATGGATATATTATTTTCAAAATTATGTAATATAATAACATGAAATCATAACACATTGAACTATTATGTTCTATGTGACCTTTAAACAAAATTTGTTACTATAGTGATTTGAATTTCAAAAATCTGACAAACTCAGTTGCGATTATTAAGTAATTGTGAGTCTAAGATGACCAACATAAATTTTGAGAAAAGTAACATACCCTTATGTATAGTAATGTTACCCTTATAATAGTTACATACCCTTTTTAATAGAAACCTCACCTATGATAGTACATAAATAATATTAAAGTGGAATTACGATATATCTATATTTTGGAATATGTAAATAAATATTGTAAAACTATATTTTAGAATAAATTCTAATTTCAATTATAAGTAAATTAATACTATTTAGAAAATTACTTTTGAAAAATAGATTTCATTTTTGGATTATATATGCAAAAAAATGGTTAGGGTGATTTTTTGGATTTTTTTTAAGTACATGATTATTTAGTGAATCGTGAGATGCATTAATTTAACACTATACACTCACCCATCTGGGACTCACCAATCCTGGACTCGCTGATCCTAGAAACACTGTTCATGGATTGACTCACTGATCCCAAACTCATCGATCCTAGAAACACTATTCATGGAATGACTCACCGATCCTGGACTCACTGATCCTAGAAACATTATTCACAAAATGACTCACCGATCCTGGAAACACTATCCACAGAATGACTCAATGATCCTAGACTCACTGATCATTGACTCACTGATCCTGAAAACACTATTCATAGAATGACTCATTGATCTTGGACACACTGATCCAATGGTACTGTTCATATAACCATAGGCCGATTCAATGGTACTGTTCACAGAATGGAAGACCGATCCGATGGAACTATTCACATCGGTCTCACTGATGGAACTGTTCACATAACGACAGACCGATCTGATGGTATTATTCATAGAATGATAAATAGATCCAATGGAACTATTCACATCAGTCTCACTAATGGAACTCTTCACATCTCTCTCACTGATGGAACTCTTCACATCGGTCTCACCGATAGAACTATTCACATCGGTCTCACCGATGGAACTATTCACATCGGTCTCACTGATTGAACTATTCACATCGGTCTCACTGATGGAACTGTTCATGTTGGTCTCACAGATGGAACTATTTGTAGAATTGAAAATTTGGAAAAGTGTTGGGAATATGTCACCTTGACCTCCCAAAACACCTCAAACACCAGATTTTTACAATGGAATGGACCAAAGAGGTCAGGGCCATTACATAAGATACCTCTCAAAACAGTCTCGTCCTCGAGAATTCAAAACCAACCTAAAAGTGAATAGAAAATAAATAAGAACAACCACCCATCGAGATACCTCTCAAAAGAGATAATGCCACAAGAAACAACCAAAGAAAGACATATCATAAACATGAAAGGTCTATAACCACAATGGGGACATCGTTACACTAAAAGAGTTAAACATAAATCAACTCTGGGTACTGAGCACATATCTGTGAATCATGTTCCTAGGTACTCTCCTCCATGTCAAAGCATCGCCACAATACACGAACCAAGGGAATAGAATGCCAGGGAAACACCATCTCTTTTTGTCTTGGATCTCCACAGGTCACTCCTCAAAGGTCACATCATCATCAACATTGATCTCTCCCCAATCTATGACTTGAGAGTCATCATGAAGATAACGATTAAGCTGTTATAATTGGAAAAAATAATGTTTCTGGCTCATCTATGGGGGAAGTGTTACTCGATACGCCACAGCTCCAACATGAGATAACACCTCAAAAGGCCCAACAAACCGGGCAGAAAGCCAACTCCCATGAACAAACATTCGCTACCCACGATGGGGAGTCACCTTCAAAAACATGTGATCACCTACATCAAACTCTAAGGGTCTTCTTATTCTATTGGAATATGATTTCTGACCATCTGGTACTTTCTTCATCCTCTCACGAATAACTTGAACCATCTCTGTTGTATTCGGAACTAGTTCCAATCCGAGAATTTCTGACTCTCCGACCCCAGTCCAGCACAACATAGAATGTAAAGGCTGACCATACAAAGCTTCATATGGCACCATACCGATGGTGGAGTGAAAACTATTTTTGTAATAGAACACAACCAAGGGTAAGTGCCTCATCTACAAACCTTCAAAATACAGTACATAAGAGTGTAACATGTCTTTAATAGTCTAGATTTTCCGCTCTGTCTGACCTTTTGTCTAAGGGTGAAAAGCAGTGATAAGGCATATGTGAGAACCAAAAGCATGATGGAGACCTCTCTACACCCTATAGTTAAAATGAGGATCATGATCAGAAATGATCATCCTTGGGACTCCATGAAGTCTCACCACCTCATGTACATACTTCCCGGATAAAACATCCCATGCGCATGACTCCTTGTTTACTATGAAGTGAGCTGATTTTGTAAAATGATCCACTACCACCCAAATAGCTTCATGTCCTCGCGGAGATTGAGGTAAATTTGTAACGGTTCATTGAGATGTCCTCCCACTTCATCTGAGGAACATCTAATTGATGTATAACACCACCATGAACATAGTGTTTGGCCTTCACCTTCTGGAAGACCAAACATCGAGACACAAACTCTGCAACTGCATGCTTAAACCCAGGCCACCAAAACAGACTCCTCTAGGCTCGGTACATCTTTGACATGCCAAGGTGCACCGCTAAAGGAGAAATATGGAAGTCTCTAAGAACTGTCTCATACCTCTTCAAAGTAATAAATATCCTTCCATGATAAAACACTCAATGATGTTCATCCTTAGACCAACCATCAGGGGCCTCACCACAAACAACTTAGTCTCTCAAGACCTCCACCTCTGGATCCCCCAACTGGGACTCTTCCACCTTCTGCACCAGAGATGACTACACCATCATCTAAAAAAACATCATCTACCCCCATCTTCTCCCATATCAAGATGTAATGTTAACAGTTCATCCATTACTCTCCAAGAGTCACCTGATTCACGCACTACATCACTACGTGACTTCCGAATCAGCGCATCAGCTATAACATTCCCCTTTCCAGGTGTATATGATATTTCGACGTCGTATTTATATAAGAACACCATCCATCAACGTTGTCATAAATTCATGTAATTCTGGGAGAAAACATACCTCGGTCTCTTATGATCGTTGAAAACCAAAAAGTACTCACCCCTGAGGTAATGTCTCCCCTACTTCAGAGCAAACACCACGTCTTCCAACTCAAGATAATGGGTGGCATAGTTACATTCATTGGTATGTAAATATCAAGACCCATAAGAAACAAGTGATATTTGCTACATCAGAAGACATCCAAACCCCATATAGGAATCATCGTAAAAAAAATCAAACTGAAATCCCCCAGCTGGAAGACAAAAAACTGGAGCACTTAATAACATCTCCTTTAGATAATCTAAAGACGTATGAAACTGATCAGTCTATAAGAATGTCTGATCCTTATTTTTCAAAGCTGTCAGAGGAGTCGCAACCCAGGAGAAATCGACTGCGAACCTCCTGTAGTAGCCAATGAGACCAAGGAAACATCGCACCTCTGACACAGTCTTGGGGGATGCCTAAGAAAAAACTGCTTCTATATTTGATGGATCCATATCTAATCCCTACTGGGACACAACATGCCCTATGAAATGGACTTCTTGATCTCAAAATTCACACTTCAAAAACTTCCCAATCAAATGTTGTTGAAGAAGAATTCCCAAAATGACGTGTATATGCTCTGCATAATCCTCCTAAATCATGGAATACACAATGATTTGGTCAATGAAAACCACCAAAAACTTGTCCAGGAACTCACGGAACATATAGTTCATTAATCCCATGAACATATCTGGACTATTCGTCACACTGAATGGTGTTACAATGAACTCATTTTTCCCATGATGACAACGTAAAGTAGTCTTTAGGATATCCTCATTCTTCACACGCATCTGATAATATCCTAATAGAAAATCGCTATTTGAGAACCAACTTACACCCTTCAGGTGATCAAATAAATCATCAATCTGTAGAATAGGATAGCCATTCATTATTTTCACTTTTTTTAAGCGATGATAATCTATACACAATCGTAAATTGTCGTCATCCTTCTTCACGAACAAAACTGGTGCACCACATGGTGACTCACTCGGCTGAAACAAACCGCATTGTAACATACCATCAATCTATATACATATCTCTTGTAACTCATAAGGGTCTATACTATATGGAGACATAGAGATAGAAGATTCTCCTAGCTGTATCTCAATCCCAAACTCAATCTCTCGTCAAGGGATTAATGCTACAACATTTTCTGGAAAGACATCAGGGTACTTTTCTATGACCCAAGGACACGTCAACTGTTGAACCTCTGATGAACTCAGAATAAGCTCAGCATTCATGGATGATAAAGTCGAAACACACCTCTTACCCATCCCAGGTTCTCGCTCACCAACAATCACTATTGGCTCTCCATCCACATTGAATAACACAACCTTCCTCTGAAAGCAATCCACGATATCCTGCACTGAATACAACCATTCCATGGGGTTGCCCTCTACCAACCCCATATACCCTCTACTGATCTATAGCTGGTGCATCCTGCTGCTGCTACCTCGGATGGAACTACCTCAACGGACGAACCTAGAGCGGAACACCTGGTGCACGATGACTGTTCTGAAAGGTCGGTCACTCTAGGTGTTGATGAACTCGACCACTCCAAGAAAAATAAGCACCTAATCCCTTGGCATAATCCTAAGAGCTACTACCCCTAGAGAAATGAGATTCTGATGGCTAGGACATACCCTCGGTCGAACAAAAACTCTTCTTCCATAAAAACTGGGAACCCCGGACCATAGCACTACTTCATGATGAATCATGATGACTCCCTTATCCTGAGGATATGGTTCTTTCCAATTTCCTCTCAACCACCTCTTCCCTTTCTAGAACCTCAAGATATATCTTCATCATAAATGGGGTGACCTGGCGCTGGATCTCTGGATGAAAAGCATCCTCGAGACGCCTCTACTTGGCCTCCTCATCTGGAAAAAGGTCAGAAGCATATCGTAAAAGGTTCCTAAAAGAGATTCCAAACTCTCACACACTGGAGCTCCCTTGTCGAAGGGTAATAAGCACCTGGTGAATGGACACCTTGGCGGTTGAATAAAAAAAACACGACTCTAACCTTTTAACGGAACTCATCACCTGAGATCGATGACTCCTCGTGATCCCCAAGGGACAAGAACCACCACTGCCTCACTGCTCTATGCAGCATCGTCTCTACCAAGGACACCAAGTGCTCTTTCCGAGCACGGATTGATCAAAATCCATTCCAAACCTCCTCCAAACATTCATCAGAGACTACATCTAAAATGGATACCTTGTACTTTTGTATACAATGGCACTAAAAATCTCGGAGTGTCCTTCTCCAAGTGTCATCGTCATTAACCTCTACCTGGAGGCAATCTGCTGGCAGATCTAGCTGGACATCTTTTGCACATACCTGACGAGGATGTGGACCCGGAGCCATACCTGTAAAATAAAAAACCGTAAGAGCTCCTAAACCTGGAATATGGAAGACTCAACATTAATTAATTAATTATTTTCTTTTATCTATTTTAGGTTCTCCTATTCAAAGGTAAAGCCATTCAAACATATGCACAAAGAAGAATAATGCATGATCCTTTCCTAAGTCTCTACACTATAACTAGTATCACCTCATTTAGTAGCCATTTTCAACATAAAGTTTCATGCCTCAGATCATAGGGGATCCTAAACACCTATGTCTCAGTCAGTCTATTGTCATTACATCACTTTCTAAAGTTAACTGACATTGTTTCCCTACCAACCCATGAAACCTCACATGTTCCTAACACCCAAATCCATCTTATCTCCTAACCAGACCTCTGATACCACTTTTTCATAACCCCCTCCCCAAAAGGTGTACCCCTCCTGGGATAGCATTGTGAGAAGGTAGAGAGTGACCCCCCATGTCCTGCCTTTTGTAGGCCCCGGGTTGGCGACTAGAACTCAGGGTATAGTAAACACACAAATGGTAGGCTTTACCCACTAAGAGGACACATGAAAAAGAGAGACATAATATAGACAAAAACTAACTCCAACTCAGAGTGAAATATAAAAAGAAAACCCAAGTACACATATGTAAGTTCATGCGAAACTACTACAACTAAATGGGGGAAACTGCAAATACCAAAGGAAAGTAAAAAACAGCAACAACCACAAGCCCGAACAGCTCCGGCAACCCCAATTTAGTAAAAACAAAATTTATATCTAACCTGCTCCAAGTGAACCGAAAATAGTTTATATATACATAGGTTGAGTATAAAATTATACTCAGTAGGATCCTCCATGAAGCCTCTCATTCAAATGTAAAGAAATCATGTTAAAGCATTGTGAAAAACATGTGAAACTAACTCATCAACTAAATAGCTATATTATGTTCCCAGCCTCGCCATGGATAATCTCACCAAGTAACACATACAAGAGTATATAATATAATAAATAATATCAAGGGTACCCCACTACTACTTCCCCACTGGTTTTCCGCTTTTCCCCAAAATCGTACGTCCAAAGTATCTCTCTCCAAAAAGGCTTTCCTGCAGACACTTGGGTGAAGCACCACAACATGCATCTCATGCAAAAAAACCACCGCGTCCACGTAAGAAAACTAACCAGGTAGTTTCTGGGAGCCACCATATCTCGCATAACATGTATA
The DNA here is from genome assembly GCA_963277665.1 of Viscum album. Taxonomy (NCBI): domain Eukaryota; kingdom Viridiplantae; phylum Streptophyta; class Magnoliopsida; order Santalales; family Viscaceae; genus Viscum; species Viscum album. Next base: position 1,034,266,501 of record OY728122.1, on the reverse strand, counting down.
ATACGTCAGGTATTAACCCTCAAGCCGTTGTTTCCCATACACCATGTAAGGATCCTCCAGCCATCAAATCCTATACATGTTACACCTATAGTAGTCCATGCGAAACTATATCAAGAATATATGTGTGTGAATAACCTCAAGACATTACATCCCTCTACACATATATATGGGAAAAACTAAACATTGTGCCTACCAGCACAGGTAACTACCAAGAGAAGACAGCGGGGCCAAATGGTGTAGTATGCTATCCATCCTCCCACCAGAATATTGGGGAACCCCCCCCCCCCCCCCCCCCAGAGCGTAGAGTATCCAGGGTGTCAGTTTCCCTAAATGATGGGGTGGAGTAACGTATAGAAACAAAAAACTTACAGAATATACTATAGCTCACAACCACACTATGGGCATAACCTGGTCTTAGACTCAACTACAGCTAACATTTCTCGGACTCCCGGATGCCACTACTGATACTAGGTATCCTATAAGCACAAAACCATTTAAAGAGTTTTAATACATTACTTCATTGTCTTTTATCAGTTTCACTTTATGTTAATTAATTCTTTAAACATTAATTAACCATTAACAATTCCACATTATATTTCATTAGCATCACAACCAATCTTTGTTGTCCTCAACATTGCGTCCCAGAAAGCTCCAACCCCATGGGTTAACATAATTTATTCAATTATTTATTTATAGAAGTACTTTCCCATATTCCCAGGAATTATAGAAAAACATTTTATACAACTAAACACAAGGGAGATAAATAGGGTGAGTATATGAATTACTCGTAATGTCTTTTCTTCTTATAAAAAGAGTATCTACCCATCCTCCCTTGAGAAGCTAAACATGGAGAGATGTGGCATATCCCGAGTGTCTTCGCTGCTTTTGGAAGAAGGGTAATAAATACTAATTACATTGAAAAGTGGGTAAATTAAAGAAAATAAATGACCAATAAGAATCAGTATGAATCCAAACATTCACATCCAACCCATTTCATCATCCCCGGTGTCCTCCCTGACACCCACATGAATAAATCGATGCATCTCGCCACTCTAGGAACCAACTGCTGCCACAACCAGTAAGCCTCCATGCCCCCACATCTCACAATATCCATCCAAGCTCACATCAGAACACAAGAAGCAAGAAAACAAACATCATATCAATTGGGATCATTCCCTTAAACAAGCAATAGGGTAACTCAGGACCCTAAAAGGAATTATCTTTTATCAAACAACTAGTTCTTTAATCCATCTTGGATTAACCAATTTATTATTTGTAGGTTCGAAATTTGAGAATCCTAACCTGTAAGGTATCACAAATAATTAAACATTCTTACTACACCAATTTGATTAACATCAAATTACAAAAAGAAGAACCAGATTCATTTACATGGCTCTTTATCTTTAGCCAAACAATTATCGATTAATTCTGGATTTATGTTCATTACCAATTTCCATAAATAATGAATAGTTAAACAAAGAAAGCATATATATCACACTATCTAGAAAAAGAAGAGGCAATAACATGTGATCGATATCAATTTATTTTTTCGGTTCAAATATTATTTATGTCAATTACATTGTTATCCTGTGGGATAAAACATGCTAACTATAAAGTTTCACATAAAAAAAGAGAATCAATGAATCCCATAATGCAAACGTTTCTTGTCGTTCTTTATTCAAGAACAATCCACACAAAGGATCATGATCGCCTCCTCCTATTACAACTGTATCCACCCGAGGATGCCACAGTATGACCGCACTAATCGAAACCCAAGAAAATTACATTATAGGTATGTGGATCACATACCATAACAGGGGATGGAGACATAGAAGGATATGAACCCCAAAGAATGATGATAAACCATGCCTTATATTGATGAAGGATCGACACTTGTTGCTTGCACCAAAATAGGGGGTGTGCATGCAGTAGTAAGAATCTTCAAGGGGAAACGATCTGAGGATTATGTTTTGATCACACCAATCCTCTGGGAAGAAGGAAAGGTTTGAGCATCTCGCACTAGGGAACAAGATGATATAATAAGGTAGGAAGATATATCAACCCTTTATGAGATTTAACAGAGAAATAGTTTAAGATCTGCTGGATTTTCCATTAAAAGAAGATCAGATTAAACCATACGGTTTTACCAAGTAAAGGAATCCTGGGACATAGGAAAATTAATGTAGGAGTTATGAGATTTTATTTGGCCTTAAATCCCTTCAAACATGGACATGAATTCATTTTACATCAAAGAAAACATCTTAGGGGAGAACTGTAGGAAACTAGAAACACTTTTCACGATCCTAGAAACACTGTACACCTACCGATCCTAGAAACACTATACACAATTCTAGAAACACTGTACACACAATGATTCGGGACTCACCGATCCAGGACTCACTGATTTGAGAAAAAGTTTTCATAGAATGACTCACTAATCCTAGACTCACCGATCCTAGAACAATGGTTTCAAAATGACTCATCGATCCTAGAAACACTGTTCAAAAATTAACTCACCGATCCCGGACTCACTGATCTTGGAAACACTATACACAGAATGACTCACTATTCCCGTACTCACCGATCTTGGAAACACTATTCACAAAATTACTCACCGATCCTTGACTCACCGATCATGTGAAAACTGTTCATGGAATGACTTACTGATCCTAGAAACAATGTTCACAAAATGACCCGCTGATCATGGACTCATCTATCTTGGACTCACTGATCTGATGGTACTAATCACAAAATGACAAACTGATAGGATGGTACTGTTCGCATAATGACAGACCAATCTGATGGTACTGTTCACAGAACAATTGACCTATTCTATAGTATTATTCACAAAATGACTATCCAATTCGATGGTACTATTCACAGAATGAAGAACCGATCTGATGGGACTGTTCACATAACAAGAGATAGATCAGATAGTACTGTTCACATAACAACAGACTGATCTAATGGTACTGTTTGTAGAATGAAATACTGATTCGATGGTACTGCTCACCGAATATCTCACTATTCTGATGGTACTATTCACAGAATGACATAATGATCCAATGGAACTCTTCATAGAATGAAAGAAAGATATGATGGAATTGTTCACAAAACGATAGACTAATCTGATGGTACTGTTCACAGAATTTCAAACCGATCCAATGGAACTGTTCACATTGGTCTCACTGCTGGAAATGTTCCTAGAACGACAGAATGATCTGATGGTACTATTCACAGAATAACAAACCTATTTGATGGAACTATTCACATCAGTCTCACTGATGGAACTGTTCAAATTGGTCTCACCGATTGAACTGTTCACATCTATCTCACCGATAGAACTATTTACATCATTCTCACCAATAGAACTGCTCACATCAGTCTTACCGATGGAACTATTTTCATAATTGTAAAATTGGAAAAGTGTGGGGGAAAAGTCCCCTTTACCTCCTGGAACACCTCAAACACTAGATTTTCTCAATGGAATGGACCAGAGAGGTCAGGGCCATTACAGTTCTTATTATTGATCTCTAGGAATTAGAGAGTTGTGTATTGTTTGTATATGGGTTGTTTATCTTCCAATTTTATAGTACTTAAATGATTTATTTTGGTTTTTTTAAAACTATTTGACTTCCTGTACTATTCTTCATGTGGAGTTTTCTTTTGATCATAATAACTTATTTTTATTTTTTCATTGTTTATGTGGATAGATTGTTCCCACTTTATCTTATATGTTCTTAGGTGCTAGTTCCAACCCCATAGGGATTGGGAATTCCCTTCTGACTATGTCATTATCGGCTCAAGTGTCACTGTACCAGGGTATCCAGGTCGATTCATGAAAAAGTGGTATCAGAGGAACTATATAGGAATCTTAACTCGATTTCAGTATAAATTTATTTCTTATGAGTTATTTTTTATTTAGTTCCTAGCCATCTATCACTATAATGTTCCTTAAGTCACCAGGGGTGGTTTGGTAAAGATTTCTTTAGGATTAGTTATAGTCTTTTCCCTACTTTAAATTTTTATAGAACGAAATCTGAATATTGTTTTCCTATTTATTTGAATTAATTTTACACATTTCTCTTGTTTGATAGTTTCTCTATGTACCCTTTATGATGTCTTAAATTTTTTCTATTTATGTTTTTAGAACTATGCCTCTGAGAAGACATGTGAATCATATCTAGGAGGAAGCTACTGATAAACCACAATCAGAAAATACTCTTGTGGACCCGGATATGGTTGAAGTTATTGTGTGTGTGGTCTAAGAACTGGGATTGAAAACTACACTTATTCACATTTAGTCTCCAGTTATGGAACTATAGAGGGATGAATTGAGGATTCATGCTCAGTATTTTTATCACCAGAAGAAACCATAGTTCCAAGGCTCAAATGATCCTCAAAGAGATTAGGATTGATTTAGAAATATCAATATTTTTTGGAGTTCTTGGAAACATTGAATGAAATCAATGGTAAATGTGCCACCTTCATGATAGAGGGAGATACAATGAGATGGTGGGACATTATAGTGATAGTTAAGAAGCATGAAAGATTATAGTGGAATGAATTTAGAGTGATTTTCACTAACCATTTCTCCCAGGAGTCTATGGTGTTTCCTATGTCTATTAAGGTTTTCAAACCTGAGTAGTTTGACGTGACCCTGAAAGGATATGAAAATCATTTTTCTGAGCTTATGATGTTTGAACCTGTGATTTTGTTGAATGAGTATACAGTGACTAGAAATTTTGAGATGAGACTTTGATCTGATATTATTTCTTTGGTTTTCTTGTTGATGTTCCCTTCTTATATGGATGTGTTGGATATAGCATTAATGGTTGATTTGGACATGTCTGGTAAGTCAGTATTGATGGAATTTTCTTTTTTTCCCAGTGGTAATTCTATGAGTTCCCATAAATGGAAGAGGAATCATGATGATTCTCATGGTAGTTCTCAATGGAATGGATTTTCTATACCTCTTATAGTTCATGGTAATGGATTTTTTATTTATTACTAGTGTGGAAAAATGGGGCACTCAAACTGGGTTTTTACTATGGAAAACAAGATATGTGGTTCATGTGGATGCTCAGGTCACCAGAAAATGTTCTTCCAGTTTATTCTACTCCTTATAATGGAAGGGGATCATTAACTTCAAATAAAACATTGGTGTAGTCAAATTATTTTTGAACTAAGGGATTCATAACCTAGGCATCTGGAATAAAGATTCTTCATGTAGTGGAAGAGTCTCCAGAGGAAGAAGATATGAGTCCAGTAACTATAAAAGGTACCATCACTATAGCTTCCTCATAAACGAACTATTTATTTTATAATGGTCTATCAATTTCATTTATTTTGACTCGTATTGTGAATCTTTTTAATATTCCTACAAAAATTTTATCTTGTTTGATGGATATTACTACACCCCTCAGAACAAAGAGAGAGAGAAGTTTATTCATTATTCTGAATGTGTGTTCTCTTAATAGGATATTGATCTTTCTTTGGATTTTTTGTTTTTCACATCAAACCTCTTGATTTCATGTTAGGGATAGATTGGATCATTTCTAATAAAACTGGGATAGATTGATATCTTTGACGTGTCTCTTTTACTATACCTGAACGAGTGTGTCCTATATTTCAAGAAGAATGGGACCCGAGGTTAGGTAGAGATGTGCCTCCATATCTAGAGTGTGGGAAAGTAATATTAGTTTTCTCTTTTAATATGTAGTGGGAATACTTGAAAGGTGATCTACCTCCAGTTTTCATCATGTTTACCAACATTTTTACTTCTGACTTCTCTGGTTTTTCACTAGTAAGGGAGGTATAGTTTCCTTTTAATTTAGTGTATGTACAGAACCAGTATATATTCCTTATTATATTACATAACTAGAAAACATGAAAATGCTGAAGGCTCAGTTATATGATCTTTTAGAGAAAGTATTCATACGCCTGAGTGTGTCACCTTAGGCGGTGCCTGTTCTCTTTTCAAATATAACTGATTGGTTAATTCTCCTTTGGGTTGAATACATAAAAATCAATAGATTCACAGTAAAAAATATTTATTTACATAAATTGATGATTTTTTCAATAAAAAGGGGATAATTGGTTTTCAAATATTTATCTTTGATATGGTTACCATTAGTTAGGAATAAAAGAATATTACATTTAGAAAACCTCCTTTCAGAGACTGTACCACTATTATGAGTACTATGTCATTCCATTTGGTTTAAGAAAATATCCTTCAGTATTTATGGACTTGATGAATAATATTTTCCATGAGTATCTTGATAATTTTGTGGTAGTCTTTATGGATGACATCATTTTTTACACTTTTTCTCAGGTGAATCTTTTGCATCATCTATGAGTAGTCATGGAATTGTTGAGAAATTTCCAACTTTATAGTAATCTATCTAAATGTCATTTAAGGATTAAGGAAGTTTTGTTCTTTGGAAACATGGTGTCAAAACATGGTGTATTTGTTTATCCATAAAAATTTTAATTATGTTATGACTTGGGATAAACCATGAATTTTTTTGAGATTTGGAGCTTTTTGGGTTTATGTGGATATTATCTTCAGTTTGTAAAGGGATTCCCAAATTTGGATTCTTCAATGAAAAATCTAACTCGAAAGGGAATAAGGTTTGTGTGGGATGATAAATGTAAGAGTTGTTTTGTTGAGCTGACATGTATTTTGACTACTGTTCGAGTGATAACTCTTCTAGAGGTCAGGTTTGACTATGTGTTCTTTTTTGATGCATTAGCTTCAGATTTGGGTTGTGTTCTTATATAGGGTGGTTATGTTGTTGCTTATAGATCTCTGAAACGTAGGCCACATGAGAAGAATTATCGGACTCATGAAATTGATCATGCAGTCTTGATTCACATTCTTATGAGTTACCGACATTACCTTTTCATAGAAAGGATTACCATGTATTTCAACCACAAGAGATTTAGTTATATCTTATCCCAAAAATATTTAAATCTCAACCAGTGGAATTGGGTGGAATACGTGAAATCATTAACTTTGACAACACCTATATCCCTTGGAAAGGGAATGTTTTCATACATTCTTTAAGCATGAATCTTCCAACCTTGGTCATGAATGAATCATCAAAATATTTGAACTTGATTGCTCTTTTTAATAGTTTTATATTAGATTCTAGGATTTAAGTTTTTAAGTTGTTTTGGATACTATTTAGCTAACCTTCTCTCTTCCCATATTAATTATTCAGAAATAATAGCTTGGAGGTGAGTTATATAGAATTAAAGACTCTCTTTATGGTGTGGAGACAATTATTCAGTAGTTGTTCTCCACAAAGGTAATTCTATGTTATAAGAATCATTTTTTAGTACCGTTATCAGTCAGGATAGTTGTGATGGGGGAATGATATAATTCTCAGTGGGAAATGAACCCAGGAACAAAAAAGATTTTATATGATATGCAGTTTTGATTCTCATGGGAATGTATGAGATAGAGAATTTCTGATTGTCTTTCTCTCATTGTTATACATGCCAATAGGTCATGGTCGAGCACCAGAGACCGTCGGGTTTTCTTCAGCCACTTCCAATCATGACTTAGAAGTGGGATTAGAACTCTATGAACTTTGTGGTTGGGTTTCCACGTAACTAGAGAAAGAATAATGTGACTTCGATTGTGACCGATATGCTGACCAAATTGACTCACTTTATACCCATTTTTGATACAACTAATGTTGAGGAGATATAAAATCTTCATGTGAAAGAGATTGTTCATTTTAACAGATTTCCATTTGTGATAGTTTATGTTAGAGATCCTTAATTTACTTATCGCTTTTTTAGAGTCCTTGAGGAGTAACTAGGATATCAATTTTATTTGAGCATATTATTTCATCCGTAGTCATATTTCCAAATAGAAAGGGATATATAGATTCTTCAGCATATGATTTTCACTTAAATTATTAAATTTTTTGGGGATTGGGATGACAATTTGGGGAAGGTTGAGTATTCATATAACAATAGTTAATAGTCCGTGATCAGAATGGATCCTTTTGATCCCCTGTATAGTTATACATGAAAATCTATGTTGTGTTCGTCGGAGATCATGGATAGTTCCTTGGTTGGACCAAGCCTGGTTCAAGAGATAATAGTAAAGATTTAGTTGCTTCATCCAAGAATGTTGATGACATAGAGTCGGTATAAGTCATATGTTGATCATCGTTGCTGAGTATTGGCTTTTTTAGTCAGTGAAAAGGTGTTATAGAATGTTTCACCATATTTGGGTCATCGATAGCTTTGGAGGCAAGGAAAACATTCTCCTTGTTTTTTGGACCTTTTGAGGTTGTTGAGATGGTGGTGAAAGTGGATTACCATTTAGAACTTCCACCTTCGCTGACGTCGATACATGATGTGGTCCATGTATCTCAGCTCTGAAAGTATCATTCTAATCTATATCATGTCACCTCAAAAATAAATTGATTATTGTTATGGTCTATTTTTGAAGGATGATCTGTCTATCATAAATAGTCTCTTAAAATGAGTTATTTGAAACAAACATATTCATCCATTGAAAATAATGGTTAATTATAATGGACTTTTTATTACTATAGAAAATAATTTTGACATGCATATACACCATAGTGTGCGAGTATTATATGTAATGATTAATAGGACTGGAATATCATATCTTTCAAAAATAATTTTTTTAGCAAAACCTTTAGTGACTGATATTGATGTTCGTCACAAAAGGGTTATATGGAATCCTTTTACAAAATCATAAATTTCATTATTATTAACCCATTGCAAAATAAATTTAACCTAAAACATGTAACACACTCCCCTCCTCCTCCCCATTTCACTTCTCTACAAACCCTACCGAACCAGATAATGCCCTTCTGAAAAGAAACACCCAAAATCTCCAAAAAAACACCCATCAAACCAAAATTTTTTCATATTTTGGCTCAGATGTTATAGGTACGGAACTTAATTCCATATTTCTATATTATTTTTGTGATTTTTTTTAATATTAGAAAAATTGGTATGGTCAAAACATTGGTTAATAATTTTACCCGAATGTTGTGGTTTTTTTATATTTATGGTTATAATTTTTTTATTACTTATTTTGATGTCCACTGGATTTTCTAGTGTTAATTACAATTTGTTTGACTTATTTTTCTCATTTTTTAAATTTGATTATTTAAATATGTTTATTTCTATTATTGTATATCATTTTTATAGTGATATTTTTTTATTAATTTTAATAATCTTTGGACTATCACATTTATGTCTAATTGGTCAATTGTCTCTAATGCCATTGTTGTTTTGTTATTTCAATTTTTTGAAATGATTTAGTTTTGTCAAACCGTATTTTCAGAAATTTTATTCAATTTTCATGCTTTATTTGGAATTTCGGGTTATTTTAAATTTATTATTTCCTATTTTCATGCTTATCGGGTCCCCTGAGTTATTTCAATTGATTTTTATGTATTTTTATCATTGTTTAGTTTTAAAATTTAATAGACTTATCTATATTATATATTTAGTTAATTCATGTATATTTTTTATATTCTGATTTCAAAAATATTTTCCCCTTTATAAAATTCAAAATTTGAAATTTGAAACATTACTTTTTAATTAAATAAAATAATATATTGGAAAACTATTTTTACTAAATAAAATTAATTTTTTAACCTTATATTTTATTAATAAATTATCATATCAACTACTAATTAAATGAGTGTTAATTTTTAATTTCTGGATAGAAATTTTTAATAAGAATAATCTTTTAAAATTTTTCAATTTATTTTAATGAGATAAAAATACATAATATGTAGAAAAATACAATTATGTGGAAGATAGACCTTTTTAACACAAAATAATTTTAATCACATATAACTAATAAAATTTATCAATTAATTAATATTATAAATCATAATATTATTATATAAAATATTAATTATAATATGTAAGGATTTCAAATAATTCATCTTAGAAATCATTTTATTTATTGGTGGTTTAACTCCTTTTATTTTTTAATTCATAATTGATATTTTATTCTCATAATGTATTCATGTTTGTCTTTCATTGTAAATTATAATTTAGTTTAATTCATTTATATTATTTGATGTAGTTATATTAATTATGAAATCATGATATATATATATATATATCATTTTGATAATTTAAAAAACATGTAAGTTTTTTAATATATATATTTTTAAAAAAATGTTTATGGTTTTTAATATATATGTATATAAGTTTTAAAAAACATGTAATGTTTTTAATATATATATATATAATGTTTATGGTTTTAAATTTGTATATGTATTAATATGTATGTGTGTGTGTGTGTATTTATGTATATGAACATGTTAATATATATATATATATATATGTTTTAAAAAATCATGTATGGTTTTTGATATATATATATATATATACTAGCATCTGAATATGAATATATATATATACAAAAATTTTAAAAAACGAGTAATGTTTATTATATATATGTGTGTGTCTGTATGTGTGTGTGCGTGTTTACATATATTTGATATGTATATTTGTTTAAAAAAGAGTTTGAATATGTTTGATGTATTTATATTAATTAATAAATTTTGATATATATACTGTAATTATTAAAAATGTAATACTAATTTTAATACTTTAAATAATTAGTAATAATGGTCAAATTATTTATAATAATTAATTATTCAATATTACTATTAAATATTAAATATTCGTAACTATTACAAAACCACAATAATTTGAAAAAAAATTGTATAAATTAAAATAATTTAGATTAATAATTCATATAAATGTTGTATTATATATATTGAATGTTAAAAAAATATTAAAAAAGTTACTCTCACATGTGATGTTACCAAATACCTGAAACACACAAATTTTATTGTTGTGTCGGGGGTAAAACTCTTATTCTAGACCTAACAATGGTCTCTAGTTTTTAATACGATGCAAAGTTTGTGAGGTATAAAATAATTTAATATAGATTAAAATATAAATATTAAAATAATTACCCTCGCATAAAATGAATCCATGCACTCAACACACACATATGTTATCTCATTCCTAGGGTAAACCCTATATCCCAGACCTAACAATGATATCATATTTCCCATAAGAGACATTGTTCAGAAGATATTTAATTATTTTCAAGAAATAGAATGAATGTGATATAATATATTTAATATTATTATTTTATCTATGTCGACCCACTATAGGCCCTTGAATCTAGTGTTGAACCAATTCCTTACACCGATCATATTATAAAGAATATTTCAAGGTGTTAAAATATAATAATTATTTAAAATTAGTCACAATGAGTAATAATTATTCTTATTTCTATTTTTGTTTTTGATAACTATGGACTGAGGAAGTAGACATCAACTTCTATTACCCTATCATGATTAGATACATCATCAAAAAACCCAATGGATCTTTTTTAAATCCTTTATACATTGAAGGTGTTGAAAAATTTATATAATTTTCATCATTGAATTCATATTTTGTTTTTAAAGGAAAAATTTAATGTCCATGTCAGAAATGTGGTCTTAGGATATTCAAAACTTTTGAAACTGTTTTACTTCATCTATTTTGTTTTCGATTTCAAAAAGATTAATTTTTTTGGTATCACAATGGTAAATAGAATTCAGTAGATAATATAATTTTTTTTGGTTCCGAATTCAACATTTTATAATGCAAGACATGAGGTAGTTGGTCTATCTATTCAAGAAACAAAAAATCAAATTAATATTCCAAATCCAGAATCTGAACCTTCTAAAATTTACAAATTTTTGAAATTTGTAGAGTAAGCCTTATATTCAGGGTGTCAGATGAGAAAACATGAAGCTAATATAGAATTTATGGCTATTAAATCTGATTTTGGAATGTCAAATAGTTGTTTTGTTCAAATTTTATCTTTGGTTAAATCATTGTGGCTTGATGGGAATACATTACCTGAAAGTTTCTATGAAATTGAGAGGTTAGTTCATAATTTGGTTCTTAGCTATCAAAGCATCTATTCAAGTTCAAATTACTACATATTATGTTATGGTGATTATTACTCATTAGTCAATTTTCCTACATGTGTAGAATTGATTATAAAGTGGAACAATAAGGAGACTCCATAGTTCCTATAAAATAGTTGATGTATTATCTAATTTCACCTCATTTAGAGCGTTTATTTATATCTCTCAATATAGTTGGATTGATGACATGGAATAAATAAAATATTTCCCTTAGTAAAAGCATAAATTATCCTTGTGATTGTGATTCATGGAAAATAATTGAGAATATACATCTTTATTTTTCTCTGGAACCTCATTAAATACAGTTGGGTCGTTCTACTGATGGTTTTTTTCCCATTTAGTGATTACAAACAATATTCTCATTTTCTTATTTTCATTACTCCTTACAACTTACATCCTTAAATTTTGATGAAGAAACCATATATATATTTGTTGTTATTAATTATTGTACATCTAAGTAATAATATTGATATTTATTTGAATCAACTAATTTATAAGATAATTTCATTAGAAAAATATTGTGACTACATATGATATAGTTGCATATCAGAATTTTATATTGAATATTTCATTAATACATATGATCAGTAAATTTTTTAATGTATTGTATGTTATTTAGATTTATTACACATGGTATAAAAACATTTTAGTACTTCATAGTTGAGAACAGAGAGTTTATGATTGTTAATGGGAGAAAACATTGTTATTTTGAATGTCATCAGAGATTTATTCCTGAAGATCTCCCATTTTATAGAAACAAAAATAATTTTATAAAAGGTTGAATTGAAATAGATGAACCTCTAGTAGTCATAATAGCTAATTTGGTAAAATATTTTATCTCTACATTACCTCATTTTACTTTTGGACCAACCATAAATGAACAAAAAATAAATGTTTTTTGGAGAGATTATAATTTGATAATGTGAATTATTTTTTGGGACCATTCATATTGGTTTCACTTGTTAGTTCTTAACATGTGATTTGTAATTCATATTGACAAATATTTTTGATAAAAAAAATTTAAACCATGTTGGACACACCTGGTAAGACCAATGGTAATGAAGAGACATGGTTACATCTTGTTCAAATTTTAATATGTCTAGAACCTCAATTATTTAAAGATGAAAGATCACAAATATATAATGCATCCAAAATAAATGTATTCACTTACTAAATAAAACCATTTATTATTATGATAGTGGATTAGAAATTTGAGGTTACCATATGGTTATGCTTCAAAGTTTTCTTGTTGTGTTATAAATATGAAAATTATTGTGTTAAAATTTCATATATCCCATGTTACAATTGAAATATTTCTACCTTATGGTCTTAGAGGGTTGTTGAATTCTTCAATAAGGGATAGGATGAACAAAATAACATATTTTTTCTAAGATATTTTTTTGGAAACATCATATTATAATGCATTGAGTTTTTTGGAAAAATATTTTGTTTTTATTTTATATAAATTGGAGAAAATATTCAGGTCAAGATTCTTTGATTCAATGGAACATTTAATATTTAATTTCTCAAATGAAGATAAATTTGGAGGTCCAGTACAATTCCAATGTATTTATCCATTTGATATATGTTTTCAAAAATTAAATAAGTATGTAACAAAACATCATTTTAAGGGTTTATTACAGAAGCGTACTTATAGAAGCAAATTTTAAATTTATACTATTATTATTTTCAGTCAGAATATCCTTCAAAAAATAATCACATGAGTCACAATGAGGTAAATTTTGATGATTTTATAGACCATATATTTTTAGTTTTTAATCAGCCCGAGCATTTTTTTGGTGGTTAGCATGAATGATGGATTACCGATGAATAACTGCATGGAGATCATACATATTTTCTCTTGAATTTTGAATAAATGACATGATTTTTTCACTAAGTACTACTTATTAGTATTATTTTAACTATTTATAATAGATACATTTTTTTACATTTTTTTTATAGATTGTATGATAACTATATAAAAATAATATATACAAATAACATCTGATGCTCTTGAAGAGCACCATCAACAGAATTTTTCATATTGGTCTAAATACTGGTAAGTTAAGTTTTTTTCGATAGAAAATTATATCATTTTATAATGATATAATTTATTAATAGTTTTTATTATTTTTAGGCCACACAATATGAAATTAAAATTCATTGTTGATTATGTGTGCTCAAAACCATTCATCAAAATTGGTAAAATCTTATAATGGGTATGTGGTTAATGTATTTTGATTTCAAACAATAATTTATGGTGAATAAAATAAATCAATGAATGTTGGTTCATTTTTAAAGGAAATCATCAAAAAAATTGAATTTTATTTTTTTGAAATATTTGATGAAATAAATGAGTTGTGTAATCTAGGACCAAATTATCTAAAAAAGTTTAAATGTCATTGGTTTTATACTGATCGAGGATTGAAAGTTCATCAAATGAATGGAATATTTGAAACTAAATATTACATTCTTCTTGTATCTAATGAATAGTTTTTGTAGGAACAACTAGAATATCAAGATTATTATGAAAATCATTATGATGTTTTGAGATATTTGAATATTTGGTGGAGTGTTATAAAAATTTAATCTCATAAAAATCAGTTTATTGAAAATGAAAATGGTTCACTGTAAGTGAAACATATTGAAATTTTACAAGAAAAATCACCTAATATATCTCTTATCAGATGAGATATAAATACCAATGATGAAATACCCCACTTAAGGGGAGATTATATTGATAATGATAAGGAAGTAATAAGGGATGATGAAACTGAAATCGCATAGAAGTTGATGATGATAAAGATGAGTTTGATGACATTTTCCTCCATAAATATTAGGAAGAGGATGAAAATTTATGTCTTATATTTATATATTTATTATTTATTTCATATTTTATATTTTAATTAATAATTATTTATATTTAATAATGTTTTTTTCTGATGTATGGACCGGATGATCTATTTTGTTCCTTCGTTAATACAAGTAATTTGTTTCTTTTTATATTTGATATATGTATTAACAAAAATTGACATGTAAGAATATTATATTATTCATGGTTATTAGTTTTTATATTTGATGTCTATATTAACAAATATGTATAGGTTAGATTATTATTTTTTGGTTTTTATTTATAGGTAATTATTATATTAAGATATTTATGAGTTTTTTATATTTGATAAAAGTATTAAACAATTCTTACATGTAATATTATTTTATTCTATTTTTTTAGTGTTCTATATTTGGTATATGTATTAACAACTTCTTACATGTAATCTAATTATTTTCAGTATTCATTAGTCTTTTATATTTGATATCTATATTAATAATTTATTATAGAGAAGATTATTTTCTTTGGATGAATGGAGATTCTCTTAAAAATCAACATCATTTTATCACCGATGTAAGACTTCCCAATAATGTGACTAATTCAACTGATCCGCAAGAGGATTCACCTATTCAGAGGGGATGTGTTCTTGCTCGATTGATGATTCCAGACCTTGTTTTGGAGAGACGCCCATATATGGATTTTCATCCTCTTTTATGGAGGTATGTTCAGTTGATTAAGATATTTATTTTATTTTATGATTTTTTATTAACTTTCAAAATAATATCTTAATTATTTTTTGTTTATTGGAATTGTTTTTCGCATTTAGTTATTGGCCAGGTTGGTGTGATTCCAAGAAATTATTTTTCTAAGCCATGGGTGTCATGGAATCTTGTTCTCATTTTACTTCATCACAAAATGTTCTGTAATGGCTCATATTTTCTCCAGTCATATTTTAATAAATTAATTGGGAAAATTTTGAGACCAAGCGTTGAGACAGCATGCGATTCCAAGGATCACTATTCCTATAACAGTTCACCGAGAACTATCATGTTTTTAATAGTATGTGTATGTGGTTTTCCAGAATAAAGTGGAATAACCTTTAAACAGTTGACTAGATCAGAAATATGAGAGAACTATTTCCTTAAGAATGGAGGGTTTACCCTAGGTGCGACTTAACATTAGTCAGTGCAGAAAACCCGAAAAAGATGTTACCATTAACAAATAATTAAATAAAATTATTTTATTTTAAAATCTTAATAACTCTTGAATGATGAGTCATATTGGAAGTTCAAGACCACGATTGAGTTCATAACATGGTGTTTTACATAGGTAGGGCCTAACATCGACTGACTAGGTTAGACTGCATAAGATAATTTTTTGGTGTTTTAAAGGAAAATAAAATAAACATAAAAAGGTTTATTTTGTTTCTATTTTATGTTTTACACAGATGTGAGGATTCCATGATGGTGCAGCTCATATTATTTCATAAATGAAAGAGCATGGTGATGCTGCAACATAGTGACGCAGTGATACTAAAACGCTTTTTCTTCATTTAACAGTTTGGTAGGGATACGGGATTAGATTCACAATCCTGGAGAAATTCCCCATAAGCTCTCAAGAGGAAAAGAAATGGAAAAACCTCTGGTTGGTGAATGATGAATGATGACGAGACGACAGATCACCGAAAATGGTGAACATTCCTCACCGATCAATTCAAACTACAGGTAGGGAGTGAGTTTTATTTTTACCTTCATCCCTCATTCATTATCCCTATGATGAGTGTGGATTAGTAAACGAACATGCAAATCCATGGATCATGCGTTATACAGGTTGGGAAGATTATGTGGCGGGGTATGTTTCAATATTTATCCATGTTTTATAATTGATTTGTTTTTACCTATTTTTCTTCAATTCTAATGTAGAAGGATCATGGCCGACATGAAAAATTCCAAGATGTGTCCACTTTTGGTGTTATTACACTTTTCCCTCCCTATATTCATCATTCTTCATACTATTTATGATTTGAGATAGAAATTTGAAATCGCGATGGATTTTGGCAGCGGCGGCATGAAGCGGAGGTCAGATTCGGTGCCTCTGACCATTCCAGGAGGCGCACAACAAGTTGAGGCTATCGGCTGGGTGGCCAGTGGTGGAGGAGACACTAGACCGGTAGTACAGCCAAGACAGGTAGACTAGCAGGAAAGCTGCCAGGCTATGAGAACTGGTAGGAAGGCCGCTGGAAGTGGCATCCCGTGGTCCAGGCAGGGCCTCGGTGGAGGGAGGGACCACGACACACAGTCCACATGAGGTGATCATTAGGGACATCATCTCAATGGTCAGCAGAAGGAACTCATAGTGGTAGCGTCTGTGACCAGAGACCTAGAGGCCCCGATAGGATACTGCGGTGAAGTTGGCGACGCGGCTCGAGCCTTGTCGGATGGGGAACCTGTAGTGAATCTGTGTGGGTGAGATTGTCACATGGGCTGGACACATGGAATGAGGTCTGACTTTGTTGACCGGAGAGTCATCTAGAAAGTGGTAGTTCAACAGCGTGAGACAAGTTTGGGAATGACTTGGTAGGCCATGTTCGGTGGTGATGGGTCGGCCCGTACGTGCGGGACGGGCTGAAGAAACCAGAACACTCCAGCGGCCTTGCCGGCTTGACCGCACAGCCCAATGAGTAGGTTTGGACTGGCCTATACAGAATCGAGTTGGTTCAGGTTGTCCAAACCAGCTCAGGTCGGGTCATACATATCGGGCCCTATTTATAAAGAGGGTTGTAACTTTTAAAAGAAAAATCTGTTTCACGAGCCATCTACAGCATTGGGACCCCTGTGATAAGGCGATCCTTTTGAGATGGTTTTGAGGGTTTTAATATGGAAAAATGTTGGTAAAGAGTTTCCCGTGGTTCATTCCTTGAGGTTTTATTACGTCATTACGTCCACATCATTGGATAGTAATCCCCTCTAGAGGTTAAGCCCCGAAGAGAGTTTTGGAATCCCTCCTTTGGACTGGAGAGATCCTATATCACCCCTGATGTATTTTTGTGGGAATTGCTATGATCTCTGAGTGATAGTTGTTAATCCTCCATGCAGTGGGCCGCATTGGTAGGGTTATAAGTATTCTCAGTGGAGAATCCCCAACATTACAAGTCGTGTCGGTAGGGTTGTCGGTATTCACTAAGAAGAATCCCCTACAATGTGGATTAATTTAGATTGGGTCATTGATATTCTTTGGGAAGAATACCCTCTTTATATATAAAGATATTGACTAGTGTATTCTCTTTGGGTAGGGCCAAAGTTAGTGGGCCCTCTTTGTAAGAGTACCCAATGACATAAATGCTCAAGGACCGTGTTCTCCCGAAACAAGT
Organism: Viscum album; assembly: GCA_963277665.1. Lineage (NCBI taxonomy): Eukaryota > Viridiplantae > Streptophyta > Magnoliopsida > Santalales > Viscaceae > Viscum > Viscum album. The sequence continues at coordinate 1,034,248,287 of OY728122.1, read as the reverse complement.
GTGCCTTGAGAAGAATCATATGGATGATAATTGGTTGAAATTTACCTTATTTATCTTCTGGCTAGTAATGAATAAATCTAAATATTCTTGGTATATGTGTTATAGGAATATACCTGTGTATAGTTTACCATGCATTCATGGTGGTTTTCCTTTGTCATTTCAAGATGTCCTACTAAGTATTTCTTTAATCCCCACTGCACAGGATTTTCCCACACGTGTTGTGTCTTGTGCAGACAATCGGTGCTTTGACGAAGTCTAGTGTGGACCAGGACTAGATAGTTTCTAGTGAGATCAGACACAAGAGAAGTAATCCTACTTCTTTAGGTATTTCTCCTTCACCAACTCTTCAGGTACTGTTTCTATAGATGAGTTTCCGGATCTTGTTCTTTCAATTGTATTCAGTCTTTCTTTTGGTGGGATTATATTCCAGCCTGGTTCACCTCTTTGTACATTACTTTCCAGTTTCACTCTAGCTATGGTTTATATCTCTAGTTTACATGCTTGGTCGACTTATCATTTTGACATTTCAGGATTTGTGGGATTGGAGATGTGTTTGTGCGTACATGTACTTAGGAAAATGCCTCCCATTGGTTGGATATTCCTGCTCGGTGCTAGTCACCATCCCCTAGCCTATCAGAGGTGGGATTCGAGTAGCCATGGTGTGGTCCCCATTAGGAGGGTTTATGAAAGTGTGGTATCAAAGGGGGATGGTTCCACATTGGGACTAGGAGTCCGTGAGATTGGTTTAGGGCCACAGTGTTATGTGTTTCGAGTTCAGCTTTCAGGACAGGGACTCGAGTGTTGGTGCGAAGGCTGACCTATACATACACCAGGACTCTAGAAACCTATTTCTTCCTTCATTACATAAAAACATTGGATTAATGGAAATGAATAGTATATAAATCATATTGGAGTTGGTTATGTTTTCCATACCCGTCTTGGGTCATCTCTCTATATATACTCTATTGATCGTGGTTCATCTTGATTTTTTAGGACTCTTCCTTGCAGATTGTCATGTAGGATTCTATTTCTTAACCACAAGGATAGTACGCCTAGAAATGAGGCAACTTTAAAAGGAATTCTACCATATGTACTCCATGCACATAAGATAGCACATTCAGGTGGTGCACTGGTGATACCACCATCCTTATAGAAACATCTACTACCAACACTACTGGTAGAGGATGCATGCAGGATAAGTACATTTCATGAATTCCATAGATAGCGACCTCCCAAGTATATTTGTGAGATAGACCCCTAGGTAGATGAGGATTGGATGGATGAATTCTATCATGTATTCTATCTATTAAGGATTTTTGTTGACCAGATTACAGTATTAACCATGATCCTTTTTCAGAGCTCAACGTGGAGATGGTGGATCTTAGTGACCCTGACACACAATGAGGCAAATCTCTCCTGGGAATACATTGCATGACTCTCCCGGGGGGAGTTCATTCCATCTATGTTACACTCTATGTGTATCCAGGAGCTCCTGCATCAACAGAAGGGCAGTCAAATGTTTGCAGATTACTCATTGAGGTTCACCAACCTATCTCCTTACTCCATAGATATGGTGAAAGACCCATTCATTAGAGATCATAGTATTGAGCTGGGGCTACGCTAGAAGATTAGGGCATCAATGATATCCCTTATCATTTCAAAAATATGTTGGTGTAATGAAGTGGTCTCTACTCATTTAGAGCTTTTGGCTGGAGTAGGTGCCATTAGTGGGAGCTACCATCAGCCACTAGGTAACAGAGTCTTCAGCAATGTATAGATGAAATAATTCCCAGGGTTCCATGTGGAAAATGAGCTTTAGGAGATGACCTCAAATACTGGTATAGTGGTGTAGGGATCCAATGGTGGCTTGAGTCAGCCCATATACAGATGGTGTTACGTATGCAATGGTCGGGGGAATTTGGTGCAGGATTTCCTAACCCGTTTTTTCATGGATCAGGGGACAGTCAAGGGACAGCTAAGGAAGAGGAAGAGGTTTGATTAGGGAGTTCTAAAGGGTGTAGTATGTGGAAGAGAAGTAGGTAGAGATGATGTTGGTTGTAATTGGTTTGAGATACTACCACTGCCTACCACAGGTGGTCCACCACAGGCTTAGGGAGCTGGTGGATAGAAAAGGGGCCAGCTTCAGGTGATAAAGGCTTATGACCTTGATGGTCCATAGATTATTAGAGGTATGATCTGTGTCTTTTACACCCTATTTTTAGTTCTGATAGACATTGGTTTCAGTCACTCATTTCTTTTCATAGATTTTGTTCAAGGTTCGGAGATTCCGGTGGAGACATTGGATCGACCCATACGTTTAGAGACTCCCATGGGAGAGGATTCGATGATCCCAATCTAGTGTCAATAGTGTAAACTTACAATTTTATGTCAGATCTTCGGTTGGGATCTCCAAGGAGTGGAGTCGAGGTATTATGATTTTATTCTATGTATGGACTGGTTATCCACATTTCATGCTCAGATTCATTGTTTTAGGCGCAGAGTGAGGTTTTTCTGAGATATGGGACTAGGTTTTCCTTTGTCGGTGAAAAGGAAATGCACATAGTGTATGATTGAATTTCTCATTGGAGGGTGTGGAAATTTACTCACTAGTTGGCTACACTCTCCCTCAGCCAGGTAGATGATCAGAGTAATTAGTTTCTTATAGTGGTGGAAAAGTATAAGAATTCCATTCCAAGGGATGTCTCCAGATTACCTCCCCACAAATAGGTAGACTATTGAATTGATATTTACCCCAAGACAACACTGATATCTACACCTGCATATCAGATGTCTCCCATAGAGTTTTGTGAGTTGAGGGTATATGTGGAGGACCTGCAAAGGAACATCCTCGTAAGGCCCATTGTTTCACCCTGAGTGGCCCCAGTTTTATTTCCCAAGAAGGCAGACATAATCTTGAGGATATGTGTGGACTTATGGTGCCTGAATAAGGTCATTGTAAAGAATAAACATCCATTGTTGAGAATTTACGACCTCTTCAATCAGCTGAAGGGATAGAGGTGGCTCTTGAAGATTGATCATAGTTATTCCATCATCATCTTCATGTATGGGATGATAATGTACTGAAGACAACCATTAGATGTTGGTATGTCAACTATGAGTACTTGGTGATGGCGTTTGGCATGACCAATGCCCCAAAAATGTTCATTGGACTCATGAATAGGATCCTATAGACCTACTTAGACCAGTTCATTATGGCCTTTTTCGATGACCTCCCGGTGTACTCAGTGTCTGAGGAGGAGCACACGATACACTTGATGAGGGTACTAGACACACTACGAGAGTTCCAGATTTATGGGAAACTCTCGATGTGTCAGTTCTGGATTCGGGATATCTACTTATGGGAAGTTCTATTTTAGAGGATGGAGTTGCAGTGGACCCAGTGAAGATTGAGGCGGTGATTTCTTGGGAGAAAACTAGGAGTGTAATTTATTGAGGAGTTTCCTATGTTTGGTTGGGTACTATCAAAATTTTGTTCTCGAGTTTTATAGGGTAGTACCACCCTTTATGGATTTTACATGGAAGGTACAACCCTTCATATGGATAGAGAAGTTCCATGAGAGTTTTCTGGAGATGAGGTAGAGATTGAAGAGTGGTCCCATCATTAGACTACTGGAGGAGGGATTTGGGTGTATAGTGTCCTGAAATACATTACGGACCATAATGGGTTGTATCCTGATGTAGGGGAAAGTGGTGATTTCCTACAATTCACAAATGTTGATACAAAATGCCAAGAACTATGTGCCCTATAATCATGAGCTAACAGCAGGGTTATTTGCATTAAATACGTGGTGACATTACTTGATGGGGGTGGTTTTTCATCTACTCTATCCACAAGTTCCTCAAGTATATATTTTATCAGAGGGATTTGAACATTAGACAAAGGATGTGTCTAGATTTACTCTATGATTACGAATTCAGAATTGTATATACTCTTGGGAATGGGAATGTGGTAGAGGACACACTCAGTAGTAGATCCATCTTGTAGTTGCTGAGTGAGGTGTCAGGGAAGTTTTACACACTACAGATATCCTTTTTGGATGGTAATAGAGCAGATTAACTTTATTCGATGGTTGTCACCCCTGCACTCTCACAACGATTTAGGGAGGTACAGCTTTGGGACATTGACTGTGAGATTTTATATGCTCAGTTCTCCATAGGTCAGGACCCTAATGGATATTCGATAGGTGGGGATCACATTGTTTTCTTTAGAGGGTGCATATTTGTGTTAGTTGCATTGTGAGAGGAGATTCTAAAGGAGTTTCACACATCCACTTTTTTAGTACATCTGGGTGTGGAAAATATGTACCAAGATCTCCAATGTCAGTTCTGGTGGATGGGGATGAAGAAGTCGGTGGCATAGTTTCTTTCTCGGTGCCTCACTTATCATCCAGTGAAGGCATAACGTCCGGTTCAAGCAGGCTTGACTCATCCACTGAAGGTGCCAGAGTGGAAGTGGGATGGGATATCAATGGACTTCATAAAGGGATTACCACCCACGTATAGGGGACATGGTACCATCTATGTGATCTTTGACCATCTCACCTAGTCATCCCACTTCTTACCTATCTGGGAGAAGATCTTGATAGAGGTATTAGGACACCTCTACATTCAGGAGATAGTTCAACTTCACGGGGTACCCTTGATGATCATTTTAGTCCATGATTCTTGTCTCACATCCTGGTTGTCGAACGGAGTAAAGAAGGAATTCAAGACTCAATTTCATTTGAGAATGATATTTCATCCCTAGACAGATATCCATATAGAGAAGACCATATAGGTTTTAGATGACATGCTACGTGTTTGCATCCTGGACTTCACCGTAGTTTGGAGGATCACCTACCTCTGGCGGAGATTGCATACAAAAATAGCTACCACTCCACCATTAGTATGAAACCATTTGATACCTTGTATGGGTGACCATACAGGTCAACGCTATGCTAGATGGACCCAGGGGAGTCTGTACTCATGGGTCCAAAGTTGGTATGGGTTACCACAAATAAGGTACAGATCATCCAGGAGTGGGTGAGGACTGCCCATAGTAGATAAAAATCATATGTGGATAAGATAAAAAGGCCCTAGGAATTCAATGAGAAATATAATATTTCCCTTAGGGTCTCACCTCGATGGGGATCATGTAGATTTGGCTGGGGCAGAAAGTTATCTCTGATATAAATTGACCCTTTTTAGATTCTAAGTAGAGTTGGTGAGGTGTTGTATCACCTATATCTACCCTTGTAGATGAATCTGGCACATTATGTCTTTCACATGTCATAGTTCCGGAGGTGCCTGCATAATCCATCACACGTTATCGACTGGGATGAGATGGACATTGACGATGGGTTGACTTTTGCAGAGTACCTGATATAGATCGAGGACCGATAAGAGCATATCATTCATTGGTGGTCAATTCATCAAGTGCGTGTTCAGTGGAAGCATGGGAATCTCTAAGAGAGTACATAGGATCGGGACGGTCATATTCATGCTCAGTACCCCCATATTTTTGTTGAGTGTCCCATTTTTGGATTTTAGGATGTAAATCCATAAGGTGGGGAGAATGTAATTACATAGATTTTCTCCGGTCTTATTTTAATAAATTAATTGGGAAACTTTTGACACCATGCACTGAGACATGTCTGCAATTCAGAGGCTTGGTGTTCCCAGAATGGTTTGAAGAAAACTATTATGTTTTTCATAGAATTCATAAGTTGTTTCTCGATGAAAGTAGAATAAATTCTAAATAGATACCAAGATCAAAAAACCAAGGGAAATTATAATTTCAGAATTGAGGTTTTACCCTAAGCATGACCTAACTTTAGTTAGTGCTGGCCTTTAGTGAGAAAACCCAAAAAGGATGTAACTATAAATAAAATTATTAAATAATTTTTTTTTATTTTAAAATACAAATAACTCATGAACGGTGACTCGGATTGGAAATATGATACCACAGTTATGTTTACAATGTGGTGTTTTACTTAGGTAGGGCCTCACATCGAACGACGTGGGTTGACTGTGAAATATAATTTTTGGACATTTTAAAGAAGAAGAAAATAAACATAAATTTTTTATTTTATTTCATTTTAATGTTTCACAGTGATTCAGTGACATTGCAACACCACGATGGGCTAGCATATTTTATTTCATCAAATTAATTTTGTGGCGATGCTACAACACAGTGATGTGACAATGCTGAAATGTTTTTTATTCATTTAATTTCTTGGAAATGATATGGGATTTGATTCACAATCCTAGAAAAATTACCTAGAAGCTCTCGAGATGAAAATCATTCGAGAAAACTCTCATTGGTGAATAATGATTGGCGACGAGATGATAGATCAATATCTCTCATGGATGGATCACCAATAATGAAAAACATTCCTCACCAATTTATTCAAACTCTAAGTAGTCTTTGAGTTTTATTTTTTACATTCCACCCTCATTAATTAACTATAAAATGAGTGTATTTTAGTCAAAAAACAGGTTAAACCACGGATTATGCATTATGCGGGTCATGATGATTATGTAGCGGGTTTTGTTTCAGGATTTATCCATATTTATAATTTATTTATTTTTACACTTCATTCTTCATTTTTAATGTGTAAGGATTGAGGCTGACACAAAAAAGGCTTGAATCCATCCACTTTTGTTGTTACTATGCTTGTCCCTCCCCACGTTCCTCGTTCTTCATACATTTTGTGATTTGAGATGGGGATATGAAATCGCGATAGATTTTGGTGGTGGAAGCATGAATACGAGGCCAGAGGTGGTGGATTCAGTCATTCCAGGTGGGGCATGATAGGGAGAGACCTCCAGCGGGGTGGCCGACGGTAGAGGTGGTACTGGTCCGGCAGTGCGGGTGGGCCAGTCGAACCAGCAGGAAGGCCACCGAAAAAGCGGTCGACAGCAGTGGTATCACGTAGTCTAGGTGGGACCATGGAGGTAATAGGGAATGTAGTACACAGGCTGTGGGAAGTGATTTTTAGGGCCACCGTCTCAATGGCCATTGGCGGGAACCCGTGGTGGCGGCGGCGGTGGGCGGCAACCTAGAGGCCACAAAAGGGAGTTATGGTGAATCTGACGATATGGCTCGATTCCCAAAAGATGGAGAACCCGTGGTGGATGAATGGGTATTCATTGGTCATGTCGACTAACTATGCTGACCGGGTAGTAGCCTAGTACGTGGTCGGGCGATCGTGTGAGCTAGTGGTGGGTACAGCCAGTCGGGTCGCGTCCCGGTAGAGATGGGTCGGCCAACATATGTGGGCTGGGCTGGAAGAATTGGGTTGATCTAGTAGCCCAAAAAACTGGACCATGTTTCCCTAACAGGATAGTTAGGACCAACCCAGACCGAACATGGTTGGGTCTGGTTGGCCAAACCAGACCCTTTTTTCAAAAAGGGTCATAACTTTCAAACGAAAGAACTTCTTGACGAGTTGTATAAGGAGTAGGCCCCCTTGATAAAAGGTAGTCCTTTTAATATGGTTTTTTGGTCTTTTGGTATAGACCAGTGTAGGAATGGAGTTTCCATTGGTTCTTTCCCCTAAGTTTCAGTGTGTCATTACGTCCACCTCACGGGACTGCAATTCCCTCTAGAGGCTGATTCCCGAACAGAGTTGTGGCATCCCCCCATGGGAAAAAAGGGATACCTCCCACCCCTAATAGAGTTTTATGGGAATTGATGTGACCTCTGAGCGCAGGGCGTTAATCCTTAATCCATTGGTCTGCATGGGTAGGGTTCTCGATATTCTCGGTGGACAATCCCCTACGTTACAAACTGCATCTGTAGGGTTGTCAATATTTTCTGAGAATAATCCCCTACATTCTAGATTAATATATATTGGGTTATTAGTATTCTTTGGGAAGAATCCCCTCTATGTATAGCATGACCTTGACCAACGTATTCACTTTGGGTAGGGCCCAAGTTATAGGGGCCTCTTTGTAAGAGTCCCTGGTGACATCAAGGTATGAGGAGTGAGTTCTTCCAAAATGAGCATGCCTTAAGAAGAATCCTATGGCTGATGATCGGTTGTAACATACCTTATTTATCTTGTGTCTGGTAATGAGTATATCTAGATATTCATGGTATGTGTTATAGGTATATACCTATGTATAAATGACTGTTCATTCCTTTGTGGTTTTTCCTTTATGGTTTTAGGGTGTCCTATTGAGTATTGTTTTACTCACCCATACACGGGCTTTGCCCGTACACGGGCTTTGCCCACACTTTTCATGTCTTCTGTAGATGATCGGCACTTTGATGGAGTCCATGGTGGACCAAGACTAGGTGGTACCCAGTGAGATATGACAGATGAGGTGTACTACCACAAATTCAAGTAGTTTTCCTTCACCTACCCTTTAGGTAGGGTTTTCTGCTGATGAGCTTCAAGAGCTTATTTTTTCACTTTTTTCATTATTTCTTTTGGTGGGATTGTATTCCAGCCCAGTTAACCTCCTTGTACTTTACTTTTCTGTTACACTCTGGCAGTGGTTTATATCTAGTAGTTTCCATGCATTGATTACTTAGAATTTTTAGATTTCAGCATTTGTTGGCTTGGAGATGTGTGCATGTGTACAGGTACTTAGGTAAATGCCTCCCGTTTGTGGGATATGCCTACTCGGTGCTAGTCACCAACCTCTATCCTATTGAAGGTGGGATTGGAGTAGTCACATCACGGGACCTACTGGGATGGTTTGTGACATGTTCAACCATTATATTTTACATTATTAAATAATATATTTTATTTTAAATTTATTTAATTAGTGACATGTTGTTTTTAATTATCTTATAGAATTTTTTGTATTTGATTGATGATAGTCTAAGAGGTCCAATCTAAGTGGCATGAGATATTTTTATATGTGAATTTTTTCTTCAGTTTTTACATGACCTCAAAATATGAGCCATGGACATAGCTTTTTCTACTATTTTTTATTAGTCTTCTATCTCTCAACAACCTTAGTATATATCAAATCATGTATGTGATGGATTATGATAATATTGGATAAGAGAGACTTTTAGGAGTAGATCATCATCTGGATGTCAGTACTTGGGGGAGGTAGGATGTTACATACATGGATGGGAGTCCTACATTTGGTATACATCGATGACATATGGTAGGTAATATTTACTGTTAATGTATATATACTTTAAATGTAAAAGGTTTTTTATATTATAAAGGCTTCTACTGACCCCTCTATTACTGATTTGGTGTTTATAAGAATATGAAAACTGATTCCAGTACAAGAAAAATCATCAGTGACCATGAACCCCGTATTGTGGAAATTATTTTTTTTTAAAAAAAATCTAAAATTAATTTTATTGTTATTATAATTAATAATTATATTTGTATGAAATGTATGAGGTTGAGACTTCTTAGTCATAAGAGAGTGAAGAAAAATATAGAATCAAATGCCACTGGAGAGTCCAGTTTCAATGAGGGGGCTCAGATATAGGTGATGTTACATGGTGCCGAGAAAGGAATAGTGACTGGTATTGGTACATGATTTTCACCTTCCACTTATTATGGTACTTATGTGATGTCATAAGCAAGATTGAATGGAGGTCATGGAGAAGTTTCATCGTCATATGTTACACAGTATGAGCACAAGTTGAAATCACAGGATGAGAGGATACAATAAACGAAGAGAGTGATAGAGGAGGATCCTGAGCATCAACCTATGAGAGATGATCAGATGTTAGAGTATATGCGGCAACTTTCATGTGGTGTTCGTATGGAGTTTCATCCCTTAAAATTTTCTAGTGATCCTCCTCCACCTGATGATACCATATCATGAATTTTGATTTTTGATGACTATTTTGTATTTATGGGTGATAAAACATATTATTTTTGAAATTATTTATTATTTTGTATTTTTTAAAAATAGGGAATTTACGATGGAAACATCCGATCAGAAATTATTTTTTGTGACGGTCTGTCAAAAATGCATATTTGTAATGGATCCTTGAAAATGGTTATTTATCACCCCTTACGGGATGTTTTTTAATGGATATGTATTCCTTCACTAATAAAAAAATTGTGATGGGCCATCACAAATAGTAGCATTTATGACGCAGTCTTATGTGATGGTGTATTTGTGAAGTTATCCCGTAAAAAATGACTTTTTACAAATGTATATCATCATAAATGACTTTTTTTATGGGATTATATTGCAAATACACTATTGAAACAATATTAAATTTCAGTTGTGTGTACTGAGATGGAGTGATCTTAATATAGAACCTGTTTTATCTATGACTGAGCATCCAGTTAGTATAGTTGATTCGGAAACCAAGGTTCTTCCTGGTATGATGATACCATTGGTTAGAGTTCTATGGAAACACGGTTTTAACACTCACAAGATGATGTATTTGTTGGAAATTATGAGATACTGGGGGCCTCGTCTTTTTGACATGGAAGCTTCTTAATAGGATTTCAAGGGAGAAAATTATTCTATAGCGGGGAAGCTAAAACACCATGTTACTATTTTTAGTTACTCCCCAACCCCTATTTTTATTATTATTTTGTTTAGTTTCATTTAGGTATGTTTCGTGGAAAAATTTGGAACTTGTTGGTTTTTCATGGTTATGGCTCAGGATTTGAAAAAACGTGCATCCCAACCCCAATAATCATGCGTGTGGGATTTAATTATTCTGAAAATTTATTAAATAGTTCTCCAACCCTGTTTTTACCTTCCTGTAAGTCCTAACACTCATTATTACAATTTCCTATGTTTTTATAGATCCCAAGAACCTATTTTGGCTCCCCTAAACACTCTCAAAGATGTATAAAGGCTAGGTGATCATCATTCGATCATTTCTCGATAGGTTTTCCTTTCATGTTCCTTCTCTCCCTATATCGCCTCCTATCCTCCATAGGGTTTGTTAGATCTCTATATTGTTGGAGGATATAATTCCCATTGTTTTAGATCTTTAACCTAGGTTTGATTCTTGGATCATTGTTGTGGATGTTATTCGTTGACAAATCCCATTACTAAAGTTGTGTTGTGTGATCATGTGACCTATGGTTGGTGGTTCCCATTAATATGTTCAAATTGATTTAACCTAAATTTATTTATTTTAATTTAATATCTTTTAATAGTATGATAAAAAAATCTTATACACATTCAATTGATATTTTTTTTTTCTTTGGGATGAAATTTGGGGAAAATTCCCAATTCTATTGACTGGGGGGGTGACTATAGATATTGGATGAAAATTATGAAATTTAAGTTGTGAAATACATTTTAAATTTGTATTTGATAAAAATATATTAATGTTTTTTATAATAACCCATTGGATTTATCCTATAGAAATGCATGAATTGAGTAAAATCCAATTTTGGTTTTTAAAAGGAAATTGGCATATTAAAATGGGAAACGGGTTAATTTTATTTTGAATAGCTTCCAAAAAAATACAATTATTTATTTTCATTACAGAACCTGCAAACCTAGTTATTTAGTAATTTATTTTGGTAAACACTATATTGACACTTTACAACTCAAAAAACATATACCAATGACACATCCCTGATGGGATGGTAATGAGTCCACTTTTAATAGTGTCTAAGGGATGTGTGTTCACATATTTCGATGATCACATATTCGAGTGTGTGAGGATCCTATAACCTGGAACTATCGTACCTCTTGGAATATTACCATGTTTCTTATTTTTGATTATTTTGATACATATTCTAAAAAATTTAAACTTTTTTAGAAATGGCTTATGAATTTATAAAGAACTATATAATATTTTAATTAATAAATTATTTAGAAATATTTCAATAAATTTAAATGTATGGAATGATTTATTTTAAATATTATTTTTTACTCCCATGCATATTTATTTAAAATTGAATTCATTATTTGGTTAATTAATGTGTCATATTATTATGGAATCTTTAGTGATACCCTACTAGGATTTTAGCTCACACCCTACCTGTACCTTTGGGTGTTTGTAGATTATCTTATTCTAGGTTCGATAAAAGTTTAAGTACTACTTGGAGGTGGTTATTATTGTTGATATTTGGGGCTTGGATATCTATGTATTATTGGTACATGGGTTTTTTATCTTCCTATTTTCAGGTTCATTGATGATGCACATTGGGTTTCTTATACGTATTTGAATTCATGTATTTTTCTCCTTATGGAGTTTGATTTTAATCATACTAACTTTTTTATATTCCTCCACTATTTATGTGAAGAAATCATTCCCTATTTATCTTGTATGATGTTAGGTTCTAGTTTCCAACCCATGGGGATCAGGAACACCCTCTAGGTTATGTCAGTATCTGCTCGACTGTTAGGGTACCATGGTATCCAAGCCAGTTCATGACACTCTAAACACATAGAATACCATATATGATATAGAAGTAATAATTATTTATTATATAGTCCTTTTAAAAGTAAATAATATTTTTCTTAAAAATATTGTTTGTGTATGTTAGTGTGATATCCTAAATAGAATATAATTTCTAAGATGATAGTGAGAGTATATATGAACTTTAAAAAGTTTAATGTTAAAAAATAAAATATTACACCAATCTAAAATTATGTTTTTTTTATAATTATATCTTAAATAATTTTGGATATTTGAAGATACAAAAAAAATTAAATGATTAAATTTAGTTATCATTAATATAAATTTCAGGTTATCTTAAAAGAGTTTAAGATGGGATTGTAAATAATAACATAAATAGTTACATTATTTCAAGGAAAAAAATTTAAGTAATAAGTTTTCTTAAGATAATTTTCTCAAAAATATAAATATATATAATAAAATAACAAGAATTTAACATCATAAAATGTATTATTTGGAGTTAAATAGTTAGAATATGTTGAAGAAGTTGAAAATTAGATGTATGAGTTATAAATTAAATAATTATCCAAATATATTTCTTCAAAGATGTTATTAATTAAAATATTTAGTGGGACAGTTTTTTTATATGGTCAAATAGATATGTGATATGCATTATATATGATGTAATCAATTAAAAAATCCATGAAAAGTGTACAAAACATAAAGTTGGTCTAGAAGTATATCATATATGATATTATAGAAAGTTATTATATGATGTTTTATTAATACTTCTAAAAATAGATTTATGAATATAAAATGAATCATGTTATAAAAAATGAAATCTTTAACTTGTTTATTTTCTTCATTAGTTTATATCCTTTATTAAATAAAATGATATTTTACCCATAAAATTATGACTTTTAGTTGTCCCTAATTGATTTTCATTGTGAAGTATAATGGGTTTTGATAGTATATTAAGATTAGTATGTGTATAATATTTTACTCATTACAAAGTGTTGAATATGAGATATGAATAATAAATTCATGAGGTAATATGTATGGACTATTACATGGATTTACCTACTAAAATATATCTCATAGAATATCATACAGTCATCTTTGTACTTAGGGGTGTATAATTATATTCAGTCATTTTTACCTAAGTTTGGTGAGAGACCTAGAATGTGAACCTTCATAATTTGATACCTTACTTATGAAAGTAAAAAAAAATAAACCTAGATAATCATATGGTGATTTCGTTTTTTATTGACCATGTCATCAGTTAGAGAACAACCAAGATATTATTTTTCACATATATGATGATTTTTTACATCTAGTCCATGATTTAATTATAATAACGAAAACCATGTCCATTCTTAATTTATTCACATATGAAGATTTAAACTACTTTTATGAGGTAAATGTGATTTAATTATAAACTAGATGAATGACTTGTGATGCATTCATTTACTTGGTCTATATTTTTTAATTAATCAAGAAAATATGATATGGTTAAATATTGTATTGATATTTTTTATGTATATTGGTCACATTATGTCATGGAAAAAGAGATTATTTAGCTATAAATGTTATTTATATGATATATATTTTCATGGATATGTTTCTCAGATATATGAGTATTTTTATGGTGATTTCGGCAGATGACTTATAAGATTTAGTTGCACTAATTCTTACTAGAGGTAACTCTTTTCTAGAATATAGAAAATGTGGATTTAATATTTCTTTTCAATGCTACTAAGACCCATAGGGTAACATAGTTATTATTTTTTATAAGGATTAAATTTTCGATAATGTTTCTGATCCAAAATGAAGAGAACTTCATGGAACAACTTCTTAAAAATGTTCTGGATGGATCAAAAAGAGTTGTGAATTTTGGAAAAAAAATTATGAGATTTTAGTGAAAGTGGATGATTTATGGAAGTGCACTAAAAAAATATTAATTATGTGAACATTAATTTAGAATATTTTTCATGCCAAAGTAACCTTAACTCTCATCCTAAGACTATGTAACACCCAATACAACATAGTTACATGAAATGAAGCTTAAGGGTACATAAATCAGTCACCTTCTACCCATATAGAATTCATAAAATGTATTAATGGATTTAAATATATTCACTGAACGAGTTCAATAAACATATGAATAAGATATAATTCAAGGTTTCCATTTGATGACACCCAACATGCTCAATGTGTTATTCATTCAAGGTGGAGTTTCAAAAATTTCCTATACAAAAGTAATGTGGTCCCTCATTGGTGGGTATAGATGATCGTGGGTGTTTGATCATTAGTTTCCTAAAAATCATTCTATAGCATATGTATTATTGAAATTCCATTCATCATTACAAAACTAATTCACTATTACCCCTTCATTGTTTATTATTTCTCATGATACGATCATGGATACTCCATCTAGTGTTCCCCCTCAAAGGTAAGATGTGTAGTTATGTTGAATTTGTGTTCTTCTTTAAGAATTATCTGCTAAAAAATAGTTATAGGTCATTTCATGGTAGTTTTAGGTATGATTATTTTTTTTGTTCTTCATTATTCATGGAGGTTTAGGTCTATCAAGGGCTGATCAGGATGTGTTTTTGGTTTTCTTATGCTTCTTAATATTATAGAAATATTCTCAGATATCCATCAATAAAAAAATAAATCCCAACACAAAGTCATCATATAGTGAAAAATATAAATCCCAACCATCTCATACATGCAGTACACCAACACTAATAATAGTAAATCCATTAAACCACATAAGATATATATGTATATATATATATTCTTTTAGAAATGAAAAGATTAGTAAAACCATAAAATCAAGCCTCCATACCATATTTGAAATACACTAATACTTGATGTGTAAAACAATATAATCACCATAAGCTACATACAGGGTATACTATTGATGTTGGAGGTAAGTTCATGAACCCTAATTTCATGACTCCCAACCCTCAAATTCGTACATAAAAATGAATATGTAAAACTAACCTTAAAATCTCTAAGATCTAATCTATTAACTATCTCATGAAATTTCACCTACCAAATTCTAAATAGATAATTTCCTCACCAAAAAGACATAAACCACCGAACTTTGGAATAAATTCCTAAATTGATATTTCATAAAAGAAAATATCTCTTGAATAAAAAAATATAGCTAACTTGATCTATCAAAAAATTTATGACACTTATATTTTATTTTAAAAATTAATAAAATTCTACTAATATCCATAGAGATCACTTCAACCAATATAATAACTCCTAATTTATTATATACTTAAAATCATCAATCCTACAAAAGCTACAAAACTATTCCATGGTCTACCAAAATATTGTAATATCATACATTACTTTCCCAAATTTTTATAACCCATTCCAAAAATATTACAAATGGGAAAATGCACAAAAAACAAAATCACAGAATGCATGGTTTGTCTATATAGTTTTATAAGTATATAATTAATCTTGAGCAACCAATGGATTAACTTGCACATTTTAATAATAATGTAACTATCTGTGCACCTAATCATGTATATTTATTTGATCACTATGAAAAATATTATTATTCATGATACATAACCATGTAACTTACATAAAACACAATATTTCTACTAAAATGATTTTTTAACATCAAATTTACATAATTCAATTATGGAACTCCTCCAAAATAATTAAATATATTAAAATAATAAGTTTGGGAATGTTATTATTGAATGACTAATAATCCACATTTTAAATTCATACTACCTAAGCACAAAATAAAAGGCAAACTTTGTAAATAGTGGCCATAAATTTCTCAAATAACTAATAGAACATTCCAACCAACAAAATTTTGTATTCTAGTATCCCAATGTTGATCGAAAACCACATGAAAATTCTAAATGAAATCATGCTTTCCAAGTCTATAAATATAAACAAGTCTTCCTGAGTTTTGGACTATAAACTATATAAATTTAGAAGACTCACTCATTACTGACCATTATACATAATGATTTTTATGGTCCTCCACCAAAATCATAAACATCAGCAATCCCAAAGGTTATTTATGAAAATTTTCAAACCAAAAATTAAAAATTTGTGATTCCTATGTAACCCTTAACCATAAAAAACTATAAATAAATATTTAAAAAACACATTTCTCTAAATTTTTTAAAATTATAAAACCAATTCATGAATATTTTATATTAAATAACCCCTATTTTTATCTGGAAATATAAAATATTCCAAAAACACTTAACTGAAAAAAAAAATATTTTAATTTGATATATCTTTTTATAAAATATTTATTTCAATTTAAATCATTCGAATATTATATTAAATTTTATTATTAATATTACTTTAATCAACAAAAATTAATTTAAAATAAACTAACTCGTATCCTTTTTGAATAATTACTTGGTCAATTAATGTTTCTCATGATTAGTTGATTAAATCATTATAATGTGGTAACTTTACAGATTTTAATTCATCTGATTATCTTTTCCATTGTGGGAAACTAGTATAAAAACAAAAAGAACATAATATAATAATTATTATTATTATAAGATCAATAAGAAAACAACTTTATCTTATTTTTATAGGAGATATTCCTAAAAAATAACATGTGATGAAATAATATATATCATATTCTATGATAATGGTTATCGTAAATCAATTAAAACATAATAATTTTCTATAAGTTATAAACTATGAACGTCCCATATCATTTGTTTTATTCTTAGATTTTATTGGAATGTTGATAGGGGGAGGAGGTTGAATCAGATAACACTTTTATTTTTATGTGTTACTATCATTTAACCCAACCACTTAAACATGATAAGTTTATTGATATACTCAATAATTTCTCATATCCTCTCCTTCATGTGAATTAATAGTAATAAAGAGAATAAAACATGGTATTTACATGGTTTGGCTGAACGGCCTACTCCTTACCATGTTGGTTATTCCCCCCAACATAGATTCAGAACTATCTATAGTAGTCATCTAAAAAATAAATTCTAGTATGCTCTCCACCACTTCTATAGTCCTCTATAAGAAACAATGATCCTTTACAAATAAATTTTCATAAAGAAATAAATTTGGATTTCTCATGAGGTTCTTTAAACCAAGGGATGTTGGTCCTCCTCCTTGAGTAGATAGACCAAAAGGTATACACGTGTACTCTATCAAGAACATCACTAGTAGTGTAGGCTTTAAGCCTTAGTTTGTTTCTTGAGTAATCTGGATATTCCTCAAGCTTTAAAGTTTCTCAGGATCATTTTAGATCACGTTATTCCTCAATGGTATCCAAATTTGGTTCTTGTGTGTGTGCCTAGAATAATTTCATTAAAATATTTTTTTCTATTTGAAATTGGAAATACCTTGATCTTTGGATGCAGGTGTGATATTATATATTAAATTAGGTAAATATATTCCTTATTTAAAGTTATTTAAATTCATTTTCAAAACATCCTTTTAAATATATTTAGGACCTGTGATTTATTATTTTATTTCATACACAAATATCATGATCTCATTATCCAAAAAAAATACAATTCTTTTAATTCCTTTAAAATATCCACATGCATATAAACATGCATCATTACCCCATGGATCCTAAGCATGTAGTGTGGAATCCTCATCAATATTACTTTGATTGAATCCTTAAAACATTCCTGATCATGATTTCTATTCCATGATGATTACCTTAGCATCATCATTATAGTATTTTCTTTAGAATATACAAATCCTGTAATCTTATATTTTCCCATATTAGATCTAACTTGAAATATTAATATGTATGTGACTAATCGTGTGAATAATCCATGGTAAAAGTGAGTATTTTCAGAGACGACACCATATTGACTGACCACATGTCAAGATCAACCACACATCTGAATCAATTTCGTGAAGTAATCTTATTCAACAATATGTCTCAATATCGATTGACCATATGTTTGGATAGTCTGTAAGAACTACTCAATATACCTTATGAATAATAATTTACAATAACTACATAAAAAATTATTATGGTCAGTGGATTTAATATATTAACATATATTGACATCATGAACAAATTATAAACTGTATGAAGTGACCTTATGTTGTTTAGATTAAATGCATGTCTGAAAATTCCATGTTTTTATCACAAAAAAAACCAAGACCTCCTCAAATAATCTACATCATTACTTAATACACTCATAAATGCTTCCATGATATTATATATGGTGTATCTACTTCCACAATCACTTTTCCATTATTTCATTCAGAAACCAAACATCAATTTTCATATTTGTTATCGAATTTTCTTGAATTTTTCTTGGTCATAATTCCACGTCACGACCTAAATTATACATTTAAATTTGTCAAATGATTACATAAATAAATGTATGTAATTAAACTTATTATTATTACTAATATCCAATTCTAAATCACGAATCCATAAAAACCCTCCATGAATCCCCATCACTTCATACACTAAACACTTATTGACATTTTAACAACAAATGAAACCAAAACCTTTGGGTGAAAAAATATCCCCCATTGTAGTTAAAATAAATATCCCCACACTTTTTAAAATTAAATATGTGTTTGCATTTCACTCTCCCCCCAATTGAAAATCAAATTAAAATGGATAATTTGGTTCTAGTCACCTCCTAAATCTCATCCTTTAAATAAATCCTCTTATACTCTTCTTTTTTAACTTAACATGAGCCTCTTGAGAGTGAGGGATCAGGCCACATGATTTTCCATGGATAAGATCCTTTATTTAGTCAAATTTAATTCTACTTAGTTTAACCAGTGTAGGAAAAAAAGATAGATTTAAACAAATATGTTAATTTTTTCCATAAATAACCAACCATGTGATACCATGATTAAATAATAATTTAATGTGATTCTCATATTGAATCATTAAAAAATAAATTGTATATTATACAATATTAAGAAAAAAAATTCAATTACAAATCCTACAAATCCCCCCCAAATCTCATCTATTCATAAACCAACACTCCCTCATTATATCATGTTTGATAAAATTAAGAATAAGGGATGTGAGTTTTATTTTCATACCACATTTTCTAGATTTTACGAGGATAGATATATTTTCCATAATTTCCAAACTCACACATATTGGGATATACTTGATATAACCATCTTCGTTTTTTCTCCCTCGTAATGTTTTCACTCACCATTTCATCAGGGGTTTATAATACTTTATGTAGAGAAACTAATTCATGTTTTTGAGTAGTGATAGCCCCAAAAACCTCTCTATTATTTCCTTTTAGGTTAGTATAAATACCCAATAATACTTGGGAATATAAGGATGCTTCATATTTTTTTCTAAGAAAAAACAATTAGGATGAGAGTTTCCACTCACCCAATAATTTTGTCATCTTCCAAAGTTAGCATGGGAAGAATTATTTATACTTATTTTCCAATTTATAAACTCATTTTCATACTCATAAATTTCATTGAATAGTTTCTTCATGTGAATTAGTTTTCATCACCTCATTTACCATTGAAACTTTATCTATATTTTATTTTATCATTCTTTTCATACAATCTTCTTGGGATCATAGGATATCCATTCAATATATTGTGTTATATCGGTATTCTCACATCATTCATATATATTCTTCTAGTTTTGATGAAATTACTTCTATATGAATCCTAAAATAATTATAACTTTTATTTTTCCACCACTTTAATTCCTTTATCACCATCACTAATTTATGATGCCTATATTTTTCTAGCCTTGTATAGAAAGTTAGGTTAAAAATCAAGCACTCTTTCTTAGTATTCATAGATTTTTTTGCCTTTTAACTTAACATTTGGATTGATTTAGTATTATATGATATCCCATTTTCATTATAAGAATCCTATATAAGGAGTAAAATCATACAAAACTATACTTTGTGATCATATTTTCCACACCTTACACACACCTCTTCCAAATATTAAAATCTATTATGAGTGGATGGATTTTTTGAATTTATTGTTCCAACTTGTTTATTTTTTCAATTAACACTCACTTTTTAACTAAATACCCCCATTGGTTATTTTCTCATTCCATTTAGTGATATATTAAATCAAAAAGAAAAGTATTTATTTCCATACCTTCCATAACACTAGAAAAACACTTCAAACATTAATCATCAAAATTGATTACAGATTTGTCCAATATTATTTTAATGGTTTTCTACTCCAATGTATAGATTTTTTCTCAGAGGCATGTTTTTTCCCTGCCTATTATTTTCTTCCTTCGATGTGTAATAATATCTCTTTTCTCTATTCATAGTCCAAGTAGGCTTATACGTTTTTGAGCCATGTGCTATCAGGATTAACATATCTATTTTGAGATTTATTAAGGCAATATTTTACCTAACTATTGGACCCCATCTTCTTAGTGAATAGGGAAGATTCCCCTCTAACCTAATCTACCATTTTGAGGTTTTATTTGGCTTTTTCAAGTAATTTTAAAAAACAATACATGTATTTTTTGTCTCATAAAATTATTCTTCCTTTATAGTCATCTTTTCTTCCTGATCAGAAAAAAATATTCCTTTGAATATATTATATATGATTGTGCTTCTTGATCTTATCAACATTGGATTCTTCATTGTTAATCGTCTCTTATTTTTTATTTATCTTCCTTGTTTTAATCCTTAAATAGATAATCCTTTTATTTCTTGTTTTGTGTAATTTTTCATTATAATATTCTAACATTCCATTCAGTCCCCACTCATGTTTTTTCCTTTAACCATCATAATCATCACGACTTAATGGGTCAAATTATTTTTCAATGTGATCAAAGAAAGAAAATTCATTATTGAAGTTTATAGATGATAAATATTTCTATTTCTTATTCATAAAACTTCTTAATTTTTTTCTAAAAATATTTTTCCTATACTGCACCTTTTTTCCCATCCTCCAAATCAAATTTGTGTTTTTCAACCAAATTTTTTGGGAAATAATTTACAACATTACCAATATAATCACAATTATAATGTCTAATTAATTTAACTCTTTTCAAATTATATTTTCCATTCTTGAATTTATTTTATTAAACATAAATAATAAGCATGATTTCTTACACATCCTCATTATCATTTGGATTACTTAGTTAAACAACCTCTTCTTCTTTGACATTAACTTTTCTCAAAGATTCAAAGGAAATATCATCTTTCACTGTCTTATTGAAAGTTGGATCATTTATTTTTTAAAAACAATTGAGTATATTATATAACTCATCAAACTTCAAATATTTTCTTTTTTCAAAGGTTAGTATTTTTTAATCAAACTAATTTGGAAAATTACTCATCCATATTTTAATAATTATTGAAACCTATATCATATAACCAAACCCCTGGATGATGATAAAAATATCATTTACATTATAAAGTATTATTAAATATTATTATCATCAATAATTTTAATATCCTCAAATATACTCCTCCAGAACAGTTGCTTGCATTCCTTCTCCTTGATGTTGTATTTAAAGGTTATTCTCATTTTTAACCATATCTTATTTGTTGATTGAAGCCTCATAACCATTTTTTACACCTTTTTGATCATGTACATAAAGATGAATATTTTATCCTTGACAAATAACTCCAAATTTCTTTTATCTACTTAATTCGTAGAAGAAAATTCATAAATGAGTGGAAACCCCACTATAGGAGCATCTCTAACTTCTATAATGAGTGAAAGGTGTTGGGGAGACATAAAAATCCTCTTACTATGGTAGTTTTCTCTATTTAAGGTATTTAATCCTTATCTATACCCAAAATTTAATCTCTCTATTCACAATTATTCCTTTGGAACTTTGAGATGGGACCTCTCTCTAATACAACTTATTATTTACATATTTAATGGGATTATTATGAGGGGTGAATATGGGATCACTTTTATTTTTATTATCTTTTAAATTTTAACCCAACCTCTTAATATTTATAATTTTCTCAATCCAATAAATTATTTCCTACAACCATGAATTAATTTGGATTAATAATGATAAATAAAAAACATGTTGCATTTATATGGTTTAGTCGAAATGCTTAATCATTGAAATATTGGTTATTCCCTATAACATGGATTATCTACTATCATCAATAATCATCTACAACATAGAGTCCATTTTTACCTCCACCACTTCTAAAGTCCACTGGATGATACAATGATTCTTCATAAAAATGATCTGGTAAATAAAAATATTTATCTTTCTTTGGGTTGGTTTCGTAGTTCCTTGAAACGTGTGTTCTAGTTTTAAGAATCACTTATTTAGGGTGGTTTCCATTTGATTTATTCATGGAACCGGAAACATCCAATAGTTCATTTGCTAATGGGGACCTGCTTTCTAAAGGCATAAATTGTTATGTTTTAACTTTACGATACTTAGGAACATGAATTGGTCGAGAGGATGGGAGGTCAGACTCATCACGCCCTTGTGGGGGGAATTATTGTCTACTCCGGGACTCTCTTTATAAATTTAAGATATTTTCATGAATCCTTGTTAATTCAGCAAGTATAACATATGTTTCCCCTATAATTTTCAATCACATATTGACATTTGTAACAATATTAATCTTCTAGATGTATTCGAGGTTCTTCATTAATGGAGATATCCATATGTATTTGAGGTTCTCCATCAATGGTATCCTCTCATATAATATTTCATGATTTTTTAAATCATCTTTATAATGATAATGGTTTTTAATCCACTCAACAGGGAACACTAGAATTTACTATAATCCATGGAGACAAATGTTTGTTTTGATATTGGGATCATACCCATGAAATGGGTTACCTACGTATCCTTGTGAAAGGAATCAGAACCCTCATAGTTTGGTGCCTCTTAATGGGACACGTCATACCTTTTAAGTTATTGTGATACGGACCTAACTATACAATTTAATGTTATGTAGTAAGGAAATCTAAGTGAAAGGTTCTTAGTCAATGTTTGGTGTGGGACTTATGCCTACCAGGCCAAGGAACTTGGAAAGAATATGGGTTTCCAAGTAAAATTAGACCCTATTGGGAATATGACCCAAGGAAAATAGGGTTGATTTGAAGTGTTGAGTTTGAACCTCAAGGAGGCTTCCTACATATCCCATTTGGATGGGAATCAAAGCCCATGTAGTTTGATGAATCTCATAGGAGAGCATAGTCCTTTGAGAGAATTGAGTTTGGGATTACTTCTTGAAAAGGATGCCTTGATGATTTTGGTCGTTTAATTTTTTTCTTATTCTAAATGAAGATTCCAAAATTAAGGGAATTTGGTTTGGATTCCAGAAGGGGATATATAGTAATCTCAGGCCCTGAGATTGCTTCCTATGTATCCTGATTATGGTGGGAATCAGAGTTCTTATAGTTTATTCGACGTGAGTGTTTGTGCACAAGTTGTAATCATCAATAATATCTAAGACCATGTGATTCATTCTTAGTGTGAGAAACAAGATGATGTTAAAGAATCAAAATTGACACATACACTTTTCCTCCCAAGCTGGTGGAATAGGTCACACTTATGACGGCGAGGGTAGACAAGGGAGAGGCGACGAGCCTTCCCTTTATTCACTTTACTTTGGAATAGGGTCCAATGGAAAGAAGAAGGGATGAAGGTTATGGGATTACACCAGGATGGTTTCCCTAAAATTGATCCTGGTAGGGGAGGGAGATTTATTATTTTCTTGTATGGAAAAGCATGTGTGAACATTACCTTCCCTACTAGAGATCTGAGGTTCTGTCTCTTTGATAATGGAGAGGTCGAGACCCAGACCCTAATTCTCAAAAATCGGGAACATCCTAGTATTTTTCCTGGGATAATGGTCCATGTGAATATGGATACACAAACCCAAAGACACTCTATGAATCCTAAACCCATTGGGAAATAAATGTGGAAAACCAATGACTACGAAAATACAAACCCAAATAGAAGACAGGACGATGTTCCTTTCCCATGGTTTTGATAAGTGTGGAGGATTGGATGGAGGTCTCAATAGAATCCTTTTCAAAAAAGGGAGTCTGTGAAGAAGAAGCCTTTCCATGGATGGAATTGAAAAAGGCTTGATGGCTTGTAGACTAAGGAGAGTAATTTAATCAAAGAAGGGAACCCAAGTAGGTAGGGTTGCACAATTATTGGTGTGAAAGTAGGCTTGGGATACCTAATTTTCACATAAGTGACAAAAAACCTATATGGTAATACTTGGGAGAGACCTGGAACAAGCCTTCAGGAGTATTCATTAGTAATCCTAGAATTGGGGCGCTCAAGTTCCGATGAAAGGAATAGGTGGCACGCAAGTGTTTCTGATCTTGGGAGGTTTGGGGATATAGGCGCACAAGTGTTATGTATTTGAACCACTAAAAGGAATTAAGTCGTTTGATCCTCCCTCAATTCATATGCTTTAGGTGTTAGAGAATGACCTTGAATGTTTCGAAGGACTTGGGAGAAGCACTAGGGAAACTAAAGCATCAATTAGGCTTCATGTAAATTCATCCATACAATTGAAGTCCTGAAGGGTCTATTTATAGGAAAAAAGAGGACCTTTGATGAAAAAAGTTTGGGAGTGCATGCAGGCTGCACAACAGATAGGGGAACAGAAGTAGGATACGCGTTGATGCCCTTTTGGTTTGACAAGGATGACCTAAAGCTCATCCTTTTGAAAATATTGATTTTATTTATGTATTTTCCCCTCTTCTTTCTAAGGAATTTATCTTTGTCATTTTTTAGGCTCTTTGATATTACAAAGTGTCAAAAAAATCCCCCCCTTGGAATTGGATCTTGAATTAAAAGAGTATCCTATACTAAGGTAATGTAATGAAGGAGAAAGAAGAGAGTACTAAGGCACGTAACTTTTATGCGCATAAAATAACTGGTCGCACAATATGTCAGCATGCAGGATTCTAGTGCATAGGGTGACGTCCATCGCTTATATATAGTGTCTTCACTTCCGTGAAAAGCCTCACAGATTCTATAATTTTAGCTCTCAGTATGTAATTCTTCTTTCACTCAGATGCTTCTATTTCTTCATGATTCTTCTGTATGTTTTTAGTTGAACGCTATAACCAGGGCGTGACACTTGCCCATCGTTTTTCATTTGCGCACAAATTTTTACACTTGCATGCCTTAATGACTTTGCCAATTTTTTTTAATTCTTTTGTCAAATATAAAAATATGAACTTTCTTTAAAGATGATTTTCTTTCCTTTTGCAGGTTCAATGGCTCCCAAAAGAAATGGATATACTTATGAACTAGCCAGTAAGAGTATTTATGACATGATTAATGTCTTAAGTCAGGACTATTATGACGTTTGTGACACCACCCTTCCAAACTTAGAAAAATATTTGAAGAAGTTTCATTTTAACTCTCCCTGAAGAAACTATCTACCTTTTTATAGCTATGACCAATTGTGGGATGTTAATATTCTAGACCCAAAGAACTATTTCCCACATTCTTGGTTTCAAGATTATACAAACATATCATTTGTCATTGTTTCTATTTGGGGACCATTTTTTAATGTTGGGATAGTAGAGAAAGCTCATATCATGCACCACAACCCATATGATCTATATTTGAAAGAACACACACCCAAGCGATAGACACGTTGTTATTCATTTATCTTTCGGGATTCTCAGATGGATCAGTCCAAGGGTTGGAAGAAAAGTTGAGATTTCCACCCAGGTGGAGGTGTAAAACCCGCATGGATGTGGGCATTCTACGTTCACAAGACCTATGCAGAATTTGCAGACGACTTATAAGGTATTGGAATTTATGAGGCTTCCTATATTGGGAAAACTTATGTGTATAGGAATGAGGATTTCGTGCCCAAATTATTAATCCGATGGAGCCCAGAGACTAACACCTTCCATTTAACACATGGAGAGGTAGGCATCAGCTTGTGGGATGTTTACAAGATTTCTTGAGCTCCAATACTTGGAGACATGTATGATGAGTTTATTCCTCCCAAGGTGACATGGAATGACTTGGAGAAGACACCATCTTTGGTTCATGAGTTGAAAATATTCAACAGACTCAAGAACACAACCTCCATTATGTCTCGCAATAGGAGTGATATTCATCCAGAGGAATGGATGGAAATATTTTCAATAAAGAAGAAGTAAAATGGTCCCACCTTCACCCGTCTGACTAGATATCCAAGGTAAGAGAAGATAGATACCCCTAAAACCTTTTTTCCAACATTGGAGAAAGGATAATTTGGTAAATGAGGATATGAAAACAACCCAAAAATTACTACAAAGACAGATCTAGCAGGTTTCATGGCCATGTGGCTCAGCGTGTATTTGTTACCAGTTTGAGACTCCAAAAGAGGTGTGACGCCAGGAACCATTGGTATTATGGACAAACTGGCTGAGAAAAGGATGGAAGGGTTGGAAACTCCTGTTTTGGCCAAGTTTTATAGGATCGTTATGCACATTTACTGAGGGAAGTCTCCTTTTAGAATAGCGAGGACATTCCAAGTGTTGTGGGAATGGATCGCTACTCGCATGAGAACTTATGATGTACAAAGTCGGGTACAGGTTTTTGGAAGTCCTTTTGACCATAATTTCTGAATTTTTTTGGTATTTCACCCTTATCTCTAAACAATTACAACATCAAGGCCAGATTGATCATGCATAAAGAGTTTCATCTCTTTCCTTATGGGAACCCGCCTACGGGGTGATTTATAAATGATGGTACAGACGGTTTAGAGTTAAGGTCATTTTGGATAGCTTGCAGAAATGGTGTAATAGTCAGCAGGATTGATGGTGAATTAATACGCGAGGAAAATGCTCTTTATAGATTTCTATGTCAATTAAAATGTCTACAAAAAAATATTGTATCCCCTCCTGTGCATGTCAGATTAGAGCAAAATCTGATTTTTTTTTTCCGATAACTATGGTTATTGACATCTGTAGAGAAGACTGAGGAAGTATTTAATTTACCTACCGCTGATGCAATAACAATATTGACTATCTAGTATGCTGAAAACTGGGTCGCATCTTACCTTTAAGGGGTATTAAATCATGTTGTCCCTTGATTGGGGGTAAGGAGATGTGCCAGAAGGTAACCCCTTCGTTTGGAAGGTAACTCTTCATCATTAGGGGCCGACTCAGAAGAGTTAGTGGGTGGAGGTAAAGATGATTCAAATTCACCAAAGAGACCTCGTGCTAGATATAACCCCCTTCGAAAGTTAAGATAGCCAATCAATTGATCCCTACTAAAGCTTCATTGAGGAAATATGGTCACCATGATTCTCAAGAGATACGAGTTTCATTTTATAATCCCCCACTCATGACAGTGGGGGGTTGGGAAGAAACTCAAATCAAAGGTTGTAAGATCCTCTTCGCATCCCTATGACATATAGTCTAAATATATATGACCATAGGCTATTCAAATATTGAAAATTTTATAATTTGATTCTAAAACCATGTGGATGGATCTACGTGAAGGGTTTCATATTCCATGAGTGGGGGATTTATGGGCTACTTCTGAAATTATTTTTAAGGACAATCCCAATGAGGTGAGGACCTATATTCATGATCTTGGAATGCTCATTTATGCAAATGATGAATCAATTCCCACCACGAATCGGGTGAAGAAAATGATAGCTCACGGTACCACTAAAGGGATTAATATTTCATTAGATGAATAGTGGCGTGACTTTGTGGATCCTAAGGATGTAAGTATTCTTTTTTCACATTATCCTCTACTTTTCAATTTGAATTTTAGTCAATGAATTGTTACTCCAAAGAAGTATCATCTTAACTTGTAGTTGGTTAAAGGAAGAAAAACTGATATTCCCTCACCACGGTATAGCCCTGGAGGCACTACACTTGAAGATGCCAGATCACCCCATGAATTGGGAGAAATGTCTCTAGGTCAACAGGCCATGGAGGATGAAATAGAGAGGGTATTTCAATCTCTAATACCTGTATTTGAAGACAATGATTCAAGACCTCCTAAGAAAGAAAAGAAGAAAAAGCACCAATTAAATAGAGCCATGGTTAAGTGTATTCTTATTAGTGGAAAGTCTTCCTGATAATCCTGAATTTTAGCCTTTATTCATGAAAACGTGTTTAAACTTATTATAATTACATGGGATTATTATATTTCATCATTGAAAGAAACTACTAATAAGCTTCAAGGAAACATGGAGGGTTCTGCTGAACAGGCACAAAATATTGCTAATGCAGTGGTTCCTAAAGTGGCATTGAGGCCAATGGAACCAATGTCTGCTCCCAGCACTGCTCCCATTCTTGCAATCCGAGGAGAGGAGGCTTCTGGTAAATCAACAATGATTTATAGGAAATCAAATGTAAAAACAATTTACATCTATACTATGGTACTTTAGGTTGATCACATGCACTGGAACATTCAAAAATGACCGATTTTGATCCCACAACTATTGTTGATAAAACTATTCAGGGTAAAAAGTTGTCTGGGGAAGGTTGTGAAGAAAACACACTGAGTGCTCGCACGGCTGAGACTAACCTGGGATCTAGGATATCATTTGATGAAATGATGAATCTTGTAATGTATTTTGAAGAAGTATTAGATCATGTTAATATACCAAATGCATTATATGGTTTTGGAGTTCCTAGTGTAGAATCAACTATATGTGAGTTTTCATTATTCGTCTTGTTAATCTTATTATAATTAAATTTCAAAACATGATGGGTTGAAATATGCAGTTCCATCTTATGAATCTACTACTGCAACAATACTTGAAAGAAGTATTGATATTAATGTCAATCCCATCATTATGGAGACATTGGCTCAAGTGAATCTTAAGACATCAAATCTTCCTGGGATTCCTTCTAAAGATCCAGATCCAATTTCAAGATAGCACTCCCCTCCCAGAAATATCAAACAGAAATGTTGAAACTGAGAATATTGGAGAGGAGTCTTCCCTAGTTGATGACCTACTATTAGGTAAGAGATATTAATATTTTCATTATACTAACTTTTTATATTCCTTGATGCTAACCATGACCACTTTTTTTTATTTACTATATAGTCCTATAATCATAAATGGATAGGTCCATAGGTGAAGACTATACATTCTCAAAAAAATTCTATAAGGTGAAGTAGCCATTATTCAGGAAGAAGCAGGACATGGCACTTCTTTAAGTGCATTAATCCCAGAATACATCCCTTTTTATGACAGTGATTCTGAATCAAACCCAAAACTGGAAAAGGCTTTTCATCTTGGTCATAAAAAATCACTGAAGAATGTATGGAAGATAATATCTGATATTCCCCTTGAGGAACTTCCTTCAAGAATTCCATGACTTTCATCTCTACTTATCAAGCTGGGATATGGCAGTTTTGGAATACCGAGAAATTCATACCATGGTGAAAGAGATAATCCAAAGGAGAGAACAAGAGAAAATCTTTAGTAAGACTTGATAAAAGACAAATTGTTGATAAAAAATGATGAGTTCCAAGCAGTGTTGTCCCAATCTAAGGCATATCACACTTCAAAGATGAATGAACTGAAGTAGAAAACCAGCGAAAAGAATGTTTGGTAGTTGTTCCTTTTACATGAATTAGATATCATTATAAGGGAGCTTGACCAACTTCATATCATAATAGGAAAAGTCCGGAAGAATGGTTGAAAAGATATTGCAGATGATAGAGAAGAAGTTCATCATGTTGAAGAGAGTAGGGATGGTCAAATAAAGGAGCTTCAATAGACATCTGATGGGTCTCAAGAGGCTTTTATCCAAATATAGAGTTATGTAGAAAACCTTTTTTAATTTTTGATAAGATAGAGACTCCAATTTGTGGATTCTCCTCTGTGAAAAGTTATTCATAAATGAAAATCAATTTGTCTTTAATCAAATGTGTTTTCAACCTCTCTAGATGATTTTGTTTTACCTAATCCATTGGGATTAGTAATCATAGTATGATTTTTTCTAGTGTTATATAGAAAACCCCACATGATTTGTATCTTTTGACTTTTTATTGCTCTATATTAACTAAAATCATAAGAAAAGTACATTTAGTGAACTAGGACTCATCTTTTGTTCAGATTGACCATTGCTAGTTCTCAATCTGGTGAGTACTACATCTTTTGTTGTTGGAAATTTAGAGTCATGCATGTTGGACTATAAAGGGCCAATGTTTAAGGTTGAATATATTTGTCCATAAATTTTAAATTAGATCCCAAAAAAGTCTCAGTGAATAAGAATTGCATTAATATTATTTTATATATTTCCAAGGGAAATGTTGAGCCATGATTTTTATGGTCACCAAATTTAAAACTTGTATAAACATAAGGGGAGTCTCCTCCAAGAACGAAGTTACCATTATTTGAAAAACTCTTTATGGGAGTTGTGCTATGTAGGTCTGACTGGGGCATATACTGCATATCCAAATACAGGAATTTTTTGACTTATAGGCATGTTATTTAGGCATCTTATGAAAGGCCACCTAAGGGTACATACTGCATAGTCAAGAAAAATAGCTCTTAGGAATTTAACATTTTTCTACTGATAGACAAGGGTATATAATATTTGGGTGACTCAAGACCACATTGGGTGGTTTTCCAAAGAAAGAGGTTTTAATAATAAAGGGATATTTGATGCTGACATATGTCTTGAATAAGAAAACCACTTTTATACAATTTTTGGTGTATGAATAGTGGCTAAAATCTATCAGAAAGGGAAATTTCTGATATAAAACTTTGCAGTTTTAAGTCATGCAGTGAGGACATTGTGTTGTGCAGTTTTAAGTGATGCAGTGAGGACATTGTGTTGTGAAATTTTATATCATGCAGTGAGGACATTGTGTGGATTTAATTTAATGTGTTTATCTTTGAACAAAGGTATGAGACTCTCCAAAAAAATTATAATTTTTTTGGAATCATATAACCATATGAAGGTATGGAAGTGAAAATTGTAAACTATGATTTGGGAATTTTTGGATCTGAAGAATAATATGGGAAAAGTGCTAAATTTATTAGAAGATGTCTTTTCCAAAAACAAAGTTACAATTATTTGACAAACCTGTTATGGGTGTTGTATTATCTAGGGCCAGCTAGGACATATGCTGCATAGCTAAATAGTAGCATCTTTTGACTGAAAGACCTGTAATATAAGAAACTTATGAAAGGCCACCTAAGGGCACATACTACATAGTCAAGAAAAATATATCTTTGAAATTTAACATTTAACTGATGATGGACAAGGTATAATAAGATTTGGGTGATTCAAGATCACAGTGGGCGGTTTTTTCAAGAAAATGGACTTTATGAATAAAGGGTCATTTTATGCCAACAGATGTCATGAATAGGAAAACCACTTCTATAAAAATTTGGTGTATGAAGAATGGTTAAAATTTATCAAAAAGGTAAATTTATGATATAAAATAGTGCAGTTTTAAATCATGCAGTGAGGAAATTGTGTTGTTCAGTTTTAAGTCATGTAATGACGACATTGTGTTGTACAATTATAAGTCATGCAGTGAGGACATTGTGTTGTGCAGTTTCAAGTCATGAAGTGAGGACATTGTGTTGTGCAGTTTTAAGTTATGTAGTAAATACATTGTGTGGTTTTAATTTATGGCATTTTGCTTTGACTAAAGGTATGACACTCTCCAAAAAAATTGACCATTTTTTTGGAAACATATTACCATATTCGGGTATAGAAGGGAAAATTGTAAATTATGATTTGGGAATTTTTGTATCTAAAGAATGATATGGGTAAAAGGATAAAGGTATTAGAAGAATTATTTTCCAATAAAGAAGTTACCATTATTTGAAAACCCCGTTATGGGGGGTCATATTAAGCAGGGCCAGCTGGGGGATATGTTGCATAGCCAAATAGTGGCATCTTTGGATTGATAGACCTATTATGTAGGCAGCTTATTCCAGGCCACCAAAGGGTGCATACTACATAGTCAGGAAAAATATCTCTCAAAAGTTTGACATTTTTCTATTACTAAAATCCAAATAAATTTTGTGGATATTTATATTTTCTAAAGCATAGGGTTTGGTTTATGGAGAAATGTACCTAAATATAGAGATTGTATTTCCATCCAAGATTTCCAAAGAATCTAAGGAATATGACTTCTATAAAGTTCTGAACCTAATGTAAGAGGGGTGGTGCCTGTAGTTTTAGGTCATACAACTAGGACCGGAAATGGAAATAGTATATGATATGTGGACAAGTGATTCCAAGGTTATTTCATTTTTCTTTGAACACATGGGGAGGGAAATGTGTATACCATATTCTTGAATATTTTTAGATTGAAATAAAGATAATGGGACAAATATACCTGAATGGATATTTTAAAATATAGATTATTTTATATTGTCATAAATTTTTGAAGGGGATAAAGATACTATAACTAAGAACGAAATTACCATCACTTGAAAGCCCCGTTATGGAAGTTGTATTATGCAGGGCCAACTTGGTCATATACTGCATGGCCAAATAGTGCCATCTTTTGACTGACAACTGTGGATTTTTCTCCATCAATACATCTGAAGAGGATTCCATCAAAGCCTGTAGAGGATCTTATGGTGATCTGGACTATCATAAAGATTAAAATTGGCTAATATTTTTTAGATCTTTTCCTTTTCAGCCCTATCTAGTGTAAGTATTCCATTTTAAAGATATTTCATGATGGTTGTTCTCCATCCCATTGTATGACCATTCAACTCAGAAATAGGGATAATTTCATTAATTTCATCCATTTTGGTTTGAACAATAGGTGAGACCATATGATTATGAGCAATGATGATGAATGTCTCATCCCGATTTGGATCTTCCACGGTTGTAGCTACATTATCCAGTGCATCAGCTTGGGAATTTTTTGATTGTGAGACAAAAGACAATGTCATCTCTAAGGGAAATTCATCCATTAACCCTCTGACATAATCACACAGAGGGATTAAATCTTATTTTATAGTAGAATATTCCCCATTGATCTTTTCAATTACCATTTCTGAATCACCTTTCACTTTCATGTGATTCCCTTGAACCTGAAGTGTCAATTCCAAGACTACAATGAGATATTTATATTCTGCTTCATTGTTTTTACCACCTTATGATAATAGGTAGGAATAAGGAAATACTTTTCTCTGGGGAAATATGGACAATTCCTAACCCAAAATTTTTGAGTTTACGGTTTTCCATTCTCTTTCCCGTTGGACTTCTAGAGGCACCATTAATGTTTATTTCCCATGTTTGGGGAATATCTTGAATAGAGAAGACCTATTCATAAGGAAGTGTAGTATTCAATGATGTATCTTCCACATATGCATGTTCAGTAAAAAAGTCGGCCAGATCTTGGCCATTTATTACCTTCTGGGGCACAAACTGGATATCAAACTATTGCAAAATAACTATCCACCATGCCAAAAACCCTGTAATCATAGGGCGACTGAGGATAAATTTGAGCAGTTTATTGCAAGATACCAATTGGACCTCATGATGTTGCAAGTACTGCCTCAATTTGTGAACTGCAAATATTAATTCAAGGTTTCATTTTTCAATGAATGAATATCGAGTTCCTACTTCAAGCATAGTTTGATTGAGATAGTAAAGGATGTTCTCAATCCCAGCATCATTCTTTTGGTCATGGAAGGCACCCCGTGATTTCTCTAAAGATCTCACAAAGAGAATAAATGGTCTTCCATCAACCAGTGGCATTAAAATTGGTGGACTCATGTGATATTTCATGAGGGTATCAAATTCTTCTTGGAAGTCTTCATTCTATTGATAGGTGACTCCCTTTTTCATTAATCTAGTGAAGGGAAAACACTTACCTGCAAAATTGGTGATAAGACACTAAATATAATACAAGTGTCCTTGAATTACACTTAATTCATTCAAACTTCAATGAGGTGACATGATAAGGATTTATTTTGGTTTCTTAGGATCATCTTTGATACCACGATGGTGTACAACGAAGCCAAGGAACTTTCCTAAGGCTACCCCAAAAGCACATTTCAAGGGGTTCATCTTCAAATTATGTTGCCGAAGTTTATTAAATGTGATCTATAGATTATCCAAGTGATTGGAATGTTGACTAGATTTAACCACCAAATCATTCACATAACATTCATCATATTTCCTTAAGAAGTGTTTGAAGATATAGTGCATGGCCCATTGATATGTTGCACCTGGATTCTTTAAGCCAAAGGGAATTACCCGATAGAAAAACACACATTGAGGGGCTCTGAAGGATATAGATTATTCATCCTATTTGACCATATGGATTTGATTATACCCATAGTATCCATCCATGAATTAAAGAGCTTCATAGTCAGTTGTTACATCAATTATAAGCTCTGTGATCAGAACTGGAAAATCGTCTTTAGGATAATGCTGGTTAAGATCTCTGAAATAAATGAAAACAATTATTTTCCCATTCTTCATTTAAAATGGTACAATGTTGTCTATCCATTTGGGATATTGAACTTACTTCAAAAATTTAGCCTTTATAAGCTTATCAACTTCAACTTCAATTTTAGAAGCTTGAGTTGGGTGTGTTCTTCATGCTGCCTTCTTGAATACACAATGTTCTTCTGAAAAACCCAAATGATGAGTGGCTACATCCGAATTAAGACCATGATTTTCTATATAATTCCAAGAAAATATATCTCAATGTTTCTATAAAAATGATTTATACACCTATTTCTCGTCATAAGTCAAGACCGTACTAATTAGAGTAGGGTGTGGATATTCTTTTTTACCCAGACTTATTTCTATGAGTTAATCCACATTGGTAGAGACAGTACCCTCAAATGTTGGATGAGCATACCTGAGAACTTACTATTATTCTTCATTATGTGTTATTTCTTCTGTTTCTACTTTCATAGTGTATAATTAAACAAAACATTTCAAGTTTGGAGAGGAGTTAGTATTTGAACATCCAGAAGAAGAGACCACCATTCATAACCCTACTGAAGATAAAGGGTCTTTCTGGGGTAATAATGAGGAGATGATGGGTTGGGAATCAACATATTTGTCTTCCTCTACCATTTCTACAACTTCTTCAATTCTAGTTGACGAAGTATAGACTTTATGTAGTGTAGTGGATGAAATGAAGACATATCCATTTAAGATTTCATCACTACATGGTGAATCAAAAATATCTCCCATGATGTTAGCATCGATTGTCGTGATTGACATTATGGAAGTTACTGGGTGAGTTCTTGGATTTGGTTTTACATTTTGAATTTGATTAATAGGTTACACATAATCTATACTAAAATGTATGAATGGTTTTTCTGGGATCTTTTCCAGTCCATTCGGAATATTAACTCAGGTTATCTACTTTTTCATCGACCTTGTTCCCTTTATGTGATAAAAGTATTCCTCAATGTATTGAGATTCACATGTTTTTAATGGATCCTTGTCACCATGCAATTTACTGATTTGACCATTGAAACATTACTTAATAAATTAATGGTATGACGTAGTTATGGCCGCATGTTGATATAGCCAAGGCCTTATAAGCAGAATGTTGAAGGTTGTGTCCTGACGAACAACTAAGAAATATGAATTAGAAACAAGATCTCCAAATTGAGTTCAGAGTGTAATCTCACCTAGATGTTCTTTCTCATTCCTTTCATATCCTTCCAAAATTAAAGTATAAGGAGAAAATTCAGATTCAGTAAGTCCCAATCGACAATGTTTACGAACGGAAATATGGTTGACTTTGGAGCCACTATCAATAAAGGCTTGTCAGATGTCTATTTCATTGACCTTTACCGATAGATAGAAGGGTATAATATGTCCATTTACAAAATCATCTTCATCATCATCCATAAAAGATATTAATGCATGAAATTTTGCAGGATCATTCTCTATACAGTAAACTTCTGGAGCAGTAACTTCGGTTTCATACTTTTGAAAAGTTAACAAAGCATCAATAATTGCTTCTCGAAGATCATTTGACAGACGTAAGGCAGCCAAAATTGACAACTTGGACAGTAATTGGGCCAATTTTTTCAATACATCATACATTTGTTCCAAAGTTTTTCATTTCCTATCATGGAGATGTGGTTTCACTGGTGCCTTGGAAGTTGATGAATCTGATGTAAATATACCATGTGTCAGAGAAAAAGCATGAAATACTCTTGACTTTGGTAGATTAGACTGAATGTGTCTATTTAATTGTTGGGAGGAAGTTGGTGTGACTTCTAATCATTCCTCCAAAATAATAATTTCAGGATCTAACCTATGGAATAATCTTCTTGTTCTTTTTGAGCCCGCTGAAGGGCTCTTCCATGAGTTTCTACGATATACATAGTTCAAGTAGGGGAAGATTTAAAATATTTTCTTGTATAACACCCACATCATTCCCAGTATCCTCGAACATGGCCTCTTCCCATGGTTCCCATGTTATGTACAAGGAAATCAGGCTCATTATTAATCAAAATCTCCTTTGTCATAAGGATCTGTTAAGTGTGTGACATTGACGAAACCAAATACCAATTCATCATCTGATGAAGGATCTTCTTGATAGGTTAGTTCTAGTTGTTCTATTTGATGGGTTGGTTCTCATTCTTTTGAATCATATCACATGAAATCTTCTAGGGTCAAGGAGAACCTTGGCCATAACACGACCTCGTCTTCTTCTGATTTCTCTTTGTCCTTCTGATCTCTTCGTTTCTTTGATGATTGACCTTTTGATGAAGGTGGTTTTACTGTCGCAGGGGTGGCGGAAGACACAATATTTTGTTTCAACTATGTTTGTAGAATGTCATTAGATCATTTGATTGTTTTTATGATCATCCAATTATCATATTTCTGCACATTTTTACTTTTAAATTCCTTCCATTTTCCCTCTCTCTAGATCAATAGCAGCAACACATTCTACTTGAGATGACAAACATTTCAGTTTCACTTGTCCAAAGTCTACCATTTTCTGTAGGAGATACTTTAAAACAAAACCCTTTTGAATGGGATGCCCCGACATATGGTGAAACGGAAAATAATTCAGAATATCTTCATCTCCTTCTTTGTTTGGATTCTTAGGCCTTGAAAACTGAACCAATTTGTTTTCTAGTGCTGAGATGAAGTAACCGGGAACAAGTTCATTCCAGAATGAATATAGATTTCTCTTTAATTCCAAAAATTATTTCTACCATTTATCTCTTTGATTGTCTTGACATGTTGGTCATTTCTGCTGATTCTCTGGAGGCAAATCCCTTCGATACGATGAAGTCTTTGAAGTGGAAGTAGGTACAAGTGCTTGCTTGTGTGTAACTATTGCAGCCTCTCCTTTCCCTATTCTCCTTCTAAGAGCTGATGGAATTACATGAGTTTTAGCCTTAGTTTATATAATATAATATTCTATCTTATTGTGTAATTTAATAAAGGTATTGAAACCCTAATACGTATTTTACTGGGATTAGTGGTGTCCGTAACTCATCACGCAGATTTTCTACACAAATTGGCAACAACTCTTCTTGAGGGAGTTCCAAAAATAAGGAATACATTAATTCTTTCCATCGAGCAATGAAATCTGAAACAATTTAATTCTCTCTCTTTTTCAATTTTTAAAGTCAAAAATTTTTGTCTTCAAAAATGTTGAGTTGAATTGAAGAAGGAGTTTTTGATGGAGATCATACCATCCAGTAATTGATCAGAATTTCAAACTTGTATACCATACAAAATCTAGTCCGTGTAATGACTGTAAAAAACACCTAAGATTTACTTCTTCTTGTTATTGAGGAGTTCCCATCATGGGATCAAAACTAGAAAGGAAATGCGTTATGTGTTGTTCGGGATCTCCCGAACCATTAATGATTGGAAACATTGTATTCATAATATTTGGTGGGGCAGGAATCAGGTCCATCCATTCTGGGTAAAATTTATTTTCAGGCTGAACTGGCGCATGTCATTCTTCCATAGCTTCCAATCGAGTCATTAATGGATCAATTTTGTTCATAAGCATTTGGAGAATATCTAGATGAGCTAGAACCTATTCAGGTACAACAACTGGAGCATAATCGGGTGCAACGACCAGAAAATCCACTGGTGATGGTGCTGGTATTTTCATTGGATAACCAATCGGAATAGGCTTATCAGGATGTGTTTCATCCCTCCCTAGTTGTATACCAAATGTAGAGAATTCATTTTTTTAAATTTTGGGTCCAAATCCTCATTTATTCTTTAAAGTAAAGAGAAGACCTCTTTTAACTAGGTAGAAGGATACCCATTACATAGTCTGAAGGCCTAGTGGGAATTTAGCCCATTACATGGCCCGTAGGCCCAAATTTTTGGCCCAAGGCCCATTTTTTGAATATTACTTCTATAGTACTCCACCCTCTACAGTATTGTGCAGTATCCGCCGCTGTTATAGTACCCTGCCGCTACTACAGTTCTCGTCATTACTACAGTGTCCGCTACTGCTATAGTGTCTACCGCTGCTACAGTACCCTACACCCAATGGGTTTTGAACCACCATTTTTCATGTAGGATTATAGGGTTCTTACCACTAAGCCAAACCCCAACTAAAATGGAGGTAATTCATTATCCACATCTACCGTTACGACAAATCCTCTTGATGATGAGCTCCAACTTGATGTGCATGTTGAGAATCTTCCTGGGGAGTACGTCTATTAGAAATGATGCTTTTAAGTAACTATGTATTGATTATTTTCCACTCTTTTACCTCCTCTTATTGCTTTGAAAATACCTCTTCAAGTGAAAGATATTTACCTTTTCCAGTGGAATAGTGAGATGCAGATTTAATTTTATGTTTCCCCTTGTTAGATGCCTTTCAGAGGGGTGGGAGTTTGTTATTTGAAGGCTTGCCTAGATTCAAGTTAAGTCTCTGATTTTAGGTACATACACCATATTCACTTGTTTCAGTGTGTAACATATTATGGATAAGAACATCATCTTCTGAGTCCCCTAAACTGGACTCATTTTTTGGAGGATTTTCTGTAATAGTGTTAATTACATTTACTGATGCTTACTGCATTGATGGAATTCTGTCAGTATATTTGTAAGATTTTATCCCTCTATATCTTCCATGTGACTCTTCTCTCCTATATGATGAATTCTCAGGAGTTTTTTGACGGATTGTGACCCGAAGGGAATCGTCAGATAGTTCAGTTATGCGCTCTCTTTGTGGCTTCTTCCCTTATTGGGAGAAAACTCACTTCCGTTGAGGCGGGGATTGTAGATGCGAAAAGGCCCCCAACAATATAGGTTGGGGCTCTTATTGTTCTTCTTATTCAAAATTTTGAACTTTGTTTAATGAATTTGAAGTTTTAATTAAATGATCCCACATCCTTGCATATTGGGGTGATTCTTGAACTTCTATGGTTGAGAATCATGCATCTTCTCTTCTGATTTTATAAATTTTGGTTTGGACGTTAGTTGGATACATTATCTAACAACCACTTAAATCACCAATTTTGGAAGATCAATGTTCTATTTAATGCATTTGTGTTATCTAATGGCTGACATCTTCTAAGCAGGAGGCCTACTCAGGATTCTCAGATGCTTGATGTAAAAGTAACTCAACTTCTTGATTTCTTTGGGCCTAGATCTGATGTGATCTAGTTGAGGATTGTTCTTGAGTGTACATTGGATTACATAAAAAATATGTTGATTGTAGTTGGTCATGGTCAATAACATTGCATGAAACCACATTTGGAGAGCTTTGATGAATCCGGAGTGCATTGAAATTCAATTCTCTATGTGCACCCCATCTTCTGATATGAACACCAAATGGGGAATCAAAAATTAATTAGCATAGCCTCTTTAGAACATTAAGGCTTGCATGCTGAAGGGTTCTCTGTTTCTTTTTGACCTTTGGATATTGGGAAATTTAGAGAGATTCCAAGTCAATAAGGAGTTTCAACCCTTCTATTACTTTTACATGATTTTGATATTCATCATATGGTAATACTTTGGTTATCATTTGATGAAGAATATTCCATATGTTGAGGTAGATATCATGAATTAAATATTCTACCATATATTTTGGAATTTTATACTGAGAATTTTCCAAAGTACAAAACCTGACTATAATTTCTTCTTTATCCAATTGTTTTTTCATGTTTAACATATCTTTATCGTCTATCACTAGAGGTTTCGCCCCTTGGTCTGACCAAAGTGGATTCTCTTAGTAAATGAAAAATGACCCAAGGGAGGTTTGGAGAATGACTATTCCCTTAATATGTATTCGGGATGAGAAAGTACTTCACTCATTAATGACAAGGAATCTGACATGATTGTATTTTTGTTTTCATGTTCCTCGAGATAGGAGGGATTTCTCATCACTACATTGTCAATTATAAAATTATCTTGACAATGAAAAATAATATTGCGGAGAGGTCTTTCACAGTGAATGCCATCATGGGGAGGACCACCATGGTGGATTATAACAAGGGATAAACAGAAATGACTTGAAAATTCCATGTAATTTTTTTTAAATTATTACAAATTTTTACAAGACTGTGAAAATTGACGAAGCGTGATTCTGAGGCCCGGTGTTCCAGGAATGAATTTTTGGTCTTTTTTAAGGTACGTTCAATAAACGCACATGTGGAGTTTTCTATATTTTAAAATGGTGCTCAGATTTAAAATATGAGGGTTCCATTGAATCCAGAATGCTGAGATTTTACTAGAAATTACATAACTTCGGCTAGTGAGGGCCGAGAGAAAAAGTTAACTTCGGGAATTTTTTTGAAAAATAATAAAATAATTTAAAAGAATTATTTTATTCTATTCTCTTCATTATGTGGAATACTATGATGTTATTAGGCAGAGATGATGTGGATATGGGGAACCATAATGAAACAGATGGATGACCCTTATCCCACAACGTAACAGTGAATTTAATGGTGCAAAACAGTGATATTGTTTAATAAATAAAATTGCATAACAATGTGGCGTCACGTCATTATGGAAACGCTACAGAAAGGTTTTATAAATAGTTTTATGTGTCGGGAAAAATAAGGAGGATGGATTAGGGGGATTCTTGAGTGAAGCTCTGATGCACTTCCACCCCAGCAAAGAACGAAGAATGACGAAGAACGTCTTTCAAAGGTCGAAAATAAAAAGCGTCTTCGATGTCGTAAACCCTCGAGTATGAACATTCAGCAAAGAATGTCATAAAAGGTAGAGGGTTTATGTGCTTTGATGCTCCTTCACTTCCAGTTCATGAAATGTATAATGAATGCGGACCAACCGAATTATGGGTAGATCTTCATCTCATCTAATCATGTGGATAGTTGTTATAGGAACTTAAACATGAGGATTATTCGTCCTTTTGTTATAATAAATTTTTCCTCATTTTTAAAATGCTAATGCGGAGGGTGCGGGACAAAAAAACAAGGCCGGTACCCTCCTATAAAGTTGTCCTTGGTGCGTTCTTTGTGTAGGAGTAAAGAACATGGAGACAAGGCGTTTGTGGGCTGTGAAACGACAATGACATTCTGGTGGCCTATGGAAACAACTTCTGATGCGCCATGCTGGTGGTGGCCAGTGGTGTCCAGAAGCGACCCATGGAAACCGGTCATGGGCAGTGGAAGGTTGCACGTCATCTCATGCCACGGTGGCCAAAGGTGGTCGGCCACACGAGATATGGGCAGCGCCCACGGGCACCGCTGGCGGCAGAAACTGCGGCCAGCGGGCCGCGACAGAAGGGGAAGCACTGAGTCCACGGTGTGCCGCTTCGTGTCAGACTAAATGGTCCCAAATCCGCGGGGCCACATGGGTAAAGTGGTTCACCTTCAGGTAGATCGGGCCAGACGCGGGCCGGCCAAACGGGTCAGACCCGCCCAGTGAGCAGGGTCAGACCCGCGGCCCAGTAGGCCAGTGCGGGTGGGCCAAGCCCTACCCAGCGGGCTGGGCCAACCATGGCCCCGGCACATGAACTATTTGGGCCGACCCAGACAGGCCAGAACCAGTGGAATCTGGATGAACTTTAATGGGCTGGACTTGGGCGGTGCCAAGTACACCCTGAAACACATTGCATCTGGCCGACCTGACCGAGTGAGACCAGGCCTAGACCCAACTGGACCCCAAATAAAGAAAAGCCCATAACTAACGAAACAGGAGAATTTTTGACATGTTGTTAGTTGTTTTGGGACCCATTTTGGGAAGCAGTCCCTTTGGAATATTTCAGCGGGCCCGACCGAGCCGGGCCAGACCAAGGTTCGATCACCCCTATTTCACGGAAAGGGGTGTAACTAACAGACCTGGAGTCCGATCGACACAGCATCTATGGCATAAGCACCCTTGTGATAAGGCGGTCCATTGGAGATACTATAAGTAAGTTTTGACGGAGTTGGACATTCAACCTGGGTTGGATCATACTTGAATCCAACCAGGTCCTTTTTACAAAAGTGCCCATATCTCAGAGATCGGGCATCTGATCGACGTGTCATCTACCACGTTGAGACCCATACAACGGGGAGGTCCCTTGGGTATGGTTTTTAGGGAATTTTTTACCATTGAATAAGGACCAATGTCTTGAGGAGTAGAATATTCTAGAGATCAGGCATGCTCCGTGCAGGAATCCAGTGGCTAGTTGTGACCTGAAGAAGAAGAGCGACCAATATGGGTCAGCATCAGAAAATCTAGAGTGGAATGATCTAGCTCTATGACTAATCATCCCTACCTCTTTATTAGTGACCAACACAAGTTAGCACCAGCAACCAATATGGGTCATCATCTAGATACCAATATGGGTTAACACCAGTGACCAATACGGGTCAGCATCTAGTGACCAATACAGGTCAACATACAGTGACCTATACGGGTCAGTAGTAGAGTTACTATAGATAGGATGATCTAGTTTTACGACTAGTCATCCATGTCCAAGTAACCTTGAAGTTATACCATTAGAGTGAGCTGCTTCTTTTTCTTTGTGCTTAATGATTTAGATCATGCTTGTGATATTACCTTTGTGGTATTTCTTGTGATATCTTCCTTCATGGATTAGTGAGAGACCTTCAGGGGTGTCAGGGTCCTCTATTGAGTTCTTATACTCACCCCATGTAGGGGATCCACCCGCAGGTGTGTGTCTTGTGTAGAATACTAACGCTCTGAGGAAGATATTGGAGGTTCATGACTTCTTGGTTCTTGGTGTGACAGGAGCAGTTGATATCCTCTTCTTTGACTTCAGACATACATATACTAACCTCCAGGTAGAGCTCCATGGCAGATGCGATAGAAATTCACTTCCCTTCAGTTTATAGTGATTTTATTCTGACAGATTATTTTTAGTTTACAGTTGTACTTGTGGTTTTAATTTAGTCTTGTGGTTGTACATTACTCTCGTGGTTGTACCTTACTTTTGTTGGTTGTTTAATTCAGTTTCCCTTTTTAAGTTTGAACAGATTTCTAAGGAAATTCCTTCCCTATTCAGGAAAACCCTTCAAGTGCTAGTCACCAACCCCTGGCCTATGGAAGGTTGTCTTGGGGTAGCCACATCTGGGACCTATGGGATGGGTCTTGTCAAAGTGGTATCAAAGGGTGGCCGGTTCTACCAGAAGAACTAAGAGTATACTTTTAATAAGGCAATAGTGTAAAGTGTCTTGAGTTTAGTTTTCAGTTCAGGGAGTCCAGTGTTGGTGCGGTGGTCGACGTATCCATACACTAGGACCCTGATTTCTGTTTTCTGGCTCGCTACAAGAAAACCCTGGTTGCTAGTGTTTTGAAAGGTTTTCATGATCTTTCTTGAGTCATCTCACTATGTATAACTTATTGACTATGGAACATATGACTCTTACAGGATACATCCATGAAGAAAACCATCTAGGATTTCGATTATAGATTGTTATAGTGGCCCACCGAGCGATGAGACGTCGGTACAGGGACTACTCACTGTTATGGCACCTTCGAGTGGTGTACTAGTATCACCACCAACTGTAGAGCAGCAGATGCTACCAGTGGATCATGAATTCCATCTGAAAATGTTTCATGGGTTCCATATATAGAGGCCTCTGAGGTTTCAAGGTGTGACAG
This sequence comes from Viscum album, assembly GCA_963277665.1. NCBI lineage: Eukaryota > Viridiplantae > Streptophyta > Magnoliopsida > Santalales > Viscaceae > Viscum > Viscum album. Next base: position 1,034,204,030 of record OY728122.1, on the reverse strand, counting down.
ACCCCCAGGAAGCAGAGGACATGGTTGATGTGGTTTTTTGGGTCTTTTGATTAGTAGAGACACCCACTGAGCAGATTGTGATCTTGTTCGCTAGCCTTCTTTAGGGCTTGGTAGGAATATGGTGGATCTCGATGCTCTAGGTGAATGAGTAGACGACCCTAACCCTGTCATACATTGAAATCCTTTTCAGGGTGGAGTTTGTGCTAGTGACACTAAGCTCTTTGTATATTTAGGAGCTTCTGCATCTGCAGTAGGGCTACCAAACTGTGGCTCAGTACATGGTGAGATTTACTGACCTCTCCATATACTCCACCTATATGGTACAGAACACGTACTTTAGGGCCTGAACCTTTGAGTAGGGGATCCGATGATAGATCAGAGCTTCTATAGTTTCTCTCAGTATCCTAACGCCGGCCGGGGTACTAGAGAAATATTTACTTATAGAGAGAATCCTTGCCGATCAGGAACTAACAGTGAAAGCCCTACCGGATGATAGGTAGCAGTATCATCTACAACTGGAATTATATAGATGACACAGAATCTGAATTGGGTTAGACCTTCTGGAGGGTGACCCCGGGACGTAGGGTTAGAGGTGCGAGGCTCGAGAGGCCGTGGGAGCCATCGGTGAGGCATGATTTCGTTTTCTTACCGGGGAAAGGGTCACAGATCTTGTGACTATTTAACTCCCTGCGTGGATGATTGGCAGGAGGTGGAGGGGCCACAAAGGCAGCAGCAACGGAATGAGCATGAGCGTCAGCCTGGTGGAGGATGAGGCAGGGGAGCAGGACATGAAATGGAAGGTAGTCGGGGTCACCAGGCACTACCACCACCACCCCCAGGTGGTCTGCCACGAGCTCAGGGAGTGGGTGGATTTGGATAGGCTTAGCTATAGTTAGTAGAGGCTCACTATACTGATGTCCCTGAGATGATATGAGGTAAGATCTATATCTTCTCTACTTTAGTTTCAGTTCTTATCTACACAGGTGCTAGAAATTATTTCCTTCTCACATACTTAGTTTGTGACTCTGATATTCAGACTATGTTTTTAGATCAACCTTTTCATTTGGATACTTCTATGGGAGGAGATATAACAGTCACACACTGGTGCTGACATTGTGTTCTTACTCAGGGAGAAGAGAGTTTTAGATGGTATCTTCTAGTAGCAGCGTTGAATCCCTATGACATCATTCTAGGAATGGACTAGCTATCAGTAGTTCATGCACAGATTGACTTCTTAAGATGTACAGTGTGATGTAGGCGTATATATGGAGGACAGGTTTTATTTGTTGGTGAGAAGAAAAATAGAGAAGCATGAGATGGACCTACGCTCAGGAGGGTGTAGCCGATTACATATCATCTGACTTGCATGAACTTCGACATGGTGGATGAGGTGAGTCCATAGTTTTTAGCATTCAAGGATGTGTATGAGGATGTATTTCTAGAATATGTCACAGGACTACATCTTCGCAAAGAGGTAGACTTTTCTATTGACAAGTACTCAAGAACAAAAATGATATCTACACCAGCATATCGGATGTCACCTGCAGAGCTCCGGGAGATGAGGGTACAGGTGGAGGAATTACAGAGGAGGGGATTTGTAAGGCCCAGTGTTTCTCCATGGGAATCCCCAGTTTTTTTTCCAAGAAGGAAGAAGGATGTTTGAGGCTATCCGTGGACTTCCAGCACCTAAACCAGGTGATCATGAAGAACAAGTATCCTCTACCGAGGATTGATGATTTTTTTGATTAGTTGAAAAGAGAGAAGTGGTTCTTGAATATAGACGTCAAATTAGGCTATCATCAGCTCAGGGTAAGGGATGAGGACGTATCCTAGACAACCTTCATATGTCGGTATGTCCATTATGAGTTCTTGGTGATTCCTTTAGGCATGACTAATTCTCTAGCAGTGTTCATGGTGCTCGTGAAAAAGATCTTTCAAACATATTTTGATCTCTTTATGGTGGTCTTTATCAATGAAATCTTGGTGCACTTAGCGTATGAGGAATAACACACTATACACAAGAAGATAGTTCTAGACACACACCGGGAGAACCAGTTATATGGGATTCCCTCTAAGTGTGATTTATTGATACGAGAGGTCCAATTATTAGGGAAAATCATCAGAGAGGCTGCAGTGGCTGTGGATCCAGTGAAGATCAAGGAATTACTTTCCTGGGATCCACCCAAGAGTGTTACTGAGGTGCGGAGCTTCTTTGGATTAGCATCATACTATCGGAGGTTCATACCTGATTTCTACATAGTATCAACACCTATAACTTCCATGAAGAAGAAGGGGAAACACTTATTATTGTTAGAGACATGTCAGCAGAGATTTCAACAACTCAGGAATAGTTTGACCAGCGCTCCCATCTTAAGGATGCAAGAGGAGGGCACAGACTACGTAGTTTACTGTGATGCATTAGGGACCGGACTCGATTGCGCCCTGATGCAGTTTGATGCTTTGATTGCTTATGGATCACGACCGTTGAGGCATCATGAGAAAAATTATTTGACTCATGACATAGAGTTAGCGGCAGTAGTCTTCGCACTAAAGACGTGGCGATAGTGCTTGATCGGCGAGTAGTTCTTTTTGTAATGATACCACAAAAGTCTCAGGTATTTATTTACATAGAAAAATATAAATATGATACAAAATTGTTGGCTAGAGTTCCTCCAGGAATATGAATTCGAGATAGTTTATACTCCTAGGAAGGGGAACATAGTAAAATATGCACTTAGCCAGACATCGATTTCGCGACTACTGAATGAGGCATCAGAGTAGTTAGCCTCACTTTAAGTATCCTCCGTGGATAGAGATGAGACAATCTACATCCAGTTTATGTTTGTCTCCCCTCCACTCCATTAGTGAGACAGGTAGGCGCAACTTGAAGACAGCAACTACAAGACTACACATGCTCAGATATCCTTAGGCCATGCACCTGATGGATATTCTGAAGGTGGGGAGCACACTATCCTTTTTAGAGGACGTACAGTTGTACCTGGGGAGACATGAGAGGAGGAGCTGAGGGAGTTCCATACATCCCCCTTGGAAGTACATCCGGGCATTATGAAGATGTATCAGGACATCCATCATCAGTACTAGTGGCTAGGGATGAGGAAAGTCGTGGCGGAGTTCGTATCCTGATTCTGCACTTTCCAACAAGTGTAGGCCAAGCACCAGGTACCGGAAGGCTTGACCCAACCCCTCTAGATACCATAGTGGATGTGGGATGGGATATCGATGGAATTTCTGATGGGGTTACCACATACATCTAGAGGGAATGATACCATCTGGGTGTTCATTGACCAACTCACCAAGTCGGCCCACATCCTTTCTATTTGAGAGAGGGGTTCAGTAGAGAGCTTGGGATATCTCTATGATCAAGAGATTATGCAACTTCACGGGGTTCCCTAGACGATTGTCTCAGAACGTGATGCATGCTTCAAATCCTGTTTGTGGAAAGTATTCCCGGGGGCCTTTGAGACTCAGCTTCGCATGAGCACAGCTTTTCACCCACAGATAGACGGTCAGACATAGTGGACTATCTAGACCATGGAGGACATGCTTCGTGCATGTTTCCTAGATTTTGGTCACGGTTGGGAGGACCAACTACCCTTGGTGCAGATAATGTACAACAATAGATATCACTCCACCATTGGTATGTCCCCTTTTGAGGAGTTGTACGAATAACTGTGCAAATCGCCCTTATGCTTGACGGATCCAGGAGAGACAGCACTCATGGTCCCAAAGATGGTACAGGCTAGCACTGAGAAGTTACAAGTCATCTGAGAGTGGATGATGACAGTACAGAGCTGAAAGAAGTCCTATGCTGATAGGTGACAGAGACCAGTGGAGTTCCTGGAGGGGGACCACGTATTCTTCCAAGTATCCCCTCGATGGAGACTACAGAGATTTTATTGAGGCATAAACCTATCAATGAGGTTTATCGGACCATTCTTGATACTTTGGAGGATTTTCAAGGTGGCATTCAGCATGGCACTACCACTATAGTTTGAGAGGGTGCATGATGTATTCCGCATATCCCAACTGAGGAGATACGTGGATGACCCATCTCACTTCATTAACCTTGGAGATATAGAGATTGAAGACGGTGTGACTTTTGTTGAGTTCCCGGTGGAGATAGAGAATTGACAGGAGCGGGTCCCTCGTGGGTGGTCAATTCCTCTGGTAAGAGTTTTTTGGTAGCACGGGAATCTCCTTGAGAGCACAGAGGAGCGAGAGCCTCATATGTGTACCAAATACCCCTCTATGTTTGTGTAGCCTAGTTTGGATTTCGGGGAAGATAATCCCTAAGATGGGGAGAATTTAAAGACGAAAAAATTCCATGTAATTTTTTTTTATGTATTTAGGATTTTTATGAGTCTGTGAAAATTGACGGTGCATGATTCTGAGGCCCGGTGTGCCAAGAATAAATATCTGAACTTTTTTTAAGGTAAGTTTAGTAAATGCGTGGGTGGTGATTTCTATCATTCAAACCAGTGCTCAGATTAAAAATACGAGGGAACCGTTGAATTTGAAATGTCAGGATTCACTTAAAACGACTTAGCTTCAGCTGACAAGGGATGAGTAGAAAAGTTAATAATTGGAAATTTCGAGGAAAATAATAAAATAATTTAAACGAATTATATTATTCTTTTATCTCCATTGCATGGTGGACGGCGACGCTGCAGGGAAGCGATGATGCAGTGATGGGGCGCTTTAATGAAAAACATGGATAACCTTTATCCCGCAACGTTATAGTGAATTTCATGGTGGAAACAGCGATGATGTTTCATAAATGAAACATTGTAATGACGTGATGTCACATCATTATAGAAACAATGTAGCGTGGTTCTATAAATAGTTCAACGGGTCAGAAATAATAAGGAGGAAGGATTTGGGGGATTATCAGGTGAATTTCTGAAGCACTTCCACCCCAGTGAAGAATAAAAAACGATTAAAAATGCCTTTTGATAGTCGGTACTGGGAAGCTTCGTCGATGTCGTAAAACCTAGAGGGAGAATGTACGACAATGAACGTCATAAAAGGTAGGGGTTTATGTGTTTTTTTGTTCCCTCTCTTCCCGTTCTTGAAAAATATAACAAACGCAGACCAACCGACTAACGGGTTTATCTGTGTCTCATCTAATCATGAAGATGGTTGTTGCGGGATCATAAATGTGGGGATTATTCTTCTTTTTGTTATTATAAATTTTTCCTCATGTTTAAAACACTAACGTAGAGGGTGCAAGCTAAAAACAACAAGGCCCGAACCCTTCGCTAAACTTTTCCTTGGTGCGTTATTTGTGGTGGAGCAACGAACACGATAGTAAGGCATTTGAGGGATATGAAACGATGGATGCATTCTGAGGCCCCATATAAACAACTGTCGGTGCACAATGCATGTGGGGGCTGGCGATGGCCAGAGGAGACCCACGGAAACCAGCTGCGTGTAGTGGAAGGTGGCGCATCGTCGCGCGCCGTGGTGGCTAGAGGCGATCGACCTGAGTCGGCCACCTGGGAGATGGGTGGCGCTTACAGGCACCGCCAGCGGGCCGCGGCTGGAGGGGGCCGCGCGGACCCTGTGTCACACCAGATGAAACGACCTCACATCTATGGGGCCAGCTGGGTGAAGCAGTCCACCTTTAGGCAGACTGAGCTGAACGCAAGCCGGCCGAACTGGTCGGACCCGCGGCCTAGTGGGCCAACGCGGGCAGGCCGAGCCCCACCCCGCGGACTGAACCAACCACGACCTGATCCCAAGAACAAGTTGGGCTGACCCTGAGGGGCCGAACCAAGTGGAATCGGGCCAAACCTTAATGGTCCAGACCTGGGTGGGGTCAGGTAGACCCCGGGACCCATTGCATTGGGCTGGCCTGACCGAGTTGGACCGAGCCCAGACCCAACCAGCCCCCAAAATAAAGAAATGCTCGTAACTAATGAACAGGGTGTCTGTTTGACATGTCATCAGGGGAGTTGGGACCCCTTTTGGGAAGAGGTCCCTTTGGCATATTCCAGCATGCCTGACCTAGCTGAGCCAGATAGAGGTTCAATCACCCCCATTTCATGGAAAGGGGTGTAACTAACAGACTGGGTGTCCGACCGACACATCGTTTGTGGCATAAGGACCCTTGTGAAAACTATGTACATTGGATACACTCTAAGGGAGTTTTGATGGAATTTGACATGTGGCCAGGGTTGGATCTAACTTGAATCCAACCGGGTCCTTTTTACAAAAGTGCCCATATCTCACAGACCGGGCATCCAATCACCGTGTTGTCTGTCATGTTTGGACCCCTATGACGGGGCGATCCCTTTGGTATGATTTTTGCGGGAATTAATAACACTTGAAAGAGGACTGATGGATTGAGAAGCATAGTCTTCCGGAGATCAGGCATGCTCCGTGCGGAAACCCAGTAGCTGGCTGTGACATGAGGAAGAAGAGCGACCAATACGGGTCAGCATCAGAAACTCCAGAGTGGGATAATCTTGTTGTACAACTAATCAACCCTAGTTCTATATCAACGACCAAGGTGGGTCAGTACCAGCGACTAATGTAACAGCCCGAGATTTTATGAAAAATATTCTTTTTAATTTTATTAATGTCTTGTGTTTTACGCTACATCAAAAGGAGCTTGCACAACACACATCCTTGACTTGCCTTGCATTACACGCAATCGCGACCTTCCTCGATAGCGTGTGTAGTACGCAATAACGAGTTTCATTAAACAACAATATTCTATTGAAATATTATTAAAACTAGCCATTATGAATAGTAATAACCACTTTTTGAAATTTTGTATATTTTATTTTTCAAAATGGAATTAATTTCTGGATTCGTAATATCGAAATTAGCTTAGGGTGAAATTTTGGTACTTTTCGGATAACTTTCATATTCTGATGAATAGTGAAAATTACTAGATTATAATTAAAAACAACTTTTTTAATCGAAATAATTAATAGTGATAAATCATTAAATTGAGTGGTTTTAAAGTATATTTAGAATACATTTTTACAATTTAATACGATGTTGGTCATTGGATGTAATTTCACAATTAAACCAGACATAATCAAGTGTCAATCTTTTGGTAGATATTGTTTCTTAAAAACAGGCTATTTGTTTTAACAGTGGGATTTAATTATAAAATTAATTAATGCAACTTCTATGTTATGAATTTGGTAAAATAGACTTCATTTTTAAATTTGGAATATGAAATATAGCTTAGGATGAAATTTTGGTATTTTTCTGAAAACTTTCAATTTTTGATGAATAGTGAAACCACTAAGTGGTAGGTTAAAAACTGAATTTTGCATAAAACTTAATTTTACCGCTTCTGTGAATGGAATTTTGAAAATCCAACAGACATGGTTAATATCAAGGACTAAAATGTGGTTCAATGAGATGAAAATAATTTTTGGTGAATAGTAACATTTTACTTTTTTTCCCACGGTTAATAGTAAATAGGGTAACTAAGGGTAAATATGATATTACTATTACCCTAACACATGTCCTAATTCTATTGGATAAGTGTAATTCGACCAAAAACAACCTTATTAATATAATATGACCATTTAGGTCCACTTGGATTAGATTATGACATTTAATATTATTTGATTTAATGAATAGTTAAAATAGTTAAAATCAAAGTTTAATAACTAAAACATTTTTAATATGGGGTTATACATAAGATAAATTCGACTATAAATATTAAATAGAAAGCTAAAAAGATTTCATACATAATGATATTTTATTTATAATTTATAGACTTTAAATAAATTAATTTATTTATGACACAACGATGATGCAGTAATTACCCTTTTAAGGAAATATTAACATAATTGATGTTATAAATGCTCAAATGAATGTAATTTGAGACTTTTTATAAATTCCACTAATTTTATAGGTTACTATGATATATTAGTGTTTATTTAATCAACTTTGTTCGAACATATAATTCTGTTATGACTTTCAAAAAAATCATATATCAAATAGTGTCAAAATTGACACAAAATAGTTTTTAAATAAAATATTATATTATTAATTGTTATTTTATTCCTAAAAATCTATGGTTCGGCCAAATGACTTATATAAGAATATATGTATTAATAATAAACAATTTGGGGTTCTTTTGGCATGTTATAGTAAGTGTATTAACCATATAGTGAAAGAAAACAAAAAGACACGGTAAAAGTTAAATTATTTAACTTAGAGTTAAATCAAATTGATAATGTTAAAATAATACCCTAAACTTGTCTAAATACTATTGGATGATAGTATTTCTACCCATTCCCACTTTAGCTTTGAAATAATACCCTTTGGAACCATTATAAACTGATTTTGACTTTAATGTAAAATAATATTTTGAGATATTCCTAAGGTGCCCCTCTCCTCCCTTATAAAAGGACACCTCCTCCCCCTCCTCCTCACACCAATTTGAGCACTCAAGCTCGGCCAAACCATGCCAAAATATCTTCTCCACTTCCCTAGAAACATCCTAGAGGTTCTTTTCTTCCTCAAAGACCAATTTTAGTTCCCTAAGAGGAGGTCTCAAAAAGGCGCTTCAAAGAAGAGTTAATTACCGTTACCAATTCTTTCATCTTTATTTCTTCTTCCACTTCTTCTTCTTAGGTTGTTTCATTATGAAGTAATAACATCAGTATCACTCATATACTGATATGTTATTTTAAGTATGAAACAACCCTATTTCACCATCTATCCATCCTACGGAAAAATAAATCACCGCGCGTGCGTACGTACGGAATACCGTCTCCACGTCGTGGTGTAATCTATTTTCCACCACCACCTTACATGGATGGGTATAATGGTGTAAAGAATAACTATAAATAGTTATTACAACATCATATTGATTCTTATATATTGTATAATTCACTCCAATTCAATTCAATAATTATGGAAATGATATCATCGCTCGTGCGTACGTACGGACTACCGTCTCCACGACGCGATGAGATTCATTCTTAATGATTAACCATTCATCAATGATTATAAAGTATATATAATAAGTACTAATGAAATATATGACATAATAATGATACTGGATTTATGTAAATATATATATATGTATGTCATCTACTTACTTCCATTCAAGACAATAAGGAAAGAAAAACAGCGTTCATGCGTACGTACGGACTACCGTCTCCATGAACGGTGTTTTTCATTTAATTTATCTATCTATTATATATATATATATACTGAATATATATGATATATAAATCATATTTTATATTCTGGTTGTAAGTAAATCATGATATAAGTAATAATAATGTCAAGAACAACAAGTCAAAACACCTACGATAAATGAAACGATTTTACCCAAAACGCTTCTTTAACATGGAATTTACAAAAGAACGGGTAATATAATGTCATAAGTGAACCATATATGATATCATAACAATGAATATGATTCTGTAATAAGTCAATGACTTTATTTAAATCATTATACAGGAGTTTTGGACACATACGAAGCAAATCGGACCTAAGGTAAGGGAAATATCAAAATCTCATTTTTATCCGAGATTGTTTATACTTTGGTATTTACTGGGGTGTATTTTATCATCCACATCCATATTTCTTCAATATGTAATATTATTTCCATCCACCTACAATTTTTTAAATCCAATTTTACCCTTTGGTGAGTTTTTAGTAAAAGATATGAAAGGAATCTTTTGTCGTTTTTCATACGAGGTACTTTTTGACTTTTCCGACAAAAGTACGAAGAATGTTTTTTTTAAATTATACGGCATGAATGGATTTCTAAAAAATTATTTCCAAGAAGCTTACTTTACAAGTATTCAAGTTTATTTTTAATCAACTTCTTTTAGTTTAAAATTGTATGACATGTTAAGAAAGGAAAAGTGTTTTTGAAGTAGAAAGGATATTTTCCTCAAGAATGAAGTTCAAGTATTTTATAAAAATTATTTTCCATCTAAGATAATAAAAGGGTTCTGTTTTTATCCCTATTATTACATGGATTTGATTATGTTGTGATGGAAACATTTATATGAATTCCTTTATCTTATATGAATTGTTTCATGATGTCATGTTGTTTAAGAATCCCATTTTTATTACATGGGTTATACGATGATGTATGATTTATGATTATGTGGCACACATAAGAAAGGATTCATTATAAGATGGGTGGGACCTACATCTCCCTCCAATGCATTGGGTAAAGATTTTATATCTCATGAGATAGACAGGGCTGGAACGGTAGGTTATACCGGTTCAGTGAAATAGGACTGAAACGAGGGTTACTCGATTCCGAAAGGGACTTTGTCCACTAAGATAGTCTTGGCAATGAGTCTTGACTAACAAGAAATGATTCTCTATGAATATGTGTGAATGCCACAAAGTTTCATGTTTTAAATTATGATTATTGTGATTACATTTCACTACCGTGATTTATTCCATGTTATGAAATTATGCTCTCTTTTGCAGGTTATGATTTCCAAAATGTTATGTTCTTATGAATACGATGTGATTGATATTTCTTTTGTTTACCCTTACTGAGCATTTGAGCTCACCCTTTTGTGTCTTCTTTTCCCCAGGATATAAAGAAAGGTTTTAGGTTAAAAAAAAGGAAGATCTTTATGGGAGATGTTGAAGATCTTTCACCACGATTAGAAGATTTCATTCCGAGTTTCCAAAGACACTAAACTATTACGATCCTTGTGTGTGTGTTTTTGTTATGTACTAAGTATTCCGCAAATGTAATGTAATGTCAATGTACGTCAAGCTTAGGGTCTCTACAGTTGGTATCAGAGGAAAGGTTTAGTCAACCTTTGGAAACTAGGATGCGAAAACATTAGTGAGATCCCTAGAGATATTTCTATGGTATGTCTAGGGATGTCCCTAAGGTTATGTATATGTATAGGTTATAGTCCTAGAATTACGCTAATGATCTTAGAATTTAACCAAAGATGTTAGATATTGAGGGTACTTCCCCTTTACTATGTTGTTTTCTCTAGCATGATTTTTTCCTCTCACAGAATTATTTTTGTGTTTTAGTTAATGGGGGGAACCAGAAGGAATTCAGTTAACATTTAATCCAATGGACAAATTGGTGACTATGAGCAACAAAATTGTGTAATGCCTAGAGAGAAAGATATTGTGATTATGCCGAATCAGTCATCGCGATATATGATTAACAAGGTGAAATTTAGTGGTATGCCTAATTCATCAAAGAAGAGGAAGATAGACTATTATGCATGTTCGCATGTTGAGGAGCATAAAGAAAGGAAGATTGAGATTTCTAAAGAAGGGAAGAAGAACCTTGAGGAATAACTCAAATGGAGGGACCGATGTTATCTGTGTGGAGAAAAGGGTCAGAGAGTGACAGACTGTTATGGAGTTCAATGTCTTATTTGTGGAGAACATGGGCATTACCCAACTCAATGCCCTGACCTAAAAAGTTACTTCTAAATCAAGGAAGGACTTATTCCAGGACAATCATTGAAGTGGATGGACTGAAGTGTTTAGGTATTGGTATTCAAGAATAATGTTGTTGAGGTACTTTTATGGTGTATTGGAATATTTATGTATTGGTCTATTGTGGTTTTCAATAATTGTAAGGTATCGGTAACCATGAAAAGTGATTCAGATATTTTGGAAGGTAGATGATATGCACATAATGAAGGGATAAGGAGAAAATGAAATGTTTGATAGTATTCATGAGCTCATGATTGATATAAGGACTAAGTGATATCATGGTTTGAGTATATAGAATTTTAAGGATTTTGGTATGTGAAAAGTGTTAACTTTTAACTGCATTCAAGTTTTCACTATGGTTCAATGGGTATTCAAGAGAATACGTGATTAAGGACTTTGAATGTTTAGAATGTGACCAACAAGACATATCTTATGGGGATCAACGATGGTATTAAATCTCTGGTAATTGTTTTCACTATATTAAGAGAGTGTACTGCAGTATTATGGGTAAGCCTAAAGATTGGAATGGATTATGTTGGAATAAGTTAGTATTGTTTAAGGATAGTAGTTTTTTTTCGATATTATTGATGGGATGTTATAGTAATATAGTTTTAGAAAAAGGACAACCTGCAGGACGGGCGACAGCCCATCGCGTCGGACAAGGCTGTGGGAATCGAACCCACAACCGAAGTGCGACTGGCCTTTATCGCCTACCACTGGCCTACAGGAAGTCCCTGTTTAATAGAAACTATTTTTATTATATTAAGAAGTATGATATATTAAGTATAAGTCCATTTTAGGAACCATATATGATTAATCTCACTATAGATCGACTTATGTATATAATTTTTGCTAACCTTTTGTTTGAGACAGATGGAATGACCCGTCATTCTATCACATGATCTGCTAACACTTCACGAATAACAAATTCAAATTCATTTATTTAAGAGATAAAGTGGAAATTGTTCAAGGCATGAACAATAGTGCGATTGTACCAAAATAAAGTAAGTATTTATTCTAATTCAAATTCTTCAACTTTAGGGAAACAATCTTGAAAACCAAAAAAATGTTGTCCTAGTGATCTTATATCTGATTAATCGGATGGTACCTTAGATCGTCACAAATTTATGGATTTGTGATTGCTGGCTTTTCCATAGCCATGTTCTCTACCAATCTCCATCAGAACATGATGGTTAGATTTCTCTTCCATATCCATATTTTCACCTATGTGGAAACCCAGTGACTAGTTTATTTGGGTAACCGTTACGTTTCATACTTTTGTTTTTAACGATTGGTTTTGATATTCCTTTTTACGATGTGGGTTTCTATTAAAGAAACTTTCGAATAATAAACCATTTATAACCCCGACGAATTTCGAGGGCGAAATTCATTTTAAGGGGGGTAGAATGTAACAGCCCGAGATTTTATGAAAAATATTCTTTTTAATTTTATTAATGTCTTGTGTTTTACGCTACATCAAAAGGAGCTTGCACCACATACATCCTTGACTTGCCTTGCATTACACGCAATCGCGACCTTCCTCGATAGCATGTGTAGTACGCAATAACGAGTTTCATTAAACAACAATATGCTATTGAAATATTATTAAAACTAGCCATTATGAATAGTAATAACCACATTTTGAAATTTTGTATATTTTATTTTTCAAAATGGAATTAATTTCTGGATTCGTAATATCGAAATTAGCTTAGGGTGAAATTTTGGTACTTTTCGGATAACTTTCATATTCTGATGAATAGTGAAAATCACTAGATTATAATTAAAAACAACTTTTTTAATCGAAATAATTAATAGTGATAAATCATTAAATTGAGTGGTTTTAAAGTATATTTAGAATATATTTTTACAATTTAATACGATGTTGGTCATTGGATGTAATTTCACATTTAAACCAGACATAATCAAGTGTCAATCTTTTGGTAGATATTGTTTCTTAAAAACACGCTATTTGTTTTAACAACGGGATTTAATTATAAAATTAATTAATGCAACTTCTATGTTATGAATTTGGTAAAATAGACTTCATTTTTGAATTCGGAATATGAAATATAGCTTAGGATGAAATTTTGGTATTTTTCTGAAAACTTTCAATTTTTGATGAATAGTGAAACCACTAAGTGGTAGGTTAAAAACTGAATTTTGCATAAAACTTAATTTTACCGCTTCTGTGAATGGAATTTTGAAAATCCGACAGACACGGTTAATATCAAGGACTAAAATGTGGTTCAATGAGATGAAAATAATTTTGGTGAATAGTAACTTTTTACTTTTTTTTACCACGGTTAATAGTAAATAGGGTAACTAAGGGTAAATATGATATTACTATTACCCTAACACATGTCCTAATTCTATTGGATAAGTGTAATTCGACCAAAAACAACCTTATGAATATAATATGACCATTTAGGTCCACTTGTATTAGATTATGACATTTAATATTATTTGATTTAATGAATAGTTAAAATAGTTAAAATCAAAGTTTAATAACTAAAACATTTTTAATATGGGGTTATACATAAGATAAATTCGACTATAAATATTCATTAGAAAGATAAAAATATTTCCTACATAATGATATTTTATTTATAATTTTTAGAATTTAAATAAATTAATTTATTTATGACACAACGATGATGCAGTAATTACCCTTTTAAGGAAATATTAACATAATTGATGTTATAAATGCTCAAATGAATGTAATTTGAGACTTTTTATAGATTCCACTAATTTTCTAGGTTACTATGATATATTAGTGTTTATTTAATCAACTTGGTTCGAACATATAATTCTGTTATGACTTTCACAAAAATCATATATCAAATAGTGTCAAAATTGACACAAAATAGTTTTTAAATCAAATATTATATTATTAATTGTTATTTTATTACTAAAAATCTAAGGTTCGGCCAAATGACTTAGATAAGGATATATGTATTAATATTAAACAATTTGGGGTTCGTTTGGCATGTTATAGTAAGTGTATTAACCATATAGTGAAAGAAAACAAAAAGACACGGTAAAAGTTAAATTATTTAACTTTGAGATAAATCAAATTGATAATGTTAAAATAATACCCTAAACTTGTCTAAATCCTATTTGATGATAGGATTTCGACCCATACCCACTTTAGCTTTGAAATAAGACCCTTTGGAACCATTATAAACTGATTTTGACTTTAATGTAAAATAATATTTTGAGATATTCCTAAGGTGCCCCTCTCCTCCCTTATAAAAGGACACCTCCTCCCCCTCCTCCTCACACCAATTTGAGCACTCATGCTCGGCCAAACCCTGCCAAAATCTCTTCTAAACTTCCCTAGCAACATCCTATAGGTTCTGGTCTTCCTCAAAGACCAATTTTAGTGCCCTAAGAGGAGGTCTCAAAGAGGCGCTTCAAAGAAGAGGTAATTACCGTTACCAATTCTTTCATCTTTATTTCTTCTTCCACTTCTTCTTCTTAGGTTTTTTCATTATGAAGTAATAACATCAGTATCACTCATATACTGATATGTTATTTTAAGTATGAAACAACCCTATTTCACCATCTATCCATCCTATGGAAAAAGAAATCACCGCGCGTGCGTACGTACGGAATACCGTCTCCACGACGTGGTGTAATCTATTTTCCACCACCACCTTACATGGATGGGTATAATGGTGTAACGAATAACTATAAATAGTTATTTCAACATCATATTGATTCTGATATATTGTATAATTCACTCCAATTCAATTCAATAATTATGGAAATGATATCATCGCTCGTGCGTACGTACGGACTACCGTCTCCACGACGCGATGAGATTCATTCTTAATGATTAACCATTCATGAATGATTATAAAGTATATATAATTAGTACTAATGAAATATATGACATAATAATGATACTGGATTTATGTAAATATATATATATATGTATGTCATCTACTTACTTCCATTCAAGACAATAAGGAAAGAAAAACAGCATTCATGCGTACGTACGGACTACCGTCTCCATAAACGGTGTTTTTCATTTAATTTATCCATCTATTATATATATATATATACTGAATATATATGATATATAAATCATATTTTATATTCTGGAAGTAAGTAAATGATGATATAAGTAATAATAATGTCAAGAACAACAAGTCAAAACACCTACGATAAATGAAACGATTTTACCCAAAACGCTTCTTTAACATGGAATTTACCAAATAACGGGTAATATAATGTCATAATTGAACCATATATGATATCATAACAATTAATATGATTCTGTAATAAGTCAATGACATTATTTAAATCATTATACAGGAGGTTCGGACACATACGAAGCAAATCGGACCTCTAAGGTAAGGGAAATATCACAATCTCATTTTTATCCGAGATTGTTTATACTTTGGTATTTACTGGGGTGTATTTTATCATCCACATCCATGTTTCTTTAATATGTAATATTATTTCCATCCACCTACAATTTTTTAAATCCAATTTTACCCTTCGGTGAGTTTTTAGTAAAAGATATGAAAGGAATCTTTTGTCGTTTTTCATACGAGGTACTTTTTGACTTTTCCGACAAAAGTACGAAGAATGTTTTTTTAACTTATACAGCATGAATGGATTTCTAAAAAATTATTTCCAAGAAGCTTCCTTTACAAGTATTCAAGTTTATTTTTAATCAACTTCTTTTAGTTTAAAATTGTATGACATGTTAAGAAAGGAAAAGTGTTTTTGAAGTAGAAAGGATATTTTCCTCAAGAATGAAGTTCAAGTATTTTATAAAAATTATTTTCCATATAAGATAATAAAAGGATTCTGTTTTTATCCCTATTATTACATGGATTTGATTATGTTGTGATGGAAACATTTATATGAATTCATTTATCTTATATGAATTGTTTTATGATGTCATGTTGTTTAAGAATCCCATTTTTATTACATGGGTTATGCGATGATGTATGATTTATGATTATGTGGCACACATAAGAAAGGATTCATTATAAGATGGGTGGGACCTATATCTCCCTCCAATGCATTGGGTAAAGATTTTATATCTCATGAGATAGACAGGGCTGGAATGGTAGGTTATACCGGTTCGATGAAACAGGACTGAAACGAGGGTTACTCGATTCAGAAAGGGACTTTGTCCACAAAGATAGTCTTGGCAATGAGTCTTGACTAACCAGAAATGATTCTCTATGAATATGTGTGAATGCCACAATGTTTCATGTTTTAAATTATGATTATTGTGATTACATTTCACTACCATGATTTATCCCATGTTATGAAATTATGCTCTCTTTTGCAGGTTATGATTTCCAAAATGTTATGTTCTTATGAATACGATGTGATTGATATTTCTTTTGTTTACCCTTACTGAGCATTTGAGCTCACCCTTTTATGTTTTCTTTTCCCCAGGATATAAAGAATGGTTTTAGGTTAAAAAAAGGAAGATCTTTATGGGATATGTTGAAGATCTTTCACCACGATTAGAAGATTTCATTCCGAGTTTCCAAAGACACTAAACTATTACGATCCTTGTGTGTGTGTTTTTGTTATGTACTAAGTATTCCGCAAATGTAATGTAATGTCAATGTACGTCAATCTTAGGTTCTCTACAACTAATACATGTCAGAACAAATGACCAATATGGGTCAGCACCAGTGACAAATACGGGTCAGCATCTAGCGACCAATACGGGTGAGCACCATTGACCAATATGGGCCAGCATCTAGAAACCAATATGGGTCATCATACAATGACCTATACGAGTCAGTAGTAGAGTTACTATGGATAGGATGATATGGCTATATGACTAATCATCCCTATCCCAAAAACCTTGATGTTATACCATTAGAGTGAGCTGTCTCATTTTCTTTGTTCTTCATGATTTAGATCATGCTTGAAATATTAAATTTTTTGTATTTATTGTGATTTTTACCTTTGTGGACTACTGAGAGACCGTTAAGGGTCCCAGGGTCTCCTACTGAGTTTTTATACTCACCCCCTGCATAGGCTCCTCCGGCACATGAGTGTATGGTGAAAACTACTGACACTCTGAGACAGACTTTGGATGTTCAGTACTTGGTGGAGATTGGTGTGAAGGGATCAGTCGAGATCCCCTTCTTTGACTTCAGACTTACAGCTACTACCCTCTAGGTATAGATCCAAGGAAGGTGTGACAGCTGTTTACTTTACTTCAGTTTCTAGGGATTGTGTTTGACCCACTGTTTTCCGTTTTCAGTTGTACTTGTGATTATACTTTAATCTTGTGTTTGTACATTACTCTCATAGTTTTACCTTACTCTTGTGGGGTTTTTACTTTAGTTTCCCTTTTTGAGTGTGTAAAAATCTCTATGGAAATTCCTTCCCTGTTCTGGAAAAGCCTTCAGGTGCTAGTCACCAACCCCTGGCCTATGGAATGCAGGCTTGGGGTAGTCACATTCGGGCCCTATAGGATGGGTCTTAACATAAATCTTCTTTATCCTTTGTCTTCTAGCCACACGGAGGGTTGTCATGGCTCTCATCCAGTGATAGGATCTCTTGATTGACTAAATTTTCATGAAGAAATCCTATATGATGAAGTGTCTGATGGGGAAATTCATAATTTCTTCTACCACTCCCATAATTTTGTAATGAGAGGGTAGGATCTTAAGCTGAAAAAGATAAATGTTTGAGGGCATCAAGAACTCCAGCATTAAGAGGATCCAAATTGCATCTTGACTTTTTATTTTCCGACTGTGTTTGATGAAACATATTCTAGGATGTTCTCTTACACATAGTTGGGACCACATTCTAGGAGAAGTAGTTATCAGGGGTAGGTGTATGTTCCTCCCTTGGATTAGTTACCAGAACAGACCTATTACCTCCTATTGGAAAGGGTGTATGTCTCTGATCCTATTGTCTGTATGATATTGGGAAGTATGCCCCATGACCTTCCTAGACTATAATAGAGGTGTGTATCTTCTCTAGGATAGCATGTGGATGTGTCATCCCATGTGTGGGGACATATTTATGTGTTTGTTCCCCCAGTACTTTTAAAGTAGTTGTTATAATATCCTGGAATGCTTCCATAATATGGGCAGGAATTTGTGTCTGCCTTTTCACCACTAATAAGATATGTTTTGTGACTTCAGCTACAAGAATGAGAATATACATCCATTTCATATAGGTAGTAGTTTAATGTGCCTTCTCCATGCCTTATTTTCCTATTAATGGTTACTGATAGTACTCATGCATGGGGAAAGAGAGTTGGGTCTTCCCCAGATTGATCGTCAGATCCTTCCGACTGACTTATCCGAGAGCTTCTAAATGAGATTGTTAGTAGGCTTGATGAACGTTGGAAGGTTTATGTGTTTGCTAGCTGTTTCTTATAAAGTATAGTTAACGTACATCCTTCAATACTTGAAGATAAGACTGCTGTAAAAATTGGGGATTTTTAGTAGGTGTATGTTCCTGTTTACCAGTTTCCACCACATTGGATTGGAAAGATTCTTTAAATATAGTCAGATGAGCCCACTGACTGGCTGATAACTTGTAACTAGGTGTATGTGCCTATTCATAGTACTCCACTAGATTTATCTGGTGATATTGGTGGTTTTCTACTAGATTATTTTGTTGGGTAGCAAAATTAGTATGGATGGGTGTATGTGCTCGCTCGTTGTTTGCCATCAAGTTATGTTGATGGACTTATTCGGAGGGGGAAGACGTAAGAACCTGCTACCTGTTGACCGGACGTTGTCTCCGATGGTATATCTTGTGTTCCTAGGTCTGAGAGACCAGGGCTGAATGTCCAAGGGAAACACCCTCAACATGTTGGGGGTTCACTGCCACACAATTCTGCTGGAGGCGATTGGAGGTGGGATTCCTCAAGAAGGAAACATGAATCTTTGAATTGAGGCTATGAGTGACCTCTTGATCTACCTCTATATAGTATGGGAGGGATTTGTTGTTTCATTCAAGGGATAAGGACCCAAAATAGTTGATAATGGTGGTTGGCACTGTCTTCTTATTGATCATGGGTCATTGTTGGCCAGATGATAAAGGATTTTTATTGACCTGGAGGGCCTATCGGGCAACTTCAAAAGTTAGGATTGTACCATGATGACGGTACTCCTTTACTGGCACGTTGGAGACCCAGTATTGAAGATTATGGGTGGGAAATGAAATCCTTCCTATGGATGATGATCCAGCTTTATTAGTGGTCGAAAAGTTAACAGATGTCATCTTGAAGAAATTTATTTTGGGATTAAGGGAGTTCTGAGAAAAAACATGAAAACAACAACAATAAAATCATTAAAGTGCCATCGGTTTAGATGGATACATGCATGATTGATTCCCTTTTCAAGCCTTTATTTAACAATTGATAGGGGTCTGACAGGTAATTAACTTTATTAACTTGGATAAGGATTTACGTCAGGTTCACCATTTTTGTTTTGTAGTTCCTTGAAACGTGTGTTCTAGTTTTAAGAATCACTTCTTTCAGGTGGTTTCCATTTGATTTATTAATGGAACTAGAAACTTCCAACAGTTCTTTATGCATAGGGGGCCATCTTTACAAAGGAATGAATTCGTAAATTTTTAACTTTATGATACTTAGGAATGTGCATTGGTCGAGAGGATGGGAGGTCAGACTCATCACACCCTTGTGGGGGGAATTATTTTCTACTCCAAGAATCAATTTTTAAATTTAAGATATTTTCATGAATCCTTATTAATTCACCAAGTATAACATAAGTTTCCCATGTAATTTTCAAAAACTTATAACATCTGTAAAAATTAGAATCTTTCGTATGTACTCGAGGTGCTTCATTAATGGATATATTTGTATGTATTAGAGGTTCTCTATAAATGGTATCCTCTCATATACTATTTTAAGATTCTTTTAATCATCTTTATGATGATACTAGTTTTTAAGACACTCAGCGGGCTACTCTGTAATTTACTATCATCTAGGCAGATGAATGTTTATTTTGATATTGGGATCGTACCCATGAAATGGGTTACCTGCGTATCCATGTTAAAGGAGTAAGAACCCTCATAGTTTGGTTATGCTTAATGGGATACATCATTTCTTTTAAATTCAAGTGATAAGGAAATAACTGTATAGTTTAATGTCATGTAATAAGTACATCTAATTAAAAGGTTCTTAGTAAAAGTTTGGTGTGGGACTTATGCCTATATTGCCCAAAAAACATGGAAAGAATATGGGTTTCCAAGTAATATTATACCCTGTTGAGAATTTGGCCCAATGAGAATAGTCATGATTTTAATTTTTGGGTTTTAACCTCATGGAGGCTTCATACGTATCCCATTTGGATGGGAATCAAAGGTCACGTAGTTTTTTGAATCTCATAGTATAGTATAGTCCTTCGAGAGAAATGAGTTTGGGCTTACTTCTTGAAAAGGATGGCCTGACGATTTTGGGGGTTTAATTTGGGGCTTATTCCTAAGGAGGATGCCCATATAAAGGGAATTAGTGTTGGATTCCTAAAGAGGATATCTAGCAAGCTTGGGACCTGAGAAGGCTTCCTACGTATCTCGATTATGGTGGGAATCATAGTTCTCATAGTTCATTGAACGTTAGTGTTTGTGACCTTGTTGTAATCATCAAAAATCTCTAAGACCATGTGATTCATGCTCGGGGAGAGAAACAAGAGGGTGTGAAATATTCAAAAATTACTCATACACTTTTCCTCCCCCCGTTGGTGGAAGAGTGTGCACCTACGGTGGTGAGGGTAGATGAGGGAGAGGCGACGAGCCTTCCCTCTATTCACTTTACATTGGACAAACTTCCAATGAAAGGAATACATGATGAAGGAAAGGGGATTACACCAAGATGGCTGCCCAGAAATTGATCCTGGTAGGGGAGGGAGATTTCTTCTTTGCCAGAATGGAAAAGCAAGTGTCAACTTTACCATACCTACCAGATATCTAAGGTTATGTCTCTTTGATAAGGTAGAGGTTGAGACCTAAACCCTAATTCTAAAAAATCATGAACATCCCAGCAATGTTTCGATGAGAAAGGTCCATGTGACTACAGATATAAATACCCACAAACACTCCATTAATCCTAACCCCATTTTGAAAAAAATGTGGGAAACCTCTGACTGTAGAAATACCAACCCAAATAGGAGACATGCTGATGTGCCTTTCCAAAGGTTTTGATAATTCGAGAGGTTTTGATAGAGGAATCAACATAATCCACTTAAAACAAGGGATCCAATGAATAAGGATCGATTCCATGGATGTCTTTGAAAAGGGCATGATAAATTATAGACTGAAGAGAGTAAGTGAATCAAAGAAGGGCTCCCTAGTAGATATGGGCGTGCATGTATGGGTTCTCAAGTAGGCTTGGGCGACCTGATGTTCAGTTAAGTAACGAACATCATGAATGGTAATACTTGAGTGAGACCTAGCTTAAGCCTTCAAGTGTATTCACAGGTGATCCCAGAAGTGGGGCGCTTAAGTTCTTATGAAAGGAATTGGTGGTGTGCAAGTGTTTCTTATCCTAGGAGGTTGGGCCCTTTAGGTGTGCTAGTGTTATGGATTTCAAACACTAAAAGTGCTTATGTCTTTTGATCCTCCATCAATTCCTCTACTTTAGGTGTTAAATAACTACCTTGAAAGTTTATAAGGACTTGGGTGAAGCACTTGGGTGACCAAATTATCAATTGGGATTTAGGGAAATTCGTCCGTACAAATGAAGGCCCCAAGGGTCAATTTATAGGAAAAAATAGAACCATGGGTGAATGGAGTTTGGGTGCGTAAGTAGGCTGCATGATAGATAGAGGCACATAAGTAGGATGAGTGTCGATTCCCTTTTTTCTGACTAGGGAGATCCCATACTCACCCTTTTGAAAATATTGATTTTCTTCATGAATTTTCCCCTCTTATTTCAAAGGTATTTCCCTTCTTCATTTTTTCGACTCTTTGATGGTACGGAGTGTCAAGAGGGTTTTATCTGTAACACCAGATGTTGGTCCTCCACCATTAGAATATGTATTAGTAGTTACATTTATTTACTCCCTCAAAAATTTCAATATTCATTCTAGTCTCAAGACTTTCTCCATATCTTGAGTGATCTATATCTTCCTCAACATTCATGAATACATGGGTGCACAATAGATCCCCTTTTTCTTTAATGGCTCCTAACATCAACTCATTTTTTGTTCTTAATCATAGAGTCGCTAGTTCTTACAATTATAAAGGATCAAATATAATTTTTTATCTCATTTTTTCATTCTCATATGAATTCATATATATCTGTAGAAAACAATATCTCTTAATTATTTAGTTACCATTTGAATTTGGAAACTTCTCGATATTCAAATTAAGGAATGATATTATCATTTAAATCAGTCAAAGATATTCTCTATTAATTCCATAATAAAAATCCATTAAACCCCTAGTAAAATAATCCTTTTGAATCTCTTAAAAACATGGATTTATTCTTTTATAAAATTTTCAAATATCATGATCCCAAAATCTATTAAATCATATTCTTTTTGTTACATCAAAATATCTATTTACATGGAAGAATACATCATTACCCTACAGACCACATTCTTTTTACATAGAAACCTCCTCAAATTTTTAACATGAATCATGATAACATTATTGACCATGATTTTTAATCCATAAAAAATATCTTAATGGCATCATCATATTATTTTCTTTAGAATATAAAAGGTTTTTAATATCATATTTTCACCCAGGACATCACACTTGAAATTTTACTATATACATGACTATCAGTATGATGGGACCATGGGGAAATTTTCTATGTTTGATGATTGAACCATCATGTATACTCCGTGCTAATATTGACTGCTTTTGCTGTCGACTACATGAAGAAGTATTGATCAACTGCATACGTCAGTCTAGAAAAATTATATGTCTAGATCACTTGCATGAACAACTCAATTAACCATGTGAAGAAAAATTTACATTATCCACATGAAAAAACTTTTACGTTCAATGAATTAATCATATAAAAACATATCGATCGTGCAAAGTATTAACTGTATGAAGTGACCACATGACCGATGGATTAACCTAATTTCAAGAAATTATAGACCATTTTAACAATGAACATGGGCCTACTAAAATAATCTCCATGCCCTCTTAATCCACCTAAAAACTATTAATTCTATTAAAAATAATATATCTACTTCCATTGATACTTTTCCTTGATTTATTTGAGGAAAAATGCATCAATCATAGCAATTATTATTTGTTATTCTTGAATGAATCCATGCAATAATTCCAATTCACAAAATCAAATATTAGTTTCAGTTTATCTATATAGTAGCTCAATAAAATTATATAATTAAATTTATTATCAATCGAGAAATCCAATTCCAAATCATGAATCCATAAAAATCCAACATACATAACTATCACTTCTTCCCCCAAACTCATAATGACATATTGATACAGAATCCAACCAAACCCTTTGGTGATAATAGTAAGGTAGTTCTACTATAAGTGATTACTTATGGAATCAAAATGATAATGGTTACCATTATTGATTCTTCCATATCATTTATCATCACGAAATATTTATTTCATCAAATGTAATTCTTGGTAGTTAGATAGATTCATTCATGAGATACATAAAGTGTATGATTCATTTAGTAATGTGTTATAATGAATGAGTAAATTTATTAACTTCTAAGTTGTGTCCAAAAAGTCCCTATAATAGATTCCATATCTATATGATAGATATGTTAATTTTCATTTATACTTATATAGAACTCCCTAGAACCCAAATCTCGCTATATTTTACACTTTTACCTAGTGAGGTGCTAGAATATCATGGTGTGTAGTTGGATTCTACCAAAATATTGAGTGATTTCTAATCTCATGGATACATATAAAGGTTGGGAACTTTTTAGATACCAATATTAGTGATTTTTATCAACCACATATGATAAAAAAATTTGTTTCTATAATCTTCATTATAAGTTACATCATCTGGTTTATATGGTTATTCATTTCAAGTATTTTCATGGTTTCATTTATTATAACATGGTTCAATTAACACCTCAAAATTTTAGTATAAATTTCCCATTAAATAAATATTATTTTTAATAGATTTCTTCACATGATAAAAAATAAAATGAAACTATTATACATTAAAATAAAAAAAAATTATATTTTATCATTATAATATAACCTTTAAATTAGTGGCTATAAATAAAAGTAATCACACTGTGAAAACTATATATAAAGGAGAATTAATTTCATTGGGTTGTATGATTATTCTTTATGAGTATCACATGTTTGATATTAGAAATTAGTTTGTTTCACTATACTTTTACATAGAACAAACCCAAACTGATCTCCAATAATTAAAATATGATCAAAATCATAAGTTAGATAAGTTCAAGCTTGTAGAATTTTCCATGAGATCCATGCTCGCTAAATTTTCACTCATGACTACTAATAGAGTATATCATGTGCTCAGATCTTATGCAGAGATATTTAGGGTTTATATATTTATAAATTATTACTATTTAAACATGTAACTATCTATATTATAAATTATTTTATACATTGCACATTTTTACATTTAAATTAAAATAAATATTCATTTAAATACTAATTCATTGATAAAAGTTATTTAATATAGCTAGATAACTTATAAAATAATTTTATGTTAAAAATGTGTTTTAACTAAATATATATATATATATATTCTTAATTTTAGGAAACTAAATATGTTGAGGATAAAATATATTTTCAATATGAATAATATATTAACACCAATTTAATTAATATTTGATTGAAAGTGGGAATAATAATATTTAATATTTTGAAATTTTATTTTTCAATTAGAATTTCTTTCATTGTATTTTTATTTGTTTATTTAAAAGTTAAATTATGAAGTTTTATAAATTAAATTTAACCAAATTAATGTAATATTGGGATTTGGGATAATAATAAAATCTTAGGAAGAATCTTGGGATTTTATGAAAAGATTAATGTGATGAACCTGATCTGGATACCCTCTCAAACCGATACCCAACCAGAACTGTCAAATAATCGAAGGAAGTTCCCATCCCAATGTGTTGGAGACTACCACCCATGAATTAACAAAAAGTAGAGGGAAGAATTTCACCCAACCTGAAGAAGAAAATATGATATATATGTATATATATATATATATATATATATGTATATGTATGTATATGTATCTGTATATATGATGGGAAGAAACAATGGAAGAGTAAAAACAAGAGATATATGTCATAGAAAAAAAGGAAATAGAAGAATTGAAACAACTCTGAAGTAGCTGAATAATATCCAAGGGGAAAATCCAATAGAAAAGTACAAAAAACTGAATAAACTACTCCATGTGATAGAGTGGTAAACCTCCTACCATATCACCACTAGCTATCCATTCATAGCTAAGAGAATCCTCACTGCCTCACTATAGTGCCTTGTAATTCCCTACATCAAAAGACATAACAAGGCCTACACACCACCAAAGGGGTGCATAGGGTGTGACATAAACACAATTAGTATGATCCCTTCCATGTGGTCTGTATAAATTCTCTATAAAACAATATGAACATGCTCAAATTTAAATAAAATAAGGCATGATAAATAGTTAAATAGTTTTGTATCAAAATCATGGTAAAACATTTCCCCATTTTCCACATTTTCATAATAATCTAGGAATAATAGTTTCATATCCTATCACATATATCAATGTATTGAAATAAAATCATGTATCGAATAACCTATAAAATCCAATTCAAATCAATAATAGATAATATCACTCAGATGATCACTAAAAGTCAGGCTAGCTAGAACACTTATACCTAATCATAGAAAATCATATGAATCAAGTCTCTATATATATACATCAAATGTAGAGAGTAGGAAACCACCCTTTCAAGTGAACCTCCTAATAGTTCAAAAGATTCCTTATAGAAATAGTCCTATATAATAGAGGAACACCCAAAGAGTGACCCCCCCCCCCCCCCGATGGTATCAAAAAATGATACTTATTATAAAACATTCAACAAATGTACATATGGCTTCCCAATGCTAAATTTTCCAAACCATTTCATCGAAACTATGATTTGAAAAGCATTTAAAAAATCTATTACACAATGAATTGAAATTACCTTTTCTTTTACCAAAACAAGGGGAAAACAATATTTTCTCAACCAACCATTTCACAGACACAAAAATAAGTCAATAAATCATTCCAAATAATTTATAAAAAAATTATAAAAACCATACAAATATAGCTCATCCAACATCGTCTAGAGACAGAACCACCTACATCAAACTCGGGTCTCCCACATCCACAATGAAATCCACCATCAAGGAATAACACAAAGACAAAAACAGAGGTCCTAGAATTAATCCTCACATATCATAATCAATACAATAATTAAAAAGGTCATTGGGGAAGATAGATCACAACATTCCCAAAAGAACACACATGCCACACCATAACTAAGAAAAACTTTCAACCTCTAAAGTAAGATCAAAAAATAGATCTATAAATGATCTAGAAGATTATCATCACATATCAACAAGTCCATAAACATAGAACAATTATGCTATAGGTATCAATGGAAATGAAGAATAAGAAGGATATGTTACTTGGAGAGATACACCACAAACACAATGAAGATCAATCACTCAACAAAATGATACAAAAGTACTGTAGATCCCTAAAATCTCTTGGGAGAGCTCCTTGGTATCGAGGGGAAATCAAGTGGGAAAATGAATAAAAAATCACACAAATAGTTCCTTAAAAAGAAATAATACCAAAACATTCACGTCATGATATTGTTTCATGATGTGAAATTTTCAATTAAAGAAAGACACTGAAAAATGAATCACCTCAGATTAAAAAACCTGATTTTTACAATTTCATGACCTAAACCAAATTCACATTCTGTAAACCTTTACTACCATTAAATAATTCATGAAATGTTCTCGATAAAGGTTTCACATCTTTTAAACCATTATAATGTGAAAACATCCAGAAAATTGTAAACAATCCTAATTCTAGAGGACATCCACTTAATCATTTTTCACATTTATACACTAATTCCATTAATTCAAACAAACATAAATCCTCAAAAATTAAGTCATCTTTTCAATTAAACACCCTCCTTCCTCAGGATTCCCAAAATTCACCCACATATATAGTTAAATAAAAAAAGAAATGAGAAATACCTAAAAAAAGTTGATGAGATGTTATAAACAACCCACCATAAAACTTTCCATTCATGGGAAACCTTGTGTGAGAATGATATATTGAAAGAGGTGAGGCCACTACTCCCTCATAAATGACTCAATATCCTATGTATCAATAGAATATGATACATTTCATGACAACACTCGGACCAATAGAATTGAATTCCCATGAAATAATTTCACTAAAGAGTTAATGTTCTCCACTGATTTCTCCATAACATAAACATCTGGCTCCATCTGAAACTGTTCCCAATGAAAAATATGATAGGGGTTGAGATGGTACTTAATGAACTGAGATATTTTTAAAACATCATTAATACCACTAAAATGAACTATAAATTTTAATCGATAAGAAACCTTACCAAGTTACTCGATGAACTCAAACACTCTTACATATCTCAGAGCCAACATTCCACATTTTCCAAGATGAAATGACCAAACCGAGGGGATCTTTCAAGAAAAGTAGAGCACCAATAGAAAACTCCAAATTATGGTGTTTTCGATCCACATATGATTTATATCAACTTTGAATTATAACCATATGCTGACATATATCTTGAATTATCATTGAAATCTCCTAAATGAGACTTTGTTCTACAAGAGAGGCCTCTCTAATCTCTTCTCAAGAAAGAGGTGACCAACACGAGAGACCGAAGAAATCCTCAAAAGGATGCATAATGATCAATTATTGATAGATATTGTTATAATAAAACTCTAACATCCCCTGATGTCTATCCCACGATCCAAAAAATTCAATGACATAATCATAGAGCATAACTTCTGGGATCTGAATATTACTCTTTATCTAACCATCTACCACTGGATGGTAAGTTTTAAAAATATGACCTATATCCCCATTGCATCCTAGATAATCTTATAGAATTACAAGGTAAACCTATGATCCATTTCTGAAAAAATGGTGAAGGTAACCCCATTTAACATCACAAACGTATTAACATACATCATACCCATGTCTTCAACATTAGTGGTGTCCCTCATGAGCATGAAGTGAGCTAACTTTTTCAATCGATCAATCACCAACCATATAGAATTCCTACCTCATGTATTCTATATTAATTCAACAAAAAAACTCCTTAGACACCTCATCCCATTTCAATACTATCACTGGAAGAGGGCGGAGTAGCCTAGAAGGTTTTAGAAGCTCCTCCTTTAGCTGTTGGTAAGTGTAACAGTGGGGCACAAAATTTGCAATGATATGCTTCATACATGGCCACTGAAATCATCATATCATGTCATAATAAATGTTCATAGTGAGAAAATTAGTTGACCACAATGAACTATGATATTTATACAAAAATGAACTCCTCATAAATACTTGTATGAAAAAATGAATCCCAAAATAGTGAATACCATCTGAAGAGAGAGACACCAGAAACAATATCATGGCTTTATTGGGATTCTTGGATTTTTCTGAACTCATCATCCTACAACTGACTCTATATAATTGAATCTATGGGAGATGATGATAATTGAAAACTGGTCAGAACCATACCTTTAACAACCTCTTGATAATTCAGGATAAACTGAATAAAGAGCTCCATATGGTTTCACTCTTCCTTCGATTCTAAAAACATTAGTGATGGTAAATTCAAACTGATAGTGTATACAATTAAATCCCCATTATTTTAGGTATAGGTGATGTAGAAATTAAATATTTAAAGGTCTTACACCCACTTAATTTATCTATGATTCATGTATTTATA
This sequence comes from Viscum album, assembly GCA_963277665.1. Taxonomy (NCBI): domain Eukaryota; kingdom Viridiplantae; phylum Streptophyta; class Magnoliopsida; order Santalales; family Viscaceae; genus Viscum; species Viscum album. Next base: position 1,034,174,622 of record OY728122.1, on the reverse strand, counting down.
TGAAAAGATATATAATAGACTCTTATGGTAAGAAAATATTATGGACCTATACCTAAAAATACAGTTCCACCAACATTTAAGTGCATGCATAACTATATAAATTCCAAAAATCATGGGTGGTATGATTCTTTTAATTTGGTTTAAGAGATTGAGAGTTATATTCTACCAATTGATAATCCTTCATATTCATGAAACCCAACCTATAACCAAAAGCATAACGGAAAACTACATACCCTTTACCATTATTAGTTAAGATTAGAATATAAGATGATTTTAATAGTCATTTCATCCCATCATAAAAAGATTGACACGTTATAACCCATATTAATTTCAACAATATCCTAGTTGGAGTAGTAAAAGGTGAAACTAACTTTGAGAAAGAATTAAATAACCATCATTGATATCCTATAAGGCCATGGAATATATGATTATAGAATAATTTTCATGGATCTTTCCCTGACAAGATAGTCATCACCTTCTCAGGACCAACTAACAAGTCATACTCATAAATCATTTTCTCCTAAGAACTTTACATATTAGATCCTGAAAGTTAATTTAAAAATCATTCCATACAAATGGAACTCCTCAATATCTTTATAAAAAAACTCAAATGGTGTTCGTGCTCAATCTTGGATCTCGAATAATCCAAAATATAATCCATGAACACTACCATGATAGTTTCATTATACTGATGGAATATCATGTTTATCAAATCCATGAAAACTCTAGGATCGTTAGTCAGACCCAAAATTGATCATAATATATTCATAACTATCATAACATCTCTTGAAATTTTACTAAGTTATATCAAACTTCTGATCTCTGAGATTATGATAACACAACCGATGATAGATCTTTAGAAACAACTTTTCCAACATTAACTGATCTAAAGATATTCTACACAAGGAAAAGGATAATTATTCTTAATCATTACTCAGTTCAACTTCTAATAGTCCACACATAATTAGAGTGAATAATATTCCTTATTTTAAAAGAGAACAGGCGATGCCTAAGTTGAAACACTATGGTGAACAAAACCTTTCACCATCCAGTCATCCAACTGAATATTAAGATCATTTAGCTCTGTTGGTTCCATATGATAAGAGGATATTGTGATAATATTCATACCTAGCACCATTTCAATCATGAACTCTACCTCCCTTAGTGGAGTAATATTGTAGAAGTTATCTAGAAAAATTCATTGAAATTATCGAACAACTGGAATATCAATAATACAATAAAATTCATTAGGATCGACTACTATAGTAGGAAAAAAACTTCTAAGATCTTGGATGGAAGGTCTTATACAACCATACCTCATATCCCACTCTCCCTGAAACACTTGAGAGGACACATTTTTTGCATAGAATAAATCTTTTCAATGATAACGATAAATCTCATTATAGTCAGTGAAAATCCAATCCATCGTAATTATAATGTCAAATAGATCTATATTAATAAAGAAAAAATCACATACTAACTATGCATTGACTATCGATAGTGAACAAGTACACGGAAACCCATACTCTTTCCTCCATCCAAGAGGTGTCACAAACTCAATGAAAAATAACACCAGTTCCATTAAAAGATTAAGAATATAATCAAAATGGATAGATATAAATGATTTGGGGGCACTAATATAAAACAAATTATTCTCTAATGAAAATTCAATAAACATGGTACCTCTTATTGTTGATGGACATACATCTATATTCACTAGAAACTCATCTACTTCATAAAGGCATTTTACTTCGGAAGCATGTGGCTAGATCCTTAGAGTCACTGATGAATATGACTACGCCATAGTAGCCTTTGGAGCTGATGATCCCTAACTATGATTAGGCATATTTGTAACATCTTGTCTCTTTAGAGAGGTTCTAATTCTTCACCTGTTTTGAATTTTTGGAATTGGTGGGTATTCCCACTCCTTTTTTGATTATTGGAACCTAATTATATGTTTTATATTAATCCAAAATCATTATTTTGGATGGGTTTGGAGTTTTGGAAACAAAATATGATGTTTGGAAGGGTTTTGGGATCATTTCAGGCATGAAAAAATAGTTTTGGGATGTACAGGATGAGGCACACGGCTAAATATAACTGTACGACCTCCCAGTGAAAATTGTGCACCCTAATTTTTCACTACCACATGATTTGGTAAACTGTGAAGGTTGGGGTACATGGCCATGTGTGAAACTATACAGTTTTGTAGAGGGAATTCATATGGATTGTGAATTATTTGGAAAATAGTGTGCAAGTCACATGTTTAGTTCCAAATAGGCAGTACCCATGTATTATAACCGCACGGGCTATGTACGGTTTGCACTAACCATGTGGGATAGTCGTGTGGGTCTTGGATCATATGTACCAGGAGCCGCACAGTTTCTACATGGGTTGGAAACCCATAATAGCTAACTATATGCCCTCTTAATGGTGTTTAATGAATATTTTCACTTCCTTATTTAAACCAAAATTCCTCTTCTGTTCTCCTTCTTGGTCACTCATAGCTGTATGGGATTTCTTATTTTCCTCCTCCACTTGGATTCGATCCATCATCTCTATCTGACCTCCATTATTCAATATGTTTGTGGAATTTGATCCATTTGGGTAAGGCTCCCCTCTCCATTTCTTCTTTTTTCCTTTTCTCTCACCTCATGAGCCACTAAATCTGTTGGAGTCATTTTTCTATATTTTCAAGTGGTTCACTAGAAATTTTGATTTATTCCAAAATGGTCAAAGTTAGAAGCTAAGATCAGATGTACCTACATCTAAAAAATCGAGGTAGGTGGTGCATGATTTTATTTGATATTTCTTGAGTTTTTGGGGGCATGCATTTTAGGTAGCCTTTAGGATGACCAAGAAGGACCCTTGAAATTTAATGTTTTTCTTAATTAATTATATTGAACCATGTGGGTTGAAAATGGGCATGACCAATCAAGTATACAAGTGGTTTGAACTATGCGAGAGGCTTATAACCTTGGGTAGTTTGGCCACGTGAGTTTTTATATTAAATTTAATTGTTTGATCTAATTTATAGTTCTTCAATTCAATTATACTGAATTATTTATTAAAAATGAAGTGAATTATATATATATACGAATTTTTTTATACAACTACTGATTTATAATGGAACGTGATGGGTTGGACCCTATAACAGAGATAATGATGGATATCTATTTTAAAGAGATTTGATCTCCATGAAAGGATTGTCCTGGCTTACTTGGGTTTTTTGATCACTTATTGGGTGATATGGTCATTGGTTGAGGTAGAAAGGCTATAATATCTTGGGAATGGCTTGTAATATTGGATGTAACAGCCATAATATTTGAGAAACATGGTCGTAGGGGAATGAGGTTCTTGTTGGATGTGGATTAGGTACAATTTGGTGATTGTTGATCACCCATGATGTCCAATGAACTGCTTTGAATCATGTTCACATAGGTTGAATCAGTGAGGTTGTTTTGACCACTCAGATAGGTAGAGGCCCTCAATAGTTTCATCTTAGGTAAATGGATGGGGGTGATTTATATTGAATGTAATGGGGATGGTGAGGATCCCTTAGATGACAACATTGAGGTAATATATTGGGGGATGAGTTCTGATGTACTTATGGTCATTGGGCTTGGATCATTTTGGACGACGGGCATCATCATTCCTCGGGATTTTAGTTTTTGAACTGACATTGGTTACTAATTGAGGGTAGATATCTACGTGCCTCCAAACATCCAGCTTCGAGCCAATGAGTTCTTCTAAGAATTGGTACGAGGGAATATGTTTCCATTTTCTTAAGCATGCTTTTGGGAAATCAGTTACTTGAATGATGGAACAAGGTGATGAGTGAATTATTCTGAGGTGGATCCTGAGGGTTCACCTTGACATTTTGATATCAGGGGATGCCTTAGGCTATGGGATAAGGATCCTATCCACTATAGAATTATGAAATTTTCTGAGTTAGTTGATAGCTTCTTCATAGATTTTTAGCACCATTGAAGTGTGTGTTTATTTATAATCATGTGATTCTATATTATTTTTTTATAGTTCACACATACCTAATCACAAATTTAAGATATTCACATGGGGGTAGTACCCTATTGATACTCACTCTCACCACTGCTATATCTTTTTATAACATATTAATATTATCACTTAAGGGTATAGTCTCCCAACTATCACCTCTTTACACCCTCACATCTAGTCAGTAGCCTTTCTCATTTAGGGAGGTGCAATTAAGGCCTAGTGGCACTCAACACAGAAGTACTATTTATATAGAAATATGAGTCGGTGTGTTACAATTGACATAGACTAATAGAAATGTTGAAGATGATAAATAACATCCAAAACTGTTAAACATATTTGCATGTGTAGAATAAAAACATTAGGTGTTCCCAAACATCCCACACTGATATCAGTTCAGGGGAATACTAATATATATAACTAAAGGTGAAAAGAAGTCCCAATACTAATAACCACCCCCACCACTCTGAAGATGATCATTCTACATCAAATTCTTCCACTACACACCATTGAAGCTACCACTGGGTGGAATAGAAGGAGATTGTTTACCAACCTTTCATACCATATACATATCTTCCATTATTTTCTTGTCCACTATCTTTTCAAAGGTCAAAATATTCATCATAAATACTATTTATATAATATCCAATCACAAACCCAATGGGTAATTTTGGTCCTTAATCTGGTCATTCATTACTACCTTTAGAGAAAAACAAACTATCCCTACAATCTAATTAGTGTACACCAGCATTGAATGATCTCCTTGTTACAAAGAGAGAATCTAGAGAATTCTTCAACATTAGAGATATTAGGAAAAACTAATGAAATAATAGGGTCTTAAAACCCTTCAAATCCAAGATCATGTGCATATTTTCATGCACCATTAAATCCCACCATCACTTATTGTTACCCTCAAGTTTCAACATTGTACATTTCACCTTGATATTATTAGGTTTTTCCAAGAAGTCAAAAATTTTATTGATCTTATACATCTATTTCCCTACATATTGATATTCATTTATACTATTAAAGAATTGTGTATTCTCACATAATAACTACCATGATTGATCCCTTTCTCCTATATCTTTTATATGTACCTAAAAAACCATGTTCTAAACAAGTAGTACATTTTAGTCAATAACACAAACTTCCCACATGATATCCTTGATAATATTCTATTAGGTAGGAGGATTCCTTTGAGGAGCATCTGTTGGAAAGTCATTAAGAACTAGTGGAAGAAGTCTCAAATGCATACTATTACACATTGAAATAAAAGAAATGATTATAAAATAGTTCAATCTCAATTCAAACCAAAAACTTATAATCAAAAACTGATATTAAGATCAAGAACTCAAAATAGGTGACATGAATTCCAACATCCCATGGTAAATTTAGTATTTTGACAGTAAGATCCTATTAAGAACTCCCCACAACCTACCTCTCAATCCCTAACCAAATCATATCTCTATTCTACCAACTCTTAAAACTTACGACAACCTAACCTATGATACCAAACTTTTATAAACTAGGCCCAGATACCCACTCAAACTAGTGCCCAACCTCAATTATTACATACCTTGAAGGCATTACCAATCCCCATATGGTTAAGACTAACACCCAAGAATCAAAAAACAACCAAAGTTAATTATTTCTACCAATATGAAGTATATAACAAGAAATACATATATAAAAACATGATGGGATGAAATGGAATCAGAGTAAAAATATATATATGTCATAGAAAAAATGAAGCAGTAGAAGTGATACAAATCTGAAATAGATAAACAATATCTAATGGAAATTCAAATAGTAAAGGAGAAGAAAATAGTAATACATACTTCTTGTTATAGAGTTGGAAAACTCCCACCATCTCACCACTATCTACCATGACACAACTGATAGAAACATCACCACCTCACTATAACTCATTTCATTTTCCGAAATCAAAATACATAATAAGGTCTATGAACCAACGAATGGGTGTGTATAGTGGGAATTATATAGGGTCAATAGGATCCCACCCAAGTGTTACAAATGAAGTCTCATTAAAAAATATAAAAATTCTCAACTTTATAGAAAACAAGGCATGAAAAACAATTTAATAGTTTTTATATCAAAATTGTGGTAAAACACTTCCACTTTTCCACATTTAAAAAATAATCTAACGAAATAGTTTCATATCATATCATGTATATCAAAGAAGTCAAATAAAATATTATATTTCATGTCATATCAAATACTATACTACTCAAGCCAAGGTAACGTCACTCCGAGAATCACTACAGTTCATGCTAGATTGGACTATCATACTTAATTATACATAATCTCATGCATCAAGCCTCTAGAAATATGTATCGAAAATATAGATCAACATAACACCAGAGTGGGTAAACCCCTTAAGGGTTCTAATAAGTCCCTAGAACAGTAGTTCGATCGAGATGAGGACAACATTGGGAGTAAAACCCTGGATAGTATCAATGGATGATGCATATTACTACACATTCCACCATAGAACCCAGGTCTTACAATGTGCTACATTTTCCAAAAACTTTTCATCAAAACCATTATTTAAAAACTATTTCCCAAATCCATTTCACAATGCTTCGAAAATTCCTTTTCTTTTTTCAAAATACGGGGAAAATATATATTTTCTAAAAAAAGTCATTTCAACACACACAAATAAGTCAATAAATCATTCCTAATCATTTATCAAATAATTTATAAAACTATAGCAATATAGTTCATCCAACATAATCTAGAGATGAACCCACCTACATTAAATTTGGGTAAAACATGCATGTAACATAATCCTCTAATTAGGAATAAAAAAAGTAATCCAATCTAGGAAATATAACAAATAACCACATCACAAAATCAATCCACCAATAAAAAATGTTGGTGGGTAAGAAAGATCACAACATACATTAAATAACGCACACTCTACTTCACAATGAACATGAAGGTCAATCAAGAAAGAAACGTCACACAACATAACTTAAAAGGATAGATAAGATTATCATAAAAAATAAAAAAACCATAAATGTTGCACAAAGATGATACCATGATCAATGAAAATGAATAGGTAGAAAGATCTCTTACCTAGAAAGATGTATCACAATCGCAATGATGATCAATCCTTGAACAAAATGATCTAGAATGAGCAGAGATCCCCAAAATCGAATGTGGGAACTCCCAGGTCTTAAGGGAAATAACTATAGTAAAATAAAGAATAAACCACTAAAATAGAACCCTAAAAATAATTAATCCCAAATCAATAATAACATTAAACTGTTTAACTATGTGAATTTCTCCTTTATTAAAAAGTTTTTAAATATGTGTTTCCTCGGATTAAAAACAAATTTTTTAACTATTTCATAATGAGAACCAGATTCAAGGCCATTAAAACATTCATTAAATAAACCAATTCAAGAAATATAACAAAAAATTGATTCACATAATGTAAACTAGTCAGGATGTAAAAACATCCATCATACAGAAAACAACTTGGATTTCAAAGGTCTAACTCTTAATTATTTTAAATGTTTATACATAGACTCTATTAATTCCAACAAACATACATCCTTGAAAATGAGGTCATTTTCTCAAAAAAAGATCTTTATCCTTGGGAGTCCCAAAACAAACCCAGATAGGGATGGAAATGAGAATATAGATGATAAATTCCTTAAATAACATAATGGGATATAAAAAATTATTTTAGGGTGAATAGTAAAAAATATAGTTTCTATTAATATTGTAGTGTTTTTTACATCATCAGTATCTAATAATATCTTAAATATACTTTAAAACATTTTCCATGGACAAGGGGTTTTTAAGGAGTAAAATGATTCATTTAAAAATACTTTGTTGACTTCATAAAACCCATGTTTAACATTTTGAAACAAAAATTATATTTTATTCTAATAAAAAACTAATTTTCATCATTTTATTTTAATTAAGTTTTCACATGGGGGAATTTGTTTTTAGATTACTATTAAAGGAAATGAAATATTATTTTTTTAATAATAAAATAATAAATTTCATTAAAATCAAAAACATTAATAATTTAACCATAAACATAGTTTTTATGATAAAAACACTTTTTCTAAAAATAGGTTTTTATTGGATGAGTGCACTCATATTAAAATTAACATTTCTCAGCCTTAGAACATTTATTTGATAAAATTTTCACCATTTTTTAAATAAAAATTTAAAAAATATACTATAATGTTATTTTAATTTATAGTCTTTGGAATTAGTTAACATGGTTAAAAATATAGAAACGAAAGTAAAGATAAATTAAGGTAAAATGAGTTTAACAAAGTGAAAAATAGCTGAAATATGCTAAAACCCAATAATAAAATGAATGGTTAAGGTTTTGATCAGAAAAAACTTATATCATATCCATTATTTTAAACTTTTTGTTCCACTTTACATTTGGAACATGTGTTATATTAATATTAAGATGTTATATTTAAAAAATATCAATCTTTTCTCTTATAAAAGTGTCCTTCCTCTAATCATTTAAGGCCACTCTAAAACTATATTTAATCTTGATAATATAAATTTGTTTACCCTCTCTAGAGACTTATACCACATTTTAAATCCCCTTGATCCATGGAAATTCCTTGTATCTTCCATCTCTAAGAGGTTGTTCAATAGGAGGTCCAAACTATAAACGTGAGTAGAAATCACTCCATAACCTCTTTTATTAACAATCATTCACGTAAAAATATAAATTTTTTATAATGATATAATGAAATTGGTATTTTTGGTATAATAAATTTTACTATTTTAATTAATAATCATTATCATCATTTCCTTTTTTCCCTTCAAAAAATGACAACGTTATTCGTGTCTACATGTGGACTACCACCTCCACAAATGACGTGTTTTTTGCCATCACTTATATACATGTATTGTTAAAAGGGGGTATTTAATGAATAAATTTTATATTTATAAAATTTCTAAGATTATTAAAATATAAGCTACTTCCTAACCTTCTCTCATTCAATGAAAAATGAAAACATCATCTGGGTTTATATGTAGACTGCCACCTCTACGAAGTGATGTATTTCATTTTTAATATCTCTATTATTTTATTCATTATAAAAATATATTAAAACATGATTAAAGAGGTCTAAAATATCTATATAATATAATTATTCTTTTTTAATAATTAAATTATTCGAAAAATATTACTCTTTCTACCATACTCTCCCATCGATTATAGTATGTTCTTGTTTGGGTTGGCTTAACCCCTACATAAACAATGATATAAATATCTATCATGGATGACCTTGTAAACATGAATACTGGTATTATTTGACATAAATAGCCAAATAATGTTCATTTTATGGTAATGGAATGTTTATGTTAATATTTAATTAATTATTAATACCACCCGTTATTCATTAAAAAATTACCAAAATAATATTTTCCTCGATTCAATTTTCACGAACCAAAATAAAAAATATAAAGAAATGAAATAATAAAATTTAAAAATAATTATAAAAATAATAATACATTACCTTAATAAATATAATAATATTTAAATCATTATAATATAATGGTGATCGAAATCTACATTACACATCATGTGCAAAAGAATTAAAATTACAAACATCTGACGATGAAAAATAGATGGTAAAAAACTAGTAAATGTATAATAAATAATAGTAATATAATAATATAAAAGTTAATATATATGAATAAGATTCTAAAATGACTGGTTAATAAAGTTTTTTATAATGATATTTAGAGTGCATTTGACTAGCAGGAATAAAATTTAAGGTTTTTTCTTAACTCAATACCCTTTCATTGAGTTATAATGTTTCATCATGAAATTCATTTTTATAAGATGGATAAAATCATCCTGAAATTTTTATTATGTTTTATTTCGTATTTTTATATGGGTAGTTAAATTCCTATAACATGAACCCCATTTTAATTTTTTTTACTTCATGAATTATAATATACATAATTGTTTCCTCATGTCAATTTTACTTCTTTCAGATATTCATTTATTTACCACTTTTTTTTATTTTTATGGTTCATAAACTACATTTCAATTTTTTTATAATTATGATTTAATATAAGTTATTTAAGAATCAATCTCATATTCTACCTTTCATGGTTTTTTTTATTTAAAAAATAATAATTCTTTCTGGGTTATTATTGGCTTAAAATATTTTCTTGAGCCATAACTTTTCCTCATTGAAGATGGTTTTAGAAGATAGTTTTTTATTATATGATTATATTATAATTCCATTCCATATTATTTTATAAGTAATTTAATTTATGGATATATTTATTCAAAAAATTTATGATGTTAATGATAATTCTCATCCTCTCTGAATAATTTATTTTCCTTCCATGTCCATATTCACTCTTCCCACTAATGTTCTCATTTCTTATTTTAAAATAAAAATATCATTTATTTATTTTTATCTTCAAATTAATCCATTGTTTTTATCAAATTTACGATTAATTACTCTTTTTACAGTGTGGGTTTCAAAAAAGGTATTTTTAAAAATAATTGAAGGAGTTCTCCTTTCTCGATCATAAATTTCATCGTAGACTCCATGTTTCTAATAGATAACCTTTATGTTATTTTCAAGGATAAATTATTGAGGATTCCTTTTAAAAGTAATTTTTTAAGAAAAAATATCACTCTAATTTTTTTTAAATTACCTTTTATATGGTCCATAACCTCATATTTTATGAAAATATTAAAAACATTTAAAATATATATATTTATGGTTTATCTTTCATTTTCCCATTTATATCAAAAGGCATTATCTCCTTGTAAAGTTATTTTTCTGGAATCACCCTTTAAATTCCTTATAAAATCTTTTTTTGGGAGATTTAAATTTTTTTTAACCAATATAATTATTGAAGTCATTTTATGTGATATCCCTTTGGAAATTTAATGGAACCATTTTATTTCCATGGGTTCGTTATGATATTATGGGTGATAGATTTAAAGTGGCACACATATGTATTGATGATTGATTAGTGGAGTCCTATATTTACCTCAAATTAATGGGATTAAATATTATATCTTAGAAGATATGTATATGTGAGTGAAATTAATTGTTCCCCACAACTTTTGATGTGAGTGAGTGACTCAAAATGGTGATATTCTATGTGCTTATGTTTGTGCCACAGTTTCCTTTTATGATAAGTTTCCTTAAAATGAAGCATATAGATATTATATTCTTATGATTATGCTTCATTTATATTATATATTATCTCACATTCTTATTCCATGGTGAATGATTTTTTATTTGTTATTGAATTTCCTTTTATCTTAACATATGGACAACCATTACTGTTCTCTAGTTTTTTAACATGATAATTATCCCATTATGATGTTTTAACATACTCTTATTATATAAGACTTTATAAAATTTTGACTAGTTTTTCCCTTACTAATCATTTTATCTCACCAATTTCTTATGTTTCTATTCACTGTGTTTTGAGTATTATTATAAATTTTGATAATTTGAGAATAGAGTCTAGTGTGGCTGAGTTATGGATAAATTTTTGTTATAAAATACTCTTTCTTATGTATCTAGTCCTCAAAGAGACAAAACCTCTGGGTTTTGGGTATGTGAAATTATTTATGATATTTAATTCTTACCATATGTAAATGACGTAAAATAATTATATGTATTTTTATTGTAATACCCCAATATGTTTATGAAATATTTATTTTTAAATAATTTTATTCCATCGATAACTTGTGTTTTGTGAAACAACAAGTTCAAATGAACCACGTAAAATTATTAAAATATTATGTGTCTTTTATCACCTCAAAATTATGTTGTCCTATACGAATAATGATAACTAAATAATGAAAAATATAAATTTTATACATTTATAAAATAAAATCTGGATACAAATTAAAAACAGAAAATTATTTTAAAATAAAAGTGATGTTTTTCTGAAAAAGAGTTTGTTATGTGTATAATGAATTTTATATATGAATTTAAAGTTTAATTTTGAATTATTTTGATGTGATTTATAAATTATTTAATTTATAAAAAAATTAATATATTCAATGAAAATTTTTCTAAGAATACAATGAGAATAAATCAAGTTTTATTCTTAAAATGTATTTTTCCTAAAAAGATGTTTTGTAACATTTTGTGAGAAAGAATTAAAATTAATTTCTGCCATATATAAGTATTTAATTTGATAAAATTAATTAAATATTTATAAATTTTAGTTTCAAATTTAGTAATTAATCCTCTTTTGTTTTTTGTCAACATGAATAGTAACCATGGTAAAAATTATCACCTCGGTAAAGGGTAAATCTGGTTAATGTAGGTTAAAAATAAATGATAAATCCATAATTATTCTTCATAAATAGTATTTTAAGAATTAAATTAGACTCTTAGAACATTTGGTTCAAAATTGAATTATTTAATTGACAATTTCCAATGAAAACGACTTATATGTTATTTAAACCAAAGGAAGTGAAAAATGTCACTCTCACAGTTTTAAATATCATTTATATGTTCCCATAGTTAAAAAACTATATATAAATTAATATTAATATTATTCCTAATTAAATTATATTAATTTCAGTGATTTATTTATATTTTTTTGATATTAAATAATTATCTAATATACCTAAACAACACAGATTCAGTAATTATTCAATTAATGGAAAAATAATATAAATGATATGAAAAATATTAAAAGTATAATAATTTGATATAATTAAGGTGATCCACGAATTTTATAGATGTTAATGACATTTTTTTGATGTGTTAAAATAATTGTTTCAAATTGCATGTGTTTTCTTGATGTTCATAGAGGTAAAGTAATTAATAGTGTCAAAATTGACAATAATTATATTTTATAAAAATAATATTTTATTAAGTTTTTTAATAAATATAAAAATATTAAATAAGGACAACGGGGATAATATATGGTCTATAATTCCATCCATTTCCCATATATGAGTCAATATCTACATTATATGTAAAATTATAACCTTTTAACGGTCAAAAGTATATTACCACTGTTAATGTTAAAATAGGTCAATTAAGGGGTAAAAACCATAGATAAGGTTTAAAATAGACCTTAAACTTGTTTAATATTTTTAATTACTTTTCAACCATATAATACCCTAGTTTTGAATTCATGACTTTTTTGATGTATTTTTGTTTTGATTTGTCTTATTAAATTTTATTTTGTTTAAAAAATTCCAAAAGTTCCCCTCACCTAAATTATAAAAGGACACCTCCTCCCTCGCTTATTTACACCACTTGGAGCCTTATATATTAACAATAATCTACCAATTTATCTTTTAAACTTTACTATCCACATTCTATATATTCTTCCCTTCCAAAATAACAACCCTAGATCCCTTTAGAGGGGATCTAAACGAGTCTTTTTGAAGAAGTGGTAATTTCTCTAACTTGTCACTTTATTTTTCTACTCTTCTTTACCTCTTATAAATATATGATATTTATTTTAAAATAATAAATTAATTAGAAAAAATATTTTTAAATTTTTTTATGATTTTAAAAACACCATTACACACCCTCTTTCCCTTCAAACGAGAAGTAGAAGTTTTGTTCGTATGTATGTACGACTTACCATCTCCATGTATCAATACAATTCATTTTTCATCACCATATTTTATGGATGGGTATTATGATGGTTTTAATGATTATATATGATATTTATGATATAAATACACTTCTATAGTGATAATATCATGTATTCCTACTTATCATCCAATCTTTTGGGAAATGATAACGTCACTCATGTGTATGTATGGACTACGATCTCCCTGATGCGATGTGATTAGTTTTTCATTTACATTTTACATATATGGTAATAAAGATGAATTAAATTAATATATATGATATATATGATATAATAATAATTCAATAAATCTTAATTAATATTTTATTTTATTTCATTCTATCATTCTAAAAAGGGAAACGATGTTCATGTGTACGTATGGTCTACCATCTCCATGAACGGTGTAATTCATCTTCCTATCACAAATTTTTATGAATGATTATAAATATGTATTTAATGAATACAAATGATGTTTCTACCATGATTAAAATTTTTTAAATTATGGGACCATTATCAAATTATAAGTATTTGGACAACCAAACCAAAACATGCCTGGAAAACAAACGAGTTATCACCCATGGCATTTGTTTTAATGACAAATTATTAACAAACGAGTGATAAAATGATATAAATAAATCATAAATTGTATTATAGATATATTTTTAATGAATATATTTATAATAAATCTATATTTATTAACATGAAGTTTTAATATGAATAAGGAATGATGAGAATTGTGGTAAGGTTTTGTTTCACAATCTCGTCATTATTTTGGATTGTTTATGTTTAGGTATCTACTGGGGAATATTTCTCTTTAATGTCCATGTTTTATAAAAAATAAAAAAGTTTTTTAATATTATCATACAATTTTTTAAAATATTCTTTCCCCATGTTTCAATTTTTAAAAAAGGGTTTGAAAAGAATCTTTTTTTGTGTTTTCTAAACAAGTTTTCTTGTGAATGTTTCAAGAAAAATATGGAAAGAATGATATTTTAACTTTTAGAAAATAATATTATTTTACCAACATCATGAAATATCATTTATTTGAATATTCCTTCATAATTTTACAAATTTATTTTCAAATAAATATTTTTCCTTTATAAGATCTTGGATTAAAAAAAAGTTATTTCAAAATTGAAAGGATATTTTCCACAAGAATTATTCTAAAGAATATTTCAAAATTATTCACAAAGATAACATCATTTGATGTTACTAAAGATTTATTGGGGATATATGAAGGACCCTAGAACACCCTAAGAGGGGAGGGGTGAATAAGGTAGTCAATTGTTTTCTTCTAATATGAAAGATTGTGTTCCTAAATTGGTACGAAAATGTTAAACCTTTCTGATGATAATGACCAGTAAAAAATCACATACAAAGAGTTAACACAACAATTTTAATTACTTCACCACTAAGGGGTAGTCTAAGGATCATACACCGACAATGTGTCACTCATAACTAAATCCACTAACATTCACTATTTGTTGAGTATAAGAGTTTAAACACAATCACTTTATTCCAAGAACACCACCATTACAATGTATTAGGGATACCTGAATGCATCCCTCAAAACACTTCTAATGGTTCTCCCTAGATCACTACCTTGAGAGATATCCACACACATTTTATGGAATGGTAGGTCCCTTAATTTTCATTAAATCACTTATCCTCAAATGTAGATAGATTCACTATTGTATTCCTGGTTTTACCCATAGTTGAAATATATAAAGGCCCTAATTTTTCCATTTAATTTTTTTTAATTATATGGTAATATTACGAGTCTTCAAAAATTGACGGTGCATGATTCTGAGGCTCGGTGTGCCCGGAATGAATTTCTGAACTTTTTTTTGGGTACGTTCAGTAAACATGCGAGAGGGTTTTTGTAACTTTTGAACAGGTTCTCGGAATTAAAATCTGAGGGCATCGTTGAACTCACATCACTGATATTCACATAATGAGACCTTCACCTCAACCTCATAAGGTATAGGGTGGAAATTAGTTTTTGTAATTTTCGTGGGAGAAAATAAAATAAACATGCTTTATTTTATTTTGGAAATTTAATCCTCCCATTTGAAACATGAGGGTCGGGACCACATGAGGGTGGTCAAGCATTTAATTTTGGTCATTAAATTCATGGTTACACAAAATTTGTAACCACATTCCTCCTTAATTAATAGGATTCATTTATTCAGAATTAATGAATCAACCTTCAACTCTTGGGTTTCTCCAAATTAAATGTGCCAACTTATTTAATTAATGTATAAACTTTAATAAAATTATTGATTAAGATTACATAATTCAGCACCTCACCTCTCATGGGAAAAGGGTATTGAAAAAATTGGGGAGATATTTGGAGTGTTAGAATGATCTTTATCCAAAAAAAAAGATCCTCCAACGAAGAACGACCTCCGAAATCGAAGAATGAGGAACCGACAATGTAGCATCTTGTGGGGGTGATGAACGCCAACATCAATCTTCAACAACTTCATCTTCTTCCTCGTGCCACCTCTATTGGAAAATTGAGGAAGGGTAATTATTTATATTTGATTGAATTTATTTGTCGATTCTTCATATTCGGTTTTCACAACGATGGTGGCCAAACAAACAAGACCATCATCTCGTGCATATACCTTTCCTCTTATCTTATGATTCTCTGTGTGTTCTTCATGAATTCTTCAAAGATAAATATTTAATGACACTGAAAATGCAATATTTTGTTGATTGTGACATATTGACCCGGATGCCTCGACCCAAGGATTGTGAATATGTGATTGTTATATTTTTCTTGCTAAGAACGAATATGTAGTGATCCTTAGAAGAAGAGGAGGGCTAGCACACCGGTCAGCCGCATGAAGGTAGGGCGGTGCGTGTCCATACCGCCAGATGAGAAGGAGACCGTGGCCACTTGGATGTAGCAGAGGCCAAAGAGAATTCGACACCCGGCCGATCGCGGTGGAGTAGTGGCGCACGACCACTCCGTTGGGGAGAATATCGACGGAAACAAAGCCCAGTCGTTGCGGGAGTTTGGGACCCGCTTGGGTCCCATGGGTGTCATTGAAGCACCTAAGGTGTTGCCCTTTTGTAATCCGAACTTAAGGGGGTCCGCTCCCCCTTCAGCGCCATCTTGGGAAGACCATGCCATCGGGTCGTGCCCATCGGGCCAAGCTAGAGTGTCGCACCAATGGGCCGCGCCACCAGGCCGCACCAACGGGTTGCACCACCGGGCTGCACCAGCGAGCCATGCCCAGTGCGGACTGGGCCACACCCAGTAGCCCGATCCGGGCCACCCCCTACATTGGTCGGGCCGGACCACGGCATTGCGAGCTGGGCCCGCCAAGCCCCAGGCTATCCAGGCATGACCCGAGCCCATCCAGACCCAGTTTCGCCATTTTTTCATAACATGGGAATCGGGCGTTCGTTTGAAGAACTATCTATCGAACCAGAATCCTTGTATCGAGACGATCCTATTGGTATACTACAATTGATTTTTGAAAAAGTTTGGAGTACAGTCGGGTTGAATCGGACCCCGAATCCAACCGGGCCCTCAGAGCAGAAACACTAATAACTTACAGACTGAGCGTCTGATTGACGTGTCGTCTATTGCTTTGGGTCCCTCATGATGTGAAGGACCTTCGGGATAATTCTTCTTGAAACTTCGGGGAGATTGAGTTATGAATGATGGCTTGGGGAGTGTTTCACCCAGGGGCGCTACATACGGAACCCTACGACAGGCTGAGACTTGATGATTGCTAACCGTTTCAAGTCAGAGTGAGTCGATAGGCCTGGTGGGGAGTGCCTCTTTATGACGTGACAGACCCACGGTACTCAATAGGAGGAGTACCTCAGCAGGCCACAGGGGGATCACCTCTGTGTTATGTGACAGACTCACGGTGGGGTGCTCTTCTTTGGGATGCGACTGACCCATGATACTCAACAGGAGGAGTACCTTAGTAGTCCATGGTTATTGGTAAGTGCCTCTATGTGATGTGGTAGGCCCATTGTACTCCATAGAGGAGGACTTATCCTGCAGGTGTGTTGTACGATGTTGTGACTATGTATTTTACTTGTTATTATTTCAGATTTGTATACCTGGTTTGATCTGAGTCTTATATCATCATGGTGTGCCTATGTGGTACTTTATCTTCATTGTGATACCTGTGTGGTACCCCTACCTTCATGGTAATACATGTGTGGTATTCTTCCCTCCTGTGTGAGGTGAGTATATTCTGATAACTTAGGTATATGTATGGGTATATACCTAAGTAGGGTTGACTATTGTTTCTATGTATTGTGGTTTATCCTTTGTGGGTTTGAGAGACCTTCGGGGGTCTCGGGGTCCCTACTGAGTATTTTTATACTCACCCATACACGGGATATGCCCATACCTTGTAGTTTCTGGTGCAGACGATTTACAATGTTGACTGAGGATGAGGGTACCTGGACTGGAGACTAGTCTGAGGTGGAACTTTGATGAGGTGATCTGCAGAGACGATTGTTCAAGAGCTATACCTACCCTTCAATTAGGATCCTTGGTGAGTGTTCATAGGGGTTGTACTCTGTTTTACTTTTACTTTCTAGTTTTTATTGTACTTTCTAGTTGGGCTTGTATTCTGGCACCATTACTTTTTGTAAACACCATGTTTACTATATAGTTTACTTTTTGCATGTATCTGCCTATGTGCTTGGTTTGTGTGAGTTTACAGTTTATAAAGTCAAGGCCTTCCTGTTTTAGATAATATTCTATTCAGTTCTTATCGCTAGCCCCTGGCCTATGGAAGGCGAGCTTGGGGTGGTCACGATATAGGCCCTGGAAGATGGGTCATGACAAATTGGTATCATACGAGTTCATTTCTGCCGAAGAACTGTGACTCTAATCTTTTCTGTGAAGAAATAATGTTAATTGTTATGAGTGTGGTTTTCAGTTTTGGGAGCCCAGTGTTGGTGCGGTGGTCGATGTGTCCATACACCAGGACCCTGACTTCTGATTTCCAACTTAGTGCATGGAAAAACCGATTGCATATGTGTTTTTGAAAATTTTTCTTTGTGATCTCTTTGAGTCAGCTCCCCAGGTATAAACTTAATGATTTTGGCACACCTGTTTCTTTTCTGGATGCCTCCACATAGATAGCCATCCCGGATTCCAGCTAGAGTACATGATGACAACCCACCGAGCGACGAGGCTTCAGTGTAGGGCCCCCTTACAGAAATTGTACCACTAGGTGGTGTACCAGAAGCACCACTACCCACTGGGAAGATGAATCCACCAACCCCATTAGTAGTGGGTGAACACTGCTTGAGCATGTTGCACGAGTTCCAGCGCTAGAGGCCACCGAGGTTCCGGAGTGAGATAGATCCACAGGTGGATGAGGACTAGATGGAGGTTGTGGTTAGTTTTTTCGACTTCTAGGGACAATAGCTGATCTCATGGTGATCCTTACTACCAGTCTTTTTCAGGAAGCAGTAGGAAAATAGTAGATCTTGATGATCCAGGTTCACAATGAGGTGACTCTCATCTGGTAGGAATTTGAGAGCCTTTTCAGGGCATAGTTTGTCCCAGCGACCCTACGCTCAGTGCCTATACAGGAGCTTATCCACTTACAATAGGGTAGGATGACTGTGCATGATTATTCAAAGAGTTTTTCCAACCTCTTTCATTACTCCACTGATATGGTGTGAGAACCTTTATTTAGATCCTAGAAATTTGAACAGGGGTTCAGACAAGAGATTAGAGCTTCGATGGTCTCTCTCAACTTTCCGACGTAGGCAAGGGCGTTAGAGAGAGCACTCTTAGTTGAGATTTTACTTGCTGAGAAGTCACCGACAGTGAGACCTACCACTATACGACACATAGCAGAGACATCGGAAGCTGGAAGCAGACAGATGCTATAGAAGTTTCAAGAGGAATAGACTTATAGGTGGATGACCACATGATACAGGGTCAGTGGTGTGGGTATCTCGAGGTAGAGAAGGGAAGGTGATGATCATGCAGTGTTACTCGTGCGGTGGGTAGGGTCACATGGATCTCGACTACCTATCCCACTGTATAGATGGCTAGAAGACAGTAGAAGGGATGTCTGGGCAGAGGGGAAGATTCAATCGAGGAGGTATGTAGGTAGGAGGCGGACGTGGCAGAGGAGCAGGCCGTGCAAGAGGCAGTGGGTGACAATTTGAGGTTCTATAGCCATAACCACCAAGAGGTCCACCCCGACCATAGGGAGCAGGTGGACAGGGACGAGCGTAGCTCCAGGCAGTTGAGGCTTTGACCATGGCACTCTGGAGATGTTACAAGGTACGATCTATGTCTACTCCACCCTAGCTATAGTACTTATAGACATAAGTTCCAGTCACTCTTTTATTGCCACGGCCCTCGTTTGGAACTTAGAGATTCCGGTGGAGTCATTGGCTCGACCCTTATAGTTAGAGACTCCTACGAGAGTAGATTTGATGATTACTCACTACTATCAGCAGTGTGAGCTTACTCTAGGAGGTGAGAGCTTAGACTGGGATTTTCTAGTAGTAGCATCAAGTCCTTATGATTTCATCTTGGGTATGGACTGGTTATCCACATTCCATGCTAAGATTGATTGTATTAGGCGCAAAGTGCGATGTTTCTGCACGGATGGGACTAGGTTTTCTTTCACCGGTGAGAAGGGAATGTTTGCAGTACAGGATGGACTTACCCAGAGGAGTGTGCAGCCGATCACACATCAGTTGGTTAGCCTTACCCTCAGAACGGTTGATGTTGAGAGTCTGACCAATCATATAGTGGTGAACTAGTACACTGATGTTTTCCTGATTATGTTCTGATTCTACCTCTTTGTAGAGTGGTGGAATTTTAAATCGACTTGTACCCTGGGAGAACACCGATATCTACACCAGCATATCAGATAGCTCCCATAGAGCATCGAGAGATGCAGGTACAACTTGAGGACTTGTAGAGAAAGGGGTTCATTGGGCCTAGTGTTTCTCCTTGGGCAGCCCCGATTTTGTTCACCAAGAAGGTGGATGGGAGTTTGAGACTCTGTGTAGACTATCAGTGCCTGAACCAGGAGACCATGAAGAACAAGTACCCACTACTGAGGATTGACGATCTCTTTTATCAGCTAAAGTCGTCATGATGGTTTTTGAAGATAGACATCAGATCAGGCTATCACCATCTCAGGGTATGAGACATGGTTATGCATAAAACGACCTTCACATGTCGGTATGGACACTATGAGTTCTTGGTTATTCCATTTGGTGTGACCAATGCCCAAGTAGTGTTCATGGGACTGATGAACAGGATCTTCCTGCCATACCTTGATCGCTTTGTGGAAGTATTCATTGATGACTTCCTAATATATTGAGCAATAGAGGAGGAGCATGCATTTCATCTACATATAGTTTTGGACACACTCCGAGAGCACCTACATTATGGTATACTCTCGAAGTGCCAGTTATGGGTACAATAGTTCCACTTTCTGGGACACGTTATCTCATTGGATAGATTTGCGGTTCATCTAGTAATTATTGAGTTTGTGATTTCTTGGGATCCACCCAGGAGGGTGACGAAGGTGTGGTGTTTTCTGGGTTTGGCCGGTTACTACAGGAGGTTTGTGCCTGACTTTTCCAGATTTGTGGCACCCTTATCTACATTGAAGAAGAAGGGGAAACCCTTTGTGTGGTCAGAGAGATTCCAGCGGAGTTTCCAAGAGCTAAGGAAGAGATTTATGAGTGCCCCCATTTTGAGGCTATCGGAGGAGGGTGTTGGGTACGTAGTCTACTGAAACTCATCAGGTAGTGGGCTTGGATGTTTCCTGATGCAGGAGCGAGCAGTGATCGCGTATGGTTCTCAACAGTTGAGACAACAAAAGAAGAACTACGCTACCCTTGACCTGGATCTATTAGCAGCGGACTTCACCTTGAAAATGTGGTGACATTATTTGATGGGTGAACATTTTATAGTCTACTCTGATCACATGAGTCTCAGGTATATCTTCTCTTAGAAGAACCTGAACCTGAGACATCGATATTGGCTTGAGTTCCTCTAGGATTATGACTTCAAGATAGTTTGTACTCCTAGGAAGGGGAGCGTATTAGCATATGCACTCATCGTGAGATCTGGTATACAATTTCTGAGTCAAGAAATAGAGTAGCTAACCACTTTGCAGATATCCTATGTAGATCGAGATGGAGCAGCTTATCTTTAGTCACAGACAGTCACTCCCCCACTCCTTCAGTGGGTTAGGGAGGCGCATCTTGGGGATGCTGACTGTGAGGCTCGATGTGCTCAGATATCC
Source organism: Viscum album (assembly GCA_963277665.1). Classification (NCBI taxonomy): domain Eukaryota; kingdom Viridiplantae; phylum Streptophyta; class Magnoliopsida; order Santalales; family Viscaceae; genus Viscum; species Viscum album. Next base: position 1,034,152,726 of record OY728122.1, on the reverse strand, counting down.
ACAGGACATTCACCTGATGGATTTTCTAAATTTGGGGATCACTTTATCCTCTTCAGAGGGCGTACTATGGTACCAATGGAACTATGGGAGGAAGGGTTGAGGGAGTTCCATACATCCCCTCTAGCGGTACATACAGGAGAGGAAAATATGTACCAGGACCTTTGGCATCAGCACTAGTCGCCAGGAATGAAGAATGTTATAGCATAGGTTGTCTCTTAGTGTCTCACTTTTCAGCAAGTGAAGGCAGAGCATTAGGAACCAGCAGTCTTTGTTCAGCCACTATAGGTGCCAGAGTGGAAGTGGGATGGAATTTCCATAGACTTCGTGACTGGACTTCCATGCACATCCAGGAGCCATGATTATATCTGAGAGATCATTGAATGACTCACCAACTAGGCCCAATTTTTACCTATCAAAGAGCTAGGATCAGTAGAGAGCTTGGGATTCCTCTACATTCAAGAGATTGTACGACTTCGTGAAGTTCCATCTACGATTGTCTCTAATCGTGATGCACATTTTTCTTCCCAACTATGGAAGGGGTTGCAGAAGGCATTTGGGAAACAAATTCAGTTGAGCACCACCATCCATCCTCTGATATATGGACAGACAGAGCAGATCATTTAGACCCTTGACGACATTCTATATGCTTGTCTCCTTGATTTTGGCTGCAGTTGGAAGGATCACTTGCCTTTGGTGGAGTTCACATACAACAACAGAAATCACTCCACTATCGGTATGTCACCATTTGATGTATTGTACATACAAACTTGTAGATCACCTCTGTGTTGGACTGACATAGGGGAGTCAGCTCTTGTGGGACCAGAGATGGTATGGGCCACTATAGAGAAGGTGAAGATCATCTAGGAGCGGATGAATACTATGAAGAGTAGGCAGAAATTCTATGCTGACAGGAGATGGAGACCTCTTGAGTTCGAGGATGGAGACCATGTCATTCTATGGGTCTCACCTCGACGAGGTTTGCAGAGATTTGACTGAGGCAGCAAGTTATCTACGAGGTTCATCAAACCCTTTTAGGTCCTCAGCAGCATTGGTGATGTGGCTTACTACTTAGCTCTTCTACCTCCGTTGCACTGGGTGCATGATGTTTTCCACGTATCCCAGCTGAGGAGATATATACATGATCCTTCGTGAATCATTGACAAGGGTGAGCTAGACATTGATGATGGGGAGACATTTTCAGAGGTTCCAGTGGAGTTTGAGGATCGATAGGAGAGGGTCCTTCATGGGTGGTCGATACCTCTAGTGTGTGTTCATTTTCATCATGGGAACCTCCAGGAGAGCACATGGGAGCGAGAGGCTGAAATTCATGCTCAGTACCCCCACTTGTTTTCCTTGTTTTTATTGTGGATATTAGTGAAGAAAATCCCTGAGGTGGGGAGAATGTAAAGACATAGATTTTTTCATGTAATTTTTTTAATTATATGGGAATATTATGAGTCTTTAAAAAATGACGGCTCGTGATTATGAGGCTTAGTGTGCCCGGAATGATTTTCTGATCTTTTTTTCAGGTATGTTCTAAAAATGTGCGAGCGGGTTTTTGTAACTTTTGAACCGGTGCTTGGAATTGAAATAAAAGGGCACTATAGAACTTACAGCGCCGATATTCACTTAAGGAGACCATCACCTCGACTGTAGTAGGTCAAGGGTGGAAATTAGTTTCTGTACTTTTTGTGGGAGAAAATAAAATAAACATGCTTTATTTTATTTTTAAATTTCAAACCTCCCATTTGAAACATGAGGGTGGGGGCCACATGAGGGTGGTAGGGAATTTAATGTTGGAAATTAAATGCCCGGTTACACAAAATGTGTAACCACATTCCACATTAATTAATAAGATTCATTGATTCAGAATTAATGAATCAACTTTAAACACTTGGTTTTCCCCAAATTAAATGTGCCAACATAATTTAATTAACGTACAAACATTAATTAAATTATTTCTTAAGTTATGAAATTAGGAACCCTACATATCGTGGGGGAAGGGGATTGGCAAAGGAGGGGAGAGCTTTGGAGAGTTGGAAATATCTTTCTCCAACAAAGGATATCCTCCAATGAAGAACAACTTTCAGAATCGAAGAATGAGGAACTGACCTTGGAGAATCTTTCGAGGGTGATGAACGACGACATCAATCTTCAAAGACTTTTACTTCTTCCACACGCCACCTCCATTATAAAATCTATGTGAGGGATTTATTTAAATATGATTGATTTTATTTATCGATTCTTCATATTCTAGTTTCATAATGACAGTGGCCAAACTAACATGGCCATCGTTCAGCGCATATACCTTGCCTTTTATCTTTTGATTCTCTATGCATTATTCATGCATTCTTCATATCCAAATATTTAATGATGCTGAAAACGCAATATTTTGTTGAGAGCAACATGTGGATGATGAACCCTCGACCCAAGGTTTGTGAATAAGTGATCGTTTTATTTTTCAGGCTAAGAACGAAGATGCAGTGATCTGCAAAAGAGAAGGAGGGTCGGAACACCGACTGGCCGCATGAAGGTAGGGCAGCGCGTGTCCGCGCCACCAATTGAGTAGGATACCATGGCTGATTGGCTGCAGTGGAGGCCAAAGAGTGGTCGACACCCGGCCGGCGGCGGTGAAGCAGCGACACATGATCGTGCCATAGGGAGGAGGACCGGCCTAAACACCGGTCGGCCATTACGGGACGGCGGGACCTACTTGGTCCCCGCGGGTGTCATGGAAGCACCTAAGGTGATGCCCTTTGGTAATCCGAATGGAAGGGATTCTGTTTTTCCTTCGGTGCCAACTCGGGTGGACCGCGCCACCAACCGCGCCACCGGGCTGCACCCATTGGGCCGCCCCACCGGGTCGTGCCACCTGCCCACGCCCATCGGGGTCGTGCCACCAAACTACGCCAACTGCAGGCTGGGCCCACCAAGGCCTAGTCCATCTGGTCCAGACTCAGTTCGGGTTGGGTCGACCTAAACCGGGTCAGGTCGGCCCAGGCCGGTTCGGAACAGACCTAGTTTCACATTTTTGGTCATAACATGAGAACAGTGAGTCCATTTAATGAACCGTCTATGGAATCCGAATGCTTGGATCGAGATGGTCCTTTTTATATACTCCACATGAGTTTTAGATAAGGTTGTTGTATGGACAGGTTAGATCGATCCGTGAATCCAACCGGGCGCTCGGAGCAGAAACGCTAAAAACTTACAAACCGGGTGTCCGATTGACGTGTTGTCTATTGTGTTGGGTCCCTCATGACGCGACGGACCTTTGGGATTTTTCTTTGTGGAACTTTGGGGTAGATTTGGTAAGACTGATGGCTTAAGGAGAGGTTCTCCCAAGCGTGCTACGTATGCAACCCTGCGACTGGCTGAGACTTGGTGACTGCTGACTGTTTCGACTCGGAGTGACTCGATAGGCCCAGTGGGGAGCGTCTCTGTGTGACGTGGCATACCCATGATACTCGATTGGAGAAGTACCTCAGCAGGCTATAACGAGGAGTTCCTCTGTGTGACGTGGCAGACCCATGGTGGGGAGGCCCTCTGTGTGACACGACAGACCCACGGTACTCGACAGGAGGAGTACCTTAGCATTCCAATGTTAGGGGGAAGTGCCTTTGTGTGACGCGGAAGACCCACTGTACTCCATAGAGGAGGATTTATCCAATATTTGATTTTTTTAATGTTGTGACTAGGAATGTTACTTGTTATTATTCCTAGAGTATCTTGTGGCTGGCTATCAACTTTCATAGTGATCTTGTCTGGGTCAGCATCATAATCATGTTTCTCAGTGTTGTATACCGGGTTTGAGATGAGTATTATATCATCATGGTGTTCATGTGTCGTACTATATATATGTGGTGATATCTATGTGGTACTCCTACCTTCATGGTAATACCTGTTTGGTATTCTTCCCTCCTATGTGAGGTGGGTATATTCTAATAACTTAGGTATATGTATGGGCATATACCTAAGTAAGGTTGATTGTTGTTTCTATTTTTTATAGTTTATACTTTGTGGATTTGAGAGAAATTCATGAGTCTTGAGGTCCCTACTGAGTATTGTTATACTCACCCCTGTATGGGCTATGCCCACACCTTGTTCTGTCTAGTACAGATGACGGACAACGCTGAATGAGGGCAAGGGTACCTAGACTGAAGACTACTCAGAGGTGGACCTTTGATGAGGTGATCCACAGATATGATCATTCGGGAGCAGTACCTACCATTCAGGTTGGATCCTTGGCGGGTATTCATAGGATTTGTACTCAGTTTTACTTGTACTTTCCATTTTATCTTGTACTTTTCCAGTTGGTCTTATATTCTGGCCCCTTTATTTTCATTACACAGCATGTTTACTATATAGTTTACTTTGTGCTTGTATCTGGTTGTGCGCTTGGTTTGGTTGAGTTTACAGTTTATAAAGGCAATGCCTTCCCATTTTAGGGAATAAGCCTTTTGGTGCTTGTCGCCAGCCCCTGGCCTATGGAAGGCAGGATCGGGGTAGTCAGGACATGGGCCTCAAGGGACGGGTCGTGACAAAATCTATTTTTTCATGCAGTTTTAGTTCACAAACTATTCCTTAATATACTGGTCGGCTTCCTCCGTGAAAAATTCTACACCACGTAGTGTGATTTATTCACTAAGAACCTATTCCTCCATGAACTACCTTCACTTTTGTAGAAAACTACTCCTTCACGGATCATCATTACTTCGCGGATGGATTCTTCCTCTGGGACCACCTCTCTTTTGTGGATAGTTCCTCCTGTGCAGACTACCTACACTTCCATGAACCATTTCTTTTTCTCTGGACTAACTCTTCTTACACAGATCCTAATACATATGCGTGCTATAGATTCCTAGAAAACCTCTTCTGTGCACCATCTCCTCCGAACAGTTTCCCTTATGTGGAATCCTCTTTGTGAACTTCATTACCTATGTGGAGTTCTCTTCTGGTGAACCACTCTGGACTTCACCAAATTACTCCCGATTTTCTAATAAAAAACTCCTTCTTTAAATATGGGATAATTAGTCCTTATATAATTAAATGTATATAAAAATATTTCAAATCCTTTTTGCTTAAACATTTTATGTGGTGTTAGATTTACGACGTACTACTTCTCTCACAAACTGTGGTTCTCTCTGCAGTCCGCATACCACCTCTCTTCCATCATATAGGCCGACCGCTTTCGTGAATGAAACCCTTAACGATTCCTAAAATCAACACCTCATTTCGAAAAAAAATGAGTCATCCCACATACTAAAAGCCTTCAATGAACCATTTTCCTCCCACAAACCATAATCCTCCCAACAAACCGTTTTCCCTATGCAGTCTATGTATGTCGCTTTAGGGTCCACATAGCACTACTATGTAGAATCCTTCCCTTTTTTTGAATTTCAACTTTATTCTGCATACCCCATATGCGGTCCACAAATTGACCTTCGTGTTCCATGAATTGTGTACTCCTCTATGGAAAATATTCCTTTTTCGAAAACAAGCTTCTGAGTTTGAGGACCAAAAATTTGGAAAACTTTGAGAAATGACCCCACCATCGACACTATTGTCAGCATGTACTGTATGATCACTCATTTTCCAAAATCCTTGATCTTCCATGTTATGATTGTCAACAAACACAACCCATACTCAATTTATAGTAAATAACCTCCTTTTTCTAATAATATAATCTAAGGATACCATCCTTATTATTTATAGGGATGGTTTATGTTTATGGTGAAAAGATGAAATGATTATAAAGCCAAATGTTTTTCCATGTGTTATGCTATGATGAAAAGTTTATAAAAAAATTTCATTTCATGGGTTAGAATATGATGAATGTTTTATGAACCTATGGAATACATATGTATGTTTCTTATTATGTGATTGGTGGTAATTATATCTCCCTCCAATTCATTAGGAAAATTATTATATTTCATGAGTTTATTATGGGAAACAAGTTTATGTGCATGATCTATTATAGGAAACAAGTCTATTTTTTTGATCCATTATGGGAAACATGTGTTGATTCTTTTTATGATGGTCTTGGTAGTAATAATGACATTTGAAATTTTTTATATACTTATGATAATTCCATAAACATTTATAATTGGAAATTATGGTTCTTCATTGAGTTATGATAAATTCTCATTCTTATGATTCATGTCTTTTGAAATGTTAATGGTTTATGCCATAACTCATGTTTATGATAATTTTCATATTGGGTATTAACTTTGTAAGTTATGGTCAATATCTCATGGCCTTATGCTTATATTTTTATTTCTTATGATCATCTATTTATATCTCCCATGTTTACCCTTACTGAATATCTGAGAACACCATTTTATTGTTTTTCCTTTCCCCAATTAATGAAGAATGTTTTAGCATTGTATGCCTATGAAGATTACTATATGGGAAGATTTTTATGGAATATTTTTAAAATCTTCCATAAAATTAAAATATAGTATATATAATCTCTAAATAATCTAAACCATTACGGTTCTTGGATGGATTTTTTTGTTATGTATTAAATATTCATCTAAATAGATATAATATTTTTTTATAAAATTGTGCTTCAGTATAATTAGTATTATAGCATAGTTTAGTCAGTCTTTATAGATTAGGGTTATAAAACATTCATGAAAACCCTTGGTATTGGTCTAAGTATAGGATAAAATATTAATTTTTTTGTAATGATCATGAATGAACTTGGTTAAACATAAGGTTTCATAAAATATGGTGTCATGTTTTAGAATTTATATAAATCATTTATTGCAATTATTTGGTTTTACATTATGGTTATTTTTTCTCACATTGATGTTTGGTTTTAGTCAATGGATTCAACCTAATGAAATCATGTTAATACTAAAAGTGATGTAAAATCAAATGATTTTCCTCCTAAGAATTCAAATGTTATGGGATCTTGAATGAAAAATATTGATTCTATGCTCACAAAAAAAATTCTCAATATATGAATCACTACTATTTTCCAAATAATAAAATGAGTGAACAATGTACTGTTGAATATTTCATGGGAAAAATCACCTTATTTTAGTGGATCCTCTGATCCACTAGTGTTTGAGTGATGTATAACCTCAATTGTGACAATATTTTCTATTCTTCAAAGCTTGAGACATGAAAATGTTATCCTAGATGTTTATCATCTGGAATTAAAATAATTTCAATAGTGGATTCTTATTAAGAATACGCGGCAAGGGTATGAAATTTAATATGTCGAATGGGATGAGTGTAAGGGGATGTTCTTCAGTAAGTACGTTCTTAATATTATATATAAAATTATAGAGAAATAAATTATTGATCTGATGAAAAAGATGAAAAATCCATTAGTACCTATGAGAAAAAATTTACAAGGATTTCAACGTATGACTCTAGTTTAATTATTATCTCTTAATATAAAATTGATTGATTCTTTGGTGTGCTAAAACCAAGTCTCGAAAATGAATTATCTATAAGATAAATTTGTATTTATGAAGAAATCATTCGATGAACATGAAAACTAGAAATGGAAATTAGAGATCCCCGCTATTTCTATGGTTTTAATAAGAAAAGAATGATTAAATCTCATGAGAACTCAAATAAATAACATGGTGCAAAGAATTCAAGCCATATGCATGCTAGAAATGTAGAAAGAAAAATCATTTTACATGATAAAATGGAATTAGGATGTGCTTTAAATGTTGTAAGGGAGGGTCATACATCTCATGAATGTAGAAAGGTAATGAATCTACCTGTTAATGTAATGGAGAAAAAGAACATGCCAACTAATACACAACCCATTCTCTAATGCTTTAAATTCAAATAGTATTGTCATTATTCCAACCAGTTCACAAATCAAAAGGTTTTCTATGATCAATTTTAGTTACCTATTAATAATAAATATAATGTGAAATATCAAGTGATCATCAATTCTGAAGTGGGTTATGAGAATGACATGGTGAATGGTACACTTACGTCCACTCTAGAATAGCTAATGTCTTATTTAATTTTCATTCCACCCAATCCATAATTTATAAATAATTTGTCAATTGTATCACCATATCACCTCAACAACTAGATGTTGAGTTATCTGTGAAAAATATTAACATGATAATGGTCACATCTCAGGTTTTTATTTCTTCTTCGATTGAATTTTATATGAATGTGATTCTTGAAAAATCTATGATTCTCTCTTTAGATAAATTATATGTGATTATTGGAATGGATTTCCATTAAATATATAGATCCTATAATAATTTTTGAGGAATTTAATTCATATTTTAGATTCTGAATGAACCTATAATTATTGTACCGACATGACTCAAGAAGTATGGTTCTAGTTCATATTACCATTATGTTGAAATAAGATTCATGGAAATCACTTCCCAAGGGACTGAACTATTTAATAGTCTTGTTAAACTAGATACAAACATGATTCTTGTATTATAATTCAATACAAAAAATAGAACATATTTTTTATTTCAAGAATGAACTTATTCTATATATTATATCCTTACATATCATTCTTAATACCCTTTATAAAATCTTGGGGAATGAAAACAAATAATGGTGAGATCAAATTCTCAGAAAGGGTTATGTTCAGTGGAAGAAGTAATGAATCAATTATCATAAGAAATATTAAAATGTAAATAACTTAATAGACACGTCATTTAATCAATAAAATTATATGGAAGTGTATAAACAGTATGGAAAAGTAAATAATTTGGCACACATGCTATGTATTCAATAAACTAAGAAGTAAGTTCCTAAAAAATATTGAAAAGGTAAATAACTGAATATAGATGTCATTTAATCATAACATTGAGGATGAAATGCATCCATATATTTTTTTCATATAGAAAATACTCTGTATAATAATAACTAAATTATGAATGCAAGAAATGCTTAATTATCAGAGGTCATGTCTCCTAAGAACATGATACCTTTACTGTCAAGATATATCCTCAAGATAGCCTAAAACATACTTAGTAAAAACCCATTAGTTAATTCTAACCATCTAATTAATCCCATGAGACTACTAATGTATCGAGGGGGTTTCATTAACTGGTCCCCAACACATGTCTCACATGTCCAAGGCATTCCTCATATATTGAATAATCAATTTAATCCATCCAAAATGTGGCTAAATAAATATATGTATTGAGTAAAGAATAAAAATTTATCAATATTTCCCAACATTATCAAATAACTATCCAAGTAAACACCACATATAAAAAATGGTATATGGTCTTGGCAATAATCATATACATGATAAATAATGTGGATATTTGGGGTAAATTTAATGTTTAATGGTCACTAGAAAGTGAATAATTCTAAGGGAAGTTAATGAATACAAAAACAATTCAAGGAAGTGAATTTCAATACTATACTTAGTAAAAATAACCATAATCGATCCAATGGAATAATAAGTATGGTATCTATATAACATACGCCCATTGGAGTAAGAATAAGGGTTTTTTTCAATGATGAAATAAAAAATATTAAAGAAGAATTCTGGAGTAAAATATCCATTTCATTATAAAAACAATTTTAAAAATAATTTTTTTTGAAAATCACTTTTTAAAATTTATTTATTTAAAAATATCTTTTTATAATTGAAAATGAATATTCAAACAAAAAGGTATGGGTAATTTCATACAAAGTAAAAAGAAAATTTCTTTTGTATCATAAATGTTTCGAAAAGTTCTTTGTTCAGAAAGAGATAATAATATTCATTTTAAAAAAATTAAAAGACAAAAGGGTTAAAAAAATTAATAAATCAATTATAAATTGTTAAAAAAAATTTGAAAACATTTTTGTAAAACATGTTTTTGAGATAAAATAGATTTCCGATCGAAGAGATAAATGAATTTGGGTTTTCATAAAAACATTATCTAAAACTTTTTGATTACCAAATAGTAATAAAATGGTAATATTACCTAAAAAAATATCATGAATAACCGTAGAATTTTAAAATTAAATGTTTTATTATAAAATTATCAAATAATTTACTTTAATATAAATTCAAGAATAGAAAATCCTTATTAAAATGAGATTGTTGTATAAACACTTGAAATGATCATAATTTTGAATTCAGAATTAATCAATGAATCGATTATGTGTATCAAATATAAATCAAAAAAAATAAATTTAAATAAATTAATAGATATTAAAATTAATTATACACATATTCCTAAAATATTAATGAGAAATATGAAGTAATATACCCCAATTAAAAGGAATTGAGTTATGAAATTACTTTACCACTTGGTAACTTTATGTTTAAATCCACATAGATGAAATAATTAAAATTGAAACCATAAATAAAATAAAGACAAATGTACTCATTATATAATATATTATAGGGTAATTATATACACCATACAAAATAAATAATTTTTGAGAGTGGTGTATGCCTCAAAGAAGAAAAAGTGAGACGAGAATCCCTTCCTTTGTGTTTCCTTTTGGGTGAACGTCCTTTAAGCTCTTGTATATTGGTTATAATAATGTTATTAACTTATAATTGAACCATAATAATATCTATAATATTATATATGATATTATTGTAACATATTATCACCCTTTCATTAATAATCTCTCATTATTTTCATTATTTCAAGTAATAAATGATTTGTTTTTCGAGTAGGTTTTGACTTGTGGTTATTATTCCTTATTAATTAGATAATTATTTAAGAATATAAATAATTTAAACTGTGATTTATATATCATAAATATTCATTATTTATTTACTTATGATAATCCATAAAAAAAATTAAAGAATTGAAATATGTCATTAATGGAGATTGTTGGTCGTACGTATGCATGAATGTTGTATCAATTTTCTTATCATATTAAGAGAATGAGAGTTAAATGATATATATTTACATAATAATTAATTTATCATATTTATATCTTATATGTAACATATTTTTATTAAACCCATCTATAATTCATTCCATATAAAGCATGAATGTATCACATCGCTTTGAGGAGGCGGTTGTCCACACATCCACAAATGATTTAATTGAATTCCCACAAAATGGAATTCATGATTGTATGTATTATATAATAATTACAAAAGAATAAATACATTATAAATATCATATATATCATATATATACAATAAATATATCATTATTCTAAACCTTAAAAGGTAGTGATTGAAGAATAAACAATATTGGTTCGTGAGGTGGTAGGCTGTCGTACACACGAACAATGATTGTGTATCCCATTTGATGGAAGTGTTCAATGGTATATATTGTACCCATAATATAAAAAACCCAATATATTAAGGATACTAATGTTTTTATATGTTAAATATATAATAATAATTTAATGGGTGGATAAATAAATAAATAAAAAGTACTCGTTGAAGAACATTACCTCATTTACAGGTAAATCCTTTTAGTTTAAAAAAAAATATTTATTTGGTTTTCTTTATGCCCAAATTTTGGATTCTAGTTTTAGAGGAGAGATTCTAGGTGTTTATTTTGATTGAGTTTTTATGATCGAAAATGCATGAGAGGTGTGAAGAAGTGAGGGGTGATTGTATTTTTATAGTTTCGGAGGAGTGGAATTCTTGTAAATATGAAACGGTAAACACTCTTGGGATGTCTCCCTTGTATAATGTGCCTCTAATAAATAACCATGTTCGAAACCAGGGAATATATGGTCAACATATTTACTTAAAATAGGTTATGGATAAGTTTATAGTTCATTTTACCCTTAATATTAAAGTTTAACTACTAAGTAAACTCATTTTTACCATAATCTCTATAATTAATTTTAATTTCTTTATCTAATATTTTTGGTCAAAATGATATTTACCATACAATACACTAAAAAGTATTCATATTCCAACTATGGAATCCATTTTTTCAAATTAAAATAACATAATTGGCAGAAATTAATCTAAAATTTATCCTTCATACAGGACTGGAAAACATAGTTTTAAAGTGAAGATGTTTGTAGGTTCACTATGTTTTTATATCTAAATTCAGTAAAAACTGTTTAAAATGAACTAAATTGTATTAATATCTTAAATTAATCTAATAATACTTCAAATCCAATTAATAATATCATTTTAAACTATACGTTATTTAGATGAAAAGGTAGTTTTCAATTAAAATTCACTATTTTTCACTATTCGCAAAAAATGAAACTTCATAAGAAAAAAAAGTCCACCCTAATTTAAATTTCACATTACAATTTTAAAAGTGAATTTTACTTTTTCATGTCAAATTTTTAAATTTTCCAATATTTTTTTTTAAATACCTGTGCTATTAAAAGGCGGAAAAATTGCCTTCGATTGTTGATATTAATGGCACTGGCTTGACTACTTCTAAGGTGAATGATGAAAATTCACCTGATAATGATAAATATATGGGTACCAAACTTGATAATACTCACCCATATGAGGGTATTGTCATTCCTATGAATATTAAGGATGATGAACATGGTGTCTCTATGATTCAGTGCACTACTTTATCATCTGATCAAATCAGTCCTACTCTGGAATTAGAGCAGTTCACTGATACTGCATTGGTCATTGACTTAGGAGGTGCTGCACTTTCTCATGAGGAGTCTTCTCATGTGAAAGCCTCACCTAACCATATCATAGTTTTTCATCTGAGAAACTTTTTATCCATCCCCAAGCACAAATTTAGTCTTCTGACCATGGTCTGGACACTCCTTCCTTTGGGCAGATTCATTGCCCTGCCATTTCATTACAGTCTATGTCGGTCACCATTAGAGCATTGAAGAAGGATGATAGTCCTACTTCTGATCTGGTAGTTTTTATTGATGTGATTATTTCTTCATATGTTCATACTGAATCTTTTAACCAATTTCAATCATCTAAAGTTTCAAGGATTAAACTACCTATGAGATTTAACATTCTAGTGGAGTTTTCCAATAGATTCTCCTACTTGGACATTGAATCCTCCCCGGATTAGGATTTTTTTCAGTTGAATGGAGTACACGTTTCCCCTCCTCTAACTAAGAAGATGGGTAGGATGGCATGGATACTCTTGAGAATGAAACAAAACAGCTCCACAATTGTCCTAGTAATAGGCTCAGGTCTGCTAAGCAATAAAGATGCTCTTCTAGAACTACCAAGGGCTAAACAATTCTCCCATGGTCACAGCCATTAGCCATTTCATCGTGAAAAATAAACCTATTATTATTAGCCTTGAAAAGACAAGAATGAGATTTGACAAATCTTTTGTTTTCAAATGGAGTTTCTTAGGTTACTCTTATGTTTATTATATTCATTTTGATGGTGTGATGGAATTGTTGTGGTTTCTCAAACAAGATGGTGTTGTCATCATGTCTTTCATTAATAACTCCTAGTCAGTGACCGTTTCTTGTGGATTCCATAATGGAACTTTATATGTGGCATTTTTGTGTGATTTTAATCTTTATACAAAAATAAGGTACATCTGGAGGATTGTTGCATCAATTTCTGAAGTCATTTGAAATAGTTGGATACTCCTTGGTGATTTTAATAACTTTCTGAGACCGAATGAAAAAAACTGGTAGCAATTTCTGTCGAACATCATCTAATGAATTCTCTTCTTGTATTCATAGTTGTGGATTAATTGAGGTTACTATTTCTATATATGATTATACTTGGAGAAGATATAATCTGAATGTGAGGTAGGCAAGAAAATTGGATAGGTGTTTTATGAAAATTGATGAGAGTGACATTGTAATGAACATTTCTGGTCTCACTCTTCCAAGATTCAATTCTGATCATAATCATATATGGATTGATTTTTCTTTTGTAAAATCATGGTCATCATCCCTACCTTTCAAATTTAATAATTCTTGGCTTGTTGTGCCAGGCTGTAGAGAAATAGTTATGGAATCTTGGAAGATTGTGATTTTAGGCTATCCATTATACATCCTTGCTAGAAAATTAAAGTTTGTTAAAGATGGACATAAATAATGGAGTAACTCATTTTTTTCTGACCTTGATAGTGAGATTAAGGATGTCAAATCTCATCTACACCTTTTTCAGCATGATAAAATGTCACAGAATGTGCCTTCACAATAAGAGTTTCAAGATATTTCCAAACATGATAGTCTCTTGACTCTAAAGGATAATCTTGCAAGAAATCAATTTAATATAAAATGGTTAAAAGAAGGGGTAAGGAACTCTTTCTTGTTTTATTTTATGTATAGGTAAAAGAAGGAAACAAGAACTCTTAATGTTGTCACAATTGATGGGATACTATTCAGTTTAGATAATAAAATTTTGAATGTTGTGACAAGTTATTTTGAGGGTCTTTATTCAAATAATGGAGATGATACAACTGGAACTATGTTTAGTTTCATTGAGCCAATAATTGATGACACTCAATATAAATAACTTGTGGAGGAACCTAGTTTCCAAGATATACATGATGTCCCCTTCTCTTTATATATAGAGAGTGTTTCTAATCCTAATGGCTTCACCAACAAATTATTTATGTTCTACTAGGACATTATTCTTGATTGAGTTTCTGAGTGCTATGAGGGAATTCTTTGTGTTCTCTTCAATTACTTATAGTGAGAATGCTAAATTTATTTCTCTCATCACTAAGAAAGACAATTATTTGGATATAAAGGACTTTTGGAATGTTGTTATTGGTAATTATATTTAAATTTAATTTCCAATATTTTCACTCATAGGCTTGGTGAAATTTCTAATGGATTAATTTATCCAAATGTTTTCAAATTTTTTCCTACTTGAAATATTCAAAAGTGCCTCTACACTACATCTGAGTGTGTTAACATTATGAAGAGAAAGGTAAAGTATAGAAACATGGATTTGAATATTTATATTTAAAAATCATTTCGTACAATAAAATGGAGTTTCATTTTTGATGTATTAAAGATACATGGTTTTTTGTTGGGGTTTACTAGTTTGATTAGCTCTGTTAAGAAAATTTCCTGACTTTCCGTTCTTATCAATGGGTCCCCAAGCGGTTTCTTATCATGTTCAACAGGGGTCAGGCATGGATATCCATTATCTAGGAATTTATTTTCTATAGTTGTGGACTATCTAAGTCGGTACCTTCTTGACCTTGTCAATATTGTCCTTTATCAACGAATGATAGTTGAGAGATATTTATTTTCTCCCTCAAATTTTTTATATGCTGATGATATTTTAATTTTTTGGAAAGGCATATAAAGTTACAATTTATCACATCAAATCCATTTTTTCACATTATGAAGAGGTTACGGGCCAGGTAATAAAATGGATCAAGTCCTCGGTTAATTTTGGAGAATGAGTGCTTATTTATAAGAAGAAAATGGTGGCCTAGAGTTTTTCTGTAAAGTAAGGTTATTTTCCCATTCTTTATCTTAGAGATCCCCTTTTCTGGGGAAGGGTAAAAATGTGTCATATGGAAAATATCTCCCAAAAATTGTTAATCAATTAGAAACATGGAAGAAGAAGATGATGTCTCATTCAGGTCGGATCTGCTAGATTATTTCAGTTATCACTTTAATGTTTGTATACTCATTTTCATTATACATATGGTCTAGGATTTTACTCAAGGAGTTACAGTTTAAGATTCAAATTTTTATCTGAATTAGATAAATTCACGAATAAAATTTGTTCATGGTTTCTTGGAATGAATGTGTCAAATCTTTGGATATGGGGGGCCAAGGGATCAAATATCTCACGATTTCAATGATTACTTATATAAAAATTTATATGGAGGACCCTATCCTATTCTGATACTTCATTGGTATTTCTTGACACTCAGTTTATCAGAAAACTTCTAAATGGATATTTAATGTATCTCCCCTCATCCTTCTGTCCCACTGTTAAGAGGGCATATGGTGAAATAATAGACTACTCAAAATGGGTTGTGCGTAGACAATCATAGATGAATTGTTGGAGCACTAATTGGATTTTACATCCAATAATAAATGACACCATAATTTCTGTTTAAATGAGTTCCATCATTTCTGATCATCACATCAATTCTCACTTGCGTAGTCTGCTGGCCAATCATATTGTAATGGAGGCTTCTAGGTATGAATATTATAACTCTAATATATTGATATGGATTCCTATTTTTGATGGTAGATTCAATACTAGGGAATTCTATAGGCACTACTGTGTTATCTCAACCACTCTATCGGCTTGAGTCTCAAAATTTCAGAAGCCTTTTATTTTCCCTGCTAATGTGCTTTAGATCTGAAAAATCTAGAAGCAGTATTTTCCCATACAGCCTCTCGCACAGCGAACTAGTTTCTAGACATTACCGGTCTGCCTCTTCTTCCTCTGTGTGGATTAATCCCAACTGTAACACCCCAAGATTTCATAGTAAGTTATTTTCTTTAAAGTAAATTCAATTTCCTGTGTTACACGCAACACCGAGTTCGAGCGCACCTTGACATACCAAACTAGTCATTAAAAAATAATTTATGAATTGTATTAAATGAATTTGGAGTTTAATATACTCCATATAATTTTAGAATCTATATTATGTGTTTCTTAGACATAAATTCATTTTTTCAGATAAAAGAAGTATTTTTCAAAAAATGTAATTTTACCACCTTTTAAGGTAAAACCTTTTTTAAAACCAATATTTGACACTTTTTTTATTAAATTTAATGAAATTAAATTCTTATTTATAATTAGGACATAAAAATTTATTTTATAAAAAAATTTGGTACTTTTCTGATAACATTCATATTTTTATGAATAGTGAAAAATACTAAATTTTAATTGAAAATTACTTTTAAAATAGAAATAATTTATAGTGTTAAATTATGAATTTGAATGGTTTGGAATTATAATCAGAATATTTTTATCATTTAATATAATTTAGGTCATTATAAGTAGTTTCAGATTTAAATTTTACATAAATACATGTCAATCTTTTGATAGTTTTTATTTCTTAAAAACTCGCTTTTTGGTTTTGACAACGAAAATTAATTTTAAATTAATTAATTTTACTTCTATGTTTTGAATTTGGTAAAATAGAATTCATTTTGGAAATTGGAATATCAAAATTAGCTTAAGGTTGAATTTTTGGTATTTTTCTGAAAACATTCAATTTTGGATGAATAGTGAAAAACATTGTTTTATTGTTTAAAAACTGGCTTTTTATTTAAATAATTATTTATTTTATTTATTTGAGTCAATATGGATACATAATACTTATATTAGTTCAATTTGATTCATTGGAGTCATTTTTATAATAAAATTAGATGTATAAAATTTTATTTAACTTTTTATCGTCTTTAACCCACCTTCTAAGAGCATTTGAAAATTTGGAAAAAACTTAATTTTACCGATTCTGTGGGTTGAATTTCAAAAATCTGAGAGACATGGTAGATATCAATAAGTAAAATCTGGTTCAATAAGATAAAAATAATTTTTGGTGAATAGTAACTTTTGACTTTTATTTTCCACAGTTAAAAGTTAATAGGGTAATTAAGGGTAAAAATTATATCATAATCACCCTAACACATATCCTAATTCTATTGGATAAGATTAATTAGACCAAAAACAAACTTAGGAATAAAATATGATCCCCTTTGGTCCACTTGGATTAGATTAGGATATTTATTATTATTTTATTAAAAGAAGAGTTAAAAGAGTTATGTTCGAAGTTTAATATCTAAACCATTTTTAATATAGGGTTACACATAATATAAATTCGACTATAAATATTCATTAGAAAGATAAATCGATTTCCTACATAATTGGATTTTATTTATAATTTTTAAACAGTAAATAAATTAATTTATTTATGACACAATGATGATGCAGTAATTACCTTATTAATGAAAGATTAAAATAATTGATATTATAAATATCCAAATAAATGTAATTTTCACTTTTGATAAATTACACTAATTTTATGGGTTAATATGTCTTTTTAGGGTTGATTCAATAATTTTTTTAAAATGAATCATGTTGTTATGATTTTCACAAAAACCTAATACTAAATAGTGTCAAAATTGACGTAATTATGTTTTTAAAACAAATACTATATTATTAATTTATATAAAATTCTTACAAATCGAAGGTTCCACCAAATGAATAATAAAAGATTATATATATTAATAATGAACCACTTGGGATTCTCATGGTTTTTCATAGTATGTTTATTAACCATATAATATAAAAATACAAAGAGACATCATAAATGTCAAAATATATAACTAAGAGTTAAATCTAAAAGATAAGGTTAATATGTTGACCTAAAGGTGTCTAAAACCTATTGGTTGAGAGTTTTTCTACCCATCCCCACCATATCCTAGAAATAAATCCTTTTGGAGCCATTAGAAACCAAAAATTATTTTATTATAAAATAATATTTCAATCTTTTCCTAAAGTGACCCTCACCTCTCTTATAAAAGGGTACTTACCCTTCTCTTAATTTCACACCTCCAATGCCATTTGGATCAGACAAACCCTGCCCAAATATCCTCCCAAATACTTTAAATACATCCTAGATTAATTGTTTTGATCATAAAGCTAACCTAATGAGCCCTTTTGATCAAATCAAAAGGAAGCACCCGAAGAAGAGGTAATAATTTCACCACCCTCTTTCAAGTTCTTTTCTTCTTCCACTTCCTCTTTATTTGTTGACTCCATACAAAAATAATAACTCCAGTACCTCCTATATAATTTTATGTTATTATAAATTTGGTACAACTGTATTCATTATTCTATCCATCCTATAAATGACAAAGTCTCCATACGTACGTACGTACGGCTTACCATCTACCCGTCGTGGTGTAGTTTGTTATTCAAAAACTTAATTATTTAGATGGGTATAATAATGAGTGAAACTGATGTAAATAATAAATAAAACATTTTAATTATTCTTTATATATGACATACCATCCAATTATATACAATTTCACCATCAAAAAAATGATATTGTCACTCGTGCGTACGTACAGCTTACCATCTCCACGACGCGATGAGATGTCATTTTCAATCGTAACCATGGAAGAATAATTTTCATTTTATGATTAAAATAATTCTTAAATACTTTATATAATTCTATATATGAATCAAATACATCCTATCCATAACAAACATGACTTACGTAACAAAACATATAAAGGAAAACAAATCAGTGAACAACCAAAACAATGATACTACTAAAATATTATTAACAAAGAAAAATTAGAAGATCATATATGATATAATATTTATGTATGTGGTTCTTTTATAATTTAATAACAATTATTTAACTATTATACATGAGTTTAATGTACCCTCGACTAAGGAAAAGTACAAGGGAAGGGGTTTCTTATCTCACTTTTAATTCTGTGATATTTTCATTGTTCGCCACTTATTTATTTCATGTGGTGTATTGTGTACTACCATTTGATATATATTATCATGATTTTATTTATATTCATCATATCTTGTGATTTATTTTGTTGTTATTAACTTTTTTTCATATTACTCGATTGATTAAGACGTGGTAAGGGGTTTTCATCTCACTTCTATTCCCGTGAGATTCATGCTAAATTTTCCACTATAACCTTTTGTGTTGTGTATGTACTATCCTTGATTATATTTTTTTTATAATATACTTTAATTTATGGATATTTACATAATAATTGTATGATCCTTCTTTCATGGGGTGTATGTTTTGTAAGTTACCAAATTGGTAAGGGAATTTCATATTTCAATTTCCACTCATACGGTTTTACGCAAACTTCATTGATTTCTTTACTCCAAGATTATGTGTGAAATTACTATTTATTTACTTATGTAGTAAATTTACACTCCCCTTTGCGTGGATATACTTCTAATACACATAATCACTCCATTGATAAATTCTCAAATCATTGATATAAACTTGATAAGAGTAATTTTAACACAATTTCTATTCATTGAGTTAAACATCCAAGTCATTGGTGTTGTTTTTACAAGAGTATGTGTGAATGTACTATGATTGATTTACACTGAATATTCAATCATATTGAGTGAATTTATATTTTTCACACATAATTATGTCATTGATTTATCCATAACTTAAGGATACGGTCTTTATAATGTAATTCATCTCAACATACATTCCATTGAGACTTCTTTGTTGTTATGCACCAATTCACTTTTATTTGGTGTATATAATGTACTTTGACATAGTATATCATGAATCCCTTTATTATCATGATATTATAATGATTTTATTACCTCAATTATTGGTATTCAAGTATCTCTCATTTGGTTAGGAACTCTAACTAAAATATCATTTTAAATGTTTAAAACTTTTATTTTTTTTTTAATATTTCTCATTAATGTGAATGTTTAAAAAATGGTTTTAAGGATTCATTTTTATGGACATTAATGATTTAAAATTGAAATTACTTTTAGAAGATTCAATTTTTTATGGGACACATTGATTCAAAAATCTATTTTAAACAACTTCTTGATAAATAGTGATACTTTTTAATGTTTTCATGAAAAGGGGATATTTCTCTCAAATAGTTTTGATGATTATTTTCATCTATTTTAATATCCTTAAATATTCTCAATTGAGGTTAATTTATTATAATACAATCTTCTATATTGTATCGAATGAGTTATGTTTAACTGGGGATGTGCTATTTTTATACCATTCATGGTTTGTGGTTAAAATATTGACATTTCGTATGCTAGTTTTAATACAAATGTTTATATTATGTTTCAAACTTTTCATATGAGGAATTAATTGGAAATAGTAATTGATGGGTGGATCCTTCTATAGCTCCTTGATACATCGGTAGGTCTCATGAGACAAACTAGTGTCTTGCCACAAGGCCTTGAAAAAATTTTATTTGTAATCATGGCACGGGGCCTTGAATATGTGGTTATGATGTTCGACATTATGAATTCTATTATTCTGAAATTGGCTATTGATATTACATATGATTATTTGAATAGTATAATATCCATGTGAGTATGTGAATGGAATTATTTTATTTATCTTTACCATATTATCCTAAAGTTTAAGTTTTAAAGTCGTTTGTTCTAGTCTTATACAATAACTTAAATGTTTAGTCTTATGTATGATAGTTTTCACTGTATTGTTATCCTTACTAAGAATCTGAGCTACCCCCTTTCTTATGATTTATTTTTTCCCAACATGCAAAGAAGTATGTTACAATTAACCTGCAGGAATAGGCTAAGGGATATAAAAGTGTTCAAGGGGGACACAATGTTGTTTTTTTATTTCATGATGTAATTTAAAACTTATGTATGTATCTAGTACATCCAAGGGTACTAAACTGATCAGTATTTTGGGACATGATTCCTTATATCATGACAATGTTATGTAATAATGCAATGATTCTGGGTAACTGGGGTTAGGGCATTACACCTAACTCACTTGTTTGTGCATTGCACCTTCACGATCATGTTATCGGAGTATTTCTAAGGTATTTTCAATTTCATCCTAGATATACATAGAATTGAGGCTCTTCTCTTCTCTATTTGACAGTTAAAATGTAGTGAACATGTATATGCCCCTCACCTGGCTGTATCTATTCATTTAATTTCATTTATATGGAGGGAAATGAATGAGTTTATTTTTAATAACCATTTCCCCTCATTGATTTCTCTAATTTTTTAGATCCAATGTGGTATTTTTATTACTTCTAAAATACAAACCAGGTCAATGCACATTGATGTTTATAATCTCATTATTTTTAGGACACTTTGGGTAATAGGTTGGCCAAGGAAACTGAGAAATGATTTATTATATCAGTTGGATCCCACCAATCCCAGGAGGGTTAAATGTTAATATTGGTGGGGTGGATTCTGATGCATTGGGTCTATCTGGCTGTGGTGGAATCTTCTGCACTCATCGGGTCTCGTTAAGGGATTCTTCTTCCATTTCATTGGGAATGGTTATGTAATTGAGGCTAAATTATGGGTAATGATAAAGGTGGTAAGGTATGTTGTACAGTATGGTTGGCATGCTTTATGGCTAGAATCAGACTCTTCTGTTGTCATGGAAATACTCAGTGGTAGGTTCTGGAATGTTCTATGGTTCTTGATAACATCTTGGATTGATTTTCTTCATCTTGTTGATTCTATTTCTCTTGAGGTGACCCATGTTTATAAGAAGGAAAACTTGGTTGTTGATGCCTATCCAAGAGGGAAGTCTTGGAGGTCAGTTTCAGCTGCTCTTTTGTGTTACAAGATTATTATTCTAGTCTGGTCGAGGAAGATTTTCGTAGTGATTTACATTCCCATATTTTTAATTATTCTTTCTAATGCCTTTATCATTTAACATTTTTAGTAATTTTTTATGATCAGGTTCACCTAACTCCTAAACCTTATTGCTATATTTGATGAATGTCAAAAATATTTGATTGGATATATAATATATAGATTTCATTAATATATTTCACTAATTGTAATTAATTTATTTTATTTAGATAAATGCATTTGGATGTATAAAAATTATTCTTTTTAAAAACATTTCTTTTATATTCAATTCATTTTTGTATTCATTTATATTTAATTTGTAACCAATGAATTCTATAAAATATTTTTATAAGTTAGCTAATACTATTCATAACCACCAATTTAACATCTATGAGATAATTTTTATTTTAAATAATAATATTAATATTATTTGGTAAAACTCAGTCTTTCATATAACATGAGCTATCAAAACAAGACATTATTACGTGTCATTCAAGATTATATCGGTGTTTTTATAGAGAAATATAATATTTATGTCGTGTGTGATTCAATCTAAGATCATTATTTCTTATAACATACATTATTGGAATGATTGAATTTATCTAAATATAAATATATCATAATGTCTCGAGTTTTTTATTCTTTTCTATGCTTGGTGTTGTGTTTCATATAAAATTTCATGTACAATATATTTATTTTATAATTTTAGTGTGTTTCATTATATCCACCATAAATAAATTTATTCCTTTCAATTTAAACTTGATCTTGGTAATATAGGGTCTGACATTTGAAAATTATTTTTTTGAAAAACCCACACTGTAAAAGGGTTAATTAAATATACACTTAATAAGAGAGAAAGGTAAGTAAAATAGTCATATGGGATAATATAAAACTAGGGTTATATATATAAGATCATTAGTGGAAAGTGAAAATATGGTCTTGGAGGAAAAGCGCAAATGATTTTAGAGAGTGATTGAGTTCATTTATCACAAACAAGTGAACTATCAGTGGAAGGTTTAGGGCCTCAAAGCCTTAAATATATGATGATTTAAAAGTCCATTTTTTTAACAAAAATTAAGGTATTATTTTATTTCAACATCATTTTTCCTAAGGTTGAGTAATTATTTTATTGCCTATAAATATAAGAAAATATTATTACTTAATATATTTCTATAAATAAAATTTCTTCTTTTGGTTGTGCTTTGATCAATTTAAAATTCATCCCATACATTAAGAAATCAATAACAAAAAAATGATTTTTCCCTAAATCACTAAAAATAAATTTTAGTAGGTCATAAGGTCTATAAAACAAGTCTATATATCTGTCTCTAATTATTTTCCAAACCCAATATGGTTAATACCTTCATCTCTAGAAAAGAAATTAATATTATTAGTTTATCGTTAATATTAATTCATAAAATATTTTAATGATAAATAATGACGCATTAACCAGGAAAATGTGTAGGTCAGTGGTTGGAATTAAACAATTGTCATCCTTTAGTTTTGGGTTCAAACATAATGACCTTTCTAGATAATATAGGTTCTCACCCAGTATATAGGTTGTTTTTTTATAAACTATATTAATATAATTCTTATAATGTTTCAAAAAATAATGATTTACACCCTTGAAATGAAATTAATTATTAAATAAAATTTTATTTAAAAATCTCAATAATTTCTTTTACAAAGTCTAGTAATGTTTTTTATCAACCCAATTTTTTATCAATACCATAAAAAAATTTATATAAAATGTATATTAATTATTCCTCAAATAAATTTTCCACTAAAACTTATAATTTTCATAAATATATCTAAATAATTTCTTAATCCTGGTAGAATCTCATTACATAAATCCTAAAATAGTTTTATAATTATTTAAAATTATCTTCAATCATAAAATCATAAACCAATGATATTATCCAGATAATGATGTATTACTAGGAAAGAACACATAATATCTAACTTACAAAAACATTCATATGTTCTTCTATAGTTATCCTAAATTTCTATTTTACGGTGATGTTCCCCAATTTATGTCTTCCTAAATCTAGTTCCCAAGGATTCTACTGAACATGATCTGATACCAAATGTAGAGACTTGACCCGAGAAGACAAGATTCGGTGCATTCTACCATTACATTATCATAAGATACAAGGAAATCATGTCTTAATAGGACAAATAGTTTAGTAGTCTTGGTAAACTATATATATACATGATTATTGAATAATAATTAAATTCACAAATTACAATATAATTTGTTTCTATTGAGAATAAATTTATTTTATCTAGTAGATCCAAACTTATCTTTCTTAGTACCATTCATGGAATTATGGGGAAAGAAAAAAAATAAGAGTGTTCTCAAAAACTCAGTAATGTTTAAGTACAGTAAAAAAACTAATGAATCAACAATCATAATAAATACGGAAAGGTAATTAATTGAACACACATTCCATGAAATTAATAAACTGAGTAGGAAGTTCGTAAACTATATGGTAAGGTAAATAATTGATCACACATTCTATATAATCAATAAACTAAGAAGGAATTGAATTAAAAATATTGAAAGTTGGATAAATAAAGACACATTCCATTTAATCAATAAACATAGAATGAAATTCATCTATATATTTTTTTATAGTGAAAACTCTCTAGATAATAATAAACAAATTATGAATATAGAAAATTATTAGTTATCATACATAATTTTTTCTAGGAACATGATACCTTTACCATTAATATTTATCCTCAAGAGAGTTTTAAAAATACTTGGTAAAAAACCATTATCTAAATCAATCCAACCAATTCATCTCCAAAGACTACAGATGCATCGAGGGGCTTGAATTAACCAATCCCCAACCCATTTCTTGCATGTATAATAAATTTCTCATATATCAAACAATCAATTTAATCCATAAATAATGTGCATTATAAAATAACTCTATTGATTAAATAATACATATTTATAAATATTTATTACGTTAATCAAACAAATATCAAAGTAAACATCGTAGGTAAAAATGGTATATAGTTTAGGAAATAATCATTTCCATGATAAATAGTGTGGATATTTGGAGAAAATTTATTGTTCAAGGGTCATTATAAAGTGAATAATTCAAGGGTATGTTAATGACTACAAAAATTAATTCAAGGAAGTTAATTTATGTACAATAATTGTTAAAAATAATCATAATCTACTCGATGGAAGAATAAGGATGGTATCAATATGACATATACCCTTTAGAGTAAGAATAATGTTTTTTGTTATTGATGAAATAAAAAGGACCTTAAAAATATTCTTGAAGAAATTTTCCTTTTCATTTTGAAAAACTTCTTGAAAATTATTTTATTGGAAAATAACTTTTAGAAATCATTTTCATGAGAAATATATTTCTAAAATTTCAATGGAAGATTCCATGAAATGACATAAGGTAATTCCTTACAAGGTAAAAAGGAACATTCATTTTTTTAATAAAATTTTAGAAACGTTCCTTGTTACGAAAGTGACAAGAATATTAATTTGAAAAAAAATCAAAATACAAAAGGGGTAAATTTTTATTTAATAAATCATTGTTAAGATGTTAAAATACTTCTCAAAACATTTTTATAAAACATGGTTTTAAGAGAAAATATATTTCTGACTGAAGAGATATATGAAGTCATGTTTTCTCAAAAAAACTTATATATCACTTTTAGTAACAAATAGTGGGAAATGGAACTATTAATTGAAAAATATCATTAATAAATAGAGGATAATAAAATGAAATGGTTTATTGAACATTGATCAAATTATTTCCTTTAATTTAAATTTGCGAATAAACAATCTCGATTAAAATGATATTGTTGTATAAAAAGTTAAAATGATCATAACATTGAAGTTCGAATTAATAACTATATAAATTATGTGTATCAAATTTAAAAACACATAAAATAAAGGTAACTGCATCAATATATATTCAAATTCATTATACACATAATTATATAATATTAACAATAATGAGTAAGTAGGATAACCTAATGATAAGGAATTAAGTTATGAAATTTCTTTACCACTTGGTAACATTAAGTCCAAATCCTCATAGATGAAATATTTTAAAATGAAAATTTAAATACCATGAAGAAAACTTTATTCATGATATAATATATTATATTAAAATTATATACACCACACGAAATAAATAATTGTTAAAAATGGTGTAATCCTCATAGAAGAAAAAAAATTGAGACGAGAATCCCTTACCTAGTGTTTCCTTTTGGGTGAACATACTTTAACCTATAGAATAATCATTTTGATCATGTTATTAACATATAAAAAAACCAAACCCATATCTATAACATTATATATGATCTTATTATAACATCTTATCACCTATTCTTTAATAATATCTCATTATTTTCATTGTTTTGGGTAATAACTACATTGTTTTTCAAGTATGTTTTGACTTTCTTTATTCTGTTTACTTAGAAAAGGATTTAATAATATCCATAATTTAAAACATTAGGTATATATCATATATATTAATTATATATTTATTTATAATAATCCAAAAAATTGGTGATATAAATAAAATACATCGTTCATAGAGACGGTAGGTTATATGTATGCATGAACATTGTTTCAATTTTATTGTTGTATTAAAAGAATGAGAGGTAAATGAAATATTTTTATATTATAATTTTAGTATAATATTTTTTTCATATATGTCAAAAAAATTATTAAAACCATCCTTAATTAATTGGATGTAAATTGTGAACGCATCACATCGCTTTGAGGAGGTGGTATTCCTCACACCCACAAATGATGTTATTGTATTCCCAAAAAATGGAATACATGAAGAGATGTGTAAAATAATAATTTCATAAACCTAAATAAATTATCAATTTCATATATATCATATATAAACTATTAATTAAACATTATTCCAAACCATTAAAGGTGTTAATGGAAGAATGAAAAACATCGGTTCGTGACGCTGCAGTCTGCCGTACAAAGGAACAATGATAATGTATCCTATTTGATGGAAGTGTGTATTGGTGTAGGATGTAACCTTAAGATAAAAAATATTTGTATATTTATTATAAATATGTTATTATATAATCAATATATAATAATAATTTCATTGGTGGATAAAGAAATAAAACAGAAGTGCGCATTGAAGAACTTTACCTCTTTTTCAAGTCACTCTTTTTTTGGTTTATAAAAAGATACTTCTTTGGTTTTCTTTATAAACAAAATTGGAATTATATAAGGATATTAGGGATTTTATAATCTTATTTGGTCTTGTTTTTTAAGATCTATATAGCTTTATAGGTCTGAATAAGTGAAGGGGAGGTGTTTTTTATATTGGAGGAGAAGTTGAATTCTTGTAAATATAAAAAGGTAAACACCATTGGGATGTCTCCCTTAAATAATGTGCCTAAAATAATGAAACATGTTTGATAAAATGGATTATATGGTCTAAATATGTTTTTTACTATTTTATAGGTAATTTGGACACTTAATATTAAATTTTAACCACTAATTAAACTCATTTATACCTTAATAATAATAATTCATTTTAATATATTTCACTAATTTTTTTGATAAAACAATAAGTGGAAAATACTAGAAATTATAAATTATTATTGTTAAGAATATTTAATCCATTTCTGTTAATTAAAATCACATAATTATTGGAAAATAACTTAAAATTAATCCAACGGATATGATGGGAAAGTGGGTTTCAAAAGTGAAAATGTTTAAAAGTTAACTAGGGTTTTATATCTAAATTCAATATATAAAATGATTACAATTAAAAAAAAATTAATAGATGTAAAATTTAACTAAAAATACTTTAATAAAAATTTATAACAAAATTTAACATTATAAATTATTTAGACAGAAAGTCAGTTCATAATTAAAATTTCGTATTTTTCAATGTTCATCAAAAAATGAAACTTCACAAAAAAATATCAAAAATCTATCCAAATATAATTTTGACATTAAAATTTCAAAAAAAAATTATTTTTTCATCTAAATTTTATAAAAGTTCCAAAATTATGTTTTATAATAGGTGTTCCATTAAAAGGAAGAAAAACTATCTTTATAATAATATAGCTTCTATGTATAAAATTGGATCTCCTCTTATCTTATTCCAATAAAATATTTTGCATGAATGTAAAAAAAATTATTGAACATATAAAATTAATATTTAATTAATAAATCTCACTAGTAGAAATTAATATAATTAATTAATTAAAACTCCTTTGGAAGCATAAAATAGTTCTTTATAAAAACATTTTTATATGTTCAATTGACCTTTATATTCATTTATATTTAACTGGTAACCAATGAATTAAACAATATATTTTCATAAGTTAGTAAATCATATTCATAACCACTAATTTAAAGTATATGATAAAAATTTTATATTAAATAATAACATTAATAGTATTTGGTAAAACACATTCTTGCATATAATGCATGCCATCACAAAAGTCATTATTCAGTGTAACTCAAGCTAAACTCGGTGATCCATGTAAAGAAAGATAAAATTTATATTGAATGTAATGAAAGATAAAATCAGTGTTTTGTGTGAAATGAACTATTGTGAAGAGTTAATTTATCTAAATAAAAATATATCATAATGTATTAGGTTGTCATATTCCTTTCTACAATTGATATTGTGTGTCATACATGCTATAAAATAAAATATCCCAACTTTATAATTTTGGGGAGTTATAATCATTTATAGATTCAAGGATGAATATGAACTTATAATGGAAATTGTTTCCATATTATGGGTCTTAATTACTATACATAAAGGTTTCATATTGTAGATGGTTGGGGAGAAGCTCAGCATTAAGGATACACCTATTATACCTGAGTTTGTTGATGTTTTTCCCAAATAATTTATAGGTCTGCCACTAAATCATGAAGTTGAATTTTCAGTAGAACTCGTACATGGTTAAATACATAATTCAAATACATCTTTTCTAATATCCCCAATTAATTATTAAAATTGAAGAAGAAAATCCATAAGATTCTTGATAATGGATTTTTATGCACTAGTGCATCACCATGGGGTGCACCTATTCTATATGTTAAAAAGAAAGGTTGGTCAATGAAAATTTTCATTTATTATCAGGATCTTAAAAAATAACAATCAAGAACAAGTATATGCTCCTCCACAGTGATGACTAATTTGATCAAATTCATTCATATAATTACTTTTTCATGATTGATCATTTTTCTAGATATCATCATTTAAGGTTCAAGAAGGAAGATGTAACACCCCAAGATTTTGTGAATTTTTTTAAAATAAAATTAATCTTTTTTAAACTTTAAATTATGTGAAACAACTATTTTATCTTGTCTTACACATAAAACTATTTTTATCTTTAATTACACACGACACTGGGTTTAAATGAAATGTAGTATACTATGAAAATATTATTATTTAAAATAATAGTTATATCATATACATCGTAATGGAATGTTTGAATAAGATTAACTAAATTATGAAAATATATGGTTTTCACATGTATATAAAATTAATTCTTTAGTGACCAAATAATTAAAAATGAAAACAAAAATTCTTTTATAATAAAGGAAATCTTTTTTTTAAATATCATTTTCATAAAAAAAACATTTTACCAAAATAAATTAAAAATAACACTTTTATGAATTATTTTAATTAATTATATAAATAATATATACAATAAACTATTTGACATTCATATTTTTTGTTTTATGGATAATAGATAAGAATAAATCTAATTTCACACTTAAAAAATATATTGTTTTAAAAAGCAGCCTCATCTTATTTTTGCATACTTATTTTTAAAAATAATGAATTTTCTAGAAAATCTATATTATAAATAAAATTTATTTCTTAAATATTCCTTATATTAGGGTGAATTTTTTATAATTCTCAAAAAAGATTAATTTTCTGATGAATAGTGAAAAATACTTAATGTTAATTGAACAATTCCTTTTTATTCAAAATATTTATAAAGATAAATTATATTTTAAATCGGTTTTAAACAAAAATTAGTTCATTTATATATCTATTAATCCAATTTCAGTCATTGGAATAATTTTCATAATGAATTTTGACTTTAAAAAATTTGAAAACGTGTGAACATTTTCACTTTGAAAACTCTCTTTCCCATTGCATTTGAGGGATTAATTTTAAATTAAAATTTTAATCTTATGTGAATGGAATTTTTAAAAATGGATTATATTTTTTTGAATAAGAATAATTTATTTTATCTAATAAGTTCAACTTAATTTTTTACTAAAATTAATACTAAAATAGTAAAAATTAATTGTTAGTGTCAAGGTAAACATTGGTTAACTGGGGGTTAAAAGAAAAATTCATTTTTTAAAATAACCTAAAAACATTTATGAAATATATTTTATAGAATTATTTCAATCCTAAAATGTATAATTTGATATAATAATCTTTCTTGGACCCTTTTTCGTGAGAAGAATAAGGGTAAACCTTTTTCTTTTCAAAAAAATACAAGTGTTCGACTCACCTCACTTATAAAAATCCAATCATTCTCCTATATTCCTTACACCTATAAACCCTTTTGTTTCATGAAATACCTAACCAAAAATCTTAACAAATTACATTATATCATCCTAGAAGCCTTATTTGATGAAAAAAAATCTATGCTAGAAAGGAATTTGGTGAAAACTTAAGGAGGATACTCAAAGAATAAGTAGTGTTCTTCAGCAGGTGTTTTTATTTGATTTCATACCCCACCTCCTTAAATTATAATTAATCCATGATAAAATAATAACATCATTATCTTATATATATATAGATTCTTTTAGGTTAATAAACTACAACCATCTCAAATTCCATCAAATGTTTTTTGAAATCATCATTCGTGTGTACGGTGAACCACCACCTCATGAACCGTTGTCATTCATTTTTCCTTTACTGCCTCTCATAGTTGGGTGTAATGTTAAATATAATATATTTATATTTATGTTATATTTTTAAACTAAATATAACTATATATTCATTAGATTATATATACATTTTTACTTTCCATTTCATAGTGGAAGCAATAATGTCTCTCATTTGTACGAAGAACTACCGCCTCACAAAGCGATGTGATTTATTTTCACTAAATATTTACATGAAAGATATTAAGGATAAACATATATGATATACATGAAATAATTAAGATATTAATGACATATATGTCACTCTTAAAATATATTTTATCTTTTTTATTTCTTACATTTTCACTCAATGAAAGATGATACCATCATTCTTGTATGTGTGGATTGTCTCCTTTATGAAGCGATGTGACTTTCCATTTTCATCACCAAAACATGTATAATATGTATAATTATATAAAAAAAATTTATTTTTTAATTATTAAATTGTTATAATTTTGTAAGGTTAAAATATTACTTAACTTCTTTCCAAAATGATCATTGAAAAATAGAAACGTTAATCATGTGTATGTTTGCCCTACCGTATCCAGGATCATAACATACTTCATTTATCAAAACCATATTTCATGATTGGTATTAAAATTATAATTGATGTATAAATATGAAAATTATTTTACTATTATTATTCTGTAGATTATTGAATCCTCATAAAATTAAGAGGATTGAAAATAACAAATCAGGACATATACAAAAACAAAGCGGTTATTGCCCAAAACATGATTTGTACAAGGAATTGGTAATGGATGAGTAATGAATATTCTTAAGTAAATAATATAAGTTATAATATATATATTTAATTTTATATAATAAATTTATAATAAACTTATATTTATTATACAGGAGGTTTGAATGTGTACGAAGGAAGTCGAGACTTAATGTAAGGGATTTGTAGTCTCTCTTATTTCTAGGAGTCATATAGAAATTATCCACACATTTATTTTTTGTGTTTTATATACTACCCATTTTACATTTTATATCATGAATATAATTATATTTTAGATATTTAATGATTAATTTTATGTCATTCTTTATTTGGTTTTATGATTCAAAATAATATTAAAATGATAAGGCATTATTGTCTCACTTTTATTTTTTGTGAGACACATTCCGTATTCACCATGTATTTCATTGATGTGGCTTATATAATACAAATGAATTTATTTAATAATAATTATTTTGAATATTATTAGGATTACATATCCATTTTAGGTTCTATATTTCATGGGTATTATGTTTCAAATTTTACCAAAGTGGTAATGGTTTTATGTTACAATATCCTCATTTATTTTGATCTTTTATGATTAAGTCTACGATATTGAAATATTATGATCTATCTCTAGATAAACTCATGAAATTTATTTTCTTATGGTTTCTTCTTTAGAATAAATTTTTTACATTCATTCTACTATATTTATGTACTCAAGAGTTTAAAAATATTGTTTTTAGAAAAATCGGATTTATTTTTATCTTCGGTTAAAAACCGATTTTTCTTCCAAAACAATGTTTTATAAAAATGATTTTAAAATTAATAAAATGATTTATAAAAGGTATTTCTAACCATGTTTTCAATTTTAATTTTTTTGAATGTAATCTTCATTTCATTTTCTAAACTATGCCCATTTGGATTTTACCAAAAATGTGAAAATGGTCTTTGTTTGTTAACATGTAATACCGGAATAGTATTTCCTACTATCATGACTGTTAAATTCATTAAAGATTCCCTAATAAGTTTTAAAATATTATTTCAAAGAAAAAATTCCCCTTAATATTTTTAATAATTTTAGATTTTAAATAAATTATTTCAAAATGAAAATGATTTTGAAAATATTTTATGTTTTAAAAAAAAATTTCAAAGGGTAAATGATATTTTACTCAAGAAATTATTTAACTATATTTTTATGTATTACATTATAATATTTGAATTTTATTTTGAAATAAAATTATTTTCAAATTGTTTCATGAATATTTAGTTTTAAAAATTAATTTTCAAAGAAAATTAATCTTCTTCATGAAATATTCATAGTGATCTTTAAAAATTGTCCTCCATCTAAAGTGATATAATTTTATGTTACTTATGATTTACTGGTGATATAATCCAATGATACCATTCTTATTATTTCCTTTAATAGTTTATATTTATAATTACTGTATATTTATAAAACCCATATCTATTCCACGGGTTATGTTATGATGAAATGCTGAAACGATTATAAAACCTATTTGTTTTCCACATGTTATTCTATGATGAAATTTGTTATGAAACTAATTTATTTTCATGAGTTATAATATGATGAATTTTCTAGGACCTTGTGGAATATAAATGAGTGTATTATGTAATGTTTTGGACCTATATCTCTATCTAATTAATTTTGTTATAATTAGTGTTATATGAGCCCAAAGGGTATATGGGAGGTTATCCCAATAGAAAAAAAAGAAGGCGCATTGGAGATTATCCAAAGCCCAAAACAAGAGGTTTCATGGGAGGTTATCATAATCCCTAAGAAGTTACATGGGTGTTAAACCCATGAAAAACATGTTATTAATGATTTTTTGGGTATTACTGACATAATATTCTCTATGATTATGTGTATGCCACAATTCCATATCTTATTTCAATGTTATGATCTCATGGATCCTGTTTATTGATTTACTTATGATTCATGCCTTGTGAACTTCCAATATTTATACCATGACTCAATATTATGATATTTTATTTGCATATTATTATTTTTAATTTTTTTTTCATGTTCACATACTGTTACATTCATGTTATTTTTACTTTCTCCCATTTGTACCCATAATGAGCATCTGAGCCCACCCTTTCTTATGATTCCATTCTTAAGGTTCTGAATACTGGTTTTATATATGGTATATTTGGTAATAGTACTAAAAGTGGAATTTCTTTTTTATACATATTTAAGATCTTTCACCAAAATAGAATATTGTGTGCCTAGTACCCAAATACACTAAACTATTACAGTCATCGGGTGTGAGTTTGTGTAATGTGTTGAACTTTCATATAAAAATATAAAATATATATGCATGAAAACCATAATTCTATATAGTTGGTGTTAAATGAATGGTTTAGAAAACATTTGGAATCTAGGATTTAAAAAACTTTACTGACATCCCAAGGGATATTTATAAGGATATATATATATATATATATATATATATATATGGATGTCCCTATGGATAAGCCTAATGATGATTAAATGTATATAAAAAGTTCCTTGAGTTTTTTTGTGTCCTAACCTAGGATCCACTAAATGGTGCCCTGATCCAGTTGGCCACATTTCCTCAAGCATACCTCCATGTATTCCAGAGGGTTCCGACAAGTAGTGAGGGTCCGATATGTCAGTCCTGGGGAGACTATACCCTATTTTATAAGAATAAAACACCAACATAAGCAAACAACAATAACCAAGTGTGGAAGTATATAAATAACTAGAACAACACCATGTAATATAATATCCAAAAAAAGAAAATACAATACTCAACTTAAAGGTAAAACATGTTATGATAATTGTAAATGTCAAGTGTCTACAATGCAACTAAAATTAAAGACACAACAACTCCCAAGCAGGTCCCGAACCATGTCTGGTTCCCTCTCCCATGCTCCAATCCCAAACAACAATGTATCTAAGTCTATTTACCTTATCCTATCCTACAACAAAAATGTCTACTCAATTACGGATCAGGTGGCCCGAATAGGGTGTGAGTAAGAATCAGTAGGCCACCACCAACGGTGTCTAAAACAAGTCAAGTCAAAAGATAGTGTTTGAAGATTTATGGATCAATAAATACAATGAATAATTTAAACACTTATCACATTGTAATTTAATCTTTATTCATCACAAGTTTCAATTAATTTTTTCCATTTCAATCATCATTCATTATTATAATTTATTTGGTGTTTAACGTCATTTCAAACACCCCAAATAAAATTTGAATCATCATTCATTATTATCATTCATTTTGTATTGAATGTCATGTCAAGAACCCCAAATATCATTATGTGTAGATATCCATGCCTAGCACTCCAAATCTCATTTGGTGTAAGTTTTCATTCCTAGCACCCCATAATCTCAAGCTTGGATAAATATTGGGTACTAACTCTATTTCCAAGTCCAAACTTCTAATTAGTCTGGAACACCATGTCTAGCACCACAAAAAATTCATCCATTTAATCATTCTTTAATTCACAATAATTATACACAATATTCCATTACTAATACAACAATTAGTTAAACATATCAAAGTACATTACATAACTCAACAATTAAATTTGGAACACAATGCATTAATTAATTCATCAACCAATTAATCAACTAACATAATTATCATTCCATTATTAATTCTTCACAATTAATTATCCATATAAAATATCCAATTTTCATAATTAATTCTCAAAATTAATTATCTTTGATCAACATTATGACACATAATTAATTCTCACAATTAATTATCTTTCATACCCAACAAAATTTCATAATTAATTTCCCCTAATTAATTACCTTATCACAATAAATTCAGTATCTCAAACACAATATATCAACACATAATAAATCTAAAAAATATATCTATTTGAACAAACCCCTTCATTTGTTATGTGATTCAATTATCAATTAATCACCAAGGAAAATCCCAAGTCAATTCCAGATTCCTAATTACTCTAATTTAGGAAATTAATTATCAAGGGAATCTAGAGAGTCATAAAATGAAATTCACATATCAAAATCATTACTATGGTAGTTTTATTTAAACCACCTACATCGGTTTATTGATAGAAGTTATCCCGATGTAAAACCCCAAAATTTGAGAAGAACAACATCATCGATCAAGCTCCAGATCTATATCCCTAAACCAAAATTAAGATCAAAGGCATCAAGATCTTGAAAATCTAGATCTTGATCCACAATACTAGATCTAGATCTCAACTCATAGGTTTAGATCCGAGGAAATAGGGGAGATATTGTATGAAAAAATAAAGGAAATATAGAAGAATAAATGAGAGAAGAAATAGGATGAAATCAACTTACTGGGAAGAGAGAAGATCTTTAATCTGGGATTTTTATCTTGAAGAAAGATTTTGAGATCACCTTGGAATCCCTATGTAAAGCTATGGGATCACCTAGAATTTGTCAAGCCTGATCCAAGTTTGAAATATGGGTGTATCGGGGGGATTCAGGTTGTTTTAAAATGGATTTTTATAATAAAAATTTGGCACACATGGTTTCTGGGAAGGGGTGTATATTTAGGGAAAATCATGCGCCAACCGTACAGACCACACTATCCAGGTTTTCATTGTTGGCACGGTTTGGTCACACGGTTTGTAAAACCATGCGCAAACCGTGTGGACCTTTATATCTAGTTTCACATGATTGGCACAGTTTGGTTACACAGTTTGTCAAACCGTGCGCAAACCATGCATAGGCCACTATCCTTTAGTTTTCCTTAAATATTTACCCAAATTCACCCCAAGACACTACTCCAAATCAAAGGTACTTTAAAACTTCAAAAATTATTTGAAAACGTGCCCGAGATGACTCTAGAAAAGGTTGGGATCTTATAATAAACCCACCTTATAATAGCAAATCCTCGAGTTGTATTCCCCAACATCTCTAAGATTCTGAGCCAAAAATCTTGGGTCATTGATCCCTCATGTATTCTTCCCATTCCCAAGTTTCCTCTTGAACGCTTCCATATTTCCATAACACATGAACTAACAGCATGGTCTTTCCCCGTAATACTTTCTCACTAAGACCCATCACACCTATCAGATGCTCCTCAAAAGATGCATTTATCTTGTGGTCAACCACTTCCACATAAATCACATGAGAAGGGTTAGGGTGAAACCGCCATAGTTGTGACACATGGAAAACATCATGCATAGCGCTGAATTTCTACAGAAGGGTTAATCGGTACGCCATTGGAACGATTATTTCCAGCACCAAAAACGGTCCTAGAAACCTGGTCACCAATTTTCCATGCATCTACATCCTGTAGTGAACTAATCTATGTGACACCCGAAGGAATACATGATCACCCTCTGTAAACTCTAGGGGTCATCTCTTCTTATCATCATATGACTTTTGCCTACTCTGAGGCGTCGCCATACATTTTCAAATCAACTGCACCTGCTTCGATGTATCCTGAATGAGAGTCAATCCTAACAGATCTAACTTAGCCACCTCTAACCAAAATAGCAGTGATCTACAAGGTCTTCCATAAAGTTCTACATTTCCTAATAACTGTTTTTAAAGGTGAACTCCACTAAATCCAAGTGCTTCTCCCAAGAACCACCAAAGTCAAGCACACATGATCACAACATGTCCTCTTACACCTGTATGGTATGCTCATATTTTCCATATATATGTGGGGGGAAGGCCATACATAACATAATATGTTTACCATGCGCCATCTATAAGACATGCTAGAATCATGAAGTAAAGCACAAATCGTGATCTGAAACTATATTCAGTGGAACCCTATGCAAATGAACTATCTCTTGTAAATATAGTTCTCTCAATTGTTCTACTGTAAAGGTCTCCCTTATAGGAAGGAAATGTGATACCTTCCTTAGTCGATCCACAACAACCCAAATAGTATAATTCTTCTTAAGATTCTTTGTAAGTTCTACCATGAAATTTATAGTCACGTCATCCCACTTCAATTCTGGAATAGGTAATGGATGAAACAGTCCTCTAGGTCGTTGATGCTCTGCATTCACCTACTGACAGGTGAAACATCTTGTTACAAATCATTCTATCTCCTTTTTCATGACTGTCCACCAAAACTATCATTATAAGTCACCATACATTTTTTCACACCAGTACATACTACCTACTTTGAGGTGTGGAATTCTTTCATTAGTTCATCTCACATACTCTTCAGCACAAAAACCCAATTATTCACATAGATGATCTCATCCTCATCTATTATCCAGTCTAAAGGTGTCCCTCTGCCTTAAAGTCTTCCCTTAAGGCTAAATAATCCATATCCTCATATTTTCTATCCCAGATCTATCTTAAAAGTGTGGACTCTACTACCTCAGAAACAAGATTCATCCACTCATAACTCTTCTAAACTACCACATAAATTTCCGCCAGTAAAGCCATCATCTTCCAATCTACACTCAACTCATATACAAAATGATTATGTGTTTTAATTATCTAGGAATCATCCACACTATTCCCCTTTCTGGGTGTATATGCTAGTTCAAAATCAAAGGACTGTATATACTCTACCCATATTCGCTGTCAAAGATTCAAGTCACACCATGAAAAGATATTCTTCATGATTTTGAGATCCGTAAACACTATATACTTTTAACCCAGAAAGATAGTGTCTTCAACACTTAATTTCATAAACCACTACTGCCAACATGATTTCATGCATAGGGTAATTATGTTCATGTGTCTTTAACTTCCGAGACCCATAAGCAATGACTTTATCCCCTTGCATCAACACAGCTCTGAGTATGATCCAAGAGGTGTCACAATACACCATTTACTCCTCACTCGACTCAGGTAAGATAAAAATTGGTGCTGGTGCCAAGCACCTCTTCAACTCCATGAAAGCATTCTGGAATGCTTATTTCCAATCAAATGTTACCCTTTTCTTTGTCAAACCTAAAAGCGGTGATACCAATCCGGAAAAGTTATGGGTGAACCTCCTCTAATAACCATCTCATCCCAAAAAAGATTCGGATATGAAAAACATTATTGGGATCCTCCCAAGAAACCACTGCCAATACTTTTTATGGGTCCACTTTCACACCTTCTTCCGAGATGATATGCCCCCAAAAGTGTACCTTGTCAATCCAGAAGTGACATTTAGATAGCTTGACATGTAGCTGATTCTCCTTCAGTGTACCTAGGATGATGTCAATATGTTGGGCATGATCATCATGAGTCTTATAGTACCCCAAGATTTCATCCAAAAACACCACCATAAAGTGATCTAAGTAAGGATGAAATATCCTGTTCATCAAGGCCATAAATACTTTTGGGTAATTTTTCAACCTAAATGGAATTAAAACAAACTCATAAAGTCCATACCTTGTTCTAAAATCAGTTCTTGGTATATCAAAGGTCCGACCTATCACATGATGATACCCTAATCTGAAATTGATAATTGAGAACACATAATCCCCCTTCAGCTGGTCAAATAGATCATTGATGTAAAAAAGTGTGTATATGTTATTTATAGTCATTTTATTCAACTTTAATTAATCTTAAAATAAGATTAAACTCCCATCGGCCTTCTTAAGAAACAATACAGGTGATCCCCAAGGTGATTTACTTGGATGGATAAAACTTTTACCCTCCAACTCCTCCAACAGTGTTTTGAGATCTTGAAGCTCAGTCAGTGCCATTATGTAAGGTGGAATACATACCGGCTCAGCCCCCAAAATGATCTCAATAGTGAATTCCACATCTCTCTCAGGTGGAAACCCTGAAAAGTCATCAGGAAATACATCCTAAAATAGTTCTACTACTGGTGGAAGGACATCTTTCCTAACACTCCCATCATCTTGCAAAAGACTAGCAACTTGGGCTATAAGCTATCCCAATTGCTGAGTAATTGACCCATCTTGTCCTGTAGGGATGTCTCATTATCCACAAAGAACATACTGGTCACCCTTAGGAAATACAAAGGTCACACTTTTATGGTAACAATCAATGTGGGCTCAGTATGCAACTAGACATTCCATACCCATAATTAGATTGAAGCCCGTTATATCAACGACATAGATGTCCCAAAAAACGATAATCCCGGATCTCTAGAAAACATCATTTACAATAACAGATATCCCCAGTCCGTGTTCCCAATGATATATCAATACTGATAACCCCACATAGGGACTCCACTTGTAGTTCCAAACCATTAATAATATTTTCATATATAAAGGAATGGTAGGAACCAGTATCAAAAAAAATTAGTACCTAATATAGAAGCAACTAAAATAGTACCACTAACTATCGATTGACCAGCCTTTCTCTCCACAAGTGTAGGCTACACTGCATGTAAATGTCCTTCCCCTCTACCCAGTGGAAATGTCTAACTCCCTTGACTAACACCACTCTAATGATATGAGTGCTCATAACCTAAATAACAACATCCAATACCTCTACAGACTTGGATCGTATAGTTCTAACTTCCAGACCTATATGATGTAGAAGACACCCTTCACAAACTCTGACTTTGAGTGGCTTCTCCCTCAGCACCAGCATATCGCTGCTTCCTACGGAACTTCTGTAGGCTCCCCATCTTACCACAAAACTGGCACTCCACTAGTGTTCGAGGACGATGTTTATGATAGTGTCCATGCCTACCGCACTGATGGAAAAGCACATGAGTAAGATCTGGTGAAATTGTTTCTCTTTACTATTCACCATTCTTTCCACTGTCCTGGATAATATTCTCTTGATGGTGCTTCCTACTCCTGGAAGGCACACTCCTTGATCATTCAGTGAAAGCTTCCTATCCAGTACTGGAAGCCTGTTTCAGGTTACCCTCTTAAATCAGAGCCTGATTAACCACTACTATGAATTTATTCAGCTGAAAAATATTTACCTTGGACATAATTTCATACCTAAATCCGTCCTAAAATCATTTTTCCAAAGAAGCCTCATATTCTACCTAAGTATGTGAAAAATGTTGTAAATATATGAAATGTTCATCGTAATCCATTATGGACATGCTTCTTTGGGTCAGACGCAAAAAATATGATGCCTTCTATTGTCTTAGTGTCTCTAGATAAAACTGTTCCAAGAACATCCCCAGAAATTCCTTCTATTACACATCATCAGTTTTTCCATATTGTACTTGAATGTCCCACCAGCGCTTCAGTGAACCACATATCATATAAGCAGCCAACTTGAC
This sequence comes from Viscum album, assembly GCA_963277665.1. Classification (NCBI taxonomy): domain Eukaryota; kingdom Viridiplantae; phylum Streptophyta; class Magnoliopsida; order Santalales; family Viscaceae; genus Viscum; species Viscum album. The sequence goes on along the minus strand of OY728122.1, from coordinate 1,034,111,717 downwards.
CCTCCTCCTAGCCTAAGTCTCAATATGGTATAGTATCATATCTATAGATTCAATCTAGAATTCATCTCCCTCAGGTCCACCCTCACCAGAAAAATTAGGAGGGTGACATAGCTGAAACTCCCTTGTAAACTCTAACATGCTTCTCTGAATCTGTCCAGGGCCTCTCTCCATGAATTACATGAAATGAGAAAATTTGTATTGGAACTATTCCCCTTCTTCCTTAGCTTACACCAATGGTTCCTTAAGCTCCCTGTCTGGATGTTCGTTCTAGGCCATACCCCTGAGTCTCTCCCCAAACAAGCGTCGTGGAGGCATATCTCTACAAATCCAGACACGTGTCTTAGGTATCATAACGTAACCTTAAAACATTTATATAATATAATAAACTAACCTAACAATTTTCAACATGTCCTTTTCCCATTTTTCTTGCCACACGGTCAACACCAGAGCCTTATCACTACCCTTAACCATCCTACTCCTAGGTCTTGGTTAGTAAGGGTAAAAACATTCTCATTAATTAATTCAACCATTAATTAATCACATTATCTCTAATTAATTAATTCAATAATTAATTAATTAATCATACCCATTTAATCAATCAAGGTTATCATTAGAAACCCATTTATTCTCATTTTGCATCATAATATCAATCTCACAATAAGTAAAAATAGTTTGAGTTCAATAACTTACCCATAACCTATTTTCCTCTGACTGCCTAGAATGATGTATGTCAAAACAACCCTGAGTGCCTATAATTATGCATGTAGACTCAATTAATATACCCTCTTTTATCATAATAAAATACCAACATAAGAAAACTATAATAACCATGTGTGGATTCATATAAATAACTAGAACAATACCATGTCATATGATATCCTAAACAAAAAAAAATACAATACTCAACTGAAAGGTAAAACCTGATACGACAATTATAATGTCAAATGTCTACAATGCAACTAAAAGTAAATACACAATGACTCCCAAGCGGGTCTCAAACCACATCTGGTTCCCTATCCCATGCTCCAATCCCAAATTGAAACCTATATTAGGTCCTTTCCCTTATCCTGTCCTACAACAAAAAATTCTACTCAGGTGTCGATTAGGTTGTCCAAATAGGTTGGGAGTACAACTCATTAGGCCACCCCAACTATTTCTAAAACATGTCCAGTCAAAATATAGTGTAAGCAGTTGTATGAGGAAATAAATACAATTCACAATTTAAAAAGTTGTCACATCGTCATTTAATCTTTAATCATCACATTAGGCCCAGTTTCAATTCATGTTTTCCATTTTAATCGACATTCATTATTATCATTCATTTGGTGTTAAACATCATGTCAAGCACTCCAAATATATTTTGAATCATCATTCATTATCATCATTCATTCGGCGTTGAACATCATGTCTAGCACCCCAAATATCATTAAGTATAAGTTGCCATGCCTAGAACTAGAAATCTCATTTGGTGTAGTTCATCGTTCCTAGGACCCCAAATCTCAATCTTAGATAACTATTGGGGAGGAATACCATGTCCAGGTCCCAACTTTTAATTGGTCTAGAAGTCCATGTATATCACGATAAAAATATCATCCATTTAATCATTCTTTAATTCACAATAATTATCCACATTGTTCCATTACTAATCCAATGACCAGTTAAACATATCAAAGTCCATTAGTTAACTCAACAATTACCTATTCACATAATCCATTAATTAATTCATCAATTAATTAATCAATTAACAAAATTATCATTCCATAATTTATTATTCACAATTAATTATCAATATCAAATCTCAACTTTTCATAATTAATTCTAACAATTAATTATCATTGATCAATATTATGGAATATAATTAATTATCACAATTAATTATCTTTCATATCCAACATCATTTCAAAATTAATTTCCCCCAATTAATTATCTTATCAAAATCAATTAATTATCTCAAATAAAATATCTCAACCCATAATCAATCTCTAAAACAAATATCTATTTGGGAAACCCCCCTTCATTTGTTCTGTGATTAAATTATCAATTAATCACCAAGGCAAATCACAAGTTAATTCTACATTCCTAATTACTTTGATTTAGGAAATAAATTATCAAGGGAAGCTAGAAAATCATAGAATCTCATTCACATATCAAAAAATGACTATGGGAGGTTGATTTAGACAACTTAAATTAGTTTGTTGATGGAGGTTAGTCCAATAGAAATTCCCATAATCCAAGTGGTGCAATTTTGTTGATCAAGATCTGGATCTATATCCCTAAACCAAAATTAAGATCAAAGGCATCAATATATTTAAAATATAGATCTATATCCACAATCCTAGATCTAAATCTCAACTCATAGTTTTAGATCCATGGAAAAGGTAGATATATTCAACGAAAATATCATGTAAAGATAGAGGAATGAACAAGAGAATCAATGGGATAAAATCTACTTACTAGGAAGAGAGAGGATCTTATATCCGGGCTTTCGATATCTGAAGAACGATGTTCGGATCACCTTGTAATCCCTATGTAAGGCTCTGGGATCACATAGAAGTTTTCAATCCCAATCCAATGTCGAAATATGGGAATCTAAATGAGGATGTGTTGTTTTAGAAAGGATTTTCGGAATAAAAATCCTAGGCACACAGTTTATTGGGCATTGAAGCATGGTTAAGGAAAATCATGGACCAACTATGTGGAACTCTCTGACCAGGTTTTCACCTTTAGCATGGTTTGGTCATATGGTTTTTCAAATTGCATGAAAACTGTGTAGAATTCTCTGTCCAGTTTTTCATGCTTGGCAGGGTTTGGTCACATGGTTTGTCAAATTTTCTATAAACCATGCACAAGCTGTTGTCCTTCAGTTTTCCATAAAAATTCACCCAAACGCACCCCAAGCCAATACTCCAAAAAAAGGTACTTAAAAACATCAAGGAGTACTTGAAAATGTAACTGATATGACTCTAGAAAAGTCCAAGTTCTTAAAATTTTTGGTAAAGCATAGAGGAAGTGGTTTCCAATAAATCACTTCCCTATCTACATAATAAATGTGGATGTGTCTCTAGAACATAGGTACCTAAGGGTAATAACTCAGAAAAGAGTGCAATTATATTGACTTGATTGTCACCTAGTGCATGACAATGGGCCTTTCTATATACTTGGTTTGAGACTCCTAAGGGATATTCTTTGTAAATTCACAAAATATTTATAAACTATCATGAAGGATTAAAATATATGATGATTATTAATAACCTCAGATAAAGCTAAGTTATCATAGATTAAATATAAGGAGTCACAATTTAGACATCCTAGAATTTATTTTCATGATTATGTGGTTTTCCATTATGATTAGTGTTGCTCACATAATGATTTATAGTTTCAGACAATGGAAAGAACCCAATGTAATTGTGTAAGCATTGAATGTGATTGAAATTTTTTGTAAGATTATTCAATTAGAATGATGAATGCAGTGAATGATTTTTTGATTTTTCCTAATTGGTCACAATAGAACATGATTAAGAATATGCACCTTAAACAACTCTATAACTCATCTAAGAAGAGAATGATGGAGTTCAATGAGAGTTCAGGTAGTGGAAACCATGGAGGAAAGAGTATTCGTCTTCTTATATATTGATAATGTGGGAATAATCACTCATGGGATTTATTAAATGGATGAAGATATTTTTTATGTGTGAAAAAGAAGGGTATGGAGTAATTAATTTCCTAGGAAAAATGAAAAGCTTAGTTAATTAAATGGAAGGAAGTATTGGTCTCCCAGAGGTATTATCAATGGATGAATGTTTTAATTGTGGAAATTATAGGCATTATGAAAATGAATATCATAAGGGGAAATATCAGGAAGAGAATCAACAGGGTTGTACAGGAAATGGTTATACTAATGATGATAAAAAGACCACAAGTGACATGTGAAAGGTATGGTATGTCCTAACAACATAATTTTATTAAACATAACAAGTATGATTAAATTAATACTAAGTAATCCTAAGACATGATTCATATATATTATTTTATTAAATAGGTATTAAGGAATTAGATGATGAAACGAAGTTATTGTATTAAGTATGAGCTGGAATAATTGAAGTGTTTATGTATTGTAATTTTAGAATTATGATATATGAATTAAAATATATATATAAGAATTTTTTTTAGAAGTTTTACATTAAGAATTTACCAGAATATGTTAAATGGTACTGATAGATGAAAAAATTGATTTAATGAAAATGTGATATTTTGATTAAGGGAAGATAGCCCTTAATATGTTAGGAATATTTAGATAATGATGTTAGGATAAAAATATTTTTGATATGAATAGGTAAATTGGATTGTACTGATTACCTCATAATTGATTATTGATTTGTTGAAAAAGTGGTTTTTGATATAATTAGGGGATTTTGCAACATTTTTATTTTAAAGAATATATCCAATAACATTTTTTTATTTACGTAATGGGGAAGAATGTATTTTTTCAAAAAGTTTTTATGATAATTCATGTTATTACCATGTTTTAAGAGAATAAAAGATAAATTTATTAGCATGTTCAATATGTGACAATTAAGAGTTACTTTGCGTTTTTTTTGGGGTATTAATGTTATGTTGATTTTGAGTAATTTAGTGACCTTGTCTAATAATTTTTAATTTTGGATGCATTGTTAGGATAACCATTTATATAATGGTTTATGTTGAACATTGGCTGAATTTTTAAATATTAACATATTCCTTCACCATATGAAGATTTATCCATATTGGAAAACCATTGCTAACTTTTTTTAACTAGAGATAGAAGGAATGATATACCATTATATTTTGATCTATTAGTACTTCAGGCATAAGTAAAATTCATCTTCATTTCATGGAGTAAGAGAATAAGTGTAAATTGATCGATGTGAAACCAAAGGATGAAATTATTCTTATGATACAAAGGAAATAAAATCCCTAGGTATATTAGCCCCTTTTAAATTCTTATATCAAGATGGTATCATATCGATTGGATCTTCCAGTAAACCTATCATAGGTTCAAAATGCTTTCAATGTATATCTCCTGAGAAATTACATGCTTGGTTTATCACAAGTACTAAACTCAGAGGTCATACCATTGGAGCTTGATATCCCCTATAAGGAACAACTAGTAGAAAATCATAATTAAATGGGGAGGGTTATATGAAATAATTCCACTTACCTGGTCAATTTTTTTTGGGAATCCACCATCTTAGGGATTCTATGTGGGAACTTGAGGATGTAATGAGAAATACATATCCCCAATTATTGGTACAAAAGTGAAAATTTTTTAGGGATAAATTCATTTTATTGGGGGGGAAATGTAAAAACCATATTTTTTGTGATTTTTTTTTCAAATAAATAAAATATTTTCGATATTTAACATTACACATAACATAGAGTTTATCTTCCATTACACGTAACATAGATTTTATCATGTGTTACACATGACATAGAGTTTAAATTAGACCCGACATACTATTAAAATATTATTAATTAAAATTATAGTTATATCAAAGTCATTGGAATGGAGGGTATGAATATAAATAAATAAATTATAAAAATTTGTGGTTTACACAAGTTTATAAAATTAATTCTTTGGAGACCAATTAATTAATAATGAAAATAAAAACTATTTCAAAATAAAGGAAATATTTTTTATAAAAGATATTTTTATAAAAACAAGCATGTTTTACATCAATAAATTAAACAACCCGCTTTTGATGAATTATTTTAATGAAATTTATATAGTATATATATTAAATCAACCATTTAACATTAATATTATGTATTTTTTGAACAAGTGATAAAAATAAATCAAATTTTACACTTAGAACTATATTTTTCTAAATAGAAGTTTTGTTTCTTTTTTGCGCACTTATTTTAAAAAAATTATGAAACTTAAGAAAATTTATTATATAAAATAGAATTAATTTTAAAAATTATAATTATCTTATGATGAATTTTTTAGAATTTTTTAAAAATATGATTTATTTTATTGAATACTGAAAAATACTAAATTTTAATAGAAATTTTTCTTTTTGTTTAAATTATTTATGAAGATGAATTTTATTTTAAAATGGTATTAAAGTATAATTAGTTCAATTATATATATATATTAATTCAATTTAGTTAATTTTAATAATTTTCATATTGAATTTTGTTATAAAAACATTTTAATATTTTGAACATTTTTTCTTTGAAATTCTGCTTTCTCATCGCGTTTGAGGGATTGATTTTAAATTTATTTTTTCCACTTAAATTAATGTAATATAGAAAAATTGATTACATAGCTTGAATATTAATAATTTATATTATTTAAATATTTCTAATGAGTTGTTTTACCAAATTTAATAGTGAAAACATTAAAACTAAATTACTACGGTTAAGGAATAAATTTGTTTATAGGGGAGTTAAACTAAAACGATAAGGGTTAAAATGACCTTAAAATTTGACAAAAATAAATTTTATTGACATATTTATACCATATGATGTCTTAGTATCTAGAATAATCCATTTTTTGACACATTTTTATGAGGAAAATGTGGGTATAATTTTTTATTTTCAACAAATTACATGTGTGTCACTCACCTCACTTATAAAAGGCCACCCCAACTCCTTTGTTATTCGAACCATAAAACCCTTTTCTAGGCCAATACCTGACCAAATAACTTTAAAATTTTTCTCATATCATCCTATAAGACATATTTTGTGCATAAACTCATCCTCATAGGTCTTTTGGTGAAAACCTAATGGGGATAACTCAAGAAGAGGTAACATTCTTCAATGAGTGTTTTTATTTTATTTCTTCCTCCACATACATAAATTTTTATTAAACCATAATTATATAATAAAATTGGTATATTACATATATTTATATTTTTTTTATGTTATTATAATGACCTTAAACCATCTCTTCTTCCATGAAATGCCTTACAAAAACATCATTCATGTGTGTGGTGACTATTGCCTTGTTAACTAATGTCATTCGTTTTTCCATTAAAAATTATCACATTATGTAATATGATGGATATAAAGTATAAATATAATATTTTTATAGTAATTATATATCTATAGTCATTATATTATATATAAAATTTTATATTCCATTCAATAGGGGACATGATAACATCGCTCATGTGTATAGAATACTACCGCCTCAGGAACTGATGTGATTCGTTTTCCCTAATGATCTACATAGAAGATAATAAGGATAAATATATTTGATATAAATGAAATATATATTATATTGATGAAATAATTATCATTCTAAAAATATAATATATAATTTTATGTTTTACCTTTTCACTTACTAAAAGAGATACGTTGTTCATGTACGTGTGGAATATCACCTTCACAAAGTGATGTGACTCTCTCTTTTCACCATCACTTGACAGGGATGATATTTATAAGTATATTTAATGAAATAATATGTTTGTTATGATATTATGAAAATTATTTAAAGTTAAAATATTACTTACCTCCTTTCCATAATGATTGTTGAAAAATGGAAATGTTACTCCTGCGTACATACGACATATCGTCTCCATGATTATAACGTACATAATATCTCAAAACCATCTTTCATGATTGATATTAAAAGTATAATTTATGTATAAATATAGTAATTTTATCATTATTATTATTCTATATTTTATTTAACCATGATAAAAGTAATATTATAGAAAATAAAAAATCAAGACATATACGAAAAACAAAGAGGTTATTACCCGAAACATACTTTTAATAAGGAATTGGTAATTAATGGGTATTGAATGGATATTAGTAAATCATATATGGTAAAATAATTGTTATTATGTTTATATGATAAAAATATAATAAAATTACATTTATTATACATGATGTTTGAACATGTATAAATGAATTTGAGACTTATGGTAAGGGATTTCTACTCTCTCTTTTATATCTAAGAGACAATGAAAATTATCCACTCGTTTCTTTTATGTACTGTATATATAGCCCATTTTACATGTTATATCATTAATATAATTATTTTAATGATATTTAATGTTTTATTTGAAGTTTTTTATTATTGGGGCTTATAATTCAAAGGACTACTAAAGTAGTAAGAGATTCTCGTCTCACTTTTATTTTCTATGAGACACATATAATATTCAATGTGTATTTATTTGATGTGGTGTATGTAATTCCCATGAATTAATTATATGATTATTATAATGAATACTAGGGGGGATTAAATATCAATTTTAATATATCTATTTCATGGGGATTTTGTTTCAAATGTTACCAAAGTGGTAATGGTTTTAAGTTACAATCTCATCATTTATTCGGATTGTTTATGATTAAGTGTCCAATGTTGAAATATTATGATATATCTCTCAATAAACACATGAAGTTTCTAATAATTTGGTTATTTATTGAGAATAAATGTTTTCCCTTAATTTCTCTCCCTTTATGTACTCAATATTTCAAATAAATGTTTTTAAGAAATATAAGCTTTATTTTTCTCTTTGGTCGAAAGCCCATTTTTCATCGAAAACTATGTTTTAAAAAAAATTCAAAAATGTTTTTAACATTAATAAAATGATTTATTAAAGGAATATTTAAAAAATTTTACATTAAAAAAAACTATAGGAATCTTCATTTCTTTTTTCAAACTATGATCATTTCTCTTTTACCAAAAATGTGCTAGGAATATTTATTTTTAACAAGAAAAAATATAAATAGTATTACTCGTTTTCATGACCACATAGTGATTTCAAGATCAGATAAAAGTTTTAAATATTCTTTTAAAGAAACCCCTTGGTATTTAGGATATTTATAGATTTTAAATAAATGATTTCTAAAAGAAATGGATTTTGAAAATGTTTTATGTTTTAAAAAGTATTTTTTAATGTGGAAAGTATATTTTCCTCAAGAAATGTTTGAAATGATTTTTAAAATATTAATTTATAATTTTATAAAGATATTTTCAAAAAAAATAATTTTAATAATATATATGAATTTTTATTTTTAAAAATTGATTTTCGAAGAAAAGTTATTTTCCTCAAAAAATGATCCAAGTTATATTTAAAAATTATTCTCCATATAAGATGATATACATTGATGTTATATATTCTTTACTTGGTATGTTATCTAAGGATACCATTCTTATTCTTTACCAGAATGGTTTATTTTTATGATGAAAGTATGTTTATGAAACTCATATTTATTCCATGGTTTTTGTTATTTTGAAATGATTAAATGATTATGAAACCTATTTATTTTCCATGAGTTATGTTATTATGAAATATTTTTTGAAACCCATTAATTTTCATGATTCATGTTATGATTAAGGTTCTATATTATTGTGGCTCATAAATTTATGGATTATGTGATCGGTGGGTCTTATATCTCCCTATAATGCATTGTGTAATTATAAATGTAATATGAACTCAAAGGGTACATGGGAGGTTAGCCTAATACAAAACTAAGAGGGTACACGGGTGGTTATCAAAATACCTAAACAAATGGGTACACAAGAGGTTATCCCAAGACCAATGTAGGTAGATGAGTGGTTATACAGATCCTAACATTTTATTATTGTCTTGGTGTGTATCCTTGACATAATATTTTATATGCTTTTGTGTATTCCACAATTACATGTATTATTCCAATGTTATGCTCTCATATATCATGTTATTTGATTTAATTATGATTTATGTCTTATGAAGTACCAATATTTATTCCATGAATCAGGATTATAATCTTTTATATGAAGGGTGTGGTGTTTAAAGTTTATGATCATGTTATCAAACCCTTATATTATTTTCATTCTTACTTATTTCACTTGTTTACCCTTACGAGCCTTCTGAGCTCACCCTTTCATATGTTTCCATTCCCCAAGTTATGAAGAAAGGTTTAAAGTAGAGTATTTTTTTCAATATTACTAAAAGGGGAATATCTTTATGGGATATAATGAAGACCTTTCACTAAATTAGTATATATTGTACCTAGTCTTCAAAGATACTAAACTTTTATGGTCCTCAAGAATGTTTCATTGTTATATATGGAATATTCATCTAAAAAGATATAATATATATGTATGAAAATATTTATTCTCTAGGGTGGATATACCCAAGATGGAATTTTGTATAAGGTATAGAAACTATGAATTTATAGTGATTCCTTTTGGTCTTACTAATTCTCCCTCTATCTTCATTAACATAATGAATAGATTCTTTAGAAACCATATTGATAAGTTTTTGGCAGTCTTTATATTTGATATTATTTTATATTCAAATAGAAAGGAAGATCATGAAGATCACTTCAGGATTATTCTGAATACCATAAACAAGTAGAATATTTATGAGAAATTTACCAAGTGTGGATTTTGGCTTCAAAATGTCTCATTTTTTGGGTCATATAATCTCAAGTGAGGCTATATCACTTAATAATTCCAAGATATAAGTTATTGAGAAAAGGAATAGACCAACCATAATGGTTAAGATCTATAGTTTTCATGGGTTATCTTGATATTAGCTATGTTTTCTAAAATAATTCTTATGATTATCTAATACACTCACAAGGTTGACTTAGTAAAGGGTTGAGATTATATAGATAGAGGAATGTGAATGGAATTTCAAGGAGATGAAAATAAGGCCAGTTAGTGCACCTATACTCACACAACCCTATACTGGAGAATTGTTTTCAATCTATAGTGATGTACTAAATAATGTACTGGGATGTGATCTCATGAAAAATGATATGGGTATAGCTTATGCCTCATACCAACTAAATCTCCATTAAAAAACTATCCAACTCATGATTTGGAGTTAGTTGGGGTAATTGTTTCATTAAAGATATGTAGGAATTATATCTATGGATAAATGTGTGACATATATACTGATCTCAAAATTATAAAGTATATTTTCACTCAAAATTGTTTGAACATTCATCAAAGAAGATTTTTTGAGTTGATTAAACATTATGATTAGAAAAAAAATACCACTCTGTGAAAGAAAACATGGTCAAAGATGATTTGAGGTGAAAGTGTCATTCTACATTATCAATTATATGGATTACAAAAGATCCAATTATTATATATTAATAGAGGTTGTAATTGGAAATCTTAATGAAATGGGAGAAATAATATCTATCTTAGATTAATGTTCATTTATATATCCATGCGAAGATTAGAGATGCATGTAAAGAAGATGTAGAGATTCAAAAAAAAGGTGATAAATGTTCTTGAGATCAACCCTGATTTGGATAGAATAATGTGGTTTAATAACCATGTGTGTGTCCTTAATACCGTATTTGAATAAGGATCTTCTGGATGAGGCTCTAGCTTTTTCATTCTTTATTCATCCTAGAACTGAAAAGATGTATAGAGGCCTGGAAAATTATTTCTTGTAGTAAGGCTTAAAGAGAGATATTTAAACATACATTTATCTACTCTTTGTTTTTCAATAAGTTAAGGGTAATAAATAGAATTATAATGTTATGTTAAAACCATTAACCATACCTAAATGGAAATTGGAAAACAACACCCAATATCCTTTACTCTAGTATTAATATGTCTCATTGTGAATCACTTTTTGGTAAGAAGTTGGGAACTCCATCATTATGGAATGAAGTTATAGAAATAAATAAATTAGGACCAAATCGAGATGAGGAAATAGAAGATAAGTTTAGATCCATTCCACATCATATAATGGAAGATTAGATTCGAAAAAAATGTTATGCCAACAATCATTGGAAATATCTAGAGTTTAAAGTGGATGAAAAGGTGTTCTTATGAATATATAGCTAGAAAAGAGTGATTATATTTGGAAATAAGGGAATGTTAAACCCCAGGTATATCAACCGTTTTTAAATTATTGATCATACCGGGATTGTATCTTATTGATTGGAACTTCAACCAAATCTCTCTCAAGTAAAAGATGTGTTCCATGTATCTCTCTTGAGGAAGTCCATACCTTATCATTAACATGTAATAAACATAGATTTAATACTTCTAGATAAATATGTTTCATATGAAGATCATTAGTTATATATTTTTTATCATACATATAAAGTTCAACGAAACAAGACCACTCATATAGTTAATGTTTTTCTAGCGAAACAACCAATTTGAGAAAGCTATGTGGGGACTAGAGGATGTGATGATGCAGAGGGACCCTATTTTATTTATATTTAAGTAATTAATTTTGAAAATTAAATTCATTTTATTTGGGGTGGAGTGCAACACCCCAATATATTTATGAAATTTTTCCCTTCAAATATTTTTATTTATTCAATATCATGTATTGCACACAACGAGTTTAAACACACGACATAACATTATTAAAATATTTCGTTTTCATTATCTCCTAGATATTAGATTGGTAGTGTTGAATAGTAATTACTGAATTAGGAAAAATATATGGCTTATACATTGATATAATAAATTCATGATTAGAATTAAGAAAAAATATATTTTAAAATAAAAGTGATTTTTTTCTAAAGAAATAATTTTATGCTTATTATGATTTTTTATATTAAATTAATCCCTATTAGTGAATTATTTATATAAAATTTATATATTATTTAATTGATTAAATTTTTTATACATTCAATAAATATTTTTCTATGTAATGATAAGAATAAATCTAGTTTTATGCTTTTAAATGTATTTTTCCTAAAAAGTTGTATTTGTCACATTTTATGAACATAATTTAAAATTAATTTCTTCCATTTATATGTATTTAATTATATAATATTAATTAAAAATATTTAATTAGGATGTTCGAATTTTGTAATTAAGACCCTTTTATTTTTTGTTAATATGAATAGTAACCACAGTTAAAACTATCACCTTGGTAAAGGGTAAATCAGGTTAATCAAGGATAAAACTAAGTTATAAGGCTATAATTATAAATAATAATTCTTATTATATGAACTTAATTATAACCTTAACACCTAAGGTTTTAAATTGAGTTATTTAATGGACACAGTTCCAGGAAAATGACTTATATATTATTTAAATGGAATGAAGAGACAAAATGTCACTCTCTTAGTTTTAAATATCATTTATGTGTTCAAATAAGGACAAAAATTAGTTAGGAATGAATCATAAAATTAATTTTTTCTTAGTGAAATTATATTAATGATGGTAATTTTTTTATAATTTTTAGGAATTAAATAACTACATTAAATACTTACACAACTCTGATGTAGTAATTATTCAATGGATGAAAAAAATATTAAATAAAGGTTATTAAAATTATTAAAATTATTAAATTTTGAGATAATTAAGGTGATCCAAGAATTTTATAGATGACCATGACATATTGGGGATGTTTTAAAGTAATTTATTATAATTATAAGTTTTTTCTTGATGTTAATAAAGACAAAGTAATGAATAGTGTGAAAATTGAAAAAATAATATTTTTTATAAAAATAATATTTTATTAAATTATTTAAAATTAATAAAAAACCAAAATAAAATATGGTGATAATGTATGGTCAAAAAATTCATCCCATGTACATTTATGAGTCAAAAGTTACCTTATATGTAAAATTATAAGCATTTAAGTATAAAAAATATGTTACCATGGTTAATGTTAAAATATATTTTTATAACCATATCCAACCCTAGGTTTTAATTTATGACCATTTTGAAGTATTTAATTCTAGAACAGTATTATTATGTTTTATTTTATTTTAAGAAATTACAAAAGTGCCCCTCACCTCAATTATAAAAAGACATATCCTCACTTACTTATTTACACCACTTAGAGCCCTATAGTTGTATCATACTCTTAAACTTTATCTTTTAAACATCCCTATAAACATTTTTGATGTTCTTTTCTTCCAAAATACCATCTCTAGAGACCTTTATATGCGGTTTAAAGGAGACCTTTCAAAGAATATTTAATCACTCTGACAAATCACTTTCTTTTTTTATTCTTATTTACCTCTTTTAAATCGATGATATTTATCATAAAATAATAAATTATATGTCACAAATTTTATTAAATGTTATTATTATTATTAAAATATCATTATAAATCCTATTTCATATCAAATAAGAAGTAAAATTATCGTTAATTCGTGTGTTTGTCTTATCATCTCCACATAGCGATGCAATTATATTTTCATCACCATCTTTTATGAATGGGTATTTTGATGTTTTTAATGTTTATATATTATATTTATAACATAATTATTCTTCTTGAATGATAATATCACGTGTACCATCTTATCACCCCATCTATTTGGAAATGATAGTGTTGCTCGTGCGTAAGTATGGACTCCCATCATCACAATGTGATATGATTTGATTTTCATTTATATTTCACATGGATAGTAATTAGAATGAAATTTATAAAAATATATTATATATATGATATAATAATGATTATATAATGGTGAATAATTATTTACCTTTCTTTCATTCCATCATTTAGAAAATGGAAAAAGTGTTCATCCGTACGTACAACCTATCGTCTACATGAATAGTGTAATTCATTTTTTTGTCTCTAATTTTTATGAATGGTTATAAATATTTATATAATGAATATATATTATTTTTCTACCATGATTAAAAAAAATTTAAATTCTCATACCATGATCATATTATAATTACCTGGACTGCCGACCTGAAACATTCTTGTAAAACAAAGAAGTTATCACTTATGACATTGATTTTTTTTTAAACAAATAAGCTGATAATTTTTTATAAATAAATTATAAATTGTATTATAGATATATTAATATTTAATAAATTTATGATAAATCCATATTTATTATACATGAGTTTCTAGCGTGAATATGGTTAGGTGATACTTGAGGTAAGGGTTTGTTTCACAATCTCATCATTATTCGCGATTGTTTATGTTTAAGTCTATACTAAGGGATATTTCTATTGCATGTCCATATTTTAAAAAAACCAATTTTTTTTAATATTATATTTCAATTTCCTAAAAACATTTTTACACATGTTTTACTTTTTAAAAAATGGTTTGAAAGGAATATTGTTTTAGTTTTTTGAAATGAAGTTCTTTGTAAGTTTTCCAATAACAAATATAGTAGGAATTTTTTCAACATATATGGCAGGAGTGGATATTCCATCCATCATGAAACCTCAATTATTTGAATCTTAATTTATTTGTTTTTATGTATATTTTCAAATAATGTTTTCCCTTGTAAGTGTGTGGATATTAATAAAATTGATTGAAAAATTGAAAGGTTATTTTCCTCAGGAATTATTATAAGTGACCTTCCAAAATAATTTTCCATATAAGATGATATCCTTTGATATTATGTATAATTTACTAAAGATTATATCTTATGATACCATCCTTATTATTTATCTATATGGTTTTTGTTTATGATGAAAACAATACATTTTTTTGATACCCATTTTTTTCCATGGGTTATACTACGATGAAATGTTTTTGAAACCCATTTATTTTCTTAAGTTCTGATATATTGATTATTTTAATATTTTGTGGAACACATTTGTATGGATTTAATTATGTTATGGGTGGAACATATATTTCCCTCTAATTCCATGGGTAAAGTATTATATCTCATGATATAGTTATGGGAAAAAAATTCAATTTCCTTGATCCGTTATGGGAAATAAATAAATGTGCTTGATAAATTATGGGAAAGAGGTGTTCATGCATTATCCAATGCTCTTGGTAGATAACCCTAACATATGAAATATTTTCTATATTTATAATGATTCAACACACATTAATTATTTGAAATTATGGTTCATGATTGATTTATAATGAAATCTCATTCAAATGATTCATGTCTTTTGAAATGTTAATGTTTTATGTTATTATACATGTTTATGATCTTTGTCATATTGGGTATGAATTTTGTAAATTGTGGTCAAGATATCCTGAACTTATTTTTATCTAATTCTTTCATATTACCATTAATTGATATCACCCATGTTTACCCTTACTATGCATCTAAGCTCACCATTTTCTTATGTTTACTTTCCTTTGGTTATGAAGAATGATTTTGTTAGGGTATTCTAATAAAGAGTACTGTGTGGGAAGATATTTATGCGAGATGTTTAATAACATTAATAAAATCAAGAGATTGTATATATACCCTCTAAAGACTATAAACCTTTATGTTTCTTGCATGTATTTTACTTTTATGTATGAAATATTAATCTGAATATATTTAATATTTTTGTATAAAAGACCAGGTCGTTATATGGGTCATCTCACTTGGTATCAAACCCTATGTGTAAATTTTTTTTCCTTAGAACTTATCATATGAGTGTGGGTATGAGTTCCTCAGTTCATATAAAAGCATGGTTTAATTATTATTTTTGGATTATTTTATTTATTTTTAGGATTAGGATGAGAGAACATTAGTGAGAACCCTATGGATAATTCTATGTATAGAATAATATTTTGAAATTTTGTTAAAGTAGATATTGTGTGGTATTTCTTGTAATTTCACCCCTATATAGATGATATAAGTGGTTTTAGACTCTAGAAAAGATGTAACAAGGGGTAGTAACCCTAAAAGTATTGTATCTTGTATTAAATCAATATTCCCTAATTGAATGATAAAGAGGGTTAACTACACACCTAGTTTGACACTTTTGAGGGATATGATTTTGTTAATCACGTTCTCCTTATAATCCATTACATATGATTTATTATATTAAGTAATTAAGATAATGGGTGTGATAAAACCCGACTTAAAGCCTCTTAAGTTGAACAGAGAGTGGTTTTGGACTAAAATAAATATAGAATAATATAATGGTGAAAAAGGTGTGAGACGTTTTGAGGTTGAATTTTTCATGTAATTATTTTATACTAATTATGTTATGATATTAATTGTTCATCACTCATTATAACCCCTATTAGTTTCAATAATGGATAATTCCCAAAGGAAAAATGTCAATGAAGGTTTTTTTGGACAATGCAGAGATTATTCCAATGATAAAATAATAGTATAAGAGCTGGAGTTATAAATCTTATGATTATTCCAAACCAACTATCATGAAATATGATTAAAAACATGAACATATTAAAATTACCAATCATGCAAAAGAATAAAAGGATAGATTCTCATGTATGTTTGGGGGAAAAATACGATGAATGAAAGAATATTCAACTTCATATGTGTTAAGAATATGGGAAGAAGAACCAAGGTAAATGTATCAAATGTACTGGAAGATGTTTTTATGGTAAAAGAGTTCATCGAGCAACCAATTATTGAGAAAAAATAAAGAGATTAATGGAGGAAAATAGGTTCATATTAAAGTACCAATAATATTTAAATGTCTTCAATTTGGGGAACTCATGAACTATCAAAATCAATTCCCTAATCCAATGGAGGACAATGATGATGAGCATCATTAACCTCCTAGACTAAGGGAATAAGAAATTGTTTATTATATCACTAAATCTAAAGTCAATAATAACAATGAAGTGATTAAAGGTTTGCATATTCTATAATTTATAGTTGAGTATATCTTATTGGAGTTTTATTCTATGCACTCTAGTATATCTGTAATTTTTTTAGAACCTTAAATTTCCACCCCATTTATTTAATTAACAAATAAATATAATGATTAAATGATTATTGTATCTTGAGTTGATATTTATGGGAATAGTCCTTATTAAAATCCAATTATCCATCATTTAGATAAATTTAATGTGATTTTTTGAAATGGATTAGTTTTATCAACTTTGTGAAAAAATTATTTTTTTCAATAATGAAATCACATTTCCTATCATCTGGTGATAGACAATCAATGCAAGGATGATTATAAATACCCATTAAAAGAAAATTATATAATGTGGGTATTGATACTGAATAAAGATATACTCTTAGCCAAAATGGTTTGATAAAAAAACTCAATACATAGGATAATCCAATTACAGGGAAATATATATATTTATTGAGTTAAAAATTGCATATTGAGTAATGTATATCTTTTAGATACCCTTCTATACTCTCACTAGTATGTTATAATTAAAATTATGAGGATGAAATTTACTTAAGGTGCATAATGTAATTCCCCAAAATTTTATTATTAATTCCCCTTTAATTAAATACAATCACTAATATCTTACTTCATAAACAATCCAAAACTAAAAAATCATTAAAAATTTAAAATAAAATAATTAAATTTGACCGTTATATTCTATCCCTTAAATTAGTAGGAATAAATAAAATTAATCACACTATAAAAACTATGTATAATGGAGAAATGATGAAATCGAGTAGAATGATTCTTCTTTATGAGGCTCACATGTTCAAGCTTGGAAATAGGGTAGAATTAGTAGGTTTTTCTCAATAACAAGACCAAGATGAAATCCAAAAAAATTGGTATGAGAAAAATCATATTCAATATAATTTCAAGATAGTTGAAATTTCCATGAGATCCATACTAGATGAATCATCACCCATGACTTAAATTATAGAATATATTATACTTATATATTACACAATGATCTTGGGGTTGATGATATAAATATATAATTATTTAGGTAATAAATTATTTCATTCATTTAACATTGTTACTTTTAAATAAAAATAAACTTCATTTTAATACTAATTCATTGATAAAACTCAATTAATGTCGCTAAATAACTAATTTGACTATATTAGGTTAAAAATGTATTTTATCTAAAATTGTATTTTTTATGATATATTCTTAAAAAATAAATATATCACGCAAAAAATATATTTTTTATATAAATAATTTGTTAAAAAAATAATAATTAGTAATTTATATGAAATAAGAAAAAAAACATTTAATATTTTAAAAAATTATTTTTCAATGAAAATAACTTTCATTATATTTTTATGTTTAAATTGAAAAGTAAAATTCTAAAATTATGGAAAATTAATTTCACCAAATTAATATAATTTTTAGATTTAGGAGGAAAATATTATCTTAGTATGAATTTTTTTTATGTTTTTGAAAAAATTGATTTTTAGGTGAATAGTGAAAAATATAGTTTCTATTAATACCGTAGTTTTTTCACTTTAACCTTATCTGATGATGATATAAAACAATTATAAAACATTTTACCTAACCAATAGTGCTTTTAAGGATTAAAATTATTCATTTAAAAATATTATGTTCAATTTAGAAAACCCATTTTTAACATTCGGAAACATAAGTAATCTTTTATTATAATAAAAACTATTTTTAATATTTTTCTTTAAATTATGTTTCCACAAGGTAAATTTTGTTTTTTGATTAATTTGAAAGAAAATAACTCTTATTTGGTTAATAATAGTCCAATTAATTTCATAAAAAATAATAAAATTTAAAAAGATATCATAAACATAATTTTTATGAAAAGAAATTCACTTTTCTTAAAAACAGGTTTTTATATGTTGAGTAAAATAATATTAAAATTAATTTCTTCCACCTTGAGAAATTGTATTTGATAAAATGGTTTCAATATTATAAATAATAATTTTAAAATTATATGATTAGATTCTTTTTATTTGTAGTTATTAAAATTAATTACTGAGGATTAAAATATAGTTGCAATGGTAATGGTAAATTAAGGTAAATATAGTTTTACCAGGTGTAAAAGAGATAAAAATTGTTAAAAAAAATGTCCCCAAATGAATGGTCTTGTCGAGGATTGAATAATGATTATCCAACCTCAATTATTTTCCTCTTTTAAAACTAATTTCCATGTGATACATGTGTTCATTTTATATTAAGAAGTTATCTTTACAAAAATATCATTCCCCTCACTTTTAAAAGGGTTCTTATAAAACCCTAATATTTTAAAAGAACATTATAATTGATAGCTCACGTTGCATAGAACACCAAGCTTAAACAAACCAAAAAATATCATTTTATTTTAACACAACCATTGTATATTATCCTATAAATTTTGGGGTGTGAATATTATTAACTATATTATGAAATAAATTTGAATTTAATATTTAATAAAAATATAACTGTGCTTAGGAAATGAACACATAATTTTTAGTAAATTCGTTTTATTCTTGAAATAAATGTTTTCTTCAAAAAGATATTTTTATTAATTTCTATGAGAAAATAAATTTAATTAATTCTTGACAAGTTAATAAATTTTTACTGTAAAAATAAACTTCATTTTTGGAACATCACATCAAAATTTTCTTAGGGTAATTTTTTGGGAATTTTTAAAAAAATGTGATTTTAGGGTTAAAAAGTGAATATATTATTTTTATGAAGTACCAAAACTCTTAAGAAATAATTATTATATGATCATTATTTAAAATTTATTAACCCTTATTCTTGATCAAAAAAAATTAATAAGTTACATAATACATAAGATGTTATATTTAGAAACACAGGCTTAGCGATTTTGAAACCCATGATTTTAACCATAAAAAACTATTTTTATGAGTTATAAGTATAACAAAATTAAAATTGATTTATTCACTTTAATAAATTGAATAAAGTAAAATGGATTCCATATTTTTAATATATATTTCCAAATTAGTATATAAGGTCATTTTTATTTTTAATCGTAAAAAAGTTAATATGGTAAAAACAATATCGTAGTATATGTAAAATAATGTCACGAGTTAAAGATAAAAGGTAAAATATTAAAATACCTAAAAACTATAACATTAAATGGGTGGTTTATATGTTATTATAACTTAAGTATCCTTTAAAACTTTAATTTTGTACCAAATTTATAGTAATTAATTCCACCCAAATGTGGTTGGATTTAAATATAAAATAATCATTATTTATTCACATAAAACCAACCCTCCTCAAGAATAAATACCACACTTGCCACCCAATTTCTCCTAAAAATCCTTGAATATCTTAAAATATATTCCAAAAAATATCATAACCACTCTACCCATGTCTATGTTATTCTAGTGTAACCCATTGACCAATTCCAAGTTCCTTAAGGGGTCATTCAATGAGGTGATATTCAAGAGGTAACTTTCTCAAACAACCACTCTTAATTTATTTTATTCTTCTACCTTCTATTCAAATACTTCATCCATCAACACATAATAACGCTATTATCATGTATATGGTTTAATGTTATGTTGATAATTGAATATCTACTATCCACTCCTTTTCTCATCTCCCCTTATTTAATGAAATGAAACCATTGTCAAAATTATTATGGCTAACTATCTCCATGAGTAATGATTTTTTTTCCCATTACTACCTTCAAGGATGGTCATGAAAGAATTATTCTGGTCAAATAAGATTTGAATAAGTATATTATAACCTATTTAATTTTCTAGGAATTATATATTTATATAATATTAAATAAAATTAAACTAGTTCATGATGGTTAGAAAAAACTCCAAATAAACTATACATTTATCATTAATATCTTATCAAATGAATCATCCTAATTTCATAAATAAAAAATATATATGGGAATATTTAAAAAAAATTAAGTGCATGATTACAATTTCATTTTCCTTCTGGATTTAAATTTCCTTTTCAAAACAACATCCATGATTATACACATGTAAACAATCCATGAAACCATGAAATGAATGCACATAAGATAATGAAAATAATGTAATATTATCAATAAAAGGATGGTAAGAGGATATAAAAGGATCATATAAGGTATTATAAATATGAATATATTTCTTTAATAGTTTAATAACATTAATTAAACCATTATACTGGAGGTTATAGTATGAAAAACTAAAGGGAATACTACTATAAAATGGGTCTATACCCATGCATCTATACCCACAATTTAAAAAAATTGTGGGTATAGGTTGTATATTTTGACTAATACCCACAGTTTTTTTAAAACCGTGGGTATACTAACCCCGATTTGATTTTTTTTATCAGCCTCCCCCTCCTTAATTTTCATTTCCTCCCCCGCATATCCCCCAAGCCTTGGCATCTTCACCCTCTCCTCCCCTCCCCAACCTCGAACTCGCACCCTTAACTCTTCCTCAGATCCCCCACCTCCCTCCCTCCACCTTCTTTACTCTGCCTCTAGATCTCCATCCTACTGCATCTCTTTGGTTGCCTCTATATCTTCTTCTACCTCCACTTTGGTGTCGATGTCCACCTTTGCCTCCATGGCCGCCTCTACCTACGCCTCATTCTAGCCTCTGCCTCCCGACCTCCAAAGGTATTCCTATTCTCTTTACCTATTACTTTTTTTCGTTTCTTTCAATCCATATTAATGAACAAAATATGTTTAGGTGAATCCCACTCGAGCATGGTGGAATTCATCTTGAATCAAGGGGATATCTCTTCCCTTGTATAACGGAGGTTGATGTGGGTATATTGCAAACCTTTTTTTCCAAATTTTCATTGAAGGTTACCAAGGTATGTTATGTCCTAGTGTTTTTATAGATTTTAGGATGAAATTTTTTGATACTCTATTGTATTTATTTGGTACTTTCAGCTTGTGGAATTTTGGGTTAATTTTTTGGAAATTGATTGCATTGGTTTCTCTTAGGTATTAGATATTATTTGATTGTAATTATTATATAATTGAGTTTATTTAGTGATAGAATATGGTTTTTAAATTTTTAGCAGATTCTTTAAGGTTTTATGTAGTTTGAATGCTCACCTATGGTCTTGGTATGTTATCTTGATATTTTTTATGAAAAATTCATAGGACACATTATGGCTCACTGGGATTAGGTTGGTGATTGTTTCATATTGTTTAGGTATCTTGATAATGGTATTCCAATGATATTATATATATGTCCAAAGGTGATGGTGATTCTCAAAAAATCATGATAGAGATTGATATTCATTTTCATTAATTAATAATATATCATATGTTCTCTGAAATAGAGTATTGTGTGTGGCATAATTATCATGATTTGAAGGATATTTTTAGTATAGATGTTTTTCAAAATATGTTTGTTAATGAAGTTATCCATTTTCCCTTTTTAATCTTTTATTTTTTATCTTATAAACCAATGTATTATAAAATATGAGTTATGAAATTTTATTAGAACAGTGACTGAGTAAGTTTGTTCCCATTTTTTTTAGGTCATGGGCACTTATGACATAAAAAATAATTTACTTACATGTACTATAGGATATATTTTTTCCTTAAATATGAAGTCTTAAATTGATTAAGTGGTGATTGAAAATATATTAGTCTATATTAAAATTAATGACCAACCCATTTCTGAAAAATAATACCTTATAACATTTTTAATTATTTTCAATGTTTTGAAACTTTATTCCAAACACGATATTCATTATCTAGTTTATACCTCATTTTTTTTATTTATACCATGTGTGATATTGTTGTGCATGACATGACCATAGCTTAATTTGACATCTCCCTAGTATGTATTAAGGATTTAAAATGGAATACCCATTATTCATTTGGATTGATATTATCATGTTTGATTGTAGTATTATTATATTTTATTTATGTATAGTTATATAAATTTTTCATGTTTACACATCATGGTAATTTTTATCATACTAGAATGGTGTTATAATAGTGCATAGTGAGCATGTGCAATATGATTTACTTTTAGTGCATGTTTATTTACTTTAGCATGGACCTAGTCTACTATTTTTTCATCGGGTACGTTTATAGATCTAACATAGAACATGCCTATTGTTATAATGTGAGTCTTTTTTATTGTTTTATATTTAGCATTTTGTGAGACTTCTTTAGGTTTATTCTTCATGTTTAGGGATCTTTGGTCCCATTGAGGTTGGTTCTAGCTACCACCATCAAGGGTAGTGGGTTTGTTGTGGGTTTCGGGTGTGTTTTGTTCCATTTCAATATTTTGTGTTTTTTTTTAATTTAGGGGTTTTGGGGTTTTGAATTTTTAGTGTTTTTATAGAGTATTTTGGACCTCGGTGTGGTGGTTCTAGGTTTCCATTATCAAAGGTGACTTTCACATTTATGCATATGTATGAATATACATATATATGTTCCCCCATATATATATTCACTCATGGTGGTATGAATATATATATTGGGGCTAGGTGTGCCTATATATATATATGAAAAATGCATACATGTATAAGATAAATGGGTATATACATGTATAATCATATATATAATGCTCTCATTCTACATATTTGGCCATGGAAGTATGTAAATAGGGGATATTTTTTCTTATATATATGAAAAAATTTATATTTATTCAATTATTAAATAGAAGATTCTAGTTTCCAACATCATAAGTAGTGAACCTTGAGTTTTAGGTAGGTTCCCTTATGCATTTGCCTTTAAATTTATAGAATCATTGATTTCTTGTGTTTTCACAACGTTTTTTATACTAAATAATGATATATATTTCTTATAATAATTGTTTGATATGAAATGAAGTGTTTTACGCATTATATTGGATTGTATGAAATTGTTTTTACAAAACCTTACACACTAATCGGTTACAATAGGCCTGATTGGCCTTTATAAGAACATTTTTCTATGTAAAATGGAAAAAACAAACCAAAATTGTACCTCTCCAAATATAAAATGACATGAATAAACCCATTCTAACCTAACATGAACCTATTAGAACCAAAATTTATTGAATTGAATCTAATCAAATCAACATAACCTGATCCAAATTAAAACAGACTAAATTAAATGAGACAGACATGAACTCAATCAAATGGAAATGAAAATAACTAAGTGAAAATATACTACAATAAAATATACAGAAATAAAACAAACTAATTGAATTTTATTGAATAGTATTGAATAAAACAAAAATAACCTATATAAAATTGAGATACAGTGAATTATACTAAATTGAATGAAATATGACATAATATAAGTAAGAAAAAATAATCTGAATTTTATTAACCCATGAAGTGTAAAATTGAATATTCCTAAATGAGTCTAGAGTAAATTAAATTTTTCTATACCCAATAGATAAGTTAAAACTAACCAAATCTAAAATAATTTATATTATATTGTAGCAAAGTGAATCATACATAATTAGTATAATCCAGTTAGACCTCTCATGAACTGCCTCAATTAGGATTTCAGTAACCACAATAAAGAAGGATGAACCAAAAGAAACCAAACCAAAGAAGATTAATAAGAGTAAACCGAATATGAGATGAACTAAATAAAATTACATCATACAAACCCATAATGAATAGAATAAAAAAATAGAATGAAATGTTTTTAAAAAAAATTCACAAATCAAACCTTACTGGAATAAATGTAAATCAGATGAAACAAAATAGATCTATATGATCAAAATCAAGAAAATGGAATTTAAATAGAAAAAACTTGTATGAAACTAAATAGTACCAAGTCAAAATTTTCTAACTTGAACTAATCTATTATTATAAATGATTAATAAAATTGGACAAAATATAATGAATTAAAATCAATATAACTCCAACCGATATGAACTAAAATAAAATAATATAAACCAAATCTAATAAAATTGAATTGATTAGAACCCAAATGAATTTAATTTTCAAAGATAATATAAATAAAAACAATAGAAAATAAATCTAATGAAAATGTCCCAAGAAAACTTATATAGAACAAAACTGAACAAAGTTGAAACTCAAGACAAGATGATTATGTATCATTAATAGGAATATTAATTGTTAATTAATAGTAATGTAATATTTGAAAATATCATTTGGAAACATGGAATTATTTCCCCCTTTCTTTCAAGAAAATTTTTAGACCCATGGAGGGGTGTGGTTTTTATATGTTGGTCAGTGACTTGTATTATCATAGGTGATAGGTATGTTGTATTTTAGTTTTTATTTTATTTTCTTTATCACATCAACCACTTAGTCATTTTAATACTTTCTATAGATGAAGGGTATTTATATTCTATGACGGGGTATAGAAGGGAACTAGAGGAGTCTACATGGTTTTCTTTGCATTGGAGGGAGATCAGGGTAGTTGATGGATTAATAGTGTTTCATTTTTGCCTCCTTTTATACTATGTTTCTCTGATTTATATTCTTTTCCTTTAGCTCATATTGCTAATGTATGGATGGGTTATGATTAAATTTAATTTATTTTCTGAGGTTTATTTAATTAATTGTTTATGGGAGAAATTATTCCTAAGTGGTGATTCTCAAACTGGAGCTCATGAGAGATTCTAAAAGAAAACTGGCCTTGAATGATCAGACCGTCAACCAAATTCAAGGGTCTAAACCACTTCACCCAAAAACCTTTAAAGGGGATAAAAATAATAAAATACCTAAAAAAACCCAATGAAGAACAATCTAATTTTACACTAGATCTTTCTGATAGAGGGGTATCATGTCAAAAACATGATACATAGACCCTTATGTAGTCATTTCCCTAAAATTCGACCATGTTGTCCATTCACAATGGAAAAACACATTTTTTTACTAAGAAATTAAATGTTTATAAAATAAAAAATTTTGAAAACCAAGGAACCATTAAAATTATCCTTCTTTCATCCAAAACGAAATATAAATAATTTCACAATTCAAACCATAGGCCTTTACATGACATGGTTATTTTAAAACATCTCTAAAACTGATTTCAAAACAAACACCACTTTTTTTAAACCAGAAATACTATTAAATATAACATAATAAGTAAAACACTTATCTTTTTAAATTATTTTACAAATCATTTAGGCTTTTTAAATACATTCACCTCAGATAAAACCCCAAACACACTACAAATTTCAATTTTTAAATACCTCGTCTCCCATAATATAACTTAAAAATAACAAATTGTTTTTATTAAATATAAAATAGAGTAAAAAAACCTCAAGGGGAAGGGGGATATAGTAATGTAGGCCGAAATTATCACCAATCACAAACACTAAACTCCTAGGGGGAGAAAACCACAACTATCAAAATCCTTGAACATAACCTCCTAAGAAGCCTTTGAAACCAATAAATCAGCTACTTGGTTTCCTTCATTCCATGTATGAAATATCTCAATATCAAGGGTGAGAAAGGAATTAATTTTACAAATAAGATATGTAATATTTTTTGGTGTAGAAGAGATACCTTTGAGGGATCTCCATATAATCCTTGAATCTGACTCAATAACCACCACCAAAAAATTTTTATAAGAACAAATTTATGGACTGGTAAGCATGGTTTTAGTGTCTGACTTGAGAGAATTACCATCCCCATTAAAATAACTGAAATATAGAATAACTAATACTATGATGTCACAAACAATACCACCCCTTCTCATATTCCCTCAACTAAATGAATGTTCAATATTCAGTTTAAAACTAAAGGAAGGAGGAGTCCAACTCACCTAATGACCCACCACCTGGTGTCTGGAGATACTAGTGGAGTGCCTAACAACTATGAAATACCTAAGAGACAGAGATTAATCCCACTAGTTCTCAATACCAACATGGTATATCACCAAGAAAATAGTTCTAACCACCAATATCATGATTTAGGAATAGAAATTATGATTAGATTTGTTCCTCACTTCTTAGATACACCAACATCCCATTGTTAGCATGAGCGAATGATCCCCAGCCACTTGTTTATTATTATTAGAACCATAAAACCGCTACTGAAGGAACTCCTCCATGGACATCACAACCTATTTATAGGAAAATAATTCACCCATAACTCTCCACACATTTCTTAACCATTCACTTTTAAAGAAAATATGTAAAAGAGATTCCTCCTTATGAACCTTGCAACAAGAGAATTTGGAATCCAAGTGAATCCCTCTAAATTAGACTGACAATCCAGGGGGAAGAGCAGGATTACAAATCCAATATAACATAAAGTTGTGTTTTTTGGGATTTTGTTTCACCAAAGAACTCCTCCACACCTACCACTAACCTATTTTGATGTTTTCACCTTCTTGTAATCCTTTGTAGTAAAGGTACCCGAAGCTATTCTTGTGAAAATACAGACATCCGGGGAGTCCCCTATCCTAGTATCCTCTAATAATTTTTTATGAGAGAGATTAAGAATATTATCGATAAATGAGGGGTAATAAGTGATATATTTGAGGGAAATTTCAGGAACCGATAACCTTAGAAAGATCAAGGTCTCTTCTGTCCTGTAACAATTACATAAATTAAGATCTTTTTGTCCAACAAGCCAGTGAGAATGATGTTGCAACATTGGAATGTGATCCTGTAAGGACTTACATAGGTAAGAAAGATGTATTCTGGGCATATTCATATCACTAACATACTTCTCTTTAATAAATATAATCTAGAGGGAATGCCCCTCAATATCCTTCCAAGCCATCTTTCCTTGAAGATGACACATTTTATTTGAGACGTTCTGCACATTGATACCCCCATTATTAAATGGTCTCAAAAAATTTATCCAAGAGGCCCAATGATTCCTACCTTCTCCATGTGCATCCCAAATAAAATTACATAAGAGTTTTTAAATTTATTTTAGAACTTCTTTAGGTACCTTCATCATTGAGAGAATATGAATGGGTATCAATGTAAGCACATAGTTAACAAGGGTAATTATACCTCCAAAGGAGAGGAAGTGATTGTTCCACTATAGTATTATACATAACATCACATTATCTTAATTATTATAGTTGTATGACTTTAAACAGTGATGAATTAACCCTCAACTATATGAATTTATACTGTCAATGTTTTTTCATTCGTTGTATGATGTTAAAGTACATAGCCCTATGGTACATTATACATGCCTCTAAATAACTCATAATAGTTCCTTATCACATGTACCAAAACATCATGTCCCATTAGTCCAAGCTACATGTATTTATACTACATAACTATACATAATCAACATAAAATATTTGAAAATGTAGTCTTTTCCCTCCCTGGAAAAATATAAACAATGTGGATGATTAATTTTTTTTATGATTTTTAAAACAAAGAACTATATGATATAAATGAGTCGATGTTATAAAATTATAGAAAGTTATGGTCATCAACTTCATCACCCATTCTCAAGAAGTATTTGGTGGTTGTATTCATTTATACCATATCATATAGAGACACTCAAATTCATTATCTTGGGTATTCCTAAAACTCCATCCTTCATTATATCTGATTGTTTTCACATATCCTTTAACTTATATCAATACCCATTACATAACACATACAATTCCTTATTCTACCTTGGTTGATGATACCATCACCAATATAGGTAAAACATTCTCCCCTCCCATAAACAGGTGACCTTTATATTTTTAATTTCTTTCTTTGAATGTCTTAGATATGCACAGGATTTTTTTCCTACAAGAACATGGTTAAGTTTGAATTGCTTCTCAAATGATACATAGTGATGTATAAGTCTATTTTCCCAAACCCAAATGAACTTATCTAATACGATGGATTTCATCATATTATTTAGAAACCCTATTGTGGGTACTATTTCCCTATCGAGGTCAGGAAGATTCATCTTTAATATCATAAGGTTCAATAATCATGACCTTAAACTATTTCAGTTATCTATGAGGCTACTTAAATTGGCATTTTATTTTCCAACTAAAAGTGGGATTTTTCACCTATTGATTTGATAACTACCTTATAGAACCACGAAATAATCATATTTGTGTGACTTTGAATTTAATATCACTTTATATTCAATGAATATCATTAATCGTTATGTATTTTTACAAAAAAATATTACCATAAAAGGAACCAGAAAAAATCCAAAAATCATGAACTTTATGACATCACATATCATTTATATTGTTTATTTTAGGGGGGTGAAGGGGGATATGAAGTGGATGGAGTGTTATGTCAAGGGGGTGGAGGGTGCAATGAAGGGGCTATAGGGGGCTGTGAAGGGGGATATGAAGGGGATGCAAGGGGCTAGAGGGGGGCAGAGGGGGTTGTGTATGGGGGCTGTGAAGGGGGTAGAAGGAGCTGTAAAGGGGATTATGGGGGGATATAAATGGTCTTTGAAGGGGATATGAAGGTGATGTATGGGGGTTTGGAAGGGGGAATGGGACATATACCCATTGTTTGGATAACCGTGGGTATAGATGTATACTATGGTTTTGTTAAAACCATATGTATAGCATAATTCTAGGACCTATTCCCATGGTTTATTGAAAACTATGGGGAAAGATCTATAATGATGCCTCTATATTCCACGATTCATGAAATCGTGGGTATAGCCTATACCCATAGTTTTAGGGGATATACTCATGGTTTCAAACTGTGGGTATAGGTTAGTTTTCCATTAATGGAACGGTGAGGTAAGGGATTTCTTAACTCAATTTCCATTCATTGGGTTAAAATTATAATTAATTGATTATGTCATACCATGATTATATGTGAAATTACTTTTTATTATATTATTACTAAATTTCAAATTATTTTATGTGGATTCAAATTTGAAACACATAATTGATTAATTTTATTAACAGTCACTTAAATAATATGATATTTTTAAAGGACATTGTCTAAATTTTCTATCATTTAATAATATTTTGATTTATTCCCCTATAATCTTCTCTGAGGTATATATAACACCCCTTTGACATGGTATGTAAGAACCCGTGTTTTTTCGGACTGCAGTTTTGAGCAGAAATTTTAATTTTTTCTATCAGATGCTTTTAAGGGCTAAAATGGTCATTTCTACTTAATATTTGATCTTGGATATTTTTTATGACCACTATGTTGGCCCTAGAATAGGGTGTTTACCTGAGGATAAGAGTTCGGTGGAAATCTAAGTTGTTCAAATTTTAGCTGAATATTTAATATTTAATATTATTAAATTAAATATTAAATTATTCGCATGGGTTTGTTTGGAAATAACTTTTATACTGAGAGTCAGATTGAGATTCCTCATGCGTTGTTGAGTTTGGAATACAGATTTTATCCTAGAGAAGGCATAAACTCACGTCGGGCACTGGGGTCTGCCCAAGCCCCTTTTTCTTTATTTCTTTTTTCTTCTTTCCTTTTCATTCTTTCCTCTTCCTTACTCCTCCTTGTTGTGCACACTACATGTGTTCTCCTCCATGGCCATGTATTTTAGTAGGATTTGTAGACAATGAAAGAGAGAGAGTTGTGAGGCAATAGGGGTACCGATTCAAAGCTCTCGATACAAATATTCAGTGAAGGGAAACCGTGAGCCCTGAAATCAGTTGAAGCTTCGGCGGTTTCCGCCTGAAAGTAGGTTCATTTAGGTTTTCTCCATAGATACACTTTAAAACAAAATAACTTTTTAAAGCGTTATATTTCTTACTTGTGGTCCCTTGAGGCCAACTCTGTTGTTTCCGGTGTGAAAACGGGTGTTCCGGGCGTTTTGAGTGATTCCCCTTCAGAAAACCAAAAATACATGACGTGTGTTCCAGGGGAACATGCCATGTGTTCTTCCCATTCGTGGAAGATGAATTTTTACAAAGTACAAGTCATGTACTTTGAGTACACTCTGTGTAGAGGTGGTCGTGCATCCGGTCTTGTGAAAAAAGGACACGGAATAGTGGTTTTTAAGGAGTGCACGTCTTGTAGTGGAAAATGGGAATGTGTTCAGGTGAAAACTCACATGGGATGACATTTTGTGAACAGTACACACTTTTTACAGTAATTTACATGTCGTTTACTATTACATAGGTAGAAACCATGGGTTCTGGCCATGTACTACTCCATCTTAGTAGATTTGGGGTATCTTGTTCCCTAAAAGTCAGAATTGGGCGTGTGAGTAGTCTATTCTGAGAATTTGTTCATGTAGATTGAAATGGTGGAATACGTTTTACATTTATAGGTCATATAAATGGTGTTTTATGGTTTTCTATCTAAATGGAGAGGTTCTTCCTCTAGTTATCAAGTGCATTTGTCACCTGAGAGTGAGATATGGCATAGATGATAGGTTGGGTGTTCGTACCAACCTAGTTGAGACTTTTGAGATGATATTATCTATGAACTATCTTCTATGACCATTGATTTTGAGCATGTTCCTCTTTTGAGATATTCCATTATGGCCTATAAGGTCGTGATATCGGATACTTCCAAGGATCCCCTAAGGGATTCCATTACTTTTGTGTTGACCTAGGGAGCCCCTTGTATGATCTCTCTCTTGTGTTCCTTTGAGTGGATCCATGTTTTAGGTGTTTGTGCCTTTCCGTAGTTAGTATTTGAATATTATGTGTAAAAGTGCCAATACCCTAAAACGGTGCAGTGTGTGTTTAGGGATTTTAACCCTGTTGATACCTCCTATGCCTGTTGCTTGAGTTAAGGATCTTGTTTTAGGATAGGGTTATTTTTTCATGATATGGAGGTATTTTCCCATGTTGTTTTTTTATTGATAGTTTGGTCTTGTTTTTCCTCTTAGGATACTTTCATTCCATGCCTAGTGTTGTTAGGATGGAGTGTTTTATCTGATGTTGTGATACCCTTGTAGCTGTTTTTTCAAGTAGTTTGTGGGGTTTACATTGGATGTGGGTTATCATTGTGCACGATGGACTTACACAGGGCTTTGGGAACCTGGTGTAGTTATACCATAAGAGAAATAGATGCTGAGGGATTTCCCAAAGTGTCTATTATACTTTTTACGTTGCGAGACCATAGGGTGGATGGACGTGAGTTCTCCCTTAGAGTGTATGTAGTTCCTCATTGTGAGACCATAGGTGGAATTGGACATTGAGTGCTTCCCCAGAGTGTCTGTATTTTACCAATAAAAAAACAAAGGATGAATTAATAGTGGGTGATTTCACAAAGGTTCTTTGCTAAAGCTGAACCAAATGGGTTACACTATGTGTACTTGCCAGAGGGTTGCTTGTGTTTGATTGGTTGAACCATAGGGGTTATTCTATGAGTACTTCATAGAGGGTTACTTATTTTTTATTAGCTACAAACTTGATATATGAAAATGAATGCAATTGAAACTTTAGGATTGTTTACTTATGAGTACAACCTTGTTTACTATTTCATTTTTCTTATTGCCTGTCATATATATTCACTGACTTTTAGGCATAGATCATTGGGTGGTTGCCTTTTTCGATTCGTCTCACAACCTATTTGGGTCATGCTTTTGGGCCAAAATAGATTATATTGTTGCAGGTATAGATAAGGGAAATCTACCTTCTACATTAGGTACTTGATTATTGTAGAGCTAGATAGCATGGCACCAAGATAAGGCTTATTCTCTTCCAGATCATTTAGGATTGACCGTTGGTATACAGTATCCTTATTTATAGGATTGACCATCGGTATAAGACAATATTGTGGTGATTGGGGGTGACTACAGGTGAATCTAGGTGTAGGATCAGTTTCCCCCTGTGGTGACGTAGCTTGCTCAGAGATTAGATTATGGCGCTTGCCAAAGAAGGTTTTATATCGACAGGATTTCAGACCAAAGGATCGACTATTGTTGTTGTTTCATGTTTCTTGATAAACATACCATTGAATATTTATATTTATATACAAGTGTATAGGTATGGTACTATACATGTATGCATATATAGATATGGACATCCATGGTGGCACATACCCAGTTGACATGGATTAAATACCCTGAGTTCGACTATGGTTTCACATTTGGTTTACTTATTTTTTTTGTGTTCCAGCAGGGCTGTTCATGTTGTTGTTGCATTCAATTTTAGTAGCACAGTTATAGTATGTTTGTCGGGGTTCCCAAATAAGACTATTTATCACCCCTTCACATTCACCTTGGTGTATATGTAGACCTTATGTATATTTTTTAGGTTGAGCATGAGTTTCATGGTGGATAGGACTGAGCCTAGTGTTTCATGATTGAGCAGAGCTGCTTGAGTGGTTCTTCTGATTGGGTTGGTGTAGTTCAATAGTGTCTGGAGATCGGGTAAATGGGTTGGCTCGGAGTTAGTTGTTGAGTCCTATACTTTTACTTTTAGTCTATTTCATACTTTTATCTACATGGTCAGCCATGTGGGTGACCAGTGTTGTGTTGTTTTTCATATCTTTTTGGGATTTTATAGCATTTTACTATTACAGCTTGTTCTATTTCAGTTGTTTATTACATCCGAACGTTGTTTACTTTCCATTTTATATGATACTTAGTTATTTACACCTTTTCATACTCTCGTAAGAGGACATATTCTCCCCATTATCACACCTTAAGCCCTCGCTGCTAGTCGGCAGCCTCTGGCGTATGGGGAGGTGAGTTTGAGTCCTTGTGGAGAACCATCTCAGAGCACCGGTTTAGTGTCTTTCGGGATGGTACATTACAAAGTGGTATCATAGGTGTTTTATTTTCCTTATCTTTACTATTTGGAATATGGTAGATAGGAGTATTATGAATTTGTTGGATCTAATGATGGATATCAGCCCGGTGCGTTGATAACACTTGTTCCGGTAGGAAGTCCTTGTTTCTCGGGTATGGAATTGTTGTTCTAATTTGTGTTGTTATGGTTGTATATTATTTTTTCCTTGAGTGATGCAAATTTTTTGTGGGTGTTTTGATCTACTATGGATATCTGGATCTTGGTCATTGGTAAGAGGCCATAGAGAGATTTTGAGTCATGCCCGGTTAAGGAAAGTGGCGTCCCACGCATCC
Source organism: Viscum album (assembly GCA_963277665.1). NCBI lineage: Eukaryota > Viridiplantae > Streptophyta > Magnoliopsida > Santalales > Viscaceae > Viscum > Viscum album. The sequence continues at coordinate 1,034,077,327 of OY728122.1, read as the reverse complement.
TACAAGGAACATTGGATTCACAGAATATAGGCCTACTAGTGTTTGTTTTTACTAAAAACTGAGGCCTTTGGTCTGTTTACACATACTTTTTACTCTTATGGCAGGTTATGTGGATCTACATTGTGGAATTTGTTTATGGGGCTCATGACTCAGTTTCCAGGCACAGGTGGTGCAGCAACCCTAGTACGTCAATATGGCATGTGATACCTTTCTATTTAATCCCTTTTGAGGTGTTGTTTATCTGATCTATGGTTATCGAGTCAAATCATTGAGTAATATGTCGATAGATACCAAGTATTTTCTTGAGAACTTGACCACTTTAAGGTATTTTTGTATACAGATACCCGATGAGTGTCATTTCATCTTTTCCCTTCTGTTTTGGTTGTGAACTCCACAGATTAGTTCCTTCTAAGGATGGTCTAAGCGGATCAGGGCCGTTGTTGGTTGTTTTTCAACATGGGACCTCATTAGTCATTGTGATCTTACCTGATTTTCAGAGGTATGGATCTTTTGGGCTAGGTGGTAGGACCTTTTGACCCAGTTGTGCGGCTTTTTCAGTAGGTCTAGGTGGAATACCTAGAGACACTTGGTTTTTACTCGAACCCTTGTAAGTCATTTTCTTTTTTTCAGTAAACATGTGTGAGAAATTTTGTCCCATGATTTCCAATTCCTCTCGGAATTGAGCTTTTTTTACACTTATTTTGTGATTGAGGCATTATAGGTGCTTGATTTTTCATTGAAGGAATGTTTATTTCTTCATCTTTGGATCGAGGCCCCTCAGATGCTTTTTTTTAGAATGGCTTCGATGGGAATAACCATTCAGGTTCCTTTCTTGGTTAACCAGTGTTTCCACTATTGCATTGGGTATCGTTTGAATCTAAATCTGTAGGTGGTCGGGTATGATCCAAGGACACATTTTTTAAGACATTTTGTGAGTTTCGACAATGGGAGTTGTGTTGAAATGTCCCTCCTTGGTTGAGGTGACATTGTGAAATGTCGGGTTACCTTGAGGTGGTTGACCCATGGTTGGATCCTGGAAAAGTTGATAAGATGTGAGCGTGGCTCGGAGGGATCTGTGAATACCTTCAATGAAATCTTATTTTACTCTTGTAAGAGACAATCATGCGCTATCTTGATTCATCTTGAGTATGTTTAGAGAGCATCATCCCTACACCGAGCTACATTTTCTTTCTTAACATTCTTCCATGTGAGGATGTAACATATTGTGGTTGCACTCTGGGAGCGGTGTAAGTAAATACATATGATGGGGAGGGCACTGTTGGCCATTTTAGGGTGGTTTTCCTCATTCTAGTTAAACATTGGTGTTTTCTGTGAGCTTTTGAGCTCAGGGTTTTCTTATAAGATGACAATAGGGGTATTCCTATGGTGGGGAGTACCAGATCAGTCATAGTTAAATGTATTCCATGTAGGAGGAATTTGTTAATGTTATGAGGCTATTCATTGGATATTCTAGATATCATTATTGTGCATATGCTCATGTTATGATCATGGCTTCTGGTCCTTTCATCAGGCTTCTTGGTGATGATAATGTTTATGGTGGGGAGTTTGTAAGACCTCGTGTTTTTCCGTACTGTCGTTTTGAGAATAAAATTGAATTTTTGTTGTCGGATTCTTATGAGGGGTAAAATGGTCATTTTACCTGAAAAGTTGATCTTGGATATTTTTTCTAACCACTCTTTTGGTCTCATAATAGGTTTTTTACCTTAGGATAGGAGTTTTGTGGAAATCTGAGCTGTTCGGATTTTAGCAGAATGTTTAACATTTAATATTATTAAATTATTCACACATGTTATTTTGGAAATGACTTTTATACAGAGAGTCGGATTGATATTTCAACTTTTTCATTGAGTCCTAAATGGGAAGTTTAGCCTAGGGAAGGCATAAACTCATGTTGCATGCTGGGGTCATCTTGGGCCCCTTTTTTCTTTTCTTTTCTTCTTTCCTTCTCTTTATTTTCTCTTCATTCCTCCTCCTTCTTTCTCAGGCTCCATGTGTTCTCCTACATGGCCATTTATTTTTGGAGGATTTGGAGATTTATAAAGATATAGAGAGTTGGGAGGCAATAGGGGTACCGATTTGAAGCTCTTGACATGTTGATTCAGTGAAAGGCAACCGTGATCCATGAAATCAACCGAAGCTTTGACGGTTTCCACCTGAAGGTAGGGACGTTTATGTTTTCTCCACGTATCGCTTTTAAACATGTTTTTTTATGTTTTTAAATACTTATATTTATTACATGTGGCCCCTTGAGTCTAGATCTATTGTTTTGGGGGCGAAAACGGGTGTTTCAGGTGTTTTGAGGGATTTCCCATCGGAAAACCCAAAATACACAGCGTGTGTTCTTGGGAACACGCCGTGTGTTCTTCCATTCCTGGGAAGATCAATTTTTCCGAACTATAAACCATGTACGTTGAGTACATGCTGTAACTCCCCAAACATTCATTAATGTAAATTCCTCTTGATCTAATTAAATGCTTTATTATGGTTATATAAAATGTGAACATCCTTGGTTTTATGTTTCTGGATTCTAAAATACCATTATGAATTTTGACTATTGCTAATATCGTCATTGAATAGTGATCACATGATTAGTATAAATATAAAGCTTTAAGAAATCCAATTTACTGAGTAAAATTAAGTGATGGCCTCATCCAGTAGACTTGCCCTGTACGAAGCCCGTTTTTCAGAGCTCAGAAATGAGGTGGCGTCATTGGGATTCTCTCTTGACCAAGCCCCAACCGAGCTTGAACACTTTAAGCTTGAGCAGAACCGACTATGGGAGAAGTGGATTTTAATAGAGATTACCACTTGAGCAATGTTATATTAGCCACCCCAAGAGTCTATCTCCATCGCACACCTTACCCTTCAGTCTTATGCGGGTGTTATAAGGGGTTATGTAACAAGACCCTACCACTATGACTATGTATATTATTTTTGTATAAAGAATGTGCATTCATTTTATTATTGTTACTTTGTAAATAGTTTTTAAAGAACAAATAATATTTTTAGTTAACATTCAACTAAGAAATCTATTTTGATGAATTAACGGATTTTTGAATTAAATAATATTTTAATAAAATATTTTTTTTGTTAAATTACTTTTTATTAAAGATCATATAATTTTATGAATGCGATTGTAATTTTTATTAAGGTTTGAAAGCTGTTTTTGTCAAAACCCATGAATTTTCAATAAATGTTATTTTTTCTTTTAAAAGTAAAAATTCACATATTTATAAAATTATTTATATAAAATGAATATTATTTTTGGAACCAGGATTTCAAAATTATTCAACAGTGAATTTCTTATAATTTTCTGAGACAATCGATTTTTCGGGTAAAAATTAAATACCGTTTAAATATATAATGTGCTTTATGACAACATAATGATCCAATAGTGATTTAATAAAATAATATAAACATTATGTTCGGCCAATATATTTTTTGACATTAATATAATGTGATTTTGGGTTTGTTTGAATTATTTTACAAAACATTAGTGGACCCTTCAAGGCTTATAAAACATTTTGTCTTTTTAAATTGTTTTCTTTGAGAGTGTGACTCACCTCCACATAAGCAAACCTGTTGTTTTAAGATGTTATTCCATCGGACTTATAAAATATTTTTTCCACTCCCCTTTTTTAAAAAAATCCATGGGCAAAAACAACGGGCTGGTTTGTGGTTTTGATTAGTTTAATGTGAGGTGTCCCAAGTATAAATAATAAAGAATTCCCTCTCCTTTCCTATATAAACCCACACAAGATCTCACTTCCTATTCATTAAAAGCCTTTTTAGTTTTAAAAACCCCTCCCCTCCTCTCTCTAAAATCCTCCCAAGGTGCCCCAAACTCCTAAAAAGCTTCTCTCAGGCCTCTCCCAAGCCTTTGGGATTTCACTTCAAGTAAGGGATTTCATCCTTTCTCATTTTTGTCCAATTTTATTAAAGTTGTTATGCCCTTTTGTTTTCAATTAAAAATTTTAGGGTATGATTTCTAACCTCCCCCATACTGCCCTATTTATGTTTAAGTTATGAGATACCCCTTTCTCTCTCATTAAATGCCTCCCATGTTCACCCGTTACCATGCCGAAATTCCATAAATAATTTCTCTCTCCTCATTTACATTCAAGTAATTCTTTTGTATCATGAATCTAAATTCCATTAAAATTGTTGGGATATGTATCTACATGACCCCCTTATTATCCACTTCATATAAATATGATGAGAAACCCCTTTCTATCTCATAAACTATTTTTATGAATTCTTATGTCACGTTGTTATTCTACCAATATTGCACCGCGATTTTCCAAGAAAAAGTTATTGTGTAGTGAATACCATGCCCATTAATCTATCAAGGGTATTAACCTTTATGCACATTTAATTATTTTTAAAGAGTTTCATGTATGAATGTCACACTAATTTATCATGGAATAAATTCTTATGTTTAATTAATCCATGTTTTATGATCCATGTGGCACACATATGCATGAAATGAAATGATTAAGAAGGGTGTGCCCTGATAGCGCTCCAATGCATTGGGTAAATTATAGTATCGTGATAAATCATGTGAAATGAGTGTGAACTCTCACTAATTCAATTGAAATAAGTATTTACTTGTGTTTCATGTGTAATGAGGGTTTACGCATGCTCCATGTGCAATGAGCCTTGGCTCATGCTAATTCCATGTTAAGTGTTGTTGCCACATTTCTATGTTATAATTATCATGATTTTTCATGCCGTTATGTTTATGTTTCTCTTATGCTCCATTGATATGCCTATTGACTAACATGTAATGTATTCCTCATGTTATTCCTTGTTTATTCCCTTACTGGGATTTATAGCTCACCCTTTTCTTATGCATGTCCTCAAGTTATCCAATGTAATGCTATGTACGAGGGAATGTAGTGGTCATGTAAAGGAAGTTTTCAAAAAAGATGGTGTGTTTTTTATGTTCTAAGATCTTATGTAATGTTCCTAAGCCCCAAAGACACTATACCTCTCAATATTCCATATCGTATCAAGGGAATATTTTATGTAATAAATCATGATTAAGTTTGTAATAAAAGAGAAGGGTGGTTATAGTTGGTATCAGAGGATTGGTTTAGTTATTTTTGGGATTTGGATTAGAAAACACTAGTTGAGAATTAGAGAAAATAATTATTGTAATAAAAACATCCCTAGTTGTTGGTGAGTATTGAGTAAGTGGTTTATCAAGCAAATATGTCCCTGCATGGATACGAGCAAGTAGAGGCATCTCTGGCAAAAATTTGTCCTAGAGGAAAAACCTGAAAACACTACTTTGAGCTAGACTCGAATGGGAACTGGTTCATGACAATGGGCATTGTTTCACTCTTGGTTACGAAACTCTTGGGGATATGCTTTGGTAAATTCACAAGCTTTTCATAAACCATTATTAAGGGACTTAAAAAATACCCTTAAGAAGATATGTTAGAAAATAGATCATGAATATCATAGATTGAAGCCTAAGGATTCATAAGTTAAGGAAATAAAAGTTATATATAAGTCATCAGATTTTTCCATGGATTACCCTTTATGTGTTACACATAACTTTCCTTTTATTCTGTCCAATGCCCGGTAATAGGAGGACTCGGGCTAACAACCGATGTGATGATCAATGTGATGATTGTGCTAATGAGATGCCCAATCTAATGGGAGCAGGAATCACAAACTTTTCCATGCTTCTCTCTCAGTTAACTCATGATTTGAATAGAAACATGGGTCAAGAGTAATTTTCACCCCCCCCCCAAGAAGGAACAAGTCACTATAGAGAGCTTCATGAGACAAAGGCCTCCTAATTTTAATGGATCATCTGATCCCTCAATCATTGAACTATGGATCAACTCCATTGAAAAGAAATTCTCTATCCTTAAATGTTATGAACAAGAGAATGTTCTTGTGTTAGATTAAAATATGGAGGGTGAAGAGGATCAGTGGTGGACATTGATCAAAATTCGGAAGCATGAGGGGGAGATCAAGGCATTAGAATGGAAGTATTTCTAAAAGATGTTTTTCGGAAAATATTTTCCAAACACCCTCTAACTTAAGATGGAAAGGGACATCCTTGACCTCAAGAAAAAAAAGATAATGAATCTTTCTAAGCGTATGAGGAAAAAAACACAATAATTTCATGATATGCCTTCGGATTTGTCATTACCCCTGAATGCAAGGTTCACCGCTTCTTTGGTGGGATGAAACCTAGCCTACGGAAAGCACTGGCGATCCGTGACTTTGACAGCTATGAGGAAATTGTCTGATGTGCCCTCAAGGTCAAAATAGAGATTGGGGAATCTAATGGGTATCATGGGTATAAGAATAGTAAGGTGGAATTCAATTTTGGTAGTCTAATTGATAAATCCAACAGTGCTAAGAAGATCCAGCACCCCACTTGCCAAAGGCGTGGAAAGAAGAACCCTGGAAATTTCTTGAAGGAGACGAGGAAATGTTTTAGGTGTGTAAGAGAAGGGAACCAGGATATTAACTATCTACAATAAAAACGCATGGCTGAAAAATAGGATAGGAACACTCCGTTCTAACCTCAATGCATTTTTCATTTCTATAACTGCAAAGAACCTGGGCATGTTGTAAATCAGTGCCCTAAGACAAGGGTTTTCGAAGTCAACCAAGAACCTCCAAGGCAGCAAGGGAGAGCTTTTTACATCACTACTACCAAAGTGAACACTGAAAACAAAGTGGTGACATGTACACTAGTTATTCATTCAAGAATAGCGAATGTACTTTTTGATTCAGGTTCTATGAATTATTTTATATCCCAAAAGTATAGAAGAACAATCCCAACACCACCAAAAATCAGGGAAGTAAAGATGTCGGTGAGTATGTTAAATGGGGAAATCATTGCATCCCATAAATATAACTCCTCCCCTATCATAATATGTGGATTTAATTTTCTAGAAAACCTCGTCATACTCCTACTGGTGTAATTTGATGCAATTATTGGCATGGATTGGCTTTCCTTATATAGAGCCAACATAAATTTCCGTGAGAGGGAAATCACTCTCAATGTGGAGAATCGAGCGCCGATTCTATACAAGTGTAAGGAGGAAGATGAATCTTATTTAGATCCAACATCAAAAGCATGTATATTACTGCCCTATGAGCACATGTATCTCTCTTAGATGATTGAGGTTTCCCAAACCTAAATAATAAATAATTCCCTCTCCTTTCCTATATAAACCCACCCAGGCTTCCACTTACTCTTCACTCTAAGCCTTTGGAGTTCGAACTACCCCTACCCTCATCTCTCTAGAATCCTCCCAAGGTGCCCGAAGCTCCCAAGAAGCCTCTCTCAAGCCTCTCCTTAGCCTTTGGGATCACACTTCCAAGTAAGGGATTTCTTCCATACTCATTTTTTCCTAATTATCTTTAAGTTGTTATGCCCTTTTTTCAATTAAAAATGTTGGGGTATGATTTTACACCTTCCCAATACTTCCCTCTTTATGTTTGTATGATGGGATACCCCTTTATCTCCCATTAATGCCTTCCATGTACACCTGTTATCATGTTGAAATTTTGTGAGGGATTTCTCTCTCTTCTTTTACATCAAAGTAATTATTTTGAATTATGCATCTAAATTAAATTACGTTTGTTGGTACATTTATCTATATGACCCCCTTACTGTCCATTTCATGTAAATTAGATGAGAAACCCCTTTATCTCTCATCAACCATTTTTATGAGTTCTTATTTCACACTGTTATGCTACCGAAATTGCACTATGATTTTCCTTGCCAATGTCAATGTGTAGTGAATTCCATGCTCATTTCTCTATCAAGGGTATTCACCTTTATAAAAATTTACTTATTGACTGTAAAGCTTCATGAATTTATTCCACATCCCTTTATCATGGAATAAATGATGATGATTGATTCCATGTTGTATGATCCATGTTGAAAACTTATGCATGAAATAAAATGTATAATAAGGGTGCACCCTGATTGCACTTCAACGCATTGGGAAAAGTATAGTATCATGATATGTCAAGTGAAATAGGTGTTGACTCATGCTAATTCAAGATCAACAAGGTTTTACTTATGGTTCATGTGAAATTAGGGTTTAGTCATGCTCCATGGGCAATGAGTCTTGGCTCCTGCTAATTCCAGGTTAAGTGTTGTTGCCACATTTCCATGTTATGATTATCATGATTTATCATTCCTTTATGTTCATGTTTCTCTTGTTCCCCATTGATATTCCTATTGTCTAACATGTATTTTATTCCTCATGTTATTCCATGTTTATTCCCTTAATGGGCTTATAGATCACCCTTTTATTATGCATGTCCTCAGGTTATACTATGCAATGATATGTACTAGGGAATGTAGTGGTCGTGTAAAGGAAGTTTTCAATAAAGATGTTGGGTGTTTTATGTTCTATGTTGTTATGTAATGATCCTAATCCCCAATGACATTATACCTCTCGATATTCCATGTTGTATCAAGTGAAAAGTTTATGTAATAAATCATGTTTAAGGTTGTAATAAAGAGAAGGGTTGTTATAGTTGGTATCAGAGGATAGGTTTGGTTATTTTTGGGATTAGGATTAGAAAACCATAGTGAAGACTTAAAGACAAGAATAAGTATAATAAAAACATCTCTAAGTATTGGTGATTATTGAGTAAGTGTTTTATCATGAAGATATATCCTTGTCTAAATTTGAGCAGGTAGAGGTGGCTCTGGCATAGATATATCCGAGGGGTAAAACCTGAAAGCACCGATTTGAGCTAGACTCAAACGGGAATTGGTGCACAACAACTAGCCTTGTTTCACTATTATTTACGGCACTCCCGGGGGATATGATTTGGTAAATTCAAAATCTTATTATGAACCCTTATTAAGGGAATTAAAAAAATTCCCCTAAGAATATATGTTAGAAATTAGATCATGAATAACATAGATTGAAACCTATGGATTCATAAGTTAAGGAAATAAAAGCTATTTATAAGTCATCAGTTTTTTCCATGGATTACCATTTATGTGTTACCCCTAAATTTTCTTTTTATTCCAGCCAATGGCTGGTAATAAGATGACTCGGGCTAACAACCAATGTGAAGATCAATGTGATGACTGTGCTAATGGGATGCTCAATATGATGGGAGTGGGAATTGCGAACTTTTTCACGCTTCTCCTTCAGTTACCTCAAGATTTGAATAGAAACATGGGTCATGAGGAACGTTAAACCCCCTAAGAAATAACAAGTCACCATCGAGTGATTCGTGATACAAAGGCCTTTTACTTTTATGGGATCATATGATCCCTCAATCTTTGAATAATTGATCAACTCCATTGAAAAGATTCTCTCCGTCTTTCAATATTTTGAACAAGAGAAGGTTTTTTTGGCTGTTTATCATATGGAGGGTTAAGATGATAAAATGTGGAAGTTTATCGAAAATATAAATCCTGAGGAGGATATTGAGGTGTTGTAATGGAAGGATTTCCAAAATATGTTTTTCAATAAATATTTTCCGCACACCCTCTGACTTAAGATGGAAAGATACTTCCTTTACCTCGAGAAAAAAGATGATGAATTTGTCTGAGCATATGAGGAAAAATTCACAAGGCTTGCACGAAATGACATTTACTTTGTCATTACCCCCAAATTCAAGGTTGACCACTTCTTTGGTGGGCTGAAACCTAGCCTACGGAAAGCACTGGCGATCTGTGACTTCGACAGCTATAAGGAAATTTCCCGATGTTCCCTCAAGGTTGAAATAAAGATCGGAGAATCTCAGGGGTATCATGGGGATAATAAGGGTAAGGTGGAATTCAATGCTTCTAGTCCAATGGATAAATCCAGCAGTGCTAAGAAGATCTATCACCCCACTTTACAAAGGTGCAGAAAGAAGAACCCTGTAAATTGCCTGAAGGGGAAGAGGAAATGCTTTAGGTGTGGAATAGAAGGGTACTTAGTTGTTCACTGCCGAAAAGAAAAACCCACTGCTGCAACAGAGGAGAGGAATGCTCGGTTCGAACCTCAATGTGTTATTCATTGCTACAACTGCAAATAACCAAAGCATCTTGCAAATCAGTGCCCTAAGCCAAGGGTTTTCGGAGGCAACCAACAACCTCCAAGGTAGAAAGGGAGATATTTTTCCAAAACCACTGCTAAAGTGAACCCCGATGAAAAAGTGGTGACAGGTATGCCTGTTATTCATTCAATAATAACGAACGTACTTTTTGATTCAGTTTCTATGCATTCTTTTATATCCCAAAATTTTAGTAGAACAATCCCAACACCACCACAAATCATGGAAGTAAAGATATCTGTGAGTACGTGAAATGGGGAAATCATTGCATCCCATGAATATAACTCCTCCCATGTCATAATTTGTGGATTGAATTTCCTAGGGAACCTCATAATACTACCTCTGGTGAAATTTGATGCAATTCTTGGCATGGATTGGCTTTCCTTATATAAATCCATCATAAATTGTCGTGAGAGAGAAATCAATCTCCATGTGGAGAATCGAACCCCGATTCTATTCAAGTGAAAGGAGGAAGATGAATCTTCTTTATCCCCATAATCTCAAGTGTGGATATTACTTCCCTATGAGCAAGCGTATCTGGCTCAGATGATTGAGTCTAAGGAGGCAACCATCCTTGAAGACATGCCTATTGTGAGGGAATTCGCTGAAGTGTTTCTTGGGGAATTTCTTGGTCTTCCTCCTATAAGAGATGTTGAAATATCAATTGATCTTATACCTAGGGTGTTGTCAATATCCAAGACTCCGTATATAATGGTTGTTGTAGAGATTGAGGATATGAAGAAACAACTACTGGGGAATCTAGATAAAGGGTTTATACACCCAAGTGATTCGCTATGGGGTGCACTAGTCCTCTTCGTCAAGAAGAAAGATGGGTCAATTAGCCTTTGCATCGACTATCGGGAGCTTAAAAAAATCATGATAAAGAACAAGTATCCTCTCCCATGAATCGATGACTTGTTTGATCAGCTGTGTGGAGCACAATACTTCCCCAAGGTGGATTGGCGTTCAGGATATTATTAAGTAAGGGTGAAGAAGACTGATATCCCCAAGACTAATTTTCATACAATATAATAGCACTATGAATTCATATTAATGCCTTTTAGACTCACTAATGCTCCAAAAATCTTCAAGTACTTGATGAATAATGTATTTAGGGATTACCCTGACAAATATTTGGTAGTCTTTATAGATGATATTCTGATATACTCTAAAACCAGGGAGGATCATGAGGAGCATCTAATAACTATACTAGAGACCATTTGGAAAGAGAATCTCTATTAAAAGTATAGTAAGTTTGAGTTCTGGTTGAAGGATGTCTCATTCTTGGGCCATATCATCACATGAAATGGGATATCTGTGGATCCCTCCAAAATAAATGCAATTGAGGGATGGTTGAGGCCAACATCAGTAATAGATATTCATAGCTTCATGGGGTCATCTATATATTATCGATGATTTTTGATAATTTTATCACGATTGTCCAACCATCTTACCAAGATAACTCGAAAGGGAGTAATGTTTTCTTTGAGTGATGAATGCGAAGAAAGATTCAAGGAGTTAAAAATGAGGCTTATCACTACCCCCGTGCACACTTTACCCACAAGTGTAGAATTTTTTGTGGTATTCAGTGATGCTTTGAATAAGGGCATGGGCTATGTGTTGATGCAAAATGACTAATTCATTGCCAATGCTTCAAGGAAATTGAAAGTTCATGAGAAGAATTATCCAACATGTGATTTGGAGTTGGTTGCATTGATCTTTTCTTTAAAAATTTGGTGGAATTATCTATTTAGGGAGAAATGTGAAATATATACAGACCAAAAAAGCCTCAAGTATATATTCACACAGAAAGAGTTGAACGTGCTCCAACGAAGATGGTTAGAGTTGATTGAATACTATGACTACTCAATCCATTACCACCCTGGGAATGCGAACAAGTTGGTGGATGCTCTAAGTAGAAAGGACCCAGGGATTCTATCATTGATGAGAATTTAGAAGTATCCAATCTTCATATACTTGATGAATATGGACATTGGAATCATAAAGAATGAAACATCATCAATCCTTTCACAAATGATTTCTCAACCGTCTCTTTTGGAAAGGATAAAGGATACTCAAAAGGATGATGTGGTAATCCAAAAGAAAGTGGTAGCTATCAAAAAAAGGAAATCCATGGAGTTCAATATTAATGAAGAAGGAATTGTGGGATTTGGGAAAAGACTATGGGTTCCATCAAGTCTAGAGCTGAAGAAGGGACTTTTGGATGATGCACATAGTTCAAATTTATCTATTCACCCAGGAAACACAAATATGTATTGAGATCTCTGAGAGCATTATTGGTGGGATAATTTGAAGTATGAGATCACTGAGTATACATCAAAGTGCCTGGTGTGTCAGCAAGTGAAGGCAGAGAGGCAGAAGTCTAAGGGGACGATACAATCATTTCCCATACCAGCATTGAAATGGGAGAACATCACCATGGACTTTGTCACCAAAATTACAAAGACATCCAAAGGCACCAATGCAATCTGGGTTATTGTGGATCGTCTTATAAAGTCTTCACACTTTATTTAAATTCAGGAGGATTTATCATTGGATCAACTGGCACGGATATATATCCATGAAGTGGTAAGGTTTAATGGAGTACCACTATCTATTTTATCTGATTGAGATCCAAGATTCACCTATATGTTTTGGAAGACTCTTCAACATGCTTTGGATACTGAACTGAACATCAGTACGGCCTCTCATCTTTAAACTCATGGCCAATATGAGCGAACTATTCGTAAACTATAAGATATGTTAAGATCTTGTTCTATGGACTTCAACGGAGGGGGGACCAAAATCTTCAACTGGTTGAATTCTCTTATAATAACAGTTTCAACTTGAGCATCTGAATGACACATTATGAAGCCCTGTATGGGAAGAGGTGAAGAACACCGACATGTTGGGATGAAGTTGGTGAGTGTAAGCTACTAGGACCAGAAATGGTCGAATAAATGGTGGAGAAGGTGAAAACCATTTAGCAGTATATCAAGGAAGTCCAGAGTAGACAAAAAAGTTATGCAGATAACTGTCAATGAGACCATGAGTTTAAAGTTGGAGACATGGTATTTCTATGCATATATCCACTAAAGAAGGTCATGAGGATTGTAAATAAAGGGATGTTAATTCCTAGGTACATTGTCCCCTTTGAGATTCTTGATCGTGTTAGAGATGTGACCTATTGACTAGCACTTCCACCTACCATGGAGAAAGTACATGATGTATTTCATGTATCCCTCTTAATGAAGTACATATCAGACCCTTCACATATACTCTCTTCAAAGATAGTACCGCTAGAATATGATCTTTCTTACGAGGAGAAACTAGTGAAGATCTTAGATCATAGGGAAAAAGTCCTACGAAATAAGACAATGCCCCTCGCGAAGGTGTTGTGGTGAAACCACAAGTTTGAATAAGCGATGTGGGAATCATAAGAAGTAATGAAGCTAAGTTACCCAGATATGTTTTAGTATGGGAAATGGAAATTTCAAGGGAGAAATTTCTTAAGTGGGGAAGACTGAAATGACCCAAACGTTCATTAATGGAAATTCCTCTTGATCTAATTAAATGACTATAGTTATATAAAATTTTAACCTCATTGGTTTTCTGTTTCTGGATATTAAAATACAATTATGAATTGTTACTATTTCTAATATAGCCATTGAATAATAATCACATGATTAGTATAAATATAGGGCTTTAACAAATCCAATTTACTCAGACAAAAGAAGTGATGGCCTCATCCAGTAGACTTTCCCCATACGAAGCCCATTTTTCAAAGCTCGGAAAGGAGGTGGCATCATTTGGATTCACTCTCGACCACGCCCAATACGAGCTTGAACACGTTAAGCTTCAGTGGAACCGACAGTGGGAGAAGTGAAAGTTAATAGAGATTACCACCCGAGCGATATTATTCGAGCCACCCCAAAAGTATGTCACCATCACACACCTAACCCATCTATCTTATGAGGGTGTTATAAGGGGTTCTGTAACAAGACCCTAATATTATTACTATGTACATTATTTTTTTATAAAGAATGTGCATTAATTTTATTATTGTTACTTTGTAAATAGTTTTTAAAGCACAAATAGTATTCTTAGTTAATATTCAACTAAGAAATCAATTTTGATGAATTAATGGATTTTTTAATTAAATAATATTTTTATAAATTATTATTATTATTAAATTATTTTTTATTATATATAAATGATCATATAATTTTATGAATTCAGTTGTAATTTTTATTAAGGTTTCAAAGCAGTTTTTGTCAAAACACATGAATTTTCGGTAAATGTTGGTTTTTAATTTAAAAGTAAAAATTCACATATTTATAAAATTATTTGTATAAAATTAATATTTTATTTTTAATCATGACATATAAATTATCAAACAGTGAATTTTTCATAATTTTCTGAGACAGACGAATTTTGGGTAAAAATTAAATATCGTTTAAATATATAATGTGTTTGATGATATTATAATGACCCAATAGTGATGTAATAAAATAATATAAACATTATATTAGGCCAATATATGTTTTAGAATTAAAATAATGTGATTTTTGTTTTGTTTTATTTATTTTACAATGATTTAGTGGACCCTTCAAGGCTTATAAAACATTTTGCCTTTTTAAATTGCTTTCCTTGAGAGTGTGACTCACCTCCTCATATGAAACCCAATTATTTTAAGAAGTTCGGCCATTGGACTTATAAAATATTATTTTCCACTCCCCTTTGGAAAAAACCATGGTCCGGTTTGTGGTTTTGATTAGTTAAATGTGAGGTGTCCCAAACCTAAATAATAAAGAATTCCCTCTCCTTTCCTATATAAACCCACCCAATCTCCCACTTCCTCTTCACTAAAAGCCTTTGGAGTTCGACCAACACCTGACCTCATCTCTATATAATCATCCCAAGGTTACCCAAGCTCCCAAGAAGCCTCTCTGAAGCCTCTCCCAAGCTTTTGGGATCACACTTCCAAGTAAGGTATTTCTTCCTTTCTCATTTTGGTCCAATTATATTTAACTTGTTATGCCCTTTTTTCAATTAAAAATGTTGGGGTATAATTTTACACCTTCCCCATACTTCCCTATTTATGTTTGGATGATGGGAGACCCCTTTATCTCTCATTAATGCCTCCCATGTACACCTATTACCATGATGAAATTCTGTGAGGGATTTATCTCTCCTCTTTTACATCCAAGTAATTATTTTGAATTATGCATCTAAATTCCATTATGTTTTTTGGTACATGTATCTATATTACCCCCTTAATGTCTATTTCATTAAAATATTATGAGAAACTCATATCTCTCTCATCAACCATTATTATGATTTATTATTTCATACCATTATGATGCCGAAATTGCACTACGATTTTTTATGCCAATGTCAATGTGAAGTGAATACCATGCTCATTTCTCCATAAAGAGTATTCAACTTTATGAAAATTTACTTATTTATTTTAAAGAATCATATATGTATTCCACATCCCTTTATTGTGGAAAAAATTATGATGATTGATTCCATGTTGTATGATCCTTGTGGCACACTTATGCATGAAATGAAATGTTTAAGAAGAGTGCGCCCTAATAGAACTCCAATGCATTGGATAAAGTATAGTATCATGATACGTCATGTTCAATGGGTGTTTAATCATTATAATTCAATTTAAATTAGTTTTTACTTGTGCTTCATGTTCAATGAGGTTTTACTCATGTTCCATGTTCAATGAGACTGGGCTCATGTTAATTCCATGTTAAGTGTTGTTGACACATTTCCAGGTTATGATTATCATGCTTTAAGTTCTATGTTGTTATGTAATGATACTAAGCCTCAAAGACACTAGACCTCTCAATATTCCATGTTTTAGAAATTTAATAGTTTATGTAATAAATCATGTTTATGTTTCTAATACATATAAGGGTTGTTTTATGCTTTCTATTTTCCCATGGGGTGTTAGCTGAGTGGTACCTGCTGGTTGTACCCCTCGCCCTCCATGGAAAATGGCGCAGGATCGAGTCCCGACAGGATCAAACACTATTCGTATTATGAATAAGGTGATTCAAAGCCATTTCTTAGTTAGGGAACATGGAGTGCACTTGGGCTGGTGGGGACTACCCTCTGGGAGTCGGTGTTAGTAAGACACGTTTTTACCATGGGGTGTTAGTCGAGTGGTACGCACGGGTTGTACCCCTCGCTCTCCATGGGAACTAACATAGGATTGAGTCCCACCAGGCTCGAACACTGTTCTTATTATGAATAGGGTGATTCAAAGACATTTCTTAGCTTGGGAACGTGGAGCGCACTTGGGCTGGTGGGGGCCCCCCTCTAGGAGTTGGTGTTAGCAACACACATTTTTCACATGATCCCCAACCCAGTTGGTGAGGAATCTTTAAGTGCATCCAAGAGACCCAGGATCAAATCCAGGTGGAGGCTAATTTTTTGGGGGTACTGTAGCAGTACTATAGTAGGAACTGTGCAGAACTGTAGTAGTACTGTAGTAGGAACTATAGCTGGAACTGTGCAGAACTGTAGTAGGTACTATAGAGGGAACTATAGAAGACATTTTTTGGCACTATAGCAGCTGGGAATATTCCCCCGTTTGGGCCGTCAGGCCACTGATTTGGTCCCTGAGTCCTTTAAGGCCTTCGGGCCACCCAGGCCTTCGGGTCCGTAAGGCCTTCGGGCCACCTTAAGTGCAGATGAAAACCATACAACCTACAAGTAACAAGCTTCAAAAGGAGGAGGACCAAGGAGCTTTCACCATAGCAGAAGCTAAACGGATTACAAGAATGGGAGGGTATGGCACCTGCCATTAGAACAAGCCTATGCATGCACGAGAAAGCCAAGACGAACAGCCATGCGAAGGTGGAGATATGATTTCATGATGATGATACTAGGGAGGATCAGTTCTAAGTAGTTAGTCTGGGTTGTATGTAATGTTTGAAGCCTACGGGCAATGAATTCCTCTAATACCTATAGGCCATGTAATACTTATGCCTACAGGCCTTGTAAGGGTTCCACCTCACCCCTTGAAATGTGTATTATCAGAATAAAAAAAAATAAAGGCCTTAGGGCCATTGGAGGAAGAGAAGGGTTGTTATACACGTCGTGTAGTGGAGGCCATGTGTCCGGCCGTCTGCAAAAAGGACATGGAATAGTTGTTTTTAAGGAGTATGCGTCGTGTACTATAAGTACAAGCCGTGTAGTGGAACATGGGCATGTTTTCTAGTGAAAACTCACATGGGATGACATTTTATGAATATTAAACACCATGTATTATTACACAGGCAAACCCCACGTGTTCTGGCCATGTGTTCTGGCCATGTACTACTCCATCTTAGTAGTTTTGGGGTATCTTGTGCCCTGAAAGTCAGAATTGGGCATATGAGTAGTCTATTCTGAGCATTTTTTTAATGTATATCTCAATGGTGGATTCATTTTTTAAATTTATAGGTCATATAAATTGTGTATTGGGGTTTTTATCTAAATAGAGAGGTTCTTCTTCTAGTTATCGAGTTCAGTTGTCACCTGAGAGTGAGACTTGGTGTGGATGATAAGTTGGGTGTTCGGACCAACCTAGTTGAGACTTTTGATATGAGATGAGCTATGAAATATTTCATGTGAACTTTTATTTTTGGAATGTTCCTCTTGGGAGATATGCCCTTCTGGCCTATGAGGCTGTGAGACTGGATACTTCTAAGGATCCCTAGAGGGATGCCTTTACTTGGGTGTTGATCTAGGGAGTCCCTTGTAGGATCTCTCTCTTGTTTTCCTTTGAGTAGATCCATGTTGTTGGTGGTTTGTTCCTTTCTGAATTTAGTCTCTCAATATTATGTGCAAAAGTGCCCAATACCCTAAAACAGGGTATTTTGTGTTTGGGGATTTTAACCCTATCGATGCTTTCTAGGCTTGTTGATTTAGTTAGGGATCTTGTGTGTGGGTGGGGTCATTTTTTCATTTTGTGGATTTCTTTTCCCATTTTGTCTTGGTATTGACTATTTGGTCTTCTTTTTCCTCTTAGGATACTTGCATTCCATGCCTAGTTTTGTTAGGATGGAGTGTTTTATCTAGTGTTGTGATACCCTTGTAGCTATTTTTCCAAGTAGTTATTGGGGTTTACATTGGTTGTGGATTATCATTATGCACGATAGACTTACACAGGGCTATAGGAACCTAGTCTAGTTAGACCACAAGGGAAATGGATGTTGTGGGCTTTCCCAGAGTGTCTTTTATACTTTTTACATTGCGAGACCATAGGGGGTGGATGTGAGTGCTCCCTCAGAGTGTATGTAGTTCATATTTATGAGACCATAGGGGGAATTGGATGTTGAGTTCTTCCCCAGAGTATCTATAATTTTCCGATAAAAGACCACAGTGGGAATTGATGGTGAGTGCTTCCTCAGTGGGTCTTTGTTAAAGCTGAACCAGAGGAGTTAGACTGTGAGTACTTTCCAAAGGGTTTCTTATGTTTGATTGGTTGAACCAGAGGGGTTGTACAGTGAGTAATTCCAATAGGGTTAATTTTTTTATTAGCTGGTTACTTGATATATGAAAATTAATGCAATTTAAACTATAAGATTGTTTACTTTTGAGTACTTCCTTGTTTACTGCTTCATTTTTATTATTACCTGCCATATATATTAACTTACTATTAGGCACAGATCATTGGGAGGTTTCTTACTGGGATTCGTCTCAAACCCTGTTTGGGTCATGATTTTAGGCCCAAACAAATTATATTATTGTAGGTATAGACAAGGTCAAGAGCCATTCTACTTCGGGTACTTGATTGATGTGGAGCTGGAGAGCATGGGACCAAGATGAGGCTTACACTCTTCCAGATCAGTTAGGATTGACCATTGGTTTATTTTATCCTTCCTTATAGTATTAACTATCAGTATATGGTAATATAGTGGTGATTGGAGGTGAGTACGTGTGAAACCAGCTGTAGGATCAGTTTCCCCCTGTGGTGACGTAGCTTTCTCAAAGATATGATTCACGTACTGGATGAAGAAGGTTTTGTGTCAATTGGGATTCTAGACCCAAGGATCAACTGTTGTTGTGGTTTAATGTTGTTTGATTCACATAACAATGAATATTCATATTTATGTATATGTGTATAGGTATGGGACTATACATGTATGCATATATAGATTCGGACATCCATGGTGGCACTTACCCAGTTGACAGGGATTAAAGACCCCGAGTTCGAATGTGGTTTCACGTTTGGTTTACTTATTTTGTTGTGTTCTAGCTAGTCTGAGCATGTTGTTGTTGCATACACTTTTAGCAGCATAGTTATAGGTTTCTTGTCAGGTTTCCATACTAAGATTATTTCTCACCCCTACACATTCACCATGGTGTAAGTGTACACCTTATGTCTATTTTCTAGGTTTATCACATGTTTCATGGTGGATAGGGTTGAGATCGAGTGTTGTATGATCGAGCGGAGCTGCTTGAGTAGTTTTCATTGATCAGGCTGGTGTAGTCCGACAATTTCTGGAGATCGGGTATGTGGGTTGGCTCGAAGTAATAATATTATCCATGTACTTTTAGTTTTAGTTTATTTTGTACTTTTATATTCATGTTGAGCCGAGTGGGTGACCAGTTTTGTATTGTTTTGCATTGCTATAAAGGATTTTATAGCATTTTACAATTACATCTTGTTCTATTTCAGTTGTTTATTGGTTTTGAACTCGGTTTAATTTATGTTGTATATGATACTTAGTTATTTCAGATGTTGCCTACTCTATTAAGAGGGCATATTCTCCCCACTATCACACCCTAGGCCTTTGCTACTAGTCGGCAGCCTCTGGCATATGGGGAGGCATGCTTGAGGCCTAATGGATAACCGGCTCGGAGCACCGATTTAGTGGCTTATGGGTCGGGACATTACAAAGTGGTATCAGAGGATTTTTCTTTTCCTCATATTTATTATTTGGGATATCGTAGATAGGAGTGTTAGGAATGTGTTAGAACCTATGATGGATATCTGACTGGTGCGTCAAGAACACTTGTTCCGATAGGAAGTCCTAGTTTCCAGGGTATGGGATTATTGTTCTGATATGTGATGTTATGGTTGTATATTATTTTCACCTTGAGTGATGCACATGTTTTTTTCATGTTTTGATTTACTATGGATCTCTGGCTCTTGGCCATTGGTAAGAGGCCATAGATGGATTTTGACTCATGGCCAGCAAAGGCAAGAGGTGTCTCGTGCATCATACTAGGCACATGGGATTCATAGCATAAAGGCATACTAGTGTGTGATTTTACTGACAACTGAGACCTTTGGGTTTGTTTACACCTACTTTTTACTCTAATGGCAGGTTATGTGGATCTACATTGAGCCATTTTTTTGTGAGGCTGATGACTCGGGTTTTTGGCACAGGTGGTGTAGCGACCCTAGTAGGTCAATATAGAATGTGATGCCTTTCTATTTAACCACATTTTGGGTGTTGTTTCTCAGGTATGTGTTTTTCTAGTTAGATCGATAAGTACGATGTCTATAGATACAAAGTATTTTCTTATGAACTTGACATCCTTGGGGTATTATCGTATACAAACACTCGATGAGTCTTAGTTCATCTTATCTCTACTGTTTTGGTTATGACCTCCAAGGGGTAGTTCCTTCTGAGGATGATTAGAGAGGATGAGGGTCATTGTAGGTTGTTTTTTAAACATGGTCCCTCATTTTTCATTGTGATCTCACCTGATTTTCATAGGTTTGGATATTTTGGGCTACGTGGTAGGAACTTTTGACCCAGTTTTGAGGTTTTTTCTCTAGGGCTAGGTGTAAGACCTAGAGACCCTTGGTTTTGACTCGAACCCTTGTAAGTCTTTTTTTTTGTATTTTAGGGAAACCTTTTTGAGATGGGTTGGCCCATGTTATACAAAAACATTAGGTATTGATATTTGTTTTATGCTTGTTTTGTGATTGAGGTAAGGTACGTGCTTGAGTTTTTGTTGAAGGCATGTTGATTTCTTCAGCTTTGGATCGAGGCACCTCTGGTACTTGTTTTTTTCTTTGAGACTAGCCTTGACGGGAATGACTGTTTGTCTTCTTGCCCTGGTTGACCAGTGTTTCCACTGTTTCACTTGGTATCATTTGAATATAAATTGGTAAGTGTCCATGTACGATCCAAGGACTGATGTTTTAAACATTCTGTGGGTTTGAACCCTGGGAGTTGTGTTGAAATGTCTCTTTGTGGTAGAGGTGACATTGTGAAATGTTGGGTTACCATGAGATGGTTGACCCATGGATGGATCCTAGCCAAGTTGACAGGATGTGAGTGTGGCTTAGATGGATTTGTACATGCCTTCAGTGAAATATTAGTGTACTCTTATAAGAGATGATCATGCTCTATCATGATTCATCTTGAGTATGCTGAGAGAGCGTTGACCCTAATTTGAGCTCATTTTTCATTCCTAATGTTCCTCCTTGTGAGGATATAACTTGTTGTGGTAGAACTCAGAGAGAAGTGTAAGTAAATCCATATGGTGGGGAGTGCACCATTGGCCATTGAAGGTGGTTTTCCTCATTTTTTTTAAACTTAGGTGTTTTTTTGTGAGCTTCTGAGCTCAGGGTTTTCATTTAAGATGATGATAGGGGTATTCCTATACTGGGGAGTAACAAATAGGTTGTAGTTAAATGTTATCCATGTAAGAGGTGGTTGTTAATGTGATGAGACTTATCATTTGAAATTCTAGATAGATTTTTTGTGAAGACTCTTGGATTATGAGCATGGCTATTGGTCCTTTCACCGGGATTCTTTGGGATGAGAAGGTGTATGGTGGGGAGTTTGTAAGAACCCGTGTTTTTCTAGACTGCAGTTTTGAGAAGAAATTTGAATTTTTGTTGTTGGATGCTTATGAGGGGTAAAATGGTCCTTTTACCCTAATATTTGATCTTGGATATTACTTATGACCACTATATTGGTCCCATAATAGGGTGTTTACCCTAGGATAAGTTTTTGGGGGAAATCTAAGTTGTTATAATTTTAGCGGAATATTTAATATTTAGTATTATTAAATTAAATATTAAATTATTTTTGCAGGTTCATTGGGAAATAAATTTTATATGGAGTGTTAGATTGAGATTCCATCTGCGTTGTTGTGTCTGGAAGGTGTATTTTATCATAGGGAAGGCATAAACTCATGTCGGGCATCACGGTCAGCTTTGACCCCTTTTCCCTTCTTTCTTTTCTTCTTTCCTTTTCATTATTTTCACTTCCTTCCTCCTTCTTATTGAACATGCTCCATGTGTTATCCTCCTCGGCTGTGTCTTTTAGGAATATTTGGATATTGAGAAAGAGATATAGTTTGAATTCAAGAGGGTACTGATTCGAAGCTCTTGATGCGCTGAATCCGGGAAGGGAAACCATGAGTCGTGAAATCAATCGAAGCAATGGTGGTTTCTTCCTGAAGGTAGGGTCATTTACATTTTCTCCATATATCCCCTTTACAAAAAAATTTTATGTTTTTAAAGACTTATATTTCTTACTTGGGGCCCCTTGAGGCCGGATTTTTTGTTTTGTGGGAGAAAACGAGCATTTCGGGCATTTTGAAGGATTTTTCATCGGAAAACCCAGAATACATAGTGTGTATTCCAAGGGAACACACAGTGTGTTCTTCTCATTCAGGGAAGACGAATTTTTCCAAATTACACTCCATTTACTTTGAGTACACGTCGTGTAGTGGTGTTCATGTGTCCGGTCGTGTGCAAAAAGGACACAGAATAGTGGTTTTAAAGGAGTACACGATGTGTACTATAAGTACACACCGTGTAGTGGAACATGGGAATGTGTTTGGGTGGAAATGCACATGGGATGAAATTTTTTAAATAGTAAAATCCATGTAGAGTAAATTACATGCCGTGTACTGTTACACAGGCATACCCCATGTGTTCTGGCCATGTACTACTCCAACTTAGTAGTTTTGGGGTATCTTATACTCTGAAAGTCGGAACTAGGCATGTGAGAAGTCTATTT
The DNA here is from genome assembly GCA_963277665.1 of Viscum album. Taxonomy (NCBI): domain Eukaryota; kingdom Viridiplantae; phylum Streptophyta; class Magnoliopsida; order Santalales; family Viscaceae; genus Viscum; species Viscum album. The sequence goes on along the minus strand of OY728122.1, from coordinate 1,034,054,258 downwards.
TGAGCATTTTTTTTATATATCATAATTTTCGAATTCGTTTTACATTTAGAAGTAATCTAAATGGTGTTTTGGGGGTTTCTATCTAATTAGAGAGGTTCTTCCTCTAGTTATTGATTTCAGTTGTCACCTGAGAGTGAGACTTGGCGTGGATGATAGGTTTGGTATTCATACCAACTGAGTGGAGACTTTTGAGATGAGATGAGCTATGAACTATCTCCTGTGATCTTTGATTTTGAGCATGTTCATCTTGTTATATATTCCCATCTAGCCTATGATTCTGTGAGATCAGATACTTCCAAGGACCCCCTGAGGGATGCCTTTAATTGAGTATTGACCTAAGGAGTCTCTTATAGTATATCTATCTTTTTTTCCTTTGAGTGGATCCTAGTTGTAGGGGGTCTATTCCATTCTGTAGTTAGTCTTTGGATATTATGTGTAAAAGTTCCCAATACCCTATAATGGGGTATTGTGTGTTTAGGTTTTTTAACCATGCTGATTCCTGTTGTGCTTGTTACTTGAGTTAGGGATCTTGTTTGTGGATAGGGTTATTTTTCCATGATATGGAGGTTTTTTACGAGTCTGTTTCGATATTGACCGTTTGGTCTAGTTTTTCCTGTTGTGCTACTTGATTTCCACGCCTAGTGTTATTAGGATGTATTGTTTTATATGATGTTGTGATACGCTTGTAGCTGTTTAGTCAAGTAGTTCTGGGGGTTTTCTTTGGTTGTGGATTATTACTGTGCACGATGGACTTACTTAGGGATATGGGAACCTAGTGTAGTTAGACCATTGGGGAAATGGATGCTGAGCGATTTCCCAGAGTGTCTGTTATACTTTTTTTGTTGCGAGACCATAAGGGTATGTACATGAGTGCACCCTCAGAGTGTCTGTAGTTCCTCGTTGTGAGAACATAGGGGGAATTGGGTGTTGAGTGCTTCCCCAGAGTGTCTGTAGTTTACCAATAAAAGACAACTGGGGTGAATTCACGGTGATTTCTTCCTCATAAGGTCTTTTCTAAAGTTGAAATATAGGGGTTAGATTGTGAGTACTTCCCAGAGGGTTTCTTGTGTTTGATTAGTTGAACCAAAGGGTTTAGGTTGTGAGTAATTCCCATAGGGTTACATGTTTTTTATTATATTCTTACTTGATATATAAAAATGAATGCAATTGAAACTATAGGATTTTTTACTTTTGAGTACTTCCTTGTTTACTGCTTCATTTTCCTTATTTCCTGCAATATATATTCACTAACTATTAGGCACAAATATTTGGGTGGTTGCCTAAATGGATTCATCTCACACCCTGTTTAGGTCATGCTTTTGGGCCCAAAAAGATAATATTGTTGTTGGTATAGATAAGGTAAAGTGGCATTCTACTTCAGGTACTTGATTTTTGTGGAGCTAGAGAGCATCGGACTAAGCTAAGGCATATGCTCTTCCAGATCAGTTAAGATTTACCGTCAGTATACGGTATCCTTCTTTATGGGATTGACCATCGATATACGACAATATAGTGGTTATTGGAGGTGTTTATGGGTGAAACTATGTGTAGGATTAGTTTCCCCCTTTGGTGACATAGCATGCATAGAAATATGGTTATTGTGTTGGCCGAAGCAAGTTTTGTGTCGATTGGGATTTCAGACCCAAGGATTGAATACTTTGGTGGTTTCATGTTGTTTAATACACATACCAATTAATATTCAGATGTATGAATATGTGTATAGGTATGCGACTATACATGTATGCATATATATTTATGGACATCCACGGTGGCACTTACCTAGTTGACAAGGATTAAAGACCCTGAGTTTGACTATGGTTTCATGTTTCTTTAACTTATTTTGTTGTGTTCCAGCTAGGCTGAGCATGTTTCTGTTGCATACACTTTTAGCACCACAGTTATGGGTTGCTTTTGGGGGTGCCCTGCTGAGATTTTTTCTTACCCCTACATGGGCACCTTGGTGGACGTGTAGAACATATTTTTATTTTTTAGGTTGATCATGAGTTGCATGGTGGATAGGAATGAGGCCCAGTGTTGCATGATTGAGCGGAGCTGCTCGAGTGCTTCTAATGATGGGTCTAGTTTAGTTTGGAAGTGTTTAGAGATCGGTTACGTGGGTTGGCTCGGAGTTAGTATTTAAGCCATGTACTTCTACTTTCAGTTTATTTTGTACCTGTATTTTCATGGTCATCCCAGTGGGTGACTAGTGTTGTGTTATTTTTCATATCTATTCAGTTATTTATAGCATTTTACTATTACAGCTTGTTCTATATTAGTTTTTTATTGATTTCGCACTCTGTTTACATTATATTGTGTATGATACTTTGTTATTTTTTCTGTTTCTTACTCTGGTAAGAGGGTATAGTCTCCCCATTATCACACCCTAGACCCCCGCTACTAGTCGGCAACCTCTGGCGTACGGGGAGGTGCGCTTGAGGCCTTGTGGCCAACCGGCTCAGAGTACCGGTTTAGTGGATTTTGGGTCAGAACATTACATGTTATATCATTAATTTCTTTTTTATAATTATATTTTCAGTTTTTTAAATGTTATTCTTTTATGGGTCATATGATTCAACTGATTACAAAGTGGTAAAGGTTTATTTCATAATCTCATCATTATTTGGGATCGTTTAGGTTTAAGTCTACATTAGAGATTACTTGTCCTCCATATCTATGTTTCTTAAATAAAAAAAAATTATAGTATTATCCTACGATTTTATAAATTCATTTTTGCCCATATTTTACTTTTTACAGAACTATTTTAATTGGAATATTTTTTCATTTTCCAAACATGGTACTTTGTGACTTTTCTAACAAAAATACAGAAGGAGTGTTTTTTAACTTATATGGAATGAGATTATTTTCCCAAATTCATGAAACCTTAATGATTTTAATCTTTTTTTACAAGTTTATAAATTTCTTTTCAGTGGAATTTTTTTCTTTTATATTTGTCTAGTTTTATAAAAATAAGTGATTTCAAAGTTAAAAAAGATATTTTACTCAAGAATTTTTTAATGATATTAATGAATTATTTTAATCTATGTCAACATCCTTTGATGAATCTTATAATTCAATGAGGTTAATCTCTTATGATATTATTTATTATATTTAACTTAATTTTTTATGATCAATTTGATTGGGAATGTTTTATTTAGATACCATTCATCATATCACTATAAATAGTTTGTGATTGTGTTTACTGATTGGGGAAAGTTATTTAAATTTTATATGATAGTTTAAATAAAAATGTATATATTGATTAGGTTTCACAAATTTCATATAAGGAATTCATTGGACTTATTAATTGACAGTCAGGGCCTACTATAACCCCTTGATGCATAGGTAGGTATCATTAGAAAAACTAGTTTGGTTATTGGATGATGTCTTACCCATTAATGTATGATTCCTTGGTTGAAGACTTAAAAGGTATTCTTATGATGTTTGGAATTATGAATTCCCTCATTATGATATTATTTATCGATTTCCATGTGATTATTAAATTATTATGATATCCATGGTTTTTTTCTAGCTCATGTGGTTATTTATATGGAATTATTTGATCATATTTTATTCTGGCCATATTATTCCCAAGATATTGATTAAATGGAATGTATTTCAATTATTTACCTTTCCATAATTTTTTATTCAAATTTATAATAGCTTCTAATATATACAAACCCTTACTATGAATCTTAACTCACCCTTTTATTATGTTTTATTTTTCCCTATGGTGAAAAGATGTTTGTTATGATTGATGTGCAGGGTTAAGATTAGAGAATAATGGTGTTCTAGAAGGATTATATATGTTGTATTTTTCATTTTCAATTTTAATGTAAGGTTAAAGAATTTATATTTTCCTAAAACTAATAAACTTTTTAGTCCTTCATTATTTTATTCTTTGTATATTAATCCAACGTAATAAAGTAACCACCAACTCTAGGCTACTAGGGTCGGGGTCTTTACAGGTCTTCCACCAACCCTTCAAAAACACTATAAAATTAAATTTATTATTGAAAATATTAAATTTTTTAATTATTATAGATCCATCTAAAATATTTTCTTGCCCATGATCCAATCAAAATATCTAAATCCTCCATTTCCAAGAAGATTTTCATGAGGTGTTTCAAACCCTCTATATAAGTACCAAACACACCATAACATATTTCATTTTCTATAATTCATATAAAAATATTATTTCCCCATTATTATATAATAAAATTAGTATTTTTTTGTATCATTAATTTTATCATGCTGAGGTAATATAATTATCAACTTTTCTTCTTATTCTTTATAAAAACTAAAACATTGTTCATAAGTGCATGTGGACCATCACCTCCACATAGATGTATGTTTAATTTTATTTTACTACCTTACATTGATGGTTAAAAAGGTCTAATTAATGAATAAATATTATATTTATAAAAATATTATGATTATTAAAATATAATAAATTTTCTTCACTTCTCCTGTTCTATGGAAAATGAAAACATTATAAGTGTGTACACGAAAACTTCCACCACCATGAAGTGAAATATTACATTTTCCATATATATGGTATTTAATTATTTATATAAATATATTAAAATATTATTAAACACCTTAAAACATCTAAATATTATAATTATTCTTCTTTAATAACAATATTATTAAAAAAATAACTTTTTTAACCATACTCATCCATCTCTTATAGTATGTTCTTGTTTGATTTTGTTTAATCACTTACATAGAAAATTATATAAGTATCTATCATGGATGACCATAAAAATTAATTAATGGTATTATTATACATTACTAAGAAAATAATATTTTGTTTATAGTTTTTGAAAGGTTATATTAATATTTAACTATTTATTATTACCACATTTTATTCATTAAAAATTTATCAAAATAAGATTATCATTGATTCTATTTTCACAAAATGATACTAAAACTCTCATTAAATTAAATTATAAAATTATAAATAATCATTAAAAAGTATTTTTACATTAAATAATCTATTAATTGTGAAATTTCTATCAAATAATGGGTATCGACTTCAACATTACAAATCATGAGAAAAATAATTAAAATTACAATTACCTGATGATAAAAATAAACTATAACTGACTAGTAAATATATAGTAAATAATTATAATTTATGAGTATAATAGTTAATATATATAAATAAGGTTATAAAATAATTGATTAATAGAGTTATTTTTTCTATCACGAAGTTAGAGTGTGTTTGACTAAAAAGGAATAAAAGGTAAGAGTGTTTCTTAAATGAATACCCATTCACTGAGTTATAATGTTTCTTTTTGAAATAAATTTTAATAAGTTATGTAAATTATAACCTAAGTTTTAATTATGTTATTTTTAATCTTTTTTTATTAGGATTTTCATTTCTATCACATAAACCCCTTTTCAAATATTTCTTACTTTCTAAATTATGTTGTTGGTAAGGGTTTTATCATCTCAATTTCTCTTTTTTAACATATGTTTTGTATTCAAAAACTTATTTTTATTTTTGTGGTATATATACATACCATGAATATATTTGGATATAATTATCATTAAATTTAAGGGATTTAAAAATCCAGCTCATGTTCAACCTTTCATGCCTTTTTTATTCGAATTATAATAATATTGTAAGGGGTTTTTATTGAGACAATTTCTATTATTGATTCAAAATTATTCCTCATTAAATAAGGGTTTACAATATTGTTTTATATTCTATGATGATATTATAATGTCTACACCTTTTTCTTCATAAATTTTTATGATGTTGTGAATGATTCCTATCCTCCTAAAATAGGATCTTTTTCTTGAATTTCGATATTCACTATTCTCACCTATGTTCTCCTTTCTTATTTTGAAATCCAAAAAAATATATTTCTTGTTATCTTAAAATTTATCCTTTTTTAAATGAAGGATTTATTTCTCCTTTTAAAATGTGGGTGTCAATAAAATTATATTTAAAAATGATTGAAAATGTTTTCCTTTCCCAATCATACGTTTTATCATCTAGTCCACATTTACTCGAGATAACCATTAAGTTATTTTTAAGGATCTATTATTGATTATTCCTTTTAAAATTAAATTTTTCAATAAAATTTTCTTAAACTGTTCAAAAATTACTTTGTAAGTGTCTCATAACATTATTTATTATGAAAATAATAAAAACCTTTTTAAAAAAACTCTTATGTTAACACTTCACCCCAAAAGGAATTAACTCCTTGGAATTTTTTTTTCCATGAATCACCATATAAATTCTTTATAAAATCCTATTTTCGGTGATTGAAATTTTTGGTATCAACCAATATAATTCTTGAATACATATTACATGATATCATATCAGAAACGTTACAAAACCCATTTTATTTATGTGATAAATTTATGATTTGTTGTATGATTAATTTAAAGTTATACACATATGTGTAGATAATTAATGGGTGGGGTATTATATTAACATTAAATTCATTGGTTAAAAGTTTATATATCATCTGATATATATATGTGTGTGTGTGTGTTTGTGTGTAGGTGTAATTTAGTTTTCCTGCTTAGTGTGGGTGTGAGTGAGTGACTCGCAAAAATGATATTCCATGTACTTATGGTTGTATCATAGTTCCCTGTTATGATATGTTCTATGATAAGACACATGTTATTTTCATATTATTATCATCATGCTCCATGGATCATCTATATTATCCTACACTCTTATTCTATGTTATATTTTTTTCTTTATTTGGTACTACTTTTCCTTCTATCATGACTTATGGACATCCCTTTTGTTTTAATTATCTTTAATAAGATATTTCTCCCATTCTCTTTTTTCTCATATGCTTATAATCAAATCCTTGATAATATGTTGTTAATTTTTTTCCCTTACTAAGAATTTAAGGTCACCCCTTTATTTTGTTTCAATTATCCATGTTATTATGATGATTATAACTTATGAGAAGTATATAAAGGATTATAGTGTGTTTTGGTTAGGTAGAAATGTTTACAAGTGTTGTAAAATAAGTTTCCTTATATAGTTAGTCCTTATAGACACTAAACCTTTAGGTTATATGTTTGTGAGATTTTTTGTGAGATGTAATTTATAACTTATATAAATGATTTAAAATAAATATAACTTTAGATTGACTCATCTCACTTGGAATAAAATCATATGTGTAAGGTTTGTCATATTAAAACTAGACCTATGAGTACAAGTCTGGGTGTAAGGTCTTGTGTTTTTTAAAACTGTAATTTTGAGTAGAAAATTTATCGTTTGTTTCTACATGATTTTAAGGCATAAAATGGTATTTTTTACCCGGAGGATGATATCAAATAATTTTTTGGACCACTCTATTTGTTCTTAAATAGGTTTTTTACCCTAGTATAAATGTTTTTTGTAATTCCAAGATGTTCAACTTTTAGTGAAATAATTAATAATTAATATTTAATAAATTTAAAATTATATTATTTTTTTAGTTTCATTTGATGGTATCTTTTTAATTGAGTGTTGGTTTTTTATTTTTTCTCCTTTATTGAGTTTGGAATATGGATTTTTTCTACGCAAAGAATAAACTCAATTTGGGTACTGGGGCCGAGTCGGGCCCCCTTTTATTGTTTTATTATTTAATTTTTATTTTCATTATGTTCCTCTATTATATTCTTATTTCCCCTTAGTTTCTCACACACACACCCCTGTGTCTTTCCCTTCACATGATTGAGAGAGAAAATGTCTTATGGAGAGATATATGGATAGGGAGAGGAATAAGGGTTACTCTATGGATCATGAGTCGTTTAAGATCATCATGTGGTAGTTGTGGACCGTGGAAACGAGCAAATATTTTGAAGAATCTGTCCAAAGGTAGTTCATTTTTAGGTTTCACCATAAATTGATGAATTTGTTTCATTTTCATGTTTTAATTTCTTATTATTCTTACTTGGGACCCCATTTGGGGTGATCTATAGTTTTTTCTGAGAAAACAGAGGGTTGGGGATGATTTTGGGTTTTCTATTCTAGAAAATCCATCTACACGTCATGAGGTTCAGGGAACAAACATCATGTGTGATTAATATTGGGGAAGATTTTGTTTTTTTAGTACATTCCATGTAAAGGTTTTATACACCATGTAATGGTACTTGGCCATGTAGCTAAGTACTCGGTCAGACAGCCTGTGTAAGAAGAACATTCTATGTAAAGTACCCAGCTAGATCCCATATGGGTTATAAACCATGTAGAATTACACGGCTAGGTAATATACATGGACAGGCTATGTAAGGTACACATGTAGGTACCCTATGTAGGGTACACATCTTGTAAAGGTACAATACACTATGTACATGGTATTTTATATTCCATATATGGATGGAGTACATTCCCAGATGGGTCCTTGAGGGTACATGTCATGTACCCCTCCCTTCCAACCCCTTTGAGGGTTTTTTTTTAAATTATTTTCTAAAAGTTAGAATTAGACCCATGAGTAGTTCATTATGAGTATATTTTTGCATAGATCATGATGGGAAACCCTTGATGTGTTTTTAGGAATCTTACGGGGTGTTTCGGGATTTTCTCTAAACAGAGTGGTTCTTCCTATGTTATTTGAATATATTTTTCTCCTCAGAGTGATTCCCAGATATGAGATAGTTTATGATCCATATTTTGTGACCAATAATTTTGTATCTCTTCCCTTGAGGGCATATCCCTTATGAGATTTTATCTTATGTCCTAAGATACCATGAGTTTAGTTGTTCTCGAGGATCCTATATAGGATGCCTCTAATTACATTTATACCTAGAGGATCCCTTGTAGGATGCCTCTATCTTCTTCATATTACTAAGGGTCCCCTGAGGGATGCCTTTGCTTAATTATGACTTAGGAAATCCCTAGTAGGTTCACTTTAACTATATACCATTCTCAGGATTTCAAGTATGATGCATCTATTTCATAAACTTCTTAATGGGTTCCCATGTAGGATTCCCCTTCCTATATACCATTCTGAGGATCCCGTATAGGATTCATCTGTTGACAAGTTGTTTGATGATCCCATGTAGGATTCCTCCCCTACCTTCTCATCTAAGGATACTGAGTATGATTCCTTCACTTATGTGTGGACCCCAAGGATACCAAGTAGGATGCCTCTTCAGTATTTAACTTAAGGGACCCAATGGGTGCCTCGATGTTTGATCGACCCTGAGCTAGTACATCAGGTCTAGTTAGAGATGGTAATGGGTGTCACTTTAGAACTTGTTCTGAACTTTTAAGCCTAAGACGTTAGGTCATTAGTTGTGGTTTAATAATCTGACCACCCTCACTCTTTAATTTATTATACATCACATGTTTACTATTGATGTAGTGATGATTACCAGTGGTTCTCCCTGGTTGGTGTATGATGATTCTTACATGATGCGTCTTTTTATACCTTTGGTATATGAGAAAATTCATCCTAGAATACATCTTATTCATTTTTTAGGATGCTCAGACGTTCTTTACTATGATATGGCTTCTGAGCCATGTTATTGTTGTATTATTGTAATACTCATAGGTACTACCTGTGATTTAGTTGTTGTGTCATATATTTTATTATTATATTATTTGGATCTCCAAATTTTCTTCCTAGGAACAGTATTTTCATCTAATGATTATGATATATGGGAATGGTATCCCTAGTAATGATACTCATGGATGATTATTCTCTCCTGAGTTATGAGGATGATTCATATCTCATATGGTTGATATATGATTAGGATGATTACTCTATCTTTGGTCTAATTATTCCCATGGATTATTATGCTCTATTAATTGATAGGGATGACTATGATATCTTTCATTGGTTACTTTAATGTGGTGTTAGACATGTCGGTTCACATCATTGGATACTCATGGATGATTATGCTCTCTCGAGTGATAGGGATGATTATGCTCTCCTGGAATAAAGACATATAAGGGTGGTCATTGTGTCTCAACTATGAGTTATCTTTACAGATCACCTAAGGGTCCAACCCTTAGGGTTCATCCAAGTCTCAATGTCATGAATACCTATGGACTGGTACCTATGGTTCAAACATTAGACAATATTTACATGGTATGAGTGGCATGACATCCATATCAGTGTCTATTCACAAGATGTCCTAATTTAATTCCATATAATACTTCTTTATAATGATTAGAGTCAATTACAGGTGATCACAGGGCTAGGAAGAGTATAAATTGCATTGCAATATCTTACTTAGAGACATTTTTGGATCTGGTTGAAGTAGGTGTTTACTAATTGGAATTATAGACCCATAGACCGACTTAATGATACATGGGTTGAGTAGTATGACATCCATCTCAATACACTTTCATATGATGTATAGGAAATCAAGATTATAGAACCAAGGATAAATGGTGATGTTTTTATGTTATTTCTTCACCTTACTCATGTATGATTATATTTATGTATATATTAATAAGTATGTAACTATACATATACATGAATATAAATATAAATATACATGATATCACCTTTCCTAGTTGACTGGAATCACGGATCCAGGGTTTGATTCTGGTTTTATGTTATATGCTTTATTTTCCTTTTTAGTTGCGTCTTGGCTAGGATAATTATATTTCATGGGCATGCACTTATGACAGCATATTTGTAGGTTCATACTTGGGGTGGCCTACTGATATTATTTATCACCCTTGTATGTGAACCTCAGTGTGCATATAGGCCTTATTTATGATTTTAGGTTGAGAAAAGATGCATGGTGGGTAGGGAAGTGGCCTAGGGTTTCTTGATCGAGCGATGTCACTCATCTAGATTATTTTGATCGGGATTGTGTAGTCAAAATTTTCTAGAGACTGGCTATGTAGTATGTCTTTGAGTTAGTATTAGATCCCTATACTTTTATTTCAGTTTCCTTTTGTACGCTTTTGTCTATATGGTCAGCCCCGTGGGTTACCTGTGTTGTATATATGACATAGTTGTTCATGATTTTATAGATTTTAATTTATTATTACAGCATGTTCTCTTTCAGGTTAATTAATACTTCTACACTCTATTTATTTACTTCTTTGTATGATACATAGCTATTTATATAGTTTTCATACTCTGATGTGAGTTCATAGTCTTCAAATTATCACATCCTAGGACCTTGATACAAGTCAGTAGCCTCTAGAATATGGGGAGGTGCGCTTGAGGCCTCGTGATGTACTATCTCAGAGTATCGGTTTTTTTACATTTGGTTCAACACATTAAAAAGTGGTATCAAAGATATTATTTTCATGTTATTTACTATTTGGGATATGGTAGACAAGAGTATTAGGAATGTTTTAGAACAAGTGGTGGATGTCAGACTGGTGCATCAAGAACACTTGTTCTCGTAAGAATTTGGGTTTATAATTTTATGGATTTCTATTATTATCTATGACATTACAGTTTTATATGATTTTCACTTTGATCAAATCACATTTTGTGTAGATGTTATGCTTTTTTATCGATTACCTTCTCTTTTCCCATTGGTAAGATTCTATGTATGGATTTTTACTCTTGGAAGACAAAAGAAAGAGTCGTCTCATGCATCATATTTGGCACATAGTATTCACATGTTATAATCTTTCTTGTGTGTCATTTTATTGGAGATAGAGTAAAATTGTTTAATGTTTCAAAAAAACCAAAATGGTGTTTTCTCATATTGGTTTTTTCTCTAATTCTACTCAATTAAGACTATATTCATATATACTTCCTTCTAATGGAAGTTTAAGTGGATCTATATTGAGATGTTTGAAGGTGAGACTGATGACTCAATCCTTGTGCAAGAGAGGTGCAGTGACCCTAGTTTGTTGATAGGGAACATGATTTCCAAATTTTATACCCTTTAGGGTTTTGTTTCTCAGGTTTGGTTATTTAAAGTGTTAGTAACAATCTATATTGTTTCTTCCTACATAGATTGGAATAACATTCAACTTCACCAACCTTCATTTTTGGTTATCTAGTTAGACCACTATGTACGATGCCAAAAGATACCAGGATGTTTCTAGTGAAATGGACCTTAAAGGGGTATTACTGTGTGTATATATCTAGTAAGTTTCAGTTCATTATCTCTTCTACATTGGTATCATGACCTCTAAAGATAAATTTATTATGAGGATGATCAGTGAATATTGGGGGCCTATCTGGTTGTGTTGATAGTTATGACCCTCAGAGGTCATTTTTATCTTTACCTACCTTGGAGAGGTTTGATATTTTGGGAAAGGTGGTTAGAACTTGTGACCCTATTGTGATACATGATCTATAGGGATAGTGGGATACCTAGAGGCCCTTAGTATTGACTCAGACCCTTATAGGTCAACATATATTTTTTTAGGGAAACCTACATGAGAGGTTGGCCCATGTTTGAATATTCATTTTTAGGAAGTAACCCTGGTTATATGCTCATTCTGGGATCAATTCATGGTTAGGTATTGGGTTTTATGTTATATTAATATTGATGCCTTGACTTTTGATAAGCATCTAGGGTGATTTGGTATCAATACTATATTCGAAAGGTAGGGATGTTCAGGTTCCTTGCCTAGTCAATCAATGTTTTCACTGTTACAAGTGTATTCAAAGCATAGGTAGACACTCATGACTAGAATGATGCTATGTGGTGGGTGGTTGTGGAATAAATCCTGGAATAGGTATGGTGCATGTTTTTTAAGTGACGTTCCAAGGAATATTCATTATTAATGAGACCGGCGTGCCATGTATCATTGTCATCTTAGCCTTATATATTGGTTGTGCATGGTACAATTTAAAATCAAAAATTGGTGAGTGTCCATGTGTGATTCGGGGATTGATGTTTTCATGACTTTTCATGGGATTGGTTTCCTAGGAGATTTGGTTAAAATGATAAATTTCCCTTCATGGTAAAGGTGACATCAAAAAAATTGGTACCAAAATATGGTTAACTTTTGTTTCGACCTAGACGTGCATTTTCGGGAGACATGGTATCGGGTGTTGGTAAAAAATAAGTGTATATTGTTTTGGTCTAAGCATGGATCGGAGAGAAATCTAACCATTGTTCAATGTAATCATAGTCTACTCCTAGTTAGAGACGATCATGATCTATCTTGGCATTATCTTGAGTACACAGAGAGATTATTGCCTCTACACCAAGATTATTTCTTTTAAATTCATTTCCATGTTCGATAAAGGAACCTGTTGTGGTTATGCTTGAAGAGTGGTATAAGGTAATTCATATGGTGGGGATTACACCATTGGACATTTGAGGGTGGTGACTCTCATTTTCATTTAAAATTTGGTGTTTTTTGTTGGTCGTTGATCTTGGATTTTTGGTTTTGAGATGAAGATAAGGGAACTCCTATGGTGTGGAGTACTAGATCGGTTATAGTTAAATGTATTTCATGAAGCATATAGTAGTTGATGCTATGAGACCAGTCATTGTACAATCAAGATATCTTGTTCTACAGATTATCGGGGTGAGAGAGTGGTTGTTTGTCTTACCCCTAGGGTTCTCAATAACTACAAGGTTTATCATGGTGATATTGTAAGGAACTGTGTTTTTCAAACTAGAATTTTTATTAGAAATTTTAAATTTTTCTTCTAGATGATTATAAGGGGTAACATGGTATTTTCACACTATAATATGATCTTGTATTATTTTTTAGACCACTCTATTGGTCGTAAAATAGGTTGTTTACCCAAGTAAATATGTTTGGTGTCATTTCGAGCAGTCTGAATTTTAGATAGATAATTAATATATTAAATATTAATTTATTCATGCAGGTTAATTCGAAAATATATTTTTAATAGAGTGTCGTATTGAGATTCTATATCCATATTTGAGTCTGGAATGAGTATTTTTCATAGTAAGGGTATAAAATCAAGTTTTGTGATGGGGTCGGGTTGATTCCCCTTTTCTTTTTCATTATTTTCTTTTTATTTTCCTTATTTTCCTCTTTTCTTTTCTTATTTCTTTGTGGCTTATCATGAATTCCTCTTATGGATTCCTCCTAGCTCATCTGAGAGATAAAATAGTAGAGGTATAGAGATAAGTAGAGGGAGAAGAAGAAGGTACGCATAGTGGATCCCAGAATTCATCACATTGTCATGTATTAATTGTGGACCATGGAAACCGAAAAAGCATCGGTGAATTCCACCCACAAAGGTAGGATATTTTAAATTTTTGCTATAAATCCAAGTGGTTTTGTAATTTTTATGTTTTATTTCCCTATTATTCTTGGTTGGGACCTCTAGAGGGACAATATAATTCTTTTTTTGAGAAAATGGAAATTTCATGGTGATTTGGGGGTTTTATTTTCAGGAAAACCCTTCTACACAGCATGAGAATTACAGAATACATATCATGTGTTCGTCTTGTTTATGAAAGATGGTATTTTCATATTATAATATGTGTATGGGGTATATAATCTTTGTACTGGTACTGATCCATGTATCCGAGCACCCATCTAGGTAACCCCTGTAAGGGGAACATGTCATGTAAAGTACACGAATAGACCCTGTGTGGGTTCCACATCATGTAGAGTTACATTGCTAGGAAATATACATGGTTAGGCCATGTGAGGTACATTAATAGGTACCTCATGTATGGTACACACCATGTACAAGTTTAGCACACCCTTTACATTGGATTTACATGCCATGTCCAGCTACAGTCCATGTCTAGATAGGGCCTTGAGGGTACATGTCTTGTACTGTGGTACACATATTGTGTACTCCTCCATTGATACCCCTTTAAGGGTTTTTTGAATATTCTTGACTAGGAGTTGTAAATGGATCCCTAATTACTCCAATATAAGTATATTTTTTAATTGATCGTGATGTAGAAACCCCTATGGTGTTTTAAAGACTCCTAAGTGGTGTTTCATTATTTTCTTTAAATAGAGAGGCTCTTCCTTCAGTATATGAATCTAGTTGTCTTCTGAGAGTGAGAACTTGATATGAGATGGTCCATGAGACATCATCTAGGACCAATACTTTTATAGACTTTCCTATTAGGAAATCTCCCTTATGAGATGTTCCCTTTAGGAATAAGTGGCTTTGAGTTTAGTTGTTCCTAAAGATCCCATATAGGATGCATTTACTTATGTTTAGACCTAGAGGATCCCTTGTAGGATACCACTATATTCTTCCTATTACTAAGGGTCCCCTGAGGGATGCCTTAACATAATAATAACTTAGATAATATCTAGTAGGATCCCCTTAATTGTATACTCTTCCAAGGATTCCAAGTAGGATGCCCCTATTTCTTATGCTGCTTATGTGGGTCCCACGTAGGATGCCTCGTATTATGTATCATTCAGAGGATCCCTTGTTAGATGCCTCTGTTGACTTTTCATTAGAGGATCCCATGTAGGATTCCTCCCCTACCTTCTCAAATGAGAGTCTCGAGTAGGATGCCTTCACTTATATGTAGACCATGAGGATCCCAAGTTGGTTGTCTCTCCTATATTTGAGATAAGGGAACCAAAGTGTTCCCTGATATTTGATCGACCCTATGGTCATACTTCAGGTTTGGGTTATAGATGGTAGTGTGTGTCACCTTAGAACAAGTTATAAAATTCTAAACCTGAGAGGCTAGGTTAGTAGTGGTAGGTTAGGCATTCAACCACCATCAATATTTAATTTATTATAATTTTTATTTTTACTATTGATTCAGTGATTATTACCATTGGTGCTTCCTAGTTGGTGGATAATGAGCCTAACTCGATGTGTCTTTATTTCTCTTTCAGATACTCGGACGTTCTTCTTGAGATTTGTTTTATTCATTTATTGGTATGTATAGACATACTTTCCTGGGATCTAGCTTTTTATACATGTTATTGTTTTAGCATTTGTATACATAGAGGTACTACCTAGGATATATTTATTGAGCGGTATATTTTCTTATTATATTATTGGGACCTACAGAGGTGCTTTTTGGGATCCATTTTTTTGGCTTATGATTATGTTATACGAGCATGGAATCCCTATTAATAATACTCATGGATGATTACAATCTCTCAAGTGATTAGGATGATTCCTCTCTCCTATGATTGATATATGATGAGGGTGACTATTTTCTCATCAATTTGATTATACTCATGGATGATTATGATCTTCTGAGTGATAATGACAATTATTCTCTCCCTAGTCAATTATTTGACAGTGGTACTGGACGGAGAATTTCAGATCATTCGATACTCATGGAATATTATGCTCTCTTGAGTGATGGGGATGACTATGCTCTCCCTGAATTAATGCCTTCAGGGGTGGTCATGGAATCTCACTAATGATATCTACTTACATATCACCTAAGGGTCAAACCCCTGGTGTTTATCTAAGTCTAACTGCCTATGGACTGAGACCTAGGGACTGGAAATATAACTAGATATACATGGAATGAGCGGCATGATGTTCAACTCAGTGAACATTCACAGGATTTCAAGATGTACTTCCCTATAATCCTTTTTTACAGTGATTGGAGGTGAGTGTGGGTGGGCCTAGGGCTTGGACAAGTATCGCCATGTGGTGATGTAGCTTGCTCAGAGACATTTATGGCATTGGATGAGGTGGTTATTTTTTTATTTGGATTAAAAACCTAGAGATCGACTTAATGTTACATGGCTTGATCAGTACGACATCCTGCTCAATTCCCTTGAACAATATTCCTAGGTGATCAGAATTACCGACCAAAGAATCGACTATGGATATTTTTATGTTATTTATTCACCTTAAGTATGTACATTTATATTTATGAATATATTTATAGCTATGGAACTATACATATACATGCATATAAATATAAATACACTTGATAAAACCTTACCCAGTTGACTCAGATCAAATACCCATGGTTCGATAGTGGTTTCATGTTATATACTTTATTTAACTTTTTAGTTGTGTCTCGGCTAGGTTGAGCATATTTCATGAGCATGCACTTATGATAGTACATTTATTGGTTCATTGTTTGGGTGGAATACTGAGATTATTTTTCACCCATTTACGTGCACCTCAGTTTGCATACAAGCCTTATGTATTCTTTTCATGTTGAGTATAGATGCATGGTGGGTAGGGAAGAGGTCCAATGTTTTATGATCAAGTGATGACTCTCATGTTGGTTCTTCTGATATGGTTGGTTAAGTTCAACAGTTTTTTGAGATTAGGTATGTATTCTGGCTCATAGTTAGTTATAGATCCTAGTAGATTTATTTTTATTTTATTTTTTACTCTTGTATCTATGTGGTCGGCTTAGTGGGTGAACTATGTTTTATGTATGACATAGATGTTTGGTCATTTATAGTATTTCATTTATTATTACTGCATGTTCTCTTTCATTTTATTTATTTCTTTTGCACTCTGTTTATTTACTTCTATGTATGATACATAGCTATTTTCTCTATTTTATAAATATGATATGAGGGTATATTCTCCCCACTGTCACACCCTATTACCTTACTACTAGTCGGAAGCCTCTGGATTATGGGGAGGTACACTTGAGGCCTCATCTCAACTAGGCTTAGAGCATTGGTTTAGTGGCATCTGGGTCATGATGTTACACTATGGTCCCTCCGTCTGATCTTGGTTTTGATTTCAATTTTCTTCTTCTATCATTAACATGATTTTTTTTATCCAAAAAAAACTCATCAATGGTATCAAATCCTATCATGTGTTAATATTTATGAAATTATAATTGAAATAAATATTAATGATATTGTATTGTATATTTTATGTTAGTTGTAAAATATGAATCAATACAAATCTCATGGATTTATTTTAATCATCACATAAGATATCATCATGTTGTATCATATGATAGCATCACATAATGTTTCACAAAAATGGAGCATCATACCACCATTATGATATCCCTTTGAATTGTAAAATATTATTACCAATCATATTCATTGATTAATCTATCATATCATAAAATATGATATAATAGATAAGATAAAACATTTAGGTACCTTATCATAGGATATGATGGGTCTAATAGTCATAAAATATGATTGATAGTTCCAAAAAAATATCACCACAAGATTATCAGTCGTATCATATGAATCAGGCATAATCATAAAATGTTATTAAAGAAGGAAAATTTATTTTCAATTAAATTCAATTATGAATTGAATTATATTATTTAAAAATTATTTATAAATAATGATAAAAGTTATTTTTGGGATATTTATTAATTTATAATGTGTATATAAATATTTCATAATTAATTAATGTTTTTAAAACATTTATTAATAAATATTCCATAATATTAAATGTTAATAAAAAATAAATTTTACCAAGTTATATAGAAATCCATATGACTTATAAAGAAATTCCATTTACAATCCATAAGGATAATTTATAAAGTGCCTATAAATTATAAATAGTGTCCAATATAGAAAGTTTGTATATTTTAGAATTTTGAATCTTCCAAAATACTTTTTTTGAATAATTAAAAATAAGGTCCCAATTTGGGATATTATTTTTACCACATCAAAATAGTTTTTAGGAATGATTTTATCAAGGATTAAATAATTTTAATATGTGATATTTTGATTTTATTAAAAAATTACATTATAGAAATTGGATTAGAAAATGTTTATTATTAATAAAATATAACATATTTAAAGGTAATTTCATATAATGTTTAATAAAAAAGAGTTTATTTTTTGAAATGAATATAAATATTTTATATTCATGATTATTTAATGTCCAAAATATATAGTTATATAATAAAGTTCTTATAATTAACATTCATTTATTAATTTTTTTATAAATATGTATCTCATGTTTTTATATATAAGAAATATTAAGTTATTTTATAAAAATTATTCCCTTATTTATTATTTATGGATATAAATTATTTATATTGTGAATACGTTTATTTTGTATCTTATATTGTAAACTTTAGTCTAGGTAATATAATACATGCATTTAAGGACTTACATGGTAGTGATGATAATGGATTTAGTTCCCATATACCTTGATGTAGATTTTTAATTAAAGTCGTAATCTTGAATTTTGTTTCTGAATATAATTTATACATATTAGGTGTTAGATTTATGATGAATTGGATTATCTTTTCAGTATATTATCACTAAGTAGAGGGAATTTGGGTCAGACATCTCACAATCTTAGAGATTCGTACCTTATTCTTCAATGGTGAGGGTTGTCTATCCATGGCTTGAGGTTCACTCATGTGGAGATTATAAATTTCATATAATTCAATACATTTACAAAAAAATTACATGTATCTTATGAATGATATTAATATAGATATATATAAATATATATAAATTTTTCATCTTTTTGGGTGAGTAACAATAACCATGAGTTGTGTAAAGAGTTAAACATCAATATGGTTTAATATATTGAGTTGGTGGGAAAAATATAATATTAAACAAAATCACTAGAAGAATTATTATATAAAGGTAATAACATTATAAAATATAGTACAATTAAATCCTCTTCAAATACTAAGTTTGATATTCCTTCCAAATCAGCACTTGTCAGGATATCAATCCTCCAAATAGGTGGTTTCAAACAATAGTGGGGTGCCCTTAGATTATCTTGTGTAAGGAAATAATGAAATGAGGTTATCTTAAGAGATGGGAACTTCATTCCTGGAATTTTCTTTGGGTTACAATTATCTGGGAAACATTAAGGGTTAGGATACCAGAGAAATAGATTTGGGATAATTCATATGATGAATTGGGAAAAATTATACTCAACTATCCAAGATTCGTATATGATATGATTGGGATGATTATCTACCTATGTAACTATGTGGTGTGATGAATTACATATAAAACTCACTTCTTAGTGAAATATGGATTTTTTCCTACTAATGGATATAATAAATTCAAAATGGAAAATTGTTTTAGGGGGATATCAATTAATAAAAAAATTATTAAATAGAATTAAAACATGAAACTCATCTGAAAAAATATTTTTTTAAGATAAATAGCTTTGTAATAATCAAACTTAGCTTTAAAATAAATCCTTAAAATGAATTTATTAATTTAATAAACTACTAAAATTGGTAACTTCAGAAAGGTTATTAAGTTATGAACTTATATGATTTAGAATAACCCCTTCTTAAATAACTATGTGTTAACGTATTTCAACAGGTGAATCTGGATGATTATAAAAAGCATAAAATGATTTAATTAGGGTTTAAAAGGAATTTGAATCAAAATGACCTATGAGATTTTAGTCTATTATACTCAATTTGATTGGGTATATCAATCATACTCAATAATATTGAGCATGAAAATGACCTGGACAGACTGAATATTTCTTATATGTCTTGTTCTAGTTATGGAATTTATTCTATTTTCATTTATGGAAATATTCTAATAGTATGATTAAGCTCAGAAAAAAAATTATTTATATTCTTAATTTTTTATAATATATTAAATGGTAATTTTTTTTTATTCTATTTTTTTTAGATATTAAATAATTGGTAAAATTTAATCTGAAATGAGAGATGTTAGTTGGATGGTCCAAAAATATTTCATTGAGTCGCAATTTAAGGTCATTGAAACCCAAGTGTGTTATCTGGAAGGATTAGTGACTCCATGTGATAGAATCATTCAGGATAACTGAAGAGGTTTTTGAAACTCCATGGAATTTCCACATTAGGTATCAATGTTATGGAAATTTATTCTTTGGTTTTGAATGGTATATGAAGAATATGAGAAAATGAAATTTATATAAATGGTTTATGATTTATCAGATTCTATAACATTCTTTCAAAAAACAAGGATAAAATATTTTTATCTAGGATAATAGTTTTATCCATATGTTTGTTAAAATATGAGGGAATATTTTCCTACCACCCATTAGTGGTATATTTTAAATAATAAAGTCTTGTTTTCATAGGAAAAATCTCCAAACACATTGTATACCATATATGATATAGAATTAATAGTTTATTTGTAAATATTCCTATTAAAAGGGAATAATATTTATTTCCAAATCAAAAATAATTTTTTTTCAATCTTAGCAAGATATTAAAAAAAAATAGTGATTAAGAGACTAGTGGAAGTATGTTTAAACTTAGAGAAGTTAAATTTTAATAAATATAATATTATATTGGTATAAAAATAAAGTGATTTTTAATTAATATCCAAATGATTTTAGGATTCATGATGGTAAATATAAATGTAAAGATTTATATTTAGTTTTCTTGAGAATTTGAATATCACTAATTCACAAATCATTATTCTGGTCAAAATAAATATTGAATTTCACTTTATATCTTAATATATTATTATGGTATGGTGGTAAAGAAAAAATTAATGAGTTAAATTTAGTTAATATAAAAAATTAATATCATTTTTCATAAATAAGTATAAAATGGGTCGGTACATAAAAATATAAATTGTTTCATTATTTATGGCAAGGTTTCATGGAAAGATTTTGATGAAATATGTTCCAAGGAATATGATATTATACTTAAAAAAGTTCAAAGTAGACAACATAACTTGACATCAAAACATTTGATGTTGTTTCATTAAGTACATTGAATATTTTTAAGGGGATGAACATTACAAATATGATTCCTAGATCTTAGCATTATTGAAACTTTATTTATACATAGATGTTACTCAATAAAGACTATACTGAAAAGTTTTTATCATATGGACACATAAAGATATGGAGTAATAACATATATATGTAATGAGTAAAAAAACCCCTATAGAGTTAAAAAAACATAAGGACAATCTAGAATTATATCATATATTATATTATATAATAGTCCTTATATAGGATTTTGTTAAGTATTCCTAAAAGCTTTGAGAATAAAAACATATCATATAAAATCCAATCTATAAATTATCAATCTTTCACAAAGGTTCATATATATATATATATACTGATTTTCATTTCATGATATGTAATGACAATTGAACACTAAAATTATCACTTTGAATTATCCCAAACTATTTTTTTTCATGGATTATTAATCTTTTGGAATAAATTTAAAGGTTTGAGTGAGTATAATTCTTATATCAAGATATGGAATATGATCATGAGTCATAGAAGAGTTTTTATACTTTATATAAACAAAACATTATACCACACAGAGTGTCACAAAATATGTATTTACAATATTAGGGGTTCATATATAATATTTAGAGTCCCCACAACCAAATTTGGTGATATTCCTAACATTAAAACCTTCATGTTTTGATAAATTTCTTATGCTTCCCTTAAGAGTAATCTAATCAGGAGATGGTTGGGTAGTTGAGGATCATGTAATCGGTTGGAGCTCAACCAAGATGGGATTTTTATTCTCTTATGAAGAGTCTGAAATCTAGTCCCTTGATTGACTTATACTACAACATTTCAGGAAACACTAATATAGTACATATGACGTGCTTATCTATTCAGATGAGGTTAATGTGATTTTCTCAACGAAAAAATGTGAATTATATGTGATGTTTTCATTGACCTGGTCACATTATACTCAATTATTCAAGAACGTATGATTTAGATAAACAGAATTAATATACTAAGTGACCCATAATATCTTGATGTCTTGGAAAAAGGTAATGTATAAGTGTTTATGATATCATGTAATGCAACCAATGTACATGGGTTTAGCGATAAATATGTTTGATATCAATCACACCCGATCAAATTTTATATTGAGTAGAATTTATTATTTACAAGAGGATTCTAATTTCTAAATTTTTAGATCTATAGATTCATATATATTTTCAAAACTAAAAAGGCTCATGGAGACACACTTCTGGTTGTCTAAATGGTGATTTAATTTGACTTAGAGAGTTTCTTAAAAATTATATTAGTATTAATTCAGAATATTTTGGATGGGTTTTCATAATTTATTTCGTATGATGTTATACATGGTGAAGTTTTTGATATCTTTACACAAGTGTTTTGGAATATATCTATAATGACTCATATTTTCTCTGGTTTTTTTTATTAATTAATTGGAAAAATTATGAGACCAGGCACTAAGACAAAGTTAGATTTTGAGGCTCGGTGTTCCAAAAATGATATGATGAAAAATGTTATGTTTTCAATAAAGTTTGAGAGAGGTTTTATTTTAAAAGGGGAATAACTTCTAAACTGTTTCCTAGATAAAAAATATGAGGTCATCATTTCATTCAGAGTAGTAACTTTACCTTAGGTAGTGCCTAACATCAACCAGTGCAGGTCGACTACGAAAATTATAAATTAGATGTAACTGTCATTAAAATATTTTAATAAAAAAAAAATTATTTGCAGAAAAGTTTTTATTTTTAATAAATCCTTTGTTAGGAATTCGTGGTTATCACCATAATTCTAGAATTATTTTAAGGCATGTAAAAAAACTATCTCGATGACAAACACCAGTGGATCAAGGATCGACAATGACACTGACAATCGTTCTTTGTCAGTGACTGATCCAACAATGATGTAGGTTATTTCAACTCCTTGGGATTTCCTTTCACTCTTAGATTCAAATGAAGATTGCGGACCAACCCATGAACAGGTTGATTCGCATTTTTTCCATTCTTTCTGGGTGGATAACTGCTTGCGGTATCTTAAATGTGAAATTAGATTGGTGTGTCAATTTGTTATTTGTTAATCCTTATAACATGAACAGATCAAGACCAACATGAATAAGACCATGATCTATTCATTGGGTGTTCATGTGCTTTATCTCTGCCTCTCATTCTTTTGAACTCTTTATACATTATTTTCCCTCGAAACCCATACGCGAATGATCGGCCTTTGTGCCCCTGATCCATGGTGCAATGGTCTAAGAATGATTGTTTGACCCCGAGATGGCATAGTGGAGGTGTTATGGGAGCGTGGTGCAGTTTGGGATAGGTGGTGGATTATAACGGTGCAATGCATGCTAGCAGAAGGGCGGCCCTGTTTACTTTCCAGTTTTCCAAATTTTGTACTCTATGGTTGGTATCTTTGTGTATTAATGATTTTTTTACATAGTGTTTTTACATTTATCATTTAGGAAATGGAGGTGTGTGTGTGTAGGTACTTAGGGAAATGTCTCCCATTTGGGGGATATGCCTACTCATTTCTAGTCATTATCCCCTAGCCTATCGTAGGAGGGCTTACTGTAGTCAGGGCATGGGCCCCTCTGGGTTGGGTCGTGAAAATATCCAAAGGAGTTTTGGATATGATTTCATAAACTGTCACATATGATATGATATATGATGAAATGGCACAATGTCTTTTAGGATATAGTGTAAGTGGAATATTGAAAGAGATATTACCTAAATCCTTTTTTTATGTGAATAAATATGTTATATCGTATTCTATGATAATGGATATCATAATACATGTTAAACATGTTAGTCCTAAGCAAGTAATAAAGTATGAATTTCCCATATCATAAGGTAATGTCACTTTCTATGATTGATTATGGTGTCAAAATGATAATAGTTTTCATTTGGTAATTTTCCATGTATACCATCATTAAGAAAGAAAAATTTCATAGGATTTGATTATCAGAAGTAATATACAATAATTTATGAGATGCATAAAGTGATTTGGGAATTTACTCTTATGTTATAATGCATGAGTAAATGAATGAACTATGAGGAGAGTCCTTGAGGGTCCTATTAAGGATCTCATTGACATATGATTGAAATGTTATAATTCATTCATCCTTGGATAAAAATCCATGAAACCTAAACCTATATTTATCCTCAATCATTACCTAGAGAGGTAATAGTATAGAAATGTTTGAATATAGATTCCACCAAAACATTAGGTGATTCAATAGCTCGTGGATTACTTCATAGATTGTGAACTATTTGGTAGCCAATATTGGTGATATTCATCAACCACATATAATTAATATTGGTCATTTCATGAGCATTGATGTAAGTTATAAACTCTATTTTATATGGTTATTAATTTTCATTATGTGCATGGTTTCATTTAATCTAACATGCCTCGATCTTGGTTTGGGTTTCTAGCTTCTTCCACAATAATTAACAAGTGTTATTATATCCTAATCAAACCCATTGATTTTTATATAAAATCATCAGATAACTTAAGGAAACCTACCTTAAATAACTTTTTTAGAACAATCCCTATGTATATTGAATATTAAAATCCCCAAATGACAACTCTCAAATCAAAATACTCAAAATCACATATACACCATATCTAGAAAACAAATATTGATCATTTTTAAATAAATAATAATCATTGATATGTGAGATGTATCAATAATTCAACCATTATAAGTTTCTTCATTGTAATACTAGAAATGTGAAAATTAAATCACTAGAAGCAACTCTCCAAACATAAGTGTATCGAAACATGGAAAAATCACATGACCCAAATCACCAAATTATGTTTCATTCACTAAATACAATTTAGTTTAAACTCCCATAAAAAAATACCATTTAAAATAAGAAATTAAATAAAATCAAGTAAGGACGCAAGATATTTTATGTGGTTTTGAATTTCATATTATGTCCATGGGAGAAGCATTGTACACTTTCATTTTTTCAAAATTATAAATAGTGTAATCGTTATGACTTATCATCCACATAGATCACTAAACCAAATGATATCTCGACACCTAATCATGTAGTCCCACTCCCATTTTATAGATATTATTATCTGATAAACCAGTTTCACTTGTCTACTATATTCAAGGAGGTTTATCTATTCAATAATTTTGTATTCAATTCTCTATAGATTTCCTCATCCAAACTTTCAATCATCAGTGTATAAATAGTTACCCTATACCACACTTCTTTCTTCAAAACAACATGCTTGAATTTCTTCAATTTTATACATAGTCTCTCTCCCAGTGATATAAATATCTAATTAATATTTGGGGAGTTGAATACATGAAAATATGGTAACCTTACCTATATCCATTTCAACTATTAGAAAATGGTGCTTCTAAACCAACTAATTCTCAAAATATGAACACATACTATCACCTCTCTTATATGACTGAATTGTTCACTAAATTTCATCCTTATGATAAACTAAATCCATATCATAAGGATTATTCACGATCTCAATAATCACTAACTTGAATAATTCTTCAATAATTCATACTGCATCCTATAACACTTTGAAAAACAACTTATATTTCCACTATATGAAACACATCTTCATTTTTTCATATTTAGCTAAATTAAAGTGAGGCACAATGTATCCTCAGAATTTCCTAAACTAAACCCTAGGTAAACATGTCACTTGGGTTCAGTCATTTAGATATCTTTCATAAACCCATCACTATGACTTCACAAAACGTTAATATGTAATATTACTTAAGGTAAATATACTTCATCCTCTCATGGAATGACCTATTTTTTACTAAGTTTATTTCATTTTTATTATCATGGTAGTGAAATTCACTTTTGTAATTCCATTTTATCTCCTCAAACATATGTCTAAACTATAAAATTTCAATTTTTCTTCCATTTATACCACATACCATTCATTTTTTTATAGAATGAAATCACTAGTTTCAACCATAACATATAACTGACCACAGTTCCACCAAATGTGGAAACAAAATAGATCATTCTCTATAATGAATCTGAGTCTCCCCAAAACTTTTCTTCAATATACCCAACCAATGGGTCAAATTCTTTAAATAAAACAACAATAATTTTCAATCCATTAATATATATTAGGATCCACTACATGTTTTCCAAATTTTCATTCCATAGATTTTCCATGAACCAATTGAAAAATCAAATTATTGTGGAAATATCCAGTCAAGTGCACACCATGGAATATATGTGACTTCAAACCAATTATACATAAGAAAATATTTACATTTACTTTTACTCTTCACTATTTTATGGTTATTTTTTCTTTAGGGGTATAAAGATTCAGTAAAGTGGGTTTTAAACTTACTTACACCCACTCCTAAAAATTCATTAAACAATATTTTGGATATTGAATTTTTAATATATAACCAAACTTTTTTGTCTTTCTATCTCTCTCAATCATCATGTCTGGGATCTTTTTTCATAATAAAGATATTTTATTTCAAATCTTATCGATAGTTCATTATTTTTCTATTGAATTTAGTAAATTTTTTAACCCACTAAAGGCATGGAATCCACATAAAAAAAGTAAAATGATGTAATTCTAATCATTATAATCCTTCTAGTTATAATATTGATATGAATTGTTCTACATGAAACCATTTTCCTATATGATTGAGTCAAAATTATAGTTACACTATCATGGTAATTGTTTCAAACCATGTATACTTCTCTTGATTATTCACACCAATCCATGATTCTATTAATCTATAAAACTAATAGGTTTATTAAAAAAATATTCCTCCAAATTATCAAAGAGAAAATATTTTTTCCACATGTATTTGTTCTATATATAAACATATGGAAGAAACCAAAATAATCATATTTCAAATGGTAGTATGTCCTTATACCATTTAAAATATCTCAAAAAATTTATGCCCTCATTCTACTAAAATCATTTAACTACCATCCAGGATTTGTACCTTCTACTTCCATCAACTTTATCTTTTAACTGGAAAACCCACTTATTTTCAAGTGCATTCTTTATAATTGGAAATTTTTTATCTCCTTGGTGTTATTCACATGAATATAATATGACTCCTCCTTCTGTAAAAATCAAACTTATCAAAATCCTTAAGGATATCCATTTCTATCAAGCTCTTTGGTTCTCCAACATCCATAAAATTCAATAAGTTCAAGTCATCTTGACACCTATATACCAGTCATCTATACTTTAAAATGTAGCATGTGGTTATAATATCTCTAGAACTGAAATACATAGATTATTATCATCTAGAACTCTAGACCAATCCTCACTAGTTCTTGATATTTTAAGTATATTTTTCACTGGTCTTAACCTTTGTGGTACCCTATGAACTTCCCTATAGAATTTTTTAACTTTTGATAGAATTAAATCCATATAAATTCTTTTAAATATGAGACTTTATGGTGTCTCTATTCAAATAAAAATGGATTAAATTTGACTCTATAAATTAAAATTTATTTCTCTCAAAATTTTATTCCTATAGAATTTTCTTTGTAAAAATCAAAATTTGACTTCCAATGAATTGTCTTTTATCACCAGCCTAATGTAAAAACCTGATATTTTCATCCCTGTATACCACAAAGAAGCATGTGTGAGACTTATCATCAATATTTTATCTTTATTTGGATCCACATGTGCATATAATAAACTTAAAAAGATTTTATAGTGAGAAAAATATGGTTTTTTCTTATCCACAGGGCTTTCAATTGTTCTTGTCCCATTTTTACTAATGGGGTCTGATTGATTAGGCACCTGGAGGTATTCACTACTTCTATCCAAAAATAGTAATTCTTAATTGAAATTTCATACACCATTCCATTTACATAAAAAATCAATTCATTTTTTCTCTTATTCTATATTTCTCACTTGTAATAGGTATAATATTTACATGCCTAATTACCATGTTCTTATAGAAGTTCAAAAAACTTATTTGGGTACCCTCAATTCTTTTATATGGACTTTTGAATTTAAAATTTCATCCTTTCAACCTATAACTATAGGTTTATACTGAAAAACAATAAACACTTTGTTTTATAAAATATAACCATACTTTCCTCATGGATTCATAAATTAATGTGACAAAATATTATGACACTGTGAGATTTAACTGTGGTTGGTCCCCATACATTTTTATGCACAAGATCAAGATTATAGAATTTCAGCATTATTTCACTCGAGTTAAATCTCACATTCCATTACATACCAAGTATAAAACTCTCATAACTTTATAATTATTAATGATTCATTTTTAGAATTCTTTTTTCTAATAAAACCTCCATACCCTTCTCACTAAGGGTCTCAAATCGGTAATGTTATATATCTCACATTTTTTATTTTGATGTTATAACAATTGTATCTCCCACTTCCCTTCTAGTTAGATAAATTGTTCTAACCTTCACACATACATGTTTAAATAATGAACTCTGACTGATTTTCCACACTAAATTTATAAATTTATTTCCATATCCATCTTTATATAGTTTTCCAATAGAAATCGGTTTTTTCTAAAGAACTAAAATATAATGAAATTCATTCAACACAAGGAAAATTCCATTATTCAATTGAATTATAATATCTCCCATTACTATTATATCAATAGATACATCATCTCTATATGTACAATTATAAATCTTCTAGACACATAATTCTTCATGTATCTGTTTTCACTAATTGAGTGGAAAGATGTTCCAAAATATGTTATCCAAGATTCCACCAAAGTGTTGACATTAAAAAAAATATTGGAACTATTCTCAACTATTGAGTTTATGGAATTAAATCCTATAGAAGTTTTCCTTCTCTAATTTCCTTTGAGTTCATTGTAATCATTCTTGAGATGTCCACTTTTACTATAATACCAACATGCCGGTCTAGGTTTGGAAGACTTACCTATACTCTTCTATCTCTAATTTTCATTTTATCATCTCTAAATTATTCATTTAGGTTAAAACCCTATTCCATATACACTAAATTAATTTTTGAAAGGTTTTTGAATCTTCCTCCTTTAGAGATATTCATTAAAAATTAAATTTTAGACATTATTGAATATCAAGTCACACTTTATACAATAGTTACTAACTATTATCTCCATTAAATACTAATATTATTGTAATGATGAAAATTGTAATATTACCCACATATTATTTTTTACTGTTACCTTAAATAATCAAGATATAATTGAATCAAGTTGAAATCATTCACATGATCTGTTGCATATCCTCCTTATGATAGCCTTATGTCGAACAATAGTCACATATGGCACACTTTATTGAGTTTTTAGGCATCTATTACATATATATCAATGATTCCATTAAATATTTTATATTATTATTCTCCTAGATGTTCAGATCCATATTCAAGGCTAATGATATCCTTACAAAACCCAAATCCTTTTTATCCATCCTTTTTATTCTTCTTTTCTAATTATCTCCATTTTAACACCTTTTAATAGAATGTACATATATTTTTAAAAGAGAAAATAATCTACCAATATCCTTTGTAATTTTATTTTAATTACATTTAATTTTTCGATTAAATACTTTCTATCTTTTCACCTTATCACCTTTTGATACAATAACTCCAAATAAATCAAAAAATATCTGAGCAAGAATGTTACCTAAAATATTCCCATGTAAAAAAGTTGAGCCTATAATAAATTCTACTATAATACCAATTATTGATAATTTCATGAAAGTATCAACCATTGGATGTTTGTTCACTAAAATATCAGCAAATAAAAATAAGGTCACTGGAAGGAACTCCTGAAAAATTAGTGTTACAAAACATTGAGGAATCACTTAACCAAAATAATTTCACTAAGTTTCAATTGTCAAACCTATTTACTTAAAAATCACATAAACATCACCATAAATAACAAGAAAATAAATGAATGTAATTAAATAACACAGTTTATTTTATATCATTCATACTTTCATCCTATATAAAGTGGATATGTATTTCACACTTTCATTTCATCACAAGTTCAAGGTTTAAAATCACTATAACATTTCAACCATATATATCACCAAACCCAATGATTTATTGATGCCTCATTATGTGGTCCCACCCCAATTTTATATATTTTCTCATTCGGTAAATTGTTTTCACTTACCTTCTACATTTACAAGTGTCCATCTATTTACAATAGTGATTTTTAATTCCTTATAACTTTCCTAATCATAACTTTCCATCATTGGTAGATCAATTGTACACATATTCCTCACTAATTTCCCAAAAAATATCATAATGATAGTGATTAAAATATAGACATGGCCTCCCTTCTAGAAATCTTAAAATGTTATAAATTTTTTTTGAATTTACCACCTGAAAATCTAGTGAGATAACCTCCATGTTTTAATAATGATATAATAAGATATTTTAAATCAGAAAACCCTATAAATGATTATTCCTAATTAATATTTCATGATTGGAGATAAGAATGTTTTATATACTGGATACCGAATTTTTCACCTTTTGTTTAAAATCTCTAATTAATTAATCATTCACCTTTAGCATTCATCAGAGACATTCCCACTAATTAGATTCACAGGGAATCACAATTACCATTAGAATTAGAATAAAAAATTCCATATCCAATATCCTATGAAGATAAAATGATATAAAAAATAATAAACTAATACTCCATGAATACCTCATTATCTATGTGATTCTAATTCCCACAGTGGACTTAATTGAGTTATCTCGACAAAAAACAATAGGTTATTTCCTCTAATAGAATCCACCAACCAATAGAATCATGGAACGCTTCAAAAATACCTATTTTATTTTAAAATGTGTGTTAGAACCCCCACTAATGAAAGTATATAACTAAGAATTTGAAAGATCTTCAAATAGATTCATAAAATATTGGTTTATGTCAATGAATTACTAACATTCCATTTTATTAGACTCATTAAACAAAGGAATATTCTTATTAGAAACCCTTGATGTTCTATATGTTACAAAATAGCCAAACTCTTTTTCTCCTCTTTATTGATGAATCTTAATATTTATTTTATTTCATCATTTGGTTTATTTCTAAAAGTCATATCATTATGTATATCAAGATAAATTTGTATGATAATTACTATGATAGAGTTTATTAGATAATATGACATATTATCTTTCGATACATAGGACATGACACAGTGACCTTCACTATTTCATAGTATATAATACAATTCACAGACATATACCATGTCATATTTAATATCACTATGTCTTGGTTGTTCATTTATTATAACAATTTCAAAAATCTCTTACATTCAATTTCTTTTCAAATACTACATTCAAAACAACTTAACACTTTGTGAACCTATCCAAACCCCTTTTTAAATGACTATCAAAATCTCTTAAATTCTAAACAAACACTTTTTACCAAATAAATAATTATTTGAAGAACTTATGTGTAACCCTATAGACCTTTTTATAATTGAAAATAATTTTGAATTATATAGTGTAAAATTTTAAGAAAAGAGTATTCTCTAGCGAGATGTCATTTATACTAAATCTATAAATGGGTCTAGATTTATCTCAAACAAATGCACTCATATGTCCATGAGAATATTTTCACCATAATATGGGTCAATATAAATTGTATAAATTATTATATAATACATTTTTATTAAAAATAGAGTAAACACTACCCTTAGGAAATTTCAATCTAGTATAAGATAACTCATATGTGCATGATTCTCCAAAATAGTCAATACTACAAAAACGGGCTTTATCATCACTCAAAGTGTGATTTAGCAGTGCTAAAAAAGTGATGTAAAGATCAACACTGATTTGGGGTCCCCTTTAACAGTTCTAAAAAACGTTGATAAATGTCATGTCTACTGTAACATAGAATTCTGCAACAGCACACACAAACAATACCTACAAAAAAATCAGCATCTCAACAAGTATACCCATACCAAATTAACACATTATTCATAAGGTAATTACGACAAGTATACACACACCACAAGTATTCCCATACAATAAATATACACATACACCATTAACACATAATTCATAAGTTAATTAAATACATAAATAATTCAATCCATAATTCAGGGTGTTGCGGGTTGTTCAGGGGTTTGGGGTGGCTGTCCAAGGGGGGTAGGGGTGTCCAAGGGGGTGGGGGTGTTCGGGGGGCTGGGGTGTCCAGGGGGGCTATCTAGGGGGGTTAGTTGTCCATTTTGGTGTCCATGGGTGGCGTCTAGAGGGTTGGGGGCTTTCTAGGGTGTGTGGGTGTCCAGGGGGTGGAGGTGGGGGTTTCCATGGGGTGGGGTTGTGTCCAGGGAGGTGGGGGCTGTCTAAGAGGTTGGGGGCTGTCCAAGGGGAGTGGGTGGTGTCCAGGGGGTGGGGTTGGTTGTCCATGGGGGTGGGGGTGTCCATGGGGTGGGTTTTCCAGGTGGTGGGGTGGTGTATAGGAGGGGTGGGGGCATCCAGGGGGTTGGGGGTCGTCCGGGGGGTGGGGGCTGCTGTCCAGGGTAGTGGGGGGCTGCCTATGGGGATGTCCAGGGGTGGGGTGGTGTCCAGGGTGTGGGGGGCTTTAATGGTTTTAATGGAATGAATTTCATGTATTTTAAGATCATTGGTATTTTTAAAATGGTTTTGGAATAGTTTTTATTTCAATGGTATGTGTTTATTTAGTAAAAAATGAATGCTTTGGTGTGTATGCTAGGAAGGGGTTTTTCATACATTAGTTGTTGTTTTCACTTAAAATTTTGTCCATTTTAAACAAAAGAGACACACTTTAAGTGATACCGGCCACATTGTTCCTCTTATTGAGGTGAGGTTGACTAATACACATCACAAATTACCCATGTATCATTATCCTAATGTATCAACACAATCCGAATGTGTTTGGTCAGATTTTCGTATGTCAGTTGTTGTTTTCACGTAAAATTATGTCCATTTTAAACAAAAGAAAGACACTTTGAGTGATACCAGCCACACTGTACCTAGGATTGAGATAGGGTTGACTCATACATGTCACACATGACCCATGGATCGTTCTACTAAATTATCAACACAATATGAATGTGTTTGATCAATTTTATGTACATCATTTGTTGTTTTCACTTAAAATTCATTCCATTTTAAACAATAGTGAGACACTTTGAGTGATACCGGCCACACCGTGCCTCTTATTGAGGTGGGGTTGATTCTTAAACATCAAAAATGACCCATGGATCTTTATCCTAAAGTATCAACACAATCTGAAAGCTTTTGGTTGGATTTCTATATGTCAGTTGTTGTTTTCACTTAAAATTATGTGCATTTTAAACAAAAGAGAGACACTTTGAGTGATACCGGCCACACCATGCGTAGGATTGATGCAGGGTTGACTCGTGCATGTCAAACATGACCCATGGATTTTTCTCTTAAATTATCAACACAATCTGAATGCGTTTAGTTGGAATTCTGTTCGTCTGTTGTTGTTTTCACTTAAAATTTTGTCCATTTTGAACAAAAGGGAGACAGTTTGAGTGATACTGGACACACCGTGACTCATATTGAGGTGGGTTGACTCTTACACATCACAAATGATTCATGGATAGTTTTACTAAAGTATCAATACAATCCCAATGTTTTTGGTAGGTTTTTCGCACATCAGTTGTTGTTTTCACATAAAATTTTGTCCATTTTAAACAAAAGAGAGACACTTTGAGTGACACCGACCACACCGTGACTCGGATTGAGGCAGATTTGACTCATACACATAAACAATTACCCATTAATCACTATAATAAAGTATCAATACAATCAAAATTCATTTTTATGGATTTCTGTATGTCACCTGTTGTTTTCACTTAAAATTTTGTTCATTTTAAACAAAAGAGAGACCCTTGAAGTGATATTGGCCACACTGTGACATAGATTCAGGAAGGGTTAAATATTACACATAACAAATGACCCATGTATAGTTCTCATAAATTATCAACATAATCCAAAATCGTTTAGTCAATTTTCGGTCTGTCAGTTGTTGTTTTCACTTAAAATTATGTCCATTTAAAAAAAAGAAACTTTGAGTGATACCAGACACACCATGCCTCATATTGAGGTGGGTTTGACTTTTACATGTCAAAAATGACCCATGTATAAACATAATCTGAAGGTGTTTGGTCAGATTTCCATACGTCAGTTATTGTTTTCACTTAAAAGTATGTCCATATTAAACAAAAGAGAGACACTTTGAGTGATACCGGCCACACTGTGCCTCAGATTGAGGCAGGGTTGACTTTCACACATCACAAATGACCCATGGATCATTCTCCTAAAGTATCAACACAATCCGAATGTGTTTGGTTGGATTTTCATACGTCAGTTTTGTTTTCACTTAAAATTCAGTCCATTTTAAACAAAAGAGAGACACTTTGAGTGACACCGGCCACACCGTGCCTCAGATTGAGGCGGGGTTTACTCGTACACATAAGAAAAGACCTATGGATCGTTCTCCTAAAGTATCAAAACAATAATAATGTGTTTGGTTGGTTTTCAGTACGTCATTTTTTATTTTCACTTAAAATTCTGTCCATTTTAAACAAAAGAGAGACACTTTGAGTGATACCGGCCACACCGTGCCTCAGATTGAGGTGGGGTTGACTCGTACACATAACACATGACCCATTAATCTTTCTCCTAAAGTATAAACACAATAAAAATGTATTTTTTTGGATATGAAGGTATTTTGGAGATTTTACTGGTTTTTCTTATCCAAAGCCCAAAGAAAAGTGGTTCATTGTTCTAGCATATTGCTGGTGCATTTCATCTGTTAAAGTGGAAAATTGACTCATTAGATGAAGTATTTTTTATTTAATAACAATTAAAAGTTTCTTATGACCATTTATATACAACAATGTTTCATCTTTTGATCTCCTTAACCCCTCTCAAAAATGGTCGCCAATTATACATGTCCCCATGTGAGATCTTCATGATATTTGTGTACAATCATTCATCAGGTATGTGGCCCACTCATTTCAGAAAAAATATTTATTATCTTGTGAATATGAGGAATGTGCTGATGGTTCTTGGACCTCAACACTAGGAGCAGTAACATGTTCAAAAACTTGTTGTTGCTCTACACTGTGAGCAGTAGCAGCAGCAGGAGCTTGAGAGACTTCTTCAACCTCGAGGTTGGGAGCACCAGAATGTAAAGAAGTAATTATCTACAAAATTTGTTGAATAGTTAATTTAGATTAAATAAATTCAGAAATGATAAGATAATAACATGGGATAACAATATCTATATTACAAACAAAATATAACATGTTTATTGAACTCTATTTATTTTTTTTAAGGCTGAAGGGATTTGACACCTCTATCGATTATCTAAATACCTTAATTGTGGTCTACTCTAACATAAAAACATCATCTAAATTTGGACTACTACGAAATTATTGTGATTTACCACTGAAAGGATCATCCTCAAATGAATTTTCATCAGACCCTTTAGTAGTTTTGGATGATAACATAACAATCGACCACTTTCAGTTTGTAGGATCTGGAATATAAAATATGTGTACTGCTTGGGATGCCATTATAAATTGTTCTTCTTTGTACCCTTATTTACTAAAATCAACTTTCACAAATCCCAATTAATTTATTTTAACACCACTATTGTTATCAACTCATTTGAATTGAAATAATCGACAATTGGAATATCTTATAATCCAACTCCAATATTTTTTATAATACCAATGTATGACGTATTCACATAAATGGTATTTCTATCCTTACTACCAGAAACATGCATCAATTCAGCCAAAAGTGTAACTCCACTATTTTTCATGGTACTATCATCATCTTGTTCTTCTATATTGAATGTATAACCATTAATTACATAACCATTGTAATATAATACAAACACACTTGGTCTTGTGGCTAGACATCGAATTCGTTCTAAAATTGAATTTGGATTTTCAGTTAACTCCTTAAAAATATGGTCCTGAAACCATCATATAAAATGGTGATTATGTGTATTTGATATCCATTTTTCATCCCTTGATGGATTCAGTTGCCTAATAATTTTTTTTTTGGTTTCAATATATGGAGAAACCTCCCAACTATTATGAAAAACATAAAGGTGGGCTTGCTCCCGATCTGTAATATTGACTGCCACAACATTTCTTCCAGAAATTCCTTCACCCTCAATGCATCAAATGTGACTTGATTTTGGGAGACCAATGTGTTCCACATTATATAAGTATTCGATAAAGAATTCAATGGCTTCCTCAACAATATATTTCTCCATAATACAACCCTCTGGCCAATTTGATTTTTGACATACCCTTTCAAAATCTTCATATACTGTTCAACGGGGTACATCCATCTATAGTTAATAGGACCACAAAGTTGAATATATCTCACCAAGGGAACCATCAAATGAAACATCATATCAAATAATGATGGCGGGAAGAACATTTATAATTCACATAATATGATGACAATTTATCTTTCCATAGCTGGCAATTTCATCAGGTCCAAAACTTTTATGCATATAGATTTGAAAAAAAACAAAGTTTGGTTAATGCATGACAAACATTCTTGGGAAAAATTAAATATAAAGTAATAGGAATTTTATATTTCATCAAAACATGGAAGTCATGTGATTTCAAACCTTTTAACTTCAAATCATTCATTGACACAATGTTTTTAATATTTGATTAATACCCCTCTGGAACCTTTACATCATTGAAGAAGTTGCAAAACTGATATCTATCCTCCCTAGAAAGAGTGTATGAAGCTAGAGGAAGAAACATTATATTTTCACTCTTCACGGGAGCCAACTCTCCTTGTATTCGCATGTCAACCATGTCCAAACTTGCCTTAATTCCATCCTTTTTTTGCTATGGGCATTTAGCAATGTTCTGATAACACTATCACATATGTTTTTTTCCACATGCATCACATCAAGAAAATGTCTGACATATAGACAATTCCAATATAATAATTCAAAAAAACTAATCTCTTTTTCCAAGAAATTTTTGTAAGGTTTTTCAAAAATGGTTTACCAAAAATAGTGTTCACATCATTTAATTTCTCAAACAGCTGTTCACCTATTAGTGGAGATGGTGTTGTTCATTTTTCGAAACTTCCATTGAATGATGCCGTCCAAGATCGGTACTTATGCCAATGAGGTAGAAATCTATGATGTCTTAGAAACAAATATTTCAATGAATGTTTTAACATAATTGATTCTGTATATTCTTCACACACAATACACCCTTGAGTTCCTTTAATTCTATATCCTAAAAAATTTCCATAAGCAGGGAAATCATTTATCGTCTCATAAAACAACGCTCTCAATGTGAACTATTCACTTTTATAATCATCATACAACATAACACCTAAATCCCACAATAACTTCAAATCCTCTATCAAAGGAGCCAAATAAACATCAATATTGTTACCTTGTTGTTTTGGTCCAGATATAAGCATATATAACATGATGAATTCCCATTTCATGCATAACTAGGGTAGAAAGTTATAATTTACCGACATAACAGGCCATGTACTATGAGTGCTGGTTTGAAAAAAAAAAGTATTCACTCCATCTGTAGATAATTCAATACGAAGGTTTCTCGACTCATTTCCAAATTCAGGATACTCAGGATCAATTATATTCTATTGAGGAGAGTCGGTCGGGTGATGTAATTTCCCATCATTATTTCTTTTCTCTACATGCCACAACAGTTGTCTTGTAGTTTCTTCACTTCCATATAGTCGCCTAAACCTTGGAATTATTGGAAAGTACAATACAAATTTCGTAGGACTGGATTCATCTTTCTTGTATTAGGAAGCACCACACTTTGGGCATTCTATAAGTGATTTGTTCTCCTTGCGAAACAATATACAATCTTTTGAGCAAGCATGTATTCTTTTAGAAATCATACCCATCAAGCGTAGCATTTGTATATCTTTATATGTCCGGATTAGGATCTCATTATCTTCTGAGATCATGGAATTCAAGAGAGCAAGTAGTTCTATAAAACTTACATCACCCCTTCCATTGCCTTCTTTCAATTTATACAACTTTAGTACAGCTGAAAATGCTGTATATTTAGTGCAACCAGCATGCAATGGTGTCTTTTCACAACTCTTTAACATCTCAAACAATTTTGGGAAATCACAGAGTTCATCTTCAACTGTCCTTGTCATTTCCTCAATATGATCTTTATCATCGTTGATATATCTAATCACATGCTCCATACGGTCTTCTTCATTATCCATATTTATAATCATTGATGATCCATAAAATGCAGTTTTATCCCAGCTAGTAGCTACATTCTCTTTTTCTCTGTTTTTATTCCAACATTTATAACTCCAATCTATTCTGTGACATATCAAATGTTCTTCCAACTCCTCTAGAGTAATTAGTCTATAATAAAAACAATGTAAACACGAACAAATGATTTTATAAGGATCCTTTTCATGATCCTTTTCAAAAATG
Source organism: Viscum album (assembly GCA_963277665.1). NCBI lineage: Eukaryota > Viridiplantae > Streptophyta > Magnoliopsida > Santalales > Viscaceae > Viscum > Viscum album. The sequence continues at coordinate 1,034,015,312 of OY728122.1, read as the reverse complement.
ATGAACTCTTTCACTTCATTCTCATAATCTGTTATCAAACGATTAGCATCCATCCAATCTTTATTCATCTCCATCATATTTGAATCTAAAATGTTATTTTTTATGCTTCAAATACACAAAACTAGACTTCCAAATATAGTAAAAGGGAACCAATTATAAAAATAGTGATTAATAAATCCTAACCATTTCTAATAAGGATTTGGAAATCAACATAACTAGGATAGACCCCCATAAAAATCAATACACTTTCCAGCCCCCTTACCAATTGTTCTAGCACCCACCACCCTTACATCAAATCATTAAAAATCCTTTTAACCACCCCTACCAACCACCTCGTTCATAATAAAATAATCACATTAAACAATCCAAAACTAGTGACCAAACTCAAAAAAAAATAAAAACAAGGATACAATTTTGATGAGAAAACTAATATTGCAGATGCATTTCCAAACACAAAGGGGTTCGTGGGGGAGAAAAATAACCTAGGATTATACAAAATTAATATGGAATATCATAGGTTTTGTTACCCAAATTAACATAAGAAATAGAAAATTGAGGTTAGTAAACATAAATTCTATGATGAACATCGAACAGATATGCAATAACTCTCCTTCACCTTCTGCAAACTTGTAACTAATATCCACAAACATGTATTACATCCACTCTATAAAAAATCACATTACCATACAAAGGGATAAACAATAATCCCTTAGTGCAAAAAAAACTCACACATGAGGGAGAAGGACCACATCGACCATCCCTATCCAAAACTCAAACCTCCTCTCAAACCGCCTCTCACTAACTGTTAATACCTTCCATAATATTAATACCTACCATAAATAAATTATTTCCCAAAATCTTGACCTTTATATTAGAACAATTCCCATCCTTTTAGGTAAAATATAAATATGGTTCCTTTTTTTCTTATGTATCATTAAATTTGGAAAAACACACTAACCAACTCAATAAAATTCATATTTTCACAAGAATTTGAAGGTAAATTGAGATAAATAATTCCATTGAAAATAATTCAACTGAATATTTTAGTATCAATTAAAAGAGAGTATTGGTTAATAAAGGGATTATGTCAATAAATCAGGACATAATCATTCCTAGACTCTTAAACCAAACTCACCACATCCCAAAATTTTATCAACTAAAACATGACCATTAGACTAAATAAAACTACACCATAATGAATATTACCATAAAAAAAGAAAAAGGATGAGGATGAGCGGAGAAATTCCCAAATATCAAAGATGGGGAGTCGAGAATCTAACATCGCTGAAAGGAATCCCAAACACTTGAAGTAGGGTTAGTGGGGAGTAAGGTCCAGCGGAGAGGAGGAGAAGTAGGGTTTGTGGAGAGGAGGATCTGCATAAGTCAAGGATAAGGAGTATGGCTAGCAGAGGCAGAGTAGGGCAGCGGCGGCGGTTTAGGGCAGCGGGGGCAGAGTAGGGCAGCAGTGGCAGAGAAGGGATAGCGGCGGTGGAGTAGGGTAGCGGCGGCAGAGAAGGGATAGGGGCGGAGTAGGGCAGCGGCGGCAGAGTAGGGCAGTGGCGGCAGAGTAGCATCCGGAAAAGAGAATATCGGGGGGAGGGGGGAGTTTTCATAGGGGTATAGTTCTATGAGAGCTTGAGGGCGCGATAAACAGAGGGCATTGTGCACCCTATTTTATAAAATGGTAATACGGTTTTATCAGTGCTAAAACTTTAGCCCTGATAAAGGTAAATCTTTATCAGTGCTAGAAAAGCGCTGATAAAGTGACCCTTTATCAGCTCTTTTAATTATAACTGATAAAGATTTACCTTTATCAGCACTTTTTTCTTAGTGCTGATAAAAGGTGGAGCTTCCCTTGACTGTTTTTTATAGTACTGAGTCTTCCTAGTATGAAAAAATGAATCACATATCATTCATCCTTGTTTTTTATCATGCCATATGTAAATCAATTACAAATGTCCATATAATTTATTATATTAATTAAATTATTGTTTTATATGTCATATTTTTTATATAAGAAGAAAATTGTCATCCTTATTAAAATCAATTTATGGAATGAATAGTAACATACATATCCACCCCTTGATTATCTCATTCTCAAGGAAAGTATAAGAATTGTATCAAAGTATGAAGGTATAAATGCTAATTATATTTTCATTATTAGGTCATGAAGATTCATATTAAGTATACACCCCAATGAATTTCAATTACATGACATTCTATGTGAAATACTTTCATGGACCGATCTTAATAATAATTGTCTACTTATTATCTCATGAGTATACTTTGTATTTCATATGTTATTATGCTCACTCTAATATTAATCAATAAATAAACTATAATACTTCATGAGGATCATTATTTATGGATAAATTAAATTCATACTTTTTGGGTATATTACAACTCCATTATTCATGTAATATATGTATAATACATGAATTCATAATAAATAGAGATTAAATGTACAATAAAATCATGATACATTTTACAATCATTATATCCAATATCTCAGGTATCTTATATGAAAAGATTTAATGTGATCCTTGTGATTTTTTTTGTAAATTTATTTTTCAATTGATCTGATACATTATCCTTTTTACCCATCTAATAGATCTATACAATTCCCATCTTAATGATATATCAAATGAGATGTTATTTGTGAAGGATATGTTTGTTCCATTAGTGACATTTGGATTATTTTTCCTATGTAATAGATTCATTAGTATCACAGTAAATATCAATTTCTCCCTCAATGTAAGGAACCATCCCAAGTTTAGTAATGAACTTCTTGATCTAAAAAACTTCTTTATCACATCTAATGCAGTGATGTACTCTACCTCTTTTTTTGAGTCAACTAGAGTGACTTTTCTAGAAGTATTCCAATTGATAAAACCATTTTTTAGTCAAAAAATCATCTTTATATCTCATATCATCTTATTCGGTTTAGATACTAGCATCAATGTAAACTTATACAATGAGATTATACTCACCTAAAAATAAAATGAACATATACTTACTTATTCTCAAGTACTTAAGGATATTATTGAAGGAAATCAAGTGACTCTCACTAGGATTGTATTGGAATTTTCATATTATGATCAATGAATATATGGAATCATGGTGAGTATATAAAAATTCATATATGATAGATCTAGTCATGGATTCATAATGAATCTAATCCATTCTTTACAACTATTTAGAAGGATCTTGAATCTTATTAAGATTCATACCATGTAACAATAGTAAAGACCCTTTATGGGAGTTCTCCATACTAAAACACTTTAAAAATTTTCCAATATATGTATGTTGACTTGATTTAATAATCCTATTCAATTTATCTCTATAGATATTCAAACTAATTATTAGGCTATTTCACCAGTGTATTTCATTGAGAATCACTTTCACAATCATACCTTTACAAAATGTAAATCATAGAAATGATTTCCAATAATCAGTGTGTCATCTATATATAATACTATAAAAACAAAAAAAACACTCCCAATAACCCACTAATATACACAATAATTATCTACATTGTTTATGAAACTAAATTATTTAATTGACTAATCAAGCTAGTTATTCCAAATCTGAGAATCTTACCTTTATCAATAAATCTACCATTTAAAATTGAAAACCCATAGAAAACTAATTTTGAAGTTAAAAATATTTGGTTTGTATCGTATATACATCCCAAACATAATTATGGATAAAAAAATTAGTTTTGATATTCATTTGATATCTCATAATCACAATGAGATGGTATGGAAAGAAATATTTTAATGTAATTAATCATAGAAACTTGAGAAAATGTCTCTTAAAAGTCAATACCATAATATTTTTTAAATCAGTTTACTACCACATGATCTTTATCAGTTGAAAATTTACCAATCATTTTAGTTTTCTTATATAAAACATTCATTCAAATTATGGGTCTCACCCATTCAAGTACATCCAACAAGTTCCAAATTTGGTTAGTTCATATAATGTTCATCTCGAAACTCATAGCCTCAAACTATTTCTCAGAATTAGATATCTTAATGTAATATCAGTAGGTATTAGGTTAATATTTTATGAAAATAAATTCATTAGTATTTACCATAATAAATTAATATCGATCAATAACATAATGAATCATACCAAACCTTTTAGGTTCTTGGGTAACCTAAGTTGGTTTTTCTTCCACAACTACTTTTGGAACTAAATCGAATTACGTGTCTAGAACACTTCTTTTTTATCAATCCTAAACTTCATTAAGTTCAAAAAAACTCCCACAGACTCCTCGATCAATGTGATCCTTCCTAAGTAAAAATACCACATCGTTCCATAAACACTTTGTGTTAAGAAGGATTATAAAATTAATATCACACAATATATTAGGGATAACCAATAAATTGGTATTTTCTTAGTTATAACGAATTTTTTCAAAATCCAAAAAAATCATACATAGCCTCATAACCTCAAATAATCATAAAATACATATCAGGATGCTTCCCATACCATATCTCATATGGAGTATTTATGACTACCTTGGATGGAACATAATTGTATATAAAAGATGTTTCCTCTTGATTATATCCCTAGAAAGATATATGAAGGTCACACTAATTGATCACTAATCTAAACATGACTAATAGGGAAGGATTCCCCCTCTATAACAAACCATTTCATGGTTATTTTATAGGAGTGAGTTCTGAAGTAACTCCATAATCTATAATATGATTAGTGAATCCTTAACTCAAGTATTCACCACCTCGACCTTATTGTAGAATCTTAATTCCTTTCTTAGTGGATTTTGTACTTTTCCTTTGAACACTTTAAACTTGTCAAGGTTTTAAAACTTTTGTCTAATTTAAATCACATAACTATACCTACTAAATTAATCAATGAAGGTTATGAAGTAGCTATAACCACCAATTTATTGAGTACTCATTGGTCTATATACATCATAATGTTTAAGATCCAATATTCTTTTATCCCTTTCAAATTTTACAATAAAATTATTTTTTTGTCATTTTTTCTAATAAAAAAATAATAATTATAAAATGATTCATAATCGAATTGTTATAACAATTTATCTCTCTATATTATTTAGATGTGTTTCTCATTTATATTTCCATGTAAACAATGCCAAAGATAAATAGTGTTAGAATCAACTTGAAATTCTTATATTTAAAGATATATATTTAATTATCTATGTCTAGAATGAATAATCCATTAACTCCATCCCCTATTCCATAAAATATTCCATTCATGTATATATAATAAATACTAATCTTAATGATGGATGAAAATACAATCTTTTATAAACAAGATATAAAAAAAATTATTAAAGGAACATAATAAATTTTTTTCAATTATAGAATTAATCCACTAAGTTTACATATATCATATGTTTCAACCTCTAATATAGAAACTCATTATACATTTCCAACACATTGATAAACTTCGCCTTTAATTAATTCTATCATGTTTCTGAGTTTGTGTTTATTGGCACAAATGCGTGATGCACACTCCATATCCAATTCCCATGAGTTTGAATTAAATAAATTTATTTCAACAACATTAACATTCATATTCTCCAAATGATTCTATTTTAGAACATTTCAAAACATTAGATACCATTATATAATTATATTATAGGTCATTCTTATAAGAGATCTCAGTATGGTAATCATGATACAAGCCCTAATTTAAAAAAATATATAACTATAGTTGAGTATCATGTTTATATATTTTAATCAATGTATTTTAATGAAATATTACCCATTAAAATAATGACCCCTTATATCATAACCTTTAGTGGGAAAAAATTCATATTTTTTCATGACTTTTCTAGACAAGGTATAACATTCCAGGTCAGTAAGTAGTCTTACCAAAGTCCCTCTTCACATGGTTCTTTACTCTATAGAGGCTTAAATTTCAATATAAATTTAACATCAAATTTGTATAAACTATACTAAACCTATAAATTAAATATTATAACTTCATTAAAACCCAAACCTAAGTTAGATAAAACTAAATATTATGTTTTTATTATTAAAATTAAATGCATGATATGACAATTTTATAATAATTAATTTAAATAATTAAAACTAAATCCTAAAATATTATTATATAAAAATTATATAATTTAATAATTATATCGGAATAAAAAATCAATTATTTAATATTAGATAAAAAATTATATAATTAATTAGATCAAAACCAATAGTTAATACTTTATAAGAATTTTTTTCATACCATAGCTTGAAACTGTTCTATGCTTTAAATTTAAAATCTATTTTAGACCTCTAGACCCTATAGAGACCATTACGTAGTGAAAAACACAAATATTTTTTTTATCCATACTAAGGACCATGTCAAAGTCCAAACTATTTTTTACATTATTTTAATTCAATAAGTGGTCCCAATGCCACAATATATTTTGGTGCTCTTATCATTTCAATTCATTGAACTCACCATAGGATATGATATAATCAAAAACATTTTGGATATAATTTTGGTTCATTTATCTCATCAAGAACCATGTTATAGAAATGATATCTATGTTGATTTGGTTCTTCGGTCTTAATGAGAACGAAAATGGTTTTTTGAAAAAAAAAACTATATCATGGTTCAATATTCTGGTAGTAATAGGTTAACCACAACATAGAGACACTAAATATGATTATATATTTTATAAAAATGTAAATAGGTATTTTCTAATGGGAAGCATAATTTTCCCTGGAAAAACACATAGACCATGGAGTAGTCAACAGACCACATCACAGTTTCACAGAATAATCCATTTCGCAATTACATGATAGATCATCATCATATTGATTTATCACTGGGGTTAATTTTTTACCAATAATGGGACTCATGGTAAATATCAATTCCTATTAGTGTTAAAATGAAACATGAATTCCATACCAGTGATACAACTAAAATAAAATGATATAATAAAATGTAAAATTATAATCCACGCACACATCAATGTCTATGTGATTCCAATGCCAATAGTGACACTGAACAAGTTCATTCAAAAATAGTGAATAATTTCTTTCCTCTAATGGTATACATAGCCACTTGAATTTTCAAATGATTTTACAAAACCTCTTGTCACTAATTGGGGTTCTAGAACATCTTCTAATGATAATTAATAATTGATAGGATGGGAGATGTTTAGCTAGGTTGTTTTCCATTTTTTACATCAAATAAATGTAGGGATTATATTTTATAAGACTCATACCTAAAATACATATTCCTTTTAAAATACAATAATTACTCTTATATTAAGAAATAACCAAAATATTTGGATCTACTTCATTGATGGATCTGAATATTGAAACTATAAAATATTAAATTTATATCCACACATTATATAATGGTGTATGTGAAACTAATGTTGAATGATAATCAATGTGAGATATTTTATTGGATAATATCTAATATTATACTTTGATTTATAGCACATGACATAGTGACCTTTATTATGGAATTTTTTATGCTATAATGTATATAAATGTAAATGGTATAGTGAGTATCAATATACCGTGATCAGTGTTTTAGTGCCTTATTTTCAACACCTGATTCTAAGAATTATATATGTTTTTTCATTTTAGGATTTAGTAAATTCTTAATTCCATAAAAATATTTTTTCATCTCAATCCAAACAAAAAATTAAAATTTACTTGAATTTTAACAATCTACATTTTCTATTTAGAATAAAAAATTGAATATAATTATTTAAAAAACATGTGTTGTTAAAGTATCCTTAATATATTTATTTTTATCCCTTAAGAATACAATAAAAACAAAAAATATTATCACATTAACCATTCCTAGTTGCATCATCCTTAAAAATTTTGACTCATTATCATTCCAATTATACCACTACCTTGAAAACGTATATATTATATCTGATCATTACACTACCCACCATCACAATCACTTAAATTCAATGTAATTATTTATGAAAAAACCATTCCACCAAATACCCCTCCCACCATAAAGACTAAGACACCTACAACATCATTCCACAATCATGATACTATCAATAAATCATTAAAAATACACATGGTAACAACCTTTTCAATATCCATATAACATTTAAGTATAATCAGATTTAAATATACACCAAATCCAAACCAGAACGTGGTGGTACAAACTAATTCAGGGTTTTATTGGGTATATTCTAGGACATGGTATGGGTCATTATGATGTGGTTGGTGCATGAAAATTCATATGTGTTCATATAATATTTGACATTAATTATTATTACACAAAGGATATCATATATCAATTCATAATATAATAATATGATATTCAAATTATTTTTTATAATGGAATATGAAATATTCTAAAAAGTTATATGTTCATTATTTTTGGTCGTATGTTAAAAATGGTTTGTAGTAAGTTTCATAGTTCAAAAATTTATGAAACATTAATAATAATGAAACTATATTCAAGTAGAATCCTTGAAACCTACATAATAAGTTCTATAACATTATATGGTTCTGTATATTTCTTATATATAATCTATATGGGCTAATCTTTGTTTATCTCTTTATTTTCATTAATCCTTTAAAAAAGGGTTATATAAGAATGTGTCGTGAAAGGTATAATTCCCAAATATTGTTATATTTATAAACCATATAGATACCCTAGAAGAAATTATTATATTATATGATTCTCAAATATCTCTATCAATATTATATAGAATAGCTTCAACAAATTAGGATCAATAGAGAAAAAGGAATGCATTCTTCTTTCATTTTATCGAGTCGAAAATAAATGGATGGATCATGGGAAAAATGATTTAGGTTAATTGTTTATTATATAACTAGAAAATATTTATCCCCTATAAAATACTACATTGGTGTCATTTCTCCTTCCATACCATTAAGATCAAGTTTTATACAGATTAATAAATTGAGAAATTGAGTTTTTTCAGAAAAAGAATGAGTTTTTATGTATAATAGTCTAGTTCATGATATTTTTAAAACAAAGGAAGTTTTAAAAATTATAAAATCATGTCATGGTTTAGATAAAATTAGAAAAAAAAAATATTTTTATGAAAATAGGTTAATATAAAATGATAAAATTATGGGGTATTTTTACTAAATATGTGTGTGGTTATTATAAAAATGTGATTTCCTAAGAAAACAATGATATAACTGGGAAACATTATTATAGAATCGAGATTAATAATTTTGAAAGTTTTTCATGAAATGTATTTTTACAAAATAAAATGATCATGGTTTACCTTGGAAAATATTTTAACATTGGATAATCTATTCCTTAGTTTCAATAAAAATGATTGTACGAACCTGTGTAAAATATGAGGGTGGTATTTAAACTGTACCAAAACTATTTCAATGGTTGTTTTCTAGTATTAAAGTTGATTTAAATTTTTTTACTAATTTATAAATTGATTATAAATTATAAAATAATGCTAAAAATATGTGTTTGTATTTATTTATGAATTCTTCATAAATGATAATATGAAATTATTTTATTAAAAGGGATTATTAAAAAAATATGTAATCTCTAATATATCCTTAGTGTTTATATGGAATTTGTATATGATTATAATAGTTTTCATAAATAATATATATTTCAAATAAAAATAATTGTATATTAAATACCAAAAATATGATAATATAAAATGGTTTATATTAAAACAAATGTGAAATTTTTATATTTATTTGTTTATGAAATGTATATATAAGATTTTTAAATTATAAATGTTTATAATTTTTTATCAAATTAAATTTTCATAAATATTTTCCTCATTTATAAATTTATAAATTATTCATCTATTTACATTATTCTCTACATTATTATTCATGAGTATAAAATTATTTTACTATAAAGGGTTTTATTATTTAGATTAAATTATTGATCCACTTCTTATAAATGTCATACCACGCATATAAGTTTTTATATGCTTAGTACACCATAAAATTTATTATGTTTAATAATGACTATGATTTTTTAAAGGATCTAATTTTTAAAGTAATGGTTATGATTTTATATATTAGGTGTTACTATTTTATTTAAATTAAAATTTCAATTGAGTAATTTTCAATGGATAGTGTTGTTTTGGGTCATCTTCTCATTATCAAGTGGATAGGTTTTTTTCTAAAAAATTGGGAATGATTACATATCACACTACACTTTATTATATAATGATTTTTATTTTTTATGATTTTAACCTTTACATGAAATGGTTTTATGTACCTCATTAATGTGATATATTTAGATATGTTAAAATACAATTACTTTTTAATTTTTGGATGAGTAACATAAATCATGAGTTATATGAGGAGTAATAAATTAATGTTCTTGGAACATATTAATTTTGTTAAAGGTATAGGATATATAAACTAAATCAGTAGAAGATTCCATACATTAAGAGAATACTTGAGATAACATTGTGATTTTTAGAACCCATTTAATTTACTAAGTGTTCGATTCATTTTAAATAAAATTCATGTAAATACCGTGATCACCCAACAAGGTAGATTTTACTAAATAAGGGTGCCCATATATTATCATGTGTATATAATGGTCGAAATAATTAAATGTAAGAGTTTAGTAATTGAATATTAGTGTGATATTGGGGTTTAAATTTTATAAGAAACATTAATAGTTATGATACCAAAGGAATAGAGTAGAAATAATTTATATAATGGATTTGGGTAATGATTTCTTGAATCAACTATCCAAGAGTCATATGTTATTTGATTGTAATTATGGCCTACCTAAATAGCTATTTGATGATAGGAATACCAAATAGAACTCATTTTTATTTTAAATATAGATATTGGACCACAAATGGATTTTATTTAAAGTTAAATGGTCTCAAAATTTTATTAGAAGAATATTTAAAAAATACCATATTAAATGAATGTAAAACATAACAGTAATATGATAAAAAATTATGTTGTAGATAAAAGAGAATCATAATCATAAAAATTGTATTTGAGATAAATTATTCAATGGGATAATATTAATATAATAAATTTATTAGACAATTATAGAAATATAAGAATTGTTATTATACATAATTGAAAATTCTATATATTATAGTAACCCCTTATTAAGCATCTGATTGTTGAATTTGTCCAATAAGTAGATATAAATTCTTATAAGAGTCATAAGAAATATTTTTCTTAAATGTTTTAAATGAATTATATAGATTCAATATGACCAAAGTAACTTTAGTATACACTTATTTAATCAGTATGATTGGGTATATCAATGACATGGATAGATTTTACTCTCTTCTTAGGATGGAACTAGTTATGGACTTCATTTTTCAATTATTTTTCTAATGGTTCCAAAAATATGAACTAATTGAATAAATATTTACACAATTTATACAATATATTAATGATAGTTGATTAAAACATGAGATTGATACGTTTTAGTTTTTTGTTGAGAGTACAAAAGGGTATAGATTTAATCTTGAATAAGTAGATTTGAGGTTTTATTAGTCATGCTAGGTCCTTAAATCTTAAATTATATTTTAGGAATAAAGGAAAATATTTTCATTATATAATTAAAATATATTTGAAATGAATTTTTCATGTAATTTCTAAAAGATTAGTAGAAAATATATATATATTATACATTAGGTATTAATTTTATAGAATTTATTTCTTATGGTTTTAATGGTATATGATACTAAGTTTATATTTTATATTTTTTCTTAATATACAAAAGATCAAAACTATTAAAGAACAATTTATGGATAAATATTGAAGTTTTAATTTTATTGATAAGAAAATGTTGTTTATATCAATGAGGTTGATACAATGTATTACATAAAAGATTTTTTAATAATGAATATGCGGTATATATCATTTGATTTTTCATGTATGAAACAATATTTATTATAAAAAAGAATTTTTTTTAATAAAAATGAGGTGATTATTGTGGTATAAATGATTTTTTATTTAGTGATTTATATAAGATGGTTTGAAAGAAGATATGAATAAAATAAATTTTATCTACGAAAAGGGAGTTTAACCAATTTATTTTTTGAAATACAAGGGAAATTAATACTCACCAACCAACAATAGAATATTTTAAAAAATAATTTTTTTTAGATTATTAATATAAATATATAGAATACTATATAATATATAGATCTTAATATTTTATTTTTGAAAATATTATCATAAAATAAATAAGTCTTATTTCTTAACAGAAATTAGTTTGGGTCATTGAAATATATTTTAGAAAAAATATATTTTCTAAGAGGTTATTATTGTTATGTTTAGACCAAGATAAATTAAAATATAAAAAATAAATGATTATAAATTTATAAAAGTGAATTTTATTATATATCATAAAAAGAGTATATGGTATGTTGGTAAAGAATGATCTTAATATAAAGAATTGAATTTAAATTGTTTATGGAATTTATCTTAAAGGTAAGTTGTTATGGAAATATTACAAGATTATAGTAATGATGAAAATAGAAATAGTTTCATGTATTTAGATAATAAATGTTATTAACGTCATAACAATGGATTTTTTGAAGTCAAAAAAATAATGTGATGTTAAAAGAGTTGAATACAATGATTATAAATCCTAATCTCTCCATTATTCATAAAATATTTCTCCATATGTGTTACATATTAAATAATTTTAGTTGGAGGAAGTATCATAGTGTAACCTTGATATGTTCTAGTAATTATGTTGTGATATAATGAGTTTAACAAAACATTAAAAGTGAAGAAAACATAATGACTCTATAGTGTTCTATCATATGGTATATGATTAAACTTGCAATTATGTGTAGTTTTCTTTATATTCTTGAAGGAGTTTAAGAATATAGTATATTTAATTTTATACAAAAGGTATTATCTATTTTATAATTATTTTATGTTGAATGCATATATAAATGAATCAAAATGATAATCAACCTATAAAAGTATAAAATTGAGTTATTTAAAATCTATATTCATCATGGAGAATTAAATAATATGATTAAAATTTAATATTATCATGGTATGAATCTTTTAAAGAGATAAAAAAATCACTCATGAGGCACAAAATGTAAGGACCTAGACCCCAGTTTCCCAGATATGGTGCCTTATTTGAATACATTGGCATGATTATAAGAAATTAATATCCTGAATGAACGAATAGTTTAGTATTTTTTGTAAAAAAGATAAAAACATAAGTACAACATTAAAACTTGAAATGAAATATATAATATAAATTCCATTGGAAACATCTATGAATCCAAGATTATCCCTACAAATAATTCATTATATTCATCTTTACAACAAATGGAAAATAAAAACATAAGAATTGGGTGTTCTCAGATGATTATTAAGGGTAAGTAATACAGTGGAAGTTATCATAAAAATAAACACTAGGCATGGTGAACAACTAAAAACACTTGCCTTTAAAAATATACTTGATCATAATATGGTCGGAATGAAAAATTATTAAATAAGGCCATATAAATGATAATAATAGAATGAAACATAACCATTGATATTATACTAGTTGAATAATCACATGGTTTATCAATTAATAATACCATAATAAGGTAATTCATAATGTTGGACAACTAAAACATATTGTCAAGACCTCGACCAAGACGTTTGAAAATACTAAGTTAAAGCCTCAGCGAAACCCCAACTATGTTTCGTCTCATGATACCTAGAGATTAATTGAGGGGATAGATAATGCCCCACCCATAACTTTTTATGTCCAATTAATTACTCATATTAAAGGTTCTAAACATAAACAACATGAACATATGAAATAAATGTCTCTATTCTATACACATAAACACTAATCAAGCTGAGTAGTATAGTGAATTGTATCAAGATTGAACACCCATAGTCAAACAAATAATAAACCATTTAATACAATATGTTAGATTATAACAATAAGATACTATCCTCAATAAGACATAAAATTCAATAGATGTTTTGAAATAGAAAAAAATACTCTAATAAAATCATCGATGAATTTTTGAGAGAAATATAATTTTACATTGAAAAGAAGAGTTATATTGGAAAAATATTTTCATAAAACTAGAAATTAACTAAGGTAGTTTCTATAGGATTAAATTATTGGTTTTATAAAAATAATGGTGTCTTAAAACATATTATAGTCTTTACATGAAAATAGGTATGAAATTGAGAAGTCCCCTTGAATTGGACTTGTTTATCGAGAGGAATTGCAAAATATATTTATAAAACATTTAACTACCCATAAAAAAAGGATTATTATTCTTAAAAATATATAGAAAATGAAAATAGATTTTATGAGGTGTAAATAAAAATAATTAAAACTTTAATTGGTATTAATATAGATAAATAGTAACCAGAAAGAAAATGGAGGTTCAGGTAGAAAACCCTTACCTTATGTCCGAATAAGTTCTGAACTTGACCATAACATCATGGATAATCAATTTAAATACATTAATTAATTAATTAATAACCTTATATACATGTATTTTATTCATTATAATTTTATTAATTTAATTTATGGCATTCTTTATGAGTTTTAAGATACAGTTTTATTGCTCGGGAGCGTTCGATTCCTTGGTTTTCATGATCTGTATACTTGTATTTGAGTATGGAAGTTCATGTGTAATAGGTATAATTATCTAGAATTGAATTTATATGATACTAATTAACATAAATAATTTTAAATATTGATATAATTGATTTTTTATATTGTATGAGGATGAGTTGTTAGATGGAATATTAGTGATAAATATTTAGATTATTTGGCGCTATTTCAATTATTACGAACAAGTTTTGCCGTATGAATTATTATTATGTATATATACTGGTTTAAGAACATTAAATAATACATAATCCACGTTTTATATTCTGTTTCAACAATAAAAATGGTTTCATGGCCAGCCTTGAAGGAGGAATTAAATAACGTTGGTTTTTCATCTGTGAAGGTTGTAAATCGGAACCTCTCGTATTATGATTTCATTTTTAAAATAAAAGAGAGAGAGAGAGAGAGAGAGATAGTATTTTGAGGGAGTATATTACATTAACATGATATCATTATAGTATATAAATTATACTAGAGTTATCATGATCATTTTGGTAGAAGAGGTGAGTAGATGATAAGAAAATAAAATAAATTGAAAATGAAATTAAAGAAAAGGGAAGAGGGTTTACCTCTTGAAATATCCTCCTTGAGAACCTCCTTAAGGGAAGGGGTTTTGGTCTTTTGTAAAGAAAAAGAACTCTTGTAAATGGGGAGATATTAGGGAAGATGATTTATTCACTATATTTAGAATCTTAAAGACTTAGAGAAATGAGGAGAATATGGAGTGAGGGGTGCGTTTTATAGTGGAGGAGAGGGGTGATTTTTGAATATCTTATTCATTATTTTATTATTTTTCTCAAGACATGAAATACTATTGATTAATATGAAAAAAATAGTAATAAGTGACATTTAAATAAAACCAAGTGTGCTTACATCATAGATGACTCAAGGAATAGTGTATGTAGCTTCTAATGTATTTATACCATAAAGTATTATATTTTACAATTCACCAAAAATTCAAGTATTTTAGAAAAATCCTAAAATATCATTATAATTTTTTTCTACATGTAGAAATAACAAATTGACTCTATTTTATGAATATAATTTTATAAATATGTGAAACTTAATTTTTAAATAAATTCATTATTAACATAAAAAATATATATTTTAATTTTAAAACTGATATTACAATACTTTTATAAATTAACTATGGTCTCATAAAATTATCCTAAAATCATAGGATAATGAAATATTCATTTAGGAATACATTTTATGAAAATTAATGTTATTTTAAGTCAATTTCATACTTTAAAATTGTAATTAAATATTTATTACTCACAAAAATACCAACACTTGATTATTAATTTTTAAAATATTCACTCTCATTTATAAGGTACCTAAATTTTATTTACACTTACATGGTTGAAGTTACTATTCATAAGAGTCATATTATTATTCATAGGGGTACATTAATATTCATAAGGGTCAAGTTAATATTCACCAAAAATGTATGTTGATCCTATCAGACTTTAAATATCTTTCCAATTGCAACTGTGTATGTCCATTTTTTAAAATTCAAAACACAGAGGTGGAAAAATTATATTTAACGGCTAGATTATAATAAAAAAGTTTTGTTTCATAGAGATTTGGTATTGCATGAATTAAATTATATATTAAATTTTTTTTAAACCTTGTGGTGTTACATTCTCCCCCCTTTATAAAAATTTTATCCTCAAAATTTCCAAAATTTTACCTCATAAAAATATTTGGGTAGGTCGTCATCATAAGTTCCTCAAGCTCCCACATTGCCTCTTCAATTTTATGATTTTTTCAAAGTATCTTTACAAGCTGAGTCGTCTGATTCCCCCACACCTATTCTTTAGTGTCCAGAATCTTGAAAGGCTCTTCATAGTAAGATATGTGAGGTTCCAATTATATACCTTCATAAATGAGTACATTTTTTGGGTTTGGTATGTACTTCCTTAACAAAGAGACATGGAACACATTGTGTACCTTAGAGAGGCTAGGTGGAATTTCCAAATAATAAGCCACAGATCTAATTATCTATATATTTTTACAAGTACCAATGTACCTAGGGTTGAGTTCCCCTTTCTTACCAAATATTATATCACCCTTCCATAGGGATACTTTCAAGAAAATGTGATCTCGCACTTGAAATTCCAAATCCTTCCATCAATTATCAGGATAACTCTTTTTCCTGATTTGAGCTTATTTGATATGGGTTTGAATATTTTTTACCTTCATTATAATTTTGTGCAAAAGCTATGGACCCACAAGATTCCTTTCACCAACTTCATCCCAACATGTTTGTGTGTGACATCTCTTTTTGAGTGATTCTTCATATGGTGTCATTTGAATACTAGAATGAAAACTATTATTGTAAGAAAACTCTAACAAAGGTAAATATTGATCCCATATACCATGAAAATCAATTTAGAATTATCTCATCATGAATTTTAAACTTTCTATCATCCTTTATGGTTGTCTGTCAGTTTGAGTGTAGTAAGCATTACTCAAATGAATCTCAGTATCCAAAACATTATGAATACTTTTATAGAATATTGATGTAAACCATGGATAACGATCATACAAAATAGAGAGATTTTATCCATTAATTATAACAACTTAATTAATATAGAGTCGTGTAAGGGGATCCAGTGGAAAATATTCTCTTCTAGCAAGTAAATGTGCATATTTGGTAATTCGATCCACAATTACCCATATTGCATCATTCTTTCTTTGAATTTTAGATAATCCGGTGACAAAATCCATAGTAATGTCATTCCATTTCCATGTAGGAACAGGCATAGGTTGTATGAATCCTCTAGGATGTTGTCTTTTGACCTTAAATTGTTTACAAACTAACCATCTTGATACATAATCAGCAATTTCCCACTTCATGTTGTCCCAATAGAAATGTTCCTTAAAATATATAAACATCTTAGTGCTACCAAGGTGTATAAAGAAATTTGAACTATGGGAATCATCCAATAATTCCTTTTTTATCTCAGGTATAGAGGGAACACATACTCTTCTACCAAATTTCAGAATTCTATCCTCACCCACGAAATCTAGAAACATCTCATCATTCACATCTTTAATTTTCTTTTGAATATTCTCATCATCATATAGAGAACTTTTAATTATTTCAAATAAAGATGGTTGGTTAACCAATTTAAAAAGTAATGATGCTTCACCTTCTTTGATAATACCCATATCCATCCTTTCTAGATCCATGTACATAGTATCCTTGCCAATTTTCATTTTGTTCATAACTCCATGATCCTTCCAACTCAATGCATCTCACACATTATTTGTAACGCCCCGACCCCTATAGACTAGAGTCGATGATTTACTTGTTATATTGACATGGTTAGAAGGAATTAAAATACCAAAGGAATGATCAATTTAGTAGTCTTGAAAAAAAAACTAGATACATATATGTAACTGAAATTACATTGGAAAAGGTTACAAAATACATTACATAACAAAAACTAAAAACTGCAACCACATGAACTCAACAAATGATCTCCTCTTCATCACCTATTGAAGGTAAACAATAAAAGGGGTGAGCTCAAATGCTCATTAAGTGTTACAAATGGCAGAACCCAGAATCAATAAAAACTGAATTGTAAACAATTTGACATAATTAATATGGCATAGTGAATAAATGAAAACTCGTGCCATTAATAAACTAAGAAAGAAAATGCATCCATAGATTTTTTCAAGGTGAAAACCTCATGGATGGTAATAACTAATAATGAAAAAAAAAGATAATTATTATTAATTGGACGTCATGTATATGACACATGATACCATAATACCTTTAAAATGGTTCAGTTCTATGGTTAGAAACCTGTCTGATTTTTTTGAAACAAACTCAAAGGGTTTGTCACCAAACTGATTTGTCTCATGAGACCTATCGATGCATTGGGGGGATATACTGAGCCCCAACCGCCTATGAATCCAAATAATTCTTTATACATATATTCCACATAATATCAAGATGAATTTACATTATCTTTATAGAATAGAGGATACAGATTCATCAATATTTCCACATTAAAAATAACATTCAAAATAAATACCGTATATAATGTTGTAAACAGCTTAGACAATAATCATATCCATGTTATGAGAATATGGAAATTTAAATGGAATATAAGTTCAATTGAAAATTTATCTCAAATGGGAAGTAGGTACACCACATAAGAAATAAAAGGTGCACAATACTAAGAAAGTCACAATGAAGTGAAAATTGAAACAAAGCTCATTACCACGTTGTATTCAATTGAGTCGTATGACCAAAAGTTAATAACCACCAAAATAATCATAGAATACCATGAGTACAAAGAGAACCATGATGACATATATCATGTGGTATTACACCTATACCACATATAACAAATAAGAGGAGAACAATGGAAATCCCATAGAATTGAAAGTGAGATGAGAAAACCCCTTATAAACATTTTGGCATGGTAACGAGTGTTATTGTGAGGGATTAATGAGAGTTAAAGGGGTATAACATTATTTATATATCATAAGGGAAGTATGGGGAAGGTGAGAAAACATACCCCATCATTAGGAATTAAAAATAAAAGTGCAAAACATAGGGGAGATTCTTGAACAAAAGTGACAGAGAGGATCCCTTACCTTATGCTCGAAGGTGTTCTTGAATTTTATTAATGACCTGATTAATCAAATTTATATTCATTAATTAATAATTCCATAACCTCATAATAATTTAATTGATATGGTATAACCTTATTAGGTTCATCAGTATCCTTTTTGATGGGTTTAAGATATTCAATTTAATTGTTTTGGTATCATTTTCTTCTTTGGTTTTCATAATTTGTTTACTTGTATTAATGAATGGATGTTTGATTAAAATGTGGTTAAACATCCATAATTTTTAATATAAATTATTAGTGACATTAAAAATAAATAAATGATCTTATAATGTTTTTTGGTTATATACCATGAGGATGACCCATTCGATGAGTTAAAAATAAACGGTTGGATTTGGCATGGCGGTTTTGTACACAATAAACGTGTTTCAAATTATTATTCCATATTATGTATGTGTAAGGATTATAGAACATTAAAAAAGATAAAATAAGAATATTATGATCTAGTTAAACCATTGAAATGTTTTCATGACCAGTATTGATGATAGTAATGCATTTTGAAAACTTCTCTTCCTCGAGTGTGATAAATTAACACATCTCGGATGGTATTTGCATTTATTGTATAAAATGAGGGGGAAAAGATATTATGATGAAATATTCCATTAGCATAAGGAAAATACATTACATGTAAGGAACTGGAATTACCATGGAATTTGGATGAGTGGAGGTGGGAAGAGATGAAAATAATAATAAAACTTGTTAAATAATTTGAAAGAAAAGAGAAGAGAGGTTCACCTCTTGAGTACTCCTCCTTGAGAAACTTTTTAAGACCTTTGTTTTAGGCCTTTTGTTGAGACCCGTAGGTCTTGGATGTGGGGAGAGAGCTTGGGAAGAGTATTTGGCAGAATTTAGGAAAATATTGAAGCTTGAGTGGTGTGGGAGGAACAGGGGGTGAGGGGTGGTTTATATAGTGGATGGGAGAGGAGTTTTCTTAATATTATAAACATTAATTTATCATTTCCTCTCAAGACAAGAAATAATGAGTATTCCATGAACAAGAATAGTAATATATGAATGTCATTTCGAGATTTGGGTTCATAAATCACTCATGATGCTAGGAATAGGTAATTCAAATTATAATGTATATATACAGTAAATTAATGTATTTTACTATTCACCAAAGATTCAAGTATTTCAGAAAAGTCCAAAAATCTCACCCTACCCATTTTTTGATGTGTAGAATCCAAAAAATAAAGTCCATTTTTAAAAAATAATTTTCTAAATATGATTAATTAAATATTTAATTAAATCATTATTTAATCGAAATATATAAACACATAAAATATTCATCATCATTTTTAAGGTTTCAAAATTCATTTATACTCAAGGGTATAGATACCATTCCTAAGAGTCATATAACTATTCATAAGGTTAAGTTACTATTCATAAGGGTAGGTTACTATTCATAAGTGTAGGTTACTATTGACCTAAAATTAAGTTAATTCAACCAGACTCTAAATATCATCTTGAACACAATCGTGTATGTCATATTTTTAAAATTCAAATCACAGAGCTGGTAAATTTAAGTTTAATGGCCAGGTTATGGATATATCATATAATTAACCATGTATTTTTTCATAGAGGCTCAGTGATTCATGAAATATAGGATATATAATGAGTACAGTGTATTTAAGAGAAACATACAATAAAATTTTTGTGGTGCTATATTATTTTCCTTTTCTGGATGGTAGTGTTTGTAAAAAAACATAATCCTTGAGTAGCTCGAGTCATCACCTTTGCCTCATGTTGAGTTATTTCTATGAGAATATATATATCAAGCTCTTATGATCATTATATATCTCACATCATTCACCATATAGATAATGTATCCATATCTTCAAAGAAAATATTACATCTGATAACTCAAGATCATGAGTTGGATAGTTCTATTCATGAATTTCTAACTTCCTTGATTCATAGACTATAACACGATCATTATATATAAGGACACATCCAAGTCCTTTCTTTGATGTGTTAATATAAATCACAAATCCACTATTTCTCAATGGTAGAGTCGTGATTGGAGAATTAAATAACCTATTATCAAATTCTTTAAAACATTCTTCACATTCTTTTTTCCATATGAACTTAAACCCTTTACAAGTACGCTTGGTTAACGGGTTAGCTAATCAGGTGAATTTCAGAACAAAACACAGATAATATCTTTCTAAACCAATAAAACTACATACCTTGGTTATTTTCATCAGTGTAGTCCATTCCTGAACCACATTTGGCTTTGTAGGATCCACTAAGATTCCATCTTTAGAGATAATATTGCCAAGAAACGATACTATTTGAAGCCAGAATTCACACTTGCTAAAAATCCCATATAACTTGTTTCCTATAAGAGCCTTATGAATAATGCGGAATTGATTCTCATGTTCTTTATATCTTTTGGATTATACCAAGATATCCTCAATAAATAGAAAAAACAAATCGTCAAGATATTCCTTGAAAACACTATTCATTAGTTCCATGAAAACAGAGGTTTCATTAGTCAGTCCAAAAGGCATTACTGTAAACTTGTAATGCCCATACCTAGTTAGAAATGTTTTCTTTTGAATATCTTCCTTCCTCACACACAACTGATGATATCCAGATCGAAGGTCAATATTTGAAAAATATTAGGCTCCATGAAGTTGATCAAATAAAACATCAATCTAAGGTTGGTGATAATTCTCCTTTATTGTAATAGCATTGATTTCTCTTTAGTCAATGCATAGCCTCATTGATCCGTATTTCTTCTAAATAGAGATAAAAGGGTCTCCCCATAGAGAAACACTAGGGAAGATAAATCCTTTGTCACTTAATTCCTCTAGTTTTTTATTCATTTATACTAATTACACTATGTCCATTCTATAAGGGGATATTGAAATCGGCCTTTCATCAGAAATTAAATCAATAGAAAACTCAATTTCATGCTCTGAAGGATGTCTAGTCAATTACTATAGGAATACATCAACATATTCATGTACAATAGGTACATCCTCAATTTGAATATTTATTTACTCACCCATAGATATTGTTTTATCTTCCACACTAATAATTGCATTCAGTAGATCTATTGCGGGTGGATGTAGATAAGAATCAAAGGAAGAGGTTTCTGTTCTAAATATAAGGGATTATATATCATTATCATAAATTCTAACTTCCTTATTCTTGTAATATATTTTCACAACATAACTTGAAATCCAATTCATTCCAAGAATTATATTAAATTCAATCATAGGTGTAATGATAAGTTCAGCAACTAAAGTAGGTTTATGTGTCATAAGGGGGCTGATCAACACATCTCTATTGCAATGATACTTCCCTTTTGATTTATGACTCAAAACTCATTTATTAAATCAAATTTAAAATATCTAATTTTCTTGGAAAACTGAGAAGATATAAAAGAAATTAATGATCCAAAATATAATAAATCATTGGATAATTTTGAGTAAATGATTAAATTATCTTCCACCATGTCATTAAGAACTTCATCCTTAGTAGTTTTGATCTCATAAGCTAATCCATTCTTCCATATCCTTCTCTAGAAAAATTTTCCTTGACACTTAGGACAATCATTGGTATAATGTCCCATCTCTTTATAATTGTATCATTGAACATTGGTAGCTTCTTTCTTTCCCATTCAATCACGAGATTTGTGACCCCTGTTGACCTCACCTGTTTTGATAATCTCAATCATGTATTTATTTGTGTTGAAAATCCCAATTATGTCTTCATCCTCTATGATATTGTTAAGTATTGTTGATCTATACTTTAATTCTTTCCAATCTGTGATCAATCCAATAACATCTTTTTTAAATAGTCTTTGGAATATGTTAATCATCATTTATCCATGTTCATACAAGTTCTAAATTGATTCAAACACAATCGGATGTGTTCTGCCTAAAACAGATAAGTAATCTGCCTATAGCTACTGATAAAGAGCTACCGGTAACCAGTCTACCGATAGACTTAGTCTACCGACAGACAGCTACCGATAGACTTAACACAGAGTTACTGATGTACTTATAAATACAGCTACCGATACAAACGTAGAGCTACCGGTGTAAGTAAAAATAGCTACCGATGGAATAAGTCACTGATGGACGAAGCTACCGATAGACTCACAGCCACCGACGCATGGAGCTACCGATGCATGTACCTACCGACGCATGGAGCTACCGATGCATGTACCTACCGACGCATGGAGCTACCGATGCATGTACCTACCGACGCATGGAGCTACCGATGCATGTACCAACCGACGCATAGATCCACCGATAGAGTCAAAGCAACTAATGACATCAAGCTACTGATGTTCAAGCTACCGATGTTCAAGCTACCGATGTTCAAGCTACCGATGTTCAAGCTACCGATGTTCAAGCTACCGATGCTGATTACCTACCGATCACTCAACTCACTGTTTGAATTTCTTTATTTCCTATATTTAATCTATCTAACGGTCATATCATACATTTTAATGATTTGTCAAATATCTGATAAAGGTTGTCGGATGTCAGGAACCCGTACCTCGTACCTGCTGAAAAGAAATCTTTTCTGTCCCCTGATGGGAGATAAATACGACTACATACCAGAAACATAGGAGATGCGAACGCGAACGTGTGAAGAAAACAAGAAGTGAACCAGAAAAGTGCGGTGCATCCATTATACCAAAAGCGACACAAGCACAAGAGGAACACAGAGAAGCTCACAGAAAATCAAGCATACTCTAGAAGTGTTCGGTGCTTACAAGAAGAACTTCATCGACTACATTCTCACCACCTGTGAACCTGGAGCATACGACACTCTGTTTTTCAACAGAAACAAGAAGAGGACTCAGACTCACTTCTAATCGAATCCAAAGGAGTCCAGTGCTATACTGAAATCACCAGAACCATCTCTAAACTCTACATCTCTTGTTCTGTGATTTATTACCATTCATTTCGAGCAGTGTGTGTTATCTGCTATATCTAACACATACACTGTCTCCTGTACTCAAACTGAAGGATCTGTAAATCCTTACAAAACTCCTTCATTCTTTCTTTCCCACGAAGAACTGTGGTAGAGGTCGTGTGTGACCTGGACAGCTGGTTGCTGTTGTACTGTTTCCCACGAAGAACAGTGGTAGAGGTCTTGGACCTGGACAGTTGTAAACTGTTGAACCCCGATCCAGGGTGTGGATCATTTTTATATAAACTTTTGAGAGGACTAAGTCTCGGCTTGAGACTGAACCTCTTGGTTACATTGTTGTGCCATCTATTTCAAAGTTTTATTCCGCTGCTAATCACTTTAAAACCAATACTGTTTTTAAAGTTACTTTGATAATTAAATTAGCAAGTGTTTATGTTAAGTGTAGATTAGTAAGTTAGTTTCAAAAGATAATCACACACTCCTGTGTTGATTAACTGGGAATTAATCAATCCCTTGAGAACCTAACAGAATCTCTACATTAATATAAATTCACTACAGTTTAATTTATTATTTTATTTGGGGGTCTTTAAGACACTGCTTTTAAAGATAGAAATTTTAATTGGTACTCAATTCACCCCCCTCTTGAGTAAACCACTCCGACCAACACTTGGTATCAGAGGTTGAAAATACTTTCTAAAAGTACTCTGCTTTTGAACTGTGATTTTAGTTGTATTTTAAAGTTCTTAAAATTTCTGTTATTTCTAAATTTTTATCTCTTTAAAATTTTCTCATCATGGACAATAGACTTGAGGGTGCTGCTACTAACCGGCCACCTTTCTTCAATGGAACTAATTATGCTCAGTGGAAACTGAAAATGAAAATCCATCTAGAAAGCATAGGTTTTGATATTTGGACTGCTATTGAATCAGAATACAAAATTCCTACTACTGCTAGATCTACTTGGGATGAACCTACAAAGACTGCCTACAATAACAACTGTAAAGCTATGAATGCCTTATACTGTGCTCTAGGAGATGAAGAGTTTAATAGAATTTCTGCATGTAAAACTGCATATGAAATTTGGGATACCTTAGCTGTTTCTCATGAAGGAACAACTAATGTTAAAGAAATGAGATTGAACACCTATACTATCAAGTATGATAATTTTAAAATGAAGCCTGACGAACCCATTTCTGACATGTATCTCAGGTTCAACGAAATTGTCAATACAATGATCTCACTGGGAAAGGATGTCTCATCGAAGGAACAAATTATGAGAATTATGAGATGTCTACCTGATAGATGGAGAGGCACGTCTGTCTCCATCAGAGAATCCTGTGACATAGCAGCTCTACCTGTCAAGGAACTAATTGGCAAGCTGATGATGTATGAAGAAGAGCTTAAAGTGAACAAAGAGGAAGACAATGAACCTGCAAGAAAGTCTGTTGCTTTCAAATCCTCAACCTCAAAGAATAAGGACAAGGAAAAGCTTCAAGCTGTAGTTGAAAGTTCAAGCTGTGAAGACAGTGGAAGTGATTCTGACAGTGATGCTGAGATGGCTCACATTGCTAGAAGATTTAAGAAATTCTATAGGAAAAAGAAGTTCTTCAGAAAAACAAATTATAAGGGTAAGTATGATCACCAAGGCAAATGGAAAAGGGACTGGAAGAAGAATGACAAGTCAGATGATGCTGTCTGCTATGAGTGCAAGAGAAAAGGACACATTAAAGCCGACTGTCCAAAGATGAAATATAAAAAGAAATATGAATATAAGGACAATAAGTTTAAGAAAGCTATGAAGGCTACTTGGAGTGCTTCAGAAGACAGCACAAGTGAAGCTGAATCTTCAGACTCTGAAAGGAATCGAGCCAACATGTGCTTTATGGCAAACACTTCTGAGGTAACTGCTGAAATTCCTGCTTCAAAGTCATATTATTCTGGAGATGATTCTGAAGGTGATAACATGTCTAAATCTGAACTGTTTGAATACTGTGATATGCTGGAAGAGACATGAAATGAACTTAAGGATAAATACAAGTCATTAAAGAAACAGCATGCTCTCACCACTACAGTTAAAACCGAACTTACTATTGAAAAAGAGAAAAATGCTCAACTGTTAAAAGAAAATACAGAACTGAAACTGTCAAATGAGCAACTTAGAAAAGACTTAGAGAAGTTCACCAATGGCAAGAATACTCTAACACAGATGCTAGGAAGGCAAGTAGCACCTAAATATACTACTGGTATAGGATACCAACCTGGACAAAGGAAAATTGCTAAAACTAGATTCATTTCTAAATCTGGACAGAATGAAGGTAATTCTGGAACTTCATATGCTTCAACCAGTTATATACATAGCTATGGATCTAATAAAGTTTATCTTTCAAAGCATGTCAATTCTACAAATTATATGAGATCCATTAGACAGATATGGGTACCTAAAGTGTTATTGGCTAACCTGTCTGGACCCAAGAAGATCTGGGTACCAAAATCATCTCCCATCTAAATCTGTTTTGTAGGGAACTTGCTTAAAGAGCTCCTGTAAAGAGACATGGTATTTGGACAGTGGATGTTCAAGACATATGTCAGGAGACTTCTCTTGTTTCAAGAGTTTAATAAAAGTTGATGGAGGCTTTGTCACCTTTGGTGACAACTCAAAAGGAAAAATCATCGGCCTAGGCCAGATTGGTAACACTGATTCAATTTTGATTTCTAAAGTTTTATTTGTTGATGGCCTTAAATACAATTTGTTAAGTATTTCTCAGTTATGTGATGATGGTTTTCATGTTAAATTTGAAAATGATTCTTGCAAAGTTTTTGATTCTAAGAATGTTTTGGTATTTTCTGCCTTAAGAAATGAAAATGTTTATGCTGTTAATCTGAATTCTTTAGCTAAGCAGAATATTAATTGTTTGAATGCTTTTCATAAAGAATCTTGGCTATGGCACAGAAGATTAGGACATTGCAACATTCACTCACTTAGAAAACTTTCTAGGAAAAACCTAGTTAGAGACCTACCTAAGTTAGAATTCCCAAATGATAGAGCGTGTAACCCCTGTCAAAAGGGAAAACAACACAAAGTTTCTTTTAAATCAAAGAAAGAAGTTTCAACTTCTCAACCACTTGAATTGGTTCACATGGATTTGTTTGGACCATCAAGAGTTTCTAGTTTAAATGGGAAGCACTATGTCTATGTTCTTGTAGATGACTTTTCTAGATATACTTGGGTATATTTTCTAGCTCACAAAAGTGAAGCTTGTTCTTACTTTGTTAAATACTCCAAGTCTGTAGAAAATCTTAGTGGACTTAAGATTAAAACCCTGAGAAGTGATCATGGTCGTGAGTTTGAAAATCAAGATTTTGAATCTTATTGCTCACACAATGGCTATATTCATAACTTCTCTGCCCCTAGGACACCCCAACAGAATGGTGTAGTAGAAAGAAGAAACCGAACTCTTCAAGAAATTGCTAGAACCATGCTCAATGAATATGACCTGCCTATTTATTTTTGGGCTGAAGCTGTAAATACAGCTTGTTATGTTATTAATAGAGTCTTGATTAGACCTGTTCTAAAGAAAACCCCTTATGAATTGTGGAACAATAGAAAGCCTAAGGTTAATTACTTTAAAGTTTTTGGTTGCAAAGTATTTATTCTGAATACTAAAGATAATCTGGATAAGTTTGCTTCCAAAAGTGACGAAGGAATTTTTCTGGGTTACTCTATTTCAAGTAAAGCCTATAGAGTATTCAATAAGAAAACCAAATGTGTGGAAGAATCTGTTCACATCAAGTTTGATGAAACTGATCCACATGAGCCTAAAACCTCTCTTGAAAACCTTGAAGAAGACTTATCTATTCTGGACCTTAATGATAAATCTAAAGAACCTGTTATAAAAGTATCCAGTTCTGGACTTTCTCCAGAATCTGCTTCTGTTGAACCCGAACCTATAGATGAACCTGAAATTTCTAGTCCAACCTTTACTAGATCAACGAGGATTCTAAAGAATCATCCTTTAGAAGCTGTTATTGGTAATCTGGATAGAGGAACACAAACTAGAGCTTCTCTAAGAAACCAGGTTGAACATCAAGCCTTTCTTTCACAGCTGGAACCCAAAAATATCAATGATGCTATCAATGATGAATTCTGGGTAATAGCTATGCAGGAAGAATTAAATCAGTTTGAAAGAAACAAAGTCTGGGAATTAGTTGACAGACCCAAGGACACTTTGACAATAGGCACAAAATGGGTTTTTAGAAATAAAGTAGATGAATCTGGAAATATAGTTAGAAATAAAGCTAGACTAGTTGCACAAGGATATAGTCAAGAAGAAGGCATAGACTATGAGGAAACTTTTGCACCTGTAGCTAGACTAGAAGCCATTAGGATCTTACTTGCATATGCTGCACATCTGGATTTCAAGTTATATCAAATGGATGTAAAAAGTGCATTTCTAAACGGTTTTATAATTGAAGATGTTTTTGTAGAACAACCACCTGGATTTGCTAACCCCCATTTTCCAAATCAAGTTTTTAAACTTTCTAAAGCCTTGTATGGTTTAAAACAAGCACCAAGAGCTTGGTATGATAGACTTAGCAATTTCCTTATTTCAAAAGGTTTTACTAAAGGGATTGCTGATCCAACTCTTTTCATTAAAAGAATTTCTAAAGATGTTTTAGTTGTACAAATATATGTTGATGATATTATTTTTGGATCTTCTAAACACTCTTTATGTACTGATTTTTCAAAAAGTATGCAAAATGAATTTGAAATGAGCTTAATGGGAGAGCTTAAGTACTTTCTTGGATTTCAAGTATTTCAAAATGAAAATGGTATTATTTTGAATCAAAGTAAATATACAAAGGATCTTTTAAAACGTTTTGGTCTGGATAGTATCAAGGAAAGTGAAACTCCTATGAGTACTACCTGTAAATTGGACACAGATGAAACTGGGAAACCAGTTGATCAAACAAATTACAGAGGTATGATTGGTAGTTTACTTTATCTTACTGCTAGTCGACCTGATATTATGTTTAGTGTGTGTATGTGTGCTAGATTTCAAGCTAACCCAAAAGAATCTCATTTGCTTGCTGTTAAAAGAATTTTTAAATATCTCAAACACACGGTTAACTTAGGTTTGTTTTACCCAAAAGGACAATCCTTTGAGTTAATGAGTTATTCAGATGCTGACTTTGCTGGTTGTAAGCTAGATAGAAAAAGCACATCAGGAACATGTCATTTGCTTGGAAAATCCTTAGTTTCCTGGTGTAGTAAGAAACAGAACTCGGTTGCATTATCTACTGTTGAAGCAGAATATATAGCTGCTGGTAGTTGCTGTGCACAAATTCTGTGGATGAAACACACTCTTTTGGACTATGGATACGTTTTTAAACATGTTTCAATCAACTGTGATAACACCAGTGCAATAAACATCTCTAAGAATCCTGTATCTCACTCTAGAACCAAACACATAGATGTAAGACACCATTTCCTAAGAGATCACTATCAAAAAGGTGATATTTCTCTTGAATTTATTGGCACTGAACATCAATTGGCTGATATTTTCACTAAACCTTTAAGTTCGGATAGGCTAAGTTTCATAAGACATGAACTGGGAATGTTTAATCACAACCGGTGTGAAAATTCTCACCGATGTGAAAATCCTCACTGATGTGAAATTCTCACCGATGTGAAAATCCTCACTGATGTGAAAATTCTCATCGATGTGAAAATTCCCACCGATGTAAGTTTCTCACCGACGTAGAAATTCTCACCGATGTACAACGCTCACCGATTTGTTTTTCTCACCGATGATTAACTCACACCGATGCAAAGTTTAAAGCTTCTGTCTGCCGCCAAGAATACGAATCGTTTTATTTTATTTTATTACTCTATTTTAATCGTTTATTTGGAATTCCTAAATGATAAAACTAAGTCTAAGCCACTTCTTACCTCACCGAGCTCAAAATCTCTCACCTTCGAACCTTAGCATCCAAATCGACCAAGAACCCTAAACCCGCGATGGCAAAAACCAAGCTTCCTATCGTCAGAGATGAAAGTGCAGAACCAAATGCCAAGAAGCAGAAGACACAGCTTAAAGCCAGTGTTAGTGAAGTCAAAACTAGATCGGGAAGGCGACCAGTGAATCCTCACTTGCAGAATAGAGATATAGTAATCGAGAAGGAACTGTGCGTGGAATGGCTACTGCCTAGCAAATCCTTAGTGCTCGAGATTCTGGAAGACCAGAAATGGATGGATTGTTTCTCGAATAACAATGGCCCATACTACCCGAAATTGGTAAAGCAGTTCTATGAGTCTGTAACCTTTGAGAAATCTGAGAATGAGAATCGGGTAAGCTCTTTTGTAAATGGAAAAGAGATGTCTTTTTCTTCAGTAGAGTGGGCTGAGAGTTTAAAAGTACCACATGAAGGTGTCTCTGGGTATGTGTCAAGAGCAATGCCACCTAGTAGTGAAATTTTTGATTATGAGACCGCCTTACAAGAGCTGACTGGGAATGGAAATCAAAGGCAAGTGGTAGCTGCTGAAATGGATGGAGAGAATCGACTTCTTTTCAAATTTGTTCAGCATGTGTTGATACCGAGGAGAGGAGATTTTTCAAATCTGAGATATCAAGATATCTATCTTCTTCATTTGCTAAGACATGGTGTAAAAGTCAATCTGTGCAGATTGTTGATGCTTCAAATGGAAGACATGATTAGACCAAAGTCAAAGACCAATGCCTTGTTCTTTGCCAAGCTGATTTCAGTGATGATAAAAGTGAAAGAAATAGCTGAGTCTCAGGATGAGACAGTTGTAGTCAAGAACAATTTCTGCATCACCTCGACTGTTTGCAAGTATATGAAAATTAACTGGAACCCATGGAAGGGAGAATGGGTCAGTGATGATCAGAAAATCTATGATAGGTTTAATCCTGTGGATTATCCCTCAAGACCAAAGGATATGAGAGATCCGAGTCTAAGACCTGATGAAGAGGAACCTGCTTATAGTGATGAGACAGAAGAAGAAGAAGAAGAAGAAACTCCTATGGATGTTGGAGGAGATCCAGACTTGCCCCCAAGTCCTGTTGCAGAACTGGTTTATTCTAGGAAGGGAAAAGTAGAGGAAGTTTTGCCTACTTATGAGGAAGACCAGTCTGTACCTCACCAAGACGAAGAGGAAAAGGAGAATGCAGTTGAATCGCCTGCTTCTGGTAGGTTAAGTATGAGTCCCTTAATTGGAAACTCAGCTATACCTGCTGCTGAAGAAGAAAGAGATAGAGAAGAAGCTGTACCTGTATCAGAAGATCTTCTAAATGCTGCTCCTGTAGAACTTGTGGTAGAAGATTCTGATGAAGAACGGCCAGCAGAAAAGGCTGTTGTGATACATGAGAATGCACCCATTGAGGGGGAGCATCGGTCTGTGCTTGGGAATGTAACAGTAGCTGTTGAGATTGGAGACTGGGTAGAAGACCCAGGGTTTATAGTCTGTGGATTAGATTATCCAGATTCTGACAATGAGATGTCTGTGGATAGACCAAAGACCAATTATGATCTTGCTGCTGAGTTGTTGCCAGACGATGTGGTCAGATTTCATGATTTGACTAAGCTGAAAGAGGACCTCAAATCCAGTTTTGTTGAAGAAGTAAAGCTAATGGAAACCTCTCTTGCATCCTCAATTAATTCAATAATGACTACTTCTGTAGTTAATTTGGCCTCAGCAAGGGGATCTGCTGCAGTTGTCTCAAGTGATTTTGTCTCCAAATCAGATCTTGAATCCATGAAGGATGAGATAAAAGAATCATTCAGTGCTTCAGTTGCTGAGATGAAGGAAAGCTTTTATGAAGAAATGAAAGTGCTAGAGAGATCCTTCGAGCTATCTCTGGCTTGTAATTTATCTTCCTTTATGTCTGAGCTTATGGAAGAAGTGAAAGAATGCCAGACTCAGTCTTCAAGAATCGAAGCTGATCTGGAAGCTCTCAAGACATCAGTGGTTGCTTTGGATTCCTGTATGAGCTCCAAGTCTCAAGCTGACAAGGATCTAGCCTATGTGAAGAGTGTAGTTAGCCAGTTTGTCTCAGTGTTTGAAAGTTTCAAAACCTCAGTGAAGGATCATGTTCAATTACAAGACTCTCAAGTTCAAAGCCTAATCAGTGGTTTGTCAAAGAGTTTTAAAGAAACTGTTTCTTTCTCTCTTGGCCCTCTCACATCCAAACCATCAGTTGATATGAACTCAGTTCGAGCAATATTGAAGGAGGAGATTGGTTCTATTCCTACCAGTGGCTCTGGGGACTCATCAGAGTTAAGCCGAGTGGTGCTTTCTACAAGGGATTCTGCCAGAGAAATCATGAAGATAGTTCAAGATTTTATGAGAGAAGCCTCTGCCTCTCAAGAAGCCATAAAAAGCAAAGTGGACTACTACTTCTCCAAGATCTTCACCAAGCATCAACTCGAACACCACTTCAAGCTAATGTTGGAACACATGAAGCTCCCTCCAGTCACCCAAGCCTTCAAACAACAAGTGAGCAAGCTCAGAGAATTGACTCCTGCCTTAGAGAAATTCATGGAGAACAAAGATGATTTCCTCTCTGCTATGGAAAGAGGAGGAGGAATTATTATGGATTTCAGAAATCTGCTGCTGCCCTTCTTGCATGTTGATGCTAGACCAGTCATCATCCCTCCTGCTTTGCCTGCTTCTGCCTCAGCTGCTCCCTCAGTCCAGCTGACTCCTGCTCAAGCCATTCAAAGCCTCAAACCAATGATCACCCAAAAATCTTCAACCTACAAGCCTGACTCTGTGTCAGTGGCCCAGCCTCCTTTAATCTTTTCTGGCATTCCCAAACCTTCACCTGAATCCTCACCACCCGAGCATCCTTCTGATCCTAAAGGAAAATCTCACATTGCAGATGCGGAGTGAACCAGTGGCCAAGCTTTTTGATAGGAATTCCTTTGTAATCTGTATTTGTTGTACTTTTTGACTAACTATAATACAGACCACTTTTTACTTCTCTTTGTTTTATTTCTCTCCTCTATATATATCTATATATATGCTTTCCCCATTTTTGATTATCACAAAGGGGGAGAACAATAAGAGAGGGGGAGAAACTTTTTATGCGAGAATAAGGAGGAGAACAAAATGAGAAATATTTTCAATGGAGAAAAATAAGGCATAAGGGGAAACACATTATCCTTTGTTTTGTTTCCATTTTTATCTCTGATACCTTATGTCTATATAGCACCCTATTATTTTTTTTACCTCTGATAACTTATGTCTATATCATACTATTTCTAGTATCTATGATGCTGTTTTCTCTGAGAAAATTGAATTCAATACTATACTCTTTACTATTATATTTTCACTATGTTAAATGCCAATATCATAAATTGTGATTATCAAAAAGGGGGAGATTGTTGACCTCACCTGTTTTGATAATCTCAATCATGTATTTATTTGTGTTGAAAATCCCAATTATGTCTTCATCCTCTATGATATTGTTAAGTATTGTTGATCTATACTTTAATTCTTTCCAATCTGTGATCAATCCAATAACATCTTTTTTAAATAGTCTTTGGAATATGTTAATCATCATTTATCCATGTTCATACAAGTTCTAAATTGATTCAAACACAATAGGATGTGTTCTGCCTAAAACAGATAAGTAATCTGCCTATAGCTACTGATAAAGAGCTACCGGTAACCAGTCTACCGATAGACTTAGTCTACCGACAGACAGCTACCGATAGACTTAACACAGAGTTACTGATGTACTTATAAATACAGCTACCGATACAAACGTAGAGCTACCGGTGTAAGTAAAAATAGCTACCGATGGAATAAGTCACTGATGGACGAAGCTACCGATAGACTCACAGCCACCGACGCATGGAGCTACCGATGCATGTACCTACCGACGCATGGAGCTACCGATGCATGTACCTACCGACGCATGGAGCTACTGATGCATGTACCTACCGACGCATGGAGCTACCGATGCATGTACCAACCGACGCATAGATCCACCGATAGAGTCAAAGCAACTAATGACATCAAGCTACTGATGTTCAAGCTACCGATGTTCAAGCTACCGATGTTCAAGCTACCGATGTTCAAGCTACCGATGTTCAAGCTACCGATGCTGATTACCTACCGATCACTCAACTCACTGTTTGAATTTCTTTATTTCCTATATTTAATCTATCTAACGGTCATATCATACATTTTAATGATTTGTCAAATATCTGATAAAGGTTGTCGGATGTCAGGAACCCGTACCTCGTACCTGCTGAAAAGAAATCTTTTCTGTCCCCTGATGGGAGATAAATACGACTACATACCAGAAACATAGGAGATGCGAACGCGAACGTGTGAAGAAAACAAGAAGTGAACCAGAAAAGTGCGGTGCATCCATTATACCAAAAGCGACACAAGCACAAGAGGAACACAGAGAAGCTCACAGAAAATCAAGCATACTCTAGAAGTGTTCTGTGCTTACAAGAAGAACTTCATCGACTACATTCTCACCACCTGTGAACCTGGAGCATACGACACTCTGTTTTTCAACAGAAACAAGAAGAGGACTCAGACTCACTTCTAATCGAATCCAAAGGAGTCCAGTGCTATACTGAAATCACCAGAACCATCTCTAAACTCTACATCTCTTGTTCTGTGATTTATTACCATTCATTTCGAGCAGTGTGTGTTATCTGCTATATCTAACGCATACACTGTCTCCTGTACTCAAACTGAAGGATCTGTAAATCCTTACAAAACTCCTTCATTCTTTCTTTCCCACGAAGAACTGTGGTAGAGGTCGTGTGTGACCTGGACAGCTGGTTGCTGTTGTACTGTTTCCCACGAAGAACAGTGGTAGAGGTCTTGGACCTGGACAGTTGTAAACTTTTGAACCCCGATCCAGGGTGTGGATCATTTTTATATAAACTTTTGAGAGGACTAAGTCTCGGCTTGAGACTGAACCTCTTGGTTACATTGTTGTGCCATCTATTTCAAAGTTTTATTCCGCTGCTAATCACTTTAAAACCAATACTGTTTTTAAAGTTACTTTGATAATTAAATTAGCAAGTGTTTATGTTAAGTGTAGATTAGTAAGTTAGTTTCAAAAGATAATCACACACTCCTGTGTTGATTAACTGGGAATTAATCAATCCCTTGAGAACCTAACAGAATCTCTACATTAATATAAATTCACTACAGTTTAATTTATTATTTTATTTGGGGGTCTTTAAGACACTGCTTTTAAATATAGAAATTTTAATTGGTACTCAATTCACCCCCCTCTTGAGTAAACCACTCCGACCAACAACCCCTTTCTCCACATTTTTAATAGAGTTATTTTCCTTTTAAACATGCTCTAGGGTGTTTCTTGACACAAGTATCACATTATGGAAAACTCCCATTTTTATAATTCCCTTTATCCATTCTTTCCTCTGTCAACCTCTTCTTCTCTTATTATCCTTTAAATTCATAATACTTAGAAAATTATTTCTCTATCTTGATTTAAAATGAGAAAATATCTTTATATGATGAGAACATTTGGGAAACTAGTTACCTTTAGAGGAATGTTTTTAAATAATCAAAGAATCAATCAATCTTGATCCTTAGATTATGTATGTAGTCTTTGGTAATCTTTTCTAGCCTTGTAAAATTGTCTTCATACTTCACAATATTTTCATCCACTTTTTGTTTCAAACTCATGAATTTCCCTTCTATATTTTCTCATTGTTATCGAGGAAAATATTTTCCTAATAATATTTCCTTAAAGTCCCTCCATTTTATTTCTTCTATTTCTTCATCCTCCTTCATGTTTTGAATTAGCGAACACCTCTGGTCTACATCTCTTGATAAACAATAAACTATCATTATAAAATTCTCCCTTTTGTTACATACCATAGAAAGGAATATATTCTCTAAGGAACTTATTCACCACTCCTCTATTAATGGGTTTTTACTTCCATTGAATGATGGAGGCTGCTATCTCATTAAGTGTTCTAACATTTCTCCCCCACGTTGTGGATCAGGATGCTCTATATAGGTAAATTTATTATTCATAACCTAAGTTAGTTATCCCAGTATAGTCATAAGTTTCCCAGCACCAGTCACAGCTTCAGAACCAACATCATTATTTTTCATATGAGGTAAATCCCTACATGGGATATGTGCATTCATTCAGTTTCAATTCCTTCCACTAGGTTCCATTTCTAAATAATTGCATACACTAAATTAGGTTGAAATCATAATATATAATGTCTAACTAGAAAAACAATTAATATAAATTGAAATTTTATGCATGTATAATTTCATAATCCTAATCATGGTTTCTTTGAGGACATATTTTCATTTAAATCCTTAATAATGGTTTATAAAGAAAATGTGACTTATCTTATGATTATCCTCCAGGAGTGTCAAACTAGGTGTGTAGTAAGGCCCATTGACATATACCAGGTTTCCCTTAATCAAGTTCAGCACACCTTGTTGGAGTGGTTACTCCAAGGTACATTTGTACCAAAACCACATCCACTTGTAGTATCCAGACAGGGATATATTTGCTGGGAAGATCAATATAATCTATACGTTACCAAAATTCTAGGATGTTCTTGTATTTTTATCCTCAAAGTCTATCTTAGGTTTTGGTTCCCTAATCAATGTTTTCTAATTCAAGGTTCCAATTTTTCTACTAAACGTCCTCTGATACCAACTATAAGGACCCAAACACTAGTTTCCTAGAGCCGATGACTTATATTCATACAATGGAATGATTACAAGAAATTTGAATCCCAAATGAATGAATAGCTTTATAGTTTTGTAAAATAAGATACAAACATAAGTTCAACATTACAACTTGAAATGAAATGCATAATAGCAATTACATTCCAAACATCTATGACTCCTAGATTATCCCTACAAATCATTCATAATATTCATCGCCCTAGCCTGGGGAAAATAAAAAATAAGAAAGGGGTCACATTATACGCTCATTAAGGGTAAGTTATATAAAGTAAGTTATCATAAAAATAAACACTAGGCATGGTGAAAAACTTCAAATACATGCCTTTAAAAATATATTTGAGCATAATATGGCATGAATGAAAGATGATTAAATAAGGACATATAAATGATCATAATATAATGAAACACAAAAAATGATATTATACTAGCTGAATAATCACATGGTTTATCAATTACTAATACCATTACAAGGGAATGCATAATTCCAGACATCAGAAACATATTTTCAAGGCCTTGACCAAGACTTCTACAAATACTAGGGTATGTCCTTGACCAAAACCCAATTATTTTTTGTCTCATGAAACCAACAGATGCATAGAGGGGATATAAAATCCCCAACCATCACTTTTTAAGTCTAATTAATTCCTCATATTAAAGGGGATAAATATAAACAACATGAACACATGAAATAACTATCCCCAATCTGTAAACATAAACCCTAACCATCTTGAGTCGTATGGTGAATGGTATCATGATAGAACATCCCCAGTCAAACTGATCATAAACCATTTAATACAATATTATAGATGATAAACATAATATATTAACTTCAATAAAACATAAAATTCAATTGAGGTGTTTAAATAGAAAAAAATACTCTAATAAAATCAACGATGAATTTTTGAGAGAAATACACTTTTACTTTGAAATGAAGACTTCTTTTGGAAAAATATTTATATAAAACCAAAAATTAACTAAGGTAGTTTTTCATTATGAAATGAGTGGTTTTATAAAAATAATGGTTTCTTAATACATATTATATAGTGTACTTGAAAATTGGTAAAAATTTGAGAAGTTCCCTTGAATCGAGCTTGTTTATCAGGAATTATTGTAAAAGATATTTATAAAACCGTTAAATCCTCATAAAATAAAGAAGGATAAAGATTGGTACAGATTTATATAATATTCACACCATTTTTATGATGAGTACATAAGAATAATTAATAATTTAATTGTAATTAAGAGAGACAAAGAGTAACCTTAATGAAAAAGGAGGTTCGGGTAAAAAACCCTTATCTTATGTCTGAATGGGTTATTCCCTTGATCTTAACATATTGGATAATAAAATTAAATCCATTAATTAATTATTTAATTACCTTATCTACATGTATTTTATTCATTATAATTTTATTAATTCCATTTATGGAATTTTTTACGAGTTATAAGATACAATTTTATTATTTGGGAGCATTCGATTCCTTGGTTTTCATGATCGGTATACTTGTATATGAGTATGGAAGATCTTGTGTAATTGGTATAAATATATAGAATTGAATTTATATAATACTAATGAAAATCCATAATATTAAATGGTGATATAATTCATTTGGTTATATGTTATGAGGATGAGATATTAGATATAACATTAGTGATAATCATTTAGATTATTTTGGTGATATTTCGATTATTACAAACTAGTTTTGTCTTATGAATTAATATTATTTATATATACTCGTTTTAGAACATTAAAAAAGACATAATAAATATTTTACAATTTTTTTCAACCATAAAAATTATTTCATTACCAGCCTTTAAGAAGAAATTAAAGAACGATGGTTCATCATCCATGAAGGTTATAAATCGGCACCTTTCAGATGTTGATTTCATTTTTAAAATAAAATTGATATAGATAGAAGTTTGAGGAAGTATATTCCATTAACATGATATTATTATATTTTATATATGATATGGTAGTTATCATGATCATTTTTAAAGAAGAGGTAAGCAGATTATAAGAAAAGAAAATAAATTGAAAATTGAATTAAATGAAAACAGAAGAGGGATTACCTCTTGAAATATCCTCCTTGAGAACCTCCTTAAGGTAATGGGTTTTGGTATTTTTGAAATACCAATAGCTCATGGATGGGGAAGATACTGTGTAAGAGGATTTGGGAAAAACATTGAGAAGCTTCAAGGCTTAGAAGAGTGAGGAGAAGAGGGAGTGAGGGGTGGGATTTATAGTGGGGGAGAGGGGTGATTTTTGACTATCTTATTCGTTTATTATTATTATTCTCAAGAAAATAAATAGTGGTTATTCTTGTGAAAAAAAATTATTAAGTTCATTTGAATTTTAACCATGTGTTCATACATCATATATGACTCAAGTAATTGTGTATTTAGCTTCTAATATATTTATAACATAAATTACCGTATTTTACTCTTCACTAAAAAATCAAGTATTTTAGAAAATCACACAAATTCACCATAGCCATTTTTTGATATGTAGAATTAAAAATTGAACATTCTTTTATCAAAATAATTTTATAAATATGAAAAAATTAATTTTTAAATAAAATCATTATATACTTGAAAAATATAGATTTTAATTTTAAAATAGATATTATAACACTTTCATAAATTAACTAAGGTCCCATAAAATTATCCTAAAATCATATGACAACAAAATATTTATTCAGTAATTCATTTTATAAAAATGAATTTTATTTTAAATCAATATATTAATTTAAAATTGTAATTAAATATTTATTACTCCCAAAAATACCAATACTTAATTGTCAACTTTTAAAATATTCACACTCATTTCTAAGGTGCATAAATTTTATTTATACTTATGTGGGTGAATTTACTATTCATAAAGGTCATGTTACTATTCATAAGGTTAAATTAATATTCATAAGAGTGAATTTACTATTCGCCAAAAAATGTAAGTTAATCCTATCTGACTCTAAATATCTTATTGATCGCAACTATGTATGTCCGTTTTTTGAAATTCAAAACACAGAGGTGGAAAAATTATATTTAATGGCTAGGTTATAATAACAAAGTGTTGTTTTCAAAAGACTTAGTGATATATGAATTAAATTCTATATTAAATTCATTTTTAAAACCTTGTGGTATACACAAAATAAGTCTATTTTTCTAGATGACCCACTATGCATACCACTTAGAGAGTCATACATTTTGTGTTTCATATCCAAGTGTGTATAATCCATATTTAATCCCTATTACATAAGGTTTAAAAAATTCTTAAAATAAGAAAATTCATAAATTGATACCCTCATTAAGCCATACATAAGGTTGAGATAATCAGGGGTGGTCGGGAATGTTTCAATTCATGTCATTGGTTATGGTTTAACTAATATGGTATTTGTCCACTCATATAAAGAGTATGAAATATGGACCCTCGATTTATAAATGCTAGGGAACTATATATTCATACCAAGATATGTCACATGTAATCTTATTTTTTATTTAGATAAGGGGAATGTGATGTTCATCTATCAAGGTGAATTATATATGATGTATTCATCTATATTTTCAGTCTATACTAAGATAATTAAGAAGATATGAGTAGGTTATATAGGATTAACATATTATATGTCTCGTGTTCAATAAATATCTTAGACAAATGGATTTTATGATTATACATATTTATATATGATACATCTAGTAGATATGGGAATAATGACACAAAATTTTAAGGGATATGAAGCATATTCCATTTATAGTTTGAGTAGAATTGAATATTTTCAAAAGTTATATCTTTTCTTATAATTATGGATTAAGAAATTAAAAAATATTTTTAACTATATAAATATTTGTAGGGTCACATGTAGTGGTTGTGTGAACAAGGATTAATTTTTATTATAAATCACTTTAAAAAATATTTGAGAGCTACTTAGAATGTGAATTAAAGGATATATAAATGGATTTTATGATAAATTTTTACTAGTTGATACATATAATGTAACATGTGTTGAAAATGGATGATAGATTTTTAGATAGTTTTTTGGAATACATCAAAAATTAATTTTGGATATAGTTTCATAAGTTGTCACATATGATGTGACATATGGTGAAAGTGTGTTAAGTATATGATTATTTAGTGAAAGTTAGATATTGATATAAATATTCACTAAAGATAAAATAAAACACAGTATTATAAATCATAATATAGTGTGGGTTAATATGACATGGTTTGGTGCATGTTAATGCATATATTATAAGATAACATCTAAAATTTATAATTCTTAGATAAATGATATCATGTATTTATTTAGAATGTTATAAGATGATATTTGAATGAGTTTAGATGATGGAATATGAAAAAATTATGAGTTTAATGCTTCATTATTATTATTGGTATGTTTAAAACGGTTCGTAAGGGGTTTCATCAATCAAACATTTATGAAACATTTGAATTGATGAAACATACTTCATGGAGTGTCCTTATAGACTATAAAGAATCTGAAGACCATGAAATTTTTGTAAATCGTTCTTTTCATATATTTGTATGAATCTCTCTTTGGATCCTTATTTTCTTAAAATATTTTAAAAAGTTTCTAGGAGATCATGCAGTAAAGAAAATCCTACCCATTCATTGGGATATTCATATAGATCATCAATACTATTAGAGTAATTGTTCAATTGGATGACTCTCAGGTATTTCTACCAATATTTTTTAAAATATCTTGGATAGATTGGGATTAATAAAGAAAAAAGTTCATCTTCCTTATTTATTTAATAAATCAAAAATAAATGGATAGATCTTGTGGTTGGTTTTTTTGTTGATTATTGTTTTTATGTTTAGATGTGGATTAGGTCCAGGAGAAAGATTCATGATTATTGAAAGAGGGGATGAATAAGTGATCCATAAAAATATTATTTCAAGAAAAAATTATCAAAATTAAATTTAAAGTATATTATAATAAATGAAACCAATTAAATGTTATAATGATGGATAAAGAAAAAATATGAAACAACACATAACACAAGTGTAAACAAATCTTTTATTAAGTGGTTACGTACTTTGATCTTAGCAGTTGTGATATCATAGTGCATATTAATATATTATTATCAAAAATTAATTATTGATATAGAGTAAAAATATATCCTAAAGAAAGTATCAATAAGATCAATAAATCTTCTATAATCCTCCTCAAGTTTCTCCAAGTTTGGATTAAGTGTGAACTTTATTTTTTCTCCTCAAATCCAACCAAGATATACTCAAAATTAGCCACTAACTCTTTTTTAGTTATCCTTAATTTTTTCCCCATATCTCAAAGAAAATAACCACTTATATCTAAAGGAATTAACAAACCACAGTGTGTTGTGGTCTTCTATGGTGTGATTTTTTTTGGTTAAATCCATATAAGATAAGAATAGCTAGAAAATACCAATCTTCTCCAAATCTTGTAGGATTTTTTTTCGCACTAATATCTTTAAACCCCAACATTACATAGTGAGATACTACCATGACATGTTGAAATAAAACCATGACATGGTTTCCACAAATCTATATCAACAATTAGTCAACCATGATTTTTTTCCCTTAAGCATATTTCTTATATATACCCATGCTAAAAAATGATTTATTTTACATATGTTAAATTATTTAGACAATACATTTGAAAAAATAATAATATATCAACAATATATAGTTTCAATTTATTTGGATAATGGCTAAATAATATGATTATTTTAAAAAACTCGTTATGATTTCTACTTAAAGGAACCATACTAGAGAATCTTCTTGAAATATCATTAATAATAACCATCTTAAAAACCTATGGAATGAAAACATAAGAAATTGGTGATCTCAAACACTCAATAAAGAATGAATAGACATTTATTCAAGGATGATTTCATAAGTATTAGTGAAAAAATGAGGATAATGGAAATATCAAAACATCATGAGGTATAATCTTAAGACATAAGTGAGCTTCAAATTATATGACATACGAACATAAAGACAAAAAATATTAACATGGAATCATAATATCTAAAATATAGATTAGAGGAATTTTACATAAACCATGAATCATGATATCATAAGATCATAATGAATAACATATTTTAATAATGAAAAAAACATTATCATAGGAATTCATTGATTTTATGAGCCAAACCATCAATTATCATGATTATATGCAACTAAAATGCATTAGTTAATACTTTTCTTATGGGATATAAACTTTTAACAAAAGAATTATAGGGAAATATTAGACCCCAATATTCATCATCCAAAATTAAGAGTGAAAATTGAAAATCATTCACTTATCAAATATTAGATAACCCATGGAAATAAAATTATTTTCATAAAAATTACAAATGAAAATCATTCACTATTCATCAATAAGATAAGGAAATAAAAATTTCTTTTATAAAACATTTAAATGGTATAAAATAGCATCCTGAATGGAATCAATTGATACTAAATAATTGATCACCCAAAATAATAAAATAATAAAATAAAAATATAAGTTGAATCATTAAACATAACTATATTACAAATAGATCAGTTTAAGATAATGAAATACATAATGTGAAAAGGATATTTTTTGGGAAAAAAAATTATTCATCATTCTAAAAGTTAAGGCTAAGATCATATTTTCAAAAAATATTCTTTGAAAAAAAATGTAATGAAAAGATTTCATGGAAATGGATTCAGATTAAAAAATCATTCTCCCAAAAAATAAAAAATATATAATAATTGAAAATTGAATTCCTTCTACTAATTAAGTTCAATGAGAAATTTTATAACTTAATGAAATGATTTTGAGTTACCAAGTCCCCTATATTTACCCTTGATTTACACGGAAGTGATTTAACATCTTGTATCATAAATATAGACATTTTATTTATTTATTTTTAAAATCTTATTCATATATATTTCCATTTATAATATTCATTAATAACAATTATCTTTCTATAGTATATTTTTATATTCTAATTTTAACATTAGTTTTTAATAATATTGATCATTTTATACTTAGTTTATAAAAGTGGTGTTGATCTTCCTTATTCTTTCAAAGTTCGTCATTAATAAAACATTAAATATATTATAATTTATTTTTTTATAAAAACTTATAATTTTATAATTCTATCACATGGGATTTTTAGTTTCATTTCTTAAAGATGAAATCTATGTTGAATTAGTTTCAGGTTATTTACCGATATTGATGGATTACCTTATAATAATCATTAATTTTGGTATCATACATAATGAAACATGTTTTTTATATATATTACTTTTATATATCATATATACTCATAAAATATATTCCAAAACCATTAATGATGGTGGTAGTGAAAAATGTAATACATCGTTCCATGAAGGAGGAAATCTGCACGTATGCATGGATGATGAATTCATTTTTCAAAGGGAATAAGAAATAAGTAACACGTATTATAATTTATATAAATTAAATATGATATATTTCATGCATATTTATTTATTTCCCATTTTGATCCAGATATTTTTTTTAGTGAATGAAAATGAAACATGTTTTTTCTTGGAGGTAGTAGTCTGCACGTACACACGATTTACATTTTGTTTTTTCTTAAAGGAAAAGGGAAAGGTGGTTAATGATTGTACCTTAATTTTAAAAATTTAAAAGTATGATAATGATAATTTTGTTAAAATTTAAAGATGGTTTATTGATATTTGAAGAAAAATAAGTACACAAAAAAATAGAAAAGGAAAATGAGTGGTTAGAAATTTTTACCTCATTTATTTGATCAACACCACTACATAGGGGGTTAAGCCTTTCAGAGATAGTATTTTGAGAAGGCCAGAACATAAAAAAGGTATATAAGAATTTTTATGAGATATTTTTTATATTTTTTTCTGAAATAATTGGGTTTTAGTGTGATTATAA
This sequence comes from Viscum album, assembly GCA_963277665.1. Classification (NCBI taxonomy): domain Eukaryota; kingdom Viridiplantae; phylum Streptophyta; class Magnoliopsida; order Santalales; family Viscaceae; genus Viscum; species Viscum album. The sequence goes on along the minus strand of OY728122.1, from coordinate 1,033,970,532 downwards.
GTGATTAGAGGAGTTACCCTTTAATAAGTGAAAAGGGATGACATTTGTTTGTAAATACCCAAAATGTTTTAATAATGGGAAGTCACACTCAAGTAAATTAGCTCAAAAATTAGGAAATAATGTAAAGAAGAAGTTTTTAGTTTGATAAATGAATCAAATACTCATTCCCACACATGTTTGTGGTCTTTCCTTCTTTGTTAAACCCTTTTTAACCCATTTGATTTTTTCCTAACTAGTTTTTACTAAATTAATTTATCATTTATTATTTGAAAATAAAATAGTCCTTATTAAATAATATTGACCTAATTATTCCAATTTCTAAATCCATTTTATTTTATTAATTTCTAAAAGTGATGAAAATCAATTTTAAAATAATAAATATATCATGTATTAAAGATAATTTTTTGTAAAATATAACTTAAAGATCTGAACTTTCAAATATGGGTTTATGAATTAAAAACATAATTTCCAAAATTATAAATTCTCTTATAAAATAAACATTTGGTCTTATAAAAATATTTCATGAATTTTAAATTCAAACTTATATACTAATAATGTCATAAAAGTCATGTTATTTGTAAAAATTGTATTTTTCACTATTCACCTAAAAATTAATATTTTTAGAAAAAACCCAAAAATTAATCTTAAGTTTGTAATTTTATTTTCAGTTAAAAATGAGTATAATTTTTCTAAAATTATATTATAAAATTTATAAATTTAACATTAAAATAAAACCATAAAATATTTTGAAAAACTATTCTTTATCAAAAATCATTTTTGGAATATAACTTATTCTTATAAAATCAATGATAATAATAAATATATTAAACACGAAAAATATAAATTTAAAAAAAAATATTTTACCATATTTTAATTTAACTTGTTGAGATAGCATTAAAAGGGACCTTTATTTCATAAGTTGGATATAAATGTTTATACCTTCTTATTCATTGGTTGACATAAAATGGCCAATATCTATATTAATAACAATTGTTCTGGTCCGTTAGGGTTTGTTGTTGTGTATAGAGAAATATATCAAACCTAATACTTATTTAATGAGGAATATATCACTAAAATCTTGGGTCATTTCATTCAACCACCCTTAAAAACAATTTAACCCACAAAATTTAATTCCTTTGATGGATAAATTGAGGTTAATGTTTACTCATTGCATCTTCAGGTTCCCACATGGATTCCTAAAACTTATTATTTTTTCACAAAAATTTGACTATAAGAGTGATTTTATTTCTTAGAGCCTTTCCCATATAATCCAATATTACCATAGGTTATTCCTCATATGAATTGTCATGTTCTAGTTGTACATATTCGGAGTTCACTACATTTGATGGTTCTGGTTTGTAATTCCTCAAAATTGATACGTGAAACACATCATGCACATAAAATAGGTGTGTATGGAATTTTAATAAATAGTCTATGACTCGGAAATGATCAAGGATCTCGAAGGGATTGGTGTATTTTGGGATCAAATTTCCTTTCTTCCCAAATCTCATAACCATATTACATAGAGATATTCAAAGTTACACCTTTTCACCAACTTCAAACTCGAGATATCATATATGATTATTAGCATAAATCTTCTATAAACGTTGTGCCACTTTTATATAGTCTTGATTGGTTTGAACCAAATCCATTATTTCTTATATAATTTTAGGACCCTTAAGCTGCCTTTCTCTAACTCCATCCCAACATGTTAGAGTCTTATATTTCATCCCATATAGATCCTCATATTATTCCATATGAATGAGAGTTGGGGAATTTTTTTATATGATCATTCTACTAGGTGGAGGTTTTGATCCCAATATCCTTAATACTTCATTTAATGAGATATGAGCATATCTTTGAGTGTTTGGATGGTCCACTCAAACTCAAAATCAGTCTAAGGGTGATAAGATGTATTGAACCTTAGAATTGTATATAATGATTTTATAAAACTTCTTCAGAACCTCAAGGTAGACCTCATATATTAATCATACACTATAGGGATTGTTAATCCACACATCTTTTCCACTTCCATTATTTATATCATGGAGATTTATTCAAGAGATAAATATTATTAGATGGTAATAAAACATGTTTCCATAATATGGTGATTGACTACAAGACAAATATCATTATGGCCTTTATATGTCTTGGAGAGTCTTATGATTAAATACATGATAATATTTTCACATTTCCATACTATTATGGGTAATTATTTCATCATCCCCTCAAATTTTTTTCATTCAAACATAATGTATAAGTATACCAAGAAAAGAGATATATTTTTTGTTATTTCCCTCTAAATGTTATCCTAATAAGAGTTTTTCTTTATATTTATGTACATCTTAAAGTTTACTCTATGAATAGATTATGGTGAGCTATTAGCATCATCCAAAAGTTCTCACTTCATTTATAGTTTTTATATAACACATATCTATTTTCCAAACATTATAACTCGATATTTATCAATGTTGAACTATATAATATTCACTACCATTTTTCTATATCTCTACATCATCCTTATGAGCTTCTTTAATATTCACATGAATGGATTATTGAGTAGTCACTTGGGAAAGATAGGATTTCTCACCTTCCCTTATGACTATAAAATTCATACTTTGCAAATCCATGAATATTGGGTCTCTTTCAACCCTCATCATAGATAAGGTTTCATGATCTTTCCTACTCATACCATCAACCACCATGTTTTCCTTCCTATGGTCGTAATGTATTGAGCAGTCAAATAATTTGATCAATTTCAACCATCTTCTTTGGATCATATTTAATTCCTTCTATGTGAATCTATATTTCAAACTCATGTGTTCAGTATAAATATCACACATATCACCAAAAAAAATAATTCCATGTAATTTTCAATGCAAAGATCACCACCTCTAGATCCAAATCGTACATCGTGTAATTTTTCTAAATATTTTTAATTATTGTGAGGAAAAAGAAATTACCTTTTCATTTTTCATTAGGATGCATCCAAATCCATTCTTTGAGGCATCATTATATATTAAAAACCATTCCTCACTATATGTTAATGTAAGTACTGGTTATGTGCGTAATCTCTCCTTCAATTCATTTAAACATTATTTTAATTACTCTATCCAAAGTAGCTTCACTCACTTTTATGTTAACGTGGTTAGTGTATTTTATAGTTGCGGGAAATTTCTCAAAAATCATTGATAATATCCATCTGACCTAATAAAACTACAAAACTTAATTATTTTGGTTGATTTGGTTCATTATTCAATAAATTCAATATTTTTAAGGATCTAAATATATTCCCTTGTTGGTTATTACATGAATCAATAATGACACCTTCTATATCCAAAATTCAAACGTGCTAAATTTGTAAAAGAAACTTCTTATTACAACATGTTACATACTTTTATGTATTCCTTGACCCTTGTTTTGATATTAATTTGGTGGGATCTTTTATCAGGGTGTTTCAAGGGAAGTTAGGATAATTTTTTAAGATCATGGGGATATGCATGGTTAGTTCACAGTTAGGGAAATCATGCAATTTATACCAACAAACTATGCACCCAGTTGTGATCTACTAAATGGGGGTACATGGTTTGTCCAAACCATGAGTCCAACACTTCCAATACGTGCAACTAAATATAGTGTGGTTTTTCTTGTTTGGTTCACAATTTTAAAAAATTGGTTCCCTCCTAAGAGAAACCATGTACCCTACTAGTATGATCCCATGATTAGGGTGCACGGTTTTTCTAACTGTGCGACCCTACCTAGAAAAGCATGTACACAGGTTTTAATTCATCTAAAAATTTTATTAAAATCCTAAAACCCTCTATTTTAACCCCTAATCACCCTATTTCAACCCTAAATTTAATAATGAAACCTTGAAGTCATCCAATATATTATTATGACTCCCCCAAACCCTTTTCTTAGTAGATAGATGCTCTAATGACTATGTTTAATCTTCTTCAAGTAATTGGATATCCTATCATGTGGTTTCTTATGATCTCACTTTCTATCATAGATAGATAGTGATGGATAATTATTTTATTGATAGATCTAATATTAATTTTAATATATCTTTATTCTAGGTTTCTTTTATTGATCTCTTTCACCTTCATTCACTATTGGAATTCAATATTGAGGGCGTAGTATGTTTTGGTCTCTTGCATTAAAGGTAGGTGGTTTTATAATACTTTTCCCTATGAAAGAAACCTTAAATTGATTTATTGAATTTAAATGATATTTCGATTTATTTTTAAACCTTGATTTGAAATGATTTGATGTTTAATTTTGATATTGGAATGGAATTGACGAAAAACCCCAAATTTAATGGAATTGAAATGTGGGGAAGATTTTGGGAAAAATGTTGGATTTGTTTTGAAAGTGATTTGATGTTTAACCTTATGAAAAATGGATTGAATTGAAATATGATTTGAAATAGTAGGATTGGATGAAAGCATCTATTTTGGTTTTTAAATGAGAAAGGAATGTTTAAAAATAAAACTTGGAAATTATATTTTATTTATTTGAAATGTCTTATTTCCCCATATTTAATTGATTGATTATTTGAAGCACATGTTAGCATGGGTAGCTATTGGTATCTGGTAAAATAATTATTAGACCTTTACTCCCAAGAAATAGATTTAAAATGAAAGAATTAACTAAAAAAGTTATCATGAACACTTGAGAGGGTTCCCCTTTGGGTGTGTAGATGGCCAATAAGGGTTCCCTGATTGGGGTGTGGATTTATTTTTGTGTGGATAGCTATCTTAAACCAAAATAATTATTAATATTTGTGAGGATCCTATTACCTGAACTAACATACCTTAGGGGTTTTTTATATTGTTATATGATTTGTTTTCTTGGATATACATGTCATTGATTATTGAACAGCTTTATTCATGACAAATGTTTTGTTTAAGTGTTTTATATAAAATTTTCATTTAATCTAATTTTGATTTATCTAATATCTATCCTAATGTGAAATCATTCTTTGGTTTAAAATATATAAATTATTTACCATGCCTCATTGGATTTTAAATGAAAACTTATTTCAGTTAATTATTATGGCCTTAATTTTGGAACACTTGGTGAGACCCTACTAGAATTTATAGCTCACACCCTACCTTTGTCTTAATTAATTTATTGATTTTCTTATTCTAGGTATGAGTAAAGTGAAATTTCCACTTGGAAGTGGTGAACTTTCTTTATCCTTTAGATTATGGAGTGGTGATGGTGACTGGTAGAGTTATTGTCTTCTTGATACACAATATATTTTGGTACTTTTTTTGGTTTTTGTTATTTTTCCTTTGTAATGTTTATCTTTATATCTATGTACTCTTTTCCCAATTTTTTACTGGTACTTTCTCCATTGGGAGTGTTTAGAATAACAACTTTTATCTTTTATATTCCACTATTTTTGTAGAAAAGTTATTCCCCCTTTGATATTGTATGATGTCAAGTGTTAGTCACTAACACATGGGGGTTGAGAATTACCTTAAATATATGTCATAGTTCGATCAACTATGAGGATATCAAGGCATAATGTTTGGTTCATGATAATTTGTTCTCATAGGTTGTATGTTAAGAATCTTTCCTTAATGTTAATATACAGATTGGTATGTCTTAATGAGCCTCTCGAGGTTGTTTTGAGAGAGTGGCTAGTTATATATTATCATAATGAACCTTAATTGTCCATGAGAGTGTGGTAAAAGTGTCTTTAAATAATTTTTTGATCTAATTATATACTTTTCCCAAACTTGGGTCTAATTATGATGAAATCCAAATCATAGATTTACACTTAATGTAATCGATATTCCTGTATCTTTGATCTTTGTATCCTTTCTAATTGCTTTAATGTTGTTTTTTGATATTGTGTAGCATCATGCCTCTGATAATATATGTGAATAATCCCTTAATGGAATATTTAAATGGACTATAGTGATCAAATACTCTTTTGGATCAGAATCTTATCGAGATAGTGGTTCAGGATATCCAAGCTCTATGATAAGTACAAGTACTCATTCCCATTCAGGATTCAGTAGTGTAACCTTGAATAGATGAATCTCATAATCATTATCAATATTTTATTTATTCATAAGACACCTGATTTCCAATTATATAATTATCCTTAAGAGGCTAAGTAATTGTTTCAAAAGATATATATTCGGTTTGACTTGTTGGAAACTCTTGAAGCTATTAAGGTTAAATTTTATACATTTATGCTAGAAGAGCTAGAAAGTGATAGTGATATTTAATGGTAATAGAAAATTAGAATGATAGTTTGGATTGGAAATAATTTGGAGTCCTTTTAACCAATCCTTTATATCCATAATATTTGGTATTAGTGAAATCCATAGATTTTATCAACCTCCAGCAGAGTGATAATACCATAACTTAGTATTCAAACAAATTTTATGAGCCTGTTCAGTTTTCTCCTAAGGTGGTGACTACTGATAAGATCAAAGCATGAATATTTGAGATTTTTATTAGACAAAATATTTAGTATCTAGTTTTCTTACCAAATATTGATTCTTATACTAATGTGATGGATATTTAATTAATGGTTGAGCTTGACCTGGCTCATAATTCAAGGTTAAAGGGAGTTTATTTTTCTCTTAGTGGTATTTTTGTGAGTTATTTTAAATTTAAGAGGAAGCATGATGAGTCTTTTGGTGGTTCTAGCCAATTAGGATCTTATATACATCCTTAAGTAACTAGAAGAGTCCCATTTACTTGCTTTTAGTGTATCATGGTGGGACATTTGAGACATTTTTGTACTGAGGTGCCAAATATCTGCAGTTCTTGTTGTCACTCAAGACATCTATATAAGTTCTTCATCTTGTTTTATACTCTATGTAGTGGAAAATGTTCTTAAACTCCAAAAATTAATTCAGTGTAATTATATTCTTCAATATCTAATGGTTCAAACCATAAGAATCCATGGAAAAGCTTCTTCATGCAATTAAAGAGTCTCTTGAGGAAGTAGATACTAGTCGAGCGATTGTGAGAGGTACCATCACTATAACTTAATCTTTAGTGACTGATTTATTTTGATTTTTTGTATCTCATTCATTTATGTTGATTCATATTGTGAACTTACTAAATATTCCAATATATAATTTTTCTTATTTTATGGAATTTATTATTCCCCTCAAAATGAAGAGAGAGTATGGTATCAATTATCCTTCCAGTGTTTTCTCTTTAATAGTGATTGAGATTACCTTTAATTTTATTATTTTTGACATAAAACCTCATGAAAACATCCTAGGGATGGATTGTTTGATCGCTCATAAGGCCCATATTGACTTATTCCTTCAGTGGTTATCCTTTACTATGCCTTATGGGGTTTTTTGTGACTTTTAGGGAGAATGGTACCTATGTTAGAGTAGATATATGCCATATTTTTAGACATTGGAGAGGGTAACATAATTGTTTTATTTTTTACTTGGAGTGAGAATATTTGATTGATGATCTCCCTTCAGTCATCGTCGAGTTTCCCGATGTGTTTCCTTCTAATTTATCTAGTCTTTCACCAGTAAGAGAGGTAGATTACACTATTGAATTAGTACTTGGTACTCATTCGATATCTATTGTTATATAAAACCAGTAGATTTGAAAGAGTTTAATACTTAGTTAAATGATCTTCTTGAGAAACACTTTATATGCCTGAGTGTTTTACCATGGGTAGAACCTATTCTATTGGAAAATAAATATTATAGTACACTTTACCTATGTGTTTATTACTAAAATATAAATCATGTGATAGCGAAAACAGGTATCTATTACCTTTGATAGATGAAATTTTCGATAAGTTTACAGGGGTTATGTGTTTATTTAATATTTGTATTCAATATAGTTATCACCATTTAAGAATAAATGAATATGAAATTCCAAATAATACCTCCATAAGTAGGTATGGTCACTTTTAGTATCTTATTATTCCCTTTGTCCTAAGAAACACTACTATGACTTTTATGAATTTGATTAACAGAATATTCCATGAGTACCTCGATTTATTCCTGGTGGTATTTTTGGATGATATCTTGGTTTACACCAAAACATAGGAGGATAATGTCTGTCACTTGATATTAGTCCTAGTAATCTTGGGAAATCTTAGAATTTGTGAGAATCTCTCAGAATGTACATTATGGATATGGGTAGTGAACTTATTTGAACATTTGGTCTCAGAATATGGAATCTCATTCGATCCTAAGACAGTGAAGGTTATTATGGCATGGGTGAAACTACATAATGTTTTTGAGATGTGAATCTTCTTGGTCTTTTAAGGTTACTACCACAGGGTTTCTAAATATTTCTCAAAGATGTATTCTCCAATTACCACACTAACCCAGAAGGGATTAAAGTTCTTGTGGAATAAAAAAATCATCTTTATTTTTATTATTTTTAGCACCTTATGACTTCTACACTAGTGTTTAATCTTCTAGAGGCTAAGAAGGTCTATGTGTTCTTCGATAAAACATTAGGTGTAGTTTTAGGTTGTGTTCTTATATAGGGTGATCATGTGGTAACCTATGGCTCCAAACAGCTTAGGCCACATGAGAAGAATTATACAAACCATGATCTCGAACTTACAGATGTGATGCATGCTATTAATATTAAGTGGAATTACCTTTTTGGAGAAAGGTTTTCCATTTATTCCAAACATAAAATCTTGAGTTATATATTAACTAAAAAAATATTTGAATCTGTGATAATGGGGTGGGGTGGATTACCTACCATATTTTTATTTCATCATTTACTACACCCTGGGGAAGGGGAATGTCATTGTTGATTTTTTGAGCAGGAAGCTTCTAACCGAGGTCATGAGATAATCATTAGAAGAGTGTAACTTGATGACTCTTTTTTCTAAGATGCATTTGGGAGTATGGGAGGAGGAGGTTGTGGTTGTCTTGTAAATATTTTAGTGGACCTCTACTCTTCTTTATATGATTCTTAGCACCTTTATCATCAATTATGTATCATTTGGGGCCCTCTTTATGTTGAGGAGACCATTAATGAGTGGATGTTCTCCTATGTGTGAATCCAATGTTTTCAAAATCGCTTGGTTATACCTTTTACTATAAGAAATTTAATAATGAAGGATTTATATAATTCCTAGTTGGTAGTGCACCATGGAACCATGAATATGTTTTATGATATGTATTGATGATTCTAGTGGCCAGGTATGAGATGAGACATTGCTAAATTTATTTCCCACTGTTATACCTATCAGCGGGTTAAATCCAAGCACCAAATACGATTGGGTTTTCTTTATCCACTTCTAGTGCTGACTTGGAAGTGGGAAGAGATATTTTTAGAATTTTTGGTTGGGGTTCCACATAATCCTCAGAAGAGAAATTTGATGTGGTTTTTTATCAATTGTATGAATAAATTAGCTGACTTTATACCCATTTGAGATATAACCAAAGTTGATGACATGGGACATCTTTATGTGAAGGGGATTATCAAATTGAAAATAGTCCCTTATGATATAGTCTCCAATAGGGATCCCCATTTTTCTTATCACTTTTAGAGAGGCCATTGAAGGTACTATGATCATAGGTACATTTGATCAAATCATATCATCTACAGATGGATGTATAGAAAGAACAATCCATACATGTTCTCGAGGACATGTTAAATGATTACATTCTCAACTTCGGTGGATATTAGGACATCCATTTGGGAATTGTTAAATTTACTTATAATTATAGTTACCAGTCTACAATTCTGATGGATTCTTATGGGGCCTTGTATATAAGGTCGTGTAAATCTCCATTGTGTTGGTCGAAGGCTGGTGAATCTTACTTATTTGGACTATGTTAGGTCCAATAGATTATGTTGAAGATTTATTTGATTGGTTAGAGGGTGGATACAAAACAAAGATGATATAAGTCATATGCTAATCTTATTTAATGACCTTTGGAGTTTTTATTTGATAATATATTGTATTTAGAGTTTTGCCTCATTTGGATCATCGACGGCTTGGGAAATAGGGGAATCTTACACCATATTTTGTGACACCTATTGAAGTTGTTGAGAATATAGAGAAAATATCTTACCATTTATAACTTATACCGTAATGGATGTTAATAAATACTATGTTACATGTATCACATATTTGGAATTATATTTATGACCCATCTCATGTCCTGGGTTGGGGGATCTTGGTGTTGATCTTGATTTATCCATGACTGAGCATCCAATTTGGATCATCGATTCTGGGAAAAAGGTTCATTGTGGGACAATGATACCTTTGTTATGTGTGCTATAGAATCATGGTTCTCATTCTCATGAGACTTGGGATCATAAGGCATTGATGATAGAGAAGTGACCTCATTTATTTGATATATAGTTTTCTTGATGGTCATTCTGGGGATAGAAATTATTTATGGTGGGGAGGTTGTAACATATTATTACCTTATTTTAGATATTATTTAACCCTATTTTTTATCTTATTTTGGTTAGATATTGTCTCAGGGTGTTTCAGGTGAAGTTTAGGGAATTTTGGAAGCCCAAGAGACTATTCACGACTACCAAATTGTTATGGAAAACCATTAAGTTTCTCCTAGTAAATTGTGTGCCATATTATGATCCACTGGAAGGGAGTGAATGGTTTTTCCAAACCATACAACCAGCCCCTCCAAACTATAAAACGTCAAATAGTTATGTTTTTTGTGTTTGGCCCGTGGTTTGATAAATTATTCACCCTCCTAGTAGAAACTGTACACCCTACCATCAGGGGTGCATAGTTAGGGTTTACATTTTGTCTAACCATACATTACTACCTATAAAACTATGCATACAGGTTTTAATTCCCCCAAAAAATAATTAAAATTATGAAACCCTATGGTTTAACCCCTAATCACCCAATTTCAACCATAACTCAAATTCTTATGAAACCCTTTGGTTTAACCCATAATCTCCCAATTTCAACCCTAACTCAAATCTGTGGTCCTTGAAGTCTCCTAAGAGGATATTTTGACTCACCTAAACCCTCTTCTTAGCGGATAGAAGCCCGGGTGACTGTGTTCAATCTCTTCTAGGTAAGTGGATCTCCTCTCCTATGTTTTATTATGATATCTCTTTCTCTCTTCATTAGATAGTGATGGATCATAATGTTATTTATGGATATAATATCGACATTAATGGAACTTGATTCTAGGTTTTGTTTCTTTTTCTCTCTCGCATTCGTTCTCCATTGGTGTTCTCCGTTGTGGGCACAGTGTGTTGTGATCTCTTGATTGAATGGTAGATGGTTCCATAACACTTTTACCTATTGTTGAAACCTTAAAGAGATTGGGTGAATTTAATTGAGTTCTTAATTGATTTAAAACACCTGATTTTAAAGGATTTGATGTTTTATTTTTAGATTGGAAAAGAATTGTTGAAAACCACCAATTTTAATGGAATTGAAATGTGGGGTGGATTTTTGGGAAAATGATGGCCGGATTTTGAAATTTTATGATTTGATGAAAACCTTGGTTTTTTTTTGAAATGAGAAAGGCATATTGAAATAAGAAATTGAACTTTTTTGTTTTGTATTGATTTGAAATGCTTGATTTGACCATGTTCAATTGATTGTTTGTTTGAATCGCATACTAGCCTAGGTAGTTAGTGGTAATGGGTATAGTCATGCTAGGACATTAATTTCATAGCAATGGATTGATGATGACAACTCTATCTAAGTAATTTTTTTATAAACACCTAAGAGGGTTCCCCTTTGGGAGTTTAGATGGCCTATGAGGTTTTCTTGATTGGGACGTAGATTGGTTTGTGTGCATACACCTATCTTGAGTTGAGATCATTATTGAGATATGTGAGGATCCTATTACCTAAACTAACATACTAATAGGCTTTGGAGCATGGTTCTATGACTTTGTAACTTGGATATAAATTGCATTGATTATTGAACTATTTTATTCATTCCAATTTATTTATATAATTGTTTTGTATAAAATGTTTATTTAATATAATTTTGGTTTATCTTACATGTCTTTTTATGTGAAGGCATGTTTTGGTTTGAAATATTTCAATGCTTTACCATGCCTAATTGAATTTTAAATTAAATAATATTTGGGTTAATTATTATGGAATTAATTTTAGAACACATAGAGAGACCATATTGGGATTTATGAATCATCATTGTCTTTGGGAATTTATAGATTTTCTTATTCTTGGTCTATGTAAATAGAAATCACCACATGGTTGAGGTGGATGTTCTTGATCCTTAGGACCATGGAGTGATCATGTTGACCAGTGGATCTATTGTCCACTTATTATAAGGACCCAACCTCTAACATTACAGAATCCTGATTTTTATATCAGAAATTCATTATCATACATTTTATGATATTTTCAAGTTTATAGTTTTATAGAAATATGTCATAAATCATACATAACAAAAACATATATTAAAATGTGGATTCTTCTTATCAATATCCATTTTTATATGATATAAAACTTTAAAAAAAGATTTATTTTCATGAAAACATTCCCAACATTCAACATGATCTATTCCATTACCTTATCCATCCTTAAATCCAATGAATTTTTGTTTTAAAATGTGGGATGAGCAAAAAAAGATCAATAAGGGACAAAACAATAGAAAATTGTTAGTCCGTTGAAAATCATGAAAACTCATGTAATGTTTAACTTTATATTCATAGTTAATTGAGTATATGAAATAATAAATTTCCATATAAAAATACACACACTTTTCTTCTCAAATAAAACCTTTAAACTATAAAAGAATAAAATAAAAACCCTTTTTTTTAACTCATAGCATCACATTCCTATCCCATTTTAAAACCATGTCAGAAATAACTAGAGACCAGTTAAATACAAAGGATAAATACTTAGGTGACTACCTCCTTATTTACTAAGAAAAATTTACAATACTCAATACATTGGAGTGCTATTTTGGTACACCCAAATCTATAATGGGCTTACATGGTGATATCTTTGTTCAACCAATGTATAAGTTGTATCGGGATCACCCATGGTCTATAATGGGGATAAACCCATATTATAAATTATATATGGGTGACCAATTTTACATATAATTCTCAATTACCATATAAAAAATTATACTCTTACATTTTCATTTTAAATATTTTTAAAAACTCTTTAAACCTCATATTTAAAACACTTTAAGATATAAAAATACACTTTTATTTTAAAAATCACATTTAAAATATAAAAGTCTCACACATAATAAAGAAAAATATTTATTTGAAAAGAAACTAGGAAAATTATAAATAATAATTTAAATAATTAATACATCATAATTGTTGAAAAATCCACTCATTCTATATAAGTTAAAAAACATTCTTTCTATATTTTTTTCGAAAAAGTCATAAAGTACCCCATTTGGAAAATTATAAAAAGATTCCTTTAAAACAATTTTGTGAACAGTTAAACATAGATAAAAAATATTTTTTAAAAAAATATAAATATATTAATAACTTCATGTAAATCATTTTTATAAAATAATCAAATGTGCATGGAAGAAAAAAAAATTATGGGAAACTTTAAAAATATAATTTTTAAAAGAAACATACATTGAGTCTGACTCATCATGTAAATTATTTATCATCATAAATAATAAATATTGGATAATTATTTAATTTATTAAGAATCTTTTTTATGTTTATTATTCCTTTTATAAAACTTTTTTTCATTTTATATACAATTACTTTATCACTTAAGTATATGTAATATGTTTTGATGATATTCAATGATTAAGTCCAAAATCAATTCAGTTGGTTGACCATGGTAAAAGGGGTCATTATTCCATCATATTAAGAATAATAACAATTATATATTTATCATTTTTATTAATCAGATTTACTTTTAAATCCAACCATTAAAATGGTTGTGAAAAATGAAATATGTTGCAATCATGGAGACAGTAGGTCGTGCGTACACATAAGTAATGTTTCCATTTTCAAATGATCATTATGGAAAAAAGTTGAGTATAATTTTATCATTATAGAATTATAATAATATATTAAATATAATATTATTATTTTAATATACTTATATATATCGTTCATGTGATGTGGTGATGAAAATCGAATCACATCGCTTCGTGGAGGTGGTAGTCCACCTGTACGTACGAACGATGTTATCATTTTCTTGATTGGAAATGTATGAAAATAAATGACATATTATCATTTAATAACAATAAATATTTCATTAATATCATACATAAACACTAATTTCATCATTATAACTAGTCTTGGGAGATTATGATGGAAAACAATTACATCGGTACGCGAGGCGGTAGTCTGCCATACAAATAAATGACAATTTTCTTTCCCATTTGATAGAAGGGGAGATTGATATTGGTTTTGATATTAACATAATAAAATATTATTATATGGATGATAATTGTTTTATTATTCAATAATTGTTGAATAAGATCTCAAGGTGGTAATAGAAGAAACCAAACTAAAACATGCAGTTGAAAACTATACTTCTTCTTTAGATAACCTCAATTTTTTAACACCTTAACCCCTATAATATTGGTATTATTCCAAAAACAGTACCTTTATATTGAGGGTGGGTATTATATGATGTTATTTTTTCAGTTATTTTCCAAACTAGATAGTTTTTTAAATGTGAAGTATTAATAAGAAGAGGTTCCCTTTTATAAGACATGGGAGGGGTACTCTTAGAATTTCTCAAAAGATTATATTATAATAAGACTATTATAGAAAAAGGTGACTCAAAATTGATTTTAAATGAATAGGGTATAAAATTTTAAACCATATATTATCCAATTTCTTATTTTTTTAATTTTTTTATAATTTTTATATAATTTAATAAAACAATAATCCCAAAAAATATCATTATTATCAATTTTGATACAATTCGTTACTTTCAATTTAAAAACATCAATAAAACAAGTCAAATTCAAGAAAATTGACTTATTATATCACAAAAATGTCAAGTAAATTTATAAAATTAATTTATTAAGTTAATTATTTAAAATTATAATGCTTTTAACATCTTTAATATCATTTATTTGATTATTGTTTTACTTAAATTATTACTGCATCACCATTGTGTAAGCATTTAAGGTAATTA
Source organism: Viscum album (assembly GCA_963277665.1). Lineage (NCBI taxonomy): Eukaryota > Viridiplantae > Streptophyta > Magnoliopsida > Santalales > Viscaceae > Viscum > Viscum album. The sequence continues at coordinate 1,033,955,445 of OY728122.1, read as the reverse complement.
TTTATTTAGTAAAAATTAAAAATAAATTAAAATGATGAATAAAATATATTATATTTCTAAATACTATTTATAGTCAAAAATATCCTCTGTATTACACCATATTAAAAATATTATACTTTTTAAAAACAATAGTGACATGTTTTACTTTTATTTAAATAAAATATTATAGAGGTCATAATCTCATAAAAATGGTCATAAAGGGTTATATAACCAAAAATTGAATGATTATGGACGAAATTAATACATATAATAAAATTTACACAAGTTTTGGTTTCATTTATTAGTTCTTATATTTTTATTTTTAAAATAAATTATCTAATTTACCCTTTATTGTGGTAATAAAATTACTAATCTTAATATTCATATTGACCAAAAAAAGTGACCTATTTACTAAATTTGGACCCACTAATTCAAAATATTTAATTTATTTTTCAAAATTAAAATCAAATAAGTGGTATAAATTAATTTAAAATTAATCCTTCAAAATGTAATTAAAAACACTTTTCTTGAAAAATGTGTTTTTAAACCCAAAAATGTACGTATATAAAAATAATGTATAAATATGATTAAAATTAAATTAAATATATCATATATAACTAAATATCATTTAATATAATTTTATATAAAATTAAAATTATAAAGGGGTTTTTTAAAATAATTAAAATGATATTTTTATAAAAATATTTATTTTTATTATTCACTGAAAAAAAATCTTTTAAGAAAATTATCAAAATATCATCCTAAGATAATATTGAAGTGATTAATTAAAATATGAAATTATTTTATTAAAATAAATCTTATAAAACTTCCATAAATTAAATATAATATTCACTCATAAAAAGAAATAAAACCCATTTTTTAGAAAATGTATTTTTTTGAAAACTAGAATTGCTTTACTAAAAATTAGAGTGACTATTTAAAAACTATTAATTAATACATTTTCAAAGATTATAACCATTATATGTTTCAAACATTTGTAAATAATATTCATTACCAACAATTTAAAATATTAAGATGTTACATTGTCCCCCCTTTAAGAAATTTTGTCCTTGAAATTTTAACTTTGATTAAAAACCAACAGTTTTACTTTTCAAAAAACCTTTTTTGAAATCCCGCATCATAAATATGGTTAATAAAACATCCACATGAAAATATAGGAAATTAAATATGAATTTCATCTATAATAACACATAATAAGTTTCTATATAGGAGAAAATAAGTGGGAAGTGAAAACATGTATATGTAAGAGAAAGATAACTCCCAATTACTCACTGAGATTGATAGATAACATGGTCATGAGAAAGTTATTAATCACAAATCCATAAATCTGTTATGGGTTAAAAGACCAATTATTTCTCAATAATAAAAGTAAATGGATAGCTTTTTTAAAATACTTTTCCTAAATATCAGAAATTAATTTACTACATATTCTAAGAACATAATTAAATAGAATTGCTTGAAAATAATAAATTAATTTTTAAATCAATTTTCACCATAAAATCATCTTTTTTTCCAAACTATGAATATTCAAGAAGAATTTTTTTCTTCCCTGAAGCACTAGAATCAACTTATACTGATCAAACAATATTTCAAAGGATAATAATTTATTCCTGTTATGTTTATACATTAACCAAAACCAAACTTTTTTGTAAAAGATAATATAATTTCCCAAAATAATAAATATTCATATGAGGAAATCTACTATAATCTCAAAAATTCAATAGTAGTACACAAAGTTCAACATAAATCATTGAAAAAATAACTAGACCTAAAATTCTTTAAACATATTCTAAACTAATATTAAAAGACAAAAATAAAAAGGATTACTTCTAATATAAATTTTAGTATTTTTCCCCAAATAATATCAATAACTCTTAATGTATCATACCAAAAATGTAATTACTTAAATCACATAATTATCAATATACAATATCCATTTTCATAAATAACATGAATAATTATCAATCTTCAAAAAATTCATTTATGCTTCCAAAATTTAATTCAAAATTTATTCCTCAAATAAAAATCCCAAAATATTCTATTTACCTTAATCCTATAATGTTCCCCAAAAATTTTAAGTGATATTATTCTGAAATAACATTAATCACTAAATCTCAAAATCATTTTCCATTCACAATGGTTATCTATAAAATAAAATATATGTTCCTAAAATCAAATTAATCTTCATTCATCAAATAATTTAACTAAAAATAAAATGGAATACTAACCAAGACTTTACTTAATCTAGTGGTATACGATTCACCCTAGTTGTCCTTCGGTTGTGGGTTCAAATCTCATAGCCTTTCCAGATGTCATGGGTTGTCACTCGAAATTTGGGTTCTCCATTTTTTAAAAATATAACTATTATAACATTTTGAAAAATATTATGAACATAATTTAAAATAACTTTAATATAATAATCTTTAAATATAATTTTTTAACATCAAAGTTTATCTTATACCATTCATTTTTTATCCTAAATGATAATTACCGCAATAAATAAATTCATGAAGTCTTTTATATCACAATATTTGACATTTCATATAACATCCCAAGTATTTATAGAATAATACATTTTCATATCTATTAATATTTTTTAATTTCATATTAATTTTAGTTTAATGGCTAAAATATGTATGATAGTGTACCCGAAATGCAACAATGGGTTTCTCTGAAATCTTATGTTGCACACAACAATAAGTTATACCAAAAATTAATACACCAATAATATTATTATTTTAAATAATAGTTAACATCTAGACATTTTATTGGTGGGAATGAATTTAATTAACTATATTATTATTTTATATATTTTTTAAATTTTTTTACATTTATCCAATGAATTTTAGAGGCTTAAAATGAGAATGAATCCAATTTTAAACATAAAATACTCTAATATTTTTAAAAGGTTGTTTTACCGCCTTTTGATGGAAAACCCTTTATAAAAATATTTTTTTGTCACTTTTATATGTTCTATTTGATAAAATAAACTTATTATTTAGAATATAAAAATAAAAATTTACTTCAATTGAGATTTTGGTATTTTTCTAATAAAATTCATATTTTTATGAATAGTGAAAAATACAGCATTTTGATTCAAAACTGCCTTTTAATATAATTTATTTATATTGTTAAATTGTCCTTTTAACTAATTTTAAAGATTAATTGGATTAAGTTTGTATCAATAAATCCAATTATGGTCAATGGAATTAATTTCACATTTAAATTTGACATAAACACATGTCATTCTTTTGAGAGTTTTTACTTCTTAAAAACATATTTTCTTGTTTTGACAATGGGAATTAATTTTAAATTAATTTATACCAATTTTTTATTTTGAATTTAGAAAATTGTATTCCATATTTTGAATCATAAATTCAAAATTATTTAAATAGGTATCTTTTATTTTTTTACATTATAAATAGTAACTTTAGTAATTATTTTTATTTACCATGGTTAATGGGTAAATCATGTGAATAAGGGTAAAAAATAATATTATAATAATATAAAACTACTATAACACATATCCTGATCCTATTTTATGAGATATTTCTGACCATGAGCATCCTTAGGTCGAATTTATGACCCCAAGGAGCCACTTGGGTGTGATAATGACCTTTTGTAATATTTTGTTTATAGAAAAGGAAAGTATAACATAAACATATATCTCCTAACTAAAACAATTTTAATTTGGTTTAAAAAAATCATATCTTCAACTATAAATAGTCATTAAAAAGATAATAATGTTTAATACATCATGGTATTTTATTTATCATTTTTAGACATTAAATAAAAAAATGTATTTATGACACAATGATGATAAAATGATTACCTTATTAATGAACTTTTCAAATAAACGATATTATAAATATTAAAATAAATATAATTTGAATATTTTGATGCCATCAACGAATTGTTTGGCTAACATTGACATTTGAGGGATTATTTAATGTCTTTTTTTTAAGTAATCAAGTTATTACGACTCTATAAAAATCAATTTCTAAAAAGTATCAGAATTGACATAAATGAGTTTTTAAAACAAATATTATTTTATTAAATGATATAATAGTCCTAAAATATAATATTCGAAAACATGAATTATATAATGTTACAAATTTCATTAATGTTCCAATTTTGGTTCTCTTTTCATTTTATAGTGACTATGTAACCATATATTATGAAAATACAAGAAGACATGGTAAAAAATTGATGTTTTTTAACTAAGGGTTAAAGCTAAAAGATAAGGTTAATTTTGTGACCAAAAATGATCTAAAATATATTGGTTGAGATTATTTTAAACCATAATCATATTATACTTCAAATTTATCACTTTTTAACTATTATAATTTGAAAATAAATTTATAATAAAATAATATTTGAAAACTCTCATAAAGTACCCCTCCTCTCCCTTATAAAAGGAAACCACCTATACCCTCTTGCTCACAAGTCTCAATCCCCTTGGCTCATTGAAATTATGATCAAATAAGAACCCAACATCCCTCCCTTACTCTTATAATCCTTACCTTTGGAATTAGGAAATTCAAGAAAGCTTTTTGGCTAAAATCAAAAGGAGTTACCCGATTTAGAGGTAACATCTTCACTCAAACTCCTTTCATTTATTTTCCTCATCCAACCCCCAAAATTATATTTATTCTATTATTTTATGACAAAAAAAGTATATTCAATGTACTATAATTTTTTTAAGATAAGTTTTTTACCTACACATACACACACCTCCATCTAATGTATATAGAACATATTGTTTCTATGTTCGGCGAACTACTGCCTCCCAAATGATGATTGCTCAATTTTCTCCAACCACATATCATAGTTAACATTATGATAAGACTTTATTTATATATGATATATATTATATTTATATTTTATCTATTCTTATGTAATTTTTATTTACAACATAAAATTATGCTTTTCAAAATGTATAAATACGATAATTTCATTTGAGGAAGTGTGGACTACCGCCCCCTCAAAGTGATATGACTCGTTCATTCCATAAATGGAATGTATAAAGGAAGGTGTTAATGAACTTATGTAACATATATAACATATATATTATACTATAATTATAATATACCTATGTATATTTTATTTTTTATTCCTTTAATCTGACAAAGGAATGAAAGTACCGTTTATGCATACGTACGACCTACCGTCTCCAAGAACGGTGCATTTTATTTCTTATCTAAAAATATTATGAACTATTATAAATAAATATATACTAAATATATATGATATTTAAATCATGAATAATATTTTTGAGATAATGGACTTATGAACACATGGATAATTTTTATCAAAATGTGTTCATTTTTTACTCAAATACCAAACATCGACAAAACATCCGATATGAACTCAAATAATTAACTAATTGATATAAAATGGTAATAGGTGATATTAAATGAATAATAAACTTTAAAAAGTTTCTAAATAAATTTTAAATTAACATGAATTTATTATTTCAGAAATTAAAGAACAAACGATACAAGTCGAACTCAAGGTAAGGGACTTCGTCACAATCTCCTTTAATTTAGGCATTTCTTGATAATATGAAACTTAATTATTTTATAGGTTGTATATACAGACACTATGAAATTTTATATCCATATTTTATCTATACTAATGTTATTTATTAAATTAGGTAGATTAATATTTAAATGTTTAAAGTGGTATGGGACACCTTGAACATTTAATGATTTAATTATCAAATATTTTTCTTCCTGATATTAAATTATATATTTATTTATATGGGTATAAGAGGAATATAAAGGAAATTTTATGTTAATATTTAATTTCATTAAATTTTTTCAAAAGGAATCTTTTTATACAAAACATTTTACTTTCTTTACAAAATGAAAAAAGGAATGTTTTTTAACGTATATGGTGACAACGACTTCTCTTCCTCCATAACCATTATTTGTTATTTGGATTCCACTATAATCCTTAATGTCTTTTAATAATAAATATATATTTTTTATTTGGGTATCTTGGTATTGAAAATGGGTTCTAAAATAAAAATGGTATTTTTATATAGAAATGTTTTTCATATGGGATTCGAAGAAGCTTTCAAAAAAGGGGTTTTGGGACGAACATGTTTTATTCATGAAATGGTGCATGAGAATTATATGAAATAGGTGAGTATGATAGAGATTGTATGAAGATTTGAGTCCCATTATATCTCACAGTTGAGCCCCACATAGATTATACGACGGTTTGATCCCCATTAGAGCTCATAGTTGAGCCCGATATAGCTTATACTAATGGTGATCCCCATTATAGTTCTCCAATTTGTAAGTCAAACATATGGTTATTTCAATTGTAAGATGTTTTAAAGGGTTTTATTTATATTATTCTTTAAGTAACCTAAAATTGTTTTAATTTATTACTATTGGTTATAATGTTTTTCATTGGGAAAATTATGAGTGTTATTCATGTTAAAATTCTTTGTTTCATCCACTTAAAGAACATTAAATGGGTTATCAGGATTTAACTAGACTAATGGGTTTTCTTTATTTTTATGTATCTTACAAATACTTTTGTTCTCATACAATGTTTTTAAAAGTTTTCATAGTATTTAAGGGAGAATAGAATCAAGGATGGAATCAAGGAAAAGTTATGATGATTAAAAATGAAAATAAATATTGTTTATTTTAAAAGTTTTTATGTTATAGAAGAAACATATATTGTTGGAATTGTCCAATTTGTATTTCTATGTTTTGGTTATGTAACATTTATGGCCTAATTCTCTAAAAATCTAAATCTGTAAAGATCCTCAATGTAAATTCTCAACTTAATTCAAGATTATGTAAGGTTTAAAAATGTGGCCTTTTTAAAAACAATTTTATGGTTTTTTTAAGGCATGGCTCAAAAATCCCTTTATTGAATAGAAAAAAAAAAGAGTACAATGATAAGAATACCAACAAAATATGTCTAACAAAATAAAGTTTATGATGCATGAGACCGGGTACACATGATGTGATGAGAGGACTACCTTCCTCTATCATGAGGGAGCCTTCCTCTTCTCCATGTCTTCACATGTACCCTTGGTCCTCCACCATCATCTATGAGCATGGAATCAACACCCTCATTAATTTCCACATCTCCTATAGCATGATTATCACCTTGACCATCTTCTTCACTACTTCCAGATGCACGAAAATAAAAATAATTATATGTTCTCGCCGTAGAAAATTTCCCCTTAGTTGATTGATCAACCCTACCCTTAGAATGTTTGGATACAAGACCAAAATCAAATGAAGTGGCTCCACATTAGGAATTTTAAATCCTCCTATACCTTGAATCGAATCCTATAAAATGCTGGAAAAATTAGTGGCTTCTTTCCTCCTAGGAAGGGGTTTAGCAGCTATATCTTTATCACGGACATATTCCATGCCTTTGTTTTGGACCGGTTCTAAGATGGATTGTGCATAAGATTGTGATAAAATAGGAACAAAATATAATTTTTTATTTCTAGTTGAGTTTTAGATCAAAAATAATAATTTCATGAGATACATTCTTCCCATAATATAATTTAGAGGAATACTTCTCTATATGATGACCAACATAGGTTCCATCCACCACTATATAACCTTTCTCAGGTGAATAATTTCACTTAGTATTAAAAACCTTCATAGTTTATACATAATTATTATGTTTATATTTCAGAGAGATAGTAGCTTTTATTTTCTATTTACCTTTGAAACCATTAGAGGCCATTAATTTCTATCGATTCCATATTTCTAAGTCTATGTCATCTTTGATGGATAGTTCCTTATCACAGTGGATATCATCATATTCTTATTCATATTTTTCATCATCTAAAACAATATGATATTCTCCAGGATAGGATTCACTATCCAAATCATTCTAAGACATTTTTGGTTTATTATCCTTGAATGGTTCAAGAGAAGACACTAACTTGTCTTTAACACAAGGAAAGATGGGGATAGCCTAAGGTGTACATCCATCAGACTTTGTGGAATGATCTTTTAAAATCAATTCTTGAATCTTCAAAGTACTATCAGCCTCAACATTATTTTGAAGAGCATTTGAAGGTGGAATAACATTCTTATAGGATTTTTTGGCATCTTCAACTTGTTCATTGGGCTTGAAAAAAGGTAAATTATCATGATTTTTCTTTTTCTAACACTGACTAGAGTCTTGCCCCTTTAGAAGAAAATTTGAACAAATTATATTCCCCCTATAGTTGGAGAACATATGACCAATGATACCCAAACAATTAAAGAAGGGTGGAGTTCTTTAATACTCAATACAAAGGCTAACATCATCTTGAAAAGTTTAGAGAATAACAAGATAAATTAAGACAACACTAATATCAACTTAAATTATCATCCTTTCAAAGTGACCATAACTGGAAGTTTCAGTTGTATTGTCTATTTGGATTGGAATTCCGATAGTTAAATCTATATTAAAGAGAATTTATGGGTTCCAAATAACTCAATTAAGCCCTTGGACCTTGACCCAGACCTGTGTATAGGTTTCTCTAACCTCATTAAGGTTGAATTTTAGGTTGCAATCATGAATTCTAAGCACACTCGACCTAAGGTTAATAGATCCTACACCCCAAGATATTCGTTTTAGTTATTAATAAGTTAATAGAATGTGGAAGAATCTAATACCTAAAGAAATAAATTTTAAATCAGTGAAACCCCATATTGAATCCAATCCAGAAACTAAATTTGAGACCTTCCATGGTTTTATTCCTTTCGATAATGAGATATGATAAATGAAGGAGTACTTACAAATTTTGATTCTCTCAAATATAGCTCTATAATAGGCTAAAACATGAGAAATAGAACCTTTTTTATGATCCACTGAGTGACCCATTCTTTAAGAAAAGAAAAGGAACCACCTGAGAATCCAGCGAATGAATATCCATGATTGGAAATACTGGATTTCAAATCCTGGCGAATAGCACGATGACTTGGCATATAGGAGTACGGATTCAGGCTTTGAGGGTTATCACCACCACCACGATCTCTAAGGATCACCATAGGGTTGCTCTCCAACTCTACCATCCTCCCCAAAGAATAAATATATTTTCAAAAATTTTAAGGTATGGATTTTAAATTAATTAAAAAATCATTAAATCAATTAAACTCAAAACTAAATCCATTTAAATAATTTTAATTCCAAATCAAATTGAGAATAATTTTATATCAATGTTTTAAAATCAATTTCTTTTTAATGTATGGCTTCTCAATTTAGCTTCAAAAATTCATATATCAATTAAAGCATGTTTAAAACCATTTTCCAATAAATTTGAAAATTTCAAAAAGTACCAAAAAGGAATGAATTGTCCAGTATTTGAATTAATAATGGTGTATTATCAATTAAAATCAATTAAAATTTTCAAAAAATTAGTGTCACATCACTCCCCCACATTTGAACTGCTGCACTTTCTAACAATTTCATCATTGAATTTAATTTATTAAAAAATAAAAAAAAAATCATCATTCCTAGATCTAAACATACAATCTAGAGAATAAAGAAAACATATATGCATATATTTTTTTAATTACCATGTATCTCCTATGAATAAAACCATATCCTAATTTCAATCATATCAAATATTTAAGTTCAATAGTGGATCAAATGATATTTAAGTCAAATTAATGTTTTAACAAGAAGAACATCCATTTTTCACTTTCTCCTATGTTTATTAAATCAAAATTTGATTTTCCACTTTATTGATACCAAAAAAATGAATTCATAATAAATAAATTACCCCCTTAAGGGGTTCAATATTCCCCTCACTTAAATGAATTCATTTTTGACATATGATCACTTTATTCATTTTTTCCCAACCATGTATGTGTCAGGAACTATGAAAAATCACTTATTTGAATATTTATAGAGGGATACTCATACACCCTACTGTCATTGTCTCAAAGATTCATTTTGGGATAAAAATTTCCCATTTTAATATAGGTTTAAAGGAATTAAATCAATTTTATTTGAGTTGGATCCCTATGGTTTTCTTTCTCATGTAATTCAATTTACCATGGATTAAGTTCTAAAATCCGAGTATCCTGAAATTATAATTTTGATTGCATAAAAATATTTCCACTCAAACTCCCTTTAAGAGTTCTAAAAGAGAACTTCCATTAACACAATGACATATTTATCTCAACAATCATATAAATTTCACAATTTCCAGACTACTGATCTCCTCAACTCAACAAGTTATTTTCAAACAAAGTAGTTCATTATTTCAGTTTAAGAATGGTTTGAAAAATCAAGATGGAAAATATAAAAAAAATTATATATAGTATTTATGAAACATTGTTTTTTTTTGTTTATTTATTTCCTTTTTTAAAATATTTATTTACATATTTTAAAATATTAGCTAAAAAATTAAAAACTACTAAATGTGTTGTATCATTTCCCCCAAAAAGTTTCAACATTGTCCATTTAAGATCCAGTAAACATGCATTAAAATTATAGCACATAAATATTAAAACTGAATATACACAACCCTGTGCTATTTTTCCAATATGTTTGAGGTAATATATCCTCTAGTGTACTATTAATAACCATAAGATAGTATCCTAGGAGTTTTTAACTTAAGGAAAACCTATTGTAACATCCCGACCTAGGCACCACATGTTGGGGCCCCAAGTTGGTTATTTATGTGACCTTAGGAATGCCTCCCCACACATTATAGGATCTTTCCTAGTAGTGAGGGTCTAATAAGTAATGTGGGGATACTATAAACAATTTATCAAATCATCCTAAAAATGGAAATCAATAAAAAATATATAAATTATAAAAAAATAACCAGTATAATTCCATAATCAATAAGACCAATATCACTTGATAATCTATAACATTGATAAATAATCATAACCGAAACCAGTAGATATTCCATGCTATATATGTGTTGAGTGTCTAATGAAAACCCAAAAAATAAATACACAATGAAAACTCCAAAGAAGGTCCCAACATTATTTTTTATTTTATCATCCAATCTCTATACCGAATCTCAACACAACAATCTAACATAGGCCTCTTTCCATTGTCCTGTCCTACAAACATGAAATATATTCTGGTCCTAATCAGGCAGCATGAGTAGGGTGTGAGTACAAATCATTAGGCCACCAATAATGGAATCTAAAACAATATCCAGTATATAATAGTGTAAACATTTTTATAATGAATAAATTACAAAAGATAAAGTAATCCGTTTTCACATTAATTTATTCTTTAATTAACTGTATATTTCCCCAGGTTCAGGGTGACACCCAAAAAAATAATACATTCTTCATCTCGTGCCGAATTCTTAACCATCCAACAAAGAGATATCACATTTCATTCTATAATGGGATTCATTAATAATTTATAATTTAATTTTACCTTCATGCATTGGGGGACTAGAGAAGTAGTCTAGCACCCTATGGGTATTTAGAGCAGCAGTATTTATCCCACAACTCAATGATCACAAGAAATAAATATATATATCTTGGGGGGAATAGAGTCATATTCTAGAAACCTATGAGTATTTGTATCAGCATTCTCTATCCCATAACATTGAAAAAAATATCACATCTCATGGTTCCGTATTCATAACACATTTGTTAACCATTTCCATTAACCATTATTCATCCAATTTCCTAACTTCATTTATCAACTAATTTCATAATCCCGTTATTCACCAATTTCTTAATCACATTGTTAACTAACTTCATAATCACATGTTTAACTATCTCCATAATCACATGAGAAAAACAGTCAATTAAATAATTCATTTTAGAATTCAATTTCTCAAGGAAAAAATTTTCAATTTAACAAATGCATACATGAAAAAATAATCAAGAATATGGTAAATGGAAATCATAACATCTACCTTACAGTCATTGATGAATTATTTCCAAATCAAAATCCCCCATTAGATGTGGAATGATCTAAATCACAATAGCATAGAATATCTAGGAACAATACCTAACACCAAGATCCAATGAGACCCAACCATCAAAACCTAGATCTAAACCATCACCAATGGAGGAAAAATCAACCCTCTTCATTAGAAAAGAGAGACATGAGAGAGAGATAGATAAAAAATCAAATGGGGAATAGATTACATACCTTAGAGGAGTTAATCCATAAATTGGATATTTGATTCAATAAGAAAGGGGTTCATGGAGCCTTATAATTCTCTCAGGGGCCTCCAAAAATGAAGTAACACATTTTATGTCTAGTGGAGTTGAATGGAGATAAAACCAGGGGGTTCGAGAATTTTAATAAAATTTCCTGGGGATTTAAAACTTGTGTGCATGGTTTCTTGGGTGGAGGTACATGGTTTTCCAAATTTTTCACCCCTACTCATGGGGTGAATAGTTTATCCTAAGTGGTGCATAGTTTTAAAAATCATTCACCAACTAGGCAAATACCCTCGGTTTGAGGGAACATGGTTTTGGGAGGGAGGTTACATGGTCTGTAAAACCATGTTCCAACCGTGTTCCACCTCCTGTACCTCTAAAAAGGGGCACATAGTTTCCTAGGTAAAATCGCATTGTTTTCCCTAACCATATTCCAACCATGAACAACCCCATGTGATTCAAAATTTCTCCAAATTCACCTGAAACAACCACAAAACAAAACCCAACCAACATATAACAAAAACAAGGTTAAAAGAGTACCTAAAAACGAAGACGAGGTATCTCCAGAGAGGTCAGGATCTTATTATCTCCCCACCTTATAATAAATCATCCTCAAACAATACATCCTAGAATCAATAATATTTAGAGGTAAAAAGGTTGGGACATAGATACCACATATCTTCTTCCTTCTCCAATGTTTCCTCTTGAACATAGCAATGTTTCTGTAACACTTGGACTATCAGCACTATTTTTCCCTGTAACACTTTCACAATATGATCTATAACACAAATTGGATGCTCCTAAAAGGATACATTATCCTTAAGATCAACATCATTAACATAAATAATATGAGAAGGGTCAGGGTGATACTGTCAAAGTTGTGACACTTGAAAAAAATCATGCATAGCATTATATCTCTATGGAAGATTCAATAGGTATGCAACTAGTCTGATCCTCTCCACAATATCATATGGCCCAATAAACCTGGGGTCCAACTTTCCTTATCTCCAAATCCTAAGGTGGCCCAATATAGGAAACACCCAAAGGAACACATTATCACACACTATAAACTCAAGGGGTCATCAATATCAATTATCATATGACTAATTACTACTCTAGGAAATAGCCATATGTTTCCAAATCAACTAGACCTTCTCTGATGTCTCCTGCACGAGACATAGTCCCAACAACTCAGACTCACCTACCTTCATCTGACCTAGAGGTGATATTCATGGCCTACCATAGAGTGCCTCATATGGTTCCATTTTAATAATCACTTGATAACAATTTTTATGGGAGAACTCAACAAGTGCTAATTCCTTCTCCCAAGAACCTCTAAAGTCTATAATTCATTTCCATAGAATCTCCTATAATACCTATGTAGAAAATTTCCACTTCCCATCTATTTGTGGGTGGAAATTAGTACTCAGTAATAATTGGGTACCCATTCCTTTTATAATCCTTACTAGAAGCATTAAGTAAAGCATGAATTATGATCTAAAACTATACTCTACAGTACAACGTGTAAATGGAATTTTTTCTGAATTTAAATATCCCCCAACAGATCCATTTTGAAAGTCTCCTGGATAGAAAAGAAATTGGATAATTTCATCAATCGGCCCACAATAACCCATATAGTATCATTCTTCTGAGGTATAATCAGAATACCCACCACAAATTCTATGGTAACGTCATCCCACTTCCATTCCACAATTGGAAATGATTTTAATAAACCACCAGGTCATTGATACTCAGCCTTCACCTGCTAACAGGTGTTGTATCATGTCGCGAACCCTGCATTCTCCCTTTTCATTCCCAACCACCAATACTTTCGACATAGGTCAAGGTAAATTTTAGTCAAACCATGATGTACATTCCACTTCGAGGCATGAAACTCATGCATAAACTCCTCTAGCATACTCATAGGCATAACAACATGATTCTTGAAATAGATGATATCATCCTCATTTATTTTTTAATATAAAAGTGACTATGCACATTCAAGGATTTCCCTCAAGGTAAAGAACTCTAGATCCTCATAGTACCTCTCCCTAATCCGGCTCAAAAGTGTGTACTCAATAGAAAAGGTTATAAGGCTTATCTCCTCCTGGCCCACCTGGACCTCAATATGTGTCTCACCCAACAAATTTATCACATTCAACTCAAAATTGGACTCCAAAACTTCCTGATTTTGTGTCTTCCTACTCAAAGTGTCAAAAATACTGTTTCTATTCCCAGTTGTATATGCTAGATGAAAATAATAATACTATATATACTTAAACCATAATTGCGGTCAGATATTCGAGTCTTCTGGTCAAAAGATATACTTTAATCTCTTGTGATCGGTATACACAGTAACATTTTCGCCTAATAGGTAATGTTTCTAGCATGTTAAGGAAAAAACCATGATATATAACTCAAGATTGTGCATAGGTTAATTTTGTTCATGTGTCTAAAACTACCATGACCTATATACCACAACTCGATCTCCCTATATAAACACTACTCCAAGTTCAATCTCAGACAAATCACAAAACAAGGTATAATCCCCACCTAGATTTGGTATGATCAAAATTGGTGCAGTATTCAAACACTTCTTCAACTACTAGAATTATATATCACAAGCTCTATCCCATTAAAACTTGATCCTCTTATTGTTCAAGCCTAAAATTTGTGCTTCCAAATAAAAAAATCATGGATTAACCCCTAATAATAACCTGCTAAACCTATAATGCTTCAAATATCAAAACAATTCTTGGGCTTCTTCCAAGAAACAACCACTTGAACTTTTTATGGGTCCACTAACACACCTTTCTCAAATATTATGTGACCTAAGAAATGTACCTTAACGATCCAAAATTGTCACTTATAAATCTTGGTGTATAGACGATTATCTCTCAATGTACTCAAGATGATGTCAAGATGTTGGGAATGATCATAATGAGTCTTAGAGTACACCAAGATTTCATCCACAAAACCAACCACAAACTGATCCATGTATGGGTGAAAGATTTCGTTCATCAAGTACATAAACACAGTTGGAGATTCTGTCAGCCCGAACGGCTTCACAATGAACTCATATTGGCTATACCTTCTTCTGAAATAAATAAATTTTATATTAGAAGGTTTGACTCTCAATTGATGATACCCCAATCTGAATTCAATCTTGGAGAATACATAAGCTCCTATCAATAGTTCAAAGTGATCATTGATACACAGAAGAGGATGCTAGTTCATCACTATCATTCAATTCAACTTCTAGTAATTAACACATAAATTTAACATCCCATCATCCTTCTTATCAAACAAAACTGGAGAACCCTAAGGTGATTTACTCAAACATGTAAACCCTTTATTCATCAACTCTTTTAGATGAGTCTTAAGTTCTTGAAGCTATGTTGGTTCCATTGGATAAGGTTGAATAGAAACCAGATCAGCTCCTAGTATGAGTTCAATTGTAAATTCAACATCCCTCTTAGGTGGAATCCTTGAGAATCCCTCAAGAAACACATCTTGGAACTAATCCAATACATGTGGAAAGACATCATGCTTCACACCATCATCATACAGTAAAAAGACTTAAAACATGGGTGGTGATCTCCCCTAGTTCTTGATGGACCAGCCTTGCATGACCTGCCTATATATCCCATTATTTATGGTAAACATAGTTGTTACCATCAAGAGACATAAAGGTCACCCTACTAAAATAAAAAAAATGTGGTCCTAGTATGTTGCCAACTATTCCATACCCAAATTCAAGTAAAAGCCAAAAATTTCAAGTATATAAACATCCCAAAGAAAATGATACTCCCCAAATTTAAGATAACACCCCTTACAAAAATAGATGTCCCTCGATTGTACCCTCAATTGTTTGTCGAACCTCGTAACCCCACTGAAAAACTCTACTATCAGACTCATCCCATTCAAAATTTATGAAGATATAAAATAATAAGAGGAACCTGTATGAAACAATTATCTTGAAAGTGAGGAAACTAAAAGAATAATACCTCTATCTTTCGATGGCCCAGCCTCACTATTCACCAGTTCAGGCTAAACTACATGAAACTGTCCTACCCCACTTCCCTGTTCTGCAGTTCGAGTATCCTGAGTTGCACCACACTTTTGAAAGGGGTGATCATTCCATATGTACTATATCTACCACCTTGACTGTCAAAGCGGGAAGAACTGTAACTCCATGACTGATATGGGGAAGAAGAACCCCTTCTTGAACTCTGACTCTTCCTGGATCCTCTATTATTTCCCATCAGTATAGAGTTTCTTTAATACCACTCAAAGTTACCCATCCTGTCAAAAGTTTGGCACTCTACTGGTGGTTCGGGACACTATCTATGAATGTGACCTGACCTACCACACTAATGGTAGTATACTCAGTTACTTCTCTAAGTAATTGATCCTTCTCCCTGGCCACACTATTTTCCATCACCCTGGTCGATGTTCTCATAGAGATGCTTCCAATTCTCAGAAGATGTGCCTTCTATTCATCCAAATGAAACCATATACATTCCACTAGAAGCCTCATTCTGGTTACCCTCAAAAATTATATCTGGATTCACCCCCTCAGAAAACTGCTTTAGCCTAAAGATGTTAACCTGATACTTAATCTCACATTTAATCCCATCATAAAAATGTTTCACAATAGATTCCTTATCTTCTACCAACACTGTAATAAAGTGCTATAAATTAATAATGTGGCCATCATAGTTCATTGCAAACATACTCCCCTTGTTCAACTAAATAAAATCACTTTCCCTCTCTTTCCTAGCATCTCTGGGTAAAATTATTCTAGAAACTTCTCCTAGAATTCTTTCCATACCATATTCTCAAGTTTCTCATCCCTAGTATAAATATCCCACAAGTGTTTTTCTTATTAATGTTGTATTTAAGAAACCAATTTAACATTAAACTCTAGAGAAGTCTCTAAATGGTCAACGATTTTCTATATAGACTCAATCCATAACACAACAACCTCGGGTCCACCCTCTCCTGTGAATTTAGGAGGGCGCTGCAACTAAAACTCTCATGTCGAGTCATACATATTTTTCACAGCCCGCCCTAGGTATCTTTCTATAAACTGCATAAAGTGAGAAAAGTTCTCATGAAACTGCTATCAAACTCCTTAATAAAAACTATCAGAGCTTATTTTTCCACTACTAGAGGCAGATTTCCAACAATTTCCTCATGTCATATTATCAACAAGAATCGTCATGGTGTCATATCTCTAAAATTAAAAACACATGTATGAGGACACATAACACATCATTAACACATTTTAATGAGAGGGATTTATATAAATCCATAACAAGTCATCCCCCATACCATTCCACGTGGTCAAAACTAAGGCACTATAACTACCCTCAACCATCCCTCATCAGATTCATGGATAATTAGGGTAAAATACATTCATAATTCAAGTTTATCATTAGAAACCCATTTTATTCATTTCAAATTTCCAAATTTAGCATAATTTACCATTTTTAATTTCTTATAAGGAGACTTTTTATTTTAAATTACTTAAACAAAGAAAAGCATTTTATTTTAAAAACTCACCCAATAACTTCTTTTATTTGCATTCTTAAAATGATACATGTCACATAAAATCATGAGTTTCTAAAATTATGAATGTATACTCAGCTATCGTACCTTAGCGGGCCATGAGTAAAATCTCATAAAAAAATAACATCACACAAAAATTGAATCACCCAATGTGAAATAACATCCAACTGTAACAAAAAACATTATGAACATCAATCCCACCCAAGTTATTAGGGTTTTTCCCCCACACATGGGTTAGATACTCCTATATATGAGCTCATAACCAAGGCCTGACTCATCCTAGTTTCTTGTATAACTTCCCAAAATAATAAGATAACTAAAAAGAAAAGAAAACCTCTATTTATACCACTTTGTGTCATCCCATCCTTGATGCCACATGTCAGTGCCCAAAGATTGTTAGTTACATGACCTCAGGTGCGCCTCATTGTACATTAGAGGCTGCTGACTAATATTTATGGTCTAATAAGTAACATGGGGAGACTATACCCCCTTTATCAAAGTATAAAAACTAAGAAAATCAATAAATAATAGCTAAATGATAAAAAAAATAACAAGGATAATACCATAATCAATAAGACCAACATCACATTTTAATCTAAAAACATAGATAAATTACAATAACCCAAAGTAGTAGATATTTCATAACATATGTGTGTCAAGTGTCTAATTAAAAACCAAAATAATAACACACTAACAACTCCATAGTGGGTCCTAACATCCTATTTGGTTCCCACATCCATTCCCCATCCTGAATTCTAACTCGTCAATCTAACATACAGCTCTTTCCCTTATCTTGTCCTAAAAATATGAAGTCTATTCGGGTACTGATCTGGCAGCCCATGTAGGGTGTGAGTATGACTCAGTAGGCCACCACCAGGGGTGTCTAAAATAATATCCAATCTATAATAGTATATGAAGTTGTATAAATAAAAAAGTACAAAATATAAAGTAAATAGTTTTCACATTAATTTATTATTTAATTAACCACATAGGTCCTTAAGTTCGCAGTGACATCCAAAATGACAATACTTGCATCGGCCTATGTCAGAGTCTGAACCATCCACTAAAGGGATATCACATTTCATTCTATTATGGGATTCAGTAATCATTTAATATTAAATTTTTCATTTATACATTATAGGCCTAGAGTAGCATTATAGAACCCCATGTGTATTTGGAGTAGCAATCCCTATCCCACAACTCAATTATCACATGAAATATATATATATATATATCTTGGTGGGATAGAGAAGAAGTATAGAACCCATTTGGTATTTGGAGTAGTAGTCCTTATCCCACAACTCTATAACAAATATCACATCTCTTGCCTCCACATTCATAACTCATTTATCAACCATTTCCATAAACCATTATTCAACAAATTTAATAATTTCATTTATCAAAAAATATCATAATATCATTATTGAATAATTTAATAATCACATTACTCGCCAATTTCATAATCACATGTTCAACCAATTTCATAATAACATGGGAAAAACAGTCAACTAATTAATTCAATTTACAATGCAATTTCCAAATGTGGAAATTTGAATTACACAACTATATACATGAAAATATAATTAAGACTGTGAATTGATAATTATAAAACCTACCCCAAGATCATTAATGAATTCTCACCAAACCAAAATCCCCAATTTGATGCAAAATGATTGAATTCACATAGGCATAGAAGATCTAGGACCAATAACTAATACCAAGATCCAATAAGACAAAATCCTCATAAACTAGATCTAAACCATTACCAATGAAGGAAAAATCATCCCTATTCATTAGAAAAGAGATATTGGAGATAGATAAAATAAAATATATAAGATATTACATATGGTATAGGAGTCGATCCTTCAATCAGATCTTCAATTCACCAAGAAAGGGGTTTGAGGAGCATTGAAATTCTCTTTGGGGGATCCAAAAAATGAAAAAACACCTTTTAGGTCAAGTGGGAGATAATGGGGATAAAAACAGGGGGTTGGATATTTTAATAAAATATTTATGGGCTTTATAACCCACATGAATGGTTTCCTAGGAGGGGGTGCATGATTTTCCAAATAGTGTGCCTTAATCATGCTCCCCTTATGATGGGGTGAACGGTTTATCCAAAGTGGTGCATGGTTTGACAAACCATGTTCCCACCATGAAAATCCCCTCGGTTTGTGGGTGTGTGGTTTGGGGAGGGAGGTCGTACAGTTTGGCCAAACCATGCACCATCTCCTATGCCCCCCAAATAGGGTGCACGGTTTCCTGGGGAAAGTTTCACGTTTTTCCATAACAATTCACCAACCATGCACAACCGCATGGGATTCAAAATTTCTCTAATTTCACCCAAAACAACCTCAAAATAAAATCCAACCAAGTTATACCCAAAACAAAGGTAAAATGGTACCTCAAAATGAGCATGAGGCATCTCTAGAAGGGTTGTGATCTTACACCTATAAAAAACAGAATAAAACATTAGAGATTTTTTTTAAAAATAAATCAATGAAACTAAGTAAAAAGAAATATATGGGGTAAATAATCTTGTGTTATCACTCCCAAGAGGGGATGTAGTTATAATATCCATAGCTAGGAAATATTGTGGTCATCCCCAATCTTCTATAGGATGGATTTTTTGTGGTAAGAACCACCATGCGTTATTTCTTCCACATTTGGACAGTTCAAACAAGGGGGAGTCAGTATTTAATTCAAATTGACAAAAAAACATGACAAAGTGACATTAAATAAAAATATACCCCTTTATATGAAGAATTTTCAACTTTTATTTATTTATGAGGGACCTATAGGAATTCTTCTTTTACTGTTGATCCTCCCTCCAGTTGATGTTCATAGTATTTTTGAGGGGGCTCTTCTTCTTCAATTTTAATGATTATTTTTCCTCAAATCTAACATATTACATTATTGAAAATTTTGAAAGAACCATTTTTTATTCTAGATCCACTATTTAATCTTGAAGATATTACACTTCACTCATGGGCTATTCATATTCTGAAACAAGGGCCTTCAATAACACTATTGAATTTTTAATATTAAAACATTGTAGGATATAAGGGAGTTTATCTTGTATGAGATTGAAGTAAAGAGTCAGAATCAAATTTATCTCACTCTGAAGAATACACAAATAGATCTATGTATATAGAATCAAAACAAGGGGGATAGATTCAAATTTAATTTGAAAATAATTAAGAGTAGAAGAGTAAAAATTTTGTTCATCCCCCCCCAATTGGTCAACTGGCATTTCATGTTTCACCTAGAGTGACTCAGGAATTATATTAGAATAATGTGGGAGAGAGGGATCCTTCATCAATTAAACCTCTTAGATATACTCTTTAATTGTTTTAGGTTTAGGTCATGATCCACTAATACACCCCCTTTCAGTATTTGATCTATAAAAATTTAGTAAAATTTTATCATAAAAAACCATAATTTCAAAAAAGTATTTAATTGTAACATGTCTATTTTTTTTAGAATATCCATAAGTTATTCTATCTTTTTCGACACTAAGTGATGATCCATTTTTTTATTATAATTTTAATTACATAATGGAAAATAATAGTGACTCTCCAAACTTACAACCTAGAAATGGTGCTAAGTTGATCATGTATTTTTCATGAACAATGGTCAAATAGATTTTTTTATTTTATTAAATGTGGAATCCAACATAGGGCTGACCATGGTTGTTTCCAAAAGATCCTATTTTCAAGTGGGAAGTTTTACTTATAACAATTCTATTACTTTTTGTTTTGTAAATCTAAAACACTTTCTTTATAAATACATTACCAACCTTTTATGTCCAAATAGTCTTAAAATATTTTTGTAGAAAACATAAAATTTTACCATATTTAGAATTAGTTTTGAAGTTTTCATGAATACAAACTGAATTTATTCATTATAATTATTGTAATGAGTATGTATATGATAAAATTGTATTCACTTTTATCAGAACATATATAATACTTTCTATATTGACTTTTTTAATGCTGAAGTCTTTATAATTGGACTGATAACGGGATCGATAAGTATCAACTCATACTTGTAAAGATAAATGGTGATGACATTTTTAATAAAGTCTATTAGATAAACATAGTTTATATTCTGAATACAGAAAACTGATTTTTAATATAAGGAATTCATTTTTACATCATAATGATATAAAACAATACAAATTTTCATCACCAATTATGCCATGTTTTCATTTTATAGGTGTCAAAGTAATTACAACAAACTCATAGAAAATATAAATATTGGGAAAAAAAGATGACCATTGAAGAGACACCAATAAATACCAATATTTTTGAAGAGTTTGTTACTGATCGATTTCATTTGAAAATTTCTCTCTCATTAGATATTTGAAGATTTCAAGCGTGAACATCTTGTTCTTAGTCGTTTCAATCATTAAAGAGTGCTTTGTATTGTAATTGCTGCATATGATTGTGTGAATATGATCGAGGGCTTATGAGTCTAGGAATATGGAGATACTGATCATCATATTGATCTAGGGCACACGAGGATAGTGAGAGATAATTTGATCCATAAAATCAAGGAATAATGAGGATAGGCAGAAAAAGATATTGACCTTCGTATCGAGGGCTTTATTTATTAAAGAAATATAGACTTTCTTGTAAGTATAAAACAAAGGCTACCTTTATCCAAGGTTTGTGGCTACCTTACTCTTAAGGTTAAAAGAGATTAATTTGTTTTTAAATAGCTATAAGTCATTCTTATATTTATACATTTGGTATACTTTTTTCTGAAAAGTTATTTTAATTCCACTGTGCAAGTATGTAATAGTTTTATCATAATGTATCTCATTATGATAAATATAATTTTTATTACTTAATTGGATACACTATGAATCTAAGACATATTTATTTAATCATATTTATCTTGAATATGATTTTTTCACACTATTTTTAGAGAATATTTTATGATTACAATTTTCATACTCAGATATTATCATAATAAAGCTAATTACGATACATTATTTTAATCAGACTAAGGGTAAAGTATGAATATGATCTTTTACTTATTGAGGTATTTTGAATTGTTTAATTTAAACTCTTTCAAACTAATGTTTTTAAAACTACAATTCACCCACCCCCATATAATTGAGTCATCTAGAATATAATATTTTGATAATAATAAAAATATAACTCAAATATTTATCCAAATATTGGTATCAGAGTTGGATTCCACTGCTCAAATAATTTTTAAACTTTTTATCTTCTTTAATACAGCAATTTTGTTTAAATATTTTTATAAACTTTTTTTATAAATGTTTTTTACACTAATGTTTATTGTGGAAAATAATTTTTGTATATTTATTTGAAATATATAATGAATTAATTTCAGATCCATTGATAATATCAATCCCAATGGGCGACAAATTTTTTATGGTGTTGATTATGAATATTGGAGGGATAGAATGAAGACTTTTGTAATCAACACAGGAGTAGATAATATTTTCATATTCACTGATGATTATAAAATACCTTACAAGGAATTTAGAGTCTTTACTAATAAATAGAAACAAGAATATGAGTTTAATTACAAGGTAAGGAACACTCTATTATGTTCTATGAAAAGAAACATATACAGTCATATTTCTTCATGTGAGGAAGAAAATAGTATTTGGAAGAAGCTAGAGGTTACACATTTTGGTACATCTAAAGTAGTTGAAACCATAAGAGCAATGCTCCGAGATAATTGTCAAGATTTTGAATTATTACAATGTGAATCAGTTGATAAGATACGTCAAATATTCATGAATATTATTCATAGTATTCAATATATTGGTGAAAAGGGACTAGATGATGAAATTATCATTGAGCAAATCACTAATATCATTCCAGACGAAATGGAATCTAAAAGAATAGATATTGATTAAATAATAAAAGTTATTAATATTAACTTTGAGGAATTAATTTATACTCTTATGCAGTATGAGGTTTGATTAAAAATAGATGTAGAGAAAGCCTAGAAAAATAATGGAGGTGTTGGTTTTAATACCACTATAATTCCTAAAAAATTAAAAACACTAGAAAAAAGTTTTCAAGTCTTCAATAAAGAATAAGGTGGTTATACAATCTGATTCTAGTGATTCTGAGTGTTCAAAAAATAAATTATTTAATCTTTCTCAAAGGATGAACAATATAGTTGACAAAAATGTTTTTCAGTATCATTACATGAAAAATAATAAGGATAGGAATGAAAAGAAGGATTCTAAAGTTACATGTTATGAACATAAGAAAGCTAGACACATCAGACCCAATTTTCAAAATCTAAAAAGGAAAGATAAAAAGGAATGTTTTACTGATAGAAATAATAAAAAATATTATAATAAGAAAGGAAAGAAATTAATAAAACATAATTATTCCAAGAGATTCATTAGAGGATAATCGTCATATAAATCTTCAGAGAATGATAATTCTAGAAAGACTAATATTGGTTGTTTTTCTAAAATACGTTATGAATAACAATGCTTTATGGCCAAGGTACACATAGTCTAATCCTTAACTAATATGTCCCTAAGTGAAAGTTATCTTGATTATAAGGATTATACACCTTCTCAGGAAGAATCCTCCTCATCTAGTGGTAATAATAATTTTCCTCCTTATAATAAAGTATCTCATTTTTTCTATACTATTAGAAAATAAAAATTGAAAATTTAGTAAAAAATATGAAAAGGAAAATTCTAGGATATAAGTATTTTAACAAAATAAGCATAATATATTTCTAAATATCTTGATAAGAAATATTTTGAAAATAAAATTATTTCAAAAAATCTTGAACTTTTTTTTAAAAAAAGTTAATCTGTCTAAATATTTTGAAAAATTAATTTATGAAGAAAAAAATAGAAACCGGACTCACTTCAAAAAATAATACTCATGAGGATAAGAATTTAGTTATCAAACTAAAGTCTTAAATTTCTTATTTAAGGAAATGGTTTTCAAACTTTACTTCTGGTAAGGAATGTTTTTTATAAAATTTATAAACAAATCCTTTGTTATGGTACTAGTTCTGGAATACGGTATACTTATAAAAAATTGTTTTAGTAACAATTACTTTGTTCCAAAAAGTGAACCCATTTTTATAAAATAAAAAAGTGGTTGTCACAAGAATAAAAAATATTCCTTAAATAAAATACAACCCTTAGGATTTTATATAGCTTATTTTTCAAAACAAATGTGGTTACCCAAAAATTTATTTTCTAAAAGTGAACCTAAGAAAGTTTGGGTTCCAAAAATCAAATTATTTTGTTTTTAGAAAAACAAAGGTAGTACCGATAACAAAAAAAATTGAATGGATAGTGGGTGTTCTAGAGATATTACTAGACAAAAATATTTATTTGAAAAAATTATGAAGATGAAAGGTGGAAAATTTACCTTTAAGATAATTCTCAAGGAGAGATTATCAATATAGGTAATATTGTTATTATTGATAAATCTTTAATTTAAAATGTTTTATTTGTCAATGGAATTAAGAAAAACCTTATAATAATGATTCAATTATGTTATAATTATTACCTTGTGATTTTTATAAATAATAAATGTTTAATACACAATTCCAAGGATGAATACATTCTTTCTGCCAATCAGCATGAGAATGTTTACACCATTAACTTAGAAAACCTTAGAAGCCAAGACTTACCTTTCCTTGGTGTAATGGAAGATCAATCTTAGTTATGTCATAGAAGGTTAAGACATTATATCCATAGAAACTTATGAAAATTGACTAAGAAAAGACTTTTCAAGGATCTACCGGATGGTTAAGGTTAAATCGAGTAATTAATGGTAAAAATAATATTATAAATGTTATAAAATTACCTTTAAAATTGAAGAGATTTTATTAGAATAATTTAATTCAACCTTTATCACATAATTTTTGAAATTGAATAATTTAATAGACACTTGTCTGGGAAAATGACTTGGATATTATTAAAATCAAAGGGAGTGAGAAAATTTCACTCTTACTTTTAATAAGTATAATATTTTAATATGGTGTTAAATAGAAGATATTTCCAACTATATATATTATTATGAAATATAAAATTATTTTTATATTGTTTAAATTTATTTTTACTTTTTAGTGAAGAAATAATTGTCATAAATAATTACACAATGATGATATAATAATAATGCAATTAATAAAAAACTCTATTAAATGGTATTAAAAATATTAAAATAAATATAATTTTAATTAATTAATATTATACATAAATTTTATTGGAGAATATGACATATTAGGGGTGTATTAAATTAATTTTTTATAATTTATCTTTCTATATTTATTTTATTAAAGTCAATGTAATGAAAAATGTCAAAATTTAAATTAATGATATTTTATGAAAATAATATATTATTAAATAATTTAAAAATCATAAAAATTATAAATAAGGACAAAGGGGATAAATTATGGTCTAAAATTTAATAAATTTACCATTTATTCTTGAATTAACACCTTATAAGTAAAAATATTAGCCTGTTAATATTAAAAAATTTGTTTCAATAGTTAAAATTAAAATAGGTTAACTAAGGGTTAATCAAAATGATAAGGTTTAAAAATACACAAAAACTTTTCTAAAATATATTTCTTGATGGTATTACCACCATATCCCACATTATATTCTAATTCATTTCCATTTTGAGGTACTTGTGTGGATATTTAATTTATTATAAATTAATTTTTGAGAAATTCCAAAAGTTCCCCTCACCTTCATTATAAAAGGACACCTCTTCCCTCATCTAATTACACCACTTTGAGTTTTCTAGATCAAAAAAATCTAAAAAATTATATTTTCCAATTACCTAGCCACATTATAGAGGTTCATTTATTCCTAAAAAACCAAACCTTGATTCCTTTAGAAGATATCTAAAAGATCCATTTTGAAGAAGAGGTAATCGCTCTAATCAATCACTCTCTTTTTCTACATTTCTATACCTCATAAAAATCTATGATAAATATAATAAAATAATAAATTTATCATCCTAAATATTATGAAATATTATTATGATTATGAACACACCATTATAAATCTCCATTCCCATCGATAAGTAAGTGAAAGTATCGCTTGTGCGTACGTATGGCTTACTATCTCCACATAACGATACAATTCAATTTTCATAAAAATATTTTATGAATGAGAATTATGATGGTTTTAATGTTTATATATGATATTTATGAAATAATTATACTTATTTAATGGTAATATTATATCTACCTTTTCACCATCTAATCTTTTGGGAAATGTTAATTTTTCTTATGTGTATGTATGGCTTACCATCTCCATGATGAGGTGTGATTTGTTTTTCATATATATTTCACATATATGGTAATAAAGTTGAATTTTAAGAATATATAAGATATATATAACATAATAATGATTCCTTAAATGATTTTAACATGGTCAAAGTATAAGGTTTGGGACCACCAAACCGAAACCTGCTTAAAAAACAAAGCAAATATCACCCAGAACATTGATTTTAAATTGTTAATAAACGGGTGATACGATGTTATAAAAAATAATAAATGGTGTGATTGATATATTTTTATGGATTAAAAGTATAATAAATCCATATTTATTATATATTATGTTTTAATGTGAATAAGTAAATGTAATACTTGTGGTAAGGAACTTTTTTCTCACTTTTATTTTGGTAGGACGCATGCCTTATACACTGCTTATTTCTTATTAATGGTGTATATACTTCCCATGAATTTATTTTATGAGTATTATCCTGAAGATTATGGTGTTTTCATATCCATATAATTTTATTTATCTCATAGGGCATACGATTCAGCTGATTATAAAGTGGTAAGTGTTTATTTTACAATCCCATCAATATTCGAGATTGTTTCATTTTAAGTCTATGTTGGGAAATATTTATCATAAATTTCCATGTTTTTCTTAAAAATCTTTTCAATATTATCCGAATAATATTTAAAATTATTTTTACCCATGTTTTACTTTTTAAAAAATAGTTTCAACAGAATATTTTTTTCATTTTCTAAATAAGGTGCCTTGTGACTTTAAGGACAAAAATATATGAAAGGAATATTTTTTTAACTTATATGGCATGAACAAAAAATTTTGATATCATGACACCTTAATGATTTAAATATTAATTTAAAAGTTTAAAATTTTATTTCTAAATAATTTTGTTTATTTTATAATTTCATGGTTCTTTAAAAAAATTATTTCATAAAGGAAAGGATATTTTCACCACGAATTATTTCAAGTGATCTTTCAAAAAAATCATTTTCCATATAAGATTTCATTATTTTATATTACTTATGATTTACTAGGTATATTAACCAAGTATACCACTATTATTATTTCTATGAAATATTTATTTTTATGATAGAATGATACCTACGAAACATATTTCTTTTCCATGAGTTATGTTTTGTTGAAGTATTTATGAAGCTCAATTCTTAACATGGGTTCTGAGATGGTGAATGATTTATGGTACTGTGGAACACATATGTATAGTTTTCATTAAGTGATGGATGGGACCTATATCTCCCTCCAATGCATTTGTTAATGAATTATATATCATTATATAGCTAAAGTAAACAAGCATATGTGCTTGACCTGTGATGGGAGACAAGTCGATGTGCTTGATCTGTAAGGGTTAACAATTGATAAGGCCTGATTCGAGAGTCTTGGTAGTTAAGCATGACATATGAAATGGTTTTATACACTTATTATGATTCCACACACATTTATAAAATGACATTATGTTTCATTATGGGGTTATGATGAAGTTTCATTCTTAAGATTCAGGTCTTTTGAAATGTTAGTGTTTTATGCCATGAGTCATGTTTATGGTTCATGATTGGTTGGGTATGAACTTTGTATGTTATGATCCTGATCACATACCCATATTTCTTAAATTATTATTTCATAAGATAAGAAATTGATATCTTTCATGTTTACACTTACTGGGTATAATAGCTCACCATTTTCTTATATTTTCTTTCCACTGATTATGAAGAAAGGTTTTAAGTAGAGGTACTAAAGGGGGGATTTTTGTGCAAAGAATTGAAGATATTTGACTAGGATATAATTTTTTGTTCCAAGCTTCCAAATTCACAGAATTTTTATGGTACTTAGACATTTTTTGTGAAATATATTGAATATTCATCAAAAAAAGATGTAATATCCATGTATGAAAATATTGGGTTATTATAGTTAGTATCAGAGTTAAGGTTTAGCCATCCTTTGGAAACTAGGATAATAAAAACTTAGTAATATCCATAAGGATAACTCTATATATAGGTTACAATCATAGAGTTTTAATAATGATCTTGAATAACCTAGTATTAAACCTAAGGTGTCATAGATTGAAATTTTATAAGTAATTTTCCTTGATTATGTTGTTCTGCCTCTATGATTAGTGGCACAAGAGTCTCAGACCAGTTGGTGATGACTTGTCAAGTGCATCCAAGAGACCCGAGTTCAAAACTGGGAGGAGACATAATTTTCTAGGACTGTAGTAGCACTGTAGAAGGAACTATAACAAGAAATATAGTAGGCACTATGTATGTATTATGCAGGCACTATAGAAGATACTATTTAGTACTGTAACAGTAAGATCTATTCATCTATTTGGGATTTCAGGCCACCGATTTGGTCCTCAGTTTCTTCAAGGCCTTAGGGCCACCCTAGCCCTTTGGGACAGTTAGGATTACGGGCCACCTCAAGGACTTTGAGACACCACAAGGCCTTCAGGACACTTGAAATTGTGCTTAATAACTAGAAAAACTCTGCAAGGAGTAGACTCCAGATGAGGATTCAGAGCAGGAGCATTCAACAGAATAGTAGGTAAGTGGATTTTTCAGAAAGAGAGGGTATGTAATTTCTATTAGGACCAGCCTGTGCTTGCATGGGAAGCCTAGCTGAACAGGCCATGTGAAGGTGTACAGCTAACATCACGATGAAGAAGATGGGGAGGATTAGTTCCATGTTGTTAGTCTTTATATTTATTTAATACCTATGGGTCATGTAATTTCTAAGACTACAGGCCTTGTAATGGTTCCCCCTCATTGAAAGGGGGGTCATCAGAAAAACAATAAAAACAATAATCCCTTTAGGACATTCAGGTCAACCTCTATGATTAGTGTTACACACATTATTCTATCTAGTTTTAGTCAATGGTTAGAACATGAAGGAACCACGTTAATGTTGAATGTGAAAGTCAATGCAATGATTTTCCTCCAAAGCATCCGAATGCTATGGGATCAGGAATGTAAAATCTTGGTGATATTATCACACAACATTTTTAGGATATAAATCATGCTAGACTTTTAAATGAGAAAAGGAGGGAACAACACTCTATTGATTCCTTCATGAGGTATCATCCACATTCATTTAGTGGGTATTATGATCCATTAGTGGCTGATAAATATATCAATACCACTAAAAAGATATTTTTGGTTATCCCATGTTATAAACATGACAAATTCATTTTGTTTGTCTATCATTTAGAAGGTGAAGC
The DNA here is from genome assembly GCA_963277665.1 of Viscum album. Lineage (NCBI taxonomy): Eukaryota > Viridiplantae > Streptophyta > Magnoliopsida > Santalales > Viscaceae > Viscum > Viscum album. The sequence continues at coordinate 1,033,925,222 of OY728122.1, read as the reverse complement.
ACATAAATGGTGGAATATTATCAAGAATATGAGGTAACATTATGAAATTAAATCCATGGAATGGGATGAGTTTAAGAACTTATTTCTTAATAAGTACGTTCATTATATTATTCATATGAAAATATAAAAGGAATTAATTGAGTTAAAGAAAAATTATGATAAATTTGTTAGAACCTATAAAGAAAATTTTACAAGACTTTAGAGGTACACTTTTGGTATTATTATCCAACATGAAATTAATATTGACTGATTATTCAGTGGATTAAAACCAAGCCTCTGAAGGGAGTTATCAATAAGAGACTTTAGTAGGTATGAATAAATTGTTCGGTGTACTATTAAGGTGGAAATAAAAATTGGAGATACTCACCATTCCCATGTTTTTGATAAGAAAAGAAAGATTGAGTCTCTTGAAAACTTGAATAAATCACATGGTGGAAATAAATTCTAACCATCTACATGCGAGAAATATGTGAAGAAACACCAATGGAAGTGTTTGAATGGAATTGGAAGGTTCATTAAATATGGAAAGGTGGACATAAATATCATGAATATTGAAAGATAATGAATAGTCCAGTTAATAAAATTTAGGAAAAGGGGATTCCAACTAATGCATCACCCACACTTCAGTGCTTTAAGTGTAAAAAATGGGAATTATTCTAATGAGTGCCCAAATATGAGGGTTAACAAAGATGATTGACTTAAGAAACCTCTTAAATCCAAAGAGAAAGGGAATTATCGTGTGATAACTGTTAGAGATGTGGACTATGGAAATGACGTAGTGGAATAATTTAGTGTTTATGTAATAGAATTCAATAATAATGTTGTAGAAGTAATTTTATGGTATTTTGGAATAATAAAACATATAAGTATTGGTATACTATAGTTTCTTACTTAAGTATTTAAGAGAATATTCTAAATAGTACTGGTAACCATTAAGATTGATTGAGGTGGTAAGGTGATATTTTTAGAAAATCCATGATTAAGGGAAATACAACCTTTAATATATACATGATTTTGGTATAATAAAATACAGATATTTTTTATTATGATGAAATAAATGGTATAGTATTGATGACCTTGGGACGGATAAGATGAAAAGGTGGTTTATGATATCATGTATTGAGTTTATATAATTTTTAGATTTATGTAATGAATAAACAGTTAATTTTTGAAATCATGCATGTTTTCACTAGGGTTTTATGGTAATTTAGGTTATTACCATGTTTTAAGGGAATAAATAAAAATGGTTTTCCCATGTTTGGTATGTAAAACATAAGAGATAAATCATGTTTTTAGGGATAAATGATAATTTTAGTGACGATATTTCAAAATTGTTGGATTTTAATCCTTTCGAAGGTTTATAAGGGTAACCATTTATGAAATTGTTTACATTGAAATTTTGATGATGTTTTAGAGATTAATGTTTTGTAATATAAAGTTTTATGAATATTGGATAACATGTTCTAAAAAATTTTGTGATGATAACTAGACATATAATGAATGAATTATCATTCCATTATAGATCTTATGATCCACTAGTTCTTCAGGAATTACAATTTCAACTTCTTATTTTCTTGGAGTAAGATATGAAGTGTAAATTGGTCAAGTAACAACTATAAAGTGAGATTTTACTAATGAGATCACATGAAGTGAGTATATATATAATACCTGAGTTTTTTTTTAAATAAATTTTTTTCCTATTATCATCATTTATTATGATATAAATGAACTTTAATAGACCTATTTGGTCTATGGTTTTATGGCCATTAACTTTATATTGAACATATTTTCTATCACTCTCCATCAGAACTTGATAGTTAATTTTATCTTCTATGTTCAAGTTTTCACCCAAAACATATGTTCTTCTATGTGGAAACCTATTTATGAGTTACTTTGGGTAACTGTTAATTTCCTAACTTTTTTTTAAAGGATTTTTTTGTATTCATTTTTATGATGTGGGTTTCTATGAAAGAAACTTTCATTTTTTAAAACTTTTATGACCTAGATGAATTTAGAGGTAAAATTTCATTTTAAGGGGGGTAGAATGAAACACCCTGATATTTTTATGAAATATTTTTATTTAAATAATATTATTTATTGGATAGATTTTATTTTATGCTACACCATGTTAATCTTTCACTACAGGCAACATCGGCTTAGCTTGCATTACACGCAACACCGAGTATCTACGAAACATCATTTTATTATTGTAATTATTTAAAGAAGAAAATTATCACCTAGCCATTAAAATTCTAGGTATGAACAAGATTAACTGAATTAGGAAAATATGGTTTATACATGTATATATAATTAATTTTTTTATGAACAATTAAATATAAATGAAAATGAAACCCTTTTTAAAATAAAAGGAAATGTTTCTCTGAAAACCTATTGTGTTTTATACCAATAAAATAAAAAAAATAACTCTTGTTACATTATATAGATGAAATATATATAATATTCAATCTAATGTTTTACATTCATCCTTTCTATTTTCCAAAAATAATATGAAAATGAATCCAGTTTTATTCGTGAAAACAATATTTTTTTCTAAAAGTAGTTTTATCACCTTTCATTGGCACACTAGTTTTAAAAATAAATTTTGAAACTATGAATTATATTTAAAAAAAAATCTTATTTTAAATTAGTATATAAAATTTACTTTGGTTTAATTTTTGATATTTTTCTGAGAAGTTTCATGTTTAGATGAATAATGAAGAATAATGAATTTTAATTACAAATAGATTTTTTGTCTATATAATTTATAGTGTTAAATTATTTTTTTTATTAGTTTTATATTATAATTAGATAAATTTTATATCATTTAATCCAATTTAGGTCATTGTAATCAATTTTTCAATGAATTTGGATATAAAAACATTTTAATCTTTTGAATGTTTTCATTTTAAAAACTCGTTTTCTCATTTGGTCAATGAGATTAGTTTTAAATTAATTATATCCAATTTTGTGTTATTAATATTGAAAAATGGATTCAATATTCGTAATCAAAAGGTCCAAATTTTTTAAATAGGTCCCTTTTATTTCTGGAGAATATGAATAGTAACTTTAGTAATTTTTATTATCACGATTAAGGGTAAATCGAGTAATTAAGGGTAAAAATAATATTACAAATATTATATAATTACCCTAACACTTGAATAGATGTTAATATGGGAATTTAATTCAAAACTTATCTCATAAGGTTCTAAATTGAATAATTTAATAGATATTAGTCCTTGAAAATAACTTGGATATTATTAAAATCAAAGAGATTGACAAAATGTCACACTCTTAATTTAAATAAGTATAATATTTATAATATGTGGTTAAATAAAAGATATTATTGAATATATATAATATTATGAAATATAAAGGTTTTATATAAATCATGTAATGTATTTTAAATTTTTAGTGAATAAATAATTATCCTAAAAAATTACACAATGATGATGCAGTAATTATTCAATTAAGGAAGAAACCCATTAAGTGATATTATAAATATTAAAATAAATATAATTTGAATTAAATTAAGGTGATAAAAGGATTTTATAGGTTAATATAACATATTATGGGTGTATTAAATGAATGTTTTTGAAGTTATCTTTCTTTATTGATTTTCTTAAAGTTAATATAAATAATAGTGTCAAAATTAGCACTAATGATATTTTATGAAAATTATATTTTATTAAATTAGTTAAAAGTAATAAAAAAAACATAAATAATTATATAAGGGATAAATTATGGTCTAAAATATAATAAATTAACCATTTATGATTTAATTTCCACCATACAAGTAAAAATATTATTCTTTTAATATTGAAAATGTTAATACCATAGTTAATATTAAAATAGGTTAACTAAGGGCTAATCAAAATGATAAGGCTTACAATTATAAAAACAATTGTTTAAAATATATTGGTTGATGTGATTACCACATTATAGAAAATTATATTCTGATAACTTTCCATTTTTAGGTACTTGAATTGAGATTTAATTTATTATAAATTAATGTTTTGAGAAATTCTAAAAGATCCTCTCGCCTTCATTATAAAAGGAAACCTCCTCCCTTATATCATTACACCACTTTTACTCTTATATATTTAACAAAATATGAAATATTATCTTCTAAACTCCCATATAAACATTATAGAGGTTCTCTTCTTCCCAAAATACCAAATCTAGAGTCCTTTAGATGAGATCTAAAGGAGTTGTTTTGGAGAAGAGGCAATCGCTCTAACTGATCGCTCTCTTTTTCTACTCTTCTATAACTACTATAAATCAATTATATATAAAATAAAATAATAAATTCATCATACTAAATATTATTAAATTCTATTATTATTATAAAGACACCATTATACAACCCCTTTTCCATCGAGAAGAAAGTGAAAATATCGCTTGTGCGTACATATGGCTTACCATCTCCACGTAGTGATACAATTAATTTTCTATAACTATATTTTATGAATGAGAATTATGATTTTTTTAATGTTTATATATGATATTTATGAAATAATTATACTTCTTTAATGATAATATCATATCTACCTTTTCACCACCGAATCTTTTGGGAAATGATAACTTCACTTGTGTGTATGTATGGCTTACCATCTCCACGATATGATATGATTTCTTTTTCATCTATATTTCACATGGATGGTAACAAGGATTAATTTTGAAAATATATAAGATATATATAACATAATAATGATTCTGGAAATTATAGTAACATGATAAAATTATATGTTCAGGGATCGCTAAACCAAAATAGTCTTGGAAAACGAAGCAGATATCACTAAGAACAGTGATTTTAAATTGTTAAATAAATTAGTGATAAGATGTTATAAAAAAACATACATGGTATTATTGATATATTGTTATTTAATAAATGTATAATAAATCAATATTTATTATATAGTAGATTTTAATATGAACAATTAAAGGAAAGACTTGAGGTAAGGTATTTTCGCCTCAATATTATTTCTATGGGATACATGCCTCATACACTACTTATTTCTTCGACATGGTGTATATACTTCCCATGAATGTATTTTATGAGTCTTATCCTGAATATTATGTTATTTTAATATCCTCATAATTTTCTTTATTTCATGGGGTATACAATTCAACTGATTATAAAGTGGTAAGGGTTTATTTTACAATCTCATCAATATCCAGGATTGTTTCGTTTTAAGTCTCCATTGGGGAATATTTATCATAAATGTCTATGTTTTCCTTAAAAAAATTCAAAAATGTTTTTAATATTATTATATGAATATTAAAAGTTATTTTTACCCATGTTTGACTTTTTAATAAATAGTTTTAAAATAATATTTTTGTCATTTTCTAAACAAGGCGCCTTGTGACTTTACCAACAAAAGTATATCGAAGGAATGTTTTTTAACTTATATGACATGAAAAAAAAATTATATCATGATGACTTAATTATTTTAAGATTCCTTTAAAATATTAAAAGTTTATTTTTAAATAAAAATTTTTCATTTATAATTTCATTTCTATTTTAAAAAAATTATTTCATAAAGGAAAGGATATTTTCCTAAAGAATCATTTCAAGTGGTCTTTCAAAAAATTAATTTTTCATCTGAGATGCCATTATTTTTTGTTAATTATTATTTATGATGATATGTAAAAAGGATACCATTATTATTATTTTTATTTATTTTTTATTTTTGTGATGCAATGATACTTATGAAACATATTTCTTTTCTATGAGTTATGTTATGATGAAGTGTTTGTTGAACTCATTTCTTTACATCGGTTATGAGATAGTGAATGATTCCTGGTCATGTGAAACACATATGTATAGTTTTCATTAATTTATGGTAGTTAACTATATATCCATACTATTTATTAGGTAATGAATTATATCTCATGATATAGATAAGGGAAACAAGTCAATGTGCTTGATTTGTGATGGGAAACAAGTCGATGTGCTTGATCCGTTAGAGGAAACAGGTGATAAAGAATGATCTGAGAGTATTGGTAGTTAACCTTGATATATGAAATGATTTTATATACTTATGATTATGCCACATATATTTATGAAATGAAATTATTTTTCATGATTGATTTATGATGAATTTTCATTCTTATAATTCATGTATGAAATGTTAATGTTTTATTCCATGACTTTTGTTTATGATCCATGATTGGTTAAGTATGAAATTTTTATGTTAATCTCATGATCACATACCCATATTTCTTATATTATTCTTTCATAAGATAATAAATATATATCTTTCATGTTTAACCTTATTGTTCATTTGAGACCACCCTTTTCTTATGTTTCATTTCCTTAGGTTATGAATAAATGTTTTAAGTAGGGGTAATAAATGGGAAGATCTTTATGGGAAACATTGAAGATATTTCTCCAGACTAGAAGTTTTTGTTCCAATTTTCCAAAGGCACTAAACTATTATGGTCCTCAAGTATGTTTTTGTTCAATATAATTAATATTCATAAAAAACGATGTACTATCCGTGTATGAAAATCCTTAATCATTATATTGATACCCTCTTTATTCTGATCATATCCCTAGGAAAGTTGAGAATAATATATATAAATAGTACATTATTTTAGATTAATATTCAATACGCCTAAAAGTAATATAAGCCCAAGGACCATAAATTATTATTTTATTTAGAGACTTGATATATAATCATATTATTTCATGAATTATCTTTAACATATCCCACAAAAATATTCATATTTTTACACTTCTATACATATCATACAAAAAACCTTCAATAAAAACTCGAGGAAGGAAAACATAATAAAGGGTGAGCTCATATTCTTAGTAAGGGTAAACATTTGAGATATCAATCATAAGTTCATATTCTGATCATATGGGAATGATATAATATTCAAGTAAATGTTCTCAATATAAAATATTCATACCTTGAAAAACATAGATCATAAACTCTGTAATCAATTCATATCCAAAATCATGATCAATAAGGGTGATAAAGTAGTAATCAGTATTCAAGAGTCTTAACATAGGCATGTGGCATCATAAGTATAAAAAAAATAATCTTGTGAAGAAATTTATTCACAATAATGTCCACAAATAATATTGTGAGAATATCTAGAAAGAAATAATACATATTCATCATAATATGAACAAACATATTCATAATCTTTTCCACACATAATATTGTAAACATAGTTAGAAGCAATCATAATCAGGTGTCAAAATGTGGAAAAAAATATTTTCACAATCATCTACAAACTTATCATCATCATATCATGATATATCAATATCACTTTACCCAATTAATTACAGGGATATAATAGAAACAACTATTATATAATAATAATTCATTCATATTAATTCCACAAGATAACAAAATATTCATCATATCATAAACAGTATAAAATAAACGGGTTTTGTAAACATCTCATCATCATAATCATAAAACATAAAGAGAAATAATAAGGATGGTATGATTGGATAATATCCATAGTAAAGAATAATTAACATCAAAGGATGTTACCATATATGAAAAATCTATTTAAAATATCATTAGAATATTTCTTGTGGAAAATACCCTTTTAATTTTGAAATCACTTATTTAAAGTCCAAATATATCCAAAATATTAAGAAATAAAATTTCTTTGAAAAGAACCATGAAAACTGGTAAATAAATATTCAAATAATTGAGTTCTCATGATGTTTTTAATTTAAATTTATTATGTAATCATTAAAAAATATTTTTTTCACACCTTCATTGAAAATTATATTATTCATAAAATGACAAGATGATTCTTTTTAACCATTTTGTAAAAAGTAAATAATTTGTAAAAATGAATTCAAAAAATCATTGAAGAATATCCAAAAAAATCTCAAAAACATTTTATAAAATATGGATGTGAAATAAAAAAGTATTTCTGATAAAAATGGGAGAAATAAGACCTTATTTTCTTAAAAACATTGTATGAACCATTTTGAGTACCAAAGAGAGGAAAATGGTTCTAAAACATCAAAAGTCGAAAAATAAATCAAAGAAAAGAAAGTTGAAACGGTTTTATCATATAAATATAAGACAATTCTCTTAATAAAAATTAAATCATAAAAAATACTTATAAAAATGGATTGAAACATAAATCCCTTACCTCAAGTCTTATCTTGATTCATACACATTCAAACCTCCTCTTCATTAAGAAACCTCTTTCAACTTACACCTTAATCCTTCAAAAGGGTGGTATTATAATCAAAAAATGACCTATATGACATGTTTATTGATGTTATGAATGGATTAAGGAAGTTATTGACTTATATAGAAGTATCATGTGGTGTTGATAACTGAGGAGAGGTGGTGTCATTTTATAAGGGAGGGAGAGGACACACTTGGAATTTTTGAAAAGATTAAAATATAATAATTTCATACTCAATAAAAATGATTCCAAATGACTCATATTAAAATATAATAAAGTATATGGTAAAACTATGACCATAAAATTGGATTTAGACAAGTTTTATGGAAATATAACCCTTATCTATCAGTTCAACTCCCTATAAAGTCATTTTAACCTTAACTGTGGAAACACAATTTTACTGATTTTACTTTTCATGCTGAACAAAAATTAAGTTAAACTTATTAAATTATTTTAATTTTTATGATTCAAAATATTGGATCTATTTTAACAAATTCCATTTCTATAAGTGGTATAATTTAATTTTAAATAAGCACAAAAAACGCGATGAAAATCTATTTTAGAAAGATGCATTTTAAAGTGTAAAAATGAATTTATATACATTTATTACTAATTAAAAACCATGAAATGAATGATAAAATATTTTATTGAATATATAATATATAAGTTTCATTAAAACATTAATAAATAATGATTTTTTTAATTTATTAACATAAAATAACATTTCGGACAAAAAAATAATGTTTAGAAAAAAAAAGTGTTTTTAAACCCTAAAATGAACATATTCTAAAATCACATATAAATTTAATTCCTAATTAATTAGATTATTTATAATTAAAGTAGAATTATGTTACATTAATATAAAATTAAATATATAATGGTACTTTTACTTGAAAATAAAATATATTCTTTTACAAAAAGTGATATTTTTTACTATTCACAAAAAAAATTAATCTTTACAGAAAAATACAAAAAAAATCACCTTAATATAAATTTGGAAGGTTTTGGGGCTCGTAGCGGAAGCCAGTGGGCTGGGTATTTTAAATGTTTTATTGACGGGACAACGGAACTTGTCTCCACCAATGATTTGAGCCCTGAAAAGGTTTGAGGATCTCGTGTAAATTATAAGAAGCACAAAATAAATAAAATGTACTCATTTCAAATCTGAATCATCGGTCGACTGCAACTAGTCGACGGAGATTGTTGCTTGAAGGATCCAAAGAATTAAACCTCTAGATCATCCACGCATTCTTCAAAAACCTATGGATGTGTCGATTGTCGAATTCTGGGTGCTAGCGTGGAGATCTGACAGCGCTTTCGACGTCTCGACAATCAATGCATCGAGATGCCTTTGATGCTTGAGAGATTTCTTGATCTGAGCTACTTGGATCAAGAGTTTATCTCTATAGTTTGTGGGAGGATAGAGAGACTCTCGTTTCCATTCCATGAAAATGAGTTAATAGTTTGAATGGACACACATGACAGAGAGCCTCCTCTTATATTTATAGTGTCATTGAAAAATACCCGGTTGAGTTCCCCAGCCCCCATTTATTTCAACGTCCACTAAATAAATACTTTTGACGTACTAAAATATGTCAATATTATTTATTATTTCATTACATACTTGTAATATATATTAAATATATTATTTTATAAAAACTGAGCCATTTAAATTGACTCATTGTCTTTCTTAGTATTAAACAAACCTTGAATATTAAAATAATATTCATTTGATTAATATTTTCTTGTATTTACTAAACTTGTAAATACATTCAATAAATTAAACCCTAATTATTCATAACTTAAATATTAATGAATTTATTAAATCCTTTTTGTGATCGATACTTTGGACAACACTCGGACCACGTGGAGGGGCCCACCATGTCCATATACCTATTCGACTGAATAGGGAGGATTCTGGAATATGTTATTTTGTGTGACCCTCTAGGCCGTTATCTCAATAGCAGTGAATAAAATCCACAGACCAAGAGAGGATTCTAGAAACCCATCAGGGCCCCTAAAGAGATAAGAATTTTCATTGCAACAACAACCAACCAACAAACACAAGTTGTGTACTATAATCTCTTGGTAATTATATATATCATAAAGCAAGGCGCACACTAATGTCATCGCCCTTATCTCACTTTATTATTTGTTGATCTATCCAGATGGACTTACCTTTTTACTACTTTGACCGAAGACTTATGAAGACAGAACCATCCCAATAAACAAGTCTTGAGATATACAACTTCCTAAACTTGGAAGTGACACATAATTTCTTGACCATTCAACCAATATCATACCACCAACGATGAACCCAAAAAAAACTACCTCACCACGATTTCAATACCATGGTTTTATCTTTTCATCAAAGTACATAATCAAATGATACACATTGGTAATGATCTCAATTCAAGAGACCAATACACATGTTTGTAGATAGGAACAACCAATGATGCCAAAAACATGTGGTGTCCTATTGGCGGGTCTTTCCTCATGATTTCACTACTAGAGATCACCAAGTGCGAACTTCATGGGAAGAAGTCTCATTTCTTATGATCCCCCAGCACCTGATAGTCAAACATTTACTATTTCTAGTTAGTAAGATGTATCTAGACCATAGAATATATATTTAAGATTAATTTCATGGTATCTCAAGGTTCTCATTATAGCTTGGGATCTATTATAACCTCTCGACATGAAAATTAATATTTGGACATTAACATTATAATAGTGGACACAGAAAATTCTACACTATAATGGTAAGATAACATCATGTATAACTAACTATATGCATGATATGGTAATAAAAAATACTACATAGTTGGGTCTAGGGAACCCACTATTTCAACACTCCCACTAGAACTAGAGACAACTTTCTAACCAAACTTTTTAGCTACTTACATGATAAATATCATGCTTCTACTGAGTAATGGATTTAACTGTTGGGCCTACCACATTTTCACTGCACGGCATATCTGTTGTATGTGACCTCATCTTCTAGAGTAAAACATATCAAGAGATAGTGTCCCCAAGTATATCTATTTTTTCCATTGTCAAAACATGACAACTTGTCAAGTAATAATATCTTAATTCATATTATGATAATAATTTTCTCACTAGGTGTGATTCCAAGAATTGGAACAAATCATTGCATTTAACTACATCTTAGCTACCTTATAAGCTGCAATATACTTGGTATTTATAGATATGGATACCCCTAGATAATATGATCTTTAATCACTCATCTATTTATACTAACTATGATACTAGGTCAAATTGATCTACGTATTACTATTTTTTATCACACCATAACTAGTATACCTTCTTCTCCATATACTAGGTACATATCATTTGTACTTTTCGAAGTACAAGATGATAGTTCTGACTGTACTACTTGCTGTTCTCCTAGATATAATTGATAACTTCCTACAATAAAATATATTATGAAAATATTAATTATTGTATATATTATGGCATGTGTGATTAATCCATCGCTAAATCATTTGGATTTCAACTCACAACTTTAATCTCTTCCCATGTTCCGAACATGCTAACCTGGAGAGATTAATCCATATGGCATTGGAAATAATTATGAACTTGAATTGTTCCAACTTGTATTTATCAATAAAATGTCACTTTATATACGATTGACTAGGTCCAAGAAACTATTAGATCTATGTTAGTAGATCTTGTCCCCTAGAACTTAGGTTACTACTTTAAGTTAATCACTGGAGAATTACTTTTAACCTGATCTTATCTAACAATAAGTCCATTAAATTTTTTATATATGTTGTCGAACATATTTATCATGGAAAACATTTTCACTCCCACTAAATTTTAGTAGACATAAGTAGAAGATTCATTTAAAATGAATTCTCTAAGATCATGTTGCTTACTTTAATCCAGAACTATATTTTAGTAACTTGAAACCCTTATTGGAATCATATGATGTCATCATCTCTTTCTGGTTGTGTCTTATAGACACCTTCCATGAAATATGATCTTGACATCCAATGACCAATAGAATGATCTTAGAAGTTAGCTATGACAAGTAAAATTCTAATGGATTTAGGCATATAGACTTGGTATAACCAATCGAGCCTTATTGGTACCAAGCTTGTACCATCCATGTATCATATTATTTTAATACCCACCGTGGTGTTCAATTTATAAGCCCCATTGAATTTTGATACATTGAATCCATTATTTAATTTTAAATTAGAATTTTAAATCATAGCTTATATCCATATACTGCTTACTTAAAGGATTTATTATTTTTAATGAATAATGTATCTCTGGCCGTGGTGAATATAAAACCATCACCATGGATTCATCCTTCCTACGCAGTATGTTTCCTACGCAGTATGTGTCACTGGAACATGACTATTTCATATATACTTATGGAACTAGTTCACATGCTAACCATTTGTGCATCTTGATCATTGACTAAACTGAATTCAATCTTTCTCCCATGATCTCTAATAGATATGTGCACCCATATATAGAAATGTAGTCTAATACTTGACTACATATTCTCAATGTTATGGATTTACGTAATATCCTAAGCAATTATTAGGATAATTACTTAGATGCACAATGTGTTTAGCTTGATGCATGTTTGATTATATCTTAACAAACTCATTGCATCTTCACACATGATCTATGACATAATGTATTTTCATCATACTATGACTCGTATGATGCCCATTTGTCATTTTATTTGGCATATTGGTTATGGGTTTACACTGTTATCTTCAAATCACATCCTGAAATATAATGAAAGTTACTGCAGGTTGTAACATTGATATTCTATACATCATTACTTTGATATATAAAATGTGCGTTTAGGAATTTTTTCATGCTAAATTTTTTTGATAAATGTTAATATATAAGACTCATCATAGATCCTCCTTATGAGCATAAATATTGTGATGTTGATAAGGTAACATGCATTTAGGAATTACTCCATGCTACATTATCATGATTGATGAATGCCTGGTCAAGATATTCTCCATCATACCGATCTGAAACAACACATATCTTCTGAGAATGCATATACTTCACTATTACATTACTTAATAACTTAAAGGAATCTTATTAAGTATCTTTACCTTAATCTTTCATTGGAATAGTTCACACTCTCTTATTGAACTAACCCTGAAAGCTTTGTGGAATACCTTTATTTCTAAAGGTTTCTTTGTCTAAACTAAATATGTCAATAATTCCAAAGGTGTTTAGATATTCCAAGACTTAATACCATAATGTGTATATTATTTATGTCCAATTTTAGTTTTACATAATAAATAATTTTATTTCCACAACTGGGTAAGTCTTACATTTTTATATTCATCATATATTTCCTTTGATTCAAGTATGTCTGAACTATTTGTTGAGTATGTTACCAAAAAAACATTCATTCCAAAAACTTGAAATAATGTCTCATTATGTACAAAGGGAATGTGAGTTAAATATTTTGGTTATAATCAGCGAATTGTTCAATTTTAATCAATCACTTTGAAATTAGAAGTTACGTGTTTCTCACTACTAACTTAGGAATCACCCTTTGTAATCTTCTTGTAGAAGACACTTTACTTCTTATAATGTTCTTATACTTACTTGGTTAGTGTATTTAAATACACATATGTTAAAAGAATATTTTATTTAATACCCAATAAGTATGTTAGAAACATTAATTTATATTGATGAATATACCTGAACGAGAAGCGGGTACGTACTTCAAGTATTTTAGTTCATTTCATTTTAAACATCCATAAATTTATTTCATTATGTAATGAAAATGACCTCCTATTAAATAACCAGACTTTTTTCTTTGAAGGAAGTCATGAATATTCCTTTGTTGTAACTTTTCATAGGCCTTTTCTCCTTGTCATTCAATTCTTTTTCCATAAGAACAAAAGATAGTACTTTATTTTAATATTATTATTATTTTGAAAATGTTACCTTAAAGGTAATGAATCACATACTATATACCATTATTTTGTAAACTTAAATGAAACTAGATTAATTAGGTGTAAAAGGTATAATATTGGGATGACATGAAAGATTATGAACTATTTTTCAATTTACACAAATTGAGTGCAATCATCTCATTCAAATCTTGCTTAGCTTTCTCCTTGGAAACTTCTAGGAGATGAGAATTCATGTAACATCATCCATTTCATGATGTAGTGACCTTAACTAACATCATACATTGATGGTAATATTATGAAATAACCATCATATTCTTTATTCATGAGTCTCTTGTACGCAGTTTTACACCCTCGCTTGCTAAGGTGGCTTAATAGGTTGGGACACAAGCACCTTGAATTTCTGATATAGTAGTAATGTGTGCGATAACTTATACTACAAATTGGAAATTTGTGCTTATTTTAGACATTAACATTGTCCAATATTTATTGTAGTTTTATTGTGATATTACTTTCCATTTTCTACAAATAAAATTTAGTAGATTGTACTTTTATGTTGATTACCGAATGTAACATTACTGATTAATTTAATCATTAAATGTCACCCACTAATTTTTTGAATTCTAGGAACCCTTTGTACTAGAATCGGAATACTCTTGAGTATTCTAGTGGCAAGGATCCATACAAATTATTCATAGTCTACTAGTTATATCTACGCCACTAATTCTAAGGTCCAAGGTAGGCATTTGGCTGGCCAGCCGCATTAAATTGGAGTTCCTTAATCTGTTGAGTGAAGTCATAGCTTCTAAAAATCTTGACCTGATTTACTCAATGATTGCCTCTAAAATTAAAACAAGCTAGATATGGCTATTTCTTTACAGTAATTTTACTTAATTTGACCCAATATCCTAATTAGAACACCTCGGTAATAAGAGGAAACGTCAGCTATGGCATGAGTGGCACCCCAAAAACCCAGTTTTGTTCAAATTTGAATGATGGAAGGATGTTGCGACTTAATATTTCTTTGAGGGATTTATGTTTTTCTCTCGACGAATGTGATCCATTTATATTAAACTTTTCCATCTATGTACTCGTTCTCACAACTAAAATTTAATAGAAAAACATACGTCGATTCTTTATTTATTTTATTATTTATTATTTTATATATTTTCCCACTATTCTAAAATTCATAAAATAATAAATAAATGCATAAAGGTAAATTGTTGCCCGACTGGTCTTGAGAATCTAAACGACCAAAGGGCATCGTATCTGAGTCTAAGGTTGACTCTTAATGCAACTTTCCACCTATCTTGTATGTTCGCTTCTCTTTTGGAACATTGCCTTGTCTTGGCAGGGTGCATGTCACATCTTGGAGCACCACCTCATCTTGGAGGGGTCCACATCATGTCTTGTATCGTCTTTTTCATACGTAAAAATACACTCACGTGCAGGCGAGGGGGACTAGGGGTATAAATGTACACCATGTAAATATTGGGCACGCAGACCCATATACATTTTAACCGAAAAATAAAGATGATGCACAGACTGTCTATTTAATAAATTAAAATCATTTCACATAGTTAAATAATTAATTAAATAAAATCAACATACACGGGTCAATGCTCAAGACCAGCAGGCGGGTAAATAATGCACGATAAAAATTAAAATGCATTAAATAAGTATGAGGGTTATTTAATTAAATTAAATGAATTTAATAATTCAAATAATTTAATTAATTATCAGCCTTCTAATTAATTTAATTTTAATTCAAAAATTAAAATAATTAATTAATTTTAATTTCATTAAAAAAATTAATTAATTTATATCTCTAGGTATTAGAATGTATTTATTTGCATCCAAAATTAATATATATGAATTAATTTAATTAAATTCTATAATTAAATTAATTAATTATATTAATTGAAATATGACTCGGGTCTCAAAAACCCACTCTAACCCATCGTGGGTCGTGCTAAACCTCTGATGGCCTGTAATGGGTCGAGGAAAGCTCGTTCTTGGCTTATCTGGGCCAGGCAGGTCCACTCAGAACCAAACATGGTTGGGCAGATCTACTCAGTCCGGTTTCATGGAAAAATAGGAACCTGCAAGTGGTGATAGAGGTCACCAGCACCTGGGTCTATCACTGCGAGGGTAGCGGGGAGCCATGCTGGTAGTGGGGTCGATGTCGCTGGTGTCCGATGGAAGGGAGGCCAAACATAGGGCTGACAGAACTCGGATTAAGGAGGGTGGAAAGGCCATGGTGGTATGGTTGTTGTAGGAGGGAAGTGGAGGTCGGCTTCAGGTCAGCATGCGGCAGCAACGGGCGAGGGCATTGGTCCACTGTTGTGGGCTACATGATGGCGGTGACCAGGTGCATGGGGCCTGGAGAACTACGGACGAGTCGTGGTGGAGCAAGGGAGACCGGCTCTGGGAAGGCGGGACTCGGTGAGGCCAGGGAGGCCTTCGGCATCTGGTGATCGGCTTGCTACAGGGGGCCCAGTCTATGGGGTCCTGATGAAGACACCAGTAGGGATCCCTTGTCTGGCATCGCTGCTGCAGATCCGAAGGAAGCGGCAACCCTTGGAGCTGGAGGTGTCTGGCTCTTTCCAGCGGAGCCACTGTGTGCGGTGTGCATCCGGCCTAGGAGGTAGGGTGGCAAGCTCTGCAGGAACTACATGGAGGTCTGGTGCAGAGGTGGATCATGGTTGTGTAGGTCTGTATGTTTCATGGGAGCGACGGGAGGTGGAGCCCTGCTGTGAAGCGGTATGTCTTTTTTGTTCTAGGTAGCAGAGCAGCGCTTGGGAGCTGGTGGGATGGGGAGGTCGGGTGGCGACTTGGAGTGGGAGCATGTGGTGCCTGCTGGGTGCATCGGCGCTACAAATTACTAAATTATAAATTTTAAAATTTACATATTATTTTAATCATATCTGATAAACTGATCAAAGCTTGATCAGTTCTTCGGATTGAATAAAATTAATACCCATGATCAAAATGCAAATTTCGATTTAATCTGAAAATTTAAAATGGCCATAACTTGGCCGTTCGAGATCAGATTGATGTATGGTTTGAACCAATGAGACCATTTTTGAACCCTCTTCTTAATTATAATTTATATTTAATTTTTGAGTCTCATAAAATTTATGCAATCACTCTGATACCACTAAAAGGTTTCGGAGGGCGTAGCAGAATCTGGTGGGCTGGGGATTCTAAAATTTTCATCGACAGGATGACATAACTTGTCATCTGTGACAATCCAAGCCTCACAAAGGTCTGAGGATCTAACTTAAATTATATGGAGCACAAAATAAAAAATACGTACCAGTTTCAAATCCGAAGCAGCAGTCGACTGCAACTAGTCGATGGCGATCGTCCCTTGAGGGGTCCAAAGTAGGAACCCTCTAGATCATCCACACGCGCTTCAAAACCCCATGGGATCATCGATCATTAAATTTTGGGTGCTAGTGCAGAGATCTGATGGCACTTTTGATGTCCTGACGATCACCAAATCGATATGCCTTCGATGATTGAGATATTTCTTAATCTGAGATTCTTGGATCGAGAGATTATCTCTCCAGAAATTGGGAGGAGATAGAGACTCTCATTTAAATTCCATGAAAATGAGTGAATGGTATGAATGGCCAAAAATGAGAGATATCCTCCTCTTATATTTACAGTTGCGTTACAAAATACCATGTTGGGTTCCCTGACCCCAGTTTATTTCAGCATCCACTAAATAAATAATTCTGACGAACTAAACTACGTCAATATTATTTATTATTTTATCACATACTTGTAATATATATAAAATATATTATGTGATAGAAACTGAGACATTTAAATCGAATCGCTATCCCACTTAATATTAAACGAACCTTGAATATTAAAATAATATTCGTTCGATTAATATTTTCTCGTAGTTACTACACTTGTAAATATATTAAATAAATTCAATCCCAAATATTCATAACCTGAATATTAATGAAGTTATTTAATTCTTTTGGTGATTGATACTTTGTACAACACTCGAACCTCGTGGAGGGGCCCATTATGTCCATATACCTATTCGACTGAATAGGGAAGATTCTTTAATACGCTATTGTGTGTGACCCTCTAGGCCCTTATCTCAATAGTAGTGAATAAAATCCATAGACCAAGAGCAGAGTCTAACAACCCATCATGGCCCCTAAATAGATAAAGATTTCCATAGCAATGACAACCAACCTACAAACACTAACTATGTACTATAATATCTTTGTCATTATATATCTCATAAAGCAGGACGTGCACTAGTGTCATCGCCCTTATCTCACTTTATTATTTGTTGATCTATCTGGATGGATTTACCTTTGTACTACTTTGGCCAAAGACTTATTAAGGAAACATCATCCCGATCAACCAGGCCTGAGATATACAACTTCCTAAACTTGGAAGCGAAAAAATCTTTTCTTGACCATTCAACCAAAGTCATACCACAAACGACGCACCCAACACAAGCTACCTCTCCATAATTTCAATACCATGGTTATCTCATTGTATCAAAGTACATAATCAAATGATATAAATTGGTAATGGTATCAAGTTAGGATACCAATACACATGTCTATAAATAGGAACAACCAATGAAACCCAAAACATGTGGTGTTCCTATTGGTGGGTCTGTCCTCATGATCTCACTACTAAAGATCACCAAGTGCAAACTTCAGGAGAAGAAGTCTCAAGGATTATGATCCCCCAGAACCTGATAGTCTTTCATCTACTATGTTCATTCATTAAGATGTATCTAGACCATATAACATATATTTAAGATTAATGTCATAGTTTCTCAAGGTTCTCATTATAGCCTAGGATCTGTTATAACCTCTCAACACGATAATTAATCTTTGGAAATTACCATTATAATAGTGGAAATATAAAATTCTACACTATAATGGTAAGATAACATCATGTATAACTAACTGTGTGCATGATATGGTAATCAAAATTACTATATAGTTGGGTCTAGGTCACCCGCTATTTCAAAAAAAAATTGATTTTCTACATTAAAAAATGATATTGTTTTTATAAAATATAATTTTTAAAGATGTATGAAACTAATTATAATATCCATGAAAAAAAATTAATAAATTTTTTTTTCAATAAAACAAATTTTTTAGCATAAAATGTCTTTACTAAAAATTGAGAACTTATTTATTATGAATTAGTCAATAAATTTTCATAATATAAAATCATTATACATATTTTTTATAATGTGTTTATTCCTTTTCATATCGCCAATTTAACAACTAGGTTATAAGGGTATATTATATTATAGTAAATTTAGACTTAGGGTTTCATGTATTACAAGCTATGAAAGAAATTAAATTTATTTAAAGATAAATATATCATAAAATATCAAGGTGTTACATTTTACACCCTTATAAGAATTTTACCCTTGAAATTTGAATTGCCTTCATGAATCATTGAATTAGAACGGGGTGATATTAGATTAGAATTTATATTCATAAACTACACTTACTATAGGGGTGTAGTAAAGTGGTAGTATGGGGTTGATCCCACAAAGTCTAATGGTACGTCCGGAGCCAATCAGACAAAACCCTTGGAATGATTCCCCACTTTCACTTTTCAGGTTTGGGTTTTAACTAAGACTATGCTATTTGGAGTCTTACATAAAATATTAAAGGAAGGGATCAAGGTCAATTTTAGGGTTCTTGACAAAATATAATCCTATATTTAACTAGGAATGGTTCCATGGAATAGGAAGCAAAGAGATAACAAATTCACCAATTTGTTTTGGTCAAATCAATTGGATCTACATATGTTGTAGTTATCCCATGGTTAGGGTATATCTAAAAACCTAAGTGCATTATTCTTGTATTCTATACAAAAAAAAGTTATAGGATAATGGTTATAGTCATTCTCAACTCTAATTAGGTTACTTTCATTCAATCACACTTACCATGGTCAATGTTGTGAGAAATAATGTGATGAAAAATTATTATTAACCTAATTACAAGACATAGGGTTAACAAGGTTCAATATAAAGATTCATCTGGTCCAGAAACAACCTACTCTCATCCCCTAACCTTAGATGGATTAGTTGTGCATGGCAGTGATGATAAAAAGAAATGAAGTATTAAGCATGCTATGCATGATTGTAAAATAGTTCTAAAAGAGAAAATATAGGATTAAACAATCAATAATCCATATCAAATAGTTGGAAAAAATGAAAATATAACCATTAATTGATTTTTCACAACAAAACAATGAATAATGAGAAATCCCAAACTGAAACTATTATGAAATAATAACAAACTTACCACAGATCAAGAACGTATGAATAATAATGCAAGTGTTGCTAAAGAATGACATGTGTTGAAAGAAACAATAGTCAGAAATGGAAGTGGGGTTACAACGGATTAAGAACAGGTGTAGAAGGATTATAAATTCACAAGAATTAAATAAAACAATAAAATTAATGAAATTAATCTAGTTTAGAATAATAATAAATTAAAAAGGAAGAAGAACATGAGAGAAAAAAAATTATGAAGCTCTCTCTTGCACATAGAGCACTAAATATATAAATAGGCTTGAGAAGTACACGGTGTGTAAGTCTTGAATGTCATGTACTAGATTAAATGACTTGGATATTGATTTATACACTTCATGTAAGTTGGTTACACTCCATTTAACTGAGATCCACTTTTCCCACCAAATAATTCATTCATATCATTAATTGAATGAGGCCTCAAAACTTCAACGTCGTGTAAGGATTTCACTTTTGGTGGGATTTTTATTTTGGAAAACTCCACATCATATATTGGATTTATACATTGTTTACTTTATTAAAATCATGAAAAATCCTCATGGGTTGGTCTTATATCTGGCATGAATGATGTGAATGATTCCCACATGTTGCATATGTGATACACGGTGTGTAAAGGCCATTCTGGAACTTTTCATAATTTATTCCTTTATGTTTAGAATTCCTAATTCTTATAAAAAAAACAAAAACCTAATGCATTATCAAATAATTCATGAATAAACATTAAATAAATGTATCAAAAAATGTTTAGATAATTTCAAATAATTAAATTCCCCCACACTTGAATAATTTCTTTTCCTTAATAAAAAATCATCTCAATGGGGATTTCAAAAGAAATAATTTTTAAAATAGGAAACATGCATTACAACTAGGAAAATAAAACTAATTATATGATGAAAAATTTAGTCTTCTATAATCAATCCTATATAGAAAATATTTCATTCTCATAGTTTAGTTCTTTATCGTGATTCTTATTCTTTTAATTAAAATTTCATAACAGTTCCTGAAATACTATACCCATTTTTCAAATTACCTCACAATAAATTTTCTATCATCAATCAAGGTAAAACATTAATTGGATTTATGATAATACCTAGAATACATGTCCTTATACATATACTTTTATTGTATTTATCATCTCTACTTCTTGAAGAAAATAAAAAATCAATCAAGAGGGATTCAACAAAAAGGGTTCAAATGACTCTGAGGATGATGGTAGGTGGGAATAAAGTGAAAATAAATATCAAAAGTAGGTTAATATCTAAATTATAATGAAATATAAACATAAAAAAAACCAATGAGGTGAATCCTTAGAGATAAAAAGGTGTCCATTCTCTAAGCAACTCAAAGTGGATCCATGAGTGTATCAAAAATGTACCATTTTCTTTTATTTTTCTTTATATATTATTTAATTTTTGAAATCCATGTACAGTATAGATCTCACATTCAGTATCTAGCTACGTATGATCTATCGTAGGATTTATCGGTATGGAAATAGTGATTTTAGAACTTCCTAATACACAACCCAAAATATTTTTCTTTTTTTATATAATTTCTGTAAGGGAATATGGTAGAAATAAAACTCCATGAGTAATCATGGATCACATCATATAAGCCTAGTAGAAATTTCACAATATATCTCCTTAATCATAACATCATGTGCCCATCGGCTGAATATTCCCCTGTACTTGTTTAATTAATAAATATGTATAATACCAAGAGCAAGGTTGTAAGGGATAATCAGATTGAAACGGATCCATCCTAAGAAGGTTATGTAGGGAAACCATGGGATAAAGAATAAAAGATGTAAGGTGGGTCTCAAGAAAAATTTTCTCAACAAATATTGCCTCAATCATATAAAAATTATATTTTTATATTCATAACCTCAATAAGATATCAATGAAAGTTATAATAGGTTTACATGTCCTGGGTGTATCTTAAGAAATATTCCCTGAAAAGAATATGAAATTGTGGGTCTAGAATCCTCTCATGAATGGGAGTATAAAAAATAACTTGCAATCACTTAGGGTATAAAACTCATTAATAAGTTAATCAAAAGAGATTTGAAAAATTTTGAATTTGAATTATATTACTAAACTCATCAATCATTCTAAAGATATAAATTGGAGTAAAACATAGATTTCAAAAATTTTAAACCAATTTTTTATTTTATCTAAATGGGTGCAATGATTTTTTCGGGTTTAAATCGTGCTTGTAATGAAAAATTTATCCTAGATAAATGAAAATTAGAAATAATACAAGTTTATTCACAATAAATCTCAATAAATGCTACCACACACATAAAATGAGACATTTTAAACACTTTCTTAGAAAGTAACATAGGATATATATCACAAATATAGAATAAACAAAATGAGAAGGAAATTTTGAATTATTTTTTTAGGTAATCGATAGTTACCTATATGAGTTTCATGACATGGGGAAACTTGGTGGATTATGATTTCAAATTTTTCTAACTGTATAATTTTTATAAACACAAAACCTTCACTAGATAAGACATTAGTCTAATGGGTTTAAATAAGATGAAATAAGAGTAATGGGTAGGTGAAAACAGTGAAAAATAATGAAAAGATGCTCAGATACATATAGATATGTGGGTAAAATGAATTTCATGGTGAACTATGAAAATAATGCTACTAAAAACAAAAAACCTATTTACAAGACAGAAAATAAAGAAAAAAATAAAAAATGGTTCACTTCTAATAAAGCACTAACAATGACGTCGTCAGCTAGACTTGTTTCTATTCAGGTTAATTTGAGAGTGACAAGGAACCCTTCTTGGAAGTGTTTTAGGTAAATTTTCAACCATTTCCCATTAACATTGAATGATGTTTTTTTCCTTTCTGAATCTTGATAGCTCTATAATAAAAAACCATAATGAATTTGTAAAGACTCATCTATCAGGATTTCAGCTTTCTAGGAAATAATTTTAATCAGGAATTGAATAATATAACTTTATCCCAATAAGTAAAGATTCGAAACGTGACTCGGTTTTCATGCCATTTATTTTAATTTTCATTAAAAATTATCGCATTTTTATAAGAATCCTTCCTAATTTCTTCTAGCTCATCTATTTGGATCATTCAGACCTCTCCAAATTTCTGACCATCTATGTTCAACTTTTTAATTTCCCAAAAATATTTGTGATGAAATTACACTAGCAGGGGGAAAGGATTTTCATACAATAATCATAATGGATTAGTTCCAATGACTATTTTGTAGGTCGTGAAAAATTCCCAAAGTGTATCTTCTGGTTTGATACTCCAATCCCTTCTACTGGTGTGCACCATCTTCATAAGGATTTGTTTAATTTCCCAATTTGACACTTCAACTTTTATACTTGTTTATAGATGGTAGGGAGTACCAGTGTTATATCAAATTCCATACTTTTCAAGAAATACTTTTACATCAGTATTGGTAAAATTAGTTCCCCAATCACTAATGAGTAATCTGGAAATTCAGAATCTAGAGAAGATATTTTTCTTTAAAATTTTCATTACCAATTTTTCTATGTCATGAGTAGTAGCTATAGATTC
Organism: Viscum album; assembly: GCA_963277665.1. Lineage (NCBI taxonomy): Eukaryota > Viridiplantae > Streptophyta > Magnoliopsida > Santalales > Viscaceae > Viscum > Viscum album. The sequence continues at coordinate 1,033,901,238 of OY728122.1, read as the reverse complement.
AACCAATTTTGATACATAGTCAATGATGAATAGGATTTAAAACTTTCCATGATAATTGGGGAATGGTTACATGAAATTAATTCCCCATAAATTGTAGATTTCAACTTATAGGATGATATTTTGGGGAATTTTGTTTCTTTTTTCTATAGTCCATGTTTTTTGGCATCAATCAGAGGTTCAAAAAATAATAATTTCATCTTGATGAATTGTAGGATAAATAGCCTGATTTAGATGATTTTATTTGGGGTGCATTCGAGCTTATGATTCTATCTTATTAGTGATATATGAAACTTGTTAAGGAAATGCTTTTGTTCTAGGATGAAGCACCATATTAAGCCATCAACATATCTCGTAAAAATTAATAGATCATCCCAGTAGTAATGTGAGGTTTCAACTAAAAATCTCTTTCTCTATTGAAAGGTAAATTCAGGGTATACTGATCCCATGGAGAGATAATTTTAAATATCTAAAAACCATGATCAAAATTGGGTATTTATTATGAGAATGGTTTCATCAGGGAATTCATCCTTGATGTCAAGATTATTGTCATCTTTGTTGTTGGGAAGTAGAGGTCTGGATAAATGGTTTGAAATTATTTTCTCAATTCCTTTTATGTCCTTGATTATAATTTCAAACTCTTTCAGTAGTAGGACCCATTATATCTGACATGGTTAGGAATTCATTTTTTTAGTAGATATTTAAGTGTTTCATGATCGGTGTAAACCACTAATTTTGATAATACAATTTATGAGAGAAATTTTTCAAATGAAAAGAAGTCTAACATTAGTTTCTTTTAAGTTTTCATATAATTTACCTGGTTAGCAATAAAAGTATTACTAGCATATTAAATGGGACAAAAGATATTTTTGACTCATTTTCCTAGGACAACTCCAACAATGACATCACCAACATTGCACATCAATTCGAAATCCTTGTCCCAATCTGGTGAAATTATGATAGGACTAGCCACCAGACTATTATTTTGGGTAAGTAGTTCCCATTGAAACTCATTTTTGAACTTTAAAATGGATTATTTTGAAAAAAAAAATGTGTCAAGGGGTGGGATACTTCTGCAAATTTTTTATCAAAGCGATGATAGAATCTTGCATAGACCAAATATCTCCTTATATCTTTCACTATTATTGGATCAAGTATGTCTTTAATAACTTTTATTTTCTCTAGATCAACTTCCATGCCTTTTTTGGAGATTTTATCTTCAAGGAATATTCTTCTTTGGATCAGGAAGTGAAAACTTTCTCAATTTAATACCAGGAATTTTTCTTCACAGCATTACATGACTAGCTCCAAATTACACAAACACACCTCAAAGGATCTACCATATAACAAAAATTCATCCATGAAGATAACTATGAATTAATCTTCCATATCAAGGAATATATCTTTCATGTTCCATTGAAATGTTACTGGTGCATTGCACATACCCAATGACATTCAATGATAGTATAAGGTTCTGAAGGGACAAGTGAACATAGCTCTAGAGTGTTTGTCTAGATCAACTATAATTTGATTGTATATTGAATATCCATCCATGAAACTATAGAGTTCATTCTAGGATATTATTTCTAGAATTTGATCCAAAAAGAGTAGTGGAAATGATCTTTTTGGTTTTTAGTATTCAGATTCCTATAATTGACACATACTCTCCATCCAATAATGGTTCGAGTAGAGATCAACTCATTTTTTTAATTTTTCACAATAGTTATTCCACCCTTATTTGGAATGAATTGCAGTGGACTCACCCACTCACTGTCAAATACTGAAAATATGATCCCAACATCTAGAAGTTTCAATAATTATTTCATGAATACCACTTTCATCGGTGGGGTGAGTTGTAGCACCACAAATTTGAGGTATGTGGCCTTTGTTTATGCTTATTTTTGTGTTTAAAGTACATGGGATGAGTTGGGAAGAGTTTGGGAGAGTTTGGAATGGTTTTGGATGAGTTTGGAGGCCTTTAAAGGGGTGCACGGTTTGAGCACGGTTAGTGGAAACCATGCAGGTTCCCCAAGAAATCGTGCAGACCCTTGTCCTCGAGACAGTAGGTCTCGCACGGCCTGTGCACGATTTTCCAAACCGTGGGAGGAAACCATACGGACCCTGGATCTAGAGGCAGTGGCATGCACAAAATTAGTACATGGTTTGCCAAACCGTGCAGGATAACCGTGCGGCCACTTAAAGTTAGGGTTATAAGTTCCAGGATCACTCAGGATTGCCTCATTTCACTCCAAATCTTCTCCCACTTGAGCCTCACTTGGGATTTTTGGACTCAAGGGTTGGAGGGGCTCTCCCATACGTTTTGGAAGTGATTCTAAGGTGTTTCAAGGTGGATCCTAGGTGGTTCCTCACGGGTAAGTCTCTCCTCTTGTTTCTTTTGTGGTTTCCTCTAGATCTACATCTCCCTCTCTCTCAGTTTTCTAGATCTACACTTTTTGTTTGTAGATAAAGGGTTTTTGTTGCCTTGGATGTTAATATTAAGGATTTTGGATGTTAGGGAAAGGGATCAAGAGAGGTTTTAGTGGTGCGTTCGCCGGATTTGAGGTGCGGTTGTTCGTGGGTCGATTTCTCGGGAACCCTAAAGGTAGGTGGCTTCTCTCTTGAATCCACTTGGTTAGAACTAGTGGTTCCTTGTTACAATTAATTTGTTGTGATTGAAATTAATTGTTTTTTGATATGCGAAATTGGTGGAAAATCCCTTCGGTGATGTTTTGGGGATTTTTTTGGAAAAAGCAGGTTTTATGGTGAAATGCTTTTCTTGTGTATTTTAAAACAGAGATTTTAAAATGGGTTGATGAGATTGATTCGGTAAAATGATTTATGGAAAGGGTTTTGAATAAAATGGTTGTTTTATTGAAATGTGGTTTGGCATGGAAAATGGTTTTCAATAAATGGATAATTTATTGAAATGGATTGATATGCAATAGAACCTGGTTGATTGCATGATGTTGTGACCTTGGTGGGGTTTATGCTTGGATTTTGCTTGTTTTGAATGTTGTGTGGAAGTGGTGAGAAGTACCACTATAAAAAGGGGATGGATAGTGGATGGAAGGGCCACCATCAAGGATAAGTGTACGAGAAGTTTCGATTAGTGTGAATGGGTGAACAGGGTGGATAGTAACTCCATAGTTTGGTTGTATGGTTGTGTTGTTGTGCATTGCCTTGAAATATGGAATTGTTGTGTTAATGGGTAAATGTTGGAATGGTTGTGTCTTGTTTGGTTTCTTGGTTTGGATGTGATGGCCTGGTAAGGGAACGTTTGTCTTATGGAAATGGTTTTACTTGTCTTTTATTTTATATAAACTATTTTATATAAATGTGCTAACAGTTTTATCCTAGTGGCATGTGTAGAGAAGTCATTTGGGGAAAACATACTGAGTTTTAGTACTCACCCCCTTCTTTGGAATTGTGGTATCTTTGCAGATGTCTTGTACCATGACATGGGAAAACGGTAAGGCATCTCCCTCCTTTAGTGGTGCATTGTGATGTCTTGGTGGAGCATGGAGCTTGGAGCTTGGTGTGGAGCTGTGGTGGTGTCATGGATCATAGTGTTGTTGTTTAGTTTTACACTTGTACTTTGATGTTGTGTGGACATGTCTGGTTGTATTGGTTTTTAGTTGTGTTGCGGAACAACTTGGTTGTCTTTTTGGAATGCTAGCTTGGTTAATTAAATTGACATGAATCTTATGGTGGCTGTCTGTGGATGGTTTAGTTGGTTTTTTCTTAAGGATAAATCGTTACCCAACTTGATCTTGAAGCCCTCAGCATTTATTTCCAGCCTTTGGAATCTTGGGAACGTCTCTTAAGGCCAATTATCCCTCACATCCTCCTCAAGCCAATGAGGTAGGGGTGGGGTGTTATAAGTGGTATCAGTTTTTTCGGTCCTTTGGAGTTGATTCTCAGATTTGGTGTTGAAATTCGTTCTGTTGCATTCCTTGAGTCGGGATGGTAGGAAGGAATAGGATTGTCTGAAATTGGAATGTATAGCATAAAAGTATGTAGCTAACCCTTTTATGTTGAAATTCAAGTTACCAGGGAGTTGGGTACATAATTGTTTTAGAGACACTTATAGGCATTGGATATCTCATTGTTGTGGGTGTAGCCAACGAGATGAGCATGACATGAATCATAGAAATGACTTCCCTCTAGGATGCATATTTTATTGGGGTATAATGATTTATGATGTGATATGAATATGTGAAATTGTAATGTGAATAAACTGGTATTTTGAAAATGGTTTGGTTTTCAAAATGGTGAAACATGGAACATCTGAAAAAATGTGAACTGGTGGAAAGCCTTGTTGTGATAGTGTTATGTAATGTGATTTGAAATGGGATTTCTTGATGTCTATGGAAGTGAGAATCATGGTTGTTTGTTTTCTATAGATAGAAATGGCACCGGGTAGGCGTCGTAGAGACCAACCGGAGGAGGCTTCTGAGAATGTGGTTGCACCTGAGCCTCAGGTTAACCAGAATCTAGTGCAAAGTATAGTGAAAGCTTTCCAAGCTATGGGAAGTGGAAATAGAGTGGATGAACCAAGGCATGTGGATCATGCGGTGCAGTTTAAAAAGCAGAATCCACCCATCTTCAGGGGTGATTCAGAGCCGGAAAGGGCAGAAGCATGGTTAAATAGAATGAACAAGATCTTTGAGTTCTTGGGAACGATGGTAGAGATGAAAGTGAAGTTGGCCACATATATATTGGAAGATATTTCCCTTCAATGGTGGGAGTTGGTAGTCCAAGCTGGGATAGACCAGGGTATGATGTGGGAAGGCTTTGAGGAATTGTTTAACAAACAATTCTACCCACATACGTTTAGAATTTAGCGTATGACTGATTTCTTCAGTTTGAAGCAAGATCATATGTCTGTGAAAGAGTATGTAGCTAAGTTTATTAACTTAGTGAGGTTTGCGCCCGAGGTGGTGGGTAGCACATCGTTGAAGGCAAGGATCTTTGAAGCGGGGTTAAGGCAAGAAATTCATTCAAAGATAGAAGTGTTGTGTATAGATGATTACACAGAGATGGTGAATAGAGCCTCGGTGGCTGAGCGGGATTTGTTGGGCGCTCCGGGTGGGAGAGCATGGTGTTACCCATGGGGAATAGTGGGAACTCTAACACTGGGTTCAAACGGAAGAGGGACACTTATTCGCAGGTTGGGAATATGGCATGTAATTTGATGGCAGGATCGGTAAATCTTCCTCTGAATCCCCAGAGCAAGTCGGGATGTTTTCAGTGTGTTTCAACGAGCCACATCAAGCGGGACTGTACGACACAACTGTGATCATGTCATAATTGTAAGAATATGGAGAATCTATAGCGTTATTGTCAGAATTCTCCAAGGTCGGGTGCGCGTGAAACTTCCTAGGGATTGCAGACGTCATATGCTTCGACGGGATGGGGACAGCAGCATACCCCTCGACATCAGGGTAAAGCGGGTCATGGTGATTCTCGAAATACCACGACACCTCAACAGGGTAATAAAGAACAGACTATGTCGAGAAAACATGTGTTTGGAGCTGAGCAGGTTGTGGTGGATGATCAGTCAGGACCATCCATGGTGCGAGGTACTATTCTTTTAAATTCTACCTTGATGCAAGTATTGTTTGATACGGGTTCTTCACACTCTTTTATTTTTTCACGTGTGGTTGATTTGTTGGGTTTAAGGGTAGAAATTATTCCCTCAGTTTTGAAACTTCAAACTCCTCTGAGTCGAAGAGAGTGTAGAGATTTCTTGTGTGGAGAATGTTGTATCATTGTGGGAGAGGTTGAGATAGTGTAGAACTTCTCAATGCTTTTGATAGATGGTTATGATGTAATCCTGGGAATGGATTGGCTGGTGTCTTTTAAGGCCCACATCGATTGTGATGCACAGACAGTGGCTTTTATGACACATGATGGAATTAGACATCTCTTTAGAGGAGAGAAGAATGAAAGGTATGGTGAAATGGGTTTGTTGGCACCAGCAGTGGGTACATTATCGTATCAGTTGGCATTGTTGTCATTGGAATCGGTAGAGGGTGTTGAGCAGAGTGTTCCTCTGGCATAGGTGGATCAGTTCATGGATGTTTTTCCTAATGAATTATCTGGGTTACCTCCCATAAGAGAAGTGGGGTTTACGATTGATCTCCTTACGAGGACCAGTCCTATCTCACTTCCATCTTATCAGATGGCACCAGCTAAATTCCAGGAATTGAAAATCCAGTTAGAAGAGTTAGAAAACAAAGGGTTTATCTGTCCTAGCACGTCTCTGTGGGCAGCACCAGTTTTGTTTGGAAAAAAGGTGGATGGAACCTTGAGGCTATGTGTTGATTATTGTAGACTTAACCAAGTTATGATAAAGAATAGATATCCACTTCCATGAATTGATAATTTGTTCGACCTGTTGAGGGGAGCCTAGTGGTTCTCCAATATCAACCTGAGGTCGGGATATCATCAATTGCGAGTGAGGAAGGAGGATATATCTAAAACGTCTTTCATAAGTAGATATGGCCCTTATGAATATGTGGCTATGCCCTTTGGTCTATCAAATGCGCCAGCGGTGTTTATAGCATTGATGAATCAGATATTTCATAGATATCTGGATTCATTTGTGGTGGTGTTTCTTGACGATATTCTAGTGTATTCAAAGACAAGGGTGGAGCATGAGCAGCACTTAGAGACAATGCTGGGGATCTTGAGGGATCATCGGTTGTATGCCAAATTGTCAAAGTGTGACCTTTGGATACAGTAGTTTCGTTTTCTTGGCCATTTGTTTTCTGAAAGGGGTGTTTCAGTAGATCCAGAAAATTTAGAGGTTGTTGTCTCATGGAAACTTCCAAATAATGTGTTTGAGATACGGAGTTTCCTTGGTCTAGCTGGGTATTATCGGCATTTTGTTTGTGATTTTTCACATTTGGCTTCGCTAATGACAGCTTTGACAAGAAAGAACGTTCCTTTTGATTAGAATTAACAGTGTAAGCAGTGTTTTAAAGAGCTAAGGGGTTGTCTTACATCAGCACCAATCTTGGTTTTTCTAGAATCCGGAAAAGGTTACGTGGTTTATTGTGATGCATCAGGATCGGGGTTGGGGTGCGTTCTCATGTAAGGGAATCATGTGGTTGCATATGGCTCATTGCAGTTGAGAGTTCATGAGAAGAAATATGCAACTCATGATTTGGAGTTGGCAGTAGTGGTTCATGCTTTGAAAGTGTGGAGTCATTATCTCTTCGGTGAGAAATTCACGGTATATATAGATCATAAGATCTTGAAACAAGTTTTCTCACTAAGGGATTTGAACTTGAGGCAAAGGAGATGGATGGAATATCTTTAGATGTTTTATTTTGACTTGATGTACACATCAGGTAAGGGAAATTCAGTGGCGGATGCATTAAGTATAAAATCATATGCTCAGGTGGTGAAACATGCATCAGACCAGTGGCAGTTGATGTCAGTTATAGCTGATATGCGGTTGGAATGTGAGGAATAGGGTGATAGAGCGGTCTTCTTTCTAGTTTTGTTGATTCCTGACTTGGTTGGCCTGGTTGGAGAGGCACAGATATCCGCTTCTGAGTGTGTGACTGTGGGTTCGAGACTCAATGGTGGGGAGACCATTAAGGGTTGGAAACTGAATGGACATTCAGTTTTGTGTTTTTGGAATTGGATGATTGTACTAGTTTTTTGTCAGGAGTATCTTCTCATGGTGTATCATCATTCCAGGTGGGTTGTTCATCCTGGAATTCAAAAAATGTATAAAGTGCTAAAGGGGCAGTTCTAGTGGGCTAGTATTAAAAGAAGTGTGGCTGCGTTTGTTTCGAGATGCTTGACTTGTCAGCAGGTCAAGACAGAGCATCAGAGGCCAGTAGAAATGTTGCAGTCTTTACCAATCCCTATTTGGAAGTGGGAGCAGATAACGATGGATTTTATCATAGGTCTCCCAATAATGGTCAAGAAGAACGATGCCATTTCGGTGATAGTGGATCGGCAAATGAAGTCGGCCCATTTCATCCCGATTCGTGAATCTCATACGGTGGAGGATCTGTCCAAAATCTATATCTGGGAGGTGGTAAAGAGGCATGGTGTTCCAGTTTCTATTGTATCAGATAGAGATCCAAGGTTTACATCTCGTTTCTAGAAATCCTTGCAGCAAGCCCTTTGGATGTAGTTGATGATGAGTACGGCGTATCATCCTCAGACGGATGGTCAATCTGATAGGACGATACAAACGCTGGAGAATATGTTGTGGGATTGTGTCATGGATTTTGGTGGCTCGTGGGCGGATCACTTGTTGTTGGTTGGGTTCTCATACAATAACTGTTATCATGCATCCATACAGATGGATCCATTTGAAGCATTGTATGGGCGGTCGTGTCGTTCTCCACTATGTTGGGTGGAAACGGGTGAGGAATTGATGGTTGGAATGAGTCTCATCCCTAAGACTACAGAGAATATCAAGTTGATCAGGAAGAGAATGGATACATCTTAGAGTCATCATAAATCGTATGCGGATCATCGTCGATGGCCATTATCGTTCCAGGTGAGTGATCATGTGTTCTTGAGGATCTCTCCTAGGTTGGGACATCGTCGGTTTGGGAAGTAGGGAAAGCTAGCTCCGAGGTATATTGGGCCTTTTGAGATTCTTGAGTGGGTTGGTGAGGTGTTTTATCGTTTGGCTCTGCCACCACAGTTTAGTGTAGTGCACAATGTGTTTCATGTCTCGCAGTTGAAAAAGTATCAGCCAAATTGTGACCATGTGATTTGATGGGATCATGTTGAGCTAGATTCGAATGCTTCGTTGGTGAACATGCCAATGCGGGTTATGGATAGGCAATAGAAAGTATTGAGTGGTAGAATAATCGGTTTATTTTTTGTTTTGTCGAAACATGGTCATATTAAAGAGGAGACTTGGGAGCGGGAGAAAGAGATCATCAAGCAGTGGCCCGAGATCTTTCGGAAAAGGGCGGGTTCACTACTTTCCAAGAACTGAAATTCCAATGGTGGGGAGAATTTAGCACCCCCAGTTTTAGGTATGTGGCCTTTTTTATGCATATTTTTGTTTTTAAAGTGCATGGGATGAGTTGGGAAGAGTTTGGGAGAGTTTGGAATGGTTTTGGATGAGTTTGGAGGGTTTTAAAGGGGTGCACGGTTTGAGCACGGTTAGTGGAAACCGTGCGGGTTCCACAGGAAACCGTGCAGACCCTTGTCCTCAAGATAGTTGGCCTCGCACTGCCTTCACACGGTTTTCCAAATCGTGCGAGGAAACCTTGCGGACCCTGGCTCTGGAGGCAGTGGCATGCGCACGGTTTTCCAAACCATGCGGGCTAACCATGCGGCCACTTAAAGTTAGGGTTATAAGTTCTGGGCTCACTCAGTATTGCCTCATTTCACTCCAAATATTCTCCCACTCGAGCCTCATTTGGTATTTTTGGTCCTCAAGGGTTGGAGGGGCTCTCCCACACGTTTTGGAAGTGATTTGAAGGGGTGTCAAGGTGGATCCAAGGCGGTTTCTCCCTAGTAAGTCTCTCCTCTTGTTTCTTTTGTGGTTTCCTCTAGATCTACATCTCCCTCTCTCTTGTTTTTCTAGATCTACACTTTTTGTGTGCATATATATGGTTTTTTTTGCCTTTTATGTTAATATTAAGGCTTGTGGGTGTTAGGTAATGGGATCTAGAGATTTTTCGGTGGTGCGTTCGCTGGATTTGAGGTGCGGTTGTTCGTGGGTCGATTTCTCAGGAACCCTAAAGGTAGGTGGCTTCTCTCTCGAATCCACTTGGTTATAACTAGTGGTTCCTTGTTACAATTAATTTTTTGTTCTTGAAATTAATTTTGTTTTGATGTGCGAAATTGGTGGAAAATCCCATGGATGATGTTTTGGGGATTTTTGGAAAAAGGGGCTTTTATTGTGAAACGATTTTCTTGTGAATTTTAAAACTGAGATTTTAAAATGGGTTGATGAGATTGATTTGGGAAAATGATTTATGGAAAGGGTTCTCAATAAAAGGGTTGTTTTATTGAAATGTGGTTTGGCATGGAAAACGGTTTTCAATAAATTGATAATTTATTGAAACGGATTGATATGAAATAGAACCTAGTTGATTGCATGATGTTGTGACCTTGGTGGGTTATATTCTTGGCTTTGGCTTGTTTTTAATGTTGTGTGGAAGCGGAGATAAGTACCACTATAAAAAGGGGATGGATATTGGAAAGAAGGTCCACCATCGAGCATAAGTGGACGGGAAATTCCTCTTAGTGTGAATGGGTGGACGGGGTGGACGGTAACTTCACCGTTTGGTTGTATGGTTGCGTTGTTTTGCATTGCCTTTCAAGATAGAATTTTTGTGCTAATGGGTAAATGTTGGAATGGTTATGTCTTGTTTGGTTGCTTGTTTTGGATGTGATGGCCTAGTAAGGGCACGTTTGGCTTATGGAAATGGTTTCACTTGTGTTTTATTTTATATAAACTGTTTTATATAAATGTGTTAACGGTTTTATCCTTGTGGCATGTGTAGGGAAGTCATTTTGGGAAAACCTACTTAGTTTTAGTACTCACCCCCTCCTTTGGCACTGTGGTGTATTTACAGATGTTGTGTACCGTGATGTGGGAAAAAGGTAAGGCATCTCCCTCCTTTAGTGGTGCATTGTGATGTGTTGGTGGAGCGTGGATCTTGGATCTTGGTGTGGAGCTGTGGTGGTATCATGGCTCGTAGTGTTGTTGTTTAGTTTTCCGCTTTTACTTTGATGTTGTGTGGACATGTCTGGTTGTATTGGTTTTGAGTTGTGTTGCGGAAAAACATGGTTGTCTTTTGGGAATTCTTGGTTGGGTAATTAAATTTACATGCATCATATGGTGGCTATCTGTGGATGGTTTGGTTGGTTTTGTCTTAAGGGAAAATCGTTCCCCAGCTTGATCTTGAATCCCTCGGCATTTATTTACAGCCTTTGGCATCTTGGGAACATCGCTTAAGGCCAAGTATCCCTCACCGCCTCCTCAATCCAATGAGGTTGGGGCGGGGTGTTACGTGAGTCACCTCAAAGTTTGGTGTTTGGGTTTAACACATTATTCCAATAATATTTTGTGGGTGCAGATTGTGGGGATAATCCCTTTAAGGTTAACTAGTCCCTAAGATATTGAGTTTTTGTGCCTTTTTAGAACTTTAATAAACTTTTCCATGTATATTTGGGTTAAATTTGAGCTATTAATGACTAGAATTGATTCCTTGGTCTCAAGTAATGAGTACTTGATTGTTCTTGACAAAGGTTTAAATTATAATGATGGTGGTGTAATGACAGAAGGTATGCATGGTGAGATAGTGTCCCTCATAAATGGTTTAAAGTATTTTTAATTCTCATGATCACTCTCCTTGTCTTAATCAAGGGAAAGGGTCTCCCTGTTGTCTTTAATGGTTTTAAACTCATATCATTCATTAGTATGAAAGATGGATTGATATTCAAAAGAATCATTGCCTTTCTTGACAACCTTTTCTAAGTCAAAACCAAATTATTTATACCTAAATAATATCTATATACCTTGGTTAACATGTATTAAATCCATTAGCATTTATAAAAATGGTTTCTAAGAATAATTGGAACATTTCTTTCTTCATTCATATTTAAAATTATAAAATCTATAAAAAATATAAACTTGCAACCCTTAATTGGGATATCCTTCAGAAATACATGAGGGTGATTTACTAGGTGGTCATCTAGTGTGATGTTATACTCTTGTCAGTTTTAATTCTTTGAGCCCAATATTTTTTAAAACAATCATAGGCATGAGATTTATTCTTGTACCAAGGTCATATAATTCTCTTCTGAAATTTCATTTTCCTATGGTGTAAAGGATTGAGAAACTTCCAGGGTCTTGCATATTTAGTGGAAGATTATACTAAAATATTTTAGAGCATTACTCATTTAGGTATATGACTCCTACTTCTTCCATCTTTCTCTTATTTTAGATCAGTGCCTTTATAAATTTCCCATAAGTTATAATTTGGTCAATGGATTCAACAAAGGGGTTATTGATATGAAATTTCTTGAACATTGATTGAAAATTTTTATTTTGATCCTCGATATTTCATTTCCTCATTACTTTTGGTAATAGAAGAGGGGGTTTGTAAATTGGTGGTCCTACATAAACCTCTCCATTTTCATTCTATTCTCTTATTTGGGTTTTTGTAGTTGCTTCTGATTTTAGACTCATTTCTTTAGCCACTTACATTGTTTTATAATTGTTATCTTCACCGATTTTTGTTTCCTGTTTCTCTGGTCCTTCCATCATCTATTCATTATCTTTTTATGGTTTTTGAAAGTCTATTATTTTACATATCCTAAGAACCACTGCATTTTCTTCTTCTCTCAGGATCATCAATGTGTTACCGGATAAAGTACATTATAGTTGGTCAAATAGGGTTTTTAAAATTTGTCATATTTGGTGGTTAAGGTTTCACATGGATACTCTTTGGTTTTTTTATTTCCACCTATTGGGTTGTCATTATTTGGTCTGATTTTTGAAAGAAGGTAGTGACAAGGTTTTCATGATTGGTTTCGAGAGGTTGGGATCACGGTGGTGGTCTTGGTGGAGATTATTAGAATTGCTATTGTGGTGTTGGTGGATATTGCTGAGCTCTTGGAAAAGGTTTTTGAAATTTTTGTTTTGTTCAAGGAGATAGACCTTTTTTTGGGTATCTAGGTGGTCCTTGATTTCTTTTTAGTACCTATATTTAAATTCTAAGGTGACCCAATCTAGGAAACACACAAAGGAACACACTATCACGCGCTGTAAAGTCAAGGGGTCATCAATGTCGATTATCATATAACTTTTGCCTAATCTAGGACATATCCATATGTTTCCAAATAAACTGGACCTTATATTATGTCTCCTTCATGATACTTAGTCCCAAAAACTCAGACTCACCTACCTACATCCATTATAGAGGTGATCTGCATGGCCTACCATAAAGTGCCTCATATGGTTCTATTTTAATAATCACCTAATAAAAGTTGTTAGGGTAGAACTCAACAAGTGTTAATTTCTTATCCCAAGACCCACCAAAGTCTATGATTCATTTCAATATCATATCCTCTAATACCAATATAGTATATTTCAACTTCCCATATGTATGTGGATGGAAATCCGTACTCAAAAATACATGGGTACCCAATTCCTTTTGTAAGCCTTACTAGAAGCGTTAAGAAAAGAGGGAATCATGATCTAAAACTATACTCTACAGTACCCTATGTAAATGTAATTTCTTATGAATTTACATGTCCCCCAACATATCCATTGTGAAAGTCTCTTGGATAGACAAAAAATTGGATAATTTCATCAATCGATCCACAATCACCCATATAGCATCATTATTTTGAGGTATGCTTGGAAGACCCACCATGGAGTCTATGGTAACTTCATACCACTTCCATTAAAAATGGGAAATGATTGTAGTAAACCACCAGGTCATTGATGCTCAATCTTCACCTGTTAACAACTGTTGCATCGTGTCATGAACCATGCAGTCTCCCTTTTCATTCCTAGCCACCAATACTTTCGATATAGTTCAAGGTAAATTTTAGTCAAACAATGATGTAACTTCCACTTATAGGCGTGAAACTCATGTATCGACTCATCTTGAATACACATAGGCACAAAAACATGCTTCCTGACATAGATGATATCATCCTCATCTATTGTCCAATCTAAAAGTGACTCCCTGCCTTTAATGATTTCCCTCAAGGTCAAGCACTCTGTATCCTCATACTACCTCTCCTCGATCCGGCTCAAAAGTGTGTACTCAATAGAAAAGGTTACAAGGGTAATCTTCTCTTGGACCTCCAAGAACCCAATATGTATCTCACCCAAAAAATTTATCATCTTCCACTCAAAAATAGACTCCTAAACTTTCTGAGTCTATATGTTCCTGCTCAAAGTGTCAAGAACACTATTTCACTTCCCAGTTGTATATGATAGCTCAAAATCATAATACTATATATACTCAAACCATATTTTTTTCAAAGATTCAAGTTTTGTTGTTAAAATATATACTTTAAACTCCTTTAATCATTATACATGGTAAAGTTTTCACCTAATAGGTAATTTTTCTAGCATGTTAAGGAATAAAATACCATAGATAACTCCAGATCGTACATAGTGTAATTCTATTCATGTGTTTGCAACTACCATGACCTTTATTCCACAACTCAATCTCCTTGTACAAAAACTACTCCAAGTCTGATCTCAAACACATCACAAAACATTTTATACTCCCCACCTAGATCCGGTAGGATCAAAATTGGTGTAGTATTCAAACACTTTTTCAAAACCTATAAATAATTATCACAAACTCTATCCCATTAAAACTTGATCCCCTTATTGGTCAATCCTGAAAGGGGTGCTTCCAAAAAAAATCATGGATGAACCCATGATAATAACCTGCTAAACCTAGGAAGCTTCAGATATCAAAAAAATTCTTTGGATTCTTCCAAGAAACAACCACCTGAACTTTCTCTGGATCCACTAACACTCCTTTATCAAAGATGATGTGACATAATAAATGTACCATGTTGATCCAAAACTATCAAATTATATATCTTGGTGTATTGATGATTCTCTATCAATGTACTCATAATGATGTCAAGATGTTGGGAATAATCATCAGGAGTCTTAGAGTACACCAAGATGTCATCCACAAAAACAACCCCAAAATGACCCAAGTATGGGTGAAATATTTGGTTCATTAAGGACATAAACACATTTGGAGCTTTCATTAGCCTGAACGACTTCACAATGAACTTGTATAGGCCATACCTTATTCTTAAAGTAGTCCATGGTATATTAGAAGGTTTGAATCTCAATTGATGATACCCTAATCTCAAGTTAATCTTGTAGAATGCATAATATCCTCGAAACTGGTCAAAGTGATCATCGATACATGGAAGAGGATATTGGTTCTTCACTATCATTTGGTTCAACTTCTGGTAATCAACACATAAATGAAACATACCATCATCCTTCTTATCAAAAAAAACTGGAGAACCCCAAGGTGATATACTCAAACATATAAACCTATTATCCATCAACTCTTCTAGTTGAGTCTTACATTCTTGAAGATATGTTGGTTCCATTTGATAAGGTGGAATAGAAACTAGATCATATCTTATATTTAGTTCAATTGTAAAGTCAACATCCCTATTAGGTGGAAACCATGAGAATCCTTCAAGAGACACATCTTGGAACTGATCCACTATGTGTGGAAAGACATCACGTTTCACACTACCAATATCCTGTAAAAGACTTACAACTTGGGTGGTGATATCCCCTCATTGTTGATGGACTGGCGCTACATGACTAGCCTAGATATCCATTATTTAGGATGAACATAGTTGTTACCCTCAAGAGACGTAAAGGTAACCCTCCTATTCTAACAAACAATGTGGTCTTAGTATTCTACCAACCATTGCATACCCAAATTCAATTCAAATCCTAACATGTCAAGTATATAAAGATCCCAAAGAAAATTATACTCCCCAACCTTGAGAGAACTCCCCTTACATAAATAGATGTCCCTCAGTTGTACCCTCAATTGTGTGTCAAACGTCATAAGACCACTCACAAACTCTACTGTCAGAATCATCCCAATCAAAAGTTATGAAGATATAAAAGACTAAAGGGATCCTATATTAAACAATTATCTAGCAAGTGAAGAACCTATAAGAATAGTACCTATAACTTTTGATGGACCAACCTCACTATTCACAAGTTTAGGTTGAACTACATGAAACTGTCCAACCCCTCTTCCCTGTGCTTCATTCTATGTCTCCGGAGCTGCACAACTCTTTTGATAGGGGTTCTCTTTCCCTACGTACAATGTCCACCACCTCGACTTACATGGATATAATAACTCAAACTACCTGACTGATATGAGGTAGAAGACCCCCTTCTCGCACTCTGACTCTTCTTGGATCCTCTATTATTTCCCATAAGTTGAGGGTTTCTTTAATACCACTCCATGTTACCCATACTGCCACAAGTTTCCTGCTCCACTGGTGGTCAGGGACACTAGCTATGAATAAGACCTGACCTAACACACTAGTGGTAGTATACTCAGTTACTTCTCTAAGTGACTAATACTTATCCCTGGCTACTCTGTTTTCCATCACCCCAGTTGACTTTCTTATAGATATTCTTCCAACTCTCATAAGATGTGCCTCCTGTTCATCCAGATGAAACCATGTACATTCCACTAGAAGCCTCATTTAGGTTACCCTAAAAAATGATATCCGGATTCACCACCTTATAAAACTTATTCATCCTATAGATGTTAATCTGACACTTAATCTTACATTTAATCCCATCTTGAAAATGTTTCACAACAACTACCTCATCTTCTGACAACACTGGAATAAAGTTCTATAAATCAATGAAGTGAACAACATAGTCCATCACAGACATAATCCCCAAGTTTAACTATATAAAATCAGTTTCCATATCTTCCCTAAGAATATTTGGGTAAAATTATTTTAGAAACTTCTCCTTTAAGTAATTACATACCATATTCTCTAGTTTCTCATTCCAAGTATAAATATCCCACTAGTTTTTTTCTAATCCGTGCAACGTATAAGAAACCAATTTAACTTTTCTCTCCAGAGGTGTCTCTAAATGGTCAATGATTTTCTTTATGGACACAATCCAGAAATCAAATTCCTCGGGTCCACCATCTCTTTTGAATGTCGGAGGGTGATGCAACTAAAACTCTCATGTCGGGTCAAACATATTTCACACAACCCGCCTTGGGTTTATTTCTATAAACTGAATAAAGTGAGAAAATATATCATAGAACTACTATCATACTCCTTCACTTGGATCTATCAGGGCTTATGGTTCCACTACTAGAGGAACATTCCCAACCGTGTCCTCATATTGTCCTATCAACAAGCATTTTCATGGTTAAATATCTCTAAAATTACTAACACACATATTAGGACATGTATCACATCATTAACACATTTTAATGAGAGGGATTCATATAAATCCATAACAAGTCATCCCCCATACCAGACCACATGGTCAAAACTGAGCCACTGTCACTACCCTCAACTATCCCTCATCAGGTCCATGGATAATATAGGGTAAAATACTTTCATAATTCAAGTTTCTCATTATACACCCATTTCATTCATTTCAAATTTCCACATTTATAATCATTTTCAATTTTCAATTTCTTATTAGGAGACTTTATTTTAAATTACTCAAACAAAGAAAAGAATTTCATATTAAAAAATCACCCAATACCTTATTTTCATTGCATTCCTAAAATGATACATGTCACATAAAATCTTGAGTTCCTAAAATTATGCATGTATAATCAACTATCATGCCTTATCAGGCTATGAGTAAAATCTCAGAAAACAATAACATCACAAAAAATTTGAATCACCCAAGCTGAAATAACATCCAACTGTAACTAAAAACATCAAGAACATCAATCTCATCCTAGTCATTTGGGTTTTCCCCCAAACATGGGTTAGCTACTCCTATGTATGAACTCATGACCAAGGCTCAACTCATCTTAGTGTCCTGTCTACCTTTCCAAAATAATGAGATATCTAAAAATAAAAATAAAAACTCTATTGATACCACTTTGTGTCATTCCAACCTTGATGCCACATGTCGGTGCCCCACGATTGTTAGTTACGTGACCTCAGGTGCGCCTCATCGTACACCAGATGCTACCGACTAATAGTGAGTGTTTGATAAGTAACATGGGGAGACTATACCCCCTTTATCAAAGTAACACAACTAAGAAAATAAATAAACAATAGTTAAATGATAAAAAACAATAACAAGGATAATACCATAATCAATAAGACCAACATCACATTATAATCTGAAAACATGGATAAATAACCATAACCCTAAGTAGTAGATATTTTATGCCATATCTGTGTCAATTGTGTAATGAAAAAACAAAATAATAACACACTAACAACACCCAAGTGGGTCCTGACATCATGTATGGTTCCCTCATTCATTCCCTGTCCTAAATTCTAACTCATCTATCTAACATAGGGCTCTTTCCCTTATCTTGTACTATAAATATGAAGTCTATTTGAGTACTGATTAGGTAACCCAAGTAGGTTGTGAGTACAACTCAGTAGGCCACCACTAGTGGTGTTTAAAATAATATCCATTCTATAATAGTATATGCGGTTTTATAAAAAATAGAGTAAAAAAAGATAAAGTATGTATTTTTCACATTAATTTATTCTTTAATTAACTATATAGGTCCTCAGGTTCATAGTGACATCCAAAATAATAATACTTGCATTGGCCTATGTCAGATTATTAACCATCCACTAAAGTGATATCATATTTCACTCTATCATGGGATTCACTAATCATGTAATATCCAATTTCACATTTATACATTAGGGGCCTAGAGTAGCATTTTGGAACTCTGTGGGTATTTGGTGCAGTATTCCCTATCCCACAACTCAATGATCACATGAAATAAATATATATATCTTGGGGGGTAGAGAATAATTCTAGAACATATTGGGTATTTGGAGTAGCAGTCCTTATCCCACAAATCTATAACAAATATCATATCTCGTGATTCCACATTCATAACTCATTTATCAACCATTTCTTTAAACCATTATTAAATAAATTTCATAATTTTATTTTTCAACCAATTTCGAAATTCCATTATTCACTAATTTCATAATCACTTTCTTCACCAATTTCATAATCACATGTTCAACCAATTTTATAATCACATGGGAAAATAATCAATTAATTAATTCAATTTACAATGCAATTTCCCAATGTGGAAATTTCAATTACATAACTACATAAACACAAATATAATTATGACTATGGGAAATGATAATTAGATAAACTACCTCAACATTTTTTATGAATTCTAACCAAACCAAAATCCCCAATTGGATGTCGAACGATTGAAATCCCAACAGCAAGAAAGATCTGGGATCAATACCTAAGACCAAGATCCAATGAGACAAAACACTCAGAAATTAGATCTAAACCATCTCCCATGAAAGAAAAATCATCCCTCTTTATCAAAAAAGAGATATGGGAGAGAGATAAAATAAATTGGGTAAGATATTATATATCATAGAGGAATTTATCATTCAATCGGATCTTCAATTCAGCAAGAAAGGGGTTTGAGGAGACTTGAAATTTTCTATGGGGGATCCAAAAATAACGGAACACCTTTTGGTTCGATCAGGGGATAATGGGGATAAAAATTGGGAGTCATAAATTTTAATAAACTTTTCATGGGGTTTAAAACCCATGTGAATGGTTTCCTAGGTGGGGGTGCACAATTTTCCAAATATTGTGCCTTAACTGTGCTACCCTACTCATGGGGTGAATGGTTTATCCTAAGTGGTGCATGGTTTGACAAACCATGTGTCCACCATGAAAATCCTCTCTGTTTTAGGGTGCATGGTTTGGGGAGGGAGGCTTCATAGTTTGGCCAAACCATGAACCACCTCCTGTGCCTCCAAAAATGGGTGCACAGTTTCTTGGGGAAAACTACACGGTTTTCCCTAACAATGTGCCAACCATGCACAACCCCTTGGGATTCAAAATTTCTCTAATTTCACCCAAAACAACCTCAAAACAAAATCCAACCAAGGTATACCCAAAAATCGGTAAAATGGTACCTGAAAATGAGAATGAGTCATCTATATAAAGGTTGGTATCTCACACCTATAAAAAATAGAATTAAACATTAGAGATTTTATTAAAAAATTAATGAAATTAAACTAAAGAAAAATAAAGATATGTGGGAGATAATTTTGGGATATCACTCCCAAGAGAGGATGTAGTTATAATATCCAATGCAAGGCAATCTGGTGGTCATTACCAATCTTCGGAAGGATGGGGTATTGTGGTAAGAACCGCCACACGCTCTTTCTTCCACAACTGGATAGTTCAAACAAGGGGGAGTTAGTATATAAATCTAATTGAAAAAAAAATCATGAAAAAGTGAATTTAAATCAAAATATACCCCTATATATGAAGAATATTCTACTTATATTTATTTTTTGAGGGACCTCTAGGCATTATTCTTCTACTATTGATCCTCCCTCCAATTGATGTTCATGGTATTTTTGAGGGGGGTCTTCTTCTTCAATTACAAATAACTTTTTTTCCTAAAATCTAAAATATTCCTTGATTGAAAAGTTGGGAAACATCATGTTCTCTTATAGATCCACTATTTCATCTTGAATATATTCTACTTCACTCATGGGCTCTTCATCTTCTGAAACTAGGGCCTTTGATAACACTATTGAATATTTAATATTAAAAAATTGTAGGTTATAAGAGAGTTTATCTTTTATGATATTGCATTAAAGATTCAGAATTAAATTTATCTCTCTATGAAGCATACTCAAATAGTTCTAAGTCTACAGCATCAAAACGAGGTGGATAGATTCAAATTGAATTTGAAAATAATTAAGAGAAAAATAGTAAAAATTTTTTTCATCCCCATAAAATTATTCAACTGTAATTTCTTGTTTCTCATAGAGTGAATTAGTAATTATATCATAATTATGTGGGAGAGTGGTATCCTTCATCAATTAAACCTTTTAGACATACTCTTTAAGTGTTTTAGGTTTAGGTTCATGATCCACTAATACTTCCCTTTCAGTATTTGATCTTAAAATTTTAGTATAATTTTATCATCATTTCAAAAAGTATTTAATTGTAACATTTCTATCTATTTTTTTGAGAATAACAGAAAGTTAATCCATCTTTTTCGATAATAAGTGATGATCTATTTTTTTAAGTAGAAAGTTATTTGAGTAATGGAAAAGAATAGTGACTCTCCAACCTTACTCCTTAGAAATGGAACTAATTTGATCATGAATTTTTCATGGACAATGGTCAAATAGATTTTTTTAATTTATTAAAACTTGGAATCCAACATAAGGCTGACTAGGGTTGTTTCCTAAAGAGCGTGTTGCTGAGTGAGAAGTATAACTTATAACTTTTATATTACTTTTTTTTTGGAAATCAAAAACACTTTCTTTATAATTACATTACCAACCTTTTTTGTCCAAAGAGTTTAAAAAAAATTGTAGAAAACATAAAATTTTACCATACATAGAATTAGTTTTGAGTTTTTCATGAATAAAAACTAAATTTATTCATTAAATTTTTTTTAATGTGTACGGATATGATAAAATTTGTATTCACTTTTATCAGGACAGATATAAGACTTTATGTCTTGACTTTTGTAATGATGAAGTATATATAATTAGACTCATAATGGGATTGATAAATATCATTCTCATACTTGTAAATATCAATAATGATGAAATTTTTAATAAATTCTATTATAAGGACTTAGTTTATATTCTGAATACAGAAAACTATTTTTTAATGTGAGGAATTATTTTTTACATAGTAATGATGTAAAACAATATGAATTATCAACTTTTGTTATACTAGGTTTTCATTTTCTAGGTGTCAAATTCATTGCAAAAAACTCATAGAAAATATGATTGTTGAGCAATCAAGATGACTGTTGGGGAGACACCTATAAAAACAAAACATTTTGAATAGTTTTTTACTGATCGATTTCATTTGGAAATTTCTCTTTCATGAGATATTTGAATATTGGAATCATGAACATCTTGTTCTTAGTTGTTGAAATCATTTAAGAGTGTATTTTTAATTTATTCATCCAATTGTGTGAATATGATTGAGGGATTCTGAGGCTAGGAAGAAGGAGATATCGATCATCATATTGATCGAGGGAACATGAGAATAGTGTGAGAGAATCTGATCCATCAAATCGAGGGCTACTAGGGATAGGCATACAAAGATATAGATCTTTGTATTAAGGGATTTATTTATTAAAGAAATATAGACTTTCTTGTAAGTATAAAAAAATAGGTACCTTTATCCACGGTTTGTGGCTACCTTAATCTTAAGGTTAAAAGAGATTCATTTATTTTTTAAATAGCTATAATTCATTCTTATATTTCTAAATTTGGTATACTTTTTTCTTACAATTTATTTTAATTCCATTGTGCATGTATGTAACAGTTTTATCATAATGTATCTCATTATGATAAATACAGTTTTTATTTTCTAATCAGATACACTATGAATCTGAGACATAATCATTTAATTTTATATATCTTGAATATGATTTTTTACTCTATTTTGATTGAATGTTTTTTTATTATGATTTTTATACTCTGATATTATCATAATCAGGATGATTACGATACATTGGTTTTATCGGACTAAGGGTCATGTTTGAATATGATCTTTTACTTATAGAGGTATTTTGAATTGTTTAGTTTAAACTCTTTTAAACTAATGTTTTTAAAACTACAATTCACCCCTGTAATTAAGTCATCTGGAATATAATTTTTTGATACTAATAACAATATAACTCATATTTTTATCCAAAAATTGGTATCATAGCAGGATTCCACTACTCAAATACTTGATAAACTTTTTCTCTTCTTTAATACTGCGTGTTTGTTTAAATTTTGTTATAAACTTTTTTTATAAATATTTTTTACACTAATGTATATTGTGGAAAAGAATTTTTATATCTGTATTTGAAAGATTTAAGGACCTAATGTCAGATCCACTGATAATATCAATCCCAATAGGCCACCAATTTTTTATGGTGTTGATTATGAATATTGGAGGGATAGAATGAAGACTTTTTTAATCAATATAGGACTAGATAATATTTTCATACTGACCAGTGATTATAAAATACTTGAAAAGGAAGTTATAGTCTTTAATAATCAAGAGAGTCTAGAATATTAGTTGAATTACAAGGTAAGGAACACTTTGTTATGTTCTATGAAAAGAAACATATATATTCATATTTCTTCATGTGATGCAGAAAATAGTATTTGGAAGAAGCTATAGGTAACACATTTTGGTATATCTAAAGTAGTTGATACCATAAGAGAAATGTTCTGAGCTAATTATCAAGATTTTGAATTATTTCAAGGTGAATCAGTTGCTAAGATGCATTAGGTATTAATAAATATTATTAAAAGTCTTCAAGATATTGGTGAAAGGGGAGTAGATGATGAAATAATCATTGATAAAATCAATGATATCATTCCAAACGAAATGGAATCTAAAAAAAGATATTTATGAAACAAATAAAGTTAGTAATATTAACCTTGCTGAATTAATTGGTACTCTTATGAAGTATAGGGGTAGATTAAAAATAGATGTAGAGAAAGCTATGAAAAATAATGGAGGTGTTGGTTTCAATACAACTACAATTCCCACAAAAGTACAAACATGAGAAAAAGTTTCCATTCCTTAAAGAAAGAAGAAGGTGGTTATACAATCAGATTTTAGTGATTTTGAGTGTTGAAAAAATGAATTATCTAATCATTCTTGATGGATGAATAATATAGTCAAAAAAAGGATTTTCAGTATCATTATAAGAAAAGTAACTAGGATATAAATGAAAATAATGATTATAAAGTTACATGTTATGAATGAAAGAAATTTCGACACATCATACCCAATTTTCCAAAGCTTAAAAGGAAAGATATAAAGGAAAGGTATACCAATAGAAATAATAAAAAATATTATAATACAAAAGGAAGGAAATTCATGAAAGTTAATGATTCCTAGAGTGCGATTGGAGGACACTCTTTATATAATTCTTCTAAGAATGAGAATTCTAGATAGAGTAATATTGGCCTTTTTGCTAAAGTACCTTATGAATATCAATGTTTCATGGACAATGTACACACATTTGAATCCTTAACTAATATGTCCTTAAGTTAAAATTATCTTGATTAGAAGGATTCTACACCTTCTGAGATTAATCCTCCTCATCTATTGATAATAATAATTTACCTTTTTATAATGATGTATCTCGTTTTTCTAAACTATTAAAAATGAAAATTGAAAAGTTAGTAAAAACTTAAAAAGGAAAATTCTAGGATAATTATTTTAACAAAAGAAGCATCATATATTTCTAAATATCTTGATAATAAATATTTTTAAAAGGAAAATATTTCAAACAAATCATGAAAATTTTGTTTTTGAAAAAGATAATATGTCTAAATATTTTGAAAAAATAATTTCTGAGTATTATTTTTTAGAAACCAGACTCACTTCTGAAATCGATAATCGTGAGGATACGAATTTAGTTATCAAACTAAATTCTGAAATTTCTTATTTAAGAAAACTTTTTTAAAACTTTACTTTTGGTAAAGAAGGTTTTTATAAAATTGATAAATGAATCTTTCCTCATGGTACTTGTTCTGGAATACGTTATACTTATAAAAAACTATTTTCCGTAACAATTACTTTATTCCAAAAAATGTACCCTTTTGTAAAAAATAAAAAAGTGGTGGTCAATGGAATACAAAACTTTCCTTAAATAAAATAAAACCATTAGGATTTCATGAATCTTATTTCTCAAAACAAATGTGGTTACACAAAAAATTATTTTCTAACAATGGACCTAAGAAGGTTTGGGTTCCAAAAATCAAATTTTTTTGTTTTCATAAAAACAAAGGTAGTGCCAACAAAAAAAATATTTGGTAAATGTATAGTGGTTGTTCTAGAAATATTACTGGACAAAAATATTTCTTTGAAAATATTATAAAGATTAAAAGTGTAAAAGTTACCTTAGGAGATAATGCTCAAGGAGATATTATCGGTATAGATAATATTATTCTTATCGATAAATCATTAATTTCAAATGTTTTATTTTTTAAAGGCATTAAGCACAACCTTATAATCATAATTAAATAATGTGATGAAGGTTACCTTGTTAATTTTATAAATGATAAATGTTTAGTATGAAATTATAAGGATGAATACATTATTTATTCCAAAAAACATGATAATTTTTACACCATTAACATAGAAGACCTTAGGATCCAAGACTTACCTTTCCTTAGTGTAATAGAAGACCAATATTGGTTGTGGAATAGAAGGTTAGGACATTTTAACAATAGAAACATATGTAAATTGACTAAGAAAATTCTTTTCAAGGATCTACCAGATCATAGTTTTGATTCTTCAAAATTTTGTGACCCTTGTCAATAAGATAAGAAACATAAGTCTTGTTTTAAATATATTAGTGAAGTTTCAACTTTCGAGGTCTTATAGTTAGTGCACATGGATTTATTTGGTCCTACACAAACTGGATGTATTGAGGAAAAATATTATGTATTTTTCCTGGTTGATCATTACACTAGATACGCATGGGTAAATTTTCTAGAAAAGATATTTGAAGCCTTTTATTATTTTAAAAAATTCATATCCAAAGTTAAAAATGAGAAAAACATTACCTGGTAATTGTTCATAGTGATCTTGGGGGAGAATTTGTAAACTCTGATTTTGAAACTTTTTGTTGTAATAAAGGAATTAAAAATAATTTTTTAGCTCCTATAACTCCACATAAAAGTGGTGTTGTTGAAAGAACAAATCTTAATATTCAAGAAATTACAAGAACCGTGTTGAGTGAATAATCAATCGCTTAACATTTTTGGGTTGAAGTGGTTATTACTACTTTTTATACTATAAATAATTTTTTAATAAGACCCTTTCAAAATAAAACACCTTATCAATGGTGGACTAGTCAAAAACCAAAATTTTATTACTTTAGAGATTTTGGATGAAAATTATTCATCCTGAATACGGAAGATAATTTACAAAAAATTGCACCCAAATCCAATGAAGGGATATTTTTATCTTATTCCACTACTTATAATGCATATAGAGTTTTTAAAAAAAATTACTATTAAGGAAATTTTACATGTTATGTTTGATGAAACTGATCCTTTTGTTTTCAAACAACCACAAGAAACATCCTCATATGTGTTTTCAAAAACTGATTTTTAACCTTTGTTAAAAATTTATCATTATAAAGAAAATACTTAGGAAATAGTTTTTAAATTATTTACTTATGAATATTTTCTTCCTTATATTTATGAATAGGTTTTACAAAACCCAATAAATCATTGGTTTCTTTGGAATCATTCTAGTGATTGTATCATTGGAGAAGTTGATCAACTAGTAGGACTAGAAGTTCATTAAGAAATGAAATAGAACATATTGCTTTTATTTCTAAATTTGAACCTAAGAATATTAATGAGTATTTGAGTGATGAGGATGGTATTAATACAATGCAAGATAAACTAAATTAATTTGAAAAGTATAAATTAGGGACCCTAGTTTAATGACCAAAAGAAACATCAATAATTAGTGTAAAATGGGTTTTTCATAATAAGTGTGATGAAAATGGAATAATTATTAAAAATAAAGAAATCATTGTTGCTAAAAGTTATAACCAAAAATAAGGAATAGATTATGAAGAAACCTATAAAGTAGTAGTAATACATGAATCTATTCATATTATACTAGCCTATGCAGCATTATTTAATTTAAAACTTTTTCAAATGGATGTGAAGTGTTATTTTATTAAAGTATATGTTGATGAGGAAGTTTTTGTTGAATAAAATCTTATTTTTGAAGATTAAAAACATCCTGAATATGTTTATAAACTTACCAAATCTTTATAAGAACTTAAACAATCCCCTAGAGATTGGTATGATAGATTAACAGGATTTTTGTTGCAAAACAATTTTGTTAATGGAACCACTGATCCAACTCTTTTTATAAACAAATTTAATAAAAACATTATGATTTTTTAAATCTATATTGATGACATTATATTCAGATCAAATCAATAATCTTTAATATATTCCTTTGTGAGTCTTATGAAATATGATTTTGAGATGATTATGATGGGTGAGTTAAAATACTTTTTAGGTTCTCAAATTTCTCAAAAACAAGAAGGAAATTTTATATCTAAACATAAGTAAATAAAATATATTCATAAAAAGTTTGGATATGATAACACAAAAATTATTATTACTCCTATTGGTACCTCTAATACTTTAGATCTTGATAAGGATAGGCAACCAATTGATCAAAATATTTTTATAGTTGTGATAAGAAGTTTACTTTACATGACATGAATTCATCCAGATTTAATGTTTCCATTATTCATATGTGAAAGATATTAATCAAATCCAAAATAATCTCATCTTAAATATGTAAAACGAATTTTTTTTATCTTAAGGGAACTATGGATTTAGGACTTTTCTGTTCTTATAGAAAAAATTTATCCAATTTTTTTTTCAGATGATGACTTTGGTGGTTGTAGAATGGATAGAAAAAGTACCTCTAGAACATGTCATATATTAATAGATTAATTAGTTTCTTGGTATTGTATGAAATAACACTCAGTAGTACTTTCCACTACTAAATATGAATATGTGGCAGCTAGAAAAAAATTTCCCAAGTGTTATGGATGCAACACACACTCACTAATTATGGCATGAGTTTTACAACAACTCAAATATTATGTGATAATAATAGTTCCATTTATTTAAAAAATAACCATGCACATCACTCCCATGGAAAACACATAGATATTAGGCATCGCTTTCTTAAGGATCACACGCTAAAAGGAGATATCATTTTATAATTTATTAGAATGTAAGATCAATTTTATGATATTTTTAAAAAACTATTACCATCTGATAGATTTGAATACATTAAATAGAAGCTAGGAATTATCAATATAAAATGATCATTCATATCTATTTCTTGTTTTACCCATATACTTATATTAAGTTACTCATTATAGTTGGGGGAGTAAAAATATTATTTCAAATTTTTTAAAAGAATCATCGAACTAAAAAAGTTTTTTCAAAGATTTCATGGACTCAAGTTTGTATAACTTTCTCAAAATATTCATAATTAAATTTTTTTCAGAATTACACTCTGTATAGTTGTTTTATAAAAATTATCATATTCAAAATTTCAAAATTATTGTGATATAATTATTTTAAAATTTTGAAGAAGAACATGTTTTTCATACCCAAGACACTTTCTACTCCAAAAGTTATTCTTATTAACTTTTAACTTTTTATAATATTTAATTTTTTTAGTAATGTTTTTTTTTGTTATTTATTTTGAACTTTTTTTTTCTTTCAAAATTTTATTTTTGTGTTCATTAAATAAAAATTCTTAAAAACCTCAAGAGTTCAAAATAACTATAAATATTTCTTTGGAGGTTTTTTTGCCCGAATGTCCCAAAGGCCTTCTTTTTTATTCATTTTTGATAACCCCCTTTCAAGGGATGAAGGGGAACACTTACAAGGCCCACAGGCTCAGATATTACATGTCATGTAGGCTTTGGATATTACATGACCCGAAGGTCTTACGGAAATTAACCAGAATATCTATGAGGAATTGCCCCTCCCCCGCATCTGCATCATGATAGTATCTCTCCACCGTCGCATGGTCGTCTAGATAGGCTTCCCGTGCAAGCACAGGATGGTCCCGATGGCATATTCATACCCTCTCATTCTGAAAAATCCATTTGTCTCTACTCTAGTGAGTGCACCTTCTCTGAATCCTCATCTGGGGCTGTTATTTTTTTTGTAGTGTGTCTAGGGAAACTGCATGTGGCCTGAAGGCCTTGAGGTGGCCCGAAATCCCTACTGGCCCAAAGGCCTGGGTGGCCCGAAATCCTTAAGGTCTCCAAGCCCAAATAGGTGGCTCAAGGTGAATAGTTCTAGCTACTACAGTACCAAACTGTACCTGCTAAAGTAACTGTTACAGTGCCTACTACAGTACCAGCACAGTGTACAGTTCTACTATAGTACCTGTACAGTGTGCAGTTCTACTACAGTACCTGCACAGTGTATAGTACTGCTACAGTACTGCTACAGTACCCTGGAAATATTCCTCCACCTGGTTTTGAACCTGGGTCTTGTGGATGCACTTAAGGATACCTCACCAACTGGGCTGAGGCTCATGTTCTCTTCAGAGGTTTTTCTAACCATCAGATCAAAGTGTCTATCATCCTAACCATTGAATTTTTTTTGGAAGTCGAACTATCATCTCAATCACCTATAGAAAAGACGGACCCCCCCCCCATCCCACATTGGTTTCTTGAGATATGTTTCACTAAACTGTTACTACCTACAAGTTTTCCAGTCCTACATGTGTTTATTTTCATCCAATAGATCGTATTCAATGTAGATCCAATATCTAAGAAACATGATTTCAAAAAAATAGTTTCTCTTTTGAGAAATGTTAGTACAAAGAGACTTATTTTATAAATATGATTCTTCTTTAAAGAATTCCATTACATTTCAAGGATGTGAATCAATTTTCACAGAAAAATAAGATCTTTAAATCGATAAGGAAATTATTGGAATTAGTTGGATTACCATCTTGATGAGATTCTAATTCTCTATCTCATAAACTTCCTGAATCTCATGGAAATTTTAATAAAGGTAGTGCTAAGGATTCTTTGTTTTCCCATGATGAAGATAATAGAAAAGATTCCCATCTTACCCCGAAAAATTGTCTTATAGCTTTGTGGATGAAATATTTTTTTAATTCCAATGAAAGGAAACCAAGACACTATGAAAGTTATAGACATATTCATATTATATGGTTTTTTTAACATGAGGAATATTGATCTTGTTAAGTTTTCTCTTTTTACTATTCATAATTTTATGAACAATTACATAAAGTCCATAATTATAATGTTCTCATCCTTCATAAGTAAGATGATTTTGTAATGTTTGAAATTTATCAAATTTGATAACATTTATCATGCTATGAGGGAAAAGGATTATTTTATTAGTTATTATATGATAAATAAAATTAATTTGATGTTTAATGAGAAATCTAAGATGTTTGTACAAAAACCCAAAATCGTTACATTAGAGCTAGAGTTGTCAAAGAAGTCAGAGAAGAATAAGGAAAAGAAAATAAAAGTTGAATCCTCACATATTAAATAAGAAAAGAAACAAAATAAGGAAAAGAAAGTTCCTGATGATGTTTATAAGGAATTTATGAGACTCAAAGCCGACAAAAAACATGGCCTTCCGAAAATTGTTTTAGATCCTTCTGAGGAATTGCCTTAAAATTTCATGATGCTGAAGAGATTGAGAAATAAGATAAAAATAAGAAACAAAAGAAGAGATCCTGATAATATCTTTTGTGTAAAAAGTTGTTAAAAATGTAGAAATGCCATCAGTAAAGATACTTTTGTCTACTGATCAACCAAACCTAGATGCAGGGTTTGTAGTTAAAGAAACTTAAGTGGTTCATGATAATCCTATATCTGAAAAGGGAAAAGAGAAAGAAACTGGTAAAGATTTAGTTCTAATAGTGACCCTATAAAAACAATCAGATCCTCTTTCAGTATAAAAATAATTGGTACTACTTTCCTTAGGAAAAAAATAGTCAGAAAATCTCATCGGATTGAGAAAGAGATCAACAAATAAGTCAATAATTTGGTTGAAGGACACTAAAAAGAAATCTCAGAAAAGGATACTAAGGATAAGTTGATACAAAAATAGGATACTGATAAATATGAAAAATAATGAAAATAAATTAAATAATAAGAAAAAGAATATAAATGGTTCAAATACGTTGAATAAGAAGAAAGTAGTGA
Source organism: Viscum album (assembly GCA_963277665.1). Taxonomy (NCBI): domain Eukaryota; kingdom Viridiplantae; phylum Streptophyta; class Magnoliopsida; order Santalales; family Viscaceae; genus Viscum; species Viscum album. Next base: position 1,033,870,717 of record OY728122.1, on the reverse strand, counting down.
GAAAAATAAAAAAGGTGAGGATCATAAAGAAAAAGAAGAAAGTGATGAGGAAAGAACCCAATATGAAAATTCATCAGAGTTAACCTCATCAAAATCATCCTAATTAGACTTACCCATAATGGAATATGATAAAGAATCATAAATCTCAGAAGAAGAATCCTATTTAGAAGAAGGAGTATAATTTTCATCTAAGAAGGCTAAGGATGATCAAATCTAAAAAACAAAACCTTATGAAAATCCAAACACCAGTGATGTTGATATTTTGGATATTTCTAATGATAAACGTACTCCCATAAAAGTTAATATAGTCCAAAAGTAATTATTAAAAGTTTATAAGAACAAAATAAAAAATGAAATTGTTGGAACAAGTCACACAAAGCCTCCTCATCATGACATTGAGTTATCAAAATCAACACAACCAATTATTCATATGGGAGTTGATTAAAATTTTCATTCTTTGAAAAGTTTGGAAGGCATTATTCCTTAATTTCCAAGAATAGAAGCAAGAGGTCAGCTACTTCAATATAGCCTTTCTCAAGAAATAGACTCTATAAATATGCTAACTGAATCAAATATTCATAAAGAGTCTAATCTATAAACTTTTTATGAAATCTCCATTGAACATGGAATGTCTTTCAATTCAGTGGTGAAATGGTCGAATGATGTTTATGTCGATGTTCAGTCATGCTATGATCAGATTAAAGAGATTAATAATTTGATTGTGGAATCAGCTAACATTTTTAGTCAATTAGAAAAAGAAATTTCCAAAAGGATGATAATTTTTAAACAATTCAAATACCATATTGATGACCATAATGAAGAGGTTGATGCTCTCAAGTTAAAACATTGTGACATAAATAATGAAATGGTGAGAGTTTCTTTCTATGAATATTATGTTGCACTTATAAAAGATAAGAACAAGATTCTTGTTGAATGATTCAAGAAGCTGAAGGCATAAAATTGAATTCTAAAAGTCACAATGAAGAAAGAACACAATAATTTCAAGAAGATCAAGTCTTTTATAAAAACACTCATGGAGAACTACTAATTTCTTTTAAGAACTCTTGTTTTATTTTTTATTTCATTAAGACGTCTGAAATCTTTTGATCTTAAATGGACTACTTTTCTATACAAAAAAATTGTTTGAATGTTTCTCCAATACGATTGGATGAATTTTCTTACATATTTTCTATGGATGATTAGTTAATGCATTGAATTGTTTCGTCTATATTTTATATTCACTAAAATTTCAGTTATATAATATTTAGTCCCCATCACTTTTTGAAAGTCACAAAGGGGAGATATTTTTATAATGGAATATTCCTTATAGTAAGGGGATATATTCTATAAAGGGTGGGAATTTAATTATTAAAAAGAGATAATACTCTAGAGGGATTTTATCTGATTCATCATTCTCTCCATCATATCCAAAATACTTATAAACTCAGGAAGAGTTTAGAATTATTTTTTATTTCTAGATATGAAGTTTTTTAAATTCAAGTACTATAAAAAAATTAATTTTTACTCCTTTTAATTTTTAGGGTTTGTGCTTTCCAGAAAAGAGGGATATTTTTGAGTTAGAAGTTTTACTTATAAAGTTTCTATTCCTTTTTTTGGTAATCACAAACATTTTATTTATAATTACATTAATAAACTTTACTTTCCAAAGAGTTTAAAAATGTTTTTTTAGAAAACCTAACTTTTACCATACTTAGAATTAGTTTTTATGTTTTCATGAATACAAACTAAATTTCTTCATTACAATTATCTTAATGAGTATGGATACGATAAACATCATATTAACCTTTATTAAGACATATATAAGAATTTCTATCTTGAATTTTGTAATGAAAATTTATTTATAATTGGACTAATTACAAGACTGATAAATATCATACTCATACTTATAAAGATCAATCATAATGACATTTTTAAGAAAGTTTATTAGACAGACTTAGTTTATATTCTGAATACGTAAAGCTGATTTCTAATATAATGAATTGTTTTTACATCATAATGATATAAAAAAATATGATGTTGCACCTTCTGTTATTCCAGGTTGTCATTTCCTAGGTGTCAAGTTCATTGAGAAAAACTCAGATAAAATATTACCATTAGGGAATCAAGATGACTATTAGGGAGATACCCATATATACCAAGCTTTTTGAAGAGTTTTCTTCTGGTCGATTTCATTTGAAAATTTCACTTTCAAGAGAGCTATGAATATTGAAATCATGAATATCTTTCTTTTATTCATTGTAATCATTTAAGAGTATTTTTTTAGTAATCACTACATCCGATTTTGTGAATATGATCGAGGGATTCTGAGGCTAGGAATACAAAGATACCGATCATCGTATTGATCGAGGGAACATGGGGATAGTGTGATAGAATCCAATCCTTCCGATTGAGGGATACTAAGGATAAGTAGACATAGATACTAATCATCATATTTAGGGCTTTATTTATTAAAGAAAGATATAATTTATTGTAAGTATAAAACAAGGGGTTCATTTAGCCAGGGTTTGTGGCTACTTTACTCTTAAGGTTAATAGAGATTCATTCATTTTTTAAATAGATATAAGACATTATTATATTTATATATTTTTTATACTTTTTTATTACAAGTTATTTCAATTACATTGTGCATGTATGTAATAGTTTTATCATAACATGTCTCATTATGAAAAATAAAATTTGTATTACTTAATCGGATCTATTGAAAATCCAATACATATTCATTTAATCGTTTCTATCTTGAATATAAATTTTTTAGTCTATTTTTATTGAATATTTTGTGATTAAGATTTTCATACTATGATATTATTATAATAAAGATGATTATGATACATTTTTTTAATCAGACTATGGTTCAAGTTCAAATATGATCTTTTACTTATAGAGGTGTTTTGAGTTGTTTAGTTTAAACTCTTTTAAACTAAAATTTTTAACTACAATTCACCCCTCCCCCCTCTTGTAATTGATCCATCTAGAATTTAATTATTCGATCCTAATAAAAATATAACTCATATTTTTATCCATCATGTGTGTGGGTAATTTTATCACTATTCTAATCACTTATTATTATTATTTTGTTTTCTTGCTTTGTAACACTTATAGAAATGAGGTTTGTTGTTTTTTTTTTGTTTTTTTTTTATGAATTTAAAAAAAAAATCAAACACAGCAAGTCAGGGTGAAAGTGGGTTGGATATGTGGTTGATTGAACATATTCTTCATTATCCTCTTTAGTTATCATCTGAAAATTTAATAAATATAATTCTTTTTTTTATCCCCTGTCTATTTTATGGTTTTGAACACACACAGAATAAATCTCCACATGTGCATCCAATTCCACCTCCTTCACAATGAAGAGACAATAAACACACTCAATCGAGGCATTCACTGTCCTGACACTCAGCTCTATCGTATGTTGTTATTCCCTCATTCCACGATGCTACAATAATATGCATTATGTTATAAGAGAAGGGAGTGATAAATGATTTGATAGATTGCAGGGTGAAATAGCTCATTAGAAAGAGCATATGAATATCATTGATCTTTATCTTTCCAACGTATTGTCGCATCAAGGATGGAAATTAGAAAAAAACAAAGAACTAAGTACCAATGTTATCTACCCAAGGGTCTTATTCCTCGGGTTATTTATCCATAGATATAGACTTTAGAATATCATGTTTAGAGCATGAATATGGAAAAAATGAAGAATAGGGTGAAGGAAATATTCACATAGTATGATTGAACAAAAATATATAATGAATTAAACATTAAAATATAAAAAATTTATTACAATCGAAAAATGCTAAATACTACTCATGTGGGGAAAATAAAAAATATTTATATCTATCGAAGAAATAACTTCTTCCTTACATTAAACATTGAGGAAGGCACTTGCTTTTTGGATGGGCCCTGCATGTAGTAGCAAACGATTGAGATGAATTCAGTTGGAAGCATCTTTGTTACTCTACCTAACCCATGAATTTTCCCCACGAATAGACTTCATATGACTTTGAGAATAATTAAATTAAATGATTCTTTAATGTGTCATGGAGCAATGAAAATTGAGTGTTCTGGCATTCTCATTTGAGTAATTACACATATTGGAAATTGGGATAGATAATTTGTTCCTAGGTAGTGGGTTTGGGCCTAGACATATTTAAGAATAAAGAGTCCAGTCATGTGTATATTCTTATCTGGAGTCTGGAAATGGTTGAGATGAGGTTTAAACAAATAACAGGTGTTCGAATTAAATCTTACAGTGAATGGGGATCTTTGTAATTTTTTACAGAGGTAAAACACTTGGTTCATGAATTATATTGAGAACCTCATGTAAATCATCTTCCAATTTTGTATTGGGTGAATTAGGAGTTGTTTAGGTCTCTATAAGTATTTTTCCAGCCGAGATACCTACACAGTAACAAAATAAACAGTCAATAATTAATATTATTTTTTTCAGAAAAACTAATTAGTTGTTCATCCAGCTCCAGATCTGGTTCAAGTTTTCTCTATGTGGGAAGCATCATCCTTGAGCTTCGGCAAGATCCTACTTCAGTTTTGTATGTCTCAGTAGGTCATGGAATCGGTATAAGGAAGCACATATGCATGTTTTTGGATCTACAATGGGGTATCTCGACATTCTCTATGCCTCGGTTTGAGGTAATGTGAAAGCGTTGATTGGCGGTGCTGACATCAGGTTTGATTTCAATGAGGCGTCACATTAGTTCTCGCTGGCACAACTCAGCTTCTCCAACAAGGTGAAAATATTAAATTAATGTAGAAACATGGGATATATAGTGCAATGGTGTATCATTATTCTTTTCACTTCCATGGTTGTGCGACTTCTTCAGAGGGTCGCATAGGTATGGGTCTCATCTTCCTCAGCAACGAGGAGCTTAGATTCTCCAATTCCCACAGCACGCATCCAGTATTCCTTGAATATTGAGGCATATAATCCCTGGTTCAGAGGTACTAAATGATGAAACTTGATTAAAACATAGAGGAGAACATCAGTTCATCTGATTCATCAATGGAGCTCAGGGGTTCCACTACCATGATGGTGACTCAAGGTGGTATCATATTTCTCAACTAGGATGATTCATCTGGTGGAACTAGGAATTTGATTTCAATAGTACATGCAGTCAGAGTCCTTCACCATAGTTGTCATCTTTATCAATGGGATATGTAGATATTTCCTTCGTGGTAGCTGAAGCTACCGTGAAAATGTGATATCTTCTCAACCTACTGTGAATTGGTGGAAGTGACCATGAAATTAAGGTTTCATTGGAGGTGTGGTCGGTAGAGGGGAGGCTCATTGTAGGTCTTTTTTGGGGGCTCACTATCACTATATTGACCATAGAAAACCCACCATGAATATTCAATGGAACTGCGATAGTAACCTTGAAAGATTCAGGCATGGTTAGTTTTCTTTGCATGGTCGGTTAAAAATTGATCACACTATCACTTTAAATTCATCATGTAGTAAGTTGTGGACATGGTCATATGAATTCCCTAAAAATGGCCACTTAAGTAACCATGATCCTTTGGTTTGGTTACATCAACACTTAAAAATTTTCCCAATTTTCAAATAATAATATTTTTTCAGTGTAGATTTTTTCTAAAAAATTAATTTTCAACAATGATGAAACAATAAAAGGAATAATTTTACACTTAAATCAATTTGATTCCAAAATAATTTCAAATTCACTAAAATCAACAAATTAAATTCATATTTTCCAAATGGGATAATTTTCATCATTTTAAAAATTCATTTCCAGATTGAAAATTAAAAATTACATTTAGTTTTAAAACAATTTTAAGGTATGGATTTTCAATTAATTAAGAAAATTATTAAATCAGTTAAACTCAAAACTAAATCCATTTAAAGAATTATAATTCCAAATTGAATTACAAATAATTTTATTTAAAAGTTTTAAAATCAATTTATTTTCAATGTATGGATTCTTAATTTATATTCAAAAATAAATACATCAATTAAACCATGTTTAAATCCAATTTCCAATAAATTTAAAATTTTCACAAAGTTCAAAAAATTAAAGGATTATACAGTATTTGAATTAATATTGGGGTATTATCAATGAAAATTAATTAAAAATTTCAAAAAAAATGGTATCACATCACTCCCCCACACTTGAATTGTGGAACTATCATTAAATTTTATCATTGAATTTCATTTATTCAAAAAGAAAATACAAAAGTAAAATAATCCTTCTTAGAACTAAACATACAAGCTAGAGAAGGAAGAAAACACATATTCATCCAATGTTTTAATTACCATGTCTCTCCTATGAATCAAACCAGTACCTCATTTCAATCAAATAAAAGTTCTAATCTCAAGATTTGATCAAATGATATTTAAGTATAATCAATGTTTTGAACAAAAGGCACTTCTTCTTTTCACTTCCTCCTAAGTTCCTTAAACCAAAGTTTGATTTTCCACTTTATTGATACAACTCAAATGAATTTGTAATAAGTCAATGACCCATTTCCTGGGTTCAATATCCCCCTCACCTAAATGAATTTATTTTTTATATATGATCGCTTTATTCATTTTTTTCCCAACCATGTATGTGTGAGGCACTATGAAAAAGAACTTATTTTAATATTTATAGAAGGAAACTCACAAAACCAATGTTATTTCCTAATAGCTTCATTTTGGGATCTAATTTTACTATTTTAATCTAGGTTCAAAGGAATTAAATCAATTTTATTTGAGTTGGATGCCTACAGTTTTCTTTCTCACATAAATCAGGTTACCATGGATTAAGTTCTAATATCCTAGTGTCCTCAAAATTATAATTTTGTTTATATAAAAATATTCCTTCTCACACTCTCTTTTCTAATTCTAAAAAGAAAACTCCCATGAACACAATGAATTATTTAAATCAGCAATCAACTAACTTTCACAATTTTAGAACTAGTGATCTCCTCAACTCAACATGTTATTTTCAAACAAATCAAGGTAGAATTTTAGTTCAAGAAATGTTTGAAAAATCAAGATGAAAATTATAAAAATGATGTGTATAGTATTTATGAAATAATTTTTTTTTTCTTCTTCCTTTTCCTTTTCTAAATATTTATTTACTAATTTTAAAATATTATCTAAAATACATTTAAAAACAACTAAATTGGTTGTATCCTTTCCCCCACACTTGTTCAACACTATCAATTTATGTTTCAATAAACATACAGGAAAATTATAGTGAATAAAAAAGGAAAATGAATAGACACAACCTGGTGTTATTTTTCCAATAGGTTTGAGGCAAGATCTCCCTTGGTGTGCTTTGGATAGCCTTAAGCTAGTATCCTAGGTTCTTTCCACATAGAGAAAACCTATAAAAAATAATTAAACATTATATATTTTACTAAAAAGTAAAAAAATGAAACTAAAAAAGAAAGATATGGGGTAAAGAATCTTGGTTTATCCCTCTAAATAGGGTTTCTAGTTAGATTTTTCATAGCTAGATAATATTTTTGGTAATCCCCAATCTGCCAATGTATGGGGGGTTTTTGGTAAGAACCACCACATGCTCTTTATTCCATAGTTGGATAGTTTAAACAAGGGGGACGTAGTAGATAAATCAAATGGAAAAAATAAGTAATGATAGAGCGAGTTTAAATCAAAATATTCCCCTTCATATACAACAAATTATACTTCTATTTCTTTATGAGGGACCACTAGGCATTATTATTCTACTGCTGATCCTCCCTCCATTCGATGTTCGTGGAATTTTTGAGGGGTATCTTCTTCTTCAATTTCTAATGTATGTTTTGCCTCAAATATAATATATTCATTTACTAAAAAGGTGGTAAACATCATGTTCTCTTCTAGATCCACTATTTAATATTCAAGATATTTCACTTCACTCATGGGATATTCATCTTCTAAAACCATGTCCTCTAATAACACTATTAAATCTGCAAGATTAAAAAATAGTAGATTATAAGAGAGTTCATCTTGTATGAGATTATAGTAAAAAGAGTCGGAATCAAATTTATCACTCTATGAAACATATTATAACAATGATGAGTTTGTATCATTAAAACAAGGGTTTATATTCAAATTGAATTTTAAAAGAATTAAGAGTAGAAGATTCAAGATTTGGGTCATCCCCCCCCCCCCAATTATTTGTTTCTCCTGAAGTGACTCGGGAATTATATAATAATTATGTGGGATAGTGGGATCCTTCATAAATTACACATATTGGATATACTCTTTAAGTGTTTTGGGTTTAGTTTCATTATCTAGTGATACTCCACTTTTAGTATTTGTTCAATAAAAATCTAGTAAACTTTTTTCATAAACGTCCATCATTTCATCAAAGTATTTAATTGTAACATTTTTATCTGTTTTTTTAGTGGATTCAGAAGTTCTTCAATATTTATCAACACTTAGTGACAAACTATTTTTTTAAGAAGAAATTTATTTTCATAATGGAAAAGTATGGTGATTATCTGACCTTACTCCCAAGAAATTGTGCCACGTTAATCATGCAGTTGCCATGGACTATAGTTAAATAGATTTTTTTATTTTATTAAAACTTGGAATCTAACATAGGGATGAACAAGTTTTTTTCCCAAAGAGAGTGTGTGGGTCAGATTCTTGCTATTCTAATAACTTATTATTATTGTTGTTGTTTTTGTTTTTTTTTTTTGAATCAATATCATTCTTCTATTTCTATCTTCATCTATTTTTTTGGTTTTGAACACATACAAAAGAAATCTCCACATGTGCCTCCAGTTTCACCTCCTCCATAATGAAGGGACAATGAACACACTCGATCGAGGCATTCACTATCTTGACACATAGCTTCATCATATGTTGTTCATCCCTCAGTCCATAGTTCTCCAATTATATGAATTGTGGTTCGAGAGAATAGAGTGAGAAATGATTTGATAGATTGGAGGGTGCAACATCTCGTCAGAAAGGGAAGATGAATATCATCAATCTTTATTAGTCCAATGTACTGCCACATCAAGGATAGAAATTATAAGAAAATAAAGAATGAATTTTCTGTGTAATCTCCCATGAGGTTCTAGTCCTTCGGTTATTTCTCTATAGATATGGATTTTAGAAAACACATTTACAACACAAAGATGGAGAAAAAACAAAGAATCGGGGGAATGGAAGACTCACACAGTATGATCGAACAAAAATATACCACGAATTAAATATTATAATATAGAAACTAATTACAATCATCATTTGTTGAATACTACTCAAGTGGGGATTGGAAAAATATTTATATTCATCGAGCCGACAACTTCTTCCTCACATTCAGCATTAAGGTGAGATCTTCCTTCTTGGATGGGCTCCACCTGTAGTAGCCAATATTTGAGATGAATTTGGATGGAAGCATATTTATTTCTTTTCTAACCCATGACATTCATCCCACAATTATCCTTCAAAAACCTTTGAGAATAATTGAAGAATGAAATCCATTGGGGTTTGTGAATTAGAGAAAATTGAGTGTTCTCGGCCTGCTTGTTTGAGAAATTGCACATACTAGCAATTGAGAGCGATAATTTGAGTCTTGGAAGTGGGATCAGGGTTGTATATGTTAGAAAAATAGGTTGAAATAAATAAAATACAGATAGAACCTTGATGCGTGAATATGGTTCACTATCCAAAAGGGTTTGATCCACCCCCACTTTTATGGTGTAGGGTTCTCGGTGGAAGTATCCCTCGAGGATTTCACCAATGTTTAAGGAAAATCGAACACTAATTTCTTATTACCCTACTAAATCGATGTTGGGAGAACAATGGAGAATTTATAAGATTGAAAAATTAATTAACTCATAAGTGATCTCATCATCGCTTATTTATAAATCGGAAGTGGTGCGAATTGCACCGATTCAGTCAAAGAAAACATTGGTTAAACTGAAACAAGGCAACTCTTGGTGAGGGATACACCGGTTTAATCTCACCATTTTGGTCAAAGAACACATTGGTTTAACCGAAATGACACAACTCTTGGTGAGGGACACACCGGTTCAATTTTGAAAAAACATTCTATTTATTTTAATAAATATTTTTAATAAAATATATAAAATATGTAAAATATATAACAATCCCCCACTTTTATTCATAAATATTAATTCTCAATACCGAAAGTGTTCTATTATACAAAATAAAGGTATCTTTCAATTTAAACCTTTACTTAGTATCAATATCTCAAAGTTTATCAAATTTATAAGTTTTCAAAACATTAAACTTATTAACCTATAAGATAAACCGGAGCTATCATACATATAAAGAACTTTCATCCAAAATCTCGTTTTGTAGAACTTTTTATGGGCATGTGCTTATATTCTTTTCATGAACTCTCTAAGGAGTAAACCCATTAACTCCAGTAAGAAGTGGCACTACTTCTAAGTTCACATAGGTAAAATATTACAATGTGCTTCTGTTATTAGAGCACATAACTCATTGAGTCTTAATATTTTTTTAAGAGTTTAAAACTCAACCACTTGTCATAACAAATGATATCGACACAAAAAAATTGGGGTTATAATTGTCAATATCAACAATAATTTTCATAACTTGTGTTTACCCATTAAACACTTTTATTAGGATCTACCTAAAGAAAGTGTTGGGTTTCCATTTTTGAAATGATTTATTCTATGAGTTTTAACCCCATATATTTATTAGTTGTATTAATAACCTCTCTTGGCAAAGATTTTGTAAACGGATCCGCAAGGTTTTTACATGATCTCACATAAACAATTGTTATGGTACCATATTGTAATAATTGTCTCACATAATCGTGTCTCAAACTTATATGTCTAGACTTTCCATTGTACATGCAACTATATTCCCTTGATAATGTTTCTTCACTATCACAATTTATAGAGATAGGAGGCATCAGACTAGACCATAATCTAATATCTAATAATAAATTCTTAATACATTCAGCTTCTTTTCCACATGCCGCTAAGGTGATAAACTTTGACTCCATGTTCAAATGTAAAATACAAGTTTGTTTTTGCTCTCCCAAGAAACAGAACAACCTCAAAGAGTAAACAACCATCCAGAAGTGGATTGGTTATCACCAATACTGGTAATCCAACTTGTATCAGTGTATCCTTCTAATACAGTCGGATAATCATTATAGTATAAACATAAATCTTTGGTCTTTTTTAAGTATCCAAAGATTCTCGTTATACATCTCCAATGATCCACACTAGTATTACTATTATATCTACACATTTTACATACCAAAAAATCAATATCATTTCTAGTGAAATGCATCGCATACATTAAAGAACCAATTACACTAGCATATTCAAGTTGTGCTATAGCTCTACCCATGTTTATAAAAAGTTTAACACTAGAATCAAATGGAGTATTGACATCCTTGAAACCAAGATGATTAAATTTATTTAACATTTTTTTATGTAATGAGATTTACATAAATAATAACCCCCACTATGTTTTCTAACTTTAATACCTATAATAGTATCAACTATTCCAAGATCCTTCATTTTAAACATAGAAGATAATTAATTCTTTGTCTCGACTATACCAATAATATTGGTTCCAAAAATTAACATTTCATCCACATATAAACACACAATAACTCCATATTCTTTTTTAAACATTAAATAAACACATTTATCCACATTATTATGAGAAAAACCATTAGATAAAATATTATAATCAAATTTCTCATGCCATTGATTCGGAGCTTGTTTAAGACCATAAAGATATTTAAGTAGTTTACATACCTTGTTTTCATTGCCTTTTAAAACAAACCCTTCTGGTTGTTCCATGTAAATATCTTCATTTAATTCTCCATTTAAAAAAAAGTTTTTACATCCATTTGATGAACATAAAAATGATTAATTGAAGCTAAAGAAAATAATATCCTGATTCAAGTTGGATTACTAGTATTGGTGATAACCAATCCACTTATGGATGGTTTTTTAATATTAGAGGTTTTTTTGTTTCTTGGGAGAGAAAGAAACAAACTTGTATTTCACATTCGACCATGGAGTCAGATTTTATCACCTTAGCAGTATGTGGAAAGGAAGCTGAATGGATTAGGAATCTATTATTGGATATTAGATTTTGGCCTAGTCCAATGCCTCCTATCTCTATCAGTTGTGATAGTGATGAAAAATTATCAACGGCATATATTGCATGTACAATAGAAAGTTTAGACATATAAGTTTGAGACATGATTATGTGAGACAATTGTTACCAGATAGTACCATAACAATTGTTTATGTGAGATCATATAAAAACCTTGTGAATCTGTTTACAAAATCTCTATTGAGAGAGGTTATTCGTACAACTAATAAATAGATGGTGCTAAAACTCATAGAATAAATCATTTTAGAAATGGAAACCCAACACTTTCTTTAGGTAGATCCTTATCAAACTATTTAATGGGTAAAAACAAGTTATGAAAATGATTGGTTATATTGACAATTATAACCCCAATTTGTTGGTGTCAATATCATCCGTTATGACAGGAGGTTGAGTTTTAAACTCTTAACAAAATGTTAAGACTCAATGACTTATGTGCTCTAATAATGGAAGCAAGTTGTAATATTTTGCCTATGTGAACTTAGAAGTGGTGTCACTTCTTATATGAGTTAATGGTTTTACACCTTAGAGAGTTCACGAAAAGGATATAAGCACATGGACATAAATGTTATACAAAATGAGATGTCGAATGAAAGTTATTTATATGTATGATATCTCTGGTTTATCATATAGGTTAATAAGTTTAATGTTTCGACAAATTATAAATCTAATAAACTTTGAGATATTGATACTAAGTAAAGGTTTAATTCGAAAGATACCTTTATTATGTATAATGGAACACTTGCGGTATAGAGAATTAATATTTATGAATAAAAGTGGGGGATTGTTATATTTTTATTCAACAAATATTAATTAATAGGAGTGTTTTGATTGGTCAAAACACTCCTCACTTGGATTGATGGCGTGTTTTAAAAAGAGGGAATCCCACATTGAAAAGTGTAAATAGAATCTCATAGCTCATATCCTATATAAGGGAGCTTTGGGATTTAGTATATTAATAAAATATATGTTTTTAAAATTATTTTAAAGTGTTTTTAAAAAAAATATTTAGTAAATGTTTATATATATATATATATAAATAAACAAAACAAAAAAACAAAAATAAAATAAAATAAAATATTGTAATGACTAATGACTCGATTATTCATTACCATAGGGATTCACTTATTCGAAACCTGAATGGGCGCCTCTATTCTGAAATGGTTAGAATGAACTGGTTTAACTTCCACCATTTCAAGTTTATAAAATAGCAATGTCGAGATTTCTTTGGTGTGTTATTTGATTCAAGCAAAGAAATTCTCCAGAATTCTCCCAACATCGGTGCAGTGGGGTAATCAGGAATTGGTGTTCGATTTTCCCCGAAACCTTGGTGAAATTCTCAAGGGATACTTCCACTGAGAACCCTACACCATCAATATGGGGGTGGATCAAACCCTTTTGGACACTGAACCCGATTCATGCATTAAGGTTCAATTGGTCTTATCCTTCTACCTACTTATTTTTCTAACAATCTCAGTGGTGACTCGTGTTGGTTCGCGATGGTGTGGCTTGGATTCTACTGCAAGGTGGTGAGATTGGTTCAACAAGGAGGTTTGAGATTTACAGTTCAGTGTTGGCTCCATCTACTTTTCACTTCCATGGTGGTGTGGTTTCTTCTAAGGCGGCACAGAGGTGCAGGTATCATTATCCTCAGGATATAGGATCTCAAATTCTATAGTTCTAGTGGTGTACATCCAATATTCATCACATATATAGGAAAAGAATCTCTAGTTTGGAAGGATTGAATGGCACGACTCAAGTTGAACATGGCGGCGGGCATTAGTTTGCCTGATTCACTATTAGAGGTGGAACTGGGAATTTGATTTTAAAGGGGGTGGGGTGGGGGCATAATCTGTTGTTCCCAGTGCACGGAAAGCATGGGAAGATGAGGTGTATATTAAGATTTATTTTAATAATCATTAATTTAAATAAAAAACTACACATAACATTTATAATTAATTTATTTAATATTTAAATAAATAATTATCTAGATTTAAGTACTCTCTTCGTTAGTGAATATTGATTGTCTAAAAAGATATTTTCAGATTACCTTCCTTGAGTTGTGAGGATCCAATGATAGAATACCTCTAGCGGTGATCCACATGTGCTCCTATGATATTTGATCAATTTCACTCAATCTCCATGTGTTAGTACATCGAGTCGAATGTGTTGTGTTTGTTCTTGATCTCTTGTTCTCTGGTCTTGGAGAAATTTATTTTACGCTTATTGTTCTTGAGAGAGAGAGGAGGATTTGAGATAGAATTTGTTCTGTGCAACAATTCTATATTCTCAATTTTGGATAATCTACACAATATACATACCCATCTACCTATAGAGTTATGATTTATGTTAAAATATTATATAATTAAATTATAATCATTAAATAACATTTATTACCTTTAATAAATCACATGTCAAATAATAACAATTATATAATTATTATTTTGAGGTGTATGTCAACTTACGCAATAAAGAATATTATGTAACGGTCTTATTAATTAATATTTTTCACCGGACTCAGTCATGGTTCGTTCGAACTCCTCTATAATTTATTGAACAGCCCAATAAATATTTTATTCATAAATAAATATTTTATTCACAAACAAACGAATAAATATTTATTAAAATATTCAAAAATAAAATAAATATTTTATTCACATGTCGATGAATAAATATTTATTTAATTTATGAGATCAATATAAAATGAATAAAATTATTCCTCATACTTGAGAATAATATTTATTCTATTAATTAAACTCAAATAGAATTTAATCGAGATTAACGAAAACACTTAGTGTGTGGCCCTTTAGGATTCTTTTTCGTTGGCATTAGGCGGGTTTGTATAAAGTCTAAGATTACTATCTAGAAATAGGTCAAGGAATCCAAAAGAAAAAAACATAATATCACAACATCGACAACCACATATGAACACTCACTATGTAATATAATTTATTTATTACAATATCTCATCAAGAAGGTTGCACATCCGTGTCACCAACCTATATTCTCAATCTATCTTTCTCTAACTATATGAAATAAACATGTCATTAAATCATGGTCATGGAATTTAATGTGACAGTTCTATTTCAATCAAAGAGACGAGATATCAACTTCTATAAAGATGGAAGGGACAAATCCTTCACTGACTTATTCATTAATGACATGTTGCTTGTGATGCACCCAACATATCCAACTTTTCCATGAACTGTTACTATCATGGTTTATGAATTACATATAAGTATGCAAGTTGTAAATGAATTAATATTAATCTTAAATTCTAAGGACCATCACACATGCTCGTAGATGTAAATATCTGATGACATCAAAACATGAAGAATTCTTATTGGCGAGCCTGTTCTCATAATCTTCCATCTTAGAGATTACCAAGTGTGAAATTCATAAGAAGAAGGCTCATATACTTATGAGTACTCACACCTGGCGGTCTATGTACTATGTGTCCCATCATAGTACGTCATCCAACCATGGAATATTATTTGAGAATATCATCTTATCACATCAAGGTTTTCATCATAGCAGGGAACTGTTATGACCTTATCAATGTGACATATACTCTAGGATATTATTACATTATATTCATGCAGAAAAACAAAAAATATGTAATAAAAGTTTTATTAATATTCAATACATCAAATATTCATTTAATAAAAGTAAAAATTGTTGGTCCTATGACACGAACTCCAAAAAAATCTCACTTGGACTAGATCCAACTGCCTACAACTTTCTGTCCACTAGACCTCACATGATAGTCATGTTTCTGCTGAGTCAAGACTTTAGTTAAGGGGTTCTCCAAGTTGTCTTCCATGGAAATACTACTCACTATAACTTCACCTCTCTGAGAAAAATCCCTCAAGAGATGATACTTCTGAATTATGTGCTTCATTCGCTGATATGACCTTGACTCTTTTGCAAGAGTCACTACTGTAGTATTATCATAATAGAGTGTTGTAAGATCATTATTGTTAGGTACCACATCAATCTCTTGGAAAAATTTGTGCATACATGGTACTTCTTTAGCCACCTCAAAACCCGCAATATACTCAGAATCTGCTGTAGAATTTGCAACCATAGTCTGTTTTGAGCTCTTTTAGCTCACAAAACCTCAATTAAAAGTGAATATGTATCCCATTTGTGACTTCATGTCATATTGATTATTTTGAAAACTAGAATTTTCATATCATTTTATGAATAGTTCATTATCTCCTCCATAAACTATGAACATATCCTCAGTACACCTCAGATACTTAAGGATAGTCTTGACTGTCATCCAATGATGATCACCTAGATCATCTAGATATCATTTAATGTGTAGTCAGTATCTATCCTAGTATATAACATAACATACATAACCAACCCAATCACAGATGCATATGGAATCCTTGTTATTCTATTTCTTTCCTCATGTGTATAAGGATACATTTTCCTGGAAAGATTAATATCATGTGATGTTGGAATCAATTCCCTCTTGGATTGTTCCATACCAAATCTCTTCAGTATCTTGTCAATGTATGTACTTTGACTTAGGCTGAGAAACCTCTTAAATCTATCATGATAGACCTTGATCCCAAGAATATATGTTTCCTCTCCCAAGTCCTTCATATACAATCATTGATTCAAACATGCCTTAACAGACTATGAGACTGGTATTTAATTTCTAATGAGTAATATTTCATCAGAATATACTGTAAATAAAATGACGGCACTCCCACTAAACCATTTATAAACACACGACTAACATTCATTATTTATGAAACCAAATTTCATCATGGCCTCATCAAAATTAATGTTCCATGACATGGATTCTTGCTTTAATCCATAAATGGATCTTTGTAACTTGTATACCTTGTTGGAATCCTTTAGAGTCACAAACCATTCGGGTTGTGTTATATAGACATATTCTTGAAGGTTCCCATTAATGAAGGTTGTTTTGACATCCATTTTCCAAATCTCATAATCATGGAAAGCCGCAATGGAAAATATAATTTTGATGGATTTCAGCATGGAAAGTGGTGAAAAGGTTTCGTCATAAAAAATGCCTTAACACAGTTTAAACCCTTTTGCAAATAGTTGGCCTTATAGGTATTGACTTGTCCTTAAATGTCCGATTTATTATGGAATATCCATTTGCAACCAATGAGCTTCACATATACTAGAGTCTCTACTAAAATCTAGACATGGTTTCGGTATGTGGAATCCATTTTAGAATTCATGGATTCTTGACACTTGTCAACATCTATTCCACATACTACTTATTTCTAGGTTAGAGGATCATTATTATCAACTAATAATGTGTCATAATCCTAGGTGACTAGAAAACCATACCATTATTATTCTCTAACCTCTCTAGTACTCCTACATAGTAATTGTGTCAGTAGTGGAAAAAACGTTTAACACCTCGGTATTTTTCACGGTGGTTCTATATAACCGACGTGAAAAGCTATAATGATCAATATAGAACGTTGGTTATTTTATAACCTACTTGGTATATCGATCAGGATCCATATTTTACGTCGGTTATTTTATAACCGACATAAAATATACCGAGATTATCGTTTTTACGTCGGTTATTGTATAACCGACATGAAAATCGAATCTGTCGTGCTTTATTATGTCGATTATAAAATAACCGACATGATAAAGGAAATCTCGATGCTTTATCACGGTGGTTATTAAATAACCTACGTGATAAAGGAAAGCCCGGCGCTTTACCACGTCGATAATAAAAAATTGATGTGATAAAACCAATATCAGTAATTTATCATGTTGGTATAAAGTGACATATATCACGTCGGTCATCAAATAACCGATGTGATAAATTGTTTTCTACGTCGGTTATTAAATAACTGACATTATAAACATTAAAAAAAATAGTTTATCATGGCGGTTATTAAATAACTGATGTGATAAATCTTTTAAATGATTTATCGCACCCCATATTCAGTCATTCTGTTTTCTTCGATCGGGCGACCTGTGACTCATCTCTCTCACGTAGAAAACCTAGAATCGATTCATCAAAGTCATTCCCTCAAACCTCATATTTCCAACATCAATCTTCATATTTATTATTATCAGATCTATCAGGTCGACTCACAATACTCAAGTAATCCTCACACGACTCCTTTTCAGTTTTTTTCCATGATGCCCTAAACGAATTTGTTGAGATGTTATTTTTATTTGTTCTTGAAATCGTGGTTAGTTTCATAGTGTTCATCTATACCATGCTAAATTATTTTCTGGTAAAATAAACCTATGGAAGTGATATCATGAAAGTTTGTGATTTTTGTGTGTTCTATCATCTGTGTGTGCACGTACAGGGGGTTTCCAAGGGGGTGGGGGCTGTGCAAGTGGTTGGGGGTGTCCATGGAGGTTGGGTGGGTTGTCCAGTTGGGTGGGGGTGTTCAGGGGGGTGTCAAAGGGGGTGGGGTGGTGTTCAGGGGGGTGTGGGGGCTGTCCATGGGGGTTTGAGGTGTTTAAAGGGGGTGCGGGGATGTTAAGGGGGGTGGGGGTGGTGTCCAGGGGGTGGGGGATATCTAGAGGGTTCGGGGGGCTGTCCATAGGGTTCTAGGGGGGTAGTTCATGGGTTTGTGGGGGGTCGAAGGGGGCGGTGGGTTGTCGAAGGGGGTGGGTGGGTGGGGGGTTGTCCAAGGGAGTGGGGGCATATCTAGAGGGTTTGGGGGGTTGTCCGAGGGGGTTGTCCCGAGGGATGGGGGTGTCCAGGGGGGTGTCCAAGGGGGTAGGGGTGGGGGTGGTGTCCAGGAGGGGTGGGGGCTATCCAAGGGGGTGGGGATGTCTAGAGGTGTGGGGGCTGTCTAGGGGATGGGGGTTGTCTAGATGGGTGGGGGCTATCCAAGGGGGTGGTGGTGTCCATGGGGTGTCCTGGGGGGTAGGGTGGTGTCCAGAGGGTGCGGGGGGCTGTCCAGAGGGTTGGGGATGTCCAGGGTGTCCATGGTGGTGTGGGGGGGGTATTCCCGGGGTGTGGGGGGGGGGGTCCAAGGGGGTGGGGTGTCCAAGGGGTGGGGGGTTGTCCAAGGGGGTGGGTGGGTTGGGGCTATCCAAGGGGGTGGAGGTCTGTCCAAAGGGATTGGGGGTTGTCTGGGGGGGCTTTCCAGAGGTTTGAGGGTGTCCAGGGGGTGTCCAAGGGGGTAGGAGGTGGGGGTGGTGTCCAGGAGGGGTGGGTGTGTCCAAGGGGTTGGGGGTGTCTAGAGGTGTGTGGGTTGTTTAGGGGGTGGGGCTGTCCAGAGGGGCGGGGGCTGTCGAAGGGGGCGGTGGTGTCCAGGGGGTTTCCAAGGGGGTGGGGGTGGTGTCCAGGGGGTGGGAGGCTATCCAAGTGGGTGAGGGTGTCTAGGGAGTGTCCAAGGGGGTGGGGTGGTGTCCAAGGGGTGGGGGATAAGTGTCGGTTGGGATTGACTATTGCATCTTGGTTTGTGAGATTATGAAATGATGATTGTATTGTTTCATGGATATTAGGCTATAATTTATTTGTGTTGTTTAAGGGGATGGGGGTGGTGTCCAAGGTGATGGGGGTGGTGTCCAAGTGGGTTGGTACAGTCTATGTTTGAGGTTTCCACTATGATTTTTTGGGATTCAAGCATTATGAAAAGATGAGGGGTGTTGCAATATGATTCTATTTGGTTATATATATTTTGACCAGTCATTGACTATGAGAAAATTATGGGTTATGGGGGAGACCATGTCGTGGTTTTCAAAGATGCGTAGTTATCCTGACCTGATTATGCTGTGATGATAGGTTTTACACTATGATTTTCTCCATCTGAGTTTTTATTTTAAATTTGATTTTATTCTTAGGTTTACTCCATTTTCTCCAATTTTCTATCAACTATTGGATTCCCCATGGTTTTCTTGGATTCCATGTAATTTCCTTAAATAAGTTACTTATTCCATGTTCTTCTTCCTTTATTCTTTGTTTCTTTTTTCTTCTTCGTCCACTTCTCTTCTCCTTCATTCCTTCTATTATTATGTATGTTTGGTAATTTTTAAATTGATGGTTTAATAGTAAACGATGTGTTCTAGGGTTATTAGGAGGGGTGGGGGTGTCTAAGGGGGTGGGGGCTATCTAGAGGGGTGGGGGCTATCCAGGGGGTGGGGGTTGTCCAGAGGGGTGGGGGATGTTTAAGGGGGTGGTGGTGTCTAGGGGGTGTCCAAGGGATTGGGGTGGTGTCCAGGGGGTGGGGGTGTCCAAGGGGGTAGGGTGGGGGTGGTGTCCATGAGGGGTGGGGGTGTCCAAGGGGGTGGGGGCTGTCTAGAGGGGTGGGGGTTATCCTGGGGGGGTGAGGGGGCTACCCAGAGGGGTGGGGGTTGTCCAAGGGGGTGGTGGTGTCCAGGGGGTGTCCAAGGGGGTGGGGGTGGTGTCCAGGGGTGGGGGGGCTATCCAAGTGGGTGGTGGTGTCTAGGGGGTGTCCAAGGGGGTGGGGTGGGGGTGGTGTCCAAGGGGGTGGGGTGATGTCCAAAGGGGTGGGTGGGGTGTCCAGGGGGTGGGGGATATCCAGAGGGGTGGGGGTTGTCTAGAGGTTTCAAAACATTAGGATCTGTGTAATTTTCAGTAGTGAATGAATACATATTTTAATATTTATACTTCATATTTCTTTTTTAGTGAAGGGTAAAATTGGTATCTAGTTACACCAGGATGTATTCTTTGTGAACCTTATGAATAAAGGATCCAAGATGAATTTAAAACTGTTATATCTAACTATATTTTCTTTTTAAAATCATATTCAATCATATTTTTTTAAATACACATAGATTTGTTTTATATTTCAAAATTGCTTTACATTAAAATTATGATTTTTTTCATATAAACATATATTTTTCTTATCATAAAAAGATGTATAATTTGGATATTTGTTATAGGTAATAATGATTTGAAGTTGGATTATAGCACATCGAATGAGCAATGAATATGAGGAAGGTGTTGATGTCTTTTTGGAATTTTCTAAACAAAATGTTCCAAGTAGTGACATTTTTTTCTGTCCATGCCTGAAATGTTTGAATATGAAGAAGTTGAAAAGTAAAGAGATAAAAGATCATCTGATTTGTCATGGTTTTAATCTGATTTATAGGCCTTGGATTTGACATGGTGAAACTGGATGAAATTTCACTAATGATGATGATTTTCAAAATGGTGACTCCGATGGAATTGAAGAAATGATTCACAATATTGTAGTAGAAAAAATTGAGATAGAACTGATAGTTGAGCATATATATGGTGATGCTGAAAAACCATTATATCCTACTTGTACAAATTTTATGGTTTTGTTAGTGGTGTTAAGATTGATTAACCTGAAGGCGAAACACGGATGGAGTGACAGAAGTTTTATAGAGCTGCTACAATTGATGAAAGACATTCTTCCAAAAGATAACAATCTTCCACATTCACATTATAAGGCCAAGAAAGTATTATGCCCTATGGTATTGGGATACAAGAAAATACATGCTTGTCCGAATGACTATATGATATATAGGAAGGAATATGAATTTCTATCAGAGTGTCCTAAATGTGGGATATCACGGTATAAGGTGAAAGAAAAATCACAAGCTGATGTAGAGATTAAAAAGATTCCTTCAAAGGTATTTTGGTATCTTCCTATAATTTATCATTTCAAACGTTTATTTGATAACTCACATGATGAAAAAAAAATTATGATGGCATGATGATGAGCGGTTATGTGATTGAAAAATACATCATCCAGCTGATTTTCCACAATGGAAGAAAATTGATGATCAGTATCCTACATTTGGAAATGAAATTAGAAATCTCAAACTAGGGTTGTGCATAGATGGAATGAATCCATACCGAACCCTCAGTAGCACACATAGTTCATGGCCTTTTTATTGGTAATTTACAACCTCTCTCCTGAAGTTTGTATGAAGCACAAATATGTCATGTTGAGTATAATGATCTCTAGTCCGAAGAAACCTAGAAATGATATTGATGTTTTATTTTCACTGTTGATTGATGATTTGAAACTTTTATGGGAGGATGGTATTAGGGTGTATGATTCTTATAAAATGGAATATTTTCAACTGCATTCAGTGCTTTTTTTCACTATAAATGACTTCCCAGCATATGTAAATTTGTCTGGATATAGTGTTAAAGAGCATAAATCATGTCCAATTTGCAAACAACAGACTTCATATTGTCAATTGCATCATGCGAGGAAAACAGTGTACATGGGTCATCGAAATTTTTTTCCATTGGATCACTCTTATAGAAGACTAAAAAAGGTATTAAATGGCTCACATGAATTTGATATTTCTCCAAAACCTTTATCCCTAATCTGTATTTTGAGAGGGTGAAAACCCTTGATGTGAAATTGGGAAAGACACAGAAATTTGGTAATGATAGACATATTTGGAAGAAAAGGTCAATATTTTGTGAGCTACCATATTGGAGATATCATGAAGTTAAACATAATATTGATTTTATGCACGTGGAGAAGAATATATGTGATAGTTTTATTGGAACATTGTTAGATATTAAAGGAAATACAAAAGATGGGTTTAATGCAAGATTATACTTACTATCAATGGGAATACGTTTAGATTTAGCTCCCACTCTTAATGGAAGATGAACATTTCTTCCCCCGGCTTGTCATACATTATCGAAGAGGGAGAAAATTATCTTTTTTCAGTGTCTTCACGATATCAAAGTTCCTCAAGGTTATTCTTAAAATGTAAAAAAAATTGTCTCATTGAAGGACTTGAAGTTGATAGGTATGAAATCTCATGATTGTCACGTCATGATGCAACAACTTCTACCAGTTGCATTGCGTGGAATATTTCCCATATGTGTCAGAAAGGCTATAATGAAGTTGTGTTATTTTTTCAATTCAATTTAAAACAAGGTGATTGATGTGAATTCTTTGAACATTTTGGAAAATGATTCAATTTGTATACTTTTTCAATTGGAAATGTATTTTCCTCCAACTTTTTTTGATATAATGGTGCATTTAATGATTCACCTGGTTTGAGAAATAAAACTTTGTGGACCTATATATCTTCATTGGATGTATCCTTTTGAAAGGTATATGAAAATATTGAAGGGGTATGTTAAGAATTCATATCGACCCGAAGCCTCCATTATTGAAAAGTATATTTCTGAGGAGGTTGTAGAGTATTGTACGAGCTACTTGGTTGTGGCGCAGCACATAGTTTTTCCTTCATCTCACCATGAACGAGTTAATAGTGAGGGAAAGGGGATTCGTGGTTTGAAATTCAAATCGTTGTCATCCGAACAGATGATGAAGTTAGAATCATACATCTTGAATAACATAGCTGATTCTAAACCATATATCACATTTCATATTAATGAGTTGAAACAATGTCATCCAAAGAAGAAATAAATGTGGATTTTGAATGAGCACAAAAAAACATTTTTGTCATGGTTTAAAAAGACCTTTCTTGGTAGATCAGATATATCAGAGACATTAAAATGGATAGTGGGTGTTCCATGTTTAAATATGATAACATGGTCAGGTTAGGACATTAATGGCTATACATTTCATACAAAACCTCAGGACAATAGAAGTGTAGTTCAGAATAGTGGTGTATTGGTGTTTGTAGAAGCAATGCATTTTTCGAGTGTTAAGGACAAAAACCCAATTTTTTCATCAAGTGCATATTATGGAGTGATTGAATACATATAGGAGGTTGATTACATTAAAATTAAAGTTCCTATTTTTAACTGTAAATGGTTTATCGGTAAAAATAGTGTCAGACACAATGAATTTGGAATGATAGTTGTTAATCTGAATAGATTGGAAGACATAGTTGATTCTTTTATAATGGAAACACTTGAAAAACAAATTTTCTATGTAGTAGATCAATCAGATATGCAGTGGGATGTTGTTTTACAAGGGAAAAAACAATATGTTGGTGAGGATGAACTTGATAAAGATGTTGATTTATGTGAGATCCCTACTTCCATGGAGAGATTAACAGAACATAATGATGAGCATGTTGAAGACATGGTTTGTGCCATAAGGAATGATCATGACGAAGGAATTTAGGAAAACAATCCATTTGTACATTCCTAAAATTACAAGTAACATTTGTTTATTTCTTGTTTACATTTATTATTTTCATAAAATGTTAGATATTGTAAGTTTTTTCTTTATTAAAAAATGTATTAAAACAAAATAAGTATAATTTTTTGTTTGTTTTAATTTTGTTTAGTTTACTTTATCATGTTTACCATTACATAAATTATATATCTATTATTTTTGTTCAATGACCATTAATTTACCATGTTTACCAGGTTTACCAGGTTTACCATGTTTTAATTTTGTTTAGTTTACTTTATCATGTTTACCATTACATAAATTATATATCTATTATTTTTGTTCAGTGAAAATTACTTTACCATGTTTACCAGGTTTACCAGGTTTACCATCTATACCATTTTTACCATCTTTTCCATCTTTACCATCTTTACCATTGTTTAACATGTTTACCATATTAACCATGTTTTCTATTACGTAATTTAGTACAATTTTCTATTTTCTGATTACAATAGTATTAAAATATTTGAATTTGTATATTTGTGAACTAATGTTTGTTTTTTTGATTTGAAGGATAATGACAGATCAATTAGTTTTTCAACCACATGATTCTAGAGATGAGAATATTGGTCATACCTCTGGGGAGGAACATTCACATGCTCCTCTTGATGTTCCCCAATCTTCATCATGTGCTCCTATTACAACAAAGAATTCAAGAGTTGGTAAACATGGGTGCACACGTTTACCAAAATTATCACTTTCCTATATGCAGGATCAGAGGATACTCGTTGAGTTTGATGAGGATGATATTCCTAGAGGTCCAAATGAAAAATATTTTAAGAGTTTTGTATCAACTCAGGGTAAGATCAAAGTAATCATTTTTTATGATGACTGGAGAAGTGTGGAAAAAGCGATAATCTCTCAATTTTGGGAGACGATTTTGGTAAGATCTTTTTCTATTGTTTGCATATTCTTTAAATGTTTCTAGTATATATAATATGTTTAACCTCTTCTTTATCAGCTGACATTTGATATTCCTAACACTGGAGGAGTCAGGAAGAAATTCTTATCGATAGTTGCCAGGAGATAGAGGTATTTCAAATCAACCCTCACATCTAATTTCATTTTTGGTCATAGGAGTCATGACAATCCATGTCGTATATATAATTTCATAGATGAAGACACATGGAGACCGTTTGTTGAAAGTAGAAGAAAAGATTCATTTTTGGTAAGGTCAATGTAAACGTTTATAAGCTTTCTTATATAAATGATCTTATTAATGTTTTGTTAATGATTTATTATTCTTAATTTATAGCAAACAAGGAAATCTCATCAGGATATCCAATCTAAGAATTTATACCCTCATAGTTTATCTCAGGGAGGGTAAACATTATTGGAAGAACAAATGATGGTGGAAAAATTACAAAAACTAATAACTGAGTCTTCAAGATCTGGAGAGGTGGCCCCTCCATCACCTCCATCTAGACTTGAAAAATGGAAGAGAGCTAGGATGGGAAAAAAAGGGCAATATCTTTTGGAAGATTTGAGAATCGTATTTGAGAGGATTGTAAGATATCTATTTTATTTATTTAAGTTAACTATTTTCTTCATATAATGTCAATAATTATAGAAATGTTCAATTAATTAATACAGGATTCTCTTGAGGAGCAGAGCTCACAGGGGGTATTTACAGCTGCTGGGAGGCAAGATATTTTATCTGCAGCATTGGGAATGCCTGAACATCCTAGTCGTGTATGAGGATATACGGTAGGTGTATCGGTAAGAAAAGTGTTTCCATGTTCTTCAACTAATTATGATGAGGGTGATTATAAAAAACTAGAATCCTTGGAGGCTGAAGTTCATAATATTAATGCGACGATGGAGGAAAAGATTAGAGCATTGGTACAGTCTATGTTTTCAGACATGCAAAGACAATTTATGACTGCAAATCCCACTCCTTCACCTCCCCCTACAGACCCCATTATTTATTCTCCACCTCCGCCAGTATCTCCCACTCCCCCACCTTAGCCTACGGACCCAATTTTTTATCCTACTCCTCCTCCGTAGCTTCCTACTCATTACTAGTTGTATGTTGATGATCCTCAACATCATATAGTTGCATATGGGTTGGTATATTTTATAGGAGATACAGTTCATCATAAAAAATTAGAGGTAGAGAATCAGAGGGTCACTATACAGGATATTATAGATAGATCAGCTCGAGTACCATTACCTACAGATGAGGTGACGATAGTTGGACATAGTATTAGACATTTTTTAATTTGTCCATCCAGACTTCTTTGATGCATTACCATAGAGGTATGTATGTTATATCTTCTATTTTATTATTTTATTAAAGTTGGTTTATCATTTGAAAACTAATATATTTTTATATTTATTTTTACAGGAATATTTCAAAGGTAAAGAAATACTATATAGACAAAAAAAGATAAATGGTTGTGACATCAAATACAGATTCTAGTAGTTTTGACATATTTTCAAGATATTCAAATTTGTTGGCGGATCATTATGAGTTTCCAATGGAAGCTCATGTTTGTGGATGTGCAACAACTGTGGGGATTGTGAAAACTGATATCATGGATCTTCTTACTGGAGATAATTTGGGCATCCACGTGGTGCAAATGTTTTCCATGTAAGTCTTTAACACCTTTTCCCTGAATTATATTTATTAAAAATGTATACTTATATCTGTTTTATATTAGTTATCTTTATAACATTTTTGAGGAGAATGAGCGGACGGATGTATATGGGTTCATGGACCCACATTTGATTTACCCTGAAGCATGTGCATTGGATGAAGAACAAAGAATGCTTTATATTGCTGAAAGACTTGAACAGAATATAGTCACACAATTCTGGATGATGCCTTTTTGTGAGAGGTATGAAAAACATCTATCTTAAAGAGTTTTTTATCTTTTAACATAAAAAACCACTAACCTTAAATTTTCTTTTATCAGTGATCATTGGATGTTAGGGGTTTTTTTCCCAAGGGAGAAGACACTTTATTGAATATTCTCTATCCATGGTGATGTGCGGGAAAGTTTTAAGAAAATATTGGAAAATTAAGTTTCAATTTCTCAATAGTTTTATATATTATAATGAATTTTAAATTTATCCCATTTGTATTATTTTCTAACAGGGTATGGGTTTACTTTCAAAAAAACACAAAGAAAAGGAGTGTGAAGATCAAATATGTAAATGTAAAGTTAAATATCCATTTATAATTTGTACTTTTTGATTTATTACATAAAAATAATATATTTAATTTACACTCATTCAAATAGAATTGTCATGAACAATAAGGCATCATCGAATGAAGATATTATATTTTAAGATTTATGTACGAAATAATAACAACTGGGACAGTTGTGAACTTTGACCTGGTAAGATTTCATTTTAAACATTTCCATAATATTTCATTTGATTTATTCATTATACATGTTAACTACTATCCATTTAATTTGTATCTATTTGATAACCCTCAACCCTATATTTCTCAAGACCTTAAACACTTACAAGTGGAATGGTCAAATTATTTTACAAGTTTTATTGAATTTTAGTTGTTTATAGTGTAAAATGTAATTTTGAATATTGTCATTGTAATTTTTGTATTTGGTAGTAGTTTAGGTTGGATTTAGTTTTTTTTAAGTTGAAATTGTATGTTTTGAATGTTATATATGTGAATGTTTAATTTTTCTCTACTTCTTGTTTTGGTCTACTTATGATGGTTTTTCTGGTATGGATTCTGGTCTAGGGGGGAGGGGTTCCAAGGGTGTGGGGGGATGTTCAATGGGGTGGAAGTATCCAAGAGTGTGGGAGGGATGTCTAGTGGGGTGGGGGTTATCTCGGGTGTCCATGAGAGTGGGGGGTAGTCCAGGGGGTGGGAGTATTTCTAGGAGGGTGGAAGGGTTGTCCAAGGGAGTGGGGGGCTGTCCAGGGGGTGTCCAGGGGTGTGGGGGTGTCCTGTGGGGTGAGGGGGGGTTTCTAGGGGTGTGGGAGGGTTATCCAGTGGGGTGGGGGGTTGTCCAGTGGGGTGGGGGTCCAGGGAGTCCATGGGGATGGGGGGAAGTCCAGGGGGTGGGAGAGGAGGCACTACCATCCCTCGGGGGGGGATGAATGCCGCTGGAAGGTACTCATCACTCCCACATGTGAAACATTTTGAGATCTCAATCTTCGCATGTGGGAGTGATGAGTACCTTCCAACGGCGTTCCCCCTAAGGGATGGTGGTGCCTCCTCTCCAAACACCAGCTGTCCAGGGGTTGTCCAAGGGGGTGGGGGCAGTCCAGGGCTGTGGGGGTGTCCAGGGGTGTGGTGGGGGCTATCCAGTGGGGTGGGGGTTCTGGTTTGGTTTTGGTTGGGTTTTGGTCTGGGGGTGTCCAGGGGTGTGGTGGGGGTTGTCCAGTGAGGTGGGATGGTGTCCAGGAGGGTGGGAGGGATGTCTAGGTGAGTGGGGGGATGTCCAGGGGGTGTTTAAGGGTGTGGGGGTAGTCTCAGGGGTGGGGGAAGTCCATGGGTGTGGGGGTTTTCAGAAGGGTGGGGGTTGTCCAGGGGTGTGGGGGCAGTCCAGGGGTGTGGGGGCAGTCCAGGGGTGTGGGGGGATGTCCAGGAGGGTAGGGGGAAGTCCTGGGGGTGGGGGGAAGTCCCAGGGGTGGGGGCAGTCCAAGGGTGTGGGGGGTGTCCAGGAGGGTGGGGGTTTTCTAGGTGTCTGGGGGGCTATCCAGGGGGTGGGGGCAGCCCAGGGGTGTGAGGGGGTGTCCAGGAGGGTGGGGGAAGTCCATGGGGTGGGGGAAGTCCAGGGGTGTGGGGGGCATCCAGGAGGGTGGGGGTTGTCCAGGGGTGTGGGGGGCTATTCAGGGGGTGGGGGAAGTCCACGGGTGTGGGGGTTGTCGGGGAGGGTGGGGGCAGTCCTGGGGGTGGGGGCAGTCCAGGGGTGTGGGGGTGTCTAGGAGGGTGGGGGTAGTCCCGGGGGTGGGGGAATTCTAGGGGTGTGGGGGGCTTCCAGGTGTATGAGGGGGGATTTCCAGGGGTGGGGGAAGTCCAGGGGTGTGGGGGTGTCCAGGAGGGTGGGGACAGTCTCGGGGGTGGGGGCAGTCTAGGGGTGTGGGGGGTGTCCAGGAGGCTGGGGGTTGTCCAGGGGTGTGGGGGTTGTCCAGGGGGTGGGGCGGTCCAGGGGTGTGGGGGGTGTCCAGGAGGGTGGTGGAAGTCCTGGGGGTGGGGGTAGTCCAGGGGTGTGGGGGTGTCCAGGAGGGTGGGGGTTGTCCAGGGGTGTGGGGGGGTTGTCCATGGGGTGGGGGCAGTCCAGGGGTGCGGGGGTGTCCAGGAGGGTGGGGACAGTCCCGGGGGTGGGAGATAGTCCAGGGGTGTGGGGGGTGTCCAGGAGGGTGGGGGTGTCTAGGGGTGTGGGGGGCTGTCCAGGGGGTTGTGGGGCAGTCCAAGGGTGTGGGGGTGTCTAGGAGGGTGGGGGTTGTCCAGGGGTGTTGGGGGATCTCCAGGGGTGGGGGCAGTCTAGGGGTGTGGGGGTGTCCAGGGGTGTGTTGGGGCTGTCTAGTGGGGTGAGGGTGTTCTGGTCTGTTTTGGGTAACTTTTTGGTCCGTTTAAGGGGTGTGGGAGGGATGTCCAGGGGTGTAAGAGTGTTGTCTTGGGGGAGGGGGTATACAGGAGGGTGGGGGTTGTCCAGGGGTGTGGGGGCTATCTAGGGGGTGGTGGGGGTGTCCAGGAGTGTGGGGGTTTTCCAGGGGGTGGGGGCTGTCTAGGGGTGTGGGAGGGTGTCCGAGGTGTGGGGGGGGGGGGGGGGTTCTGGTGTATTCTGGTCTATTTTTTGTAAGCTTTTGCTCTGTTTCAGATTATTTGGATGGTCATAGTAGTGGTTCGGGTTTATTTTAAAAAAAATTGTTTTTTACGTCGGTTATTTCATAACCGAAGTAAAAAATGCATCGTTATTTGTTATAACATCAGTTATTTAGAAACCGATGTAATAACTTCATGGGAAATGGTTTTTACGTCATTTATTTCATAACCAACGTAATAAATTGAAATGGATATTTTTTTTTACGTCGGTTATAAAATAACCGACCTCATAGATATGTTTTTACGTCGGTTATTATATAAATGACGTTGAAAACCGCTTGGAAAACATGTTTGTCACATCGGTTTTAAAAATAACTGACATGATAAATGCCTCAGAAGAGTGCTTTATGACGTTGGTTATATAATAATTGACATGAAAGGGTATATATCACATTGTTTATTAAATAACCGACATAATAAATCACTCCTCCAAAGTGTTTTCCACATTGGTTTTTTATCAACCGATGTGAAAAAACACTTCGGATTTGTGTTTTTTACATCGGTTGTAAAATAACCAACGTAAAAAAACTCTGTTTATAACGTCTCCTGTAATAACTTTGGCCAAAAGCTGATGTTAAAAATAAAAAATAACCACTGTAAAAAATGTTTTCTGCACTAGTGTGTATCTATAACAACTTCTTCTTCCACAGGGCTTTGTGGAATTTTTTCCTTTTCCAACTCTTTTATATCTTGAGCATGGACTTCATCGAAGTCTATCTTGCTCCCAAAATATTTTTTAAAGATAATATCCTCCTTAAGAAATGTGATAAATTTTTTAACCACAACATTTTTCTTTGGAGGATTTTATAGGTAATATCCTTTTGTTTTTTTTGAATATCCTATAAAGAAAAACTTTATGCCTTGTGTTGAAATCTTGTTACCTAATGATGTCATAACAAATTCTTCACAACCCTACACATGTATGTAAGACAACATGAGTTTCTTTCCATTCCATAATTGGTATGGTATACCATCAGTTGCTTTATTTGGAACTTGGTTTAGTATGTATACTAATTTTCATTATGTGTATCCCTAAAAGGGTAATGGAAGACTCACATGATGCATCATTGATCTCACCATGTCCAAAAAAGGTGTGGTTCCTCCATTCACTTACACCATTCCACTAAGCCGTAAAAGGAGAAGTGAGTGGAGATAAAATCCAGAACTCCTATAAATAATCAATGAATTGTCGATTAAGATATTCTCCAAAAAGTTATGAGTGGTGTTTCTTAATATTCTTATCAAGCTGGTTCTAAAATTCACTCCTGTTTTCCTTGAATTTTTCAAAGAATCTGACTTATACCTCATTAACTAGACATATCCATATCTACTAAAATCCCCAGTAAAAGTTATGAAGTATGAGTACCCACCCCTTTCTTCAATAAGAAATGGTCCACACATATTGATATGAACTAATTCAAGAAGATATTTATCTCTTTCACCTTTCCCAATAAATGGGCATTTGGTCATTTTTCTTTGTAAACATGTGTGACGTACAACAAGTGGGTTTAGTTCAAAAAAATCTAAATATCCATATTGATGTAATTTAGTCGAGCGCTTTTCATTTACATGACCTAATACGTGATGCCAAAGTTGGGTTTGGTATGAGTCATGTGAAGTAACTTCATTATCAATTTCTATTATTTGGTTCATGTAATCCAACACATAAAGACCATTATTTAAATGTGCCTTACCATAACAAATGATATCTTTATAAAATAAGCAACATTTATTCCCAAATTTGAAAATAAATCCATCTATATCAAGTCTGGATATAGAAATAATGGTTTTGGTATCTAAAGTCACATATTAAAAACCCTTTAAAACCAAGATCATTCTGGTTGGCAATGTGAGGTGGTAGTCCCTGGTAGCTACAACAACAAGTCTAGCTTTGTTGGCTGCTCGAAGATCTACCTCTCCTAGGTCAATCTTTTGGAATCTACTTGGTTCCAATATTTGAATACAAATTTGAGCACCAAAATATATATCTAACACCAAATTTTTATAAACATATAAATTGTATTGGATAACAAATGCACCTAAAGCTTCCCCTTGCTTCTTTGGCCGGGTGCAGTTTTTCTTATAGTGGCCCTTCTTGGCACATGAAAAATAGACAACATCATGTTCCCTTTATTTCCCCTTGATCATACTATTCTTGGAAGGGCATTAATAAGATTTGGTATTAAATATATTCACTTTACCTTTCTATTTTTTCATCATAAGGATTATAGGTTTTTCACGCTTCATATCCTTATCTACTTAGAGAAGAAGAGTAAGAAGTTATGATAGAGAATTCACAATGTTGTTCATATTAAAATTCACAACAAAACTAGAGGAGATTTGAGGGAGTGATGTTAGAATGAGATCAGTCCCCAATTATTTAGGGTGTTTAAAATGTATAACCTCTAAGAGATCAATGTATCCAATGAGCTTTACTACGTGAGGTCCATATGGGGCACCCTATCCGAGCTTGCTATGAAATAGCACCTTATAAATATCAAAGAATTTTTGTATATCCCTCTCATTGTAAAGACCATGGAGGTTATCAATCATGCAATACACATCCATGTTTTTGTGAGACTTCATTAGTTCACTAGACATCGATGAAAGCATCAAATATTGAATGTCAACTGCATCAATAAAATTCTTTTCATAGATAGGGAACTCTTAATCACTCGTGTCTTTAGCTGATGGATTAGGTATTGATGATTCTAACATGTAAGAATTTTTTTCATGTCATAGCACAACCTGAAAGTGTCTAAACCACTCCTAGATATTACTTCCAGTTAGGAGGTTATATTTATCTAATATTTATTTTAGGGATAGTGTAGATGATGAGATTGTCATTTTATTCTACAATTAAAAAGAGAATATTATTATTACTTCTATTAATTACAAAATAAGTGAGTTATAATAAATTAAATGTTTTTATTTATTTATTTATTTATTAAATATCCCACTATTTTATCAAGTCTCAATATCCCTCACCATTGAACTCGGAATGTCTAGTTGATTTTACATTCTAGTGGAAATGATCCCTATTACATTTATTAATGACCCGGACTTTGGACATAAAAACCATAATAAAGTAATTAGGTATGCTTTCTTTCTAACTACAGACTTGCAGTTCCTTGATATTTTGAGTGGATTCCTATCTCCTAAAATCCTAACTTAGATTTCCTCAACACTTACCTCTAAATTTGTATTGAATAGACTTTGGCTGTTAAACTCAATACAATTTCGGTTAATTCAACCCAAAAATCTCACAAAAACTCTTTGATAAAAGTAAGTGTCCACACTTTGACCATGTACTATACTTTTTTTAAATGGATAACCCTTTTAGTCATGTGAATCATCATCATAGTTATTTATTTAAAAAGGAGGGGAAAAGGACCACAACAAAAGAAAATATCTTGGGGGCCTGAAATAATGAAGGCCAAGGGCATCCCCTCTAACCAGATTAACTCCCTCAGGTGTCAACTGGTTTGGGTTGTAGAAGCATGTCATATCTGATCCATGAGACGCAAGATTATCCAGATGATCATCCACCTTTTTACCCTTTCTCCAAGTGTGTCTCAATCGAATGTTGTTAGGAATGATAGATCTACACTTCCTGATAGAGTATGAAATTGACCAGGGAAAATTACTAGTGTCAAGAAGTGATTTGATAAGGACAGGAGAGTCCGTTTCCGCTTCTATGATGCAAATACCCCCATGCCTACAAAGGGAAAGGCCTGAAAGAAAACCGAGAGGTTATTCCTATAAAGAAGAACCTATTCCCAAGTAGACAGTGAAAGAGAACACAGAGGAGCCCCAGATGTCGCCAACCACAGCTCCTACCCTCATAATTCCTACATTACAAGAACCATCTGTGTTCAATTTCAAACCGTAGGGAGGAGGTTTCCAGCAGACCCAATGGCCATGAGGGATACTATTAGTAGGGTTGGTCTGAACGGCCGGATGAAGAACCTGGAGAGAGGGCACCTCACTCCTGTTATCCAGACGCCTAGTCAGGTCGAACAGCAGGCTATGAGTACGTGCAACAATGGTGTTCCCGAATGAACTGATTCCCTCGAATCGAGATTTGTTTCTAGCTTTCCAGATACACCATGCCCCAGCATGAAATATAATATACCTTACTGTTCTTTCCACTCCCCTATCCCCTGATCCATGAAACCAGGAAATGAAGAAGGAAGGATCAACAGAAGGCTGGAGAGCAGCAGTAAATCCACAAAAGGATAACCAGACCGCCTGACCCCACTCTCCTTCGAGGAACAGATGTTTGGTGCTTTCCTCCCTGTACTCGACACAACACATGCAACATGAAGCCAACATAATTACACATTTCTTAACGTTCTCATCTGTAGCAACTACAGCGTGTCTGATCCTCTAGGTGAGGAATTTATACTTCTAAGGAATCCCCTTAGACCAAAGGAGGTCATTCAACTGATTCTCTTTCGACTGAGGCATCATGGAGTGGCAAAAGTCCTTAGGGGTGAAACTTCCCGAGCTTGATGGGGAAAAAATACATTTATCAGGTTCCTACATGATATCAATGAGGTGGAGCGTATCCAGTTTTTCCTTGTTCAGAATAACCTCCAAAATGGTCTAAAATATGCTAGCCTCCTCGTAAGATATATTTTAAGCAGGGAATCCTGGAAATCCAAGGATATCACCTACCCAGTTGTCATGCCAGAAGAATATTTTCCCTTCCCCGATGACCCACCGAACATGAGGATGGATGGCAGAATAAAGGGGAAGAATCATGGACAGAAAAGGAGACAATGTTCTTCCCTCCATCAATGCACTATCTGTCCAAGATCTTCCCATGGTCTTGCCCCACAAAGTTCTGCGTTCATGAATCTCCCAATCCAGTTTGGCATGTAAGCAGATGAGTATATCAGCAAGGTTGAGAACATTGATCCCTCCTTCCGGAATCGGCCTTTCCATTCTCCCCCAAGACACCCAAACGCGCTTTCCCTCCATCTGGGCATCCCAAATAAATTTATTAAAGACCTTTTCAATCTTTTAAATAACTCCTTTAGGAGCTTTAACACCAGAAAGTGCATGAACAAGAGTACAAAGAAGAACACTTTTGACCAAGGCAATCCCTCCCCCAAATGACATGAATCTGTTTTCCAGTTGACTCAAAGAACATCATTTAATTTAATATTAAATAACTTCAAAATCATGAAATAAATTAAATTAGAACATACAACACATACACAGGTATTGGTCAAGCTCATGAATGGTCATACATGCAACGAATTGTAAAAAAATAATGGCTAGAAATCATTTATTTATTCATTCTTTTATTATTTAAGATAAACATTATTGTATTAATTAATTAATTAATTAATCAATTCTATTTCATCTTAATGACTATCCTATATTATTTGGAGATACTTTTCATTAATGGAATTTATGGAAAATAAATAGAATAACCAATAATAACATATTAATTAAAATATATTAATTTAGTGTTTAAAATTATTTAAAACCATTATTAAATTTTCAAACATACGATGTTGTGCCAATCAATAAAATAAGGTTTTTAATGATTCAATTTAAAAATTTAATGTAATTTTAATTTTTTATATTAATGGGAGACTACATGATGTATACATGCAGCTACACACTATGTACCTTGGTTGTTATATATCCAGGTCACGTACTTAGAGATTCGGCATGTTAACTTGGTTGGACTACATGGTGTGTACATGCTAGCTAAACTCCTTGTGTCTTCTTTCTGTGTTCTAGGTTGGCCTTCTCAACACGTGGTGTGAAATAAAAGCACCATTTGTAATTAATTTCTTAGCACAACTAGATATAATGCACATGAGTATATGACGTATGCTCCAGACACACGTTGTGTAACCCAATTTATTCTGGTCAATGATTTTCCACTTCTCAATGGAATATCCAATCATTCTTTATTTGGTCTTAACCCTTTAAGAAAATGAAGCATTGATCAAACTTGATTAATATGTTGATAACATGTTAATTCAAATTGGATTAAAGAACAAATAACATGAAATGAAAGTCTAACCACAAATGCACATATATCAAAAATAAAATAAATAATTATAAATTTAAATGTGACCACTCTGATACCACTTGATGGTTCTAGGTGCAATGGAAGCATGTGGGGGTGGATGGTATATTAAAATTTCTTTTAACAATTGTTTCTCGAAACCAAGGGTGAGGATATTGAACATTAAATTTTTAATTAATTTATTTATTATTTAAAGAAATAAATACCTAGTATTAGGAACGTTATCTGTTGGTGAATGTTGATCATCTGAAAAGAACCTTTCAGATTACCTTCATTGCGATGTGAGGATACAAGGATAGAATCCCTATAGCGGTGATCAATATGTTCTCCTATGATCTCTAAGAAAAACCACATGATATATGGGTTCTAGCACGATGATTTGAATTTCTTTCATTGTTCGTTCTTGATCGCTTGTTCTACGATCTTGAAAACATCTCCCTTGCACTTCTCATTATTGAGAGGGAGAGAGAAGTATGAGTTGAGAGATAATTTGTTGTGTACAACAATTTTATATTCTCAATTTTGGATACTCTACATAATAGACATATCCATATATTTATAGAGTTAGGATTTAAGTTAAAATAATATTTAATTTCATATCAGTCATTAAATAACATTTATTACCTTTAATAAACCCCATGACACATAATAATAATTATATTATTATTATTTTTGTGATGTGTGCCAACTTTAAAAATAAAAAATATTATGTAACAGTCTTGTTAATTAATATTTTTCACTGGACTTAGTATTGGTCTGTTCAAACTCCTCTATCATTTATTGAAAAACCGAATAATTATTTTATTCACAATCCAGTGAATAAATTTTTATTAAAATATTCAATAAATAAAATATATATTTTATTCACATGTTGTCGAATAAATATTTATTTAATTTACGTGATCAATATGAATTGAATAAAATTATTCCTCAAAATTGAGAAATAATATTTATTCCATTAATTAAGCTCAAATAAAATTTAATCAAGATCCATGGAAACACTTAGTATGTGGACCTCTAGGATTATTTCTCATTTGCATTAGGCGGACTTGTCTAAAGTCCAAGATTACTATCTATCAATGGGTCAAGGAAACCAAGAGAAATAACTTAATGTCACAACATCGAAAACCACATACAAATGCTCATTATGTAATATAATCCCTTTATCATAATATCTCATCAAGAAGGTTACACATCTGTGTCAAAAACCAATATTCTAGATATGTATTTCTTCGACTATCTGAAATACACATGTCATTACACTATGTCCATGGAATTTAATATGGCAGTTTTATTCCATTAAAAGGGCCGAGAAATCAACTTCCATAAATATGGAAGGGACAAATCCTTTCTCAACTTATTCCTTAATGACATGTCACTTATGATGCACCCAAATTATCCAACTTCTCCATGAACTATTATCAGCATGGTTTACAAAATACATATAAGTACATTAGTTGTAAAAATCATTAATAATAATCTTAAAGTATAAGGACCATCACACACACTCATAGATAGGAATATCCAATGAAACCAAAATATACAGAATTCCTACTGGCAGGTTTATTCTAATAATATCTCATCTTGTAGATTACCAAGTGTGAACTTTATGATAATAAGAATCATCTACTTACGAATACTCGAACCTAATGGTCTATGTACTATGTGTCCCATTATAGTATGTTATCCAACCATAGAACATTATTTGAGAATATCTTCTTAGCACTTCAAGGTTCTTATCATAGCAGGGAACTGCTATGACCTTATCAATATGACGTATAGTATAAGACATTATTACATCAGAGTCATGTAGAACAACAAAAAAAATATGTAATTAGAAATTTTATTAATATTCAATACATAGAATATCCATACAATAAATGTAAAATAATTTGGTTCTAGGACACCAACTCCAACATGGTCAAGGTCATTCACCATGGTGGTCGTCTTCATCAACGAGATCTACAGAGTTTTCCTTCACATTACTTTAATCTACCATGAAAATTTGGTAGGTTCTCAACATACCATGAATTAGTAGAATTGGTCATGGAAGTCAGGTTATAATGGAGGTGTGTTCAGTAGAGGGGAGTCTTGTGGTAGTTTGTGTGGGGGGGTTCACGATCAATATAACGACCATAGACAACCTACCGTGAGTATGTAGTGGAACTTCCACAGTCACATTAAATGATTTAGGAACATTCAGTTATCTTTTCATGGTCAGTTAGAAATTGATCACATGATCACTTCAAATTCATAATGCAGCCAATTATGGACATGGTTACTTG
This sequence comes from Viscum album, assembly GCA_963277665.1. Classification (NCBI taxonomy): domain Eukaryota; kingdom Viridiplantae; phylum Streptophyta; class Magnoliopsida; order Santalales; family Viscaceae; genus Viscum; species Viscum album. Next base: position 1,033,832,349 of record OY728122.1, on the reverse strand, counting down.
ATTTTAATGTACACAGTCACTTAAGTGATCTTGATCCCTTAGTGTGGTGACATCAACACTTAAAACTTTTCCAAATCAGTAAATCAAAAAAAAATTAGTGAAATTTTTTTCTAAACAAATTAATTTCCAATAATGATAAAACAATAAAACGTATAATTTTATCCTTCAATCAATTTGATTCCAAAATAATATCAAATTCAATAAAATTGACCGATTCAATTCATATTTTCTAAATTTCATAATTTTTATCATTTTAAAAATTCATTTCCATATTGAAATTTAAAATTCACATTTCTTTTTAAAATAATTTTAAGGTATGGATCTTCAATTAATTAAAAAATCATTAAATAAATTAAACTAAAAACTAAAACCATTTAAACAATTTTAATTCCTTATTGAATTCAAAATGATCTTATTTCAAAGCTTTAAAATAAATTTCTTTTCAATGTATGAATTCTCAATTTAACTTCAAAAATAAATATATCAATTAAACCATATTTAAACCCAATTTTAAATAAATTAAAAAAATTCACAAAGTATCAAAAATGAATGAATTGCCCAGTATTTGAATTAATAATGGGGTATTATCAATAAAAATAAATTAATGTTTTCAAAAAATTGGGCTCACATCATGACACTTATCTCATTTTCTTAATATAATCACAATATGAAATAATATGATCATAGATATATAACTACTCTAAGTAAACTACTATAACAATAAGAAATACCATGACAATGCCCAAAATGTTCCATAGATGTTTTTCCTCAAATTACCACCCAATTTTTAACCTAGGCTCAACTATTTCCCATAGTTTCCAAAGTAAAACATCTACTATAACCTAAGGATATAACCTAAACCACAATGAATGAATATTTTCTAAGGAAGACTAAAGAATGAGACTATCCCCATCCAAGCCTTAGACTAAAATCATAGAGAAAAACTAGGGTTTGTTCATAACTACTACAGTCCAGAATAAACCTTATCATCTATCATGTTATTGAATTTGATGGGTTTTAGGTTGATCATCTAATGAACTTGAAGAAAAAGAAACACATGGAATTTATCGATCTATATTTAACCAAAGTAATGTTCTATAAAACATAGAATATAAAGAATAATTTTTTGTGAAATAATTCATATTTTAACCTTTGAAATACGGTTAATGGAGATCACCTAAGAAATAAATGAAAGCTTCCTACATTCAATGGATGTAAACTAGCCTTAGATGATCAGTCACTTCAAGAGAAATCTTGATCACAAAAGGGGTGCTAATTCCTTATTTATGAGATGAATGATTATTGGGAATGTGAGAGAGTTTTGGATTTGCATACATTCATTGAGGGATTTTTTATCCAGTGAATGGAAATCTTTCCTTTTATAAGTTGTATCCAATTATATTCATTAAATAAAGAGTGTTGGCCATATTGGGCATCATCTCATGGCACTCCTGTATTTCAACCCATTGGTATAAAATTCATTAAATTATTTAGATAATAGAAGTTTGAAAAGACATAAATTAATCATATTATTATTTATAACCATTTCAAACCATTTAAAAGATGTGGAACTAGCTCATACACTCAAATCATGAATCTTATATCGATCGTACAATACAATTTAGGTAGAAAAAAAAGCATTCCATGCTTTATGATGATATGATCCAATTGAAATCCATGATATGTATATTATAAATATCGCCTCTTATAACGCAAGGGATATTATAGGTTTTGATATATTTTATTTTATTTTATATCAAAAAATATTCCACTTGCACTAAAATCCTATAAAGTATTTATTTCAAACTTCACATATTTTTGAATCCATCCAAAACTCTTTTGGATAGATTTTATCAAACTATCTTAATTTTGGAATAAAAAAATTTTCCAAAACTTAATACTTATCCAAAATCCTAACCATGTGACCTTGAGGGCATTAGTAGCATTGAAACAATTTTAAAAAAAAATCATGATTTCATAAATATAACCAAAGAGTACCCTCCAATAAATCATTAGTTCCACTCAAACTACTAATGGGAATGGTTTGATCATGATAAAACATACTCATATCTATATATAAACATGTACACCACAAGATGTTTCATATGAATCATATATATAATTATATAATCCTTTTTCCCATGACATTGAGTGACCACTAGATATAGAACATGTAAATCTAGTATAGTCCATCTCATACATTATTGAATCTCTAAAAAATATTAACCAAGTTTATGAATACATCACATGTAATTCATTTAGAAGATGATCCCATCACATGTCCCTTGTATAAGTAGTTGAACACACCATATATGAATCAAATAATCATAAACATGCATTTTCTTAGTATGATTCTATCAAAGACTACTATATCGTAACTCATCATAAAAGTAGAAAAATCTCATATTTATTGATGTAATGGACCAAACCCATATTCCACTCAATAATTCCCCAAGCATAGTTTACCACATGGACTTAAGTGCATCTCCCCTAATGCTAGAGGATGAAAACTAGTAGTGAGGTCCTATGTGTGTTAGTGGGGAGACTATTCCCTCAATATCAGAGTTTAGCACAAAAAAATATCAATAATATTCAATAGAAGAAGAAATATAATAGTCATACAATAGATAAATAGTAGGGATAAATAAAAATTCCATAAGTATCTCATATAAAAATATGAACATGTCATGTGTCTATAAAATATCCAAAATAGGTACACAACAGTACAATACAATACATGTCCCCAAGATACCAAAAAGACTAAAAGTAATATCTCCTGATAGCATCACGAGCCTTAGCCTGATCCCATACTCACCTACTCCTAAGAATGGAACAAAATAAAGCATCAAACTATGGGAACTTTCCCCAGTTCCTACCGGCATCCAAATAGTTTTTTCGGGTACCCAACGGCGGCCCGAACAAGTTGTGAGATACAATCCCAGTAAGTAATCACCCAAATATATATAAAATCTAGGCTGTGAAATATTAGTTAATCAGTGTTCAAGTAATGTGGGTAAGCAGTAAATAAATTTAAGGGGCCCAAGGCATGTATACTATGGAACAAGTGATAATAAATAGCCTCTCAAGGCTCCCTACAAAAAAGAGTCAACTCCTATAATAAAAAATCCATAACAAACATAAGTAAACAACATGGCCTCTCTATACAACCATACATATTAGGAAAACCATGGCCTTTTCATATAACCATAAGTGCCATAACATCCATGTACAAGCTATATAACCAAGTATAACACATTTACCATGGCTGTGTTGTATAACCAAGTATATCACATTTTCCATGACCGTGTTGTATAATGAAGTGTCATACCATGAAGGGAAAGATCCAAGGTGTATAAGACCAAGGAATATTCATCGAGTCCCAGGGTAATCTTGATAGAAACTTGGTAATGACATTGTTTAGAGTCCTAGGAGCATGTCATCCAAACATATCCTACACAAGTCCAAGAAAGCTGAATCCAAGGGGTAGAAAGCCCAAGACATCCCACAGAATCAGGACCCAAGGAGCATACTCTATCAAAGGCATCCACTACCACATTAAGATCCAAGGAGTAACATCCAATACATATAAATGGAATAAAGAAACTTGGTATACCAACCCATAAATCTACTAACATTTCAAATAAATATCATTCCATTCTTCAATCAATTCCATTACCATTTCACACCATGAGTATACCCAATCATCATTCACAACTCACATTCAAGGAAACCAATGAGTATAACCACTCATTAATCCATTTCCATTTAATCCATTTAATCTATTCAAGAATGGAATATCATGATAACATAAGGTAATGTGGTAGTACATATCCTTGTAAATCAATTTAATTTCATTTAATTAATTAAGGGCTTCCTCTAACCAGGAAAGCTCAAATCACACCCCTTGGGTTGTTCAATGTTAAGCAAAGGAAAAAAGGGCACACCCCATGGGTGGACTTGGGTAGGGAAACAAACACTAACACATCTCAAGGGTACCTAAGGGCTTACCTAATAGGCCCCAATCCATTTAATTCAGTTGTTTAATTTAAATTTGGAATCGTGCCGAAAAGTCTGGTGGGAGGCACAACAGCAACTAGACTAATAAAGAATCAAAACAAATGGAATAGGTATAGACCACCAACCATATCTTGGTAGTAGATTGATCATATAGTATTAGATTTTGATTTTACTAATATCAGGATAAAAATGAATAATGGACAAAGATCCTGAAAAATAGGTAAAATGAGCTTGCATCTAAATAGAATAGGTGATACCAAGAAGAACAAAAAACATCTAAATAGGAATCGAGATCTTACCAGTATGGATATAACATAACCAATGATGTTCAAATCCGAGTATGGAAGAGAAATTGGGAGTAAAGCCTAGAATTAAGCTTCTTGATGTCTTCCTGCACATGAGAGAGAGGATAGGTGAGGGTTATGTCCAAAATAGAGGCCCATGGATCTTATTTTTAAAAAAATACTCAGGTATTTACACAACATGTAAATAACTTAAACACCATGTAAATATTGGGGTCTCCCTCTCGGGAAAAACCATTTACAAGATATGAAAGATCCTAGACACTCCATTACACATCTTTTAATTGATACACATCGTGTATCAAAATTACATGATGTGTAATTGGCCTACAGGAAATATACAACCCTCCAAACTCTTCCTTCCCAAGAACTAACCAACTGAACCATAGTCTGTCTTAGGTTATAAGCCAAAAAGAATGTAAATAAGAGTTAAATTTGAAATAAAAGAATTTTTACCTCAAGAAAAACCCAGTATCTTTCAATATTACCCCCTTAAAATAATTCATCCCCAAATTAACCTCTTAAGGGTGGTCAAGATTCGTCAGAGAACAACATCAGCCACTGAGCTTGTACATTGGCCTCCCGCTCCCATGTCTCATCCTATAAATAGTTATTCTATCATAGCACATGTACTAGAGGAACTAAATGACCTTAGAGAACCTTCATGATTCTGTTAAAAATATGAATCAGATGCTCCTCAAAGGATACATCAACCTATAACTCAAACTCCTCAGGATGAAAAGTACTAGATGGGTCTGAGTGATAGCAGTACAACCGAGATACGTGGAAGAATTCATGCATGTCTCAGTACCCCTTCGGTAACTGCAACTAATAGGCTACTAGCCCGAATATACCCAAAATCTCAAACGGACCAACATATCATCGTAAAATCTTATCCTATCTCCAGATTCATATATGTCCCAACATCAATGAAACATGTAAAAAGCCCTGATCCCTGACCTCAAAATCTAGAGATCATCAGCGGTGATCGGCGTAAGGTTTCTGTTGAGACATTATAGTATCCATCCACTTCTGAATCAACTGTACCTACTCAGAAGTCTCCTTCACAAGACGTGGTCCCAATAAAGCTTCCTCAACTACCTCTAACCAGAAAAGATGTGATCGGTATGGCCTACCATACAAAGCCTCATAAGGTTCCATCTGTATCATCGCTTGATAGTTTTTATTGTAGGAGAAATCAACTAGGGGTATATTCCTCTCCCAAGATCCCCCAAAATCTGGGTCGCGTGCTCACAACATGTCCTTAAGCACCTATATTGTTTGTTGTGACTAGCCATTTTTCTGTGGGTGGTATTTTGTGCTCTGAATCACCTGTGTACCTAGAACCCTCTGAAAACTCTACCAATAACGAGATGTAAATTGGGCATCCCTATATGAAATTATAGTGCACGGGACCCCGTGAAGTCATACTATCTCACAAATATATAACCTTCCAAGATCATTGAAACGCACGGCCTATTGTTGCCTATCGACCGGTCAAAGTTCCGGTGCTCTGCTAATGTGTATAGCAGCACTCGGGTCGAATCCTCGGCGATGATACTTTGTAGTAGTCGTTTGTTTGTAGTTGATTGTATTTTGATTAGGGGGGTTTGTTTGCAGAGCTTAATTGAAATGATTTATGGATGATGTTTGATTTACCAAATTGATAAAGATTGGGGTGAGTTCATCATTAGGTTAGTTAAGCTTGTGATATCCTCGAGCTTTGCTTTATATTGCATTTAAATTAACACCCATGTCACAAGATGCTGTTGATTAGAATTCTTAAGTGTTAAGGCTTTAAACCAAGACTTAACTTAACTTAAGGTTATAATCTCAATAAGATCTTATTTATGGTTTTGTATTTATGGTTCCAATAATCCATGGAAACCACATGTTAAACAAAACAAGTCATTAATCCATGACATGTTAAGTCCAACATACACAATGTTAATTCAAAGAATATTCATCGAGCAGAAGCTCTCAATCACTTAACATACCTAAATTATAACTCACCCCAATGAGAGATTTACTCAGCCATTTGGGTGATTAATAATCTGGTTATAATGATTATTATTATAAATTAATAAGAGAAGAAAAATAAAGGGATAAGAAAAGAGTGGTACGTCGACACACACACACGAACAATGATGATAATTAAAAACGAACTTTCGATTGAATGAGGAAGCTAAAGAAGGGAAGGGGATTGAACTGAATTTAAACTATTTTAAGAACATTAATATTAAAATACAGAAGGTGGAAGAGAATAAGAGATATTGAAGAAGTAACTTGCATTAAAACAGAATTACAAAGAAAGAGAATTACAAGATTACAAAAATGAAGAACACAAAAGTAAGTGAAAAGAAAGAGAGGAGGAAAGGTCTCTCAAGTGAAAACTTGAGTATGGCAGGTCCTCCCAAGCCTTTGGAAAAGCTTTGGTCGTGCCAATGTGATCTCCTCTCTTCTGAAATGCCAACCCCTCTCAAGGAGAGAAGGGGAGAGTATTTATAGCCCAAGGAGTGGACTGTTTGCATTCCCAATCTGTCCCTCCACTTGCATCGCCAATTTGGCAATTCAGACAGCCGAATCTTCAAATCTCTTCTTCTTCAAAGTTGTATGCAATAATGTTGGCCGACTACTCTCAAAATTTGGAGTCATTTGGACGTAAGTATAAAAAGTTAGGGCCTGTTCAATAAACAAACATAAATCGTCCATTTCAATCCAGTCTTTTTGAAGTCCATAATGTGAAAGGGTTTTTGAATATTAAGATGCCTTCAAATCCGAATGGTTTCTTCAACAAAGTCGGCCGCATACATCCCCTCTTTCACACTGAAAAATCTCAGCTCTCTTGGATGATTACATCAGGAGATATGTCATGCATACTATACTGATTTTCATTATCGTCCAGAATGGTGGGCTGGACTTAAAAGATTCATTTGGGCCCCTTGTACTTGGATTTGGGCCATGAAATTTTTATCCAAGATTACATGTAGTGTCCCCCAAATTATGGTGGAGAGTTAAGGTTTTTGAACTTCTAGATTGAGCCCAGTAAATCAATCTTCATGAATAGTCTAGTTTCTTCACAGATTCTTTGGTCTTGTTTGTGAGGACCATATGACCCTTCAAATGGCAGAATTGGATCATGGTTCCTTCTAATGAAATGTTGTATATTGAAAGGAGAATCCTAAAAAACAAGAACCACACAATTAGGATCAGTATAGTAATAGTTATAATTAAAACATTAAACTGACTCAATTTGACTACTTCTAAAAATGCTCAAATATTATACTTAATATTAAAACATTAATATTTCACACAAATTATGAACATTTCATATAAAATAAGTAAAGGGGGAATATAATAAGTCATTAAAATATTAATAACATCAACTCCCCCACACTTAGATTTGTGCGTGTCCTCATGTGCAACAAATATAAAAACATGACAAAATCATTTTCACTCACCAACAAATATTAAAATTTTGTTTTCTCCAATCAGGGGAGGTTTAGAATATTTCACTCATCCATATTGAATTCCATCACAAATTTGGTTCACAATAATGCATCAGAAACAATTCATTTTTTCATGTTCAAGGTTTGAATTGGAAAATGTAGGCACTCAAAACTTACTCCTCTCAAGATGATAAAAATGTATTTTAGGAGGTTCACTCATTCACCAACAAAAAGTGAAAATCAAGAGTTTGTAAGAGCTCTCAGCTTCCATTCCCAAATCTAATGTGTACAAGAATCAAGAGGTCTTTTAAGGGGTTTTTCAGTGTCTATGGGACGGTAGGTATATAATGTCCAAAGGAAAAGAGGGGTTAAAAACACCAACATGGAAAAATCAATGCACATTTTTTTTGAAATTTGATTTGAAAGGAAATAGAAACACATATTTACAAGGGCATGAATGTGTGATGAATGAAAAGTGAGGGAGATAGAAAATGGAATAGGGTGAGATGATGGAATATGTACAACATGGAAGACTTCCAATAATGACACAATACAAAAAGATTCAAGTGTTCTTTTTTTTCTTTTTCTTTTTGCTCTTTTTTTTCCGAAAGTTGTGCTTGAAACAAGTCTCACAGTCATCTCCCAACCCATGTTTGATCTTCTCATGGAACTAATTTTAGTATTTATAACACGATCAAAGGTTGATGATGAATGATTTCTGACCCACCCAAGACACAACCCATTCCTTTTTTTTTCATCATTTTTTTAATATAATTTTTTTTTATTTTTTTTTTTGAACACTTTTCAATGACTTTTGTACAAATGACAATTACACATATACACCCCAAAGCTCACAGAATTACAACCTCTCCCCCACACTTTAATGGATGCTTTCCCTCAAGCATATGATGACACATTGGAAATCAATGAAAGTACGCCCAAAAATGAAGTCCATTCCCCCCACAATTAAATTTCAATAAATTGTACAATGAAAATCCATGAAGATGTTGGGTGGGACAAGGTATTAGGCTTGTAATGTGGCTATCAAAAGAAATATTTTCATAGGCTCAAAGGGGCTTTCAAAAGTAGGATCAATGTAAGGGTAACGGGAGGCTATTTGGCTATTCTGATTCTCATGTGGCTTAGAAAATGCCTCTATCATATTAATGCACACAAAAGATGGAAATTCAGCTCGAAGGTCCACAAACTCAAGACTCACAATCAGTGGTGAATACACACAATGAAAAAGATTGCCATAGATGACCTTGGCATGAAGGCTAATGTCATTCCTCACGGTAGGGGAGAATCATTTTCCACCAAAAATTGTTCATTAAAAATGTTTGTTATTGACACAAAATTGTTTACCCAAGTTTGAGATAAAAATTCAATATATTTGAGTTGAAAACAAGCCTTTTGACTCCCCAAAATGGTTGGAAAGAATTTCAATATTGGATGATGAGTAATTATGACACCCTTTTTTTGTAATTTTCATTTTTTTAATTAATTTTTTTAATTTTTTTATTTTTAATGACAAATCCACACAAAAGAGAAAATAGAAAAAAGATTGTGGAAGAATGTTGTAAACAAAATGAGAGGGAGAGAGGAAAAAGAAGAAATAGAGAGAAGAAGAGAGGGAAGAGAGATTGAGGAGAGAGAGAGTTAAAGGGAAAGAGGTGCCCCCTGGTTTGGATTTGGTGGGTTTCCATCTCTATCTAGTGGTGGGTCGGCTAGAGAATTTGGGGATTCGGTGGAAGTCGAGGTGCTTCCAGGACAGTGGGAAGTTACCTGAAAAATAAAATTCATTATTCATCTAATGAAAATCTAAAAAGAAATTTAAATTTCATAAAAGTAAAATAAAACATGGGTTGCCTCCCAAGAAGTGCTGCATTTATTTGTCTACAGCTGGACAATTGCAGTGGACTACCCATAGTCTGACGGTGGCCATCGTATTTTCTCAACTCCAGTGTGCTTCCAGAAAAACTTTTTCTTTGGGAGGCCTGATGATTCATTGGATAATTTCTTCCCATCCTTGTTGTTGTGCTTGCAATTCAATGGGGGTGGAAAGAGAATATGACTATCCTCCCTTTGGTCTTCAATGTGAGGAATGATTTTATCCACAAAGTGATGATTTTCTATTCTTGGAAATTCAGTAAGATGGCTCAATTCTGATGGTTCATTTATGTAAGGATCAGATAACATAGAACTACAGTATGAGATCCCAATTGTTTTTGACTCATTTATTTCATCACTTACCGATGTAGAGTAATGAGGATTAGTGGAGTCATAAGACTGAATAAAATTTTCAATATACTTTACTTCAATGTTTTTCGCCAAAGAATGGTCAATTTCAACCTCACCAGTGATCACTTTATTAATTAGGGTACAAATATCACAAACATCACTACCATCAGGACAATTTAAACACATTGGTTCAAGGTTCACTTCACATATAACAGAATTTTCAGAATCATGGATAGGAAAGGATGAATGTGGGATAATCTGATCTGAATCAACAAATGAGCATTCTAGTTCATTTTTCTCAATACCATCCATGTTGGAGCATTGGAGGTCAGAGGTGAGATGAGATTCCAAAGAGTTTTCAAGATCCTTTAGATCAATGGAGTTTGCATTTGTAATGTCAACATCAATTTCACCATTAATCACTTGGTTAATGAGGATACAATATTCACAAACTCCTCTATTAGTAGAACAGGAAGAACATGATGGATTAGGATTCAAAACACTCTCAGAGGGAGTTTCAGAAACATGGATTGAGAATGCAGAGTGATCCTCAGATGGGTATCGCATGGCTTGGAAAATGTTGAACTTGACCAGTTGGTCACCGAATTCCATGGATAAGATGCCAGCATGGACATCAATTTTGGTTTTAGATGTCATAAGGAATGGTCTTCCTAGAATTAGGGGAGACCAAGAAGAGTTCGTCTCACCTTCCATGTCAAGGACATAGAAATCAGCTGGGAAGATAAGATCATTGACCCGAACAAGAACATCCTCAATTATCCCCTCAGGACTGGCAGTGCTTCGATTGGCTAATTGAATGACAACACCCATTGGGTGCAAGGGACCTAGACCAAGGTTGGAGAAAATGGATTTGGGCATGACATTTATTGAGGCTCCAAGGTCTATGAGTGCATCATCAAAGTTGGAACTCCCTATTTGACATGGAACCGTGAAGGTCCCTGGATCTTTGCACTTCATGGGAATGGACTGTTGGGTTAAAACATTTTCAATGTTCCTAAGTTGCCTCTTATGGGTGCACAATTCCTTAAGAAACTTGGCATACTTAGGGATTTGTTTGATGGAATCTAAGAGGGGGATGTTCACTTCAACACGTCTAAACATGTCAAGCATTTCAGGATCAGGTTAAAAGGACTTCTTAGTCTTGGAGATGGCTTGAGGAAAAGGAATTGGGTTCCTTAGAGGAATAGAAGGAGGTGAAGGAGTGGATTCAAGTTCCTTTTCCAGCTTTTTGTTCTTTTCATTTTCTAGATCAACATCGAAAGGGGAGGTAGAGGAATCAACATGGGGCATAGAAATTTTCTTTCCCGATCTAAGTGCAATCGCACTTACATTACCCTTAGGGTTGGGTAATGGTTGAGCTGGGAGTTGGGATGAATTGGATGGTTGTTGCTGGCTCAGGTGGGATGCAAGTTGACCTATTTGGGTTTCAATATTCTTGAGGCTAGAATGGGTGAAGGAAGCAAGATCCTCTACAGCACTTTCCCATGGTTGTTTAGAAGAAGAGGCTTCTCCCAAATTGGGTTGGCCTTGGTTTTGGTTCTTGGGAAAGCGATTGTATTGGGTGGGGAATTGGGAAGGCTCGTTAGGATAGTGGAATCCAGGAGGAGGATTGTTCCTTTGGGGTTGAGGAACAAAAGGATAAGGTTGATGGATGTTACCACCACTTTGACCATATTGGAACTGGTTTGGATTTTGATGAGGGAACTGAGGAGGATGAGAAATGGGATTACCATACCTCAGAGGTGGGTTAAAGGTAGAAGAGAAGGGCTCAGAGTGGGGTTGGTTGAAGTTTCTAACAAACTGACCTGATTGTTGAGGGTTGAAGTTTCGCTGAGCATATGCCACATTGAGCTCCATTGGACTAGATGAATCAGATGGATCATCTTGAAGTTGTGGACATGTGTCAGTCGGATGAGATGGAGAGTTGCAGATTCCACAATTCTTGATAGGCCCAGGGAATAGTGACTGTGGAGAAGATGAGGTTGGGGCTTTGGTAGCCACCGCTAGTTGACGCACAAGACCTGTAAGTTCACTCATCCACTCAGTCATTTTGTTGGGCTCTATGGATTGATTCTCTTGGGCTTGTTTCACTTGAGCATGTGCTAGAGTATGGAATTGTTGCGTGTTTGCAGCCATGTTGCTTATGAGTTCTCGTGCAGCTGCAGGAGTTTTGTCAACAAGAGCACTGCCACTTGCGGCATCAATGAGAGTTCGCTCCATAGCCAATAACCCCTCATAGAAGTATTGGATCAGGAGTTGGTCAGGGATTTGATGGTGTGGACAAGTTTCCACAAGCTTTTTGAACCTCTCCCAATACTCATGGAGTGATTCATTAGGGAATTGACGGATGCCGCTTATTTCCTTTCGGATAGAAGCTGTTCGGGAAGCGGGAAAGAACTTCTCAAGGAAAAGTCTCTTCATGTCAACCCATGAGTTTATGGAACCAGGTGGGAGGTAGTAGAGCCAAGACTTGGCAGAATCCGCTAGGGAAAAGGGGAAAGCTCTAAGCTTGATTTGTTCTTCAGAAACCCCTTGAGGTTTCATGGTTGAGCAGACCACTTGGAACTCTTTGAGGTGAAGATGAGGATCCTCACCAGCTAGCCCGTGAAAATGAGGGAGAAGATGAATCAAACCCGACTTGAGTTCGAAGTCAGTCTCTATGTTTGGATATTGAATACCAAGAGGTTGGTAATTCATATCAGGGGCTGCGAGTTCATTTAGGGTTTGTTCCCTAGGATTGGCCATTTCAATTTCAATTGGTTGGATGAGGACTGGTTCTTGAATTATTTGAGTATCTCTTATGTTCCTCCTAAGTTGGTGAAGTGTTCGCTCAATTTCAGGGTCAAACAAATCCAAGGGATTGTTTGGAAGGCTACGAGGCATTCAGAGAGATTTTGGAAGAAAGAGGAAGATGGGTTTTTCTTTGTATTTTTTCAGTTTATGATTTTTAAGAGGAATACGGGTTTTTCTTTGTGTTTTTTTTTTCAATTTTTTTTTAAATTTTTGTTTTTTGTTTTTGGTTTTTTTTGACAATAACCAGAAACTAATGACTACTTAAAGAACCATCCCCGGCAACGGCACCATTTGAAACGCACGTCCTATTGTCGCCTATCGACCGGTCAAAGTTCTGGTGCTCTGCTAATGTGTATAGCAGCACTCGGGTCGAATCCTCGGCGATGATACTTTGTAGTAGTCGTTTGTTTGTAGTTGATTGTATTTTGATTAGGGGGGTTTGTTTGCAGAGCTTAATTGAAATGATTTATGGATGATGTTTGATTTACCAAATTGATAAATATTGGGGTGAGTTCATCATTAGGTTAGTTAAGCTTGTGATATCCTCGAGCTTTGCTTTATATCGCATTTAAATTAACACCCATGTCACAAGATGATGTTGATTAGAATTCTTAAGTGTTAAGGCTTTAAACCAAGACTTAACTTAACTTAAGGTTATAATCTCAATCAGATCTTATTTATGGTTTTGTATTTATGGTTCCAATAATCCATGTAAACCACATGTTAAACAAAACAAGTCATTAATCCATGACATGTTAAGTCCAACATACACAATGTTAATTCAAAGAATATTCATCGAGCAGAAGCTCTCAATCACTTAACATACATAAATTATAACTCACCCCAATGAGAGATTTACTCAGCCATTTGGGTGATTAATAATCTGGTTATAATGATTATGATTATAAATTAATAAGAGAAGAAAAAGAAAGGGATAAGAAAAGAGTGGTACGTCGACACACACACACAAACAATGATGATAATTAAAAATGAACTTTCGATTGAATGAGGAATCTAAAGAAGGGAAGGGGATTGAACTGAATTTAAACTATTTTAAGAAAATTAATATTAAAATACAGAAGTTGGAAGAGAATAAGAGATATTGAAGAAGTAACTTGCATTAAAACAGAATTACAAAGAAAGAGAATTACAAGATTACAAAAATGAAGAACACAAAAGTAAGTGAAAAGAAAGAGAGGAGGAAAGGTCTCTCAAGTGAAAACTTGAGTATGGAAGGTCCTCCCAGGCCTTTGGAAAATCTTTGGTCGTGCCAATGTGATCTCCTCTCTTCTGAAATGCCAACCCCTCTCAAGGAGAGAAGGGGAGAGTATTTATAGCCCAAGGAGTGGACTGTTTGCATTCCCAATCTGTCCCTCCACTTGCATCGCCAATTTGGCAATTCAGAAAGACGAATCTTCAAATATCTTCTTCTTCAAAGTTGTAGGCAATAATGTTTTACGACTACTCTCAAAAGTTGGAGTCATTTGGACGTAAGGATAAAAATTTAGGGCCGTTTGAATAAACAAACATAAATTGTCCATTTCAATACAGTCTTTTTGAAGTCCATAATGTGAAAGGGTTTTTGAATATTAATATGCCTTCAAATCCGAATGGTTTCTTCAACAAAGTCGGCCGCCTACATCCCCTCTTTCACACTGAAAAATATCAGCTCTCTTGGATGATTACATCAGGAGATATGTCATGCATACTATACTGATTTTCATTCTCGGCCAGAATGGTGGGCTGGACTTCAAAGATTCATTTGGGCCCCTTGTACTTGGTTTTGGGCCATGAAATTTTTATCCAAGATTACATGTAGTGTCCCCCAAATTATGGTGGAGAGTTAAGGTTTTTGAACTTCTAGATTGAGCCCAGTAAATCAATCTTCATGAATAGTCCAGTTTCTTCACAGATTCTTTGGTCTTGTTTGTGAGGACGATATGACCCTTCAAATGGCATAATTGGATCATGGTTCCTTCTAATGAAATGTTGTATATTAAAAGGAGAATCCTAAAAAACAAGAACCACACAATTCGGATCAGTATAGTGATAGTTATAATTAAAACATTAAACTGACTCAATTTGACTACTTCTAAAAATGCTCAAATATTATACTTAATATTAAAACATTAATATTTTACACAAATTATGCACATTTCATATAAAATAAGTAAAGGGGGAATATAATAAGTCATGAAAATATTAATAACATCAATCATCAACAATGAAGGTCTCCCTAATCAATAGGAAATGTTCAACCTTCATGAGCCTATCGATAACAACCCACACAACATTGTTATCTCAAAGCAAACTTGGTAAATGGGTTACGGAATCCATCGCAACATCATCCCATTTCCACTCAGGAATATAAAACTTTTGTAAAAGTTTGGTCAGTCGCTAATGTTTCACCTTCACATGCTGACAGGTGGAGCACCTCCTAACAAAACCAGATACCTCTCTTTTCATACATGACCACCAGTACTGGTGACACAAGTCGCAGTACATCTTGGTAACACCAAGGTGAAATTCCCAAGTTGAGGCATGAAATTTATGCATCAACTCCTCACATACATCCACTAGAACTGAAATGTGACCATGGATGTACAAAATATCTTCCTCACCTACAATTCAACTAGGAGGTGGATCCTCACCTACCACACTCTCACATAGGACTAGGCCCTCTGAATCTGATAACTATCTCATCCTTACTCTATTCAGTATGGTAAATGTAATATATAATTATAAAATATATGTCTTCCCCTAATTTTCCTTCACCTCCAAGTGAATCTCAGAGAACAAATACATAATCTTTCACTCACTAGTAGTCTACTGAAATGCTTGTATCTAAGTCCTCTTACTCAGTGCATCAGCCACTGCATTGCCTTTACCAGGCATGTTGGAAAGCTCAAAATCAAAACACTATAGGTAATCAACCTACCTTGTCTACCTAATATTCATATCACACTTTGTAAATATGTACTTGAGGATTTTTTGGTTCGTGTACACCACAAAACGCTCTCCCAGTACGTAATGTCTCCAACAACACAAAGCATGAATGACTACAACTAACTCAAGATTGTGAGTGAGGTATTTACTCCCATGTGGCCTCAGCTATCAAGACCCGTACCCCACAACTCTATCCCCATGCATCAGTACTACTCCAAGCCTAATACATGATTCATAACAATACATAGTGTAGCCACTTCTCTGATCTAGCAGTATCAGGACCAGTGCTAAAGTCAATATCCCTTTCAACATCTAAAAGGCTATCTCACTGTTATCTAACCATACAAACTTCATTCCCTTCTTAGTCAATCCCATCAATAGCACTACTTAGCATGATAATTCCTGTGTGAAATTCCTATAATATTCAACTAACCCCAAGAAACTATATATGTCAAAGTTATTCTTGGGATGCTCCTAGGAAACTAATACTCTCACCTTCTCTAGGTCAATTGATACTCTTGTATTTGAGATGATGTGACCCATAAAGTGAATATAATCAATCCATAAGTTGAATTTTTTGATATTAGCATATAACTAATTCTCTCTTAGTGTATAAAACATGAACTCAATATTTTTGGAATGGACTTTTTGATTTTGAGAATACACCGAGATATCATCTATGAAAACCACCACAAACGAATTCAAATATGGATGGAATAATTGATACATCAGCACAATGAAAACTACTGGCACGCTTGTGATACTGAAAAAAATAACCAGATACTCATATAGACCATACCTATTATGAAAAGTTTTACGATTTATGTATGTAGCTCAAACACATACCCAGTGATATCCCAAACTCAAATAAATTTTTAAGAACACCCGTACTCCTTGAATCTGATCAAATAGATCATCTATCTATGGTAAGAGATATTGGTTCTTAACCATCAACTAGTTCAATTTTTGATAATCCACACATAGCCTAAGGGGACCATCCACATTTATCACAAAAAGGATTGGTGAACCCCAAATAGAAGTATTGGGTTGAATAAACCCAATTTCCTATAAATCCAATAGCCTCTTCTTGAGCTCCTGCAACCCTATCATAGCCATCTTATAAGGAGGAATGGATACCAATGAAACTCTAGTCACTAGATAAATGGAGAAATAAACCTATATCTCATGACGTAAACCAAATAATTCATCCAGGAAAACTTCCCTAAAACAATCAACCACTAGAGGTAATTCCTCTTGACATGCTCTTTGATTATCCAGATACAAACTAGAGATATGGGTTGTCATCATTCCTAACCCATGATGTTGTGGACTAGATCAGATCACCTAGACATCCCATTCACCCTTGTGAGTATGAAATTCACCCTCTAGTGATGTGAAAGTCACCCTCCAATGATAGAAGTAAACATAATCTTGATAATATACTAGCTAGTCCATCCCGAGTATGATTTCAAACTCAGTTATCTCAAGGATAAAAAGATTTCGGATGAAGTGTCACCCACCAACCTCAAGGGGGGACTCCTTGTACTGGTGTTCATCCCCTTTCATGATTCCCAATAGAGTTTATAAAATTATAACTCTCTCAGAAGACAGTATAACAAGCTTAAGTATTTTCACCATAGGTGCATATATGAAACTATATGACGAACATATATCAAAAATATAATATGAAATAGTAGAGGCTACTAATATCATAGCTCTCACTATAGATATCCTAACACCCTACTCCTCAGGGGTAGGCTATAAAAAAAGATATGTCCTGAACCACTGCCTTATGACACAAACTCACTGCACGAAGTAGGCCCACTCTGATATATCGGTGTAACTGGTGCTTGGATGCCTCGACCACTACCACCACTAACTTGGCCTAATTGACCAGCAATATTACAACTCCCTACCTAATGTGGAGCTGAGAAACCCACCCCTAAACATGGTGTTAGAGATGAACCCCTACCACTCAATACTGTAGTGAAGGACAAGAAAAAAACATTGTATATATCCCATCCTATTTTAATCTTACCACTTGATTGGGTCACGACCACATTTATTATTTATGTGGCCCTCTTTTACACACTAATGGTAGAAGACCAAGATACCAATACTAATAGAATGGATGGTACTCATACCATAGAAAGCCTCAAAATATCGCTTCCTACCACTGGAAGTTGAGCTTATGGGTAAAGAGAACAGACTTTTCTACTATTCACCCCCATCTTCCCTCAGGTTCTGCTATGTAATCAGAACCTGATTCATAATTTCACTAATAGATGTCAATTTGAACATATTGACCTGAGATCAAACGACATGTTAGAGACCTTCCTCAAAGAATCTATCCCTCGATAACTCATCAGCATGGTACGTCAGCACAAAACACAACAACTCTGTAAAGTGTGTTGAGTACTCCATAAACGCCATAACGCCCCACTTCATAAGCATGAACCCATGAGCCCGATCTGATCACAGAGTCTTAGGGTAAAATTATACATAAAACCTTGTTTTGAAATCAACCCAAACCATGTCTCACAGTCTATTATCCTAGTTTAGAACATACCATCAGTGTTTTTCTTCCCCATGAAGCATATATTTCATAAGCTTAACTCTCCTCATAAGAGGTATCTCTAGATGCTCAAAGATCGCAAGCATGGTCTCAATCCACAACTCACTTGTTTGTGAAATACCATCCCCAAAAAATGTGAGAGGATTCTACTACTAGAACACATGCATCACATCTTACATAGAAAAGGCGGGTAGTGGTGCTCCTTGAAAAGTCTTCATGAGTCAATAAAACCCATCACCGAACTGTGCCTCAACACCTATGTCTAGAACAACAGATAGGGCCACAAATGGCATTAAAGGAGGATACATCGATATCCCATGGACCACCACCTATGAATTGTGGTCGTTTCCTCCCTCCTAGCATATGATTGGAGTTCGTTGTGGTGGAATGACCCTAAAATTCCAAACACACACCTCAGAAAATAACGATATCAAATATCACAGCTCAAAATAATAATAAAGGTCAAAACCATCCTAAAAATAGGTCATACCACATATCCTTCTCCTAAATCCAAGATTGAAAAGGGAATAATCACAAACTCCACTAGAGATACTACCTCTTTCCCACTCAAAATCCGAGTATATGTCAAGTTATCTATTTCTCATTTAAATTTTCCATTTCATTTCCATATTAATTTCACATTTCTTTTTAAAAGATTAAATCAAAAGGTGCATCACTTCCCAATCCATAAGGGACTATACTCCTTATGAACTGAAATATGGGGTCACTTCCTCTATCCACTACACAAAATTCAATCACAACAGTAGGTACAGTTATCATAACACTAGAAAAAAGCAATGGTTAGTGGTTGATATTTATTGGTCTAGTGGTAGTTTAAACCTCCACCTAATTTTTTAGTAGTATTTCTTAAAACAACTATGTATTGCGTGGTATCTAGTCAATTAACGATGATTTATTCTATTTTTAGGTGGTTTTTTTATGTGTTGTTTTTTGAAAATTTTGTGGCAGTTTGATTTTTAATTATCGGTGGTTTCTTAATAAAAAATATGATGGGAATATAAATAAAAATAAATTAACTTCCACAAAGCATTTAGCAGTGGTTATTTTTAGAGATGGTTACTCTGAACCACAGCTAAATACATAATATAATATATGGTTATTTGCGGTTACAACAAACCTCCACTAATTATATTTTTATTTTTAAAAAAATTGATTAAAAAATATAAATATACAAAAAATGACATGCTATAAGCTCAAATATAAATATATGATAAACCCATTATTCATAGATCACACTTCCATAGTCATACAAACAAACATGGTCATCATAACCTAAGTCTCAGTCACCCCATACATCAACCAATACCTTGGTCATCAATATATACATATAAAATATGTCATAAAATAACCCATGCCCAATATGCATCCATATCATGACCTCCACTTCATTTGTATGCCTCCACATCAACTCATCAACTGAAACCAACCACATCATCTCATCGTAATGAAAAATGAAATAAAAATTAAAAATAAGAATAATAAATTAGAATTATTGTAGAATAATTGATATAATTTTAACATACCATGGAGACTAAGAACCATCACGCCTTCCTTCTAAATAATTTCATGGATCAGAACGATCAAACTCTTTCCTACTATTGGTATCTTCCACCTATAATGAAAAACATAACATTTAGGAAAAGAAATATGAAAATGAAATGACATAGAATATATTCAGAATGCTGCACATATTTTTTTGTTAATCAAACAAAATAAATTTTAGCATAAAACAAATAATATATAATTCAAAACACTTTAAAAATAGAAACCTACCTATTTAAGATAATAGTAAACACTTGAAACTAAAAAGGGATAAATAAATATTCTAATTTATTTTTAAAGTGATGTGTGGTGTGCTTGAAATTTATTTAATAATTTTTTAAAATATTCTGATATTAGCGCATGTATTATAATTAAAAAACAACTAATCAGTGGTTTTCCCATGATTTCACATCAATATGAGGTTGTTTTCTATGGTTTTGATTGTTCCACACACATTTTAGTGTTTTAAAAAACTAAAAATGTATTTATGGCTACAATAGAAAAATAATCATTCAGAATGACATGTCGTCAGTTTATACAATTCACAATTAAATATATAGTCATTTTAACCTAATTTCAAGACAATCTAATGTCATTTTTCTTGTTTTTATCGTTCCATGCATGTTTAAGTGTTTTAAAACACTAAAAATGTGTTTATAACCATAATAGGAAAAATTTAACTCATAATTATGTGTCCTAGGTTCATACATTTCAAAATTAAATATACAGTGGTTATCCCCTGATTTCAGGGCAATCATTTTTTTTCCTAGTTTTGATCGTTCTACGCATGTTTTAGTGTTTTAAAACACTAAAAATAAATTTACAGACATAAAGGGAAAACCATAACTTGGAATGATGTGTTGTTGGTTCCTACATTTCAAAATTAATTCTATAGTCATTTCCCCTAATTTTAGGATTATCCAACATCCTTTTACTAGTTTTAATCATTGCACACACGTTTTAGTGTTTTAAAACAGTAAAAATGTGTTTACAGTCATAACGGGAAAACCATCACTTAGAATGACATGTCGTCGCTTCCTATATTTCCAAATTAAATCTACTGTGGTTTTCCTATGATTTCAGGACAATCAGATGTCATTTTCTAGGTTTTGACCCCCCCCAAAACTTGTTTTTAAAGGCTTTTGTACCTTTCACAAGTGTTTACCGAGTAATTGTGATCACATCATATATTGGATTGACGTTTTATCTGCACGTACACATAAAAAAACAACTAAGCGATGATTTTCCCTTGATTTTAGGGAAATCTAATTTCGTTTTCTTAGTTTTTACTATTCCACACACATTTTAGTGTTTTAAAATACTAAAAATGCATTTATAGTCATAACGGGAAAACTATCACTCAGAATGATGTGTCATCAGTTCCTACATTTCACAATTAAATTTATAGTAGTTTACACTAATTTCAAGATAATTCTAAGTCGCTTTTCTGGTTTTGACCATCTTACACATGTTTTACTGTTTTAATACACTAAAACATGTTTACGACCATAATAGGAAAACTGTTACTAAGAATGATGTGTCGTTAGTTCCTACATTTCAAAATTAAATCTATGGTCATTATAACCTTATTTAAGGACAATAAAATGTTGTTTACTTGGTTTTGACCATTCCACATATGTTTTAGTGTTTTAAAACACTAAAAAATATTTACAACTGTAATAGGAATACCATCACTCAAAATGGTGTACCATCAATTCCTATATTTAAAACTTAAATATACGGTCATTTTCCCCTAATTTCAAGACAATATGACATCATTTCCATGTTTTTGACCACCCAATACCTGTTTTTAAAGGATTTTTTACCTTTAATAAGTGTTTACTGAGTAATTTTGATCACATCGCATGTCGGGTTAACATGTTGTCTTCACTTACATGTCTAAAAAAACTAAGTGGTGGTTTTCCCTTTATTTTAGGATAATATAACATCATTTTCTTCGTTTTTATCGTTCCACGCATGTTTTATGTTGGATCGGATTACACCAAATATACACAAGAGGGGGGTGAATTGTGTCTTTTCCGAAATCTTTACGAGATTGTGTTCTACCTTTTAACTTTAATCAGATAAAATGATGCAGCAGAAATTTAAATAGCAGAAACACAAGATGTATAGTGCTTCGGGGAATAGAAGGCCCCTAGTCCACTCCACCAATGCTCTACTCCACATGCTTGGTGATTTTCACTATCTGGTCCTCATTTCAACAGACCAGTTCACAACTGAGTACAGGCAGTTGACACCTTTACAATCCAAGGCAAAAACAAAGCCTTCTGGTTCAAACACGAACCTACTCAGCTTAGTACAAGAAGTTGTTCACTCAAGAATAGAAAAGAAATATTTTCGTATTCTGAAATTACTTTCCAGATGTTCTTCACTATTTCAACATCATGCAATTGACAGTAGATGGATCGTCGCCTTCAGAAATAATAATCTTCACATAAGAGACATTCTAATTTGATCCCGTAGCAGTAGATATAGAAATATAATCCACAACTTCAGCAATAGAAAATTCACATTAGATCTTCGTTTTAGAACAAGTGAATATTCTATTGTGTTCCTTCCTCTTCAACAAACAGAGCTTTGATTCTCCTTTTGAACCAGCAGATCGGTGTGTTTCAGTAGTCTCTATTTTTCCTTTTTTCTTTCAGAATAATCAAAAGATCACACATGATCAATAATTTTTTTTGATGTAGTTTCAAAAAATACCATATAAATAAAATAACAATAAGAACTTTTCCTGCAAAATTAGATCCACAAAAGCCGTCTTTTTACTTGCGATATTAAAACATTTTAATTTACAGAGTAGTCGAGACTTCCCTAAATAATCTGCATAAAAAGATCCTTTTAATTTGATTATCAAATAATTGATTAAACGGTTTTGAATCAGTCAAAATCATACATTAAAATCAGCTTTAAATCTGTCTTGAAATCAACCTAATAATCAGCATATTGACTGTTACATAAAAATATCGACTTTAAATTCTCTGACGCCAAACGTAAGGTTAGGTTGAACTATATTCATCCTCTGAATGT
This sequence comes from Viscum album, assembly GCA_963277665.1. Classification (NCBI taxonomy): domain Eukaryota; kingdom Viridiplantae; phylum Streptophyta; class Magnoliopsida; order Santalales; family Viscaceae; genus Viscum; species Viscum album. The sequence goes on along the minus strand of OY728122.1, from coordinate 1,033,809,391 downwards.
AAGGTTGATGACGTAGCCTTCAAATGTAAGGTTCACAATGTAAGGTTGACAACGTAATGTTCATTACAAACGTAGGGTTGGTCATCCATACTTTTCTCTTCAACTTTCAAACATACGGTAAAAGATCCATACTTTTACTTGATCCATACTTTTCCAAGAATGTATGGTTGTTTAGAAAAGTAAGGTTGATGAACCATACTTTTGAGAAACAAATGTAATGTTTAATATTTACGTATGGTTCTCCTTCCATACTTTTCTGATATCCCAAACGTAGGGTTCCTTCCTAACGTAGGGTTCTTCTTCCATACTTTTTCGATAACGTATGGTTGTTTAACCATACTTTTTCCTTATCTAAAAATGTATACACAGTTTTTATCCTTACGCTACGTTTATCCACGTAGGGTATGAATAGTGTTTCCAGAACATGCTAAAGCATATTCCAAATAAGTAGCGCATGAATAGTGTTTCCAGAACACGCTAAATACGAATACATTAGTAATAAATTCCTGTAATTTCAAGAGTAAAATAAAATAATAAATTCTTACAAAATTTTTAACAAATAGAATCATTAGAAAATAATTAATGGTATTTTTTAACATAAAAATTATCATAGAGAGATAGAGTAATAATATAAACTCCCCTTTAAATAACAATATTATGTATTTTTGAAAACAACACTTGCTCAACAATCTACCCCTTTTTGATGATCAAAAAACCCATAAGAAATAATTAATGAAATTAACTTAACATAAAATTAATTACATAAAGTTTTGAAATTTTGAAAAGATAAATACAATATTAATGTCTCCCTTTAATTTATCCATGTTTTAATTTTTCCCAAATAAAATGAATTACTCCCCCAAACTAAAAGATGTTGTATTTATCCAAATTTCTCCGACTAAAAATAAATTGTTGTGTTTATCCAAATTTCTCCCAGTAAAATAAAATGTTGTGTTTATCCAAATTTCTCCCCCTTTTTGTCATATCAAAAAGAATGATATAATATGGAATAGAACACAGATTAATGTAGAACTGAACATAAGTAAAGTCTATTATTAACTGTTTATCAATAATTAAATCTGGAGTACTGGAATATCAAAATAAAGATAGTAAAACAAATAGAAATAATGAAAAATATTTTCATTAAAAGTCAAAAATAGATATAATAATGATAAACACAGGAATCAAGGTTTTTTTGCAGTGAACAAGTAGGGTTTATCTTCTCTGTACTGTAGACTTTATTTTTTCATACTGTTCTCTCAACCTTTTCATTAATCCATCCCCAAGATGAATAATAAGATCCATGGCCTCTTCAGCCATATGAATATCTTCAATGAGATTGACTTTGAAAAACTCGTCAAGCCTTTATTCTTTCTCCATAAAAAAAAAAGACAACTTCTCTGTGAATTTTTCTAAGACAGAGCGGATTCCTGGCTCACTGGATGTTAACTGATCAACTAATAATTTCTGATTATCTAAGAGAACAGATAATGGAGCATTGTTGCACTGAAGATCTTACAACCTGTCATTTATGTTGCTCATTGCAGCTATGATAGCTTGAAAACTTATGATTAAATCAGGTGAAATACTTGATCCACTAGCAGCATTATTTCCAACTGATGCAAATTGTGTCTCTAGAAAAAACTTAAGATCTGAGAAATCTGACTTCATAACCATTTCAGATTTCAATTTTCCAACAGCATTTAGCATATCCTCTTTAAAAATTTCAACTTCTTGTCTTGAAACAGTACTCTTCTTAAGCTTTTGAAATTTCAATTGTTCCGATGCTAAGGTGCTTCTTATAGAATTTTTCTCACATTCCAGTTGAGATATCTTTTGGTACAATTATTCAACTTCCCTATTCCTTGAATCAGAAGCACCCAATGATTCATTCACATTCTCAGGCTCTGTGTGATATAGCAGTACTAAAGGTAATGATTCAGCATCATATTTTTCTTTATCCTTGTCCTGAGTAGGTTGGTCCACATAATTTTCCTCAGAGCCCTTTTCAGACTCTTCCATAGAAAAATACTCTTGAAGAACTTCTGTGTGAGCTTCAGAAGCATGCTCATCATGAACATCTGCAATTTGTTTGTCTAATCGAATATCTAAAATGATATCCTCTGGAGTTTCCTGAGGTCTGGTCACTTCCTCACCAGGCTCTGCCTACTTTTCTTGTTGAAGTACAATAGCAACATCAGCTACAGCCTGTTGTTCTGATATTTCAACTACAATCCTTTCATTATCAAGATCTGTAACATTAACATTCTGTTCTTGAGGTTGTTCAAAAACCTTTTCTCTGAAAAACCTGTAAGAGACTAAATATATTGTAGTTAAATCAGGGGAATTAAGTTCCTCAGTCACAGGTCTTTTCATCTGAGTTTGAAGTCCCTCCTGACTTCTTTCTTCTTCAATTTATACCACTTCAAATATGGTCCTCCTTACCGCAGTTATGACTCTTGATTCAGCTTGTCCCTCCTTAGAATTTTCAGATTGAGCTTGAGCACTCGTTGATTCATCGTCTGCTCCTACTAGCAAAATTTTTCCTTTGATAATACTCCATAAATAGACAATATTTCTTAAAGTTCCAACATTAAACACATTATTGTGATGACAGTGTACTCAGGCATCCACCAGTCTCACCATTTCCTTCTTAAGCAACAGCTTGGAAATGAATCGACCAAAAGGATAAAAGTTCATTCGGGCATCACTCTGACAACAATATCTTAGGTATCTAACCATATACCTAGGAAAATTGAGTTTTACATCACTGAGCAAAAGATACATTATATACATATCGGGATATAATATCTTTTCCATCTCAGACATCCTCAGTGAAATCCCTATTTGCACAAATTTGACCAAAATTTTCTAATCAGGCTCCAAATCCTTGATAAACATTTTCTTTATAGTCTTAATACCAAAGATAAATGACATTATGTCCTCTGATTTATGCATAGAATATCCAATATTTTTCAAATTGAAATGAAAAACTCCTTCATGAGGTCAGTTGAGAATCTAACCAATTTCTACTGACGAGATTGAGAAATCCCTATCCTCTATCTTAGCCATCATAATGTCCTCAGTATCTCCCAGACTAAACTATACATATTTGAAGAAGTATCTAAGTTCTACCTCATACATAAATTCCATATTTTCACTGTTGAATGTCTGTTCAAGGTTCTGAAATGACAGTGCTTGTTTCAACAATAGATTTGTTGGAAATAACCTGTCTAGATCAATTACCTTTCCCTGTAAGATTTTTCTTCCTTTGGAGCGTTGTCTCTTGGCATTTCTTGTCTTGGCTTCAATGGCTCTTTTATTCCTTACCATCTCTGCGAGAATCTCTGAAGGTTTGAAGGTTAGGGTTTCAGAAGTTCAAAGATTAGGGTTGACAAGAAAAGGTGCGGTTTGCGGGTTTGAAAAGGTTTCGATGGAAATGAAACGATTTAGAAGTCAAAAGGGTTTATAAAAACCTTGATTCCCAGGTTTTTAATAATCATTACATATATTTAAAAATAAATAAAATAGATTACGCAGGGAAAATAAACTTATTCTGTTTGGAAAACAAAATAGCTAAATTATTTTAAGCAGAATTTAAATAAGGAACTACTATAGTAAAATAAAATTTTATTTAAGATCAAATAAACCTAGCTCCCCCATAATAAAATCAAACCTTGCAGTAGGAATAGGTTTAGTAAAAATATCAGCTAATTTAATTTCAGTACTTACAAATTCCAAAGATATATCCTTTTTAAGAACATGATCTCTTAGAAAATGATGTCTGATATTAATATGCTTAGTTCTGGAATGATTAATAGGATTTTTTGAAATATTTATAGCACTAGTATTATCACATAAAATAGGCATATTATTAAAATTAAGTCCAAATTCCATAAGAGTGTTTTTTATCCACAACACCTATGAATAGAAACTACCAGCAGAAACATACTCTGCCTCAGCTGTTGACAGGGAAACTAAATGTTGTTTCTTACTTGACCGTGACACTAAATATTTTCCTAAAAAGTGACAAGTTCCTGAAGTTTTTTTCCTATCTAATCTACAACTCCCAAAGTCTGCATCTGAATATGAAATCAAATTAAAATCAGAAGTTTTGGGATAAAGAAGAGATTGAAAAACAGTTCCTTTTAAATATCTAAAAATTATTTTAACAGCAGTTAAATGAGATTAATTAGGATTTTATTGAAATCTTTCACAAAGACATACTGAATACATTATATCTGTCCTTCTAGCAGTAAGATATAATAAACTACCAATCATACCTCTATATAACTTGTTGTCAACTGATTTTCCAGTTTCTTCTAAATCATGTTTTATATTAGTACACATAAGAGTTGTATATGTCTTGCTGTTTTCAAGTCCAAATTTCTTCAACAAATCAGTAATTTATTTTCTTTGATTCAAAACATTTCCAAAATATTTTTGATAAATTTGAAGTCCTAAAAAGAAATTTAGTTCTCCCATCATACTCATTTCAAATTATTTTTTCATTAACTTTGAAAACTCATGACAAAGGGTTTTATTAGTTGATCCAAAAATTACATCATCAACATAAATTTGAACCAATAAAATATTAGAATTCACATTTTTCTTAAACAGTGTTGGATCTTCCATTCCAACAGTAAAATAATTTTTCAAAAGAAAAGAGCTTAATATTTCATACCAATCTCTAGGTGCTTATTTAAGTCCATAGATAGCTTTAGTAAGTTTAAAAACAGAATCTGGCTTTTGAGAATTTTCAAAACAAGGAGGTTGCTCAACATAAACTTCCTCCATTAAATAACCATTTAAAAAGGCAGACTTAACATCCATCTGAAATAATTTAAAGTTCTTATGAGATGAATAGGCTAAAAGGATTCTAATGGCTTCTAGTCTAGCTATAGCTACAAAGGTCTCATCATAATCTATACCTTCTTCCTGATTATATCCTTTGTCTACAAGTCTATCTTTATTTCTAGTTATTATTCCTTGATCATCTTGCTTATTTCTAAAGACCCATTTGGTTCCTATCACTGGATAGTTCTGTGGTCTTTCAACTAATTCCCAGACTTCATTTCCTTGGAACTGGTTTAATTCTTCTTGCATTGCTATCATCCAGCTTTTATCATCTAAAGCTTCTTCTATAGTCTTGGGTTCTAATTGGGATAGAAAGGCAGAGAATTATACAAGATTTCCTATATTTCTTCTAGTTTTTATTCTTGTATCTAAGTCGCCTATTATAGTTTATAAAGGGTAATTCTTTAGGGTTCTAGTCTGTCTAGGCAACACACCTATAGGTTCTTCAGTATCATGTTCTTCTGAACTGGAATAAATTTTATTTATATATTTTTCAAAATCATTTTTCAAGTTCTGAAGCCTCATGTTATCATTATAGTCAGATTCATCCATTTGATCTGTCCTTTTCTCAAAGGGATCAGATTCATCAAATTTCAGATGAACTGATTCTTCAACTATCCTTGACTTCTTATTATAGATTTTATAAGCTTGGAGGTAGCTGAATATCCTAAGAAAATTCCTTCATCGGATTTTGGATCAAACTTACCAAGATTTTACTTGGTGTTTAAGATGTAAACCTTGCATCCAAAAACTTTAAAGTAGTTAAATTTAGGTTTTCTGTTATTCCAAAGTTCATAGGGTGTCTTTTTCAAAAGAGGTCTAATTAAAACTCTATTCATTATATAGTAGGTTGTGCTTACAGATTTTACCCAAAAGTAGGTAGGAAGGTTGTATTTATTTAGCATAGTCCTAGCCATTTCCTGAATAGTCCTATTTCTTCTTTCAACAATTCCATTTTGTTGAGGTGTTCTAGGTGCAGATAAGGTGTTTTTAATACCCATATTTGAGCAAAAGGAATTAAATTTTTGATTCTAAAATTCTCCACCATGATCAATTCTTCATGAAATTATTTTAAAACCTTTTTCATTTTGAACAGATTTACAAAAACTTTCAAATAAAGTAAAAGCTTCATTTTTAAATTTCAAAAAGAAAATTCATATAAATCTAGAATAGTCATCAACTAAAACATATACATATAATTTACCAGCCAATATTTCTACTCTTGAAGGTCCAAACAAATCCATATGAATAAGTTCTAGAGGTTTAGACATAGAAATTTTGTTAATAGATTTGAAGGATGATTTGTGTTTCTTGCCAAGTTAACATGCATCACAGAATCTGTCACTTTCAAAATTGAGACTAGGAAAATCAGAAACTAAATGTTTCTTAGATAACTTATTTAAAACATATACATTATAATGTCCAAACCTCTTATTCCAGATCCAGGATTCATTAATTTTAGTAAGTAAGGAATTTACTTGTTTTTTACACAAGGAATTTAAATCCATGATATACACATTATCAGTTCTTGGTGCTCTAAATTTAAGCAATTTATTTTTGAAAACAGAACAGCAATTGTTAGAAAAATCAACATCATAACCATCATCACATAGTTGAGAGATACTTATCAGATTATGTTTCAATCCTTGTACATAAAGTACTTTATTAATTGAGATAGCTTCTGGATCTCCAACTGTTCCAATACCAATGATTTTTCCTTTGGCATTGTCACCAAAAGAGACAAGTCCACGATCTTTTTGAGTGAGTGTAGAGAAATTCAATAGGTTTCCACTAATATGTCTTGTGCAGCCACTGTCCATATACCATATGTCCTTTTGGCTCTTGTGACCTTCTCCCTACAAAGACATTTACACAGATTGCTTTGGTACCCATATTTTTTTGGGTCTAGTAGTGTTAGCTAGCAAGGATCTGGGAATCCATACTTTCTTTGTTTTTCTAATTTCATATGAGTCAAATAGATCATTTGATATAAAAACATTCTTAATTCCACTTATTTGGGGTTGTCTTAAGAAACAGTTTTTAGAAATATGTCCCCTTATTCCACAGTAATTACAATTATTCTTTTTTCACTTGGAATAAAATAGTTTTTTTACAGCTTGGGTTTTTCACCTTTTCTGCCAATTCCAAATCTCTCCTTTTTAATGAAATTTTTTCCAAGGATTTTATTTAATGTATTTTCTCCTTTAGTAAAAACAAGGGCTGCAGTTTTATAAGTTTCTACTTTAGTTTGCAGTGATTTTATCTTTGATTCATAATATGTATTTCTAGAATTAATTGAATCAAATTTTTCAGTTAACTCCTTATATTGTTTCAGTATTGTATCTCTTTCATCAGAAATGACCTTATGAATATTCATTAAAGAATTATGCTTCTTAAATAGAGAGTCATATTTTTCTTCAATCATATTGCAGTAGGCTGGAAATTTTTCATTAGAGTAATTAGATTCAGAACTAGAATCAGAAGAGTAGTAAGATTGTACCTCATCTGTTTCTACCATAAAACACATGTTGGCTTTCAGATTTTCTTCCTCCTTCTCTGAGTCTGATTGAAAATTACTACTGGAGTCTTCAGATACACTCTATGTAGCTTTCATGTCTTTCTTGTCCTTATTCTCATAGTCATTTATTTTGAAAATTTTCTTTCTTTTGTCTTCTTTTAGCTGAGGACAGTCAGGTCTGATATGCCTCATTTTCTTGCATTCATAGCATCTGATTTCCTTGTCATCTTTTTTGAATTATTTTCTAAATACCTTCTTCTTTCTATAGATTTTTTTGAATATTCGGTCTAGCTGAGCCAATTCCATATCAGAATTAGATAAATCAGAACTCTCTGACTTCTCTTTTACAGTTTTCTTCATCGTTCTGTTTTTTCTCTGTGATGATGTTTTCAAGGAAGTATCATCTCTTTTGATAAGAACTTTATGTTCATTAGCTTCATATTCCATCTTATATTCATACATCATTAATGTTCCAATCAGTTCTCTCATGGTTAAATCTTTGACATGTGTCGATTGTCTGATTGCTGCAGAGATTCCATTCCATTTTGTAGGCAGTACTCTCAATACTTTTAAAGCTTGATCAGCTAGCTTAATGGGATCTCCCAAGGCAGTTATGTTATTGAAAATATCTTTTAATCTTCCATTCATTTGATTAATACTCTCACCTTCAACCATTCTTAATTTATCAAATTTAAGCTTAGCAGTTGCATATCTCATTTCCCTGATATTGTTAGTTTCTTTGTAAGAAACATCAATAGTTTGCCACATTTCATATGCTTTTGGGAATTGAGATACTCTGTTAAACTCATCAGGTCCTAGACCACATATAATTTCATTCATTGCCTTCGATTTCATGTCATAATTTGCGTCAGTAGCTACACTCCATGTTTCAGGTTTTTCTGGTATTTCATATGGAGTCAGAATCTTAGAATAGACTCTGTATCCAAGATTCTTCAGATAGATAATCATTCGTGACTTCCAAAATCCATAGTTTTCTCCATTGAAGTACGGTTCTCTGACCATAGACATTAACTCTCTTGTATCAGTCATCTTTCTATGTGTATAATCACTTTCAGCTCGTTAAAGCTTTATTATAAATCTCAACCTCTGATACCAATTGTTGTATCGGATTACACCAAATATACACCAGAGGGTGGTGAATTGTGTCTTTTCAAAAATCTTTACAAGATTGTGTTCTGCCTTTTAACTTTAATTAGATAAAATGATGCAGCGGAAATTTAAATAGTAGAAACACAAGATATATAGTGGTTCGTGGAACAGAAGGACCCTAGTCCACACCACTAATGCTCTACTCCATGAGCTTGGTGATTTTCACTATCTGGTCCTCGTTTCAGCAGACCGGTTCACAACTGAGTACAGGCAGTTGTCACCTTTAAAATCCAAGGAAAAAACAAATCCTTCTGGTTCAAACATGAACCTACTCATCTTAGTACGAGAAGATGGTCACTCAAGAATATAAAATAAAGATTTTCATATTCTGAAAATACTTTCCAGATGTTCTTCACAATTACAACAGCATGCAATTAACAGTATATGGATCGTCACCTTCAGAAATAATAATCTTCACATAAGAGACATTCTGAGTCGATCCCGTTGTAGTATATATAGAAATATAATTCACAACTTCAGCAGTAGAAAATTCATAGTAGATCTTTATTGTATAACAAGTGAATCTTCTATCGTATTCCTTCCTCTTTAACAAACAAATATTTGACGCTCCTTTTGAACCAGTAGATCAGTGTGTTTCAGTAATCTCTGTTTTTCATTTTTTATTTCATAATAATCAAAAGATCACACATGATCAATAATTGTTTTTGATGTAGTTTCAAAAAATCCCATATAAATAAAATAACGATAAGAACTTTTCCGGAAAAATTAGATCCACTAAAGTCGCTTTTTTACTCGTGATATTTAAACATTTGAACTTACATAGTAGTCGTAACTTCCCTGAAGACTCAGCATAAAAATCTCCTTTTAATTCAATTATCAAATCATTGATGAAATGGTTTTGAATCAGTAAAAATCGTACTTTAAAATCAGCTTTAAATCTGGCTTGAAATACACCTAATAATCAGTGTACTAACCGTTGCATAAAAATATCGACTTTAAATTCTCCGACGCCAAACGTGAGGTTAGGTTGAACTATATGTGTCCTCTGAATGTAAGTTTGATGACGTAGCCTTCAAATGTAAAGTTCACAATGTAAGGTTGAAAATGTAAGGTTCATTCCAAATGTAGGGTTGGTCATCCATACATTTCTCTTAAACATTCTAACATACGGTAAAAGATCCATACTTTTACTTGATCCATACTTTTCCAAGAATGTATGGTTGTTTACAAAAGTAAGGTTGGTGAACCATACTTTTGAGAAACAAACGTAACATTTAATATTTATGTATGGTTCTCCTTCCATACTTTTCTGATATCCCAAACGTAGGGTTCCTTCTTAACGTAGGGTTCTTCTTCCATACTTTGCTGATAACGTATGGTTGTTTAACCATACTTTTTCTTTATCTCAAAAAGTATACACAGTTTTTATCCTTATGCTACATTTATCAACGTAAGGTATGAACAGTGTTTCCAAAACACGCTAAAGCAAATTCTAAATAAGTAGCACATGAATAGTGTTTCTAGAACACGCTAAATACGAATACTTTAGTAATAATTTCCCGTAATTTCAAGAGTAAAATAAAATAATAAATTCCTACAAAATGCTTAACAAATAAAATCATTAGAAAATAATTAAGGGTATTTGTGAGCATCCAAATTATCATAAAGAGATGGAGTAATAATATAAACTCCCCCTTTAAATAACAATATTATGTATTGTTGAAAACAACACTTTCTCAACATTTTAGTGTTCTAAAACACTAAAAATGAATTTACAACCATAATGGGAAAACTATAATTTGAAATGATGTGTCGTCAGTTCTTACATTTAAAAATTAAATATATAGTGGTGTTCCCCTAATTTAAAGACAATCTGATGTCATTTTCCTGGTTTTGATTGTTCTACACATGTTTTAGTGTTTCAAAATGATAAAAATGTGTTTATGACCATAACGGGAAACTGTCACTCAGAATGATGTTCCATCAGTTTCTACATTTAAAAATTAAATCTATGAAAATTTTCCCCTGATTTAAAGACAATCCAATATCATTTTCTCATTTTTGACCGTTCCATGCACATTTTAGTGTTTTAAAATACTAAAAAATCATTTACAACCATAACGGGAAAACTGTCACTCAAAATTATGTGTCGTCGGTTCCTAAATTTTACAATTAAATATATGGAAATTTTCCTCTAATTTCAAAACAATACAATATCCATTGTCTAGTTTTTACCATTCCATGCATGTTTTAGTGTTTTAAAACACTAAAAACATGCTTACAAACATAAAGGAAAAATTGTCACTCGGAATGATGTGTCGTCAGTTCCTACATTTAAAAATTAAATCTATGGTAATTTTAAATTAATTTAAGTACAATATGATTTATTTTTCCTATTTTTGATCATTACACACACATTTTAGTGTTTTAAAATAATAAAAATTCATTTACAGTCATAATGGGAAAATCATCACTCAGAATGATGTGTCGTCAGTTACTACATTTTACAATTAATTCTAAGGTATTTTTCCTCTGATTTCAATATAATTCAACATTTTTTGTCTAGTTTTGACCGTTCCCTGAACATTTTAGTGTTTTAAAACACTTAAAACAAGTTTAAGTCCATAATAGGAAAACCATCGTTTGGAATGATGTGTTGTTAGTTCCTACATTTCAAGATTAAATCTATGCTCATTTTCCCTTGATTTTAGGATAATCTGATATTTTTTCCCAAGTTTTGACCCCCACCCCCACAACACTTGTTTTTAATGGATTTTGTATCTTTAATAAGTGTTTGTCGAGTAATTTCGATGACACCGCAAGTCAGATTGATGTGTTGTCTATGTGTACATGTCGAAATCAACTAAGTGGTGGTTTTTCACGACCCCATCCAACCAAAGATGCCCCTCATGAGCTGTAAATGGTTAAAGGGAGATAATGACCCCCGAGTCCCGCCTCCAGTAGGCCCCAGGGTGGCGACTAGAACCAAGGGTATGAGTTTTCACAAATATGGGAGGCATTACCCTTTTTATTATTTAATATCGGGAAATAGGACAAGTCATCCACCAAAAAGAAAAAAGAACTAGTGTATAAACATAAACCCAAAACAATCCCACGTGCATGTTTAAATGGTTCTGAAACAAGGTACAAGTACATGAAAGCTAAAAAGTACAATACCAAAAGAAACAAGTATAGCAAACTGCAGCAACTCTAACTGTCCCAACTAGTAGGGTCCTGCACGGCCCTGTTAGACCTCCTGGAAACCTGAAAGTAAACGTAGGCTGAGCATACAAGTATACTCAGTAGGGAAACCTAAAGCTCTTGTGCACAAGTGGGGAGACATCCTAATGTCCCGTGAGAACAACAGAAGAAACCTAGCAAGGAATTCTATCCACCCAACCTCACCAGCCACACTCACCAAAAACACAATCACAACAGGTAGTAGTATATAAGAACAAGAGTATTGGGTACCCCACACCATTCCCCTTTAGTTAGCTGCTCTTCCTAACGGCGAACATCCTGACGCTGCCACACTCTCCCTGCCCGCACACACCTGGGCATCACAACCACGTATCTCGCCCGCACACACCTCGGCCTCACAACCACATATCCCTCCCACACACACCTGGGCCTCACAACCACGTATCCCTCCCACACACACATGGGCCTCACAACCACGTATCCCGCCTGCACACACCTGGGCATCACAACCACGTATCCCACCCGCACACACCTGGGCCTCATCCCGAAGATTCTTGGGAAACAGTAAAACCTGCCCGAAGAGTCTTGGGCTAGAACCACCCCAATCGAAACCTACCTGAAGGGTCTTAGGTGTAAGGTCGCCTCAAGCCATCATAGCCTAGGGAAGAAGGAGTAGGAAGGATCTAGTAACTAAGGGAAAAACACTCTCTCCCATGAAATGGGAGTGTTTGGCACTAAGTGCTCAACATGGGTGGGGTGCGATAAAACACAAAAGATATAGATATATATATGTATACCAAACACACAGCCCAACCTTTGACTTCTAAATAGAGAAACTGAGCATGTGTCACGGCACTGCTACTATGAAGCATGCATAAAACAAACAACCCCAACCCCATTTAGGTTTTCACGTTTCAGCAGAATTAGTTTATTAGTTCCTTAACTACTGGGAAACTATCCACAACCAACCACATCGATCGTTCGTAAAACATATCCTTGCCATCCACAAATCAAATTAGGAAAACACAAGCAACACAACCAAGTCCCTTCTTAACAACCAACCAACCCATTTATTATTAATCATGTTCCATTACCATGACCCACCATTCATTAACTCTCTCACTTTTATTTATTATTCAAAACCCATAGTCCGTTCACATTCAAGCCCATCCCTGCAGCCCCGCTGCCAACCACCACAACCACACTGAAACCCATACATCATTACCCCTTTAACACCATTTATCAAATCCCCGCTGCCCGTTCTATTCGTAACAACCCAGGGTTTACCCCCCCCCCCTCACACACCACGTAACCAAGTCAACACCCACATGTTCATTATTCCATTTTGTTCAACCGGGGTGATCACACAAGGGTTCCAAATTTTCAATTAATCAGCCAACTTTACGTGATTAACCAATTTCCACATTCCACAAAGTTTCCATTCACAAAAAACGGTCTAGAAGATAGGGAAACATTTAATTTCACAAGAAAAGGCCCCCAACAACTGTGATTTTCAGTAGGAATAAGCCTATTCAATTCACAATATAATATCACAGGATATAAAGAAAAGTAACTGCATTCACAAACATCCCATCCCCATTGTATAATTCAGTTATTATCTTTATTACACCGGTTCAAATTTGTTTCATGTAAACAATAGGACACCCACCCCGCATGATGCACAATTTAGAGAGACGAAGGTAAGATCCCTACCTCAATAGCTTCTGATCACAACGTTTCCCCGGATAAACTTCAGAAGACGTTCGTTGGCGTCCTTCACTTCTGTCGAAATATGTAAAAACCTCCTTGGGTGGAATTTGGAAAGGAAAGGCTGAAGTAAAGACAAAGGATCCAAGCTCAGAAGTTCCTCCTCGTCGTTATAATCTCGTGGCCTCTAACGGATCATAAATCGGAGCTCGGACGAAGAAGTTATGGAAGAAAAAGGATTCTTCGAGTCTCTTGGGAGAGCTCTGCTTAGAGGAGAGGGGAGGAGAGGGGTGTCTTGAAAAGGAGGAGGGGACCCCTCCTTTTATAGGTGAGAAAATCAAAAGTGCATGGCGTGTAATTTATGGTACACGGCGTGTACTCGGTTATTTCACACGGTCTCCACGCAGCTTCCAACACGACTCCGCGACCGTTGACTGGTCAACACACGGTTTGAGGGTAACGCATACGCGAGGAAGGACAACACTGCGTGTAGTTTGGAAACACGGCGTGTACCCATTTATTTCACACGGTAAAGACACGGCTTCAACATGGAACACGGTCGTTGACTGGTAACGCGTATGTGGGGAGGGACTACACAGCGTGTAGTTTAGGGTACACGACGTGTACCCATTTACTTCACACGGTAAAGACACAGCCTTCCACATGGGGTATACCCGGAGAGGGGGTACACGGCGTGTACTCACACTACACGGCGTGTACTTACAAAATTCTGGAAAGTGTAGGAAAAGTCCATTTTACCCTCCAGAACACTTCAAGACCCTCTTTTTGACAAAGGAATGGGCCGGAGAGGTCTGGGCCATTACATCAGATACCTCTTAAAACATTCTCATCCCCGAGAATTCAAAACCATCCCAGAGGAACCCAACAAGATACCTCTTAGGGATCTTGTTATAACAGGAACCCAACCACCAACCCTAATTATAGGTGTTAGGAATTCCTTCTCCTATGTCGAGATATTATCCGCTTTAGGCGGCACTGACTCGCCTGCATGGGTTTAATCGCATCCTTATTAATGCATCTCGATTAAGAATCGGGTCTTCCCACATCCATACATTAGGATTTTTCAACTCACACTGCCCCCAACACCGCACAACCCACACACTGCCCAAACACGTGGTTTGGGGAAAATTCCTTTTCTTATGTCAAGATATTATCCGCTTTAGGCGGCACTTACTCGCCTTCATGGGTTCAATCGCATTCGTATTAATGCGTCTCGATTAAGGATCAGGTTTTTCCCTTCCCCACACACCCGGACATGTTACACACTCCCAGAGAACAAGGAAATAAAAGGTCTCATAACCAACTAGCCAAGCATTCCATATATCAAAGGTACATAGTATAACATCAAAACAAAGCTCAGAATAATAAATCAAACACAAGTCAAAACAACTCCGGGTACTGAGCGTGCATCTGGGTCTCCCGCTCCCAAGTTCTCTCCTCGAGGCCGCCATGCCTCCAAAACACGTGAACCAATGGAATGGTTCTTCCACGGAGCACCTTCTCTTTACGATCTTCGATTCTGACTGGTCGTTCCTCGAAGGTCCCACCATCTCCCATATCTAACTCTCCCCAGTCGATAACGTGAGAGTCGTCGTGTAAGTACTGACGAAGCTGGGAGATGTGGAAGACGTCATGAACCTTCTCCAACTGAGGTGGCAGGGCTAGCTGATATTCCACCTCGTTGACTCACCTCAGCACCTCAAAAGGTCAGATGAACCTAGGGGAGAGCTTACTCCCCTTCTCGAACCTCAGCTACCCCCGTCGAGGGGAAACCTTCAAGAACACATTATGTCCCACCTCAAACTCCAAGGGCCTCCTCAGACGATTAGCATAAGACTTATGTCGGTCCTGAGCCGCTTTCATCCTCTCACGTACAAGCTGGACTTTCTCCATGGTGCTCTGTACTACCTCTGGTCCAAGAGCACCTGTCTCACCAACCTCTTCCCAGCAAATGGGTGAACGACATGGTCTTCCATACAAAGCCTCAAGCTGTGCCATGCCAATAGTAGAGTGGAAGATTTTTTTGTAGGCAAACTCTACTAAAGGAAAGTTTCATACCCATGATCCTCCAAAATCCAGAACGCATGCTCGCAGCATGTCCTCTAACGTCTAGATAGTCTGCTCTGTCTGCCCATCGGTCTGGGGGTGGAAAGCAGTGCTAAGGCATAGCTGGGTGCCAAAATCCTGTTATAACCCCCTCCAGACTCGTGAGGTAAACTGAGTATCCCGGTCTGAGATGATAGTCTTCGGAACTCCATGGAAACGCACCACCTTGTCTACGTACCTCTGTGCTAAGGTACTCACTGGGCCCGACTCCTTAATTGCTAAGAAGTGAGCTGATTTTGTCTGTCGATCCACCACTACCCAGATAGCGTCATAACCACCCTGAGATCTGGGTAGTCCTGTGATGAAGTCCATTGAGATTTCATCCCACTTCCACTCAGGGACATCTAATGGATGCAACAAACCACTGGGAACACGGTGTCCATCCTTCACTTGCTGACACACTAGGCATTTAGCCACAAACTCTACCACTGCTCGTTTCACCCTGGGCCACCAAAACTATTCCCTCAGGCCTCGGTACATTTTTGAAACTCCTGGATGTACCACTAAGGCTGGGCTAGGGAACTCACGGAGAACTCCATCATGCATCTCCTCTGGAACAAACAACCTTCCATGGAAAAGCATCCGATGTCGGTTGTCCTCTGACCATCCCTCTAGAGTGTTTCCCTAATCGATACGATCCTGCATTACTTCAACCTTAGATTCCCCCCACTGAGACTCTTCTACCTACTACAACAAGGAGGATTGCACCGTCATCTGAAACAAACAGCCTCTAACACCTTCTACCCTTGCATCCAAGTGCAAGGCGGCCAACTCTCCCATCGCTTTCCAAGCATCAGTGGATTCCCGAACCACTTCCTTATGTGACTTCCTGCTCAGGGAATCAGCCACAACATTGCCCTTACCTTTAGTTTAAGAGATCTCAAAGTCATAGTCTTGGAGAAACTCAACCCATCTCCACTGTTGTAAGTTCAGGTCACGCTGAGAGAAGATATAACGCAGGCTCTTGTGATCTGAGAAGACCACAAAGCACTCCCCAAAGAGGTAATGTCACCACAACTTCAGTTCGAACACTTCTGCTTCAAGCTCTAGGTCATGGGTGGCATAGTTACGCTCGTGAGGGCGTAACTGCCTAGACCCATAACAGATTACACCCTTATTCTTCATCAGCATGCACCCCAGACCAAGGCCAGAAGCATTACAAAATAACTCATACAACAACCCTTACTCTGGAAACCTGAGTATGGGAGCACTGAACAACTTCTCCTTTAGGTAGTCGAAAGCATCCTGGCACTGCTTGCTCCATAGGAAGACCTGGTTCTTCCTAGTAAAAGCTGTCAATGGAGCCGCAACTCGAGAGAAGTCCAAAATGAACCTCTGATAGTAACCTGCTAACCCCAGGAAACTACGAACTTCTTCCATGCTCTTGGGTGCTTCCCAAGAAACAACTACCTCTACCTTCGACGGGTCCACTGACACTCCATGATGAGACACCACGTGCCCAAGGAAGTGTACTTCTTGCATCAAGAACTTACACTTCGACAATTTCCCATAATGGTGGTGGTGTCAAAGGACTTCCAAAACTGCCCTGAGATGATCAACGTGCTCCTCCTCTGATCTTGAGTAGATCTGGATATCATCGACAAACACAATGACAAACCGGTCCATAAACTCTCGGAAGACAAAGTTCATAAGTCCCATGAACACAGCCGGTGCATTCGTAACTCCAAACGGCATCACTACAAACTCGAAGTGCCCATACCTGCACCTGAAATCCATCTTCGAGATGTCACTGTCCTTTACCCTCAGCTGATGATATCCCGATCATAGATCAATCTTAGAAAACCAACCTGCTCCCCTCAGCTGGTCGAAGAGATCATCTATCCTTGGAAGGGGGTAAAGGTTCTTGACCGTTACCTGGTTCAACCTTCGGTAGTCTATTCATAACCTGAGACCACCATCTACCTTCTTCACGAACAAAAATGGAGCACCCCATGGAGACACGCTGGGTCGAACAAAACCCTTCTCCATCAGATCGTCAATCTGAATCCACAACTCCCGCAACTCCGAAGGTGACATCCGATAAGGGGCCATCGAAATCGGACGGGCACCAGGATGTAAGTCTATCCCGAACTCAACATCATGTCGGGGGGTAGAGTCACAACCTCCTCAGGAAAAACATCGAGGAACTCCCCAACAACCTCCGGGATATCCACCATCTCTATATCAGCTAGAACCACTGATAACCCGCCTAACAAGGAAAGGAGAGGCTCTACATGTCGGATTCCTACGTGATATCTCCTCTCGCCAACAAAAGATACTCACTGTCCATCCACGTCGGAGAACACGACTCTTCTCCAGAAGCAGTCAATAACAGAAATAATAGAAAACAACCAGTCGATGACTAGGATGACATCATATGGCTGCATCTGTAACAGAAGAAGGTCTCCACTAGATTGATGTGGTCCCAACATCAGCCCACATCTCCGGCAAACACAAGATACGCTGGTCTGGCCTCCAACTGGTGTACTTAGCACCAGTGGTACGGAAAGTCTCTCTACGTCTGGTCCCAAAGCATGGGCTAGACCAGGTGAAACAAAGGAGTGTGAAGCTCCCGAATCGAACAAAGAATAAACAAGAGTGCTGAACAAACAAATCGTACCTCGCACCACCTCTGGTCCTACTGGATCTATCAAATCTATTGCGTGCAATTGTCCACACCCAGCTCCTCTACCTCTCTGATGTCGTCCACCTCCCCAACCACGCCCTGGTTGAGGTCCATGAGGAGCACCCTAAAGTTGGCCTCCTCCCACAAAGTATTCCCTCAGAGGAGCATGGTCCTGCTACTGCTGGAAGGGCCTTGCCGGCAACTGGTGCTGCTGAGGTGGGCGCTGAACCTGCCCACCTCCACTGTACTGAGCTCGGGTTGGGCACCGACTCTGAACGTGCCTGAAACCTCCACAAGAAAAACACTTCGGTCCCGGGCTCGTGAAAAAGGGACGAGGACCCGAAGATATGAACTGGAACTACTGGGGCCTGCTCCCCACTGGCCTGAACCTAGAAGGTCCCGTTGCAGGAGACCTGCTGTTGACTTTCATCCCCTTTGATGAGCCCGTCTAGATCCCCTCTCATGGTGCACCTCCCAGCGAGTGCATCCTCTCTACAACCTCTTCCTTCTTCTGTACCGCCAAGTACGTCGGAAGGGTGAAGGGGGTGACAGCTTACTGAAGTGAAGGGTGAAGCACCTCCACCAAACGTCTCGCCCGAGACTCCTCATCTGAAAAGAGATCCGAAGAAAAGCACAGGAGATCCTTGAACTTGATCCCCAACTCTCGTACTGACATACTCCCATGTTGAAGGGAGAGTAACTCCTACCGCTTCTCCTCTTTGATCATGGAAGAAAGGAATTCCTCTCAGAATTCCTTCTAAAAGTCAGCCCATGGAACCTCTGCCTCTATCCTATCTCTGAGGTAGAGCGTCCACCATTGTCATGTCGTGCCTCTTAGCTGACTGACTGCTAGGGGAACCCAGTACTCCCTCGGAGCACGGATCAAGGTAAAAGTGATCCCTAGCTTTTCAAGCCACCCCTCCATCTCTGTATCCGAAGTACTACCCTCGTACTTCTTGAGGTTCTGCCGCTGGAAAGAACGGAGAGTCTTCTGCCACTTGCTATCTTCCTCCTCTTGGTCAATCCTCAACTGATCGACTGCCTGGATCTACTGGGCCTCGGCTGTCTAATACACCCAGGGACGACGTCCAGGTGCCATAGCTATACGGTAAACAAGGATCTCTTAAGCCCAAGTAGTAAGGAAACTTGTCAAGGTTTTATTTTATCACATTATTTTAATTTCCTTCCCAGAACACCCAAATCAAGTAAAACACAATCATGATGATGCATGTACCTTCCCTAGGGTCTCTACTCTGCAATCAATGTGTTCTCACTTGGTCGTTCAGTAGGCTCAGATTCCTTGCATCAGATCACGAGGGGGCCCTAAAATCTCGTGTCCTAGCCGGTCTTCCTTGGCCTATGTCACGCACCAAGATTAACCAACACGGTTGCCCTACCATCCCATTAAATCCTCACTGTGCCTAACTCCAGACTCCATCCTATCTCTCAACCATCACCTCTGATACCATTATGTCATGACCCCCTCCCACCAAAGATGACCCTCCTGAGCTGGAAATGGTGAAAGGGACATAATGACCCTTGAGTCCAGCCTCCAGTAGGCCCCGGGGTGGCGACTAGCGCCATGGGTATGAGTTTTCACAAATATGGGAGGCATTACCCTTTTTATTATTTAAGATCGGGAAATAGGACAAGTCATCCACCAAAAAGAAAAAGAACAAGTGTATAGAAATAAACCCAAACCAATCCCACATGAATGTTTAAATGGTTCTGAAACAAGGTACAAGTATAGGAAAGCTCAAAAGTAAAATACCAAAAGAAACAAGTACAAAAAACTACAGCAACTCCAACTGTCCCGACTAGTAGGGTCCCACACGGACCTAGTAGTCCTCCTAGAAACCTGAAAGTAAACATAGGGTTAGCATACAAGTATACTCAGTAGGGAAACCTAAAGCTCTCATGCACAAGTGGAGAGACATCCTAATGTCCCGTGAGAACAACAGAAGAATCCTAGCCAGAAATTCTGTCCACCCAACCTCACCAGCCACACTCACCAAAAACACAATCACAACAGGTAGTAGTATATAAGAACAAGAGTATTGGGTACCCCACACCATTCCCCTTTAGTTAGTTTCTCTTCCTAACGGAAAACATCCTGACGCTGCCACACTCTCCCCGCCCGCACACACCTGGGCCTCACAACCACGTATCCCACCCGCACACACCTGGGCCTCACAACCACGTATCCGGTCCGCACACACCTGGGCCTCACAACCACGTATCCCTCCCTCACACACCTGGGCCTCACACCCACATATCCCGCCCGCACACACCTGTGCCTCATCCCAAATATTCTTGGGAAACAGTAAAACCTGCCCGAAAAGTCTTGGGCTAGAACCACCCCAATCGAAACCTACCTGAAGGGTCTTAGGTGTAAGGTCGCCTCAAGACATCACAGCCTAGGGAAGAATAAGTAGGAAGGAGCTAGTAACTAAGGGAAAAACACCCTCTCCCCTGAAATGGGAGTGTTTGGCACTAATTTCTCAACATGGGTGGGATGCGATAAAACATAAAAGATACAGATATATATTTATACCAAACACACAGTCCAACCTATGGCTTCTAAATAGAGAAATTGAGCATGTGCCTCGGCACTGCTACTATGAAGCATGCATACAACAAACAACCCCAACCCCATTTAGGTTTTCACGTTTCAGTAGAATTAGTTTATTAGTTCCTTAACTACTGGGAAACTATCCACAACCAACCACATCGATCGTTCGTAAAACATATCCCTTCCATCCACAAATCAAGTTAGGAAAACACAAGTAACACAACCAAGTCCCTTCTTAACAACCAACCAACCCATTGATTATTAATCCCATTCCATTACCATGACCCACCATTCATTAACTCTCCCACTTTTATTTATTATTGACAACCCATAGTCTATTCACATTCAAGACCATCCCTGCAACCCTGCTGCCAACCACCACAACCACACTGAAACCCATACATCATTACCCCTTTAACACCATTTATCGCAGCCTTTCTACCTGTTCTATTAGTAACAACCCAGGGTTCACCCCCCCCCCCCCCTTCACACACCACGTAACCAAGCCAACACCCACATGTTCATTATTCCATTTTGTTCAACCGGGGTGATCACACAAGGGTTCCAGATTTTCATTTAATCATCCAACTTTACGTGATTAACCAGTTTCCACATTCCAAAAAGTTTCCATTCACAAAAACGGTCTAGAAGATAGGGAAACATTTAATTGCGCAATAAAAGCCCCCCAATGTCTGTGATTTTCAGTAGGCATAAGCCCATTCAATTCACAATATAATATCATAGGATATAAAGAAAAGTAACTGCATTCACAAACATTCCATCCCCATTGTATAAGCCAGTTATTATCTTTATTACACTGGTTCAAATGTGTTTCACGTAAACAAGAGGACACCCACCCCGTATGATGCACAATTTAGAGAGACGAAGGTAAGATCCCTACCTCAACAGATTCTGATCACAACCTTTCCCCGGATAAACTTTAGAAGACGTTCGTCGGCGTCCGTCGCTTCTGTCGAAACCCAGAAAAACCTCCTCAGGTGTATGTTGTAAAGGAAAGGCCGAAGTAAATACAATGGATCCAAGCTCAGAAGTTCCACCTCGTCGTTACGATCTCGTGGCTGCTGACGGATCGTAAATCGGAGCACGGACAAAGAAGTTATGGAAAAAAAAGGATCCTTCGAGTCTCTTGGGAGAGCTCTGCTCAGAGGAGAGGGGAGGAGAGGGGTGTGTTGAAAAGGATAAGGGGACCCCTCCTTTTATAGGAGAGAAAAGAAAAAGTACACGGCGTGTACTTTATGGTACATGGCGTATACTCGGTTATTTCACACTGTCTCCACGCGGCTTCCAACACGGCTCCATGGCTGTTGACTAGTCAACACATGGTTTGAGGGTAATGCATATGTGGGGAAGGACAACACGGCGTGTAGTTTGGGCACATGATGTGTACCCATTTATTTCACACGGCAAAGTCACGGCTTCAACACGGCACACGGTCATTGACTGGTAATGCGTACACGGGGAGGGACTACACAGCGTGTAGTTTAGGGTACACGGCATGTACCCATTTACTTCACACGGAAAAGACATGGCCTTCCACATGGGGTATATACAGTGAGGGGGTACACGACGTGTACTCACACTACACAGCGTGTACTTACAAAATTATGGAAAGTGTGGGAAAGGTCCATTTTACCCTCCAGAACACTTCAAGATCCTCTTTTTGACAAAGGAATGGGCTAGAGAGGTCCGGGCCATTACATGGTTGTCCCTTTATTTCAGGACAATCTTACATTATTTTCTTAGTTTTGACCATTTCACACTTGTTTTACTGTTTTAAAACACTAAAAATGTGTTTATTGCCATGACAGGAAAATAATCATTCTGAATGATGTGTCGTCAGTTCCTAAGTTTTAAAATTAAATATACATACATTTTATCTTATTTCAGGATAATTCGATGTCATTTTTCCTGTTTTGATCATTCCACACATGTTTCAGTGTTTCAAAACACTAAAAATGTGTATATGGTCATAACAAGAAAACCATTATTTTGAATGATGTGTTGTCGGTTCCTACATTTAAAAATTAAATCTACACTCATTAACCCATGATTTTAGGACAATACAACATAGTTTTCTTGGTTTTTAATCCCCGATACTTTTTTTTAATGGCTCTTATACCTTTCATAAATGTTTACCAAGTCAAAATCGATCAAACAATCTCATATTGTTTTAAAAATTATGGATAATGATCTATAATTTATTTTCTACATGTAGGAATCAACCACATGTTAATACAACACAAGATGTGGTCATTATAACTCTAAGTTCCAATTTTCTATATAAAAGTGTCATTTTAATTTTTAATGGATGTTGTATGCATTCTTTGTAAATTCTATGGGAGTGAAACGGAGTCAGGGACATCAAAATGAAAAAAATATCTAGAAATAAAAAATATAACACTTTATAAGTATATTAAAAAATTTACTCATGTATTTTAAATTATTTATCAAATTATATCAAATTAATATCACCTTTACTTGAGTATCAAAGACCTAATTTTTCCAAGCTATAGGAATATGGATCTAATATTTATAATTAATGGGAAATATCACTATCTCATAAGTAAAATTCCCAAGAATCTTCCCATATATTCCGACAACTTCACCGGTATGCACCCCAAACTGGTCAAAAGGAATGATAATCTTGAATTCCTTTAGGTCCCATATATCTATTGTGTTCATATTTGTATCCCTTATATGATTGTCTTTATCTGTTTGAAAAATGCATTAAACAATTAATAAAATCTAATTTTTTTTAAAAAATAAAATACATACTAGTAATGATAACCCACAAATATCACCTAGATGGATGGGTAACCAACTACTCCATCTCTAGAGGTGAATCTGGCAATGGACTACTAATTACATCTAGGTAAACAAATAGCTCTCTAGGAGTCTCAGGTCCAAAATAATCACTAGGATCCATAAAAGACGATGATAGTGGGGGTATGCTCCGAGATGTTGATCAGATAGAATCCTGATTTTTTTTGTTCTTAGAATTCCTACATTTCAAATGGTTAAGGTATATTAAATATATAAATAATGAAAAACTAAAATCTTTTTAAAAAAATAAAATAAAAACTAGAACAATTTATATATGTATGAAACACTTATCAATGAGAACTTGTAATATAATTTCATTAACAATTTATAAATTTAATTATCTTATCTTCACTATCTTCAATGTTATCAACCTTTATTATGATGAGACCTTCATTTTCACCATATCTTGAAAGTTCTACCATTTCAATATTTTCAGAAAATAACTGTTCAATATTTTTTGGTTGATGTGGTTCACTATCATAAAGTACCAATTTATCTTCATCACCCACATCATATAAGTCTCTCTACTTTAAGTGTACAATAACTCTCCAACCTTCATGTATTTCATCATCCACATAATAAACAATTTTTACTTTTGAAGACAAGATAAATGGATCATTCTCTACACACTCACCAATATCCATAAAGTGATAGAAGTTTACGTAAGTAAAATGTAACGGATCTTTCATTATACCCCTATCAATGTTTACCCACTTTCATTTGAATAAGACAACTAAAAATTGGCCATGATAGTTTACTTAAATTATATCAATCATCTTACCATAGTATCCCACCTCTAAAAATGTAAATACACCAATATTCTTAGTTTTCAAGTCTTCTTCATGATAAATTGTATAAAACCTGAAGCCTTGAATATTTTAGGTATCAAATATCATAGCACTCCTTAGAGGAACTCAATCCAAAAACTTAAAATCATTTGATATTTCAGCTCGATTTTCAACATTCATTATCTAGACAAAAAAATATAAGTTGTTACTTTTAACATTGACAAAATAATTACACATCAATAATACGAATATGAGTATATACTTTCACAATGAGCGAACCATTTTACAACCTCATTATTAATATCTTTAGTTAATTATAGCTCATTTCGAGCTCAACCCCTTATTTTCCTCTTTGTATGCAGTCAAAATTCTTCAATAAATAGATTTTCAATAACACTATTGAGTAACACATATCTATGTGCTTGTACCAACTCCATTTAAGTCAGTGTAAAATTTGACTCATTTCCAATTGGTCTTCCAATAGTTGGAAATAATTATGAATGATTTTCAGAACTAGAATTAGTGGAGATGTAGTCAGTATGTCCAACATTATTTAATCTAGTCTCAATCCTATCCCAATACCTAGAAAAAAAGTTCAAGCACTCTTTAGTTATATAACCTTCAACAATAGAGACTTCTGGTTGATCTTTATTCCTCACATATGCATCTCAATTGGATACATCCATAGATAGTGTACCGGTCCACCATGTTTATCTTCTTCAAACAAACAAACATTCAAATAAATCACGACTATGAATAATGAAGGGGGGAACAACAAATTTAAATGACATGGTGTCAAAAAAATTATTTCTTAAAGTTTATCAAGCTTGGTTGGATTTAAAGTTTTTCCAAAAATATCTCTGAAAAAGGTACAAAACTCAACTAGAACTATAGTTAATTTTTCAGGTAAAGTATTACACAAATCCAATGACCATAACTGATCCATAAAAATATACGAGTGATGACTTTTCAATCCATGTAACTTTAAATTTTTTAAGTCAATTCACCTTGATATGTTACTTGAATATCCATATGTAACTTTTACATTCTTTAAAGTTCAAAAGAATAACTCTTTCTCATGATTTTTTATTGTAAAAATAGCCAAAGGATACTTTCCATTCTCATTTTCCCACAAACCATGCTTTACATTCATTAACTCCAAATACTTAATATCATTAAGTTGATCCTTCAATTTACCTTGCTCATTAAGCATTGTAAAAATTACATTGTCATAGATGTTCTTCTCAATATGCATCATGTCAAGATTATAACGAATAAAATTAAACTCCCAATAATAAAGTTTGAAAAATAAACTCTTTTTCTCTCATTTTTTTGTTCTAGCTTCTTCAAATACTATACCTCATACCCTTTCCCCCTACTTTAAATTGATGACATTTTCCAAATTTTTTAGTGGCATTCGTTAATTTTCCCAATATTTCTGAACCATATAAAACCTTCGATGACTTTCTCATTTCAATATATCCATTGAATAATGTCTTGTTAAACTTTAATTTATGATAAGCATCAAGAAATTGATGATGACACATAAAAACCATTTTTTCTATGAGTTAATCGTCGTGGTTCAAAATCACAATTACAAAACAAAAAAGACAAACTAGTATGATTGTTCCAACCATGTAAATTTCCCAGTCCAAGAAAGTTACTAATCCTCCGCATTAAAGTATCATGCATTTTTAATAGTTTTCTTGTTGAAGCATCATATTCTTTCACGACATCATCCCATAATTTTTGAAATTATTTTATTAGAGGTTGAAGGTATACATCAATTTCATTTACAGACATTTTTTTCCAAGAATAATCATCAAAATAATGAAATAATTCTTCTTCATACACACCCATGGAGTTAGATTATAGTGGATCAAAACATCTAGACAAATTCTATAATTAGTACTTAAAGTACCAAAAGGTTTAAAACCATCAGAAGTCAATCCCAAATGTACATTACTAGGATTCGAAGAAAAATATGGATATAGTGAATAAAACATAATCTATGATATTAAATCTTTTGGATGTATCATAAATCCATCATTATTCTCTTGAGAATACCAATTCATGGCTTATGCAGTCTTAGACGATATGAATAATCTTTTCAAGTGTGTTTTTAGAGAAATGTAACACAATACCTTTGTAGGAGTTTTCTTATCCTATTTATTTTTAGAGTTTCATT
The DNA here is from genome assembly GCA_963277665.1 of Viscum album. NCBI lineage: Eukaryota > Viridiplantae > Streptophyta > Magnoliopsida > Santalales > Viscaceae > Viscum > Viscum album. Next base: position 1,033,782,832 of record OY728122.1, on the reverse strand, counting down.
GATTTATACTCTCACTATTTTTCATTGACTTCCATCTACTTGTATGATATCTTACACATTCTTCTTTATCATACTCTTCTCCCTAGTAAAGTATGAAATCATTAGGGCATGCATGTATCTTTGTATAATCAAGTCCATGTTTGTTGATGAATTTCTTCATCTCAGAGAATGATGAAGTGATCTTAGCTTCACTAAATTCATCATGAAGAAACTCTAAAATCATTGGCATTTCTTTTTCAGTAATTTCATAGAGACACTTGATATTATAAAACTTAAGTGGAAAAGAAAATTTTTAATACTTGGCACACCCTTCATACAGTTCTTGTTTTACATATTCATCTAATTCATAAAAATATTTTTTTTACTGAAGTACTAAGAAAGATTAACATACTCATGATCAAGTAAAGTTTCTATTGATCTATCAAAATCTTGGACATTGTATTTTTCAAAACCTAATGCTTCGTTTAATAAATTTTGAAATAAATTATCCTCTACCAGATCACTTTTTATTTCATTGATAGTATTGTCATTATTTTGACTTTCCATAAAATTTGATTCACCATGCCAAATACAACATAAATATCAAGTAGGAAATTGTTTTAATATCAAATGTGCATATAATTTGTTTCTATTCAATAATCTCTTGAATTTATAATTAGGAAACATACATTTTATTCTACCATCCATTGATCATTTTTCAATTTCATAATCGAAAAATTATTCCAATCCCTTGGAATATCAAGGTGTATTTCATGGTAAATTAGTCCAAATTTTATTCATAGGTATTGGATTGTATTCTCCCTATATATTCAAATACAAAGATATAAATGTTTAATCAAACTGGTACAATATAAATTAAAGAATAATTTATACAGGTTAGAATAAGACTCAAGAGCATGATATTTGAAGTTAGATACATTCTTGAAACAATTAATATTTAATTATGGAAGTGTGGAAAACAACCTCTACATTAAATATGATAAATATGTATCAATTGTTGATATTTTATATGTATATGATATTATTTTTATGGAAGAAAAAGATAATGGTGTATTCTACCTTTGTGTTATAACTAAGGAGGGTTCATTATATTGAAAAATTAGCTACAATGATCAATGTTAAAACCATTTCCCTTAGTCTAACTAAGAAAAAGATCAACCCTTTAAAAATATTAATGAAAATTATACATTATTTGGATATCACACACTATTGGATGGATAAAATTGATAAACACCGAAGTTTTAGGTTTTTATATGTGCTTATACTTCATTCTTCCATTTAAGGCCATTTTATATGTGCACCTAAATTTCCTATAAAACTATCTAGGGAGTGAAAAAATTTACTAAACTTGTACTGAACCTTATTAGTTAGTGATTTCTGTGAAAAATATTTAAAATTATAAAATTTATACAATGTGATAAGTAATGATTCTTGAAGCTTAGTCATGTTTTTGGAACTGTTACTAGGTATCTAGTGAATGTAGTGGAATATTATTTTTGATGGATTAATACATGTCTTTTCTCACCCCATTTATTTTTTTTCATTTTTACTCTTTAGGATTAGTTTTTTCATAATGGTAATTTCTTATTATATAATTTTGATCCATGAATATTCTACTCAAGAGAAAGTTATTAAATATGGGAATAAAATTTCAACTATAATCCCAAGATTAAAAATTTATTATGGAAGAAAAATGAAGGAATACTAAATTAATGGAGTTAATCAATCTCATGGAGTATAATAAGTAGTAAAAAGAGGAAAAATGAGGCAAAAACACTCAGAGTGTACAATTTACATTAGAGTATAGGGGTATAACTAAGCGTGATTATGTCACCAATTATTGTGAAAAAAATTAAAGATAAATCAATAGAATCTAATTATGTATATTATAACCAATAAAATAATTTGTAGGGATGGAGTCCAAATGATAATACACTTTGATAAACCTCTTTACAAAATTTCCTTTGAAAACTCAAATACCTATCATCATAAGGTCACTATATTCAAGGTAACCAATATTTGTTTCTTAAAAATCCATGCACACCCTTGGAAGTCAAGAGTTTCTATTAAAAATTATTTTAAGAACCAAATAACTTTTAAAGTCATGAAATCACATAATAAAATACATTCCACTATTTTATCAAATGTTAGGTGTGCATGGTAGTTGAAAAATAAATTTAAAATACATGTTTTCTATATAAAAAACCTCCACCTTAAATGAAAAACAAGCAAAACAAGATTTTCCTATAAAATATATTTATATACACATATAATAATTTAATTAGGAATCTAAAACCTAGCATAAGGAGGAAAAAAATTAGTGTTTTTTAATTTAATGATCTATGAAATAGAGAAAACCAACCTTTGATCTTCCACGTCCACAACTTGGGATACTAATTCACTAAAATAAGGCCAAATAAGCCTTAAGAGGCTATGAGGAGGGGAACCGAGCCTGGGAGAGGGAGGTCGGGGTTGTGGGGATTTCACATCACTGCTAGGGAGGGGAACTACCAAGGAGAGGGAGGTCAGAGGGGGGGGTTCTGTTTTGCTACCAAGAAGAGAGAGGTTGTAGGGGGTCGCGGGGGTTGGGTTCACCACTGAGGAAGGAGGAGGGAGGTTGGAGGGGGTTCACATCGCCTCTAAAGAGAGGGAGTTCGGAGGGTGGGGGTCATGGGGTCATGGGGTCAGGGTCGCGTGGGGTGCGGAGGAGGATAGGGGTCGGGGTCAGGTCACATAGAGGGAGTGGGGTAGAGGAAGAAATATGTTTTTTTTAAACATTTCATGACAGTTTAATGGGAACTGCCTCTAATTATTAAAATAAAAAAAATATTGGCAGTTTGATGAAACCACTGCTATATTATTTTTTAAACTGATTTTATTTAGTAGTGGTTAATAGAACCAGTGAATTTTTTTTGTAATATAGCACCTATCAAAACAGTATAAAAACATGTGATGCATCCTATAGGTATGACATAATGCATGAAATATGATTTCTAGAAAGTTTTTAAAATAATACATGACATGACATACCCTCATCTCATCAAGTTTAAAAATAATAGAACCCACAATAATATCAATAATAACATCACAATTCAATTTCATCACCAAACGGTGGAATCAAATCAACTATAATAATCAAAAGCCAAAAATTAATAATTTTATATTCGAGGAAATTTGGTTTTTTTCCTGTACATGGGGTAGCTACTCCTAGGAAAAACTCATTACCAAAATTTTATTCCTTCCTATCCCTTTCTATTGTCTCCAAATAATAAATAAAACTAGAAAATAACTTCTTATGATACAAATTTGTAATGTCTCAGACCTGGATTCCACTCAACAGTGCCCCGAGCCCGGTTGACCACACGGCATCAAGAGCATCACCCCTAATTCTAGATGCTTGTGACTAGCATTGAGGGCCTAGGTGTGTTAGTAGGGTGACTATGCCCTCATCACCAGAGTGTAGCACAATTGAATATCAATAACAGTAAATAAAAGAAGTAGTATAACAATGAGAAAAAAGATAAACAACAAGGATAAATAACAATGTCGTAAGTATCTCATAAAAAATGAACATTCCATGTGTCTATAAAAATACCAATATAGGTACACATCAGTACAATACAATACATGTCCCCAAAATACCAAAAAGTCCAAAAGTACTATCTCCGGAGAGCATCACAGGCCTTATCCCGGTCTCATGCTCCCCTACTCCTAAGAATGACACAAAATCAAGAATCGAACTATGGATGCTTACCCTGATCCTTACCTATATCCAAGTAGTTTGTTCGAGTTATAGCCCAAATAGAGTGTGAGATACAATCCCAGTAGGTAATTACCCAAAGATCTATACAATCTAGGCTATGCAATTTCAAATAAGAAATGTTCATGTAAATCAGGTAAGCAATAAATAAATATAGGATTCCCAAGACATGCATAATACGGAACAAGTGATAATAAATAGCCTCTCAAGGATCCCTACAAAATAAGCTCCAAATCCTATAATAATGTACCTATAACAAATAGAAGCAACCAACACGGCCTCATCGTACACCCATAAATATCATGTTATCCACAACCTTACCAAATAACTAAAAGTGTTAGAACATCCATGACTGAGCCGTATAACCAAGTATAACACATTACCCATGATCATGATATATAACCAAGTATATAAAATTTATCATGACCATGTCGTATAATGAAGTGTTAGACCATGAAGGGTCAGATCCAAGGTATAGAAGACTGAGCCATCCTTGTCGAGTCCCAGGAGCATCTCAATGGAAACTTGGTAACGACACTTGTTGGAGTCCTATGAGCATGTCATCCAAACATTTCCTATGTGAGTCCAAGTAAGCTGAATCCAAGTGGTAGAAAGGCCCAAGGAATCCCATAGAATCAAGACCCAAGGAGCATACTATATCAAATCCATCCACTACCATGTTAAGATCCAAGGAGTAACATATAAGGAATATAAATGGAATCAAGACCCTTATTATACCAACCCATGCATACACTACCATTTCAAATACATCTCATTCCATTCTTCAATCAATTCTGTTACCATTTCACACCATGAGTATACCCACTCATCATTCACAACTCACATTCAAGGAAACCTATGAGTATACCCTCTCATTCAACAATTTCCATTTAATTATCTTAATTAATTAAATCATGGAATATCATGATAACATAAGGAAAGGAGGTTGTACATATCCTATTCAGGCAATTCAATTCCATTTAATTATTTAATGGATTCCTCTTACCAGGAAAGCTCAAATCACACCCCTTGGGTGGTTCAACATTAAGAGAAAGGAAAAGGGTGCACCCCATATGTGGACTTGGTTTAGGAAGCAACCACCAACACATCTCAAGGGTACCTAAGGGCTTCCCTAATAGGTCCCAATCCAATTAATTCAATTGTTCAATTTAAATTCAAGGTTGTGCTGGAAAGCATGGTGGGTGGAACAATTTAAGCTAGCCTAATAAAGCACCAAACCCTATATAAATGGTATAGACCACCTACCGTAGCTCGGTAGTAAAGTGCTCGTCCAGTATCATCTTCCGATTTGACTCAGATCGAGAGAAAAGTGAAGAATGGATGAAGATCATGAAAATAGGGAAAATGAGCTTACACCAAAATAGCACAGCTGATACTAAGAAAAACAAAGAATGACTAAAAAGGAATCGAGATCTTACTAATGCAAATCTAACATGACCCACTATGCCAAAATTTATATTTAACAACGGTTTTGGAAAACTGCCACTAAATCATGTGTTAGCAATCAATTAATAGCAATTTTTTAAAACCGTTGCAGAACAATTTAGTGGCGGTTTAAATCGTCACTAAATCCTTTTTTATTTTTTTTATTTTAATTTTTTTATTTTCGTAATTAATTAATTTTATTTATTTTCATGATTTATTTATTTAGTTATTTATTTTAATAATTTATTTATTTATTTTCATAATTTATTTATTTATTTATTTATTTATTTATTTTCTTAATTAATTAATTAATTAATTAATTAATTTTCGTAATTTATTTATTTATTATTTAGTATTTGTTATTTATTATTACCATGCTCATGCCCATCTCCATGCACAAGCCCATGTCCATGCCATATATAAAAATTCTGTGTTGGGTGAGATTTGAACCCCTTACCTCTTGCTTATTCTCCAAAGACTTTACCACTCTAGCAGGCTCTTCATATAGTCAATAAATTGAATTTAATATACTTATATATATATATATATATTAATTGGAAAAACAAATAACACATAATAAATAAATACACACTAAATAATTTTTAATCAATAATGATTAATCAATAATCAATAATCAATAGTCAATAATTAATAATGAATAAGTAATTATAAATATTTAATAATTCCTAATTACAATTTATTAACTAATAAATAAAATATAAATGAATAATAAATAAAGAAATATATAATATAGAAATGAATGGTAAATAATAAATAATAAATACAAAATACTAAATAATATATAATATATAATATATAATATATAATATATAATATATAATATATAATATATAATATATAATACATAATATATAATACATAATATATAATATATAATACATAATATATAAAACATAATATATAATATATAATATATATTATATAACATATATTATATAAGTAATTTATAAAAAATAAATTAATTAAAAAATAAATTAATATATGATAAATAAATAATAAATTAATAGTAAATTATTAAATAATAGACAATAAATAACAAATAATAAACCATGAATAAATAAATAATCAATATATAATGAATATATAATAAATAATTAATTAATAATTCAATAATAATAAATTACTAATATAAAAAAATAATAATAAAAAATAAATAAAAAATAAATTATATATGAATAATAAAATAATAATAATTAATTAATTAATTAACAATAAATTAATAAATAATTAATAATTAATAATTAATAAATCAATAGATTAATAAATAAATGAATGGATGAAGGAATGAATAAATAAATAAATAATAAATAATAAATAAATAAATGATAAATGATAAATGATTCTCAATAACTAATGAATTATAATTGATCATTAAGAATTAAGAATTAATAGTTAGTAATTAATATTTATAAATTTATAAATAATTAATAAATTTTTATTTAATAATTAATTAATAATTAATAATTAATGACTATTAAATAAATAAATAAATAAATAATGAATAATAAACTAATAATAAATAAATATTTATAAATTAAAAAGAAATTAATAAAAAAATAAAAAATAATTAAATAAATAAATAAATAATAACTAATAAATAATAACTAATAAATAATTAATCATTAATCATTAATCATTAATCATTAATCGTTAATCATTAATAATTAATCATTAATCATTAATCATTAATAATTAATAATAATTATAATTGATAATTAAAAATTAGAAATTCTTAATTAATATTTAATATTCAATATTAAATATTTAATATTTAATAATTAATTAATTAATTAATCAATAATTAATTAATTAATTAATCAATAATTAATTAATAATGGATAAATAATGGATAAATAATAATTAATTAATTAATTAATTAATTAATTAACTAATAATTAATAATTAATTAATAAAACAATTAAAAATAAATTAATAATTAATGTGTACATAATAACTAAATATTACATAAATAAATAAATATTAAATATTAAATATTAAATAAATAAAAAATACATAGATTGATAGATAAATAAATAAATAATAGATAATAGATAACAAATACTATATAATAAATAATAGATAATAGATAATTAATTGATATTAAATAAATAAATAACAAATAAATAGAAATAAATAAATAAATAAATCGTAAAACGTTAAGAACCTCTAAAAATACTAAAAATACTAAAATAACCATAAAATCATATCTAAGACGCCTTTTTCATCGTCACAACCTGTCAAATCGAAGATAATGAAACGAGCTTCGATATGATATGTGGTACAAGTCGAATGGACACCTAGATCGAAATTTATAACCTTTTGAATTTTAAGAAATTGAGGTCGATAACTAAAACCTCTATTTCTAAGGCCTTTTGGGCCTTTTGGTAGAATAAAAAGATTTAAAATGCTTAAAGAGTTGGTATCAAACCTAAACGACATAGATCTCATCGTAGGCCTTGATTTAATATATGGTAGAACCCAAATAGACACCCAAATTAAAAGTTATAGTCATTTGAAGTTCGAGTTCAATTTTCAACCTTTTTGAAATTTGAATATATATATTTCCTTTGATTATCACATGATTTAAATCTCACTTGGTTTTATCTCATTTCATAATCTTTGATTTGATTGGTTGTGAAACTGACATGGACTCCCGGATCAGAAGTTATGGTTATTTGATGTCAAAGTCTAGTTTTTAGGTTTTTGTAGATTTGTTTTAAGTTTCATGTTATTATTAACTACTAATTATAAATATTTATTAATTAACACGTTATAATTAATTAAAATTATAAATAATAAACTATATTTAATTGTAAATAATAAATAATTATTAATTAATTAATAATTTTTTAAATTTTTTTCTTCAATTTTGCGGTGGTTTTTTTAAAAAATCGCCGGTAAAAATAAGTGTAATTTTTTTTGAAATTTTTTTAAAATAGCTATAAAAAAATTTAGAAAACATTTAGAAGTGGTTTTTAAAAATTCCTTTAAAAACTGCTAATTTTTTTATCGAAAAACATTTAGCGGTGGTTTTGAAAACCATCGTGAAAAAACTACCAATAAAACATTGTTTTCCTATAGTGACCAATGGTGTTTGAATACGAGTTTAGATGAGAAATCAGGAGAAAAGCCTAGATTTAGGCTTCTTGATGGATTCCTATGCGTGAGAGAGAGGATAGGTGAGGGTTCTTTCCAAAATATAGGCCCATGCCTCTTATTTTTTAAAAAATTGCTCAGGTATTTACACGATGTGTAAATACCTTACACATCATGTAAATATCAGGGTCTCCCTCCCTCGAAAAAAACCGTTTACACCATGTGAAATATCCTAGCCACACCATTACATGCTGTGTAACTGATACATGTTTTGTATCCCAATTACACAACATGTAATTGTCCTGCAACCAATATACATCCCTCCAACCTCTTACTTTCCAAGAACTACCCAACTATCCCACAACCCGACTTAGGGTCTAATACAAAAATAATGTAAGGAAGAGTTCAACCAGAAACAAAAGAATTTATACCTCAAGAAAAACCTGGGATCTTATAGTTGAGCACTAATTAATGACATGATAAACAATATGCTCAACCAACCCATGATTATCTAATACTCGAGGGATTATATAAGAATGATATCAATGTATAAAGGTTATCATGCTAGGTATTTCATTAACCTCAAGCAATAAAGATTTATAATAAGACTACAACCTTAATTATATCGATGACTGGGTGAAATTACATAATATATACTTTAGAGAGTCAGTCTAAGTAATAATTCTTGACTTATTTCCTCAATAATATACTCTTTATATCTTAGATACAACTCTTTATAACAAGTATAATATTATATTGATGTTAACCTTATCATATCATCACAACCCATAATAATCAATGATGATCATCAATTAGTGATAACTTAAAGTCATTCTTTGTGAGGATATTATCATTCAACTATTCATATAAAATAAATTACAACACGAATGAATGAATAATAAATGAAATTTTACTTTATTTATAATATCATGAAATACTTATAACTCTTACGTTTATATATTTTATATCGTATACCAATATATTTAACAGGACTGTCATGTTGTTTTTGTGATAATAGTTTCATCAATGAATCTACTACATTTTCCTCTATTGCCACTTAGTATATCTTTACATTACCCCTATTAATAATCTCTCATTTGAGATAATATTTATGAAGGATGTGTTATGCCCTTTGGTGAGATTGGGATTCCTTGACCTAAGAAATGACACCATTGTTGTCATAGTAAATCTTGATTTCTCCCTTGATGTTAGGAACCACCACAAGTTTAGAAATAAACTTAATGGTCCAAACTTCTTCTTTCACAGCATCTGATACAACTATGTAATCTACCTTTATTGTCAAGTTTTCCATAGCGGCTTCTTTAGAACTCTCCAAACTGATATCTCCACCATTCAATAAAAATACAAAAAAATTAGTATTTCTTATTGCTTATATTAGATTAGAAACTAGCATCAGTGTAACCCTTTACACAGATCTCACCCTCTCCTCCAAATACCAAGAACATATCATTAGTTCATCTTAAGTAATTGAGTGTTCCCTTCATATAAATCCAATTAATTTTACTAGGATTAGATTGGTATGTACTATTTATTCTAAGAGAATAGGATATATCATGTTGACTACTCAACATGGAATACATTATAGTGACTTTTATAGACATAAAGGAAATTTTATACATCCTTTTTAACTCTTATTAACGATATTTATTCTTCCTAATATTCATTCCATTCAACACTGGTGAAGACCCCTTTTTGGATTCCTCTATGAAAAACATCTTTTTCAATTTATCAATGTATGTTTCTTGACTATGTCTAAGAAGCCTATTATATCTATCTCTATATATCTTCATACGAAGTATGTAGTCCATTTAATCCATATTTTTTCATTTAAAAGCATTTACCCAACCACATAATTAAATAATGTGATGTTATGATTTTATTTATGATAATTAATATATCAACCACATATAAAATCAGAAATACTGTATCACTCCCACTAATTAACTTATATACACAGGAATAATTTGTATTCTTGATGAATCCAAACTCTTTGATTGCATTATCAAATTTTATTTTCCATCTTTGAAGAGGATTCTTCAATCCATAAATAGATCATTGTAACTTTCATACCTTAGTAGACTCATTTGGAACTTAAAAATTTTTAGGTTGTATCATATACACATCCTAGACTAAATTATTATTAAGGAAAAAAAATTGATATCCATTTGGTATATATTATAATAATAATGAGTAGCTATGGATTATAATATCTAAATGTAATTCATCATCAAGACATGTGAAAAGGTATCTTCATAGTCAATACTATGATTTTTCTTGTAATCCTTTTCTAGTAGGTTTTTTTATAGGAAGATTCTCTACCATTATGTCAATTTTATCGTAATGAACCCACATACATACTATAGGTATCACCCCTTCAAGTGAATCCACCAAGTTCTATACTTAGTTAATGTGCATGGACTATATTTCAAATTTCGTGGATTTTAACCATTTCTTGGAATTAGAACTCTTTATGTCCTTTTGTTAATTAGTAGGTTCATCTCCTATGAACATTACTTCATAACCATTTTCCATGATAAATCCCTATATCTCAATCTCTAATTAATCCTTACAGACCTTTGAGATTCTAGTATAACTTAAGTTTTTACTTCTTCTATAACTCTTTGTAAAACCAAATCCACTTCCATCTCAGGAATACTTTCTATTTTTTTGTATTTAACTTCTCTGAGTCTAAATTTTCTTCCAATGAAACTATGATCATTATTTTTTTTCTCAATAAAAATACCAAATTAGGCCACAAACACATTATGTTTGACAATATTATATAAATAATATCCCATAGTTTCCTTGAGATAACAAAAAAGGCATTTATCTAACTTGAGGATAATCTTATAAAAAACTAATCATCATAAACGTTCTTCACAACCCCAAATCCTCATAGAATACATATTGGGATTTTTCTTAGTCCATATCTCATGTGTTGTCTTTATGACTACTTTAGGTAGAATAAGTTTAAGTAAGAATATTTTAGTCACCAAAGCAGAACCCCAGAATGAAATAGGAAGGTCACACTGACTCATCCTCAATCAAACCATATCCAATAGGGTATGATTCTTCCTAAAATATGAACCATTCCACTGTGGTGTTCTAGGAAGAGTGAGTTGTGAAATAATTCTATAATATCTTAGATGATTAGTGAATTCCATGCTCAATTATTCACCATACCAATCTTATCAAAGAAAATTAATGATATTTCTCAATTGATTCTATACTTAATTCTGAAACACTTTTAACTTTTCAAAAGTTTCATAATTGTGTCTCATCATAAACACATAAAAATACTGACTAAATTCATCGGTAATGGTAAGAAAATTACCTAAAATGACCACTATATTATGTAAACTTTAGTCCACATACATCAATATGTATGAGATATAATAAACCACTAGAACTTTTACCTTTTTGTATAAAAGGTACTTTTTCATTTTTTCTAATAAAAAATTCACATGTTCCAAATGATTCATAATTTAATGGTTTTTTATAATCCATCTATATGGATTCCTTCGATGATTTTCTCATTTATATGTCCAACGTGATAATTCCAAAGATAGGTGGGATTAAAATCAACCATGATCTTATTATTATTAATTTTATAAATAATATTATCCATATCTATAATGTATATACCATTTACTATATTCTTGATTCCCTAAAAAAAATTCTTATATATAGAAAAAAACTTTTTCTTGATAGTGAATGAAAATCCCATGTTTTCCAAACAATATACAAAAATATAATTTTTATTTTATGTTGGGAACATAATAACTATTTTCTAATTCTAGTATTGATATTCTAGGTAGAATTAGATCATAAGTGTTAAATTATAATGTAGTGACTCTTTCTCCATTGCCATCATAAAGATCCACTTCTCCATTCATCAATTCCATCTTATCTCCGGGTCTATATTTATTAGCATAAATGTGTGATTTACATATGGTATCAAATACCCATGATTCAAATTCATATAAATTTATCTCAATAATATTCACTTTAAGATGCTCATAATAATTCTCTTTGATAACACTTCTCAACCCTAGATACCAATTTTGAACAATTTTATAGGCCATACCTATTAGAGATCTCAAAATGATTATCCTAAAGTATGTCATTATCTATAACAATGACATGTCTATGGGTGTGTATCATGTTTTTTATATTTTCATCATATATTTTTAATGATATTACTCCCATTAAAAATGATTACCCCATAAATCATAACCATTTAGTGAGCCAAGATACATATTTCACTAAGATTTAAGTCCACTTTAGTGTTTATCTCATCACTTAGTTATTTAGGTTTTCAATCATGCTAATCACAATAGTTGTGATTTTTATATAGTTTAGTGGATAACTCTTTATCCAAATCCATTATAGGGATTTAATCAAGTAAATTATTCTGTAATCATAACTTTTAGCATTTCTTAGCTAAGTATAAACCAAATAACATAACAGGATATGGTTACCTAACCTTTAGGAATAAGTATTTCTACCATGACTTGTATAAGATAATCAATGTGTGTCTTATTTTATCATAAACTACCCAGTTGGATGATCGAGGTCTTAACATGTGCTACTTTAAAAAATCACAAACATAGTATTTGAGGGTTTTTCTTTAAAAGTATCACCAATTTAAAATCAAAAATATTTCATCATATACTATATTTATCATCTCATGGTTTATTTATTTTTTTATTCATGCTTATAATGATTTAGTTTTGGAATCCCTATTACATACATCAAATTAATATGTTCACACCATATTAATTTATAACTCTTTACACAACCCATAACTTTTTTTACTCACCCAAATATAGAAGCTAAACATATTCATACATATCCAAATTAATCCAATGAATAAGTTACATTAACTCTTTGTGTAAAGGATTATAATTATATTAGATTTACAATCTCCACATGAATAATATTGGAGCCATAGATAACCAACTCCCAGCTTTCTAGAATAAGGCATAATCCTTCAGGCCGATAGGAAGTTCTACCCAAAGTCCATCTACTCGGGAATACTTTACCCAAGGGAAAATCCAATTCATAATAACTCTAAAACCTAATATAAACAAACTATTTCTAAAAACATACTTCAAAATAATAACTTTAATTGTAAAATGAGGCCAAGGTATATTAAAACCATGTCTTATGATGTCATAACTAGCTTGTAATGTAGGGAATACAACCTATTGGAATCAATTTATCACATAAATTTAGCATATAAAAAATATTCATAGTTTATGAATATTTTATAAACATGAATATTCTAAAGGAATAAGAAAAAAATAAACTATATTTATTTTCCCAAACATGAGATGAAAATATGAATTAATTTTTTAATTAATTTAGGCATGGAAATATCATTTTACATGGCCAAACACTTATCAATTATAAAAAATTTATAAACCATAAAAAAAATAGTGAAATATTAATTTTAAACATTTCACTCTATATTATATTTTTTCACTATTAATAAGGATCTTTGATCATAAATTATGATTAATACAGAAGAGAAAAAATTAACATCAATAATATTTTATGATATAAGTCCCAATTTTATACTATGATTCATATCTCCACGTATTATTGACAATATTATAAGACTCAAATCATATTTTTATGATTATTTCTATTTCATAATTATGCTATGATACTTTATTTTCTAAAAACACAGGATTGGGTCATATTTTACAATATTCCATATTTTATCCTACACCAAAGTTAAAATCCATGGGTTTCCACTATATAATACCTTATGATATATGGATATCATATTTTATGATTAATCCAAAATTAAGAATTTCAATGTATTGAATTTTATGATATTTCTCAAACACCATATGATAGTTAAGTTCTTTTAAAACCCAGTGGATTAATACATTGATATATTCTTTGATACCATTGATGGGTTTTAGGGTGTTAAAAAAATGAACTAGAAGTGGAACAAACCCATGGAAATGTGTGATATATCTTCAACCAAAGAAACATGTTATTAAATGAATAACATAAATCACAGTTTTGATTTCAAATAATCCATATTTTACTCTTACATGTACACTTTATGGTGATCACCTAAACAACAAACGAAATATTTCTTTCTCTGAAGGTGGTACTATAAGGTCCCATATCCTTTTATCTCATTCCTTTTCATGTTACTAAGGTCTAAAGTTCTTGGAGGAATCTTAGAGTGGGGTTAGTAGAGTTTGGGAGATGAAATATAGAAGTATAAGTAATTTACAATGTGAAATTCTATTAACAACATGAGAGAGTAGTTCACAACTAGAATAGATAATCTTGGTCTAAATAAGGGAAGTTCACAACCATAAGAGATATGTGCTTGTTGTTTCATTCTCATTCGAATAATTTTGAAATCCTTGAGGTAGATAAATCATTTATTCTATTATTTTATGTGTATTTTTGGAGTTATCATGCTTTATCTCATTGGGTATTGGTGTAATTAACCTTATTGAATATTAAACTAGACTTAAAGAATGAATTGGTTTTGGGTTATAGAGATAATATGTGTTTACATTATGTTGATGGTTTTCCTCTTTATTTTCTAGATATTTTTCTATAATTTATTTATGATATGTTTTAACATATTTTTTAGGCTTTTGAATTGGATAAATAATGTAAATATTGTAAATACTTGAGGACTCCTTATAATTGATGAAACTTGATGCATGTTTAAATAATCTATTAGTAGTTGATAGTCGATGAATTATGTTTCATGTGTTTGTAACCTATGTTAAATGAATTGGTTAATTAAATGAATTAAGTTTCATGTGGTTGATAAAGATATTTTCTTTGGTTTGATAGATCATGTTTTCTTATGAATGTTGGATGCCATATTTCTAGGTCTTACATGCCCTGTTAATTATTTATTGTTTGTTTTTTCTTTTGTGTTTTCTCTGCATACGTATCATTGATATATAACATGATGTTAGCCTAGGATGGTTTATGGTTTGGTAATAATTTTATGGGGATTCCTAAGTTTTTTGAAGTAGTTTGAGCCTAAGATGAAAGTATGTATGGTGATATGCATAGTGGTGTCAGGGATGGAATCGTGATTGATAGATCATGTTAAAGCTGGGATTTCACATTGTTTTTTGTGCCAAAACCTTCATTGATTGATTTTTATGAACCTACTTCAAGGATTGATGGTTGGGTTTCTTGTTTCCTATATTATTTTCCCCAAAACCTAACATAAATGGTTTTTCTTTGTTTATTCATCTTTTTTGATAGCTTATGATGATTCCCAAATTACCTACAATTATGTAATAGTAATGAATGATAAATAATGTTAACTATGGGTTTGGGATTTTGATGGATGACTTGGATAATTGGTTGGTAATTTTATAGCAATGAATGTTCAAGAGAAAGATTAATTGAAATCCCCTTTTAAATATTTGTGTTCTTATAGGTTATATAGTTCTTTGTGGTGGCATGCGGGTATCCAAGAGATAATAACTGTAGTTGAGGTTAAGGCTAGGTAGTTTCCCTTGCTATGGTTGTGAGCTATATATATTTTTTATGTTATGTGACATAATATTCTTCCCCACCCATGTTTCTAGGGTGACCAACACCCATTGGACTCTGGGGGGTTCTTTCCCCCAATATCTAGGTTAGCGAGGGAGGATAGATGACTACCCAATCTTCCCCACTCTCTTATCCTATGAGTATTATGTTCTATTATATATGTGGTTACCTTTCTAGTATATGTGTGTTGAGGTTTGTAATGACTTGTGGTTATTTTACATACATGTACCTCTAGATACAATATCAGAAGGATTATTATAGGTATATTGTTCACAATATGTAATGGATTGAGTTTTAATACATGGTGTGGGTTGTGGTAACTCCAAAAAACAACTTGGTTACTATCTACAGGTGATGTTGAGGATGAGATTATGTGACGCAGGAGGTGTAGGTTGTTATATAGTTGACTATGGAACATGTGGATTATTGGAGAGAGATGTATCAATACGTTCATGGAAAACTAGTGGGGAAGTCATAGCAGGGTAACTTCACCCTTATATTATGTTGGATATTATATTATTACTTGAATTCAACACTTGTTGAGAGAGGCATGGTGAGGTTTGTAAATATATCATACCATATTAGGTAAGAGTTAGTTTCATATTTTATTCACTAGGATTTATTATGCTTTCTTCACATTTTGATGAGAGGTTATAGGGAGGATTCTTTTGTGTATACTTGTTATGATGACCTAAATATATATAAACTTTTTTAAGTATATAGGAACGAGTTAGTGATTGGGCTAGAGATTACTATCGCATCAATATTTTCAAGATCTATTTGGGATTCAAGGTTGCTTCCAAGGATTTTCTTTTTGTACTTATAGTTTAATTTTTTTAGTTGTTTAGTTTTTTTGACATTAGATGCATGTATTGGGATCATTTTATCAATTTTATTATCAGTAGGAGTTGTTTTTTGTCCTTAACTTATCTATCATTCCTTATTTTCTTCTTAGAGGGTAATGATTCTCATTTGTGTGTATGATACATCCATGGTGATAGTTGTTAAAATTTAGACTATTATAGGTAGTCTTTGTGCATTATCATCCCTTTTACTTCATTTTCTTCCCAGTAGGAGACCTTTTGGGGGAGTGGGTCATGAAAGAGTGGTATAAGAGGTCAAGTTGAGGGATATAATGGATTTTGGAGGTAGACATTGGGGAGGACCATATGGGTTGGTTGGAAAATAATGTCATTTGAGTTCAAAATGTGATGTAAACAAGGAAGATCATATAGGAAATGGGTATTTAGGGACCCCTATGATTCGATGCAAGGACCTTCAGGTTTACTAATCCTAATAAGTGAAGTGATTCTAGTTATGGGGAAGAGGGCTGGGAAAGGATTATGCATCATTATTGTATGTACCAGTGTTTAAAATGGGCAGACCTTAGGTTTAGGTTAAAGCTTAATTAATTATTTTGAAATATTATATATTCAAAGTTTAGGAGTCCCTAACCATTTTTCTTTAATAGGAATAGTTCTATGTTAATTTCATTGTCAAGTTCTTGTTGAAGATGTATAGCAGGATATGATAGCAGATCATTGGAGGGTTGAGTTTAATGATGATGACACTTGGAGGAGGAAACTATGAGAGTTTAAATACTATATACTATAGAAGTATGAGGGATCTATTTTGGATTTAGTGATATAGGACTAGTTGGGGAAGGTGGAGATGAACTTCAGTTCGATCTATGATCAGAAGGAGTGATGGGTTTCAATGGAAGTGATGATGCTGCAAGGGGAATCTAGAAATTAGTGGTTCTTGTTCCTTAGGGATTATGGGGAGTCAGCTTTTTAATGGGATAAGTTCTAAGATCAGTTCCAAGCTAAGTTTCTCTCTTCAATGGTAGGGTGGTCGGTCACCGTGATTTTTTTACCCTTCGATAGGGGATCTCCATCATAAAAGAGTTTGGGATATATTTTTGGAACCTTATTCGATATTCTTCCGACCTATTTATAGATGATGAGTCTAGGGAAAATAATTTCAAGTAGTCTTTATAACCATGGATCTAGCATCATTTTAGCTAGTTTATATTTCCAATATATCTCAAGGTACTGTCCAGAGTATAGGATGTTGGGAGGATGTTGTCCATTACTTTATCGTCATAAGAGTGGAGTCGTCAAGATTCTCTATATAGTAGAGTAGTGGTTCGGGTTTCCCAGTTTCCTAGAAGAAAGGGATTTATAATAGTTAGGGGTAGGTCTTAGCCCTCTTCATTTCATTTCACTTGGAATGGTAGCTCTTAGGACCCTGAAAATGTATCAAATATTTTTTTCTTGGGGGGCCATATTTATCAATGGTGAGAGTGCCCAACATTTTTTAGTAGATATCATGTGGATAATGTTTCACTTCAGGTCCCTGTATTGTAGTATTATCAATAGAGGAATAAGTAGCAAGGTGATCCAAACTATTATTGGCATAGGGGAGACAAGGATGGAAGAGTACAACCATGTGATGCTCCTCATCCTCAGAGAGTATAGAATTACTATAGAGTCAGTGTAATTAAGGTCATATAGGTCATGTAGTAGGTCGTGGTCAGATGTGTGCTCTATAGTTACCGGTGCTAGGTGAGATAGACATTGTTCTTGGTTCCCTTTTCTTATTTTTAACTTGGGTTCATGCCTTTATTTATTTAGGAGTTACATTATCATAAATTTCACCTACCCTAGTTTTTTCTTTTAAAATTGAGGTAGTGATGCTTCTAGTTCCCTTAGTGTTTACTACGCCAGTTTGAGGTCGATCTAATTTGTATAAAGTATGTAGATATTGTGAGATAGTTCTAGGGATGAACCATTATTAGAGATACTTCCTACATTTTTGGATATATCCATACAATATCATCATAGGAATGGACTTGTTGTATTTTGTCCAAGCTATCATGAATCTATTCAGGAGGTGGATTGTGTTTTATAATGTTGATGGAGGGTATTCCATGTTTTTTGGTTAGAAATACCCTCATATGGGTTAGAGGTATGCCCAAAATTTATCATCCTTGATGGCTAAGTTGGTGATGAGTTTATTAGAAGTTTAGCTGATAGTGTTTCCCAGGATTTTGGAAGAGTACCCTAATATATTTCATGAAGAGGTTGTGGCACTTCCCCCATGATGGGAGAATGAGTTTGGGATAAAACTAAAATATGACACTTCTCTGATTTTTATGTCTCTATATAGGTGCCACATTTTGAGTTTTTTGAACTATAGATATAGGTCGATGATATCTGGTAGTGAGGTTTTATCCAGAAAAGTATGTCACCTTGGGGTGCTTTGGTTTTTTTTAAGGAAGTTCGATGATAGTATGCATCTACATATTGATTATAATTTCTTTAATATGGTGGAAATGAATAATTTCTACCCTATTCCATGGATTGATGATTTATTTGATCAGATGAAGGGAGCTAGTTGATTATCAAATATCGATATGCAATTGGATATCATCAGATGCATGTAAAGAATGAGGATATTCCAAATACTACTTTCTGATGTTGTTATGGGAATTATGAGTTCATTGTGATGTCATTATATGTAACAAATTCTCCAACTATATTCATGGGATTTATGAATGAAGTGTTTCCAGATTTTATAGATCAGTTCATAGTAGTTTTCGTTGATGATATCCTCATATAATCTATGTTTGGAGAGGATCACATAGAGCACCTACATGACATTTTGGGAGTTATTTACCATCATTGTCTATTTAGTAATTTATTTAAGTGTGATTTTTGGTCTTGTTAATCTTGTTTATTAGGGTATGTTGTGTCCCAGTGTGGAGTAGTCATGGATCCTTCGAAGATTGAGGTGGTCTTTTCTGGGGTAGCCCCCAATAATTTGTAGAGGTGCAGAGTTTCCCTGATCTTATAGGCTATTATAAGAGGTTCATACCTGACTTATCTTGGATCACTATCTATATAATATCATTGAACATAAAGTATCACACATTCTTATGTTAGGATACTTTGAGTAACTAAAGGAGAAATTGGTTAACTCCTTAGTTCTTTTTTTTTCAGGAGAGGGAGTCCAGTCTTATATCAACTACAACACTCCATGTATTGTCTTGGGTACTGTCTTGATGAAACATATTATGGTTGTTTATTATGTATCTCAATAGTTACTATCCAAGAATGTAATTATTCCACTCATGATCTATATTTTTAAGTGGTTGTTTTCACCTTAAAATTGTGCCAACACTATATTATCAGCGAAAGTTTTCTTGTTTTTATCGATCACAAGAGCCTAAGGTATGTATTCTCCTAGCATGAACTAAACTTATAAAATTAATGATGGATGAAATTATTTTAGGAATTTTACTTCAATATTTTCTATATTCTGGTAAAGAGGAATGTTTTAACTGGTGTGCTAAGTAGTAAGTCATGAACTGGTGTTGTGCATGAGTTTGAGGACTCTTGTAGAGTGATCTAAGAACTCGCCATGATATTTCTTGATATGGGAGAGTTTGGTGGATGAGAATTCATTTTTTAGATAACAGTGTATTCTCCTTTAGTGTATCAGGTTGAGTAGTCCCAGCTAGGGGATTCCAAGTTGGAAGTTTTGTGGGATTGAGTTGTCTTTGTTGATTCCCCTGATGAATGGTTTGAGGATGATCAACATTAGGTGTTGTTTTAGTGGAGGATTTTTATCCCTTCAGTGATTCATGAGATGTTTCTATGTGAGTTCCACATCTCACCCATGGTAGTACATTCCATCATGAAAAAGATGTATCATTCTCTAAGAGGTCAGTTTTGGTGTCCTGGGTTTAAGCATTAGGTTGCAAATTTTTTTCATTGATGTTTAGTATGTTAGAAGGTGAATGTTGAAAACCATGTACCTAGCGGATTTCTATACCCATTAGATTTTCCTAAATAGGAATGTGGGGATATTTCAATGTAATTCTTCACTAGGTTACCTCAAAATTAGGGTGGTTATGATTCTATTTGTGTAATTTTAGATCTTTTGAAAAACCTGACTCACTTATTAGCAATCAAGGATTTGATCTTAGTGGAAGTTTTATCAAGGTATTATCTAGAGGAGGTGATGAGGATTCATAGGGTCCTGATGGCCATCATCTATGAGCATGATCCAAATTTCACCTCTAGGGTGTTGGGAGTTCTTCAATATTATTTTGAATCTCAGATGTTCCCTAAAACTACTTTTCATCCATAGATAGATTGTTAGATAGAGCGAACCATCTAGACTCTTGAAGACATATTGTTCACTTGTGTCCTAGATTATGAAGTTTCATGTATGAGGAACCTACCCTTGGTTGGTTTTTCTTACAATAATAGTTTTCAATTAAACCATTGGTATGGAACCATTTGAATATTTTTATGGATTAACTTTCCATTCTCCATTATGTTGGACTAGGGTTGGAGAGTTATCAATTCTCAGTTTGGAACTAGTATAGAGCATGAAAGGAATGGTGTAGGTGATTCATGAGAGGATGAATGTGAAACAGAACCATTAGAAGTCATATGATTACCAAAGGAGAAGACATTTGTACTTTGATGTTGGAGATCATGTGTTCTTGAAGATGAATCCTCATCCTAGGTAGTGAAGGATTGGTCATGGGAGTAAGCTTTATACCTAGTTTTCTAGTCCTTTTGAGGTGTTATCATGTGTTAGAGCTATCATATACTGGATATCACCTCCCTCATAGATGATCTAGATTCATGGTGTTTTTCGTGTGTTGTAGCTTCATTACTATCTTAATGAAGATTATAATATCATCGATTTGGGTGAGATTGACTTTGATGATGATGTGACCATCGATGGGTGTATTTTGGAGATATATGTCCATGATGAGAAAGTGTTCCATGGGCATGTTATCCCCTTATTTTATGTCCTTTGCAACATAGTGGAATAGAAGAGAGCACTTAGGAACATGAGCTGCAGATACGTTCTTAGTATCCCAAGATTTTTTATGCTTATTTATTCTTTTATAAAGGCATTTTATGATGATTACCCTTATTAGGATTATTAGATAGTTCCCCCTTCCTTGATTCCTTGTTTACAACCTTACTCTTGTTTGAGAGGTATCTCCCTTAGGAGAGTGTTGCATAGTTTTTCACCTTATTTATCTAAGTGAGGTGGTTTTGTTTCTGTGATGGAGATATTCTTTAGAGGTATCTTACAGGGTGGTTGTTTGAGTAACTCTTTTTCCTCCCCTTATCTCTGGGTACAGTTTTAATTTTTGAGAGAATTAATTTTTTGATAGGTATCTGATGTAAGGGATCAGATACTTATAAACCATCCATTTGAATGTTTCCAAGGTCTAATGTTCTTTTAGGAATATTTGATTAGGTTTGGTAGAGTTTGGGAGATGAAATATGGAATCAGGAGGAATTCATGACATGAAATTCCATTCCCAACATGAGAAAGAATTTCATGACTAGAATGGATATTCATGGCCTAGGTGAGGGTAGTTCATAGGGTGTTCTTGATGAAATAAACCACAGTTTTACATTGTGAATGGATTAAGGGATGATTTTAGTGAATCTATGACTAAAAATTCATTACATGAACATTTAGTTCGTGGTGTGAATTTATCTAGGTTTATTAGATCTGGGTGATGGGTTTTTCAATGAGTCTTAAACTCGATCCATTCATGATGTGAATGGACTATTAACATTGTGTATGTGCATCTGGAAGAGTGTCTATAATTACTATCACACACTTTATTCCTCTCAAAACCCTATAAATTCTCCCAGACTGTAGGCATACATAGGTTCTCTTTCAAGTTGTTTTGAATACCTTTCTATTAGTATTGATCCTTGACTTCCCTTGATCAATATGTGGTGATTAGAGGTGAGTTTTATCTCTTTATCTTTTGTTTTTTTTCTATTTGGTTTTTTCCATCCTATATCTCTCTCCATGATATGGTAGTTCATCTCCTTTATTATCATGGACCTCTTTTGATGTTTTGTTTCATTTTTGTGGTGTGGCATCCATAGGGACCATCAGTTCCTTGTTGGAGAGGTGGTTAAAGATCTACACTTATCATTCTATTCTTGTTTGAAGAACATTGAAAGCCTTGAGGTAGGGGATTCATTTCATCTCTTATTTTACATTATTGTTTTTAGAGTTTTCATGTTTTATCTCTTTAGGTAATAGTGGAATTAACATCAATGAATATTAAATAGGAATTAAAGAATGAATTGGTTATGGGTTATAGTGATCATAAGTTTTTACACCATATTGATGGTTTGCTTGTTGATTTTCTAGATAATGAGCTATATTTTGTTTATTTTATGGTTTATTATGTTATTTATTCTTGTAAATTGGATAAATAATGTAAAGATGGTAAATATTTTAGGACCAAATAATAAAGATGCATGATTAATTATTATTGTTCTTCCTTATAATTGATGAAACTTGAAGTTATGCTTGAAGCATGTTTAAATAATTTATTAGATTTTAATATATGATATCTTAGTTTTCCTATGGATGTAACCTATGTTAAATGAAGAGTTTAATTCAATATGGTAATAAATTAGTTATTTGATAAAGAGAATTGTTTGGGTTCGAGTGAGCATGTTTTTTATAAAGGCTAGATGCCTTAGTTCTAGGGGATAGACACCATGTTAACTATTTTTTGTTTTCTTGATGCCTTATGTGCTTTATCTAGAGGTAGAGATTTTATATGTGACATGATGTGAACATGGGATGGCTAATGTTTTGGAGAATTGGGAAGGGATTCTTGAGTTTGTGGCAGTAGTTAGCACCTGAGGTGGCGAGATGGATGGTGATATGCATATTAGTACTGGGGATGGAACCAAGACTGATGAAGTGGGTTGAATCTAGGATTTACTATTATTTTTCATGATAAAATATCTATTTATTTATTTTTATGAATATACTTGAAGGTCTTATGACCGGGTTGATTGTTTCTTACATTTTCCCCATTGCTTGAAATAGCTGGTTGTGCTTGGTTTATGAATCTTTTATGGTAAATTAAGATGATTCATAGAATACCTGTAATTATGGAATGAAGATTAATGATAAATAATTTAACTCGTTGGTTTGTGAGTTCTAAGGATGAATTAGATAATTGATTGGTGATTTTATAATAACGAATGTTCAATAGAAATAATTAATTGAAAGCCCCTTTGAAATGTTTGTGTGCTTATAGGTTATCTAATCCTTAGAAGTGGTTATCAGGTGTCTGAGAGAAAATATCTATAGTTAAGGTTAATTATGTGTAGTTTACTTTAGTTTGGATGTGAGATATATATATTTTTTATGTTATGTGATTTTATATGCTACCTCACCCATGTTGGTAGGGAAACTAAAACCCAGTAGACTTCGATGGTGTTTTCCCCAACATCTAGGTTGGTGAAGGGGGATAACTAACTACCCCTATTCTCTGATCTCTTATCCTAGGATTATTATGTGATAGCATGCACAATGGTTTCTTTTCCTATATATGTGTATAGAAATCTTTAATTTCTTGTTGTTATTTCACATACATGTACATTCAAATATAGTATCCCAAGGATTATTATAGGTATACTATGTATGGATTGTAATGGCTTGAGGTGTAGTACACAGTGTACATGTTGTGGTGGCTCCTATAAACTACATGGTTATTATATGGAGGTGATGTTGATGATGATATTATGTGATGTATAAGTTGTGGGTTGTTAAACATTTTCTTTTAACGCATGTGGCTCATTGGAGAGAGATAGACCGGGATATGAAATTTTATAGAAAAATAGAAAACTAGTGGTGAATTGATAGTAGGATACCTTCACTCTTATATTAGGTTAGATATTATATTATTACTTGTATGTGATACTTGGTGATAGATCCATGGTGAGGCTGGGAAATTTAGCATACCTAATTAAGTGATTATTTAGTTTCATTGTTTTTTCATCAGGATTTAGTATGATTTGTTCACATTTACATGAGAGGATCTGGGGAGGATCCTATATAGTATACCTATTATGCTCACCCTAATAAATATAAACTCCTTTTCAAGTTTTTAGGAATAGTTTTGTGATCATGCTGGACATTACTAGCTCACAGAGTTGTTTGGGAGTTGTTTGGGCTTAGAGAAAACTATCAAGGATTTTCTCTTTGTACTTGTAGTTTCTTTTTTTTAGTTGTACAATGTTGTTTACATTACTTTCATGTATTGAGATCCTTTTATTGATTTTAATATTATAGGGTCAAAGATCATATCAATGGTTATAATATGGGGTGGATTTTAGTATAAAAACTTAAACTAAATAAAAACTCAAACCTCTTAATTATGATTTATTAGAATCATATATCAAATGATCATCAGAGTTTATTAATCAGACACATAGGTCATCTAAAATATCATATTTTGGTAAATTTTAGTAAAAAACATTCTATAAAAAAGAAAAGTGGAAAGAATAAACTTGTAGAAACAATTAAAAACAAAGGTTAAAACAAAAGTAAGAATGACTTACAAAAATATTTATAAAAGATTTATATTCTTTCACCTTGAGATTTAAGGATGTAAAGAACCTTGACTTTGGGTATTGCTAGTTTTTAACCTAACTATAAGGTCTGTATTTCTACAGTAATGAATCCCTTGATCATAAGGATCAGAATCAGCTCTGTCTTCCTAGCACTACTGAAAAAATGACCTATACCCACAGTTTTGGGAATCGTGGGCAACTGAGGTGTCGAGATAGGTCCCAAAACTATACCCATGGTTTGGAAAACCATGGGTATAGCTATTTTTCCACCGTTTCAAATCTTCATATCCAATTTCCACACTGTCAAAACCTTATACCCATAGTTTTGAAAACCGTGGGTATAAATATTTTTACAAAAATTGAATAGCAGGTGTTGAACCCGCGACCTGGGTTACTAAATTTGGGAACCTTACTAATAAACCTACATCACTTATAGATATATGTATCTATATTTTTTTAAATATATTAATGTGCGTCCGTGTTAGAAAAAAACAGCATGTGGGTTTCAATCCTGTGTCTTTACCTTCATGCATCCAATGCCAGACCAACCAATAAAGCATGCTTTAATATAAATATATCATCATTTATCATAATATATTAATTTTTCTCCCTGTATTAGATAAAAAAGCGGCCAATGAGTTTTGATTCTGCGACCGCGGTGAAAAATACAGAGTGCCTCGCCAACTCACCTATGAAGCTTATACGATTATCTATTTGTATCCACCTAAATATATTAATTGGAACTATAGTTATAGGAGGGACAACCATGGGGATAGGTTTTCCCAGCAAATATTTCTTGTTTCCCGCAGAATTTTTTTCCCCACCATAACACAGGAAAGATATACCCACAGTTTTATAAAACTGTGGGTATAGGTCTTTGAAAAAAAATCATGTACCCATGGTTTCTCCAAAACTGTGGGTATAACTGTCTTTTTCCTTGTGTTTTTACAAAACTATGGGAATAAGTCTTCAAAAAAAACATATAACCATGGTTTTTCCCACAATCATGGGTATAGGTTCCCATATTAACCTTATACCCACGGTTTTCAAAAACCGTGGGTATAGGGCTATTTTCCATTAGTGTGGCCCTGGAATCCCTTGACCATCTTGATCAGAATTAGCAGTATTCTTATCCTCATAATCCCTTGATATAAACCCATATCACACTAAATAAATAAAAATGAAAAAGTTTCTATGTAATTTATAATACTTACTCAGATTCCTTAGAACAAAAACTCTCAGAATATTTAAAAAGTGTAAGTAACAAGTTTTTATAGAAGAGTAAGCTTCAAATGGGTTGGTTTGAAAAAGAATCATCTCTCAGCTCCTTAAATTCACCTCTATTTATTGGAACACCTACAATGTTCATATTCCATGATTTTCAAATTTGGTTTCATTGTACTTGGATGAAATCCAACTTGAAAACTCAACATGTTCTATACATCTTCATACAATTTCATTCTGATAGCACCATTATAATGTTGTAAAGTCTTTCATATTATAGAAATCATTCTGAGAATTTAATTTTAAACTTTATTAATTTGATGGAATAAATTATGTTTAGTCTAATGGATCAAAAACGAAGTTAGTCTGATAGAACAGAATTGGTCAGTCTGATGGAAAAAACTCAGTCAGCTCAATGAACTAAACTCAGTTTGTCTAATGGACTATACTCAGTCACTTCAATTTATAAGACTTTTTCAGTCTGATGTATGTGAATTCATCATTCCAATGGATATAAATTCTTCATTATGATGGATAAGACTTTGTTAGTTCATTGGACTAGACATAGAGTAAAAAGTTTATATTCATCATTTTAGAAAGATTTATACATCCTGTAGAATAAAACATTTTCTTAAAATATTAAAAAATACTTGGTAAATATAAATTTATTAAAACATAGTTTTTAATATAGTGTGTTGCTATTTTCAAAACTAAATATAGAAAGTGACTCAAAAATATCCCTTGTTTTGAAAATCACAAAACCAAACACTTAAAATTAAAAACTATTATCCTTGAAAAACTTATAATTCCTTTATATTTTTAATAACTAAATACAATTATTATACTTTAAAACACTTCTCCCCCTTTATTTCTTATCTCCCTATATCTTTGTAACTCCATTTTTTTTCAACAAGATTTATCTAAAAATATTGTTATAGCACTAATAAGATAATAATTTATTAAAATAAATATCCTCCGCAAAAAAAATATCTTCCAATAAATTCCCCCCCCCTTTGATTTTCAAAAAGAATATGGGTGGTAGAAAGTGCTTGAAAAGTTAGAGAAAAAAACTACAAAACAATTTATATTAAATGAAAATTCATCCAAGAATATAGAATGAACATTCAACCAACTATGATTGAAAAAACATTCAAATAAAAAATATATAGAGAATGATTCATTCAAACAAATATTTATTCAAAAGTTTTATTTTCACAAAATTAATATTTCATATAAAATCAATCCTTTTTCTACAATTTCTTTACAATAACTTTCATCTTTTTGAATTCAGCTTGATTCTTCTCTAACTCTGCTACCGATGGTTCCAACTTGGAAACCTTATCTTCTAGAACATGAAACCTTTGAATTTATTTTTTAATAATAATAACATATTATTAAAGTAATTATATTTTCTATTCTCTACTTTCAACTTCACAACTTATTATTTGAGTGAAAAAATTATTTTTCTCTAGTTATGAGGTTTCTTTAACTTAAGATTCTAAAAAATAATTCAAATGATCAAAAAGATTAAACTTCTTATAAACATCAGATGAAAACTTTTCAAAAAATAAGAAATATCTAAATAAGACTTCTTAAAATATTCAATTTGATCATTATAAGCTTGCTCCCAAGCGAACAAGAAAGAAACCATGTCACAAAATCTCAATCCTTTGCTGATGTTATTTCCAAAATACCTTGCAAGTTGCCTGATCCCAGCGTGGATGTTTGTACGGATAACGATTCATGCAACGGAACAAAGCACTTTTATCACAGAGGACATCCAGTGATCTCCTTATCATAAAACAAGTTAAAACTTCTCTCCTCAGATTTATGCTTTACACTCATTGGTAATTTTACCAAGAATAGGCCTTCATTAAATTTCTTGAAAAAAATACCTTGAAGTAATTGGATTCTCAGGATTCAATATCGTTTTATTGAATTTTTCTAATGTCGTTCTTCTCCTTTCCTCAAAATATGATTATTATAGAATTTGGTCAAGGTTTTTGTGGTCCTTCGGGGTTTGTTCCATAAAAATTATTAAATTTACACTAGACTTTTATACATGTATCGAGTTCCCTATCACCTCGGTCTAGATTTGATTTTTTTTGTCTACCACTTCACCTATTCAAACAAGTTTCCCTGTTTCCAATCTCTAGTGTTATTGGAAACCCCATTAAATTGGACTATGTGATGAGGAACCTTTCAAGACCTTTAGTTTCTAGGTTTTTTGTGGCTATTGATGTTTCATAAGCCCATCCTTCCTAGATTTGGATCCAAAATAGAAATTCTAGTTTTTTTCAGGAAGTGATTTATTAAAATATCCCAATCTGTTACAGTCTTTGCCTCAAGTTTGGACACTCCTTGATGGATTTTGTCAATAAGTAAGCTCCCCCACCACCTCAAAAAATGACATGGGTTTAAAAGGGTAAACAAAAATTTGACCTTGAGGAGTTATTTGACACAATTGTTACTAGACCTTCTGGGATTTAGTCTTCTTTTAGGGGGCATAACCATTTTTCTGAGAAGCCTATTGAGGTTATGAATCGTGTTTTGGACATTATCCCTAGTGGACAATCTTAGATTCACACACTAAAGGTTAAGGATCTTTCAGATTTTGTGTATATTGTTCATGGGATTCTAGGTCCAACCTCTGATACCCTCACAAGGGCGAAAAATCAAGCGAAAACTAGTAAATCTCATGATGTTTCCATGGTGAGGACAATAAGAATTTCCACTCTAATTTCAATGAGCTATCACACGATGCATTTGATAAAGACTTCCATATTGAGGAGGATTACTTGAAATCAAGCTTTAGGAAAGGAAAAAAACCAATTATTTACCCAGATGGTTTTATTACCCCTAATCCCAAGAAGACTCATAAATGTAAGGGACTACTCTAATTATGAGAGAACAATCATTACTAGATATCTTGAGGCTTCTAGGATGATGACTACTGATCTTACTTCTCATTCTAAGGTTGATAAAAAGTATAGTTCATCCTCTAGTGAAGATAATTTGATTGAAACTTGTGATTATGATGACTCTGATTTGGCTATGAGAGATGCTTATCAATATGATGAGGAAGTGTCGAAAGAAATGGGATATTGGATGGATGAGAAAGACGCAATATTATTTGAAATATACAAGAATGGTGAAATTATTGCGGAGCTCTACCTTCAAATCAGAAAAAGAATGTTCATCAAAATGGTATAGGAATTTATACTTAATCCTCACTTTAATTTCAGAGAAATTCCATGGAAATGACTCACTATTTTTACCATGTTCAAAGATTTAATTCTTGGATTTAAATGTTCTTTAATGGACCTTCAGTTCAGATAATTGGTTTTGTTCGGTCTTACAATGTTTTTCCTGTCACTAATTCTGTGTGTTTGGAGAGAGGATTCTGTTTGACATTTGATTCTATTGAATATTTTCCCTCTATATTCCACCCAGACGCATGATAGATGCTTGTGGATAGGATAGATGTTCACATACTATACACTGCTCACCAACTTCTGAAGTTTATTCTCTTGATGGATTTTTGTGTTTGAATCATTGGTGAAGATTTTACATTATCTTTTGCTGGATCTTTTTTTAAATGAGCAGTGGTACTTTTCAGCCTTTTGGATTCATGCTACAATTGTTGATGCGGGTTGGTCGGTGATATTCTCTTGATTTTCCGGTTAGTCTGAGAGGAACATGAATATTATTTGTTAATGATGTTATACTCTGCTAAATACAGATCTACTTAGATCCTTTCTGCACAAACAGTGACGTATTTCCCTCTTTATTTGATGTGTGTAAGTCATGTTTGTATTCTCCTTTAACTCCTAGATGG
This sequence comes from Viscum album, assembly GCA_963277665.1. Taxonomy (NCBI): domain Eukaryota; kingdom Viridiplantae; phylum Streptophyta; class Magnoliopsida; order Santalales; family Viscaceae; genus Viscum; species Viscum album. Next base: position 1,033,752,426 of record OY728122.1, on the reverse strand, counting down.
TGTAAGATCATTGCACCTCATGTCTTCACTGCATTTTGAACCTTTAATAAATTATTTTGGGATATGGTTTGGGAAACCAACTCATATCTCATTATCCTTAGAATCAAATTTTAAGTATTTAAATTTATCTTTATTCTAGACAATGGTTTCATCTAACTGATTCAACACATCTGAAATTTCTATAAAATTCAACCTTCTTTGAATGTGTTTTCAAAAAGATTAGATACATAGAAAAAATGGAATTTCATCAATAATATTTTTCAAAACTTCATTAAAATAATTAAACCTCACTTCAAACCTTTGATCAAATTGATTGGATGGATAATTGGTTGAGTCTAATGACACATCAAAAACATGACATCTATAAGGTCCAACATCTAATTTTTCTCTATTTTACTCTTTCACTTTAAAAGTATTAGATACTTAAAAAAATCAACATTATTATCATATTCATGTTTTTATAATAAATTTTAATTGTATTTTTAATTTTTTGGTTCTTTTCTGAACTCTGTTCTTCCTCAGAAACATTTAACCTGGCATCTTTGTTTGATTGAGAAGTGAAGGAGGAGGTCTCAGAAGAAATCTCTAATTTTTATTATTCTTATTCTTTCTCTTATAAATATTCTTTTGACTTTTCATATATATATTTTTCTAATTTTATTTCTAACTTCTAATCACTTCTAAAATTTTCTTTCCTAGATTTATTCACACTTTCTTGAACTTAAACTTCAACACATTCAGAAGAATATTTTTCAAATTCTAGAATTTTAATTTTCCCTTTTTCAATAGATAAAGGAACATTGGAATTTCCAACTTGTTCTAGTTATAATGGAGAATATTGAAAAAAATTGTTCACAAGATGTATTGGTTTAATAACTGACAAAGGATAAATTGAAAAAGATTCTTCATGATTAGTAACATGGAAATATCCCTCATATCGCTTCAAACCATTCATTAGATTTTCAATAACTTATGCTTTATCAAAACTTTTAATTTTCTACTTCTTTTTCTCTTCCACATTTAAAAAATAATAAGTTTTCTCCTTCAAGGATAATTCCTCATCCTTATCAAGACTAAACACTAGTTCACCAGGTTTCTTTTCATCATTTCATTTCATCAACTCTCTATATTCCTCACCAGACATACCTTTTACTTTATTTTTCAGCCTTGGTGGAGAATAACCAACTTTTCTTTTTTTCTTGAATATTTTGATTTAACTGAATGAATTCAGCATCAGATGAATATTTGACTTATTTTTCAATAAATCTATTAAGATTTTTCATAAAAAAATAACTTCATTCTAGAAATATATTTTTTCTGATCAAAGAAACCTTCTCTCTAATAGTAACTGATTGATTATTAATCTTCATCATTATCATGAAATTTACACATTTTTTTATGAAACATAGAGATAATAAAATAAAAAACTTTGTAGATATTTTCTTAATAGATTCAATAAATAGAAAAATAAACTTCACAAGATTGAAATTTCTCATATTTATCAAGAAATTGAAAACAATGATATCCAAAACCTTCAATGTATCTTTATACTCTTTTCTTAGAATAATATACCCTTGCATCCACAAATTTACAACTCTTAAATATAGTTTTAAATTAAAAACTTTCCTTATCTTCTCATAATAAGGAAATAAATAATCCTCAACCTTATATTTTCCAAAAGAACAAAACTTATCCAGAATCTTGTGGATAACTGGATATGTTTCCCCTTCCAAAGTAACTTCTACCAAATCAGCTACTTGTTGAATATTAATATTATGTAATTCATCAAAAATATTGAAATTAATTACCTCCAAATCATCTTTAACAGTAAGAAATACTCAAGAATAAAAATCCTTCACTATCACTGGATAGTGAAGATCAAAATATTTTTTCAATACACAATTTTTCCCATACTTAAAACTTTCTAACTTCTTTTAGTAAAGAATCAATATTATCAAACCACAACTTTTCAATAAAAATTTACTTCACTAATTTCCTGTTTTCAATTTCTTTAGAAGAATCCATTTTTCAAAAACTAATAATGATTACTGATAGGTTAAGTAAAAACTGATTGGATAGATTCCAAATGATCGGAAACACAAGATATTTGAGGGCTTAGAGTCGATATCAATCTGAGAGTTTGATTTGGTATATTGTGAATCATACTTGTGTTTATAGGCTCGAGGTGACCTTTTAACTTCCAAAAATTTAATGACTCAAAATAAGACCCAAATCTGCTTTGATGGTGGATATTTATACTCAAAAAATTTAAATATGAATTCTTAACTTTTAGTGGTTTTTAATAAAACTTTCATCGAATGAACTAATTTCCTGAAATAAAACTTCAAGATTTGTAATTTTTTTATAATTTTATAAAAAATAAAACAACTCTAAAATAGAATAGTATAGTGAAATATAAAAATTATAACTTACCTCTTAGAGTATAATTGAAACTTTCTGTGGGAAATTTAGTCTGACAATTATTCTTATTGTTTTTTTAAAATAAATTTTTTCCGATAAAACAATGTTTAGATGAAATATAAAATAATAAAAGAAAAGTTTTCAGAAAAATGAAATATTTTAGAAAATCCAATTTTTTTAGAAAAAAAAATGTTTTCAGAAAAAAAATGTTTTAGGAAAACCAATGTTTTTAGCAAAACTAAATTTTTTAGAAAACCCAATGTTTTTAGGAATACTAAAAAATATGTACTCCCACATTGAAAATGAGTTCATTAATATAAGGATATGGATAAATAAGAAGTATATATGAATGGTAATTTAGTATTTATCATTCCTATATTCTTTTTAATATATTCAAATCTATCAGAATTAATGGGTTTAGTAAATAACAAGTTGTTCTTATATTATAATGAATTGTAAAAGATATATTCTTTTTGTGTGTAGTACTAAAGGAAATGGTGTCTTATATCTATGTTCTTATCTTATTAGTGATGTGATAGTTTTTTACTTAAATCTATGGAACTTTTGTTATCACAAAAAATTAGAGTCTTATTAAAACTCTATCCAAAGTCAGTGAGTGTGTGTTGAATCTACAACACTTGAGCCCAATCACTTCCAACTACCACATATTCAGCTTCAGTAGTGGAAAGATATATTGAATAGTGTTTCTTACAAGTATAAGAAACTAAATTCTCTCCTAATAAATTAAAAGTTGTATATGTTCTTTTCCTATCCATTTTATAGCCACTAAAATCAGCATCTAAATAACTTTTAAATTCAAAAACATTTCTAGAAGAGTAAAATAAACCTAGAACCATAGTCCCCATAAGATAAAAAACAATAATTCTAAAACCTTAATATGTAACTCCTTTAGATTAGATTTATATCTTGTACACAATCATACAGAAAAAATGAAATTAGGATGACTAGCTATTATGTATAGTAAACTACCAATCGTTCCTCTAAAAATAATTTAATCAACTAGTTTCCCAGATTCATCAATGTCTAAAGTATTAGAGGCTCTGATAGGAGTACTAATACTTTTTTTATTTTCATATCCAAATTTCTTAATAATATATTTTATATATTTATGTTGGGATATAAAATTTATTTCTGGTTTTTGTAAAATTTGAAAACCAATAAAATGTGTAAGTTCACCCATCCTGCTCATCTCAAACTCGGATTTCATGAGATTCGTAAAGAAATCTATAAGAAATTTTTTATTTATCTAAATTTAATTTAGTCAACATAAATTTGAACTTTTATAGTGTTATTAGAAACCTTTTAATAAAAAGTGTTGGATTTTCATCTCCATTAAAAAAATTATAAAAAAAATCCAGTTAGTTTATCATACCAAGCTCTAAAGGCTTGCTTAAGTACATAAAGTTCCTTAGTAAGTCTAAATACATGGTTTATAGATTTTTTATTTTCAAAAAAATGGGTTATTCTACATAAACTTCTTATTGTACATATCCATTAAGAAAATCACACTTCACATCCATTTGAAAAAATTTAAAATTCTGAAATTGTACATATACTAGAAGAATACGGATAACTTTATGTCTAGATACTGGAGTATAAGTTTATTCATAGTCTACGCCCTCTTGTTTATTATAAAACTTTTCAAAATGTCTAGATTTATTTCTAACAATAATTCTATTTTCATCACACTTATTTTGAAAAACCCATTGTACACTAACAACAGGTGAATATTTAGGTCATTAAACTAAATTTCAAACTTGATTCCTGTCAAATTCATTAAGTTCATCTTAAATATATTTATCAAATATTCATCACATAAATCCTCATTAGGATTCCTAGGTTTAAATTGTGATAAAAATACACAATATTAAATTTTATTTCTTAACAAACTTCTAGTTTTAATAGGTATCACCACCAATGATATTATCACTAGGATGTTTTCTAAGAATAAATTGATTCCTTGGGTTTATAAAACTCTATTATTCAACAATATATAGAAATAATTCTTGATGTGTAACTTCAGAAAAATATTCTTCAGTTGTTCTCTCATAAGAATAGACTTCCAACATGGGTTGAAAATCATTTTTTTAAATAACATTTGTAGATGTGAATTAAGTTTTTTTGAAAATACAAGGACCGGTTTCATAAAATTTAACACAAACTGTTTCTATAATAGTACTTTTGTTTTTATAAAGACTATATAGGCGTTAGTAGTTGTAGAATAGACTAGTAATATTAATTAATAAAATTTTAGAGAAAATTTATTTAGATAATATTTAGTATTCAGAATGAACACTTTACATCCAAAAAACTTTGAAGTAAGAAAGTTTTGGATTTCTTATAGTCCACAGCTCATAAAGAGTTTTATTAATAAAAGGACTAATTAAAACACAATTTATAGTATATATGGTAGTACTAACTCTTCAACTCAAAAATGTTTAGCAACTGAATTTTTAATGAGCATGGTTCTTGTAATTTCCTGAAGAATTCTATTTCTTATTTCAAATACACTATTTTTTTAGAGTTCTAGGTGTTGAAAAGTTATGTATTATACCTTTCTTACTACAAAAGGTTTAAAAATAAGAATTTACAAACTCTTCACCATGATCACTATAAATAGTTATCAAGGATGGTTTTTTCGCTTTTTTAACATGGGATAAAAATGTTATAAAATAGAAAATGGGTTTACGTTGAGACTTTACTAATAGATTTAAAACTTGAATTATGTTTCTTAATAAATTGATAAGGATCACAAATTTTAGAAGAATCAAACTTAAGTTTTGGTAGATCTTTAATTAGTCATTTCTTAGAAATTTTAGCTAGAAAACTAACAATACAGTGTCCTAATATTATATTCTATAACTAATATTGGTCTTCCATTTCACTAATGCAATGTTGATCGTGATGCCTAAGGTCTCTTAAATTTTTTGTGTATACATTCTCATTTCTTTTGGAAGATAAGATAAATTTATCTTTTGAACTATGAATAGTAAATTTTTCATTCTTGAAGTTTAAAAGATAACCCTCATCACATAATTTAATTACACTAATAAGGTTTTGCTTAAGACCTGCAAAAAAATAAAACATTTGAAATCAAAGCCTTATCAAGAAGAATAATATTACATATTCCAATAATTTATCCTTGATCATTTTCACTAAAGGTAACTTTATCACCTTTAATTTTAATAATATTATTGAATAAATCATTATTCACATTCATATGATTGGAACACCCATTTTCCATATACCAAATTTTTTTATTGTTGGTAAACTTCTTATTTTCCAAAAATTAAAAACATTAGTATTTTGGAACCCAAACCTTCTTGGGTCCAACATTATTAGAAAATAAGATTTTTGGAATCCAAATCTATCCAAATTTGATATGTTGAGTAGTTATTAATTCTCTATAAAAATAATATATGTGAACTCCTAAAGATTGTACTTTATTTAAATAAAATATATTCTTACAATTTCCACTACATTGACATTTTGTACATGATGGGGAACTCTTTGGAACAAAATATTTATTTTGAAAAATTGGTTTTATATTAGTAAAACCCATTCCACACACATCCCTATGAGGTTTTATCTATCTTTAAATTTTATAAATAATTTATTTACCAGTAATAAATTTTTATAGTAAATACTTTAGAAATTAAATTTTAGAATTTATTTTCACAGCTAAATTTTTATCCTCAAGAGAAGTTGTACTAGATTGAATTTTTTTTAATTATTTTCAAAAAAAAATTCTCAAGATTATATTTCTCTAACTCTTTTCAAAAAAAAAATTCTGAAAATTATATTTCTTTAACTATTTTAAAATATTATAAATTTTAGTAATAATCATAAATATTATTGAATTTTCTTCAGTAAATTTTTTCTCAACAACATCATGTTTTTTAGAAACTTTACAATTTTGATTTTCTAAAAGTTCATAAAATCTTAAAAATCCCTCAAATATAGGTAAGATAATATTCTATTATGGTGAAGTAGGTTCCTCATCTAAAGATATAAAATTATTATCGTTTTCACTATCTGTATAATTAGCATTCAAATTAATATTATTCATGATTTTATCAGATACCTTAGCCATAAAAAAATATTATTCTTAGGAATTTGTGAAAATAAATATATATTTTTATGATCTTAACTTTAAATCTCTAATGTATTATTTGAAGAACTATCACCTCCACTAGAACTCCAAGTTTCTGATAATTTTATAATTTTATTACCCTTATGTTTGTATAAATTTTTAAAATTCCATTTAGAATTTCTATCATTCTTATCTTTTCTATTAATCTTGGTAAAATCTAGTCTTATATGACCAACCATATTTCACTCATAAAAAATCACTTCAGAAGAATATTTATTCTCATTTCTATCCTTATGACTCTTCTTATACTTATATCTAAAGTATTTATTTCTAACAATATTATTCATTCTCTTATAATTATTGTCTAATTCATTCTTAGAATGTTCAGAAGAATTTATCTTTGTTTAAACATGTACTTTCTTTTTCTTTAATGACTTACAGACTTTATCAGTTGAAAAAACTTTATTAGTAACATTTAAATTAGTATTAAAAGAAATTCATCTCTTATTTTTATTCATATTTTTATTTTCTTTGTTTAGTCTACCCTTATACCGCATGAGAGTTCTAATTAAATCATCAAAGATTAAATTTTTTATCATCCTTGTATCATCTAAAGTAGTTATTTTTACTCCCATTCTCTAGGAATAATTTCAATGAATTTTCTACTAGAATTACATTAGTAAGATCCTTTTCACTAAAATATTGTAAACTATTTATAATTTTCATAAACCTCGAATGAATCTTAGAAATAGATTCACTAGTAATAAAATCAAAATCTTGATAATCTTCCCTTAGGATAGCTCTTCTGGTCTCAATCACTTTAGACGTTTTGAAATGAGTAACTTAAAATTTTTCAAAATATTATTCATAACTTCACAAGAAGATATTTTACAATAGATATTTCTTATCATAGAAAATATAAAGGTATTTCTTACAAGATAATTAAATTGATATTCCATCTTCTCTTGATTTATAAAAGTAGATACTTCTTTCTCAAGTATTTTATCATTTCCAATCAGCATAAAAAATTTATCTACTACAGTATTAATAAAAAAAATTCATTTTGTCTCTCCAATACTTATAATCAACCACATCAAAAATCAGTGGTCTACTAGGATTAATATTCTCAAGACTTCCAACATTTAAACCTATCATCTTTGTATAGAAGAAAAAAAATTCTTTCTAAAAGATATATGTTAGTGTAAAAATATTTTATACAAAATCTATAAATAAAAATTTATATAAAAAATTATAAAATTTTAGAAACTTGATTAAAATAAAAAAAAGTATAAAATAGAAAGTTAAGAAGTAGAACCTACTTTAATACCAATTGTAGGATCGAATATTATATCAATGGATACAAGAGGGGTGAATTTTAGTTTGAAAACATAAAATAACTAAAAACCTAAACCTCTTAATTATGATTTACCATACTCATATATCCTCCAATCATCATATTTTATTAGTCAGACACATAGTTCATCCAAAATATTAGAGTTTAGTAAAATAAACTTTATATACAAAAGCATAGTGGAAATAATAAACTTGTAGAAACAAGTAAAAAAATAATAAAATAAAATTAATAATGACTTATAAAAATATTTATAAAATATTTATAATCTTTAACATTAAGAGTTAAGAAAGTCACAAACCCTAAATTTGGTTATCCATGTTTTTCAACCTTACTATAAGGTCTATATTTCTATAGCAAGAAAGACCGTGGTCATAAATATTGAAATCTACTCTATTTTCCTAGACTTGAAATCCATCGATCAGCCTGATTAGAATCGGTAGTCTTCCTATCCTCAAAATCCCTCAATCTAAACTTGAATCAGACACAATGAATACAAATGAAAAAGGTTTTAAGGAAATTAAAATCCTCACTCATATTCTATAGAAAATTTTTTTTGTAAATATTTAAAAAGCATAAGTAACAAGTTTTTACAGCAGAGTAAGACTCAAACAGGTTAGGTCACAAAATAATCATCTCTTAGCTCCTTTAACGTAGATCTATTTATAGGAACACCTCCAACAATCATATTTTATGATTCCTAGAAATGGTTTCAGTAGCCTCATATGAACTCCAACTTGATAGCTCAACATGTTCTGTACATATTCATCCGATTTTTTTTTTGATAGCATCATTATAATGCTATAAAATTCTTCTATTTAGTTGAAATCATCATGAAACTATGATTATAAAATTTATTAATATGATGGAATAAATTATGTTTAATCCAATGGATCAAAAACCACAATAGTTTGATAGAACATACTTGGTCATTCGGATAGAAAACAATTATTCATTCCAATGAACTAAACCCAGTCAGTCTGATGGACTAAACTCAGTTAGTCCAATGGACTTGACTTAATCAGTCTGATGGATAGGACTTCCTTAGTCTTATGGAAAGAACTCCATCAGTCTAATGGAAGTGACTTCATTTGTCCGATGGACTAGACTTAGAGTAAAAATTTTATATTCATCAGTTTAGAAATATTTTTGTGTCTGGTATAATAAAAATATTTTCTAAATAAACATTCTACAAGAATTGGGAAATATAAAGTTAGTATATCATAGTTTTTAATAAAGTGTGTTTTTATTTTCAAAACTAAGTATAGAGAGTGACTCAAAAAAGTGGGATTTGTTTGGTGGTCTTATCTTATCTCTTGTTCCTATTATTCTTCTTAGAGGGTAATGCCTATCATTTTTGTGTATGAAGTACCATCAATGATAGTGGCCAACCCATGGCCTATTAGAGGTGGAATTCAGGTTTCATCATTCACCTTCCTTCATTTTTAGTCCAGGATAGGTTCCTTTGGGGGACGGTTCATGACAAGTACACTATCCTTGGATCCTTGATCATATTTAGAGGACTCTCAACCACTGTAAGGGTGCTAGAGCCTTCTCTGTGAGACAAAAGATGATCAATAATTGGATAGAGTTTCGAATTTGGATTATTTCATCAAGTATTTTTTTATCTAATGAATAGAACTCTTCCATTTTATATGCCATCCAGGATGCTCTGAATTAAATGAAGAACATTGGCCATATCAGATGTCATGTCATGGAACATGTACATTATATCTTGTTTTTATAACATTCATTGAACTCTTTAATGAATATAAGTGTGAAGAGACATAAATTAATAATATTATGATTCATAACCATTGAAATACCATGGAATATGTAGAACTAGCACAAATATTCAAACCTTGAATCATATTCCAATCGTACGATATGATTTAGGGTAACAGAAGCATCTCGTGATTCATTATGATATGATACAATCATAATTTGTGATATGTATCTCATGCATATCTCCCCTTACGATTCAATGGATAATATAGCCCCTGATATTGCTTATTTTAGTTCATATCCAATATAAACTACCAACCAAGTCATGAATAAATTCTATATAATGATAGAACAATTATCACATAACTAACTTCTTGAGTGTAAAGTGACACCAAGAAATGAAAAAGAGAATTTAAACACTGAAACATCATAGTAGACATAGAATTAACTATAAGCATTAAATTCATCTAGGAACCCAAGAATTACACAAGGGTATACCAATTAAAAAATTAGTAAATCTATTATCATGACCCCTCCATCTCATATATAAACTACACTAATATTCAATGTGGTAAAGTCATACAACCCTAAGATATATAATATGGTATACCAATGAAAAGAGTAGTATAACCATGATCCCTTGTGCTCTGAATATCAACCATCAAAATTTTTTGGCAAACATGAATAAGGTAACCCACCATAAAATCCCAATGAGTTTATTCACACACTATCCCAGTAATTTTTCATATAAAATCCCAAGGAGTTAATCAAATCAACAAACAAGGTAAAAATTTTCTAAAATATGAAACTAGAGCTTACATCCTTTATCACAAATTCATACCTAACATGAATATCAAGAGAGAAAACTCACTATATCAAAAATTTAAAACTCTAAATTCTTTATATAAAAATTATAATTATGCTAATATCCCAAGTGATCCCTTAAAATAATGAAAGATATCCTAATAGATCTCATCCTTATAATCATCAACCGCCCCAAAGTTCAATCAAAATTTCAAGGTTTAACAATACCCTATAACATCATCCCTTACTTTCTTAAATTCAAAGAACCATTCCAAAAAATGTATCCATGAGAAATAAAAAACACTAGATAGGTAAATACATAGTTTTGTTGTTTTTTATATATAAATTGTTTATTAACATCAAATTTATAGAATATTTTAATATCACTGAAAATTTTATATCATCTCATTCCAAAAATATAATGTTCACTTTCCTAACAATGTTAGTCAATTTCCAAATTAACCAAGTGATCATTCTAATCAACCTAGTGTTGGATCCAAGGATGTTCTTTTCTAGGAATAGAGTTTGGTTTGAGTTTGTTGTCAATCCACACTAGGTTGATCAATAAGTCTTAAAGACAAGTGATCTTAAAGTATAGGCTAACAATAGTGTTGAAGGTGGTGTCATTTTATAATGTTTTCCATATTTTTGTGCTCAAAATCCAAAGTAAGATGCTAGCATCACAAAAGGTTGTTTTCTGTAATTAACTCTTCATAAATATGGTAAAGATATGGGTTTCATGAGGATTAGGTTTCTCAAAGGTGAGTTTCATGCGTTCATGATGGGTTGATGGTGTTCTCTGAGACTACAAGAAGTGGAGCATCATGAATGCATGATGATTTGATGAAAATCTCCTCAACTATGAAAAATATCAGTAGAACTTCATGAATTTAGGAGCTTCAATAATTTGTTTTAGAAATATACAAAAAATCCGATAAAGGTGGTGGATCATTGTGAATGGCCACACTTATATATATGAGGCTACCCCACTTTATTTGACACAAAAATAATTTGAGAAAAGTAGGAATCTCTTTGATTTTATAAAGGCTATGTATCTTCACAAATCTAGTTTTCTATATGAGATTGAGCGTCGTAAAAAGACTAGTTACGTCTTGACTGATGCCAATGATTCTAAGTAATGGGTACTTCATGATGATGGGGTATTCCATGATGACTCAGTGATCTTCATGAAGGTAGTTTGTTCCATGAAGGTGGTTTGCTTCGTGAAGGTGGTGAGCTTCACAAAGATGCTCCATTAACAACAGTTATAAACACCAGGTTTAAGTGAATAGTGCTATCAGATTGCATCAACTCAGTTATATGGTTCAAGTAGATTCTTCTGCTAGTCAAGGACAAATACTTTAATTCCAATATACTAAAGTGACCTTCAAGTCAATAAACTGATCAAGGCTTCACCCAAGCCAATGAGTTAAGGGGAGTCGATGGAAGTGTTCTAAGGGATGTAGTGTGTTATCCCTAAAATATTGTAAAGGCAGTGTTCCTGTAATAGAGTAACTATTTCCAAACTTTTTTATTCCACAACTAGTGAAGATTAGTATATTTTGGTATGATTGACACATTGTTGTTGTATGATCCTTGGACTATCCCTTAGTGTTGAACCAAGTAAAATTATTATGTTGTCTCTCTGGATTTGAATGTTTAAATAACTGTACAATATCGTCAATGGTTTTTTTATTCCACCATTAAAATCATAAACTACACTCATCTCAAAGGTAATTTCTAGAAAATTTCAAACCAACCATTGAAACCTTGGATATTACAATTAATCATTTTTAGAGACTCTTTTTTTACCTTATAATAATTTGAAATATATCAAGGAATATTTTCGAATCTAGGTGCTGAGAGGACACGTGATTATAAGGCCCAATATGTCTAGAATTAATTATATAAAAATATTAAATATATTTTATATCATGCATTAATGGTTTTTCAAAAATAATGGGATGTCTCCTAAAAGGAGTCTTAGATAAAAAATATGAGACCACAGTTGAATCTGAAGTGTGATATTTACCTTTGGTGTGACCTAAAGTTGGTTGGTGTGGTGTATTCAGATAAAGCATGCATTGGTAGGTTTGTTTAGTGGATTAATTAATTGATTGATTAATTTAATTCATTAAATGACTTAATATTTTTTCCTCTATAAATACGCTATTGTAGATAATCAATAGGGTTATCCACATAACCCTAGTACCATTGATAGGATGATTCCATCATTCTTCATTAGCATATTAAGATTGGGTGATTGAATGCTAATTGGATCAAGGTGAATCAAGGCACAATGAATGAAATGGATATTCCCTATCATTGGAAGATACATTTTTCACCAATGATCGATATGAATCTAGGTAGGACTCATCATTTTTTGGAGTTTTACCTTATGATTAAAAATTTTTGTATGGTCAAATCTATTTCATTAATCTACATTTGATTTAATACTTTGCATGATATTGTGTATTATATTTCAATTTTTATTCATTTTATCTCCTTTATTCCATTTTTCTCACCCTGGTTATCTCTAATCTTTTTTTTTGGACAAGAACTCTTAGAAAATGATTTTTTCGCCTTTGTTTATGTGATTTTCCCCTATCATTCATCATGATCTTTGTCATTGTCCTATGAGGCCATGGTTTTACTTTTCTGAGTAGAATCTAACATGATTGAACACCCAAATTCGTGGTCCATTCACATGAAATGAATGGATCGGTGACTAGAGGATAGATTGGGATGGTTTTCATGATGTATGTGATTACACCATAGATTGGGAATTTGGTGAGGCAATGAGAGATTCCATGAGTGGTGGAAACACATACGGACATTGAGCAGAGAATTAAAATTCCCATTTCCATCCATTGGAAGGCTAAAATCGATGGTTGGAGGTGATTACCACCCTTTTTGGGTGGTCGGTAGGTGGAATTGATGGTGGGATTAGTGGTCCTAGGATTTGTAGAGAAGATATGTAATTATATGAAAAAACTGAATATACAACATATAGTCTGAAAAATAAATAGCGTGTAGTGACCCATCTGTTACGACTAGGGTTTTTGGTTGAGTTAAATATCACATGTTGTGTGGGACCCCCGTATACTATGTGACTCAGTGTTGGCACCCTGGTGTGTACTCTAGGAGTACATGGACACATACACAGTCATGAACGCGCCGTGTACCAGCACATGACTAGTGTACATGGGAAAGACCAAGAGAACATGGATTGACCTTGGGTGGCTGAGACACACCGTGTAGTATACTACACATAGTATAGTAGTACATGTCTAGAGATCCTTGTTCTATTAAGGACATGACCAGACAGTAGAGTTGGACCACACATCGTGTGGGTCCCTTACACATCGTGTACCACCTTTTGAGGAATCTTATACCTCTCATGTATATTCAATTTGGACTTGGATTTTGTCCTATGATTATACTATCCTGAGTGTTTTTATACGTAAAACAAAATGGTTTCCTTCATTGTGGATTTTGAGATATAATGTGAGATGTTTGGAACATGATTCTTCTTTAGGCAATGCTCAACGACGATAGTGATAGGACATTATCTTCAAATTGGAACCCACCTGCTGGGACAAGCATGATTCATCTATCCATAGAGTGGAACCCTATTTTTGGGATAGGGAATGGGTCCTCAATCCATAGAGTGGAACCCTTCTACATGGATAGGGCATGGTTTCTATATCTATCATCAGAGTGGAACCCTCCTTCTAGGATAGGGCATGGGTCCTCTATCCATAAAGTGTAACCCTTTTACGGGGATAGGACATGGGTCCTCTATCCATAGAGTATAACCCTCCTACTGGGATAGAGTATGGGTCCTCTATCTATATTTTGAGTGGAACCCTCCTAATGGGATAGGGAATGGGTCCTCTATCCATCATTAGAGTGGAACCCTCCTATTGGGACAGGGCATGGGTTCTCTATCCGTAGAGTGGAACCCCTCATGAAAAACTAGGGAATAGTTCCTCTATCTATCTACCTACTGAGTGGAACCCTCATGACATATCTGGGTACGAGTCCTCTATTTAGATATTATGCTAACTCGACCGTGATACATAGTATCAAGGTGTGGATACAGATGGTTACTCTTTGGATAGAAACATGAGATATGGGGCATTGTTGATAGACTCATGGAATTTATGGAAGACTCTTTTCCTATAATGGGTTGTGAGATAGAGATTTCCCTTGCCTCTCATTTGGATTTATTTTATGATAATATATTTCTCTATTGTTGGATTTAATTTTTCTCATGATATGGGTCGAGTTGCCTACTTTTATCATGTCTCTTATTGCTCCCCTTTTAGATTTTAGGGAGTCTTTCTTTGTATTCATATACTCACCTCTACATGGGATTTCCCCACATATTTCATATCTTATGCAGATGATAGACAGGTCAACGGTGATTAGAGAAAATCATAGGGGATACCCGAGTTCATTTGTCCGTGTACGGTGGTTGGGGTTTATAGATTTGGATTCGAGCTCCCTCAGTGTTTAATTTTCCAGTTATTGTTAGGTTGGGACATCTTTCTGGTTGGGAATGTATTTTTTCCTTTAATTTTTAGATTATTTTTTCGTACTGTTGTATTCCCTAGAGGTTGTTACATTCATGGTTGATACTCTAAGTGCCACTATCTTTTATATTTATTCATATGAAATTCTGCATGGATATGGTTGGGTGAACTCATATAGGTAAATTAGGAAAATAAATCCAATATTAGTTATGTCTTTAGGTGCTTGTCACTATCCCTTGTCCTATAGAGCCAGGCTTAGGGTAGTTATGGTTCGACCTTCTACCAGCTAGGCAAGCCCCGATAGGTCAGGTCGAATGGTGTTTGGAGTTAGGTCCCATTATGAGGTTTTCTTGGTAACTTAGGGAAACCATGTCAAAGTGTATTGAGTGTATATTTCAGTACTGGGAACATAGTGTTGGTGAAGCGGCTGACATATCCATACACCAGAACTCTGATTACCTACTTTTCAACTTAGTATTCTGAGACATTGGTTGTAGGGAAATTTGGTACATGAATCGTATAAGATTATTAATTTTTAATATCCTTATTATGCCATATCACCATATATATATATATATATATATATTCATATAACTACGGTACGTATTAATTAAATTTTCAATATTTCTTCACCAAGATATCCAGCCATGTTACTGATTCTGAATCATAACAATGATCTAATAAGTGATAAGGCCTCAGTTTATGGGCCATCACATAATATATTTCCTATAGATGGATAGGTATCAACACCCCTGACCATCGAGTAGCATATTATACTATTAGAACAGGATGTGGATGCATGTAGTCTTATAACACTCCACAAGTTCCAGTACTAGAGGCTATTGAGGTTCCATGGTGAGCCATTTCCCTAGGCAGCATAGGATTGGATCGAGTCGATGATATGATTTTTTAGACTTATCTAGAGCCCAACAGATCAAATGGTTTCACTAGAAGACAACCATTTCCATGGAGCATCTAGTAAATAGTGAATATTAGTTATGCAGATTCATGATGATTTGACACTCTCATTGTCTGAATTCCAGTAGTTATTTCATGAGGATTATTATCCCTCATGTTGTGCTCATTATGGATTTAAGAGATTCTAGAGTTACAGTAGGGTTGGATGAAAGTTTCAAAGTATTTCTTAAGGTTCACTAAACTTTTGTGGTACTCCCTCGATATGATTTAGGATAGTTACTTCTAGGGGTGGAAGTTTGAGTAGGTTCTCTATATAGATATCCATGACAGTGTGGTACCCCTGTGCATTCCCACATATGATGGAGTGTTAGAGTGGACACCGGTGATGGAGAGATTCATGTCTGAGGTACACCATACAGCTGGAGATGGAATTGGACGTTATAGGGATGATTCTTTTACAGCATCTATCAGGAACCAGTTAGTAGGATCTAGGAATATGAGATCTTTTCATGACTAGACTCAGACATGTGGTTGTGAGGCACAAGGACTACACAGAGGACTAAGGAAGATCAGAGAGGAGAAATTTTATACATGTGATTGGTGAAGACAAATTAAACATGATTTCCTAACCCAACGTGGTGAGGATGGTAGGTAGATAGTGGATGGACCACCACGATGGAGGAAGCGCCATGATCATGGATCTCCCAGGTGAGGTCAGGGTGACCCCCGGGGAGGTGGAGCTATAAGAGGAGTAGGTGGAGCTCATGGAGGAGGAGTTGTGGGTGGTGGATGATGATATTAGCTACTTCCACCACCACTAGGAGGCCCATGTTAAGATCAGGGAGTTTGCGGTTGGGTTCGTGGGAAGCTGCATGCTATGGAGGTATATGACCCGATAAATCAAGATATAATCAATGGTATGATCTTGTTTATCCTACTATATATTTTGTACTCATAGAAAAAAGTTTCAGTCATTATTTCATCTCTTTACTCCCATTGTGAGAGATGGATATCTTATTTGAGGCTTTATCCCAATAACTTTGTCTTGAGGTTCCTATGGGGAGCATTTATTTGATATCATTTATCTACCAACAGTGCGAGCTATCACTTGGTGGAGAGAGATTTTTATGGGACCCGTTGGTCTTCATGATAAGAATTTATGATGTCATCTTGGGTATGGACCAATTTTCCATGGTATGAGTAAAGATTGACTGTCGCCACAAATGAGTTATATGTCTTCAAAATAATGGGACAATATTCTCCTTTGTGGGTGAGAGAGATCTCATGGAGGAGTGTGTGGGAATTGCAAGTAGGAAGATGCAACCCATCACCCATCAATTGGTGATTTTAGCCCTTAGTGAAAACAGGATCTTAATTAATATGGATTACTTTAGTTGTGGAAGATTATATGAAATTCTTCCTTGAGAATGTTTTTATTGGTTCTAGGTGTAATGGAAGCATGCAGAGGTGGTTAATATATTAAAATTTATTTTAATAATTATTTCCCGAAACCAAGAACAAGGATCTTGCACATAAAATTTATAATTAATTTATTTAATATTTAAAGAAATAAATACTTGGGCTTAGGAACTTTCTTAGTTGGGTAATTTTGATCATCCGAAAAGACCCTTTCAGATTACCTTTTTTCGCCGTAAGGATCCAAGGATATAATCCCTCTTACGGTGATTCACACGTGCTCCTTTGATCTTCAAGCAACACCACTTGATATCTGAGTGCTAGTGTGGGGAGTTAAATGTATTGCAATATTCGTTCTTTGACCTTGAAGAAATATCTCTTTCACTTATCATTCTTGAGGGGGAGAGAGAAGGAGTAGTTGAGAGAGAATTACTTGTGTGCAACAATTCTCTATTCTCAATTTTTGGATTCTCTACACAATAGACATGACAGTCTATTTATAGAGTTAGGAATTAAGTTAAAATGTTATTTAATTACATACTAGCCATTAAATAACATTTATTACCTTTAATAAACCCCATGTCACATAATAATAATTATATTATTACTATTTTTGGGTGCACTCCAACTTGTGAAATAACAAATATTATGTAATGGTCTTGTTAATTAATATTTTTCATTGGACTTGGTCTTGTTCTTCTCAAACTCTTCTACTATTTATTGAACAACCAAATAAATATTTTATTCATAAATAAATATTTTATTCAAAATCTAGAAAATAAATATTTATTAAAATATTCAATAAATAGAATAAATATTTTATTTACATGCCATGAATAAATATATTTTTTAATTTATATGATCAATATAACTTGAATGAAATTATTCCTCAGAATGGAGAATAATATTTATTCCATTAATTAAACTCAAATATAATTTAATCAAGATCAATATAAACAAGTAGTGTATGAACCTATAGGATCCTTTATATTTGGAATTAGGTGGGCTTTCCTAAAGTCCAAGATTACTATCTAGAAATGGGTTAATTCACCCAAGAGAAAGAACTTAATGTCACAACGTCAACAACCACATACAAACACTCATTGTGTAATATAAATCCTTTGTCAAAATATCTCGTCAAGCGAGTTGCACAACCGTGTGACCAACCTATATGCTCGATATATATTACTTTGACTATCTGAAATAAACACGTCGTTACACCATGGACATGGAATTAAATGTGAAGATTCTATTCCAATAAAATGTCTAAGATATCAGCTTCTATAAAATGGAAGGGATAAATCCTTCCTCGAATTATTCATTAAGGACATGTCACTCATGAAGCACCCAACATATCCAACTTTTCCATGAATTGTTATCATTATGGTTTACGAAATAAATCTAAGTAAGTGAGTTGTAACATGAATTAATAATAATAATAAAGTATAAGGACAATCACACATGTTCTTAGATAGAAATATTTGATGACACCAAAACATGTGAAATTCCTGCTGGCAGGTCTTTTCTCACAATCTCCCATCTTGGAGATTACCAAGTGAAAACTTCATGAGATGAATCCTCATATGCTTATGAGTACTCATACTTGAAAGTCTATGTACAATATTCCCCATAATAGTTTTTTATCCAACTGCAGAATATTATTTGAGAATATCATCATAGTACATCAAGGTTCTCATCATAGCAGGGAACTTCTATGACCTTATCAATGCAATGTATACTCTAGGAAATTATTATTTCAGAGTCATGAAGAACAAAAAACAATATGTAATAATAAGTTTTATTAATATTGAATACATAAAATATTTATGTAATCAAAGTATAAATAGTTGGTCTTAGGACACCAACTCCAACAAACTCCCACTTAGACTAGAGCCAATTTCTTAAAACCTTCAGTTCACTAGACCTCAAATGATATTCATGTTTCTGATGAGTCAATTATTTATTCAAGAGGTACACTATTTTGTCTTCCATGGAAATAATTATCCCTACAAATTCACCTCTCTGATAAAAATCCCTCAAGATATGATACTTCTAAAGTATGTGCTTCGTCTATTGATGCGACCTTGGCTCTTTTTCAAGAACCACCACTACAGTATTATCACAATAGAGTGTGATGTGATATTTACTTCTAGGCACCACATCAAGAACTTGGATGAAGTTTCACATCCATACTACTTCTTTTACTACCTCAAAAGACACAATATACTTGAAATCTGCTGTAGAATCTTCAACCATAGCCTTCTTTGAGCTCTTCCAGCTCAAACCACCTCCATTAAAAGTGAATATGTATCTAGTTTGTGACTTCATGTCAACTTGATCGGTTTAGAAACTATCATATGCATATCCTTTGATGAATATTTCATCATATTCTCTATAAACCAGCAATATATCCTTAGTATGCCTTAGATACTTAAGGATAATATTGACTTCAATACAATAGTGGTCACATGGATTATCTTGATATCTTCCTACCAAACTTAATATGTAGTTGACGTCTAGACTAGTACATATCATATCATACATGATTGACCCAATCGCTGATGTATATGGAATTCTTATCATTCTATTTCTTTACATATGTGTTTGAGGAAACATTTTCCTAGAAAGATGAATGCCATGTGACACTAGTAACAATCCCCTCTTGTATTTTTCTATACTAAATATTTTTAGTATATTTTCAATGTATGTACTTTGACTTAGGATGAGGAACCTATTGGATCTATCATGATGGATCTTGATCCCAAGAATATATATTTCCTCTCTAAAACCCTTCATAGATAAGCATTCATCCAACCACACCTTAAAAAATTGTAAGACTGGTATTTCATTTACAAAGAGTAATATGTCATCAATATATACTATTAAAAAAATAATGCACTCCCAATAAACCATTTATAAACACACGGCTCATATTCATTCTTTATGAAACCAAATTTCGTTATAGCCTTGTGAAAACAAATGTTTCATGAACTGGAATCTTGGTTTAATCCATAAATTGATCTTTGCAATTTTTATACCTTGTTGGACTCATTTTGAGTCACAAAACCTTTGGGTTGTGTCATATAGACATATTCCTGAATATTCCCATTAAGAAAGGATGTTTTTACATCCATTTTCCAAATCTCATAGTCATGGAAATCTACAATGGAAAATATAATTCTGATGGATTTCAGCATTTCAAATGGTGAAAAGGTTTCATCATAGTCAATACTTATTGTTGTTTAGACCCTTTTGAAACCAATCATGACTTATCAGTATTGTCTTATCCTTCCATGTCCAATTTCTTCTTTAATACCCATTTTCAACCAATGGGATTTAAATCTACTGGTGGGTCTACCAAAATCTAGACTTGGTTTTGGTACATGGAATCTATTTCAAAATTCATGTCTTCTTAACACTTAGGAACATCAGTTAAACTAACCACTTCTTGTAGTTTATAGGATCATTATTATCAATTAATAATGAGTCACCATCCTCAGTGACTAGAAAACCATACTATTTTTTGTAACGACTAGAGTTCGGAGCCCCTCCACTGGTGCCCCGTACCCGGTTTGCCACATGACCTCAAGTGCGTTTCCCCGAACGCCAGAGGCTGCCAACTAGCAGCGAGGGCCTTGGTGAGTCGGTGGGGAAACTATGCCCTCATTCGGTAAGGTATAAAAGGTAAGAAAACAAAAATAAACAGCGGAAGCAGTAATCAACATGCATAACAAAAGAAACCAGACAGCGGAAGCAATGCAGATATCTAACAATGATGACAATAATGCAGCAGGTACAAGTATATATGGAAAGCAGCAAACACAAAAACGTGCTGGAATAAAACTGAAACCAAGTGCAAAAGAAAAACAAAGAAAGCTCCACAGCATCGCGAGCCACGGCTCGGTCCCATGCTCCCCATCTCCTGATGCTGTCAAGATCCTGAAGTAGAAGGGCGCTTTCCCTTATCTATACCTGCAGAAACATAGTCTACTTGGGCCCAAAAGCACGTCCCAAACAGGGTGTGAGATACAATACCAGTAGGAAATCACCCAAAGATTTATTCCTAACAGTCAATGAATACATGGCAGTAAATAAACAAGAAGCAGTAAACAGGAAATCACAAGCAGCTAAAATCCACAATTCTAACAGGTAGAGCACACAAGTAAGCAGTCGACAACAAGAAGAAAACAGGTAACCCTCTGGGTAGCTCTCACAGTCTAACCCCTATGGTTCAACCTCTAAGTACTAGCAACCCTCTGGGAGGCACACACAGTCTCACCCCTCTGTTTCAGCTACGTAAATTAAGCAGACTCTCTAGGGAAGCACTCACTATCAATTCCCCATATAATCTCGTATCATGCTAAAGGATCTCTAGGGAATCACTCAACTTCAATTCCCCATGTGGCTCACGTCGTAGTTAAAGACACTATGGAGAATCCCTTCCATCAATTCTCCCCTTGGTCCCGCATCGTGATTAAAAAGACACTCTGGAGAATCCCTTCCGTCAATTCTCCCTTTGGTCTACTAATCTAGGTTCTCACAGTCCTGAGTATAACTAAACATGCTCAGCGCATGTATATCGTCCAAGTAAACCTCAATAACTAATTGGCTATCAACTAAGGCTCAATAGAAATAATAAAAACAATAGTCCACAATCCTACAACTAGGAATGGAAAATCAAATTGAGCACAAACAAAATACTCTAATCACAAGAAATAACCTCTACTAAAGCAATCAAGAAAAGAAGGCAAGTAACAAGGGAAAAACAGGAAACACGCAATACCCCATTCAAGGGTACTGGTGGAAATTGCACAAATTATTCATATACTTTCTACGGAAAGGCACAAAACACGTACCTTGACCCTAGGAGATCGATATACGTGAACCTTGATGAAAGATTCCCCTTGGAACGACGTAGATCTAAGAAAACGTAAAAAACTCTCAACCTGTGATAACTTGGAAACGAGGAGGAATCAAGAAACAAGGCTAAAGCAGAAGTAAAAACTCACCTCTGCACTTCCAACGCAACTGACCGTGCTCGAATCAGAGAACGGACGGCGAGGCAGGAGTTCGTCGAAGATTCGGTCGTACGGGTCGCTTTGGACGGACAAAAACTGAAGAAGAAGATGATTTTGGGGGTTAGACGCGACCCCGGTCCATTTCATAAAAAAAAGTACACGGCGTGTACTTTTAGAGTACACGGAGTGTACTTCAATTTTTTTGTACTTCTAATTAACCGGACTCCACCTCAGCCTTACACACCGTGTGTGTGGCCCGGGCATGGCCAACACACGGCTTCGAGCCGGGAAGAGTACATGGCGTGTACTCAGAAGGTACACAGCATGTACTTCTGAAATTTCCAGAAAATTCATTTTTCTCAAAAACTCCAAAAAAAAAGGAAAAACATACCTAAAAGAGATCCGGGTTCTTACAAACTTCCCCCCTTAAAGAAATTCATCCCCGAATTTCCCTAATGAGGTAGAGAAGAAGAATCCCCAAACAGCTCTGGCCACTACGATCGTACATCGGCCTCCCTCTCCCAGGTCTCATCCTGTACTCGCTCGTGCTGCCATAGCACTCGTACCAGAGGAACAGACCGCCCGTGGAGAACCTTCTTACTATGATCGACAATCTGGATAGGATGCTCCTCGAATGACGCATCCACTTCAAGCTCGACTTCCTCGGGCTGAAAGGAGTGAGACGGGTCTGAAAGGTAGCGTCGGAGCTGAGAAATGTGGAAGACGTCATGCATGGCCCAATACCTCTGAGGTAGCTGCAACCGATAGGTGACTGGCCCCACTCTCTCTAAGACCTCAAATGGCCCGACGTACCATGGTGAAAGCTTACCCTATCTCTGAATCCTCTTGTCTCCCAACCTCGGTGCAACACGTAGGAAAACCTGATCACCGACCTTGAACTCCAGAGGTCGTCTTCGATGATCAGCATAAGACTTCTGTCAAGACTGCGCTGTAACCATCCTATTCTGAATCAGCTCTATCTGCTATGAAGTCTCCTGTACAAGACGAGGTCCCAACAAAGCTGCCCCTCCTGCCTCCAGCTAGCATAAGGGTGATCAGCATGGCCTACCGTACAAAGCCTCATATGGATCCATCTGAATGGTCTCCTAGAAACTGTTGTTGTAAGAGAACTACACCAGAGGAATATGCTTCTCCAAAGAACCGCCAAAGTCAAGGATGCAAGCTCGGAGCATATCCTCAAGCACCTGGATCATGCACTCAGACTGGCCATCAGTCTGGGGATGGTATTTTGTACTCAAAAGTACCTGTGTACCCAAGGCCTTCTGAAGTCCCTGCCAGAACCGAGAGGTAAAGCGTGAATCTCTGTCCGAAACAATAGAGCGCGAAACCCCATATAGAAGAATGATCTCTCTAATGTAAAGTCATCCCAGATCATCGATGCTGAAGGTCTCCTTGATCAGCAAGAAGTGAGAAACCTTTGTAAGTCTGTCAACGACAACCCAAACAGCATCGTTCCCTCGGGGTGATCTCGGCAACCCGGTCATGAAGTCCATCACAACATCGTTCCACTTCCACTCCGGAATGGGTAATTGCTGTAAAATCCCCACTGGTCGCTGATTCTATGCTTTCACTTGCTGATAAGTAGAACATCTCAGGGCAAAACCAGCAACATCCTTCTTCATACCTGGCCACCAGTATTGGCGATGAAGGTACCGATACATCTTGGTGATGCCAGGATGAACTGCCCAAATAGAGGAATGTAAATCTCGCATCATCTCCTTGCGTATGTCTTCTGGTACCCATACGCGTACTTGGAAACACAAGATCTCATCCTTGCCCACTGTCCATCCAGGAAGAGGGTCCCCTCCTGACATACTCTCCCGCAGGACTAAGCCTTCCGAGTATGATAGCTACCTCATCTGTACCCGATCAAGTAGTGTGGAGGTAACAGCTACAGAAGATAGAAAAGTCTATCCCCGTCTGTCGTGCACCTCCAGATGCATCTCAGAGAACAGATCCATCAGCTTCCACCCACTACTAGTCTCCTGAACTGCCTGGATCTGAGTTCTCCTTCTCAACTCATCAGCCATGGAGTTTCCCTTTCTCGGCGTATAGGCAAGCTCGAAATCAAAAGACTGTAGATAATCAACCCACCTGTGCTACCTCATATTCAGATCACACTGGGTGAAGATATACTTGAGACTCTTGTGATCAGTGAAGACCATAAAGTGCTCTCCCAGAAGATAGTGTCTCCAATAGCGCAAGACATGAATAACAGCTGCCAACTCCAGATCATGCGTAGGGTAGTTCCTCTCATGTGGCCTCAACTGCCGAGACCCATATGCAACGACTCCATCTCCATGCATAAACACAGCTCCCAGCCCGATACCCGAAGCATAATAGTAAACGGTGTAGCTCTTGCCTAGATCTGGAAAGACTAGTATCGGTGCTGACGTCAACCTCCCTTTCAGCTCCTGAAAGTCTGACTCACAAGAATCTGACCATAAGAACTTCGCCCCCTTCTTGGTCAGACTTTTCAAAGGTGCTACTAGACGAGAAAAGTCCTGAATGAAACGTCTGTAGTATCCAGCCATCCCTAGGAAGCTCCGTACCTCAAAAACGTTCTTCAGCTGCTCCCAGGAAACTACAGCTCTCACTTTCTCTAGGTCCACAGATACTCCTTCCTCTGAGATGACGTGACCCAAGAAGTGAATATGATCCATACAGAAGTGGCACTTAGAGAGTTTAGCATAAAGACGTTTCTCTCTCAGTGTACTCAGAATGATCTCAAGATGGGTAGCATATTCATGTCAAGTGTGAGAGTACACCAAGATATCGTCCATGAAGACCACGACGAAGGAATCCAAGTAAGGATGGAACACTCAGTTCATCAGTTCCATGAAAAATGCAGGTGCGTTCGTGAGACCGAACAGCATGAATGTATACTCGTATAGACCATACCTGCTCCTGAAGGCTTTCAGAGGTATATCTGATAGTCTAATGCGCAACTGATGATAACTGAACCTCAAGTCAATCTTCGAGAACACCCGGGCTCCTCGAAGCTGATCGAAAAGGTCATCAATCCTCAGCAAAGGATATCGGTTCTTGACTGTCAATTGGTTCAGCTTCCGATAATCCACACAAAGCCGAAGGGTATCAGATGCCTTCTTCGCAAACAGAACAGGCGAACCCCAAGGAGAAGTACTGGGTCGGATGAAACCCTTAGCCTGTAGCTCCTCCAACTGCTTCTTGAGCTCCTGCAATTCATGTGTGGCCATCCTATAGGGAGGAATGGACACCGATGTCGCTCCTGGAACGAACTCAATAGAGAATTCTACCTCACGCTCTGGAGGCAAACCCAAAAAGTCTTCTAGAAAGACATCCCTGAAGCGATCCACCACTAGAGGAAAGTCCAACTGTGGAGTCCCCTAATCATCCAGATAAAGACTAGCAATCTGGGTTGTCACCCCTCTTATCCCAAGATACTCGAGTCCCACATGACTCACCCGAACGTCCCATTCGCCTCTATGAAGGAAAGATTCACCTTCTGGTGAAATGAAACAGACTCTGCGGCGATAATAGTCAATGACTGCTTGGAAGGGAATCAACCAGTCCATGCTGAGGATGACATCATAGCCTATCATATCTAGGACATATAGATCCCATAAGAAGTGTTAACCTGCAACCTCTAGAGGTCACTCTCTACACTGACGTACACTAGATGTCCTCATTCCCAAAGGTGTGTCTAGTGTCAACGAGTCAGCATAAGAAAAGACACAGAGTCCAAAGCTATCCACAATAGAAATAGAGATAAAGCTATGCGTAGCACCAGTATCGAAAAGGGCTGAAGATAAAACTGAGGCTACTAAAATCATACCTCGAACAGTAGAAGGGTCGGGATCCTGCTCATGATAAGTCTGCTCCACGGCGAAAGACTGGCCCATGCCGCGGCCCTACGCCCCTGGCTGGACACTCTGAGCTGAACCGTCCTGCTGGTGCTGAGGAATTGGTGGATGACCGCCACGGCCTTGACCTCCACCTCGGCCCAAACGGCCGGAAGAACTCTAGTTCCCTGACTGTTGAGAGACTGGTGGGGCTGCTCCTGAACGAGGAGTCATGGAAGAACCCCGGTCACCTGCTGCTGGTGAGAAAACCTGGAAGAAACGCTGAAGATGACCCATCTTGCCGCAAGATCGGCACTCCACGGGGTATCTCTGGCACTTCAGCCTCGTGTGCCCTATCTGGCCACACTGGTAGCATGTCACCTAGCTGCATGATGATGCATCTCGCTTCCTCGAATCATCATGCGTAGGATCCCTATGGTGCTTCTTGCTATCATCTGAAGGAAAGCTAGCTCTGGAAGCAGAACCGCCCTGGCTCGCAACTCCAGAGTCTCTCAGATTGTGCTCCTCAATCAGTTCTTGGTTGACGATGGAAGTAATGGAAGTCAGCTGGAAGATGTTCACCTGCGAGCGAATTTCCCGCCTAAGCCCATCCTCAAACTTCCTCTCCAAGAACACCTCACTCCCATCCCGAAGGGGTGTAAAACGTTGTAGCTCAGTCAAACGAGAGGAGTACTCCATGACAGATAGATTACCCTACTCTAAGCTCATGAACTCCCGGGCTCGATCGTCCCTCAGGATCTCTGGGTAGAAGTAGTCGTAGAACACACGCTTGAATTCCTCCCAAGACATAGCCTGTTGCTGACCCACCTATGAGATCATGTCCCAACACCTCTTGGCGGAGTCTCGGAGCATGTAGGTGGAGAGCTTGACCCACCTATCTGGAGGCATCTCCAGATGCTCGAAGATAGTCAGCATGGCTTCCAGCCATGACTCTGCAGCCTGAGTTCCTCCCTCCCCCGAGAACGTGGGAGGATGCTGCTGCTGGAAAACCCACGTCAAGTCTGCCATAGACGAGGCAGGAGGCGGTACTCCCTGGAAGGCCTGCATCATCCTCATGAAACCCTCCCTGAACTGCGCATCAGCACCCGTAACTGGTACAACAACTGGTGCCAAGGCTGGCTTGGCTGGGGGATCGACAGGAAGTCCCTGATCAGCCCTGTCTGGCGTCTGATCACTGCCTGACGACAGACGTACGACCGGAGGACGTCTCAGAGGCATAGCTCTGAAAGATCAAAAGCACACCTTAGATCAGGAAAACAAGGACAAGGAACACAAGAGTACAAAATAGGAACAGGGGAATAAAAACACACAAGATTGCAAAACACGACTACACGGTGTGTATAAAACTACACGGCGTGTCTTCTTAAACCACTGACATGGGCATCTACCCATTCCCTACAAGTCGTGTACACTTCAAACTACACGGTGTGTTGACCCCAACACACGGCGTGTACTTGAAAACTATTCCCCTGCTCGAGTCTCCTTACACGGCTAACCCACACGGTCCGACTCAACCCGAGACTACACGGCATGTTCGAAACAACACGGCGTGCACTGGACAAGGCTTTGGTAGTCCGTGTTGTTGAGTACACGGTCGTCTACACAGCTGTACCATACACGGCATGCTCCGAACAAGCACGGCATGCATAGGCAAAGGCGACACCATACCGTGTTGTTCGTGACGCGGATGGGTACCTAGGAAAGACTACACGGCGTGTTCCGAACAAACACGGCGTGTGGAAGGAAAGGTAATGTCGGCTCGTGTTGTTCGTGACACGGCCGGGTACCTGGACACGACTACACGGCGTGTTCCCTACGGACACGGCATGTTCTACCCGAGCTTCCCCGGCCCGTGTTTTTAGTGACACGGCCAGGTACACGGCTCCGAACTCACACGGCATGTACCACTGGTACACAGCGTGTTCCCAAAGTTACCCCCACGACACCGTGTTCTACCCACACGGTCAGTGACACGGCCTAAAAACTGCACGGCGTGTATCTAAAAATTACACTCCGTGTATTCTGGGTTTTTCTGGGAAGTATCTCAGAAACTGCGCAGAATTCCAGAAACACTAAAACAAGGGAAAAGGTTCCATATTCTGATCCGTGAGGGCCCATAACACCTCAAGAACCAAAATTCAGCGTCCATTTTTAAGAAAGGAACAAAACAAATAGTTTTCTAACATAACAGCAGAGAATCTATCAAGCATCTATCACAATAGCATGCATAATCTACATAGAGCCTATCACAACAGCATGCAATTGCTAATGCACCCTAGATGGCATGGAAAGAATGCATAAAATGTGATTTATACAAGTGCCTATAAGTATGAGATGGAATATCCTCATCTCATCGGGTTATGACAAAAATAGAACCAAAATATCAAAACAATAACCGCACAAGTCATACGAATCACTCTAGGTGAAAACATACCAACCATAAAATATCAAAACCAGAAAACTGCAATTAACGAGGTAGTATGGCTTTTCCCTATACACGGGTTAGCTACTCCTAAGCACAGCTTAATGCCAAGTACCGAATCCATCTTATCCCTGGATAAGGTGTCCAAACAGTAAAGCAAGAGAAAATAACTCCTCTGATACCACTTTGTAACGACCCAAGTCTGGAGCCCCTCCATTGGTGCCCCGTACCCGATTCGCCACATGACCTCAAGCGCGTTTCCCCGAACACCACAGGCTGTCGACTAGCAGTGAGGGCCTTGGTGAGTCGGCGGGGAAAATATTCCCTCATTCGGTAAGGTATACAAGGTAAGAAAACAACAATAAATAGCGGAAGAAGTAATCAACAAGCATAACAAAAGAAAACAGACAGCAGAAGCAATGCAGATATCTAACAATGATGACAATAATGCAGCAGGTACAAGTATCTATGGAAAGCATCAAACACATCAATGTGATGGAATACAACTGAAACCAAGTGCAAAATAGAAACAAAGAAAGCTCCTCAGCATCGCGAGCCACGGCTCGGTCCCATGCTCCCCAGCTCCTGATGTAGTCAAGATCCTGAAGTAGAAGGGTGCTTGCCCTTATCTATACCTGCAGCAACATAGTCTACTTGGGCCCAAAAGCACGACCCAAACAGGGTGTGAGATAAAATCCCAGTAGGCAATCACCCAAAGATTTGTGCCTAATATTCAATCAATACATGGCAGTAAATAAACAAGAAGCAGTAAATAGGAAAACACAAGCATCTAAAATCCACAGTTCTAACAAGTAGAGCACACAAGTAAGCAGTCAACAACAAGAAGAAAACAGGTAACCCTCTGGGTATCTCTCACAGTCTAACCCCTATGGTTCAACCTCTAATACTAGCAACCCTCTGGGAGGCACACACAGTCTCACCCCTCTGGTTCAGCTATGTAAATTAAGCAGACTCTCTGGGGAATCACTCACCATCAATTCCCCCTATAGTCTCGTATTGTGCTAAAGGATCTATGGGGAAGCACTCAACGTCAATTCCCCCTATGGCCCGTGTCGTAGTTAAAGACACTCTGGAGAAGGCCTTCCATAAATTCTCCCCTTGGTCCCGCATCGTGATTAAAAAGACACTCTGGAGAATCCCTTCTGTCAATTCTCTCTTTGGTCTACTACTCTAGGTTCTCACAGTCCTGAGTATAACTAAACATGCTCAGTGCGTGTATATCGTCCAAGTAAACCTCAAGAACTACTTGGCTATCAACTAAGTCTCAACAGAAAAAATAAAAACAACAGTACACAATCCTACAACTAGTCATGGCAAAGAAAACTGAGCACAAAAAAATACTCTAATCACAAGAAATAACCTCTACTAAAGAAATCAAGCAAAGAAGGCAAGTAACAAGGGAAAAACAGGAAACACGTAATACCCCGTTCAAGGGTATTTGTGGAAATTGCACAAATTATGCATCAACTTTCTACGGAAAGGAACAAACCACCTACCTCGACCCTAGGAGATCAATATACGTGAACCTCAACGATAGATTCCCCTTGGAACGACATAGATCTGAGAAAACGCACAAAACACTCAACCTACGATAACTTGGAAACGAGGAGGAATCAAGAAACAAGGCTAAAGCAGAAGGAAG
Source organism: Viscum album (assembly GCA_963277665.1). Taxonomy (NCBI): domain Eukaryota; kingdom Viridiplantae; phylum Streptophyta; class Magnoliopsida; order Santalales; family Viscaceae; genus Viscum; species Viscum album. Next base: position 1,033,722,170 of record OY728122.1, on the reverse strand, counting down.
AACTCACTGCTACGCTTCCAATGAAACTGAATGTGATCGAATCGGAAAACAGACGGCAAGGCGGGAGTTCGTCGAAGATTCGGTCGTACGGGTCACTTCGGACAGATGAAAACGGAAGAAGAATACGATTTTAGGGGTTAGACGCGACCTCGGTCCGTTTCATAAAAAAAAGTACATGGCGTGTACTTTTAGAGTACACGGCGTGTACTTCAATTTTTTCGTACTCCGAATTAACCGGCCTCCACCTCATCCTTACACACCGTGTGTGTGGCCCGGGCACGGCCAACACAGGGCTTTGATCCGGGAAGAGTACATGGCGTGTACTCAGAAAGTACACGGTGTGTACTTCTGAAATTTCCAAAAAAAAAATCATTTTTCTCAAAAACTCCAGAAAAAGGAAAACCATACCTGAAATAGATATGGGTTCTTACATTTTGGTTCTCTGACCTCTCTAGTAGTCTTACATAATAATTTTTTCTCTAGAACAACTTATAATCCCATGGGGATTTATGGAATTTGTTCCTATTCCAAATCTTTTATATCTTGATCCTAGACTTCATTGAAGTCTATATCTCTCCCACTATCTATTTTAGAGATAAGATCCTCCTTAAGAAATGTGGGATGTCTATCAACCATAGAAAAAAATATGAAGGATTGTATAGGTAGTATCCATTTTTTTATTTGGGATGTCTTATTAAGATACACTTTATGCCTCAGGGTTCAATCTTGTTACCTGAATAGGCCTTAAAAATGATTCACAACCCCACATATATAAGTATGAAAACATGGGTTTCTTTCCATTCCATAATTTTGTATGGTATACCATTTTTTTCTTTAGTTGGAACTCAGTTTAGTATGTATACTACTATTTGTAATGTGTATCCCCAAAAGGATAAAATAAGAATTGCATGAATCATCATTGATCTCACCATGTCCAATAAGGCATGGTTCCTCCTTTCTCTTACACTATTGCACCTAAGTGTATAAGGAGGAGTGAGTTAAGATAAAATCTTCAACTCCTATAAATAATCAATGAAGTCTTAATTAATATATTCTCCACCATGGTCTAAGCACAGTTTGTTAATTTTCTTACCAAGATAGTTCTCAACTTCATTATTTTATTTCTTTAATTTATAAAAATAATCTGAATTATACCTCATTAATTAGACATATCCATACCTACTAAAATCATTAGTAAAAGTTATTAAGTATGAGTACTCAACCCTTACTTCAACAGGAAATGGTCTGCACACATCGGTATGGACTAATTCAAGAAACTCTTTATCCACTTTCACCTTTCCCACCAAATGGGTCATTAATCATTTTTCCTTGTAAACATGCATGACAAACACCAAGTGTTTTTAGTTTAAAAGAATCTAAATATCCATCTTGATGTAATTTAGTCAAGTGCTTTTCATTTACATGACCTAGTTGGTGATGTCATAGTTGGTTGTTCTATGATTCATGGGAAGTAACTTCATTATCGATTTCCTTTATTTGATTTATGTAATCCAACACATAAAGAAAGTTATTTAAATGCGACTTACCATAAAAAATTATATCTTTATAAAAGAAGAAAAATTTATTCCCAATTTTGAAAATAAATCCATCTATATCAAGTTTAGATATAGAAATAATGTTTTTGGTAACTGAAAGAACATAATAATAACCCTTTAAAACCAAGATCTTTCTATTTTACAACATTATTTGGTAGTCCCCAATAGCTATAACATCAATTTTATCTCTGTTGGATGCTCTAAGATCTATATCTCCCCAGACAATCATTTTGAATCTACTTGGTTCCTATATTTGAATACATATGTGAGCACCACAAGCTGTATATAATACCCAATTTATAGAAACATATAAATTTCACTTGATAAAAAATTCACATGAAGCTTCCCCTTGATTCTTTATCTAGGTGAAATTTTTCTTCCAGTGGCCTGTCTCTCCACATGTGAAATATACAACATCATGTTCCCTTTATTTCCCCTTAATATCCTCTTTTTGGAAGGGTGTTAAGAATATTTGGGCTTAAATATCTTTGCTTTCCCTTTTCATCTTTTCACTATAAGGATGGAAGTTTTTTCATGCTTTGTATCCTTATCTACTTATATAATAATAGTAAGAAAATATGGGAGGTACTTATCAATGTTGTTTATATTAAAATTCATAAAAAAAACTAGAGAATCTCTAAGGAAGTGATGCCAGAATGAGGTCGGTGCCTTGTTATTTGGGGAGTTTAAACACTAGAACCTCTAAGGTATAAATGTAACATATTAGATTGACTATGTGAGCCCTAACTTGGGCACCCTTTCCAAGATTATTTTGAAATAGTTACTTGGAAATATCAAACTGTTCCTATCTAGACCTCTCCTGGTAAATACCATGGAGGTGCTCAAGCATTCTATATTCATCCTTGCTTTTTTTGAGACTTCATTAGTTCACTATAAATTGATGAAAGTATCAAAAATTGAATGTAGACCATATCACTCAAGTGTTTTTCGTAGACAAGGAACTATTCATCACTCACCTCTTTAGAAGGTAGATCAAGCATTGAGGATTCTAGCACGTAAGATTTCCATTCATGGCGTAGCACAACTCTAAGGCGTCTAAACCACTCCTATAAGTTACTTCTAGTTATAATATCATTTTTCTCCAATATTGGTCATAGGGATAGTGTGGATAATGAACTTTTCATTTTATTCTACAATTAAAAAAGAGGATATTATTAGTACTTTTCTAGATTACAAAATATGAGAGATATAATAAATTAAATGTAATTATTTATTTATTTATTTTATCTAATATTACAATATTTTGTCAAGTCTCAATATCCCTCACTATTGAACTCAAAATGTCTAATTTCTTTAATATTTTAGTGGCAATGATCCCCATTACTTTTCTTAATGATCCAGACTTTGTCCATGAAAACCATAATAAAGTAATTATGTAGGTGGTCTTGCCAACTGAAGACATGGAGCTCCTTTATCCCTTGAGTGTATTCCCCTATCCTGAAATCCTAACATATATTTCATCAACACTTGCCTCTAAATTTGTGTTGAATAAAATTTGTCTGTTAAACTCAATACAATTTTGATTAAGTCAACCCAAAACTCTCATGAGAAATACCTGATAAAAGTAAGTGTCTAGACTTTGTCCATGTACTACACTTAGTTATATTGTTTCATTACCAATCATGTAATGGAAGTCTTAGTCTAACTTAATATTTAATTGAGGGGTTTAAATTTATTATGCAAAAAATTTTATCTTGTTTTATCCTTTACATATCTTATTAATATTAAGTGGGTGTTACTTAATTAATTAACCTTGTTGGATAAAAAATTTAGGTATAATTCATTTATTTAATTTATGTATTTGCATATTAATTCATTTATTTATGTGATCATGGACTTACATCCATAAATTAAATAATTTAATAGTCAGAAATAAATAATTAATTAAATAACCCATTCATGAGCTTTATCTAACAGTTAATTTAATGAACAAACATTAAATCAAACTTTAACCTAGGGTAAATAACTCCTATTTTTGGTCTTGGAATGAGTTATAGCATTCCACCTATCCACTTGTGTATCACTTGGGTTGGCATCATCGTGGTTCTATCTTGAACTGACTCCACACACCTTGGGATGCTCCATTAATTGAAAATATTTATTAATCACATGTAGGTGAGGGGAACCAAAGGATTGTTTAAAGGGGGTTACATAAATATCCTTAGACACATAGATCCTACATAATAATAGAGGGAGGGATGACTTTCAGGATATTATTTAATTTAATATTAAATAATTTCTAACTCATACAATAGATTAAATTAATGCATCCAACACATACACGGGTCTTTTTCAAGCTCATAAACGGTTATATATGCAATGAATACACAAAATTAAATGACTAGAATTAATTTCTTTATTCTTTCTTTTATTATTTAAGATAAGTGAACTTGCATTAATTAATTAATTAATTGATTAATTTATTAATTCCCTTTCATCTTAATGATCGTTTTATCTTATTTGGAGATACCCATCATTAATGGAATTCATGGAAAATAAATGACAGAACCAATAATAACAAATTAATTATAATAAATTAATTGAGCATTTAAAATTCTTTAAAACCATTATTAAGTTATGAAACACACAATGGTGTTCCAATCAATAAAATAAGGTTTTAATGTCTCAATTTTCAAAGTTAATGTAATTTTAAATTTTCCCATTAATGGGAGAGTACATAACGTATACATACAACTATGTTCCATATACCTCAGGTGTCATATATTCAAGTCACATGCTTGGGTCTTTAGCATGTTAACTCAACAGGACTACAAGGTGTGTACATTCCATCTATATACCATGTATCCATTTTACATGTGATAGTTTGGCCCAGTCAACATGTAGTGTGCAATAAAAGCACCGCATGTAATTAATTGCTTGACTCATCTAGATACAATACACATTGGTATATGACATGTGCTTTGGCCACATGTCGTGTAACCCAGTTTTACCAGCCAGTGATTTGGAACTTTCCGATGGCATCTCTAGACATTCTTCATTTGTTCTTAAACCTTTAAAAAAATGAAACAATGAATGAACATGATTAATATGTTGATAATATGTAATTTAAAATCATATTAAATAAATAATAACATGAAATGAAAATCTAGCCACAATTTTTCATAGATCAGTAATCAAATAAATAATTCTAAATTTAAATGTGACCAATCTGATACCACTTACTGGTTCCAGTCATAGTGGAAGCACGTAGAGGTGGGTGATATATTAAAATTTATTTTATTAGTTGTTTCCTAAAACAAAGAGCGTGGATCTTGCATGTCAAATTTATAATTAATTTATTTAATATTTAAAGAAATAAATACATTGGATTAATAAATTTCTTCTCTAGTGAATGTTGATCATTTAAAAATACCCTTTTCATATTACCTTCATTGCGCTGTGAGGATCCATGGATAAAATACCTCTTACGGTGATCCACGCATGCTCCTATGATCTCTGATCACCACCACTCAATATTTGGGTTTCTAATGTGGTGATTCGAATGTCTTGAACTATTTTTTCTTGATATATTGTTCTTCGGTCTTGAAAAAATACCTCTAGCACTTCTTGTTCTTGAGAGGGAGAGAGAAGGAGTTGAGAGAGAATTCGTTGTGTGCGGCAATTCTCTATTCTCAATTTGTGTATGCTCTACACAATAGGCATGGTCGTCTATTTATAGAGTTAAGATTTAAGTTAAAATGTTATTTAATTGAATACCATCTATTAAATAAAATTTATTACCTTTAATAAACCCCATGTCACATAATAATAATTATATTATTACTATTTTGTGGTGCGCGCTAAGTTGCGCAATAACAAATATTATGTAACAATCTGGTTAATTAATTTTTTTTACTAGACTTAGTGTTGGTATGTTCAAACTCCTCTATAATTTATTGAAAAATTGAATAAATATTTTATTCATAAATAAATATTTTATTCACAATATATCGATTAAATATTTATTAAAATATTCGATAAATAAAATAAATATTTTATTCACATGTCGACGAATAAATATTTATTTAATTTATGAGATCAATATAAATTGAATAAAATTATTCATCATACTTGAGAATAATATTTATTCCATTAATTAAACTCAAATATAATTTAATCGAGATCAATGGAAACACTTAGTGTGTGACCCTCTAGGATTCTCTCTCATTGTCATTAGGTGGGATTTCCTAAAGTCTAAGATTACTATCTAGTAATGGGTCAAGGTACCCAAGAGAAATAACTTAATGTCGCAACATCAACAACCACATACAAATGATCACTATGTAATATAATACCTTTCTCACAATATCTCATGAAGCATGTTGCACAACCAAGTCACCAACCTATATGCTCGATATGTATTTCTTTGACTATTTAAAATTAACACGTCGTTACACCATGAACATGGAATTTAATGTGATGGTTCTATTCCAATAAAATGGTTGAGATTTCAACTTCCATAAAGATGGAAGGGAAAAATCCTTCCTCAAGTTATTAATTAATGACATGTCACTCATGACACACCCAATGTACCCAAATTTTCCATGAACAATTATCATTATGGTTTACAAAATAAATCTAAGTATGTGAGTTGTAACATGCATTAATAATAATCCTAAAGTCTAAGGGCCATCACACATGCTCATAGATAGAAGTATCTAATGACACAAAAACATGAGGAATTCATACTAGTCAGTCTGTTTTCATAATCTCATATCTTTGAGATTACCAAGTGTGTACTTTATGAGAATAAGTCTCATCTTCTTATGAGTAATAACACCTGATAGTCTATGTATTATGTGTACCATCATAGTATGTTATCCAACTACAAAACAATATTTGAGAATATCGACATACCACATCAAGGTTCTTATCATATCAGGGATCTTCTATGACCTTATCAATGTGATGTATACTATAATACATTATTACCTTAGTGTCATGTAGAAAAAAAACAAAATGTAATAAAAAAAATTATTAATATTTAATACATAGAATATTTATTCAATCAAATTAAAAAAAATTGGCCCTTGGAAACCAACTCCAATAGTTTTGAGACTATATTAGATGTGGAAGATGGAGTTTTTTATCGACTTGCACCCAGGACCACTCTGATATCTTCTACAACATATTGGATGGTCCTTACCAATATCTCGAAACTTCAATTATAGTTGGAGGACCTTCGAGAGAAGGGTTTTATAAGACCCAGAGTGTCCCATGGGTAGCACCAACATTGTTCATGAAAAAGGTGAATGGGAGCTTGTGGTTTTGTGTAGATTATTATCGCTTGAATCAGGCCATGATAAAGAACAAGTTCCCCTTACCAAGGATTGATGACATATTTGATCAGTTGTGAGTTGTGATATGGTTCTCACAGATTGATCTCAAGTCAATCTTCCACCAGTTGAGAGTTCTTGAGGCTTGTATTCTAAAGCTGTCATTCTGATGTCACTATGTACATAATGTGTTCCTGGTAATGACTTTTAGTGTGATGAATTCCCCTATTGTGTTTATGGATTTCATGAACCAGATTTTCCATCCATAATTGGATTGATTTTTGATGTATTCATTGACAACACAGTAATATACTCTGTGATATATGAGTTGCATGTAGAGAATTTGAGGATGATCCTATACTTTCTTCGAGAGCACCAGCTTTATTAAAATCTCTTGAATTTATAGCTCTAAATGTAAAGACTCAACCCCAGTTTCCCGGAGTCGGCGCCTTATTACATTACATTTTCATGATTACAAGAAAGTATCATCCTGAAAGAAAAAATTGTTTAGTAGATTTTTAAATCCAAATACATACTTAAGTTCCACATTACAACTTTAAATGAAATACAATATATAATTTTTATTGGGAATATCCAAAACTATAAGTTTATCCCTATAAGTCCTTCATAATAGACTTCTTCATGTCTTGAGAAAATGAAACATAAGAAAGGGGTCAGCTCAAATGCTCAGTAAGGGTAAACAATAAAGTGGAAGTTATCATATACATAAACATTATGCATGGTAAATAATTGAAAACATGTCCCTTTAAAAATAATAAACTTAAACACATTATGGAAGGAATATGAGCTGAATAAATATTTCCACAATAAAACATAATCATGGGTATTCTACTAGTTTATTAAACATAAGAAATATGAATTTATATATTTATAATGATGTAAATTCATATGTACACATTATGAAACATACCTTCATGGTCTCGGCTAAGATATCTAAAAATTATTAAGGCCTTGGCCAAAACCATATCTAAAAATGGGTAAGGCCTTAGCAAAGTCCATGTCAATTTGTCTCATTACACCTACCGATGCATTGAGGGGCTATAGAGGGCCCCACCCATCACATAATAACTCCAATGGATTCATCATATGAATGGGGATAAACATAAACAAAATACACATTCATATTCAAACTAACATATGAAATGTCAATATCATTCCCTGAACATTAAGTATAAACACTAACCATTAAAAGTAAAATGGTGAATGGTTTTAAGATAGCACATCCACAGGAAAACTAATCATAAACCATTTAATTAAATATGGTATATGATATCATATGATATTAATCCCAATAATACATAAGTATCAACAAGAGTGTTGAAACAAATTAAGATACTCTAATAAAATCATCAAGTATTTATTGAGATAAATACTATTTTATTTTGTAAAGAAGAGTTATTTTGGAAAAGTCCATGTATAAAAAAAGAAGTGAAGTAAGATATTATTTTAATAATAAAATGATTTATTTAAAAAATATAATGGTTGATAAAAAAATATTATAGAGTTCCCATGGAAATAGGTAAGAATTTTAGAAATTCCCTTGAATCGGGATTGTATTATAGGAAGAATTTTTAAAAGACCCTTTTAAAACATATAACTTCCCATAAATAAATGTATGATTCTGTTTGGATCACATATATAGAACATTCATACAAAAATTATGATAATTATATATGAATTAATAAGAATTTAATTTAGGTAAGTAGATAATAAAAGTAACTTTATTGAAAATAGAGGTTTGGGTGGAAAACCCTCATCTTAAGTCTGAAGGTATTCCTCGATTGATCTTAATGACCTGGATAATCAAATTTAGGTTCATAAATTAATAATTCCAGAACCACCCCTACATTTAATTTATTTATTTTAACCTTATTAGGTTTATTCATGGCTTTTTTGATGGGTTTAAGAGGTTCAATTTTATTGTTCTGGAAGCATTTTCTTCCTTGGTTTTCAGGATCGGTTTACTTGTATTTACGAATGGAAGTTCATTTGAAAGGTGGTTAAACATAAAGAATTTTTAATATATATTATTAGTGAAATTATAGAGATATAAATTATCTTATAATTATTTTGGTTATATACCATGAGGATGACTCGTTGTATAAAGGTTAATGATAAACGCTTGGATTAACTTGGCGGTTTTGTGCATGATGAACTTGTTTTGTATTATTATTGTATATTATGAGTGTGTAAGGATTTTAGAACATTAAATAAGATAAAATAAATATATTTTGATCTGGTTAAACCATTAGAAATGTTTCATGACCAGTATTTAATATATTAATGCAAATTGAAAACCCATCTTCATTGAACGTGATAATTAACACATCTCGGATGACATTCTCATTTATAGTATAAAAGGAGGGAAAATAAGAGATGATGATAGAATATTCCATTATCATAAAAACATTACAATAAATATAAGGTACTGTAGTTTTCATGAATAATTTGATAATAGGTAGGGATAAGGTATAAGTGAGAAATAATTTAAAAGAGAAGAAGAAATCTTACCTCTTGAATATTTCTCTTTTGAACCCACCTTAAGGCTCTCAGAAGTGGTCTTTTTGTGATATCATAAGCACAATAAAGTATCAAGGGATGAGTAGGGTAAAAAATTTCCAAGTTTGGACAAATAATAAGGCTTATGGTTATGAAGTTTTTGAAGGAAGGAACCTCCTTTTATAAGTGAGGTGAGGGGTAACTTAGGAATCACAAAAATCATTAAAATATAATAAATATATTATAGTGTTTAAGAGAACCAAAAGGCATCAAACTAAAGGGGGATACATTTTCGAAGTAATTTTATCATTTTTGGACTTGTCAAATAATTTTGGGTTTTTAAATAATTTAATAAAGTATTTTCTTCATGAAAAACAATTTTTTAAAGATAAAAACTATTTATATCTATGACTTTAAACACATAAAAAAGTTTTAAAATAGAATAAAATTCTATATTATATCATTGAAATTTAATATTTATATAAGGAATCCCTAAATTATCTTAAAAATATAAAATTATTTTATTTTATTATTTTTAATATTATTTATTTTATTTAATAATTAATTAAATTAATATGTCATCATCTTTGTGGAAGCCATTATGGTATGTATTTATTGTATAAAAAATTAAAATAAAATTAAATGAGAAATATAATTTTATTATATTTCCAAAGAATATTATTTTTTGAATAAAACCTCTAGAAAATATGATATAACAATATTATTAAATTAAAAACTATAATGTGACAACTTGATTTCCTTTTAAAATAAAATATTATAATGACTTTAAAGTAATTCATGTAAGTCCAAAATTTTCCAAATTTGAATCAAAACATTATAATATTATAAAATTTATTATAAAAAATGTTTTATCCAAAATATGATACATTTAATAATTCTTATAATTTTAATTAAAAACATTTTATTTATTTTTCTTATACTTGCACGAGCGTTGTGTCGGCATTGCATAAGAATTGATGTTAAATATTTCATATATAAAAATTAAAAATAAAATACTATCATAAATATAAATTAATTAGGTTCAAAATAAAATTATGAATTTATTCATTATGTATATTCAATCTTATAGAAAACAATACGTCTTCTTAACTTTGTTATTTTGTATTTTCTTCGCCAACACAAGCATTGCACATATATTTGGATAATAATCATTTTATATAACACTTAAATTCGAAATTAAATATAAAAGAGATAAATAATACATAATAATTAATAAATAATTCGTGAATATAATTTTTATCACTAAATTATTATATATAAATTACCAATTTTGACTTTTTTAGCACTGCGTCGACAATGATAATGATTTTTATACTTATCATGAAAAATATACTTTTCATTTTTCAAATTAATTCTGTACGATATTCCACTTGTAATATAATTATTTAGGTATTACATAGCTTAAATATATTTTTATATCATAATAATTTCATGATGATGTCATGAAAAATGTCGTATTTTATAAAAACTGTATTTTTTACTATTCAACAAAAATTAAACTATTTTATAAAAATCCCAAAAATTCATCCAAACCATTTTTAAACATTTAAAATCCAAAAAGTAACTCTATTTTATGAAAATAATTTTTTAAATATTATAAATTTAATTTTTAAATAAAATCATCATTTACTCAAAAAATACCAATTCTAGTATTATAATTGATTTTATGACACTTCAAAGAATTAACTAGGGTCTCATAAAATTATCTTATAATCATAGGAAAACAAAATATTGATTCATGAATAAATTTTACAAAAATAAATTATCCTTTAAATTAATCTATTAATTATAAAATTTTAATTCATAATTTATTGATCATAAAAATAACAACACTTAATTATTAATTTTTAAAATATTCACTCTCATTTATAAGGTGCCTAAATTATATATTTACTTACATGTGTGAGGTTACTATTCATAAGGGTACATTACTATATAAGTTACTATTCATAATGTTATATTACTATTAATAAGGGCCAAGTTACTATTCATAAGAGTGCATTACTATTCATAAGGGTCAATTTACTATTCACCAAAAATTAAGTTTGTCTTATCAGACTCTAAATATCTTACTGAAAAAAACCGTGCATATTGGTTTTTTGAAATTCAAATCACAAAGGTGGAAAAACTATGTTTACTGGCTATGTTATAACAAAATGGTGTTTTGTAGAGACTCAGTGTTTCATGCATTCAATATTAAATTTATTTTCAAAATCATGAGGTGTTACATTATCCTATCCTTACAAAAATTTCTTCCTTGAAATTTTGAAATTGAATTTGGAAAGATAGTGTTTGATACTTGAAAATTCCCTTGTGGGAAACCTACATCAGAAATATGGTTAAAATCTCCTCTTAATAAGTGCGAATGGGAAATTTATCGGTTACTATAAAACAACACATTCTAATTGGATAACATGGTCAGGGAAGAATAATCAAACCATTATGTTCTGATGGATACTGATAGAGAACATTCTTAGATGAAAGATCATTACAAAAAAAACATAAACTACAGTTATGAAAAATTTCATTGGTATCATGAAAAAACATATATGATAATAGGACAACGTTTTTATTTAAGACTCTTTTCCTAGAGTTGATGAATTATTCCACTCTATAAGAGTATAAATATACATTTCTATTTCGTAAACACAATCTTATCCTTTTTTATCCTTGAACTATCTTTACATCATCTCTTAGCACAAGCTACATCATGTAGTGACATTAAGCTCTAAAATCTCATAAAATGACCAACTTAAACCATTTAAAAAATGTTTTAACATTCCAAAATATCATGATCCAAAACTTTAGAATCATTCTCATATCCATACTTGGTAGATCCTTGTACACAAGGTCCTTGTAAATCCTCATTTTTTTAGAACTCCATGATATATCCTACTCAAACCAACTGCTACATTATTTTCCTTTAATCAACATGAAGCAACCCAAAATTTTCACATTCCAAAAATGTGAATATCTTCATCATGTGTCCTCTTAAAATATGGTAATAACTAAAATTAAAATAAAAATTTATTGGAAACATTTATTCATCCTTACACATGATATAGTATATATTCCTTATATCTAAAAATTTTGTAATCTCCATCAATGATAGCATAGACCACTTTTCAATAAGTCAAAAATCAGTTTTGAGGTACTCAGTACTTATCCAAATGAATCATTTCTTCATCATTATCTTCATCATTAGAAATATATTAAGGGTTTTCCTTTCTTTAATCATGTATTTTACAAAAAAATTAACTTTCCACTGAATATCTTTTCTCAGTACCATTCATATTATGGTTTTAAATTATTGAATAGGCATATTAATCATTCTACTTCATCTGTGGTAGCATCATAACTTGATCATTATCCAAAATCATTATATGGGGTATATTCCTTTGACGCTTAGGACATGGATTCTCATAGTGTCTCATCTCCTTGTATTTGAAGCATTGTACATTGGAAACCTTTTTTACCCCTTCAATCATGAACATGGTGTCCTTTTTCTCCACACTTATAATAAACACTCATTCCCTTCATGCATTTACTAGGGTGATTCTTTCCACAGTTATCACATGTAGGAAAACCCTTCTTTCCCTTCTTCCCTTTATCTATATTTTTTTCTACCATCCTCTTCTTCTTTTTCTTCCCTTAAAATCCATAGGACTCTGAGAATTATTTACATAAAATTTTAATACATGATATTATTTACTCATATTATGAGGAAACATGGGAGACTATCTTCCTTTAAAAATTAAGACCATGAGAGATATGACCCTTCTTACTATTTTCATCACATGCATTATTGATGTTCACATTCCTTATTCTAGGTGCCATTTAAATTCAATTCATTATTCTATCTTAGATCATAAAATTATAAACTTTCTATAAATCTAAACATGGTATAGCACATATCATAAATTTATGCATCGTAAATCCTAGAACCATATACTTTTGTTACTTTAAAAGAATAAATCCTTCATAATGGTATGTAAGAAAAAAATGTGAATTATCTTAAGAATATCCCCCAGGAGTGTCAAACCAGGTGTACAGTAAGCCTCATTGTCGTATACCAAGTTAGCCTAGGTCAAGCCCGAAACACTTTTTTGAAGTTTTTACTCCTAGGTATATCTGTGCTAGAACCACGTCCACTTGTAGTATCCAGATAGAAATTTATTTTCTAGGAAGATCCAAATAATCTATTCCTTACAAAAGTTTGAGGATGTTATTGTATGTGTATCATCAAGTCTATCTTATGGTTTTTTTCCCTAATCTTAGTTTTCTAAATCTAGCTTCCAAGTTTTATACTAAACTTTATTTGATACCAACTGTAAAGACGTGAACCTAGTTGCCTGGAGCTGGTGCCTTATTACATTACATTGTCATGATTACTACATAAGTTGCATCTTGAAGGAACAAATAGTTTAGTAGATTTGGAAATCCAGATACATTCATAAGTTAAACATTACAAATTTAAATGAAATACAACATATAAGTCTTATTGGGAACATCCAAAACTATAATTTTATCCCTACAGGTTATTCATAATGAACTTATTCATGTCCAAAGAAAATGAAACAAAAAAGGGGGTGAGCTAAAATGATCAGTAAAGGTAAAATATAAAGCAGAATTTATCATAAACATAAACATTAGGCATGGTGAATAATTTAAAACACATACCTTTAAAAATAATAAACTTAAACACATTATGGCAGGAATATGATCTGAGTAAATATTTCCACAATAAAACATAATCATGGGTATTCTACTAGTAGAATAATCACATAAACTATGAATTTATAGCTTCATAAAGAGGGAAATGCATATGTCAGATATTCTGAAACATGCCTTCATGGCCATGTCCAAGACATCTAAAAATGATTAAGTCATCATCCAAAACCATATCTAAAAACGGGCAAGGCCTCGGCCAAGTACATATCTATTTGTCTCATGAGACCTACCGATGCATCAAGGTGATATAGAGGGTCCCATCCAACACATTATAAGTCCAATAATTTCCACATATGAATGTGGATAAATATAAACAACATATGCATTCATATTGAAACTAACATATGAAATGTCAATATCGTTCCCTGAACATTAAGCATAAACACTAACCATTCAGAATAAAATAGTGAATGGTTTTAAGATAGCACATACATAGGAAAAATAATAAAAAAAAATTAAATTAAATATGGTATATGATATTATATGAGACTAATATCAATAATACATAAGGATCAACAAGAGTGTTGTAACAGATGAAGATACTCTAATAAAATAATTGAGTAATTCTTGAGATAAATACTCTTTTATTTTGAAAAGAAGAGTTCTTTTGTAAAATTATATGTATAAAACCATAAGTGAATTAAGATATTATTTTCATAATAAAATTGGTGATTTTATAAAGATAATTTTTTCTAAAAAAATATTATAGAGTGCCCCTAAAAATAGGTAAGAATTTGAGAAATTCCTTGAATCAGGATTGTATTTCAAGAATTTTTTTTGAAAGATCATTTTAAAACATATAACTTCCCATAAATGAAGGTATGATTCTGATTGGAACACATATATAGAACATTCACACATAAATTATGAGAAGTACATATGAATTAATAATAATTTAATTGAGGTAAGTAGATAATAAAAGTAACCCGAATGAAAATGGAGGTTCAGGTGGAGAACTCTCACCTTAAGTCCGAAGGTATTCCTCACTTGATCTTAACGACCTGAATAATAAAATTTAGGTTCATAAATTAATAATTCCAAAACCATATCTAAATTTAATTGATTTATTTTAACCTTATTAGGTTAATCTTTTTCCTTTTATGGATTTAATAAGTTCAATTTAATTGTTTTGGATGCATTTTCTTCCTTGGTTTTCATGATCGGTTTACTTGTATCTAAGAATGGAAGTTCATTTAAAATTTGGTTAAACATCCATAATTTTTAATATATATTATTAGTTAAATTAAAGAGATATAAATTATCTTATAATTATTTTGGGTATATACCATGAGAATGACTCATTAGATAAAGGTTAGTGATAAACACTTGCATTAACTTGGTGGTTTTGTGCTTGATGAACTTATTTTGTGTTATTATTTTATATTATGTGTGTTTAAGGATTATAGAACATTAAATAAGATAAAATACATATATTATGATCTATTTCAACCATTATAAAGGTTTCATGACCAGTCTTGAAGATAGTAATGCAAATTGAAAACTCGTCTTCATTGAACTTGATAATTAACACATCTCGGATGACGTTCTCGTTTATAGTATAAAAGGAGGGAAAATAAGAGATGATGATGGAATATTACATTATCACAACAACATTAAAATACATATAAGTTATTTTATCTATCATAAATAATTGGATAATAGGCAAGGATAAGGTATAAGTGAGAAAGAATTTAAAAGAGAAGAAGAAGAAATCTTACCTCTTGAATATTTCCCTTTTGAAAACACATTAAGGCTCTTGGAAGTGATCTTTTTGTGAGACCAGAAGCACAATAATGTGTCAAGATATGATTGAGGTGGAATTTTTCAGAGTTTTTCTGAACAAGAAGGCTTATGGTTATGAAATTTTTGAAGGAACCTCTTTTTAAGTGATGTGAGGGGTAACTTAGGAATCACAAAAATTATTAAAATATAATAAATTTATTATATAGTTTAAGAATCCAAAAAGTTCTAAAACTAAAGGTGGATTACATTTTTGAAGTAATTTTATCATTTTTGAAATTTTTCAATAATTTTGTGATTTTTAAATATTTTAATAAAATATTTTATTCAAGAAAAACAATTTTTTCAAGATAAAAACTATTCATATATATGACTTTAAGCACATCCAAAAAAAGTTAAAAATTGTATAAAATTTTATATTATATCATATAAATGTTATATTCATCTAATGAACCTTTTAATTTTCTTGAAAATATAAAAATATATTTATTTTATTATTTTTAATATCATTTATTTGATTTATTTATTAATTAAATTAATATTGCATCATCTTTGTGGAAAACATTATGGTATTCATTTGTTGTATATAAATAAAAAATAAAATTACATGAGAAATATAATTTTATTATATTTCCAAATACTATTCTTTTATGACTAAAACCTCTAGAAAAGCTCATACAACAATATTATTAAATTAAAAACTATAATGTGACAACTTGATTTCTTTTTGAAATAAAATATTATAAAGGCTTTAAAGTGATTCATGTGGGTCCAAAATGTCCCAAATTAGAATAAAAACTTGATAATTGTCTAAAATTGATTACATAAAATGTTTTATCCAAAATATGGGTCATTTAATAATTCTTATAATTTTAAATAAAAACATTTTATTTTCATTTCGTATGCTTACACGAGCACTGCATCGGCGTTGCATAAGCATTAATGATAATTATTTCATATATAAAAATTAAAAATAAAATACTATAATAAAGATAAATTAATTATTTTCAAAATAAAATTATTAATTTATTCATTATGTATATTTAGTCTTATACAAAACAATACATCTTCTTAACTTTTTTATTTGGTCTTTTCTTTCCCTACACAAGCATTGCACAGACATTTGGATAATACTCAGGTCATATAATACTAAAATTATAAATTAAAAATAAAATATATATATAATACATAATAATTAATAAATAATTAATTAATGTAATTTTTATCACTCAATTATTATATATAAATTACTAATTTTGACTTTGTCAGCGCTGCGCAGGCACTGTGTCGACAATGACAATGATTTTTATACTTATCCTGAAAAAATATACTTTTCATGTTCCAAATTAATTTTTTACAATATTACAAATGTAATATAATTATTTATTTATTTAATAGTTTAAATAATTTTTTATATCATAATAATTTATTGACTATGTCATGAAAAATGCCTTATTTTATAAAAAACTGTATTTTTTACTATTTAACAAAAATTAAACTATTTCATAAAAATCCCAAAAAATCATCCAAACCATTTTTCGATGTGTAGAATCCAAAAAAACTACATTTTAAGAAAATAATTTTCTAAATATGATAAATTTAATTTTTAATTAAAATCATCATTTACTCGAAAAATATCAATTTTAGTATTATAACTGATTTTATGACAGTTCTAAAAATTAACTAGGGTCTCATAAAATTATCTTATAATCATAGGAAAACAAAATATTGATTCCTTAATAAATTTTAAGAAAATGAATTATCTTTTAAATTAATATATTAATTATAAAATTTCAATTCATAATTTATTGCTCATAAAAATACCAGCACTTAATTATTAATTTTTAAAATATTCACTCTCATTTATAAGGTGCCTAAATTATATCTTTTCGTACATGTGTGAGGTTACTATTCATTATGGTACATTACTATTCAAGTTACTATTCATAAGGGTATATTACTATTTATAAGGGTCAAGTTTCTATTCATAAGTATACATTAATATTCATAAAGGTCAAGTTACTATTCACAAAAAATTAAGTTTGTCTTATCAGAGTCTAAATATCTTACTGAATGCAATCGTTTATGTTAGTTTTTCAAAATTCAAATCACTGAGGTGGAAAAACTATGCTTACTGTCTAGGTTATAACAAAATGGTGTTTTGTAAAGACTCAATGTTTTATGCATTCAATATTAAATTTTTTTCCAAAATCTTGAGGTGTTACATTATCCCCTCCTTACAAAAATTTCATCCTTGAAATTTTGAAATTGAATTTGGAAAGTTAATGGTTGATAATTGAAAATTCCCTTGTGGGAAACTCACATTAGAAATATGGTTAAAATGTCCTCTTAATAAGTGGGAAAGGGAAATGTATCGGTTACCACAAAACTAGACATTATAATTGGATAACATGGTCAGGGAAGAATAATCAAACCATTATTTTCTGATGGAAACTGGTAGAGAACATTCTTAGATGAATGGTCATTACGAAAAAAACATAAACTATATTTATGAAAATTTTCATTGATATCATGAAAAAAATATGTGATAATAGGACAATATTTTTATTTAAGTCTCTTTTCCTAGAGTTGATGAATTATTCCACTCTATAAGAGTATAAATATATGTTTCTATTTCATAAACACAATATTATCCTTTGATTGTGCCTTGAACTATCTTTACTTCGTCGCTTAGCACAAGCTGCATCATGTAGTGACATTAAGATCTAAAACCACATATAATGCCTCTGAGTGGCGGCGTCTCCCCCCTCTCCTGTGGCTAGGGTTTCTTATGGTTTCTTCATCTTCCCTCCTTCAGCTGGATCCCATCGTTGGTGTGGCTCTCATCTCGGTCACGGTAGACCCTTCCTCGACTCGACGACATTCAGGCGTGGATTTTGCATTGACGTCGGGCATCTCAAAAATGGATCATCGTCAGATCTGGCATGTTTCCAGCTCAGTGGGTTCCTCCGTTCCCATCTCGGCATCGAGTTTGGATTGCATCGGTTTCTAGGTGGCGGCCTCGGATTTGATGGTTCCTACGACGGATCTGTTCATCCTTCTGAGGGCTCGATGTCGGATAGTTTTTTGGGTTGGTGTTGGTGCGGACCAGCGTTGGTTCTGGTGTGGCTTGACTCCCTGGAATGCATGGCATCAGATTTGGAGAGGATTGGAGGGAGGAGGTTCTGGCTTGCTAGTTCTTGGTTTCTTTCGCAGGTTCATGTGTTTGCACCATCTCCGGTTTCCCCCATGCCTATGTGGTTCCTTCTACTTTCTGCGAATCGTCCGATATGGAATCCGGTTAGGGTTTTATATGGTCTTGATTGGTCCATCTCTAGACCAGAGTGGCGTTGTTGGATTTGATCTACTCGGATCCCCTCAATGGAGACTTTCCCTTGAGATGCAGTTGGTTCTTCCAGTCCCGGGTCATGAAGACTTGGCTTCATGCTCCCCAGATTTTCTTCCTCTTCAAGTTGCTTTGGATGCAGTTGGAGATTCCTCGTTGTTGTGATGGGATGCTTCCAGCTACGACTCTAGCACATGTTCCTGTTTTGATGTCAGATTCCTATTCTTTTGATGCTTACTTGTTGGTTGGTTCCGCTATGTTTTTTGGAATTTTGGCTGTGTGGTTCATTTCTACAGGAGAGAGTCAGGGTGCCTGGCTAGTGCGGGAAGTTATCTTCTCTTGGCTGGCCTCATCCTGGTCTTCGAGCATCAGGGTTTTTGTACAACTGACTTGACTGCAAGGATCATCCCCAAAGAGGTATCAGAGCTGTCTTTTCATCTTTGCAGGACTTTTCAGATTTGGTTGTTTGAGAGGGTATGGCATCAGTCGTCGAATCAGGCATGTGCTTTGATATAAGATACTTGCTTGCTGATCTATCATGAAAAGGTGGATGGATTATTCATGATCATTTGCTGGGGTGGGGCTGCTCCATGTTGTTGTCTAGTTGTTTATCTCTTTGACCTTCCAGTCATGTGTTGTCCTATGTCTATGAAGTATGGGTTCCTTCCATTATTCCCTTAAAAGGGGGTTTATCTTTTAATAAAATAAATATTTTAAGGCCTTCGGGCGATTGGAAGGAAGGAAAACCTCATACAATGATCAAATTAAACAATTTCACAAATGGATCAACTTTCTAAAAGATCGTGATCTAATACTTTAGAATCATTCTCACATCCATCTTTGGTAGATCCATGTACACAGGGTCCTTGGAAATCATCATTTTTTTAGAACTCCATGATTTATCCTGCTCAAAGCATCTGCAACAGTATTTTCCTTTAATCATCATGAAGCAGCTCTAAATTCTCACCAAACATGTGAATATCTTCATCATGTATCCTCTTAAAATATGGTAATAACTCAAATTACCATAAAACCTTATTGGAAACATGAATCCTTCCTTACACATTCTATTGGATATATTCCTCATATCCAAAAATGTTGTAAACTCCATCAATGATAGCATATACCACTTTTCAACAAGTCAAAAATCAGTTTTCAAGTAGTCATTACTTATCCAAATTAATCATTTATTCATCATTATCTTCATCCTTAGAAATATATTAAGGATTTTCATTCCTTTAATCATGCATTTTCTAAATAGTTAAACTTTCCACTGAATATCTTTTCTTGGTACCATTCAACTTATGGTTTCAAATCCTTAATTAAAAGGTGTTGCAGTACAATCCTCGTATATTCCATAATTCTTATAACTAGTAAATTACTAACAAAATATTAAAATTACATGATTCTTCACTAGGAATATTAATCATTCTACTTTATATGTGGAAGCATCATAACTTGATAATTATTCAAAATCATCATTTGGGGTATATTCCTTTGACGCTTGAGACATTGATTCACATAGTGTCCCATCTATTTTCATTTGAAGAATTGTACATTGGACACCTTTTTCTTACCCTTGAAATCATGAACTTGGTCCATGTTTTCTCCACACTTATAATAAACACCAATTCCCTTCAAGTATTTACCAGGGTGATTATTTTCAAAGTTATCATATGTGGGAAAACCCTTCTTTCCCTTCTTCCCTTTATCCATATCTTTCGCTACCATCCTCTACTTTTTTTCTTCCCTTAAAAGCCATAAGAATTATATAATTATTTACATACCTTGTTAAGACATGATATTATTTCCTCATATGATGAGGACACATGGGATACTATATTCCTTTAAAAGTATGGCTTAATACCATGATAGATATGATCCTTCTTACTATTTTCATCACATACATTGGTGATTTTCTCATTCCTTCTGCTAAGAGCCATTTCTAATCAATTCCATATGCTATATTATCTCATAAAATTGTAAACTTTCTATAACTCTAAACATAGTATTGTACATATCATAAATTTATGTAGCGTAAATCCTAGAACCATATACTTTTGTTACTTTGGAAGAATAAATCCTTTATAATGGTATGTAAGAAAATAAATGTGAATTATCCTAAGAATATCCCCCATGAGTTTCAAACTAGGTGTGTAGTAAGGCACGTTGTTGTATACTAAGTTGCCTCAGGTCAAGCCTGAAACACCTTGTGAGAGTTTTTACTCCTAGGTAAATCTATGCCAGAACCATTTCCTCTTTTAGTATCTAGATAGGTATTTATTTGCTAGGAAGTTCCAAATAATCTATTCCTTACCAAAGTTCTAGGATATTTTTGTATGTATATCATCAAGTCTATCTTATGGTTTTGTTCTATAATCTAGATTTTCTAAATCTAGCTTCCAAGTTTTCTACTAAACTTACTTTGATACCAACTGTAAAGACATGACCCTAGTTCCCGAAGTCGGTGCCTTATTACATTACATTCTCATGATTACTAAAAAGTTCCATCCCAAATGAACGAATAGTTTAGAAGATTTGGAAATCTAGATACATACTTAAGTTAAACATTACAACTTTAAATGAAATACAACATATAAGTTTTTTAGGGAACATCCAAAACTATAATTTTATCCCTACAGGTCATTCATAATGTACTTCTTCATGTACTGAGAAAATAAAACATATGAAAGGGGTGAGATAAAATGCTCAGTAAGCGTAAAAAATATAGAAGAAGATATCATAAACATAAACATTAGGCATGGTGAATAATTGAAAACACATGCCTTTAAAAATAATAACTTTAACACATTATGGTAGGAATATAAGCTGGGTAAATATTGCCACAATAAAACATAATCATGGTTATTTTTTTAGTTGAATAACCACATAAACTATGAATTTCTAGATTCATAATGAGGTAAATTCATATTATGGAAATTCTTAAACATATCATCATGGACACAGCTAAGAAATCAAAAAATGATTAAGGCCTCATCCAAAACCATATCCAAAAACTAGCAAGGCCTAGGCCAAGTCCATATCTATTTGTCTCATGAGAACTATAATTGCATCAAGGGGTTATAGCGGGCCTCGCATGTCACATAATAATTTCAATGAATTTATATATTAATAGTGATAAACATAAACAACATACGCATTCATACTTAAACTAACATATGAAATGGCAATATCATTCCCCGAACATTAAGCATAAACACTAACCATTTGGAGTAAAATGGTGAATGGTTTTAAGATAGCACAACCATAGGCAAACTAATCATAAACCATTCAATTAAATATAGTATCTAAAATCAAATGATATTAATCCCAACAATACATAATTATCAACAACTGTTTTTTAATAGATAAAGATACTCTAATAAAATCATCGATTAATTCTTGAGATAAATATTGTTTATTTTGAAAAGAAGAGTTATTTTGGAAAAGTATGTGTATAAAACCATAAATGAAGTAAGATAGTATTTTCATAATAAAATGAGTTATTTTAGAAAGATAATGGTTGCTAAAATATATTATAGAGTGACCTTGAAAATAGGTAAGAATTTGTGAAATTCCCTTGAATCAGGATTGTATTTCAGGAATTTTTTTGAAAGGTCCTTTCAAAACATATAACTTCCCATAAATGAAGGTATGATTCTGGCTGGAACACATATATATAAAATTCAAACAGAAATTAGGAGAAGTACATATTAATTAATAATAATTTAATTGAGGTAAGTATATAATAAAAGTAACTCGAATGAAAATGGAGGTTCGGGTGGAAGACTCTTACATTAAGTTCGAAGGTATTCCTCACTTGATCTTAAAGACCTAAATAATAAAATTTAGGTTCATAAATTAATAATTAAAGAACCAAATCTACATGTAATTGATTTATTTTAACCTTATTAGGTTAATTCATGGCCTTTTGATGGGTTTAAGAGGTTCAATTTAATTGTTTCGGAAGCATTTTCTTCCTTGGTTTTCCTGATCGGTTTACTTGTATTTACGAATGGAAGTTAATTTTAAATATGTTTAAACATACATAGTTGTTAATATATATTATTAGTGACATTAAAAAGATATAAATTATCTTATAATGACTTTGGTTATATACCATGATGATGACTCGTTAGATAAAGGTTAATGATAAACGCTTGGATTAACATGGCGGTTTTGTGCATGATGAACTTATTTTGTATTATTATTTTATATTCTAAGTGTGTAATGATTCTAGAATTTTAAATAAAATAAAATACATATATTATGATCTGGTTCAACCATTATAAAGGTTTTGTGACCATTCTTGAAGATAGTAATGTAAATTGAAAACATGTCTTCATTGAACATGATAATTAACACATCTTGGACAATGTTCACATTTTTAGTATAAAAGGAGGGAAAATAAGAGATGATGATGGAATATTACATTATCATAACAAAAATACAATACATATAAGGTACTGGATATTTTATCAATAATTGGATAATAGGCAGGGATAAGGTATAAGTGAGAAATAATTTAAAATAGAAGAAGATGAAATCTTACCTCTTGAATATTTCTATTTTGAAACAACATTAAGTCTCTTGAAAGTGGTCTTTTTGTGAAACCAAAAGTACAATAATGTCTCAAGGGATGAGTAGGGTTTAATTTTTCAGAGTTTTTCTGAACAAGAAGGCTTATGGTTGTGAAATTTGTAAAGGAAGGAACCTCCTTTTATAAATGAGGTGAGGGATAACTTAGAAATTACAAAAAAAATATTAAAATATAATAAATATATTATAGGATTTAAGACTCCCAAAAGTCATAAAACTAAATTTTTATTACATTTTCAAAGAAATGTTATCATTTTTTGACTTGTTCAATAAATTTGAAATTTTTAAATAATTTAAAAAAATATTTTATTTATGAAAAACATTTTTGTCAAGAAAAAAACTATTAATATCTATGAATTTAAACACATAAAAACATAGTTTAAAAATTGAATAAAATTTTATATTATATCATGGAAATGTCATATTCATCTAAGTAATCTGTGAATTATCTTAAAAATATAAAACTATATTTATTTTATTATTTTTAATATCATTTATTTGACTTGTTCATTAATTAAATTAATACTACATCATCTTTGTGGAAGCCGTTATGGTATTTATTTGTTGTATAAAAATTAAAAATAAAATTACATGAGAAATATAATTTTATTATCTTTATAAATACAATTCATGTTCGAATAAAACCTCTGTAAAATCTCATATAACAATATTATTAAATTAAAAACAATAATGTGACAACTTTATTTCCTTTTGAAATAAAATAATATGATGTCTTTAAAGTGCTTCATGTGGGTCCAAAATGTCCCAAATTCAAATAAAAACTTGATAATAGTCTAAAATTGATTATATAAAATTTTTTATCCAAAATATGGGTCATTTAATAATTCTTCTAATTTTAATTAAAAACATTTTTATTTACTTTTCTTATGCTTGCATGAGCGCTGCATCGGCGTTGCATAAGCATTAAGGTTAATTATTTTATATATATAAATTAAAAAAATACTATTATAAAGATTAATTAATTAGATTAAAAATAAAATTATGAATTTATTCATTATGTATATTCACTCTTATACAAAACAAGACATCTCCTTAACATTGTTATTTTGTCTTTTCTTGCCCTACACAAGCATTGCATAGACATTTGGATAATACTCATGTTATATAATAAAAAAAGTCTAAATTAAAAATAAAATAGATATATAATGTATAATAATTAAGAAATAATTCATGTATTTAATTTTTATCAATGAATTATTATATATAAATTACCAATTTTGACTTTTCCAACACTGCGATGGCACTACGTCGACAATGACAATGATCTTTATACTTATCATGAAAAAATATGTTTTTCTTGTTAAAAATTAATTATATACAATATTCCACTTGTAATATAATTAGTTATTTATTATATAGTTTAAATATAATTTTATATCATAATAATTTCAAGATAATGTCATGATAATTGTTGTATTTTATAAAAAAATGTATTTTTTACCATTCAACAAAAATTAAACTATTTCATAAAAATCCCAAAAATTCATCCAAATCATTTTTCTACATTTAGTATCTAAAAAGGAACTCCATTTTAAGAAAATAATTTTCTAAATATGAGAAATTTAATTTTTAATCAAAATCATCATTTACTCGAAAAATACCAATTTTAGTATTATAACTAATTTTATGACACCTCGAAAAATTAACTAGGGTCTCATAAAATTATATTATAATCATATGAAAAAAAATATTGATTTATGAATACATTTTATGAAAATTTATTATCTTTTAAATTAATCTATTAACTATAAAATTTTAATTCATAATTTATTGGTCAAAAAAATACCAACACTTAATTTTTAATTTTTAAAATATTCACTCTCATTTATAAGGTGCCAAAATAATATCTTTACTTAAATGTGTGAGGTTACTATTCAAAAGGGTGTATTACTATTCAATTTACTATTCATAAGGGTATATTACTATTCATAAGGGCTAAGTTATTATTTATAAGAGTGCATTACTATTCATAAGGGTCAAGTTACTATTCACTGAAAATTAAATTTTTCGTATAAAACTCTAAATATCTTACTGAACAAAACTGTGTATGTTAGTTTTTTGAAATTCAAATCACAAAGGTGGAAAAACTATTTTTACAGGCTAGGTTATAACAAAATGGTGTTTTGTAGAGACTCAGTGTTTCATGCATTCAATATTAAATTTATTTTAAAAATCTTGGGGTGTTACATTATCCCCTCTTTACAAAAATTTTGTCCTCAAAATTTTGAAAGTTAATGGTTGATACTTGAAAATTCCCTTGTAGGAAACCAACATCAGAAATATGGTTAAAATATCCTCTTAATAAGTGAGAAAGGGAAATGTATCAGTTAATACAAAACCACACATTATAATTAGATAACATGGTCAAGGAATAATAATCAAACCATCATGTTATGATGGAAATTGATAGAGAACATGGTCATATGAAAGATTGTTACCAAAAAAACATAAACTAAAGTTATGAAAAATTCTATTGATATCATGAAAACAATATATGATAATAGGAAAAAAAATTATTTAAGACTCTTTTCCTAGAGTTGATGAATTATTCCACTCTATCAGAGTATAAATATACGTTTCTATTTTATAAACACAAATTGTTCCTTTGTTTGTGCCTTGAACTATATTTATTTTCACTCTTAGCACAAGTTGCATCATGTGGTGACAATAAGCTCTAAAACCTCATATAATGACCAACATAAACTATTTCAAAAATGGTTTAAATTTCCAAAAGATCATGATCCAATACTTTAGAATCATTCTCATATCCATCCTTTCTAGATCCATGTACATTGGGTCCTTTGAAATCCTCATTTTGTTTATAACTCCGTGATCTATCCTGCTCAAAGAATCTGATACATTATTTACCTTTAATCAACATGAAGCAGCCCTAAATTTTCACATTCCAAACATGTGGATATCTTCATCATGTGTCCACTTAAAATATGGTAATAAATCAAATTACCATAAAACCTTATTATAAACATGCATTCATCCTTACACATGCTATTGGATAAATTCCTTATATCCAAAAATGTTGTAAACTCCATTAATGATAGCATAGACCACTTGTTAACAAGTCAAAAATCATTTTTGAGGTAGTCAGTACTTATCCAAATGAATCATTTCTTCATCATTATCTTCATAATTAGAAATATATTAAGTTTTTTCCTTCCTTTAATCATGCATTTTATAAAAATTTAACTTTCTAGTGAATATCTTTTCTTGGTACCATTCAAATTATGGTTTTAAATCCTTAAATAAAAAGTGTTGCAGTACAATCCTCATATATTACCTAATTCTTATTACCAGTACATTGATGAAAAAATATTCAAATGACATAATTCTTGACTAGGCATATTAATCATTCTACTTCATATGTAATAGCATCATAACTTCATCATTATCCAGAATCATTATTTGGGGTATATTCCTTTGATGCTTGGGGCATTGATTCGCATAGTGTCCCATATCCTTATAGTTGAAGCATTATACATGTGAAACCTTTTTATTACCCATATAATCATGAACTTGGTGTCCTTTTTATCCAAACTTATAAAAAACACCCATTCCCTTCAATCATTTACGAGGGTGATTCTTTCCACAATTATCACATGTGGGAAAACCCTTCTTTCCCGTCTTCCCTTTATCTATATTTTTCACTATCATCCTCTTATTGTTTTTCTTCCCTTCAAATCCATAGGACTCATAGAATTATTTACACACCTTTTTAAGACATGATACTATTTCCTTATATGATGAGGACACATGGGAGACTGTATTCCTTTGAAAATATGGATTAAGACCATAAGAGATATGATCCTTCTTACTATTTTCATAATGTGCATTGGTGATGTTCTCGATCCTTCTGTTAGGCTCCATTTCTAATCAATTCCATATACCATATTAGCTCATAAAATTATGAACTTTCTATAACTATAAACATGGTATAGTACATATCATAAATTTATGCATCGTCAATCCTAGAAATATATAATTTTGTTACTTTGGAAGAATAAATCCTTAATAATGGTATGTAAGAAAAAAAAATGTGAATTATCCTAAGAATATCCCATGGGATTGTCAAACCAGGTGTGTATTAAGGCCCGTTTTCATATACCAGGTTATCCCGATTCAAGCCAAAAACACCTTGTTAGAGTTGTTACTCCTACGTATATTTGTGTCAAAACCACATCCACTTGTAGTATCCAAATAGAGATTTATTTTCTAGGAAGATCCAAATATTCTATTCCTTACCAAAGTTCTAGGATGTTGTTGTATGTGTATCATCAAGTATATTGGTTGCGCCCAAATTTACCCTACTGGTAAAAGCGATCGATGTAGTACATGTAGGGGTCGAATCCACAGGGACCGAAGAAGTAACCTTGAAACGCTATGATTGTGTGAAGGATGGGCTATGAAGTAGCCGACTTTGGGTTTGATTTTGGATGGTTTTTAAAGAACACTAATAAACCTAAGTGAATTCAATTAAATGGAAATGGGTTGATCTTAGGATTATGCTCGGGGTGGATTGAATGAATTTTACTTCATTAGACAATTTTGGTTTTATTAATTTTTGATGAATCCATTCTTCAAAAATAACATTACATTCATCATTTTCTGGTTTGGTGCTTACTAAACACAATTACTAATCTCGTATACACTTAGAGAACCAAATTCATGATCTCCCCGAGGTATATGGTCATTTAGTAATTGAATTTAGTTTTCTCAAACACAGTAAAGATGAATAGTAGAAATAATTGAAGAATGGATGTCTTAAATTAATTATCCAATTAACAACAATTCGTTCATAAAATAACATTCAATCCAGCCTTTTCATCCTCCTAAGATCATCTCATTAAGGTTTTAGCCCTCCATTGATGGTATACTCTCAATGGTGGGCGGAAGATGGCTAACAAGAATTGGATTGAAGAAATTAAAACCGCGGAAATAACGAGCACTCCTCCGTGTGTGTGAATGAAATTCACACCTATGTGTGAACTAATTCACAACAACACAGAGATATCATTGTGCTTTGTGATAATAAAGTTTTAATAAAAGAAATGGAAAATATAGAAGTGAATGAATTTGATTAAGAACATAAATATACAAAAAATAAACTTACATGGAAATGGAAAACATTATAAAGGAAATTTGGAAGCATAACCTTACAATGAAACAAGCAAAAAAAGATGATAATAAAAATTTCCACCCCCATTCCCTTCACCAATAGCTCCTTATATAGGCATATTAGGAGCCTTAGGTACATTCCCCAACAATTAATTCACCCTCCAACAATTAATAGAGTCAAATGGATGGTGAATAATCAAAAGGAAATTTATGTTTTGAATTTGACCCGGAAAACTGTCCAGATTCGTCCACCATATTGAAGTGTGAATTATCAATTGAAGAAAGCTGAATCCGGAGGGGTTGTAGAAGAGAAATATCTGCATCCATGTGTCTTATAGAATCTCTAAAAATTTCAGGAAATTTGGATCATCCATTTGGAATTTATGGTAGAAATGGTGGGACTGATTTCTGTGCATTAATGTCGAGTCCACCATTTAAATCTCAAATTCAGATCCCTTTATCATCATGAAAACTTCAGAATTAGCTTCGGCCACAGTTGAATAAAATGATCCTAATATTTTTATATTTCTACTGTATAAATTTGAGCTTCATTGGGCTTGGTTTCTGGGCCCCACATTTGTTTGATGGGCCTTAGGCCCATTATGCTTTTTCCAGCAAGTTTCTGCCTTCAGGCGCAAAATTCTCCATCTTCCTTTGGGATTCATCCAGTGGACCTAAAAGATAAAATGTTCCAAACAAAGTGATCAATCATATCCCAAAATTTCAAATTCAGAAAATGAATATAATATTGTAAACAAACAAATGAATTATTGGGCCCAAATTTGCATTTTAAACATGAATTGCATTTTTGATGAGAAATGAAGTTCTATTTATGTAATGCACTAAAAACAATGTTTATGGACTTTGGAACAATGAATATAAAGATATTAAAAATTAATATTAGCCACTTTCAGTGACTAATCACACCCCCTAACTTGAGTTTTGCTAGTCCCGAGAAAAATAAATTACAAATATGAAATCCAAATCCCCTTTTCCAAAAACATTTTAATACACATTGCTCACCCAAATATCTAATACCAAAAAAAAATTATGAAAACCCATCAAAATCATTAAAAACAAGCTAGGTACATAAGCATATCCCAAGCCCAAGCCCATTCCTTTGTTCAAATTCATCGCCACATTTCATCCAATTCCAATTAAGCATGATAAAGTGTTGTGCATCATAAAAGATATGGGGCCCATTTTATTGTTCAAGGGGAAAAAAATGGAAGCGCTAGGTGGGAATCACATTAAACCTTAAGATGAGTATCCTTTTTTTTATTTTATTTTTTTTTTAACCACAATAGATATGAAAAGACTAACTCTGGGCAAGACAACTATGGAGTCACGATCCCCAAGTGTCGAACGCCACACATATTGTCAATTTCATGCTCTACAATAGAGATATAAAGTCTAACTCTGGGCAAGACAACTATGGAGTCACGATCCCCAAGTGTCGGATGCCACGCATTTGGAAAAACATTGCTCTATGTGGTCTTTTTTTTTGTTTTTTTTTGTTTTTTTTTGGATACTCAAATTAAACTAAAAGTGACCCCAGAACCCTATGCTATAATGAAAGGGACCCAAGAACTCAAATTTACACCCACGATCCAGTAGACGTGCATTGTGGAATTTTTATTAAGAGGATGAAATTGTAAACATTGAAAAATCACATCGGACAACCGCACTTTCCAAAAACTATGCTCATGAACTTAAACTTGCATTAAAATCAGAATCAAGGCATGCAAAATTTATTTGATATCCAATTTTAGAGTTTTCAATGTGTGTTTATCATGTTTATGGTTAATGGAATTTTTCTTTTCATGCATGTTTTTAAAAAAATCATTTTTTATCTCCCCCCAACTTAGAATGACACTGTCCCCAGTGTTTAAAGAAAAGAAAAGTTAGAAGTGGGTAGGAGAGGAGTTCAAAGATAAAATTGAGAATGATAAACATGGAACAAATTCACCTGGTTTTTAAAGTTGAGGTTCATGATGCTCCAAATTACTCCTTTGATCTCTTTGGGGATGTAGGCACCTCCTTGATTGAACATGTATCAACCAAAATAGTTCCTGAACCATAAAAAGAAGGACAAATCAGACAAAACAAACAACACAATGATTTATTTAATTCCAAGTACCATCATTTTCATGTTTTTTTAAATCAAACTAATGATACATTGTCTTCTTTTAAATTTATGGGTAAGGTATTACTCAAGGATCACACCGCGTGACACGGATGAATACGGTGCTCCCCTTTCATACCCATCCATACTCATAAAATAAGAACAGGTCAAGAGTCTAATTTTTTTTAACCTACAAAAACATAAATAAAATAAACTGATGATACATTGTCTTCTTTAAATTTCTGGGTAAGGTATTACTCAGGGATCACACCGCGTGACACGGATGAATACGGTGCTCCCTTTTCATACCCATCCTTACTCATAAAAGAAGAACAGGTCAAAAGTCTATATATAAAAAAATAACAAAATTAAGCAGAAGGAAACAAAATATGATTCACAGTGATTGGAAACATGAAAACCATGGGTTGCCTCCCGTGCAGCGCTTTTGTTTAACTTCGTTAGCCCGACTTGTACCCTAAATCTATCTTTTTTTCTCTGGTTCATATGTTGGCTCAGTTAATTCCTCCTTGGTTTCTTGTTTATTGAATGATTCAATGAATGGTTTTAACCTATGGCCATTGACTTTGAAGACATGACCACTTGTGGGATCCCGAATCTCTATTGCCCCATGAGGGTACACATGATGCACTAGGTATGAACCAGACCATCTGGACCTTAGCTTTCCTGGGTGTAGATGAAGTTTTGAACTATACAAGAGAACAAATTTTCCCATTCAAAGTGTTTGACTTTGAGATTCCTAGATTGGTAGGCTTGAACTTTAGATTTATTGATCCTTGAATTTTCATAAGCCTCTATCCTAAGTTCCTCGAGTTCATTAAGATCTAATTTCCTTTTTTGTTTCAGCCAAAGAAATGTCAAAGTTCATTTTTTTTATTGCCCAAAAGGCCTTATGTTCAATTTCAACAGGTAAATGACATGCTTTTCCATAAACCAATCTATATGGTGACATGCCTAGGATAGTTTTGAAAGCAGTTCTATATGCCCAAAGGGCATCTAAGAGTTTCTCAGACCAATCTTTCCTAGAGGGATTGATAGTTTTTTCAAGAATTTGCTTAATTTCTCTATTTGCCAACTCAGCTTGACCATTGGTTTGAGGATGGTATGCAGTGGAAACTTTATGAGTAATACCATACTTAGACATGAGTGAAGAGAATGGGAGGTTGCAGAAATGGGTTCCACGATCACTGATTATAGCCCTAGGAATTCCAAATCGAGAAAATATATGCTCTTTCAGAAATCGGATCACAACATGGTGGTCATTGGACTTGGTGGGAATGGCTTCAACCCATTTTGAGACATAATAAATAGCTAAGAGGATGTATAGGTATCCCTTAGAGTTTGGAAAGGGTCCCATGAAATCAATTCCCCAACAATCAAAGATTTCAACGACCAGAATGGGAGTTAGGGGCATTTGAATCCTTTTGGTAATGGATCCTAATTTCTGACACTGAGGACAACTTTTTCAAAATTAGAAGGAATCCTTAGTGAGGTTCGGCCAGTAGAAACCACTTTGGAGGACCTTTTCAGTGGTTTTCTTTGTAGAAAAGTGGCCTCCACATGCCTCCCCATGACAAAATTTTAGAATGGACTCTTGCTCAGACTTGGGAATACATCTCCTGATGATTTGATCAGGACAGAACTTGAAGAGGTAAGGATCATCAAACACATAATGTTTTACATCAGAAAGGAATTTCCTCTTAGCTTGGGTCCCCTTGAATTTTGGAATGTCACCCGTCACCAAATGGTTTGCTATGTCAGCATACCAAGGGCAATCACTCACTGAATAGAGGTTCTCATCGGGAAATGAATCAGACACAGAGAGGTGGTGTGAGTTGTCTTTGAATTCCATCCTAGAGAGGTGATCAGCTACAATATTTTCAACACCCTTTTTATCCTTAATGGTTAAATCGAACTCTTGAAGAAGAAGGACCCACCTAATCAATCTAGCCTTGGCATCTTCTTTTTGGAAAAGGTATTTTAGGGATGAATGATCAGTGAAGACAATGATGGGTGATCCTAAGAGATAAGACCTGAATTTCTCTAAGGAAAAGACAACAGCAAGCAACTCTTTCTCCGTGGTGGTGTAGTTTATTTGTGCATCATTTAAAGATTTTCTTGCATAAGAAATGACATGTGGAGTTTTCTCACACCGTTGTCCTAAGACTGCTCCTACAGCGAAATCACTTGCATCACACATGAGCTCGAAAGGAAGTTTCCAATTTGGAGATTGCATGATAGGTGGAGATATAAGAGTTGACTTGAGTGTATAGAATGATTCCTCACAGCTTTCTGTCCATAAAAATGGAGCATCTTTTACCAATAGAGCACAAAGTGGTCAAGAAATAGAGCTGAAATTCCTAATGAACCTTCTATAAAAACCAGCATGTCCTAAGAAGGACCTCACTTCCTTAACATTTTTAGGAGAGGGAAGGTGACGAATGATGTCAACCTTAGCTTTATCAACTTCAATCCCTATACCAGATACCAGATGACCTAGAACAAGTCCTTCCCTTACCATGAAATGGCATTTTCCCCAATTTAGTATGAGATTCTTATCCTCGCACCTTGACAAAACCTTTTCAACATTTATAAGGCATCCCTAAAAAGTATCCCCAAAGATAGAGAAGTCATCCATGAAGAACTCTAAAAAATCCCCCACCATATCCGAGAATATTCCCATCATGCACCGCTGGAAGGTACTAGGGGAATTACATAACCCAAAGGGCGTGCGCTTGAAGGCAAAAGTGCCAAATGGACAAGTGAAGGTTGTTTTCCTTGATCCTCTAAGGAGACTTCGATTTGAGTATACCTTGAGAATCCATCTAGGAAGCAATAGAATTGATGACCTGCCACTCACTCGAGGACTTGATCAATAAAGGGTAAGGGGAAATGGTCTTTCTTGGTACAAGAGTTGAGCTTCCTATAGTCAACACAAACTCTCCATCCACTACTGACCCTTGTTGGAAGCATCTCTCCATCCTTGTTGGTTATTACTATGATTCCAGCCTTCTTTGAAACCACATGGATTGGGCTAACCCACTCACTCTCAACTATAGGATAGATGATACCAGCTTTTAACAATTTCAAAAGTTCTTTTCTCACTACTTCCATGAGATTAGGATTGAGTCGCCTCTGAGGTTGACGACATGGCTTTGACTCAGATTCAAGAATAATTATATGAGTCCCGATAAGTGGGCTAATCCCAGGGATATCAGATAGGGTCCATCCAATGGCTTTCTTGTGTCTCCTAAGAACATCTAGAAGCATCCTCTCATGATCGGCTTCAAGGGAGGAAGAAATGAAAACAGGAAAGGATTGATTATCCCCTAAGAAAGCATACTTTAGTGATGAAGGTAAGACTTTAAATTCAAGATCAGATTGGTCATGAATTTCCAAGAATGGATGAGACTTTATATTGAACTTAGTTTCTTTGTTCAGATTTCTTGACAAAATTGGTTCCTTGTGAACAGAATTTTCATCCACTAAATTTTCTAGAGTAGTGTCATGAATGGCTATAGACTCAATGTTATTGATTTCAAACATGGTATCATTGATTGGTGATTCTAGAAATTCATCAATAGAGCTGTCTGAAAGATATTCAATATAAGGAGGAAAATTTCCCTCATGTGAATAAAGAAAATCAATCTCTTCTTGACTTAACCATCCTTCGGTAACTCCTTGATGTTCATTGAGTTCAATATCAACACTACCAATCCAATTAACCTCATGGATCTCTTCATCATCCCCAATTTGAGAGTTTTCATTGTAGATGTTCAAGTCTAGACTCATGTTCCCAAAGGTGATGGTCATGTTCCCATTTCGGACTCAGATTACAGAGTTGATTGTTGCAAGGAAGGGACGACCAAGTATGATTGGGGTTTGCTCCCTAGGACCTAAGCTTGGGTGATTTTCCAGAACAATGAAGTCATCTGGGTAAATGAAATTTTCAACTTTCACCAAAACATCTTTTAAGATCCCCTTTGGAACTCGAACACTACGATCAGCAAGTTGAAGAGTGACAGATGTGGGTTGGAGTTCTTTGAGCCCTAACTGACAGTACATGGCATAAGAAATGAGGTTCACACTATCACCTAGATCACACAAGGCTTTGAAAACTTTGTTTTCTCCTAGTTAAACATTTATGTAAGGGCATCCTGGGTCTTTCATCTTAGGAGGAATGGTCCCTTGAATGGTGGTACTCACATTAGTAGCCAAAAGGACTTGGTTTTTATGTGAAAATTTTCTTTTAAAAGTGCACAAGTCATTAAGGTATTTTGAGTAGGAAGGTATGGTTTGGATGGCATCGATAAGGGGAATTTTCAACTTGACTTGTGAGAAGATTTCCCTCAATGTTTCACTCAATTTAGGCTTGGTTTTCCCCCTCATGCGTTGAGGAAATGGTGCAGATTTTGGAGTTGTTTGTTGAAGTGTTGTTTCATTAACATTATTATTAGTTTCTTCTGTTTGATCTTGTAGTTCATTTGAATTTTAATTAGAGTTTGAAGCTTCACATGGTTTCTGACTTATCTGTTCAGGTTTTTCAATTGATTTTCCACTTCTTAAAACTGTCACAGCCTTTAGTTGTTCGTGAGTTGTTTGAGTGAAACTTGTCTCTCCCCTCGATGTTTGTTGTGGAATGGCATGTGTGGGCATGGGTGCCTTTCCAGTTTTTATGGTTTGAATTTCTTGTTTAATGGATGAGAATTCTGAGTTCATTTTGTCCATTTGTTTGCACAGTTGTTCTAGTAGGCTTTGTGGAACATTTTGGGTTGGTGCTTGAGCTTGTGGTTTTATCCCAGGAGGATGCTTTAGTTGTTGGATAGGTTGTTGATATTGTACATGAGGATGTTGGAATTGGACCGGTTGTGGTTGGAACTGATTATGAGGTTGACAGTTTTGTTGAGGGTATGGGTTGATACATTATTGTTGTGTTGGTTGTTGATTGTCCTTCCAACGAAAGCCCGGATGGTTATTATACCTTAGATTGAAGGTGTTCGTGAATTGTGGATTTTGAAAGTTCATTGCATTAACTTCTTCTAGTGGTCCTCCTAAAAGAACATCCTTGATGGAAGGAATGGTTGGGCAATTATCAGTCTTGTGTTCATTCTTGTCACAAATTGTACAAACAAGCTCAACAGGTTGGGTTTTGTGGACCTTCCTAAGATCAATCTCCTCAACTTTCCTCGTGAGTGCAGCAAGTTTTGCTCTAAGGTTTTCTTCTTCTCCAAGATTGTACATTCCACCAGATTTGGGTGTCTTATCATAGTATGGTGATGTTCCCCATGTTTGGTTTTGTTCAGAAATATTTTCTAGATACTTGTAAGCATCATTTAGGGCTTTGTTTTTGAAGGTTCCATTACACATCATATCAATGAATTGTTTATTTCCGGGACCCAACCCTTCATAGAAAATTCTCACTTATTCTGGGATTAAGAAACCATGGTGCGGTACCATGTTTAATGTGTCCTTGAACCTTTCCCATGTTTCATAGAATGTTTCTCCCTCTCTTTCAAAAAAGTTTTGTATGTTATTTTTAAGTGCAATTGTTTTGTGATGGGGGAAGTATTTTTTATAAAATTATCG
Organism: Viscum album; assembly: GCA_963277665.1. Lineage (NCBI taxonomy): Eukaryota > Viridiplantae > Streptophyta > Magnoliopsida > Santalales > Viscaceae > Viscum > Viscum album. The sequence continues at coordinate 1,033,685,480 of OY728122.1, read as the reverse complement.
TTGAAGTTGGTCCCAAGAGTGAATGGATGCTGGTCTCAAATTTTTTAACCAATTCTTTTCTCGGTCCTTAAGGGAAAAAGAAAAAAGTCTCATTTTAGCAGATTCAATTTGATTTGGTGGGCACATGGTTTCGACAATGTCATTAAATTCTTTAACATGAAGGTAAGGCATCTCAGACTCCATCCCATGAAAGGTTGGAAGGTGGTTCAGGACATGGGGTTTGAAAACATATTAGGCATATCCTATGTTATCATGCCTAATACATGAGGGTGCATTGGTCCAGGTTGGTGTGAGGTAGTCATTCATGGTCGGGTCTGCAACAATTCCCAAGTTAGGGTCTTGCCCGTTATTTTGGTTCCCTCCTCGGTTTATGATTTGGTTTTGTGGGAGATTCTCCATTGTATCGAACTCAACGTCTGAATTTGGAGTATTAGGAAGATTTGGATCTAAAGGAAATAGACCTCTTTTAGTGCTTGACTCCCAAGCCCTAGGAGTATCCACCCTAACTAATCTGTTTGAGTTATCGCGGGTGTAGGCGGACATGCGCCAAAAGAAAAAAAAAGCGAGAAAGGGAAAAGATAAGAGAATTGGGATGAGAATAGAAAAATTGGGGTAACAAAAAGAAGATTTTTTGTCTAAGAAACTTACTTGGTCCCCGGAAACGGCGCCAAAATTTGGTTGCGCCCAAATTTACCCTACTGGTAAAAGTGATCGATGTAGTACATGTAGGGGTCGAATCCACAGGGACCGAAGAAGTAACCTTGAAACGCTATGATTGTGTAAAGGATGGGCTATGAAGTATCCGACTTTGGGTTTGATTTTGGATGGTTTTTAAAGAACACTAATAAACCTAAGTGAATTCAATTAAATGGAAATGGTTTGATCTTAGGATTATGCTCGGGGTGGATTGAATGAATTTTACTTCATTAGACAATTTTGGTTTTATTAATTTTTGATGAATCCATTCTTCAAAAATAACATTACATTCATCATTTTCTGGTTTGGTGCTTACTAAACACAATTACTAATCCCGTATACACTTAGAGAACCAAATTCATGATCTCCCCAAGGTATATGGTCATTTAGTAATTGAATTTAGTTTGCTCAAACATAGTAAAGATGAATAGTAGAAATAATTGAAGAATGGATGTCTTAAATTAATTATCCAATTAACAACAATTCGTTCATAAAATAACATTCAACCCAGTCTTTGCATCCTCCTAAGATCATCCCATTAAGGGTTTATCCCTCCATTGATGGTATACTCTCAATGGTGGGCGGAATATGGCTAACAAGAATTGGATTGAAGAAATTAAAACCGCGGAAATAACGAGCACTCCTCTGTGTGTGTGAATGAAATTCACACATATGTGTAAACTAATTCACAACAACACAGAGATATCATTGTGATTTGTGATAATAAAGTTTTAATAAAAGAAATGGAAAATATATAAGTGAATGAAGTTGATTAAAAACATAAAGATACAAAAAAGAAACTTACATGGAAATGGAAAACATTACAAATGAAATTTGGAAGCATAACCTTACAATGAAACAAGAAACAAAAGATGATAATAAAAATTTCCACCCCCATTCCCTTCACTAATAGCTTTTTATATAGGAATATTAGAAGTCTTAGGTACATTCCCCAACAATTAATTCACCCCCCAACAATTAATAGAGTCAAATGGAGGGTGAATAATCAAAAGGAAATTGATGTTTTGAATTTGACCCGGAAAACTGTCCAGATTCGTCCACCATATTGAAGTGTAAATTATCAATTGAAGAAAGCCTAATCCGGAGGGTTTGTAGAAGAGAAATATATGCGTCCATGTGTCTTCTAGAAGATCTCAAAATTTCAGGAAATATGGCTCATCCGTTTGAAAGTTATGGTTGAAATGGTGGGACGGATTTTTGTATATTAATGTCGAGTCCACCATTTAAATCTCAACTTCAGATCCCTTTATCATCATGAAAACATCAGAATTAGCTCTGGACACATTTGAATAAAATGATCCTCATATTTTTATCTTTCTACTGTATAAATTTGTGCTTCATTGGGCTTGGTTTCTGGGCCCCACATTTGTTTGATGGGCCTTAGTCCCATTATGCTTTTTCCAGAAAGTTTCTTCCTTCAGGCGCAAAATTTTCCATCTTCCTTTGGGATTCATCCAGCGGACCTAAAAGATAAAATGTTCAAAACAAATTGATCAATCATATCCCAAAATTTCAAATTCATAAAATGAATATAATATTGTCAACAAACAAATGAATGATTGGCCCCAAATTTTCATTTTAAACATGAATTGCATTTTTGATGAGAAATGAAGTTCTATTTATGTAATGCACTAAAAAAATGTTTATGGACTTTGGAACAATGAATATAAAGATATTAACAATTAATATTAGCCACTTTCAGTGACTAATCATATATCTTAGGGTTTTGTTCTCTAATCTACATTTTTTAAATCGAATTTCTAAGTTTTCTACTAAACTTCCATTGACACCAACTGTAAAGACCCAACCTCAACTGCCTGGAGATGGTTCTTTATTACATTACATTTTCATGATTATAAGAAACTCTCATCCCAAAGGAACAAATAGTTTAGTAAATTTTAAAATCCATATACATACTTATGTTCAACATTACAACTTTAAATGAAATAAAACATATAAGTTTCATTGGGAACATCCAAAACTATAAGTTTATCCCTGCAGGTCATTCATAATAGAATTATTCATGTCTTGAGAAAATGAAACATAAGAAATTGGTGAGATCAAACACTCAGTAAGGGTGAAAAATACAGCATAATATATCATAAATATAAACATTGGGTATGGTGAATAATTGAAAACAAATTCCTTCAAAAATAATAAACTTGAATACATTATGGCAGGAATATGAGGTGAGTAAATATTTTAATAATAATACATAATCATGGGTATTCTACTAGTTGAATAACCACATAAACTATGAATTTATAGCTTCATACTGAGGTAAATTTATATTCTAGAAATTCTGAAACATACAAATACAGCCTCATACAACACATCTAAAAATGATAAAGACCTCGGTGAAAACTATATCTAAAAATGGGTAAGGCCTCGGACAAGTCCATATCTATTTATCTCATGAGACCTACCGATGAATCGAGGGGATATATAAGGACCAATTCATCACATAATAAGTCCAATACATTCCTCATTTGAACTTGGATAAACATAAACAACATAAAAAATTATTTTTGAAACTAATATATGAAATGTCAATATCGTTCCCCGAACACTAAGCATAAACACTAACTATTCAGAGTAAAATGTTGAATGGTTTTAAGATAGAACATACAAGAGAAAACTAATAATAAACCATTCAATTAAATATGTTATATGATATCATAAAATATTAATCCCAATAATACATAAGTATTAACAGGATTATTGAAACAGATGAGGATACTCTAAAAAAATCATCGAGTAATTCTTGAGATAAATACTCTTTTATTTTGAAAAGAAAAGTTATTTTGGAAAATTCTATGTATAAAACCATAAGTGAAGTAAGATATTTTTTTCATAATAAAACGAGTGATTTTAGAAAGATAATGGTTTCTAAAAACAAATTATAAAGTTCCCTTAAAAATATGTGGGAATTTGAGAAATTCCCTTGAATCGGGATTGTATTTCAAGAATAATTTTTGAAAGATACTTTTAAAACATATAACATCCCATAAATGAAGGTATAATTCTCATTGGAACAAATATATAGAATATTCACATAGAAATTATGATAATTATATACAAATTAATAAGAATTTAATTGAGGTAAGTAGATAATAAAGTAACCTAAATGAAAATGGAGGTTCAGGTGGAAAACCCTTACCTTAAGTCTGAAGGTATTCCTCACTTGATCTTAAAAACCTGAATAATAAAATTTAGGTTCATAAATTAATAATTAAATAACCACCTCTATATTTAATTGATTTATTTTAACCTTATTATGTTCATTCATGGCCTTTTTTATGGGTTTAAGAGGTTCAATTTTATTGTTTTGGAAGTATTTTTTTTCCTTGGTTTTCATGTTCGGTTTACTTGTATTTATGAATGGAAGTTCATTTGAAATGTGGTTAATCATATAGAATTGTTAATATATATTATTAGTGACATTACAGAGATATAAATGATATTATAATGATTTTGGTTATATACCATGAGGATGACTCATTAGATTAAGGTTAATGATAAACACTTGGATTAACTTGGCGGTTTTGTACATGATGAACTTGTTTTGTATTATTATTTTATATTATGAGTGTGTAAGGATTATAGAAAATTAAATAATATAAAATAAATATATTATGATCAGTTTTAACCAATAGAAAGGTTTCATGACTAGTCTTAAAGATATTAATGCAAATTGAAAATCCGTCTTCCTTGAATGTTATAATTAACACATCTCAGATGGTGTTCTCATTTATAGTATAAAAGGAGGGAAAATAAGAGATGATGGTGGAATATTACATTATAATAACAACATTACAATACATATAAGTTACTATATTTCTCATGAATAATTGTATAATAGGCAGGGATAAGGTATAAGTGAGAAAGAATTTAAAAGAGAAGAAGAATAAATCTTACCTTTTGAATATTTCTCTTTTGAAACTTCCTTAAGGATCTTAGAAGTGGTCTTTTATGAGAACAGAAGCACAATAAAGTCCCAAGGGGTGAGGAGGGAGGAAGTTTTTAGAGGTTATCTGAACAAGATGCCTTATGGTTATAAAACTTTTGAAGAAAGGGACCTCCTTTTATAAGTGATGTGAGGGGTAACTTAGGAATCACTACAATTATTAAAATATAATAAATATATTATAGGGTTTAAGACTCCCAAAAGTCCTAAAACTAAAGGGGGATTAAATTTTCAAAGTAATTTTATCATTTTTGGACTTTTTAAATAATTTTTTGAGTTTAAAATAATTTAATAAATTACTTTTTTCATGAAAAAAATTTTTGTCAAGATAAAAACAATTCATATCTATGGATTTAAAAACATCAAAAAAGTTTAAAAATAGAATAAAATTTTATATTATATCATATAAATTTCATATTAATCTAAGGAATCTGTTAATTATCTTAAAAATATAAAATTATATTTATCTTATTATTTTTAATATCATTTATTTGATTTATTCATTAATTAAATTAATATTGCATCATCTTTGTCGAAGCAATTATGGTATTTATTTATTGTATAAAAATTAAAAAAAAATTATATGAGAAAAATAATTTTATTAGATTTCCAAATACTATTCTTTTTCAAATAAAACCTCTATAAAATCTCATATAACAATATTATTAAATTAAAAACTATAATGTGACAACTTGATTTCCTTTGGAAATTAAATACAATAAAGGCTTTAAAGTGATTCATGTGGGTCCAAAATGTCCCAAATTTGAATAAAACTTGATAATAGTCTAAAATTGATTATATAAAATTTTTTATCCAAAATATGGGTCATTTAATAATTATAATAATTTTAATTAAAAAAAAATTATTTATTTTTATTATGCTTGCATGAGCACTGCATTGGCAATGAATAAGCATTAATGTTAATTATTTCATATATAAAAATTAAAAATAAAATACTATCATAAATATAAATTAATTAGGTTCAAAATAAAATTACGAATTTATTCATTTTGTATATTCACTCTTATAAAAAATAGGACATCTTCTTAACTTTGTTATTTTTTCCTTTGTTGTCATACACAAGCATTGCATAGACATTTGGATAATACTCATGTTATATAATACAAAAATTCGCTATTAAAAATAAAATTGATATATAATACATAATAATTAATAAATAATTCATGAATGTAATTTTTATCACTCAATTATTATATATAAATTACCAATTTTGACTTTGTCAGCGTTGTGCAGGCACTGCGTCGACAATGATAATGATTTTTAAACTTATCGTGAAAAAATATATTTTTCATGTTCCAAATTAATTCTTTACAATATTCCACTTCAAATGTAATTATTTAGTTATTTCATAGTTTAAATAATTTTTTATATCATAATAATTTCATGATGATGTCATGAAAAATGTCGTATTTTATAAAAACTGTATTTTTTACTATTCAACAAAAATTAAACTATTTTATAAAAATACCAAAAATTCATCCAAACCATTTTTAAACATTTAAAATCCAAAAAGTAACTCTATTTTAAGAAAATAATTTTTGAAATATTATAAATTTAATTTTTAAATAAAATCATCATTTACTCAAAAAATACCAATTCTAGTATTATAATTGATTTTATGACACTTCAAAGAATTAACTAGGGTCTCATAAAATTATCTTATAATCATAGGAAAACAAAATATTGATTCATGAATAAATTTTAGGGAAATTAATTATCTTTTAAATTAATCTATTAATTATAAAATTTTAATTCATAATTTATTGCTCATAAAAATAACAACACTTAATTATTAATTTTTAAAATATTCACTCTCATTTATAAGGTGCCTAAATTATATCTTTACTTACAGGTGTGAGGTTACTATTCATAATGGTACATTACTATTTAATTTACTATTCATAAGGGTATATTACTATTCATAACGGCCAAGTTACTATTTATAAGAGTGCATTACTATTCATAGGGGTTAAGTTACTATTCATCAATAATTAAGTTTGTCTTATCAGACTCCAAATATCTTACTGAACGCAGCCATGTATGTTAGTTTTTTGAAATTCCAAACACAAAGGTGGAAAAACTATGTTTACTGGCTAGGTTATAACAAAATGGTTTTTTTTAGAGACTTAATGTTTTATGCATTCAATATTAAATTTATTTTAAAAATATTTGGGTGTTACATTATCCCCTCACAAAAAAAATCGTCCTTGAAATTTTGGGATTGAGTTTTGAAATTTAATGGTTGATACTTGAAAATTTTCTTGTGGGAAGTCCATATCAGAAATACGGTTAAAATATACTCTTAATTTTTAGGAAAGGGAAATGTATCGGTTACTGAAAAACTACACATTCTAATTGGATAACATAACCAGGGAGGAATAATCAAACCATCATGTTCTGATGGAAACTGATAGAGAAAATGATCAGATGAAAGATCATTACCAAAAAAATGTAAACTATAGTTATGAAAATTTTCATTGATATCATGAAAAAAATATGTGATAATAGGATAAAAATTTTATTTAATATTCTTTTCCTAAATTTGAAGGATTATTCCACTCTATAAGAGTATAAATATAATTTTATATTTCATAAACACAATCTTATCTTTTTTTTATTGCTTAAACTATCTTTACTTCATCTCTTATCACAAGCTGCATCATGTAGTGACATTAACCGCTAAAACCTCATACAATGATCAACTTAAACCATTTCACAAATGGTTTAACTTTCAAAAAGATCATGATAAAATACTTTAGAATAATTTTCATATCCATCCTTGCTAGATCCATGTACATGGGGTCCTTGGAAATCCTCGTTTTTTTATAACTCCATGATCTATCCTGCTTAAATCATCTACTACATTAATTTCCTTTAATCAACATGAAGCGGCCCTAAATTTTAACATTCCAGACATGTGAATATCTTCATCATGTGTCCTCTTAAAATATGGTAATAACTCAAATTACCATAAAACCTTATTGGAAACATGCATTCATCCTTACACATGCTATTAGATATATTCCTTATATCAAAAAATATTGTAAACTCCATCAATGATAGTATATACCACTTATCAACAAGTCAAAAATTAGTTTTGAGGTAGTTAGTACTTATCCAAATGAATCATTTATTCATCATTGTCTTCATCATTAGAAATATATTAAGGGTTTTCCGTCCTTTAATCATGCATTCTCCAAAAAAGTTTAACTTTCTGCTGAATATCTTTTCTTGGTACCATTGAACTTATGGTTTCAAATCCTTAATTTAAAAGTGTTGTGGTAAAATCATCATATATTCCATAATTCTCATAACTGGTAAATTGCAGACAAAATATTCAAATGATATGATTCTTGACTAGGAATATTAATCATTCTAATTCATCTGTGGCAGCATCATAACTTGACCATTATCTAGAATCATCATTTGGGGTATATTTCTTTGATGCTTATGACATTGATTCGCATAGTGTACCATCTCCTTGAAGTTGAAGCATTTTATGTTGAAAACCTTTTTCTTACCCTTACAATCATGAAATTGGTATCCTTTTTCTCCACACTTATAACAAACACTCATTCCCTTCAAGAATTTACTAGGGTGATTCTTTCCATAGTTATCACATGTGGGAAAACGCTTCTTTCTCTTCTTCCCTTTATTCATATTTTTCACTACCATCCTCTTCTTCTTTTTCTTCCCTTAAAATCCATAGGACTTAGAGAATTATTTACACACCTTGTTAAGATATGATACTGTTTCCACATATGATGAGGACACATGGGAGACTATATTGCTTTGAAAATATGGCTTAAGACCATGAGAAATATGATCCTTCTTACTATTTTTATCACTTGCATTGGTGATGTTATCATTCTTTCTTCTAGTCATGATTTCTAATAAATTCCATATGCTATATTAGATCCTAAAATTATGAACTTTCTATAACTCTAAACATGGTATAGTACATATCATAAATTTATGCATCATAAATTCTAAAACCATATACTTTTGTTACATTGGAAGAATAAATCCTTCATAATGGTATGTAAGAAAAAAAATGTGAATTATACTAAGCATATCCCTCGGGAGTGTCAAACCAGGTGTGCAGTAAGGCTCGTTGTTTTATACCAAGTTACCCCAGGTGAAGCCCCAAACACCTTGTGGGAATTGCTACTCAGTACATTTGTTCCAGAACTACATCCACTTGTAGTATCCAAACATGGATTTATTTTCTTGTAAGATCCAAATAATATATTCCTTACTGAAGTTCTAGGATGTTCTTGTATGTGTATCTTCAAGTCTATATTATGGTTTTGTTCCCTAATCTACGTTTTCTAAATCTTTCTTCTAAGTTTTCTAAAAAACGTCATTTGATACCAAATGTAAAGACTGGACCCCAGTTTCCCTCAGTTGGTGCCTTATTACATTACATTTTCATGATTATAGGAAAGTATCATCTCGAAGGAACAAATAGTTTAGTAGATTTGGAAATCCATATACATAATTAAGTTCAACGTTATAAATTTAAATGAAATACAGTATATAAGTTTTATTGGGAACATCCAAAACTATAAGTTTATCCCTGTAGGTTATTCATAATAGACTTCTTCATGTTCTAAGAAAATGAAACATAAGAAATGGGTGATCTCAAATGATTAGTAAGGGTAAAAAATATAGTAGAATATATCATAAACATAAAAATTGGGCATTTTTAATAATTTAAAACACATGCCTTTAAAAATAATAAACTTAACACATTATGGTAGGAATATGAGTCGAGTAAATATTTCCACAATAAAAAATAATCATGGGTATTTTTTCTAGTTGAATAACCACTTTAACTATGAATTTATAGATTCATATCGAGGGAAATTAATATTTTGGAAATTCTAAAACATACCATCATGGCCTCGTCTAAGACATCTAAAAATGATCAAGGCCTCGGCCAAAACCATATCTAAAAATGGTCAAGGCCTCGACCAAGTCCATATCTATTTGTCTCATGAGACCTACTGATGCATCGAGGGGCTATAATGGGCCCCAACCATCACATAATAAGTCTAATGGCTTCCTAATTTGAATGGGTATAAATATAAACAACATACACATTCATATTGAAACTAACATATAAAATGTCAATATCGTTCCCTGAACATTAAGCATAAACACTAACCATTTAGAGTAAAATAGTGAATGGTTTTATGATAGAACATCCATAGGAAAAATAATCATAAAACATAAAATTAAATATGGTATACGATATCATAAAATATTAATCCCAATAATATATAAGGATCGACAAGTGTGTTGAAATAGATGAAGATACTCTAATAAAATCATCGAGTAATTCTTGTGATAAATACTCTTTTAATTTTAAAAGAAGAGTTATTTTGGAAAATTCTATATATAAAACAATAAGTAAATTAAGATAGTATTTTCTTAATAAAATTAGTGATTTTATAAATATAATGGTTTCTAAAAAAAGATTATATAATTTTCTTGAAAACATGTAAGAATTCGAGAAATTCCCTTGAATTGGGATTGATTTTAGGAAGAATTTTTTAAAGATCCTTTTAAAACATATAACATCCCATGAATGAAGGTATGATTATGGTTAGAAAACCTATATAGATCATTAGAACAGAAATTATGAGAAGTAAATATTAATTAATAATAACATGATTTAGGTAAGTAGATAATAAAAGTAACCTGAATGAAAATGGAGGTTCGGGTGGAAAAACCTTACCTTAAGTCTAAAGGTATTCTTCAATTGATCTTAATGACCTGAATAATCAAATTTATGTTAATAAATTAATAATTACATAATCACATCAACATTTAATTGATTTACTTTAACCTTATTATTTTAATTCATGGCCTTTTTGATGGGTTTAAATGGTTCAATTTAATTGTTTTGGAAGCATTTTCTTCCTTGGTTTTCATGATCAGTTTACTTGTATTTACGAATTAAAGTTCATTTGAAATGTGGTTAAACATGCATAATTTTTAATATATATTATTAGTGATATTAAATAGATATAAATGATCTCATAATGATTTTGTTTATATACCATGCGGATGACTCATTAGATAAAGGCTAATGATAAACTCTTGGATTAACTTGGTGGTTTTGTGCATGATGAAGTTGTTTTGTATTATTATTTTATATAATGAGTTTTTAAGGATTATAGAACATTAAATAAGATAAAATAAATTTATTCTGATCTGGTTCAACCATTATAAAGGTTTCATGACCAGTCTTGAAGATAGTAATACAAATTGAAAAGTCGTCTTCCTAGAACATGATAATTAACACATCTCAAACGATGTTCTCATTTATAGTATAAAAGTAGGGAAAAGAAGATATGATTATGGAATATTACATTATCATAAAAAAATTCCAATACATATAAGGTACTATATTTTTCATGAATAATTGGACAACATGCAGGGATAAGGTATAAGTGAGAAAGAATTTAAAAGAGAAGAAGAAGAAATATTACCTCTTGAATATTTCTCTTTTGAAACCACCTTAAGGATCTTGGAAGTGGTATTTTTGTGATACAATAAGCAAAATAATGTGTAAAGGGATTAGGAGGGTGTAATTTGGAAGATTTTGTCCGAACAAGAAGGCTTATGGCTATGAAATTTGTGAAGGAAGGAACCTCCTTTGATAAGTGAGGTGAGGGGTAACTTAGGAATCAAAAAAATTATTAAAATATAATAAATATATTATAGGGTTTAAGGCTCCCAAAAGACCTAAAAATAAATGGTGATTACATTTTCAAAGTAATGTTATCATTTTTGGACTTTTTCAATAATTTTGGGATTTTTAAATAATTTAATAAAATATTTTATTCATGAAAAACAATTTTTTCAGGATAAAAACAATTCATATATGACTTTAAACACATCAAAAAAAGTTTTAAAATCGAATAAAATTTTATATTATATCATATAAATATCATATTCATCTAAGGAATCAGTGAATTAGTTTAAAAATATAAATTTATTTTTATTTTATTATTTTTAATATCATTTACTTGATTTATTCATTAATTAAATTAATAATGCATCATCTTTGTGGAATCCATTATGGTATTTATTTTCTGTCTAAAAATTAAAAAAAAAATTACATGAGAAATATAATTTTATTATATTTCCAAAGACTATTCTTGTTCGAATAAAACATCTAGAAAATATCATATAACAATATTATTAAATTAAAAACTATAATGTGACAAGTTGATTTCCTTTTGAAATAAAATATTATAAAGGATTTAAAGTGTTTCATGTGGGTAAAAAATGTCATAAATTCGTATAAAAACTTTATAATAGTCTAAAATTTATTATATAAATTTTTTTTTCCAAAATATGGGTCATTTAATAATTCCTATAAGTTTAATTAAAAATATTTTATTTATTTTTCTTATGCTTGCACGAGCGCTGCATCGGTGTTGCATAAGCATTAATGTTAATTATTTCATATATAAAAATTAAAAATAAAATATGCTTATAAATATAAATTAATTAGGTTCAAAATAAAATTGTGAATTTATTCATTATGTATATTCACTCTTATAAAAAATAATGCATCTTCTTAACTTTGTTATTTTGTTCTTTCTTGCCTTGAACAAGCATTTCATAGACATTTGGATAATACTCATGTTATATAACACTAAAATTAGAAATTAAAAATAAAATAGATATATAATACATGATAAATAATAAATAATTCATGAATGTAATTTTTAGCACTCAATTATTATATATAAATTAACAATTTTGACTTTGTCAATGCTGTTTAGGCACTACGTCGACATTGACAATGATTTTTATACTTATCAGGAAAAAATATAAATTTCTTGTTCCAAATTAATTATGTACAATATTCCACTTGTAATAAAATTATTTAGTTATTACATAGTTTAAATAAATTTTTATATCATAATAATTTCATGACAATGTCATGAAAAATGTCGTATTTTATTAAAAATTGTATCTTTTACTATTCAACAAAATTTAAATTGTTTCATAAAAATCCCAAAAAATCATACAAAACATTTTTCAATGTTTAGAATCCAAAAAATGAACTCCATTTTAATAAAATAATTTTCTAAATATGAGAAATTTAGTTTTTAATTAAAATCATCATTTACTCAAAAAATACCAATTTTAATATTATAATTGATTTTATGACACTTCGAAAAATTAACTAGGTTCTCAGTAAATTATCTTATAATCATAGGAAAACAAAATTTTATTCATGAATACATTTTATGAAAATGAATTATCTTTTAAATTAATATATTAATTATAAAATTTTAATTCATAATTTATTGCTCATAAAAATACCAACACTTAATTATTAATTTTTAAAATATTCACTCTCATTTATAAGGTGCCTAAATTATATCTTTACTTACATATGTGAGTTTACTATTCATAAGGGTATATTACTATTCAAGTTACTATTCATAAGGTTATATTACTATTCATAAGGGCCAAGTTATTATCCATAAGGTTTCATTACTATTCATAAGGGTCAAGTTACTATTCACCAAAAATTAAGTTTGTCTTATCAGACTCTAAATATCTTACTGAATGCAACTGTGTATGTTACTTTTTCAAAATTCAAATCACAGAGGTGGAAACTATGTTTACTAGCTAGGTTATAACAAAATGGTGTTTTGTAGAGACTCATTGTTTAATGCATTTAATATTAAATTTATTTTCAAAATCTTGGGGAGTTACAATAGATCCATGAGGTTCACTTTCTGGGCATGTCATTTCTGAGCATGGATTATCCATGGACCCAATAAAGATTTATGAAATGATTTCTTGGGATCCACCTAAGAGTTTTTCAGAGGTGTGGAGTTTTCTGGATTTGGTAGGGCACTACAGGAGGTTTATGGCAGACTTCTCCTGGATTTCAGCCCCTTTTACTACCCTGATGTGGAAAGGGAATCCATTTACCTGGACTAATCATTATCAAATATCCTTTTAAGATTTGATGTTGGGGATGGTGAGTGCTCCTATTTTGAGACTACTAGAGGAGGGTGTGGATTATTTAGTATATTTTGATTCCTATGGAGTTGAACTCAGCTGCGTGTTGATATAGATCTAGGAAATGATCATATATAGATCAAGTCGGTTGAGACCCCATGGGAAGAACTTCAAAACTCACAACTTGGTTGGAGTTCCAATAGGACTATGAATTTGAGATAGCCTATACTCCTGATAAGGTAAACATGGTGGAAAATTAAATTATCAAGAAGTCTTGATCTTTCCTTGTGGAGGAGGTGTCTGAGCAGTTGGCTTCCTTATAGCTGACCCTAGTTGAGGGGGAGGGTACATATTCTTTTCAATCAATGGTGTTTACCCCTCCACATCTTCATCGTGTGAGGGAGGCTTGGTTGGGATACATCTATTATGTGTTCCTATGTGACCATATATTCTTAGGAGATTCACCATATGGATTTTTCTAAGGAGGGAATCATGTCATCCTTTTTCAGGGATGGTTGGTGGTCCCGATCATGATGCGAGAAGAGGTGATGATGGAATTATATAGTTATCATTTGGTAGTACATCCCAGTGTATGGAATGTGTACTGAGGTCTTTAATGAAAATTTTGGTGGGCTTTCATGAGTCGGAGCCTGGCTGAGTTCTTCTCTTGGTGCCTCACATGTCAGTAGTTGAAGGTTGAGCACAAGGTTATGGCAGGTTTTTTGTAACCTCTTGAGATCCCAGAGTAGAAACGGGACAACATATCCATGGAATTTGTGATAGGTATTCCTTGTTCAGTGAGAGGCCATGATTCCATCTGAGTGATAGTTGATTGACTTATGAATTCAATGTACTTCAATGCTATTAGGGAGCATAGTTAGGTAGAGAGTTTGGGGTAGTTGTATGTGCAGGAGATCATTCACCTTCATGGGGTTCCCTAGATGACTCTCTGACTATGATGTGCAGTTCACATCACAATTGTAGAGAGGTATGCAGGTGGAATCTGAGAACTAGATAGGGATGAGTACAAACTTTCACCCCCAGATGGATGAGCAGACCGAGTACACCATCTAGTTGCTATAGGTTATACTAAGGGATTCCATGTTATACTTTGGATAGAGTTGGGAGGATCACTTACCCATGGTGAAGTTTTATTATAATAATATATATCACTCTACCATCCGCATGAAACCTTTTGAGGCCCTATATGGGATACCCTAATGTTCACCCTTATGCTAGAATAAGATCAGTGAGAAATCTCTTAATGGGTGAGATCGAATGCGATGAACCCCTAGATTCATAGTAGATTCTCATGCAATGATGGATCAAAAATTAGAGGATGGATTGAGATGGTTTTTGGGATGTGGGTGATTCCACCATGGATCGATAATTTGGTGAGGCGGCAGGAGATTCCATGAGTAGTGATGACATGTGTGGGCTCCGAGCAAAGAATCATAACTCTGATTTCTGGCCACTGGAGGGAAGAAATTGATGGTCGGAGGCAATTAACACCATTTTAAAGTGGTTGAAAGGTGGAATTTTTGTTGGAAGCAGTGGATCTGATATTCGGGGAGAAGATCTTGAATTATGTGAAAAGCCTGAATACACGCTGTGTAGTCTGAATAATACATGGTAGTTAGTGACCCAACTGTGATTGATAGGGTTTTCAGGTGAGTTAAATATCACACACCATGTGGGACCCCCACATGTTGTGTAACTTAGTGCTAGAAACTCAGTGTGTACTCTGGGAGTGCACAGACATGGAGACGGATAGAAACACACCATAAACTAGAACACGACCAGTGTATACGTGCATGACTAAAAGAACATTGATCGGCCCTAGGTGGCTGATACATGCCATAAAGAACCCTACATGACCTGTAGTACTACATGTCCAGCGAGGCATGTGCTAGAAAGGACACAACCAGGTAGCAGAGCAGGACCACATGTCGTGTGGGTCCATTACACATCGTGTACTAACTTTTTAGAAATATTATACCTCTTGTTTATCCTTTTTTTGGACTTGAATTTTAGCCTGCAAGTAGCCTATCCTGAGTGTTTTTTCATGTAGAGCACGATGGTGGAATTCTTAGAGTGGGATCCTCCTATTAAGATAGTTAATGGTTCCTTTGTCTATAGATTATAACCTTTCTACTGAGACAGGGAATGGGTCCTCTATCCATAGAGTGGAACCCTCCTACTATGATAGGTTATGAGTCCTTTATCCATCATTAGAGTGAAACCCTTATACTATGAAAAGTCATGGGTCCTCTATTCTCAGATTGGAACCCCACTTACAAACTAGGTTTTGGATCCTCAATCTATCTACCTACTGAGTGAAACCCTCATGTCATACTAAAGCATGAGTCCTCTATTTATATATTTTTTCACCTCAACAGTGTGACACAGTGGTGTGGTGTGGCAACACATGGTTAATATTCAGACACACACGCAAGATGATGGGTATCATTGATGGACTCTTGGAATTAATGAAATACACTTTTCCTGGGCTAGGTTGTGAGATGAAGATCCCATTTCTCTCTCGTTTGGATTTCATTTATGAGAATATATTTCTCTATTATTGGATTTTGTTTCTCTCTTTCTATGGGTGGAGTTGTCTACTTCTATCGTGTCTCCTATTTCCCCCTCTTCAGCTTTTGGGGAATCCTACTGGATACTCACCCCTGCATGAGATTTTATAGCATGTTTTGTGTCTTATTCATATGATAGACAATTCAGCAGTTATTACATAGGATCATATGGGATACTCATGTGCATTTTTCCATGTACGGTTCTTGGGGCTTGGAGATCTAGATCCATACTATTTTAGTATTTAATTTTCAATTTATTTTCAGTTTGAGACATCTTTATGGTTGGGTGTGTATTTTTTTCCTTTACTTTTCATATTGCCCTATCATACTCTTGTATTCTCTAAAGGTTTTTACATGCATGGTTGATACTCTAGATGTTAACATCTTTTATATTAATTCCTCTTCAATTCTATATGGATATAGTTGGGTGTGTATGTATAAGTACATTAGGAAAAGGATTCCCATATTATTTATTCCTTTTTGCACTGGTCACTAGCTCCTAAACTATGAAGGCAGACTTGTGGTAGTTACGGCTCAGTCTTCCACCAGCCAGGTGGGCCTTGGTGGGTCTGGTTGGGACAACCTTAACCATAAAAATGTAATGTTCCAGAATTTCATGTATTTTTTTAAATTATATGGTATTATTTTGAGACTAGGCACTAAGAAAGCATGTCACACCCCGACTTTTAAATTTAAATTTATTTTATTATTTCATGGATTTAGTTAACCTCATTGAGGTGCGGGTTGAGCACAAGTCTAAAATTTTTTATGTTTAATAATTTTAGTGGGTTTTGGACCCATGTACGGTCACCGTACGGTGGGCAGTAGTCGCGCGGTTGGTCTGGGTGCCCACACAAATGTCTAACGTTTAAAATAAATAAAGTTTTATGTAAATGAAATAAGTTAAATGTTTAAAACATAATAATAACAATAATTTGTAGATAATAATATTTTTATTATTAAGAATTGTTAATAATATTATTATTATTTAAAATTTTTGTTAATATAATTATTAATAAATTGTTATTGATATCTTCATTATTTAAATTGAAATGCATGAAATTATTACTATTATTATAATTGTAATTATTATTCTTAATATTCAAATTGTATCTTCTTATATTATTATTAATATTATTATTATTATTATTATTATTATTATTATTATTATTATTATTATTATTATTATTGGGTTTTATTATTATTATTATTATTATTATTATTACTACTACTACTACTGTTATTATTATTATTAGTGTATTATTATTATTATAATATTAAAAAACAAATGGAGCCCTAGGGGGGCATCGCCCCCTTCTCCTTCTAGGCATGAGGTGCACGTCGACGCCCCTTTACCCATGTGCAGTGGTAGCATTCCCCCTCCCGGCGTTTTCCCTATTTCATTGTGCACCGCGCGCTGCACCTAGACCCCCCAACTCCTAACCGCCGCCCTCTCCCTCCTGGTCCCCTCCTCCCATCTTCATCGCTCCCCTCACCGCTCTGCCCTCCTGGTCCCCTCGCCCCTCTGCATTTCGGCCCTCATCCCTCTATCTACCGACTAGCCCCACACAGGACCCCCTGCTCTCCTTTGCTCTGACCAACAGTGAACCCTACCCCCAACGGCCCTGCTCTCCTTTGCTCCAACCATCACCATACCCAAACCTAGTGACTCCCTACTCCTTACTTCAGACTTGTCACACCAGTCGACCCCCTCACAGCCCCTCTGATTTGGCCTTCTCTCAGTCTCTTGACCGCTTCAACCTGGCCCCATCCTCTCATTTATTCCAGCCAGCCGAACCTCCCCTACTCTTCCCTTTCCAGCACCCTCTATATCACTGGTGTGAGTTCTCCAGTCCAGCAACCTCACCTCTGGGATGCCTCCTTTCATATTTGGTGATTTTATTTAAGTTGGCTAAACCCTAATGGTTCAAATTAAAATACTTTTGTTTTTTTCATTGTTCTAGGTGTACGATTTGTCCATAGGGGGTTGTTCTTTCTTTCACTGAAGTAGCGTCACAGTCGCACGCCATTGTGGTAGGTGAATTCTCATTTTATTTTTCGAATTAATCTCATTTAATGATTGAGTGTTTTAATTAAATATTTGATTTGATTTTCACCTTCGCAATATATTTAGTTAATCTATTATATTGTTTCCAAGCTAATTGGTTTTATTAAAAATAGTTTTGAAGTATTATCCCTATTTATGTTTTTATGTGTTTGTGTAAATTGTGTTCTTTAGATGTCAAAAGTTGTATTAGTAATATTTTAAACATAAAACACACCTTTTTTATACTCTTTAATAGTTTATCATGGTGTTTTCTAGTCTGTGCAATTTTTTTGAGCTGTTTATGGATTTTTTTGTAAATTGTTTGATTTTCTTATGAAGTTTATAGTAAACTATTTTGATTGATTATAAAATTATTTATGCATTGTTTGTCCTACTTATAGAAATTTTTTAGAAACTGGTTAGCTTGTTTATAAAAGTTTTTGTAAACAGGTTGGGTTGTTTATATAATTGTTTATAAATCATTTGGTCTGTTTTTATAATTGTTGATATATTTTTTGGTATGTTTTACTGGTTGATTATTTTTCAAAAATAGAGAAATTTGGAATATTCTTGACAAATGTATTTTGGTTTGGCGTGTTTGGTTTAACAAAGTTGTAACTTGGAAATTATGTTAAAAATGATTTTAAAAGGGGTTTTATGGATTTAAGGGAACTTTTTTATGTTCTCTTAATGATGTGAATGTTTGGTCTTGATTTCAAAGCTATTGGAATCCTTGTGGAAATGGTTTTTGAAATGTCATTTTGGTTGTTGTGAGCCATTGGATGTTGGCACATCCATGGGTGTACTAGGTGCACACATGGATGTGCCCTCAAATGAAGATGAAACCTTCAAAATAATGTTTTCTTAAAACTTTGGTTTTCTAAATGGATTTTGTTACCTAAATAAGGTTTGGTCCTTTGCGTGACTTTTATGGAAGGTTTTGAAATTTAGTCTCAAAGGGTGTTCTTGTTTGTTCTTTAGTGTGTGTTTTGATGAATGTTAGGCTCAAGGGGTCATTTGGCCATTTCATAAGATTGTGAATTTTTCTTTAATAGTTTGAAAGGTTTTATTAAAAATGAAATGGATACTTTGGAATTAAAGGCTCATTTGGCTCTTCCAACTCATGGGTGAAGTTGTTTTAGCTTTTATAATGGTTTTTGTTTGGAAATTGTGTGTTCCTGGTCAGAGTTTTAAATGTTTTTTTAGAAAATGGTTTCAACGTGGACATGATGTGATGACCCGGTTGGCACTTTGTATGTTTTATATGTATACATATACATATATATAAGTATATGGGGATAACCTATCTAGGTTAACCCTTTATGGGTGAATGCATAGGAAGCGTTTGTGTTTGGGGTAGGAAAGTGTGGTGACGACCTGTGAGTTGAGTCACATGTGTGAGGGCCTCCTACTTACATAGTATTACTACCACCATGGGTTCCTGGGCATCTTTTAGATGATAGAGTGACGGTTTCTGATCAACCTTGATTAGATGGGTTGGTACCCCCTGGATTGGTTGTTAGGCCAGGAGGGCTTTTCCACTGGATTTGGTCAGTTTTAGGGCATCCACTGATAGGTGGTTCTGAATTGAGTATGTCCAGGGGTTTTCTAGGGATTTTTAGGATCACCTAAGGTTACTTGATAATTTATATTTCTTATTTACTTTCCATTGTATTGGTTTTTTCCAGTTTACACTATTTACCTATTTTATTTTAGCACACCTTTGATATCACTTGTTTTGGTTTTTATTTTCAAGTGGTAGTTGGTTTTGGAAAATGATTTTTCTTTATGTTGGACTTTAAAATGGGGAAATGATTTTTGTTTTATTAAAATGTGAAAAACACTATTTTTATATCTGTATTTCAAACTAGCATTAATGGACTATTTCATAGAAGGAAAGGTTTGGATTCTGTGATGTTTTTTCTACTGAGCATTTTGGTGCTCACCCCTACGTTATATTTTTAGTTTTAAGTTTCATTAGTGTTGGATCTCTCTCATATCTAACTTGGTTCTGAGTTGGGTGGTGACCTAGATGGTCATATAGAGGTATGTGTAGGTTATTTTTTTCCACAACTAGTTTTATTTTTATTATCAATTTTTATTTATCTATTTATCTTTTTTTCTTGGGAAAAATCATTCCCAGCGGTTTAATTTTGATTTCTGGAACTGGTTGTCATCCTAGGGGGATTAGGAACACCCCTCGAGACATGTCACAGACTGGCTCAAGTGACTGGTTTATGGTTGACCCGGGTTGATTCGTGACACGGCGTGCAATTCTAAGGCCTGGAGTGCCCAGAATGATCTGTCGAAAAATGTTAAGTTTTAAATAGTGTGTGTTATAAGTTTTTATAAAAAAATGGAATAACTCTTAAACGGTTTTCGGATCATAAATCTTAGGGAACCATTGGATTCATAGTAGTGGGTTTACCCTAGGCGGGACTTAAGTTTAGTCAACGCGGGTCTCTAGTGAGAAAACTGAAAATGGAATGATCATAAATAAAATAATTAAATAAAGATTATTTTATTTTCAAATCCTTATATCTCATAAATGGTAACTTGGATTGGAAATCTGATAGTATAATTGATCTCATGGGGGTGTGATTTCCTTAGGTGGGGCCTAACCTCAACCAACGCAGGTCAAGGGTAAAAGTTAATTTTTGGACGTTTAAAAGAAAAATAAAATAAACTTAATAAAGTTTATTTTATCCAAAAATGTTTCGTTGCAACGCAACGTCAAGCCAGCTGTTTCATTTAATAAATGAAATAGCATAACGATGTTACAACTCAAGTGTAATATAAACACTGTTTCATTTTATAAATGAAACAGCGTAACGATGTGGCGACTCAGCGTAATAAAAACTTTGAAATGTGTTTCCTCCATTTAATTGTTTAAGAGAGATACAAGATCATTGTCACGATCCTAGATTGGATTTGAGTCTCTGGAGGAGTGGATTTGTCGAGTGGAGAATGGTGACGAACAACGGATTGATACAAATTCCTTACTTCCCCTTTGAAGGATCACATCATCAACGAGAGTTGCAGATTGAGAATTGACAAATGATGGTGGAGAAACTCTGTTCTTTATTGACGAGTGATCCAATTCTAGGTAGAGGTTTGTTCTTGATGAAATTGTTTCCCCGTTCTTTCTTTCTAAACAATGAACGTTGGTCAACCCACTAACATTTTGACCACGGTTCATTTGTTCATGTGGGAGGGTAACTTTATCTTGGGGGTTTTTATTTGGGGTTATACTTGAAAGAATCTTAAAACCTCTCCCAACTTATTTTAAACTCTAGCGCGGATGGATCAGGCCAGCACGAATAAGGCTTGGATCCTTCTATTGTGGGAATTCTTGTTTTCTTCATGTCCAAAACCCTAGATTAATGTAAAGACAACTTTGATCATGTAGTAGTGATAGCGACGATATGAGGATCCTGAATATGCTTGCATATTGGAAAATGGACCCCCAGAGCGGACCTAGTGGCCCTCGGAAGAGACCGATGGTGCACCAATGGCGGCCACAAGAGGGAGGTGGCGCGTGCCGACGGCATGCCACAGTGGTGGAAAATCCCATGTAATGGGGCCGCGGGTAGCATACAGGGGCCATGGCTCGACAGCTGCAATGGTACGGGAAGGTGGCACGTTGCGACAGCGAGGTCGCACACGACATCGGTCGCGGGTGGTGGATCAGGAAGCCGAAAATGGACAACGGCTATGGAATGAGAAGATGTGGTGAGCCGCACCGTGTCATGGGGTTGGAGGGCCTCAGCCCACTTGGACCGTGATGATGGACCCCGCGGTGACCCGTAGGGTGGAGGGAGACGCAACGTACCTGCTGCATCTCGGCCGGAGCAGGGTGGCCTACTCACAGTGGGTGGAGAAGGAGGAGGTCGGCCACCCCGGGCAGCCCAGAGGGCCGGGCCCAGTGGACTGGGCCCAGCTGGCCGAGTCGGACCCAGGTTGGGTCAGCGGACCCGGGTCAGGTCGGGTCGGACCGAACCCAGACCCAATCGATCCCTTTTTAGTAAAACATACATAAATTCTAAATTGTTCCTTCGATTGATGATCCGTTTGTGGCATTGGGACCCTCACGATGAGGTGGTACTTTTGATATATTACAAGTGAGTTTCTGTGGAGTTTGAGTTATGATTGATAGATTGAGATATATATTCTCTCATAATCAAGTACGCTACGAGTGGAAATCCTACGGCTAGCTGTGATGAGAAGGAAGTGACGAGAAGACCTCAGTGGCCTAGTAGCCAAGATGACCTGAGTGGCCAGGAAAACAAGTGAACCTCAATAGTCTTAGAGCCAATTTAACTCCAGTGGACCGTCAAACGAGTGGAACTCAGTGTCCCGGTAGTCAAGCGGACCTCGGTGGCCCGATAGATGAGCAGACCTTAGTGGCCCGGTAGCCGAGCGGACCTCAGTGGACCAGCAGACAAGCAGACCTCAGTGGCCCAACAGACATTAGTGAATCATTGGGGATGAGTCCCTCAGTAGTAGAATATTTTTTAGCATTACAACTAAAAATATTTCTTTCTATACTTTATGTTATACCTTTGTGAGGTGACTCTAGTAACTGTCTTGACTGTACTTCTTAGAGGATACACTTCATGTACCTCTTTGGTAGTCTACTTTGTTTATTTCTTGTGGTATACCTTTGTGTTTTAGAGTCCCTACTGAGTATTGTTTTAATCACCCCTATATGGTATTCGCCTGTATGTTTCATGTCTTGTGCAGATGATCAACACTTTGACGGAGTCCTTAGTGGATCGGGGCCAGGTGGTGCTTAAAGTGACTCAACAGACAAGATGTGCTTCTACGACTTCAGACAGCTATTTCTATACCTATCCTTCAGCTAGGGTTTTCTCTAGAAGAGTTCTAGAGACTTGTACTTTTACTCTTATGCTTTAGTTGGGATTGTATTTTGGTCTCGTTTACCTTCAGTTTTCTACTATTGTACCTTGTGTTTGTTTACTTAGTGTAATCACCTTCCAGCATATTTTTCTTGGAGTTGTGAGCATGTTTATAGCTACTTAGGAAAATGTATCCCATCTTTTTTTAATATACCTACTCGACACTAGTCGCTAGCCCCTGGCCTATGGGAGGTGGGATTTGGGTAGTCATGGCATAGGCCCCAGAGGACGGGTCGTGACTGAGTGGTATCAAAGAAGGTCAGTTCTACCTTAATAAACCATAGTCTATGAGTTTGGTTTGGGGAAAAAGTGTTAAGTTTTTTGAGTTCAACTTTTAGGTCAGGGAATCCAATGTTGGTGTGGTTTCCGACTTATCCATACACTAAAAACTTGAATTATTCTTTTCAACTCGGTACATAAAAACACTAGTTGCATGGAAAAATGATGGTATATGAATCATATAGAAATGGGTTGAGTTTTCCTTGTCCTTCTTGAGTCAACTCACCAGGTATACTCTATTTATCATGGTACATCTTGTTTTTTTTTTCAAGATGCTTCCATGTAAATAGTAAACCAGGATTCTAATTTGTGATCACAATGATGATTTGTGGTGTGATGATATGGGTATAAGGGTTGGTACTAGAGACAGTACCACTGGGTGGTGTGCCAACTATACCACCACCTATGGGTTAGCACATGGTACTCGTAGTACCAGTGGATGAGATGTGTGGGCTGAGCGCACTTCACAAGTTTTAGTGACATTGACCCCTTAGGTTCCGAGGTGAGCCCAACTCATAGGTGGCTAAAGATTGGCTTTAGGTGTTGACCGAGTTTTCCATCTAGTTAGGACACCATTAGATCAAATGAAAGTTTTGGAAATGAGCCTTCTACGTGGCTCAGTAGGGCGATGGAGGGGTTTAGACTACCCAATATTATGATGAGGTGACTCTTCCATGGACAGATCTTGAGAAACTTTCTCAAAGAAGGGGATATTACCATAAAATATAAGGGCTATGCATTCCCAAGAGCTTCCACAGCTTTGGTAGGATGACATGTTAGTAGTTGAGTATTCATTAAGGTGTACCGACCTTTCTAGGTACTCGATGAATACGATGCGACCATTTATTTAGGGCTCAGACCTCCGAGCGAGGTGTGTTTAGGGACATCTGAGCTAGCACTATTCCTCTGTGCATTCTAACTTATTCTAGGGTTCTAGAGATAACCTTTGTGGTTGAAAGTCGTTTAGTTGAGAAGATACAACCAGTAGATTTTAGCAATGGAAAAGTAGGAAGCCGACGTCAGTCTCAAAGACTTGGATGTGTGATACATTCCGAGAAGAGGTCCCAAGATAGGGGATCTACAGGTCAAGGCTCATAGGGTGAGTCCAATTGGCCTAGAAGAAGGTAATTATTTTCAAAAGACGGTAGGGGACATCTCACTAGAGATTTTCTAGCTCATCGTACTGGCAATGAAATGGTGGATGGGCCACTAGGGCAGAGACAATGACAGGAACAGATGAATCTACATGGTGGAATATGTGGTAAAGGAGATGGGAGATCAGTAGGAGGTGGTATACATATCAAAATGTTACAAACACCACCCCAATGTGGTCCACACCAGGCTCAGGGAGCTGGAGGATAGGGGAAAGGGGTAGTTGCTTGCAGTCAAGTAATATGACTCAAGGGCTCTAGAAAATGATTTGAGGTACAGTCTATGTCTACTCTTAGCTGTTGTTTTAATAGAAACAGGTGCTAATCATTCCTTCTTTTCACGAATCATGTTCAAGACCTAGAGTTTCCGGTTAAACTGTTAACTTGACCCTTACATCTAGAGATACCTACAGGAGGAGAATTGATAATCAAACTTATGCTGATGGTGTGATCTGACCCTTAAGGTGAGAGTTTTGGTTGGAATCTCTTTGTGGTAGCATTGATGCCTTACGATGTTAGTTGGGTATGAACTGGTCATCCATAGTTCATACTCATATTGAATTTTTTAGGTTAAGTATGCGGTATGTTCGCAACGTTGGAATGAGGTTTTCCTTAGTCAGTGAAAAATGAAACCTAGGTATCATGGAATAAACTCATGCATAGGAGGGTGCATCCGATCACACTTGAGTCAGATATCCTTACCCACATGGAAGTGTATGTTTTTTAGTTTTCATTTCCCAAAAGTAGTGGTAGAGTGTGGGGATGTCTTTCCAGAAGATGTTTCCATGATTACCTCCCTGTAGGGAGATGGAATTCTGCATCATTCTACACCCCAAGATGGTGCCAATATCAGCATCAGTATATCATATGTCTTTTGTATATGTTTTCAAGATGAGGGTGTAGGTGGGGGACTTGTAGAGGAAGGGATTAGTAAGACCCAGTGTTCGAGGTATTGGATGGAAAGGTTCCTGTAGGATTTTCAACAATTAAGACAGAGTTTGACAAACTCCCTGATCTTGAGTTGGTATTGGTGGTCTTCACATTGATGGTGTGGAAACACTACCTCTATGGGTGAATGGTTTACTGTCTACTCTGACCACAATAGTCTCAAGTATATCTTCTCTCAGAAGGATTTGAACTTGAGATAAAGACGATGGCTGGAGTTCCTCCAGGACTATGAATTCGAAGTAGTATATACTTCTGGTAAGGGGAACATGGTACCAGATGCTCTTAGTAGGAGATATAGTTCATAGTTTATGAATGAGGAAATAGATCAATTGGACTCATTACAGTTATCCTTCATGGATGGGGATGAAGCAACTTATCTGCAGTTGTTGGTTGTTACCCTTCCACTCTTAAATGAGTCAGGGAGGCACAACTTGGTGAAACTGACTATGAGCCTTTACGTGCTCAAGTTTCCATAGGGAATATTTCTGATGTACATTCAAAAGGTGTGGAACATCATCATTCCTTTCATAGGATGCATAGTAGTGGTAGTGGATGCCTAGAGTGGAAAGATGCATCGAGGTATGCATGTGGGTGTCAAGGAGGACACTGGGGATGATAAAATAGGTTGAAGCTGGGATAACCTATTGATATAAAATTAGAGTGTTTGTTTAATAAGTTTTGTGGTTTTTCAACATGCCGTTTTGAGCCCCTGTTCTTTGAAGGGGTTTCTCTTTTGTTCCTTGGGGTTCCAAGAAGGGAGTGAGAAAGAATATTGATAGAATTTGTGATAGATTTATCATGTACGTCCAGGGGACATGGTACTATTTGGGTGATCATTGAACAACTCACCATGTCGGTCGCTTTTTTTCTTTTAGAGAACAGATTCCTATAGAGATCTTGGGATACATATATGTGCAAGAGATACGTACATGACCCATCACACATCATTGACTAGGGTGAGCTAGACGTTGACGATGAGGCAACTTTTGTAGAGTTTCTGGTAGAGATCGAGGATCGATAGTAGAGGAACCTTGATGAAGCTCATATTTTCATATATTTTATACTGTAAATAATTGTTTATAATCCCACAAAAGTGTTATTGGATGGGTAATTTTCATGTTTTTAGGTTTTAGTGTTATTTTGAGCCCAAATGTGAAAAATGACTAATTCTGGATTTTTGACATATTTTTATGTCCGGGGTATTTCGGTCATTTCTGGAAAAATAAAATTCCAAATTTTCTGATTCAAATTTTTTTATAATCCTTATTTTATTTCCTTCATTTTTTTTCTGCTGGACCAGGAGCTGATTCGGTCATCTAAAGGGTCTAAAAATTCATTGAAGATGGAAATTTTTCCGGGCGGACAGTATGGACCCACCCAACGTAACGGACATCAATGTCAGCCTAAACACATCTAAATGATGTGTTTCCACTTGGGATACCACGAGGACAGATAGGTCCGTCCCTACAATAAATTTGGGGGATTTTTTAGGTCATTAAGGAGGCTATTTAATGACATACTTTTAGAGGAACCTTCCTAGAAGCTTCGTCTAGAAACATAAACCGAGAATGAAAAATTCATAACTCCTCCATCCGGTTTCCAATTTAGATAAAATATTGGGGACAGACGGCCAAGATATTTATGAACAACATTCATGAAGGATATAACGCGTGAAGATGTCATTAAGGGGTCTAAAACGCGTCGAAATTTGAGGGAAAAATTCTTCCTATAAAAGGAGGCCCTCACCTCCTTCCCAAATATCTCATTCTCCATCCCATTCCTTCTGGGACACCAAGGAGAAGAACTTATCAGATTTCCCTTTTATTTATTTTATTTGTCTTTACTTTAAAATGTCTCTCCTCTCACGCATTATCTCGCTTACCCCATCCATGGAGGGGTAGTTTCATTTGAGTGATCGGAAAGAGGGGAGGCTGGACCTATGTGTTGTGTTTGAGTTTTTGTGCTTGAAATGAATAAAATTTGTTCTTCTTTCTTCTTATGGTTCCAATTCTTAATTCAGTATTAAATTCCAAATGCGGTTGTGTTAAGGTTTTGATTCTGAAATTATAAATTGCTTTGGTCGATGATCACATCTCCCTCCACCCAATTCTAATCTGTATACGGTGGAACATGATTAGGGTTGGGTGGTGATTGCTCGACGGTTGTCAAGCACGTGTGTAGGATTGTATGTCGAAATCTTGGTTTATTAAGGAACAACAATTCCAGGTCTGGGATTTCTATAATTAATCACAATACCTTCTACAACCCTAAACACATTGGAAGGAGGATAGACCAATCTAAGGTTTTAGAAAGGAAAATTCTCATCACATATCTCTTACCAGTTTAAGGAAGAAGAAGAGATAAAATTTGGAAACAATGATGGCACAACACTAAGTCTAGACGAACCCAATCTGATCATTATCTTTATCATTTGTTAAAATCAATCAATTTCTATTGTTTGTTTCTCTCATAGTCATTCAAATTAATTAAAACCAATCTTTTTACGAAAACCAACAAAAAGTGACAACCTTGTTTTGTGTGCACTCCTCTTCGGGAGACTACCTAGGATCAACTGCTATACTATACTTAGGTAAATAAAATATTGTTTTGCCACGCCCCATGACAGGCGTGCGTCAAACTTGGCGTCATTTCCGGGGAGCTAATTGGTTGTTTACTTTACTTTTTCTATTTTCAAATTTTAGATAGTTTTCATTTTTTTTTAAAAAAATCCAAAAAAAAAATTTTTCCATGATGCATTTGAATTACAATTATTATGCATGGGAAGATTACTCGCAGGTGCAATATCAAGAGCCAGAAATTGATTATCATGATCTAAATGACCAGGTTGAAAAGATTAGTAATAATCTGGATGATTTGGGGAGGAAAATGGAATGGGCATTGGACTATGTTTGTGAAAGGATGGAGAAACCCGAACCTGAGCCGGAGCAAGAACCTGAGATAGTGGTGGAAGAAATTTCACCACTCATCATTGAAGAATCAGAAGAGGTAAATTTTGGGGTACCTAAAGATTAATTCATCCTCACTCAACCAATTCTACCCGAGATAGATGAAAAGGAGGATGAATTTCCTGCTGAGCCAAATGTGGGAGATCAACAAGA
Source organism: Viscum album (assembly GCA_963277665.1). Lineage (NCBI taxonomy): Eukaryota > Viridiplantae > Streptophyta > Magnoliopsida > Santalales > Viscaceae > Viscum > Viscum album. Next base: position 1,033,656,718 of record OY728122.1, on the reverse strand, counting down.
ATTGGATAAATTCTGGAATTAATGTGAGGAGCTACTTGATCGCCCCAAGCCTTGCAAAGAATAAGATCCAGCACCACTAAAAGAAGACCCCAAACAATTGGTAGAATTTGAAGTCGCGATGGAGGATACCGACTACCTACCTCCATCCAATGATAATCAACTCCAAGATGCACTTTCAACTAAAGAAGTGATTAAACTAAAACCAACTCAGGGATATGATCCTTCCATGAACTCTAATTTTTCTGATTTCATTCAATTTTATTTGAGTATCACTCCTTATGACTTTGAATTTTCAGATTCGTTCAATCCTTATATCACCTTGGAGGAAGATGAAGAAGGAGAAATTGCACTTGTTGAGGAACACCTGGAGATCCCTAAGGACATTGATCATATGCTTGAGGAAGTCTAAGAAACGATAACAATGGCTCTGGATGAAGAACCAAATCTACAAGCTGCCTACCTTAAAAGGGAATATTTTGAAATTAATATTTCAAATTTAAATTTTGAATATCCCTTTGATTGTTCTTTTCATGCAGCACATCTGGAGCAACCACTGGATTTTGAAGAACACGTTACACAAGTAGAAACTGAAGAGGAGGAGGATCCATACTTCATCCTACCCCCGCCATGCAAGCTATACCACATTGCGAAGGGGGTGGATCTGGTGTACTCTATACATGGAATTCTCCTCACCAAGAACAAAGAACTACAAGCTGGGAAGAACAACATGTGGTGGTTCATGTCCAAGAAGATCCACCCACCATCGGATTATGGATAACGGCTGGTACTGCCCTCTGGAGGCAGTAAAAGATGCCAGGGCCCACTTGGGGGATCATACCAAGATTTATCCTTTACTTTCTTTATAGAAATTTAATTTTCAATATTAGGAATTTAGATTTCAAAATCAGTATTAGGAAATAATATAGCATGTGTCCCCCTCCCTCTTTTCATTTTGAGCTTAAATGAAATGATCCTTGTGATTAATTGAGTAATTTTTCTTGTGTAGGATCATGAATGCAAAAGGAAGCCCCGATAATTAGAGGAAGAGGACCGAATCAATATTTCAAAAGGGAGTTAACTTTTTACGATTATCATTTAAACTCCTTTAATTTTTTTTGGTCCAAAACATATTTTGATCTTTAATGAATATTCTTATCACTTTTCACACATCAATTGATTTTGAAAGAGTTGAAATGATTTTTGAAATAATATATTTTAAATGATTGTTGATATGAATTATATTCCCTTGAAATGGATTTTCAAGCATTTTAATGAGTTTGACAATTTTTTGAAATCCATGCCCATTAAACACTGACTTAAAATATTTTTTCCAATCCTGTGAGGTATTATAAACCACTTTTTCATATTATTCCTAATACCCACACTTTCTTGAGGGAAACTTGAATTTTGTGTGAGAACCAGAATTTGTGAATATTCTCTTTCGAAGATTTGGATTTCATGAAATGTATTTGAAATGATTGAGGCATATCTTTGGATAGCCACATTTTATCTTGAGACCCACCTTTAAATTTATCCTTCGTAATCCCTTAGATGCCATGAATTGCCTTATAGGTTTAAGCCACATTACAAGCCACTTTTTCCTTACCTACCTGCACTTTTAGTATTTTTTCATGGTTATTTCAAGTTTGAGTGTGGGGGAAGGGCCTTTCGTGTGCGTTCCTTGGGATGTGTATCATTTATGGGTGTTTTTAGGTGTGTTTCAATACTTTGGGCAGTGGACAATAAGATAATTGGGCATGTGTCATCATTTCATTGTGCTTTATTTGTTTCAACCATTTCTCCTTCAAAAAAAAGAAAAAAAGAAAAAAAATGGAGATGAGTTTGAATTCCTCATTGAACATTTTGTTATGACTCATGTCCCTCTCAAAAATCAAGGGCATTAATTTTCATTCATTCATTGTATTCAATTTTCATCTCATCCTCCATAAAAAAAATAAAGTTGTGCCTTTCTGGAGCTTTGAAAAAAAAGGGAGAACATAGATGATATCATTCATTATAAGCACTTATTGGCTCATGTACCATGTCATAAAGAGGGGTGGGGTTGTTTTTCACATTTACAAGTGGTATTGAGTGAGTAATTTCCTGTGTTTTCACTTGAATTAATCATGCATTGTACTTAAAAGTCAAACCTCCTCTTTCTAGCCTGGAACTTTTTTTTTAATAATTTTCCCACCAACCCTAAGCCACAGAATCATTTGAACCTTTAATTAAATCCCTCATGATTAAATTAATTTTCATGTTTCACGCTGTGGAGAAATGAGAATTTTCACAAACCTATGGTGATACATGCGATTTTCAAGTATGAGTATAACTCTAGATTCAATTTCCCTTGAGTGAAGAGTGACATAAAATTCAATGTGAGGTAGGTTTTGATTGGGAAATGGATTGATTTATGAGGTTGAACAAATTTTAGTGATTGAAATGAAAATAATAGAGAATTATTATTCATATATGAGACATTATGGAATTCTATTTTGGATAAAATCATTGACACTTTCTCATTTTTTATTGTTGTGTGGATTTTGATTTGGATGTAAGATGATTGCTCAGGAGTGCAATGTTTAAGTGTGGGGGAGTGATGAAGCTCACATTTTCATATATTTTATAATGTAAATCATTATTTATAATCCCACAAAAGTGTTATTATATGGGTAATTGTCATGTTTTTAGGTTTTAGTGTTATTTTGAGCCCAAATGTGAAAAACGACTAATTCTGGATTTTTGACAGATTTTTACGTCAGAGGTATTTCGGTCATTTCTGGAAAAATAAAATTCCAAATTTTCTGATTAAAATTTTTTTATAATAATAATTTTATTTCCTTCATTTTTGTCTTCTGGACTAGGAGCTTATTCAGTCATCTAAAAGGTCTACAAATTCATTGAAGTTGGGAATTTTTCCGGGCGGACAGTATGGACCCACCCAATGTAACGGACATCAAAGTCGGCCTAAACATATCTAAATGATGTTTTTCCACTTGTGATACCACGAGGACAGATAGGGACGTCCCTAAAATAAATTTGGGGGATTTTGGAGGTCATTAAAGAGGCTATTTAATGACATACCTTTGGAGGAACCTTCCTGGAAGCTTCATCCAGAAACATAAACCGAGAATGAAAAATTCATAACTCCTCCATCTTGTTTACAATTTAGCTAAAATTTTAAGGAGAGACGGAAAAGATATTTATGAACAACATTCATGAATTATGGAACGCATGAAGATGTCATTATGGGGTCTAAAATGCGTCTAAATTTGAGGGACAAATTCTACCTATAAAAGGAGGCCCTCACCTCCTTCCCAAATATCCCATTCTCCATCCATTCCTTCAAGAAACCAAGGAGGAGTTCAACACCAATGTTTGTGGTGGAGGCTCTGGGACATGTTGATAACATAGGAATTTTCTTTTCTTCTCTTTTTATTTTTAGTTTTGTTTTCCCATGTAATGCATTCATATTTTAATTAAAGTGTTTCCACCTTCTTTCCCACCGTCTTTCTTTTCCAAATTTAATCTAATTTCTTTATCTCTATATTATTTCCATCGTGATATCTATGCACTTTGACATTTCAAGTGACTAACTCGAGGCTTGGACCTGGTGGAGGTTTCACGGTGTTCTTTATTATTGTTCTTCAATTCAAAATGTTTTTATTCTGTTTTTGGTGGAGGCGGGAATAATGCACGGGTGCGGCGGTCGTCCACCACGACACTATTCCCAAATCCATTTATTTTCCTTGATTAATTAATATTACCTCCTTTCTCTTAGTCAATACTTTCATACGGTGGAGTTGGGGTTTCCATAAGGGATGAAACGGCATACAGTGGAGTCGGGTCTTGTAGGAATAACATTCTCGGTTGAGGTGTTATCCTATTTGACTATTGGAGGAGGTGTGGTTTGGTGTGCCGAATGCATACTAAAATCACACACTAAATAAATCAAGTGAATGTAATTAATTAATGAGGTTTCAATAAATGAATTATCAAATTTAATTTAAACAATAAATAAATAATGAATGAACCCATGTTATCCAACCCTAGGACCAAGTTCTTTCTTCAATAATTTCATTCTGTAAGTGCATATTAGTTTTAACATTTAATTTGAATTTTAAATTTCAATGCATTCTTGGATTAATTAAAAATAGTAAAAAATAATTAGTTTAGGTGATATAGATTAAGTAAATGAACAACTGAGAAAGCTCCTCAAGTGAGACGACCCTGGTCAGCCTCTGTGCTGCATTAGGAAAATAAATTACTTTTTCCACACCCTACGACAGGCATGCATCAAACCTTCATGGGAAATATATTCCTCTAGTTCACATTCTATTGTAGCATAAGAATCTCTAAGATAGCATGTGGGAGCGTGAGGCTCAAGTTCGTTCTCGTACCCTCATTTGTTTGTTTAGCCCTTATTTTGGTTTATGAGGATGTAAATCCATAAAGGTGGGGAGTAATGTGATCTCATGGAATTCAATGTATTTTTTTAATTAGATAGGATTATTTTGAGACCAGAAGTTGAGACAGTGTGAGATTCTGAGGCCCGAAGTGCTCAGAATGATTCATCAAAAAATGTTAAGTTTTAAATAGCACGTGCGATCAGTTTTCCTGAAAAAGTGGAATAACTCTTAAATGGGTGCCTAGATCAGAAATCCAAGGGCACCATTATGTTTAAAATAGTGGTTTTACCCTAGGAATGACTTAATTTTAGTCAGTGTGGGTCTCCAGTGAGAAAACCAAAAATGGCATGACTATAAATAAAATAATTAAATAAAGATTATTTTATTTTCAAATCCTTATAACTCATAAATGGTAAATCGAATTGGAAATATGAGAGTACCATTGAGCTCGTGGGGGTGTTCTTTCCTTAGGTGGGGTCTAACCTCGACAGGCACGGGTCAAGGGTAAAAGTTAATTTTTGGGTGTTTTAAAGAAAAATAAAATAAACTTAAGAAAGTTTATTTTATCCAAAAATGTTTTTCTGCAATGAAACTTTAAGAAAACTATTTAATTTCATAAATGAAATAGTGTAACGACGTTACAACTCAAGAGTAACAGAAATTTTGTTTCATTTCATAAATGAAACAGAGTAATGATACGGTGACTCAGCATAACAGAAAAACTGAAACACGTTTCCTACATTTAATTGTTTAATAGAGATACGGGATTATTGGAATGATCCCGTGTTGGCTCTGAGGATATTTAGAAGTGGCGTTGGAAAGCGAAAAATTGTGAAAAATGATGGATCACCACAAGTTCCTTCCTTCCGCTTATAGGGATCCCATTATTGATGAGAGTTTCAAATTGATAATTGACGAATGGCGGTGGAGAGATGTAACATCCCGGATCCGGGTGCCGCCCAAAGGTGCCCCGAACCCAGTTGGTCAAATAACCTTAAGCAAATTTCCTAAAATTCCAGAGGTTTTCAACTAGTAGTGAGGTCCAAGGTGTGATATTAGGGAAACGATTCCCTCATTTCCAGAGTGTACATAGTAGAAAACAATATTAAATAATAACATAAGAAGTAATTCCATACAACATAAGTAAACAGTGGAATACTGATAGTAATAAAACAACTGGAGCATATATATAAATGATGCATTTCACATGGGTCTATGAAATAATCCAAACAAGTCACAATTCTGGAAATACAATATAGAAACCAAGGTACAGAAAAACAATAAACTCCAATAGCATCGCAAGCCTAATCTTGGTCCCATGCCCTCTAGATCCAACAACAATCAAGTACCTGAGTAAGAAGGGTGCTTTCCCTTATCTATACCTACAATAAAATAATCTATTTGGGTCTAAAATCATGACCCAAATAGGGTGTTAGATGAATCCCAGTAGGAAACCACCAAAATATTCTTTCCTAATAGTCAGTGAATATATATAGCAGGTAATATGAAAAAATTAAGTAATAAACTAGAAAGTACTCAAAAGTAAACAATATTGCAGTTTTCAATTACATTCAATTACATATATTATTCAATAATTTGAATCATGAAATCCATGGATCTAGCCTAAGCTCTATATCCCCCTGTGAAATGGTGACAAAAACAGATATCTCAGAAGACCGTCTAATAAAAGTAAAACTGAGTCCAAGATTGTGCTTTGGGTTGGTAGGATCATCACAATCATTCAATCATTCTTAAACAACCCTCTGGGAAAGATCTCACAGTATAACCTGTTTTTTTAACATAGCACTAAATCAATTTCAAATGACCACCTAGGTATCTCTCATGGCCAATACTCCTTGGTCAACATAGCATTAATAAATTATAAAAAACCTCTTGGTTAGCTCTCACAGTCAATACCCCTTGGTCAATATAATATCAATAAATTATAAACAACCTCTTGGGTAGCTCTCATGGTCAATACCCTGGGTCAACATAGCATATGGTAATCATAAATGACCTCCTAGGTAGCTCTCACAATCAATACCCCTGGGTCAAACATCTACACCAAGGCTCTCATGGTCCTGTGTAAATAGCGTGGAAGTCCCCACAGTCTTCCTGGTCCAAGGCTCTCATGGTCCATTGGAAAAATAGTGTGTATATAATATCAAAGCAGCTCATGTAATCTATAACTACTACATGGATAAAAATTCAAAAACATATAACATGAATTTCATAATATCAATCAACATACATCCTAATGAATTAAGGCATAAAAAACAAGGTACCTAACCTTACACATATACAAAAACCCCTTTTTAATCAATCAAACCATAGCTGGTATTGAACAAGGTTAAATTCCGATCAAAAAATACCCCAAATGTGGTTATGCAACACTTTTAGCATATTTAATTTGAAGAAGAACAATTAAAGGCACAAACCACCTATCTTGATGTTGTACGATCGATATACTTGAATGTCAACCCTTGAATTGATCTAGATCGGTGTAGATCTATAATAAGATAAAAAAAATTCATCTTTTAATAACTTAAATGAGAGATGGAATTAAGAAGAAAGGATATGGGGGTTTTGATAACTCACCAATGGGATTCCAACGCACCTTACGGCGTCTCAATCGAATCTCGAACAGAGAAACGATAGGGGTTCAAAGTTTTTTGACCCTTTTATCGCACTCTTGTATGAACCACTACCAGAAGAAGGTGTTTCTAAAGATGTGACGTGACTCCACTCTGATTTATCAAATAAAAAGAAAAGTACAGGGCATGTTTATTAACATTACATGTCGTATATTAGCCTCAACTGGTCCCTGCCATAAGCGTCCTGTCAGGTCAGCACACTGCCACGTACTTGGCCATTACACATCCAGTATGCATCTGTACCTAGAAATCGGGTACATGATGTGTACATAGAAAAAACCTTTTTATTCCTTTTTCCTCAAAAACAACCCAAAATCACGATCCATAACTGAAATGAAGACCTGAGTTCTTACAAAATTCCCCCCTTAAACTAATTCATCCCTGAATTTCCCTTCCAAGGGTGGTGAAGAAGAATATGCGAACAACTCTAGCTACTGTGATTGTACGTCGGCATCCCTCTCCCAAGTCTCGTCATGTACTCACCCATGCTGCCATACCACCAATACTAGAGGAATGGACTAGCCACAGAGAACCTTCATGCAGTGATCCAAAATCTGAATAGGGTGCTCCTTGAAGGATGAATCCACCTCCAACTCAATATCCTCAGGTTGAAAAACATAATACGGGTCTGAAAAGTTACATCATAATTGAGAAACATGAAAGATGACGTGTATAGCCCGGTACCTATGAGGTAACTAAAAGCAATAGGAAATCATCCTGACTCTCTCCAAAACCTCAAATGACCTAACATATCTCAGTGAAATCTTCCCCTAGTCATCCAGATATAGAATAGAAATATGGGTTGTAATTCCTCCCAACCCATGATGCTCAAGTCTCGATCTACTCACCTGGACATCTCATTCACCCTTGTGTAGAAAAGACCTTCCCTCTGGTGACGTGAAACTCACCCTACAGTGATAACAGTCAACAATGGCCTAAAAGGAGACCAACTAGTCCATTATGAGAATGACATAGAATCCCATAATCTCTAAGACATAGAGGTACCATAAGAAATGACACCCACCAACCTCAAGAGGGCACTCCTTTCACTGATGTACACTAGTCATCTTAATCCCCAACGGAGTGTCTAGTGTCATAAAAACATCAGATGTAAAGATACAGAGCCTAAGGATCTCCACAATAGCAACATATATAAAACTATGGGAAGCCTCTGTATTAAAAAGAGAATAAGCTAAAACTGAGGAAACTAGAATCGTACATCTAACCGTAGAGGTTCTGGGATCCTGCTTCTATTGGGTATGTTCCATCGCAAAAGTCTGACCTATACCACGGCCCTATGACCCTACCCGACTATCTTGATCTGATCCACCCTACTGTCACTGAAAACTTGTCATCTGGCTACCATGTCCATAACCACCTCCTCAGCCTGAATGTCCTAAAAAACTCCAGTTCCCCAACTGATGAGAAACGGGCAGTCCTTCTCCTGAATGTGGAGTCATAACCAAACCCCTCTCACCCACTGCTAGTGAGAACACCCTGAAAAAAATGTTGAATATGTCCCATCTTGCTGCAAGATCAGCACTCAATTGGGTCTCTTAGGCAATGTGGTCTCGTATGCCCATTCTTCTCACACTGGTAGCACACCACTTGGATACCTAATGAAACATTGCATGAAATCTCCTTGCGACTCTTCCTACTATCGATCAAAGGAGTACCATCCCTGGATGCTGAACCACCCTAGATCGCTACTCCGAACTCCCTCGGATTGTGCTCGGTAATCAGTGTCTGGTTCGCTTGAATAGTCACTGATTTCAACCTAAAAACATTCACCTACAATCAGATGTTGTACCTGAGACCATCCTCAAATCACCTATCCAGTTATAACTCATCGCCTCCCAAGACAGGTGTGAAGCGTTGAAGCTCTATAAAGTGAGAAGAATAATCATTCACTGAAAGATCTCCCTACTCCAAGTGCATGAACTCCTGGTCTTAGTTGGCCCTCTACATCTCAGGGTGTAAGTAATCATATAAGGTCCTCTGAAACTCTTCCCAATCCATATCCCGATTATGTCCCACCTACAAGATAACATCCCACCATCTCTTGGCGTAATTATGTAGCATGTAATTCGTGATCTTCACCCTCCTCTCAGGAGGTATCTCCAAATGCATGAAGATAGAAATCATGGCCTCCAACCATGAATCTACAGCCTGTGGTCCTCCATCCCCTAAGAAAGTGGTAGGATTCTTCTACTGGAATACCTGCGTCAACTCTGCCATAGACAGGACGGGATGTGGTGCTCCCTAAAAGGTATGCATCGTCCTCAAAAATCCTTCACGGAACTATCCATCATCACCTGCGTCTGGTATAATAGCTGGTTCCAAAATAGGAACAATGAGAGGGTCTACTGGTACTCCCTGATCTAACATTTCTGGTGTCTGATCATCACCCTGCATCTAGCATACAACTGGAAGAAATCTTGGTGGCATTACTCTGAAAGGTTAAGCACACACCTCAGTTCAAGATTATCAAGGACTGCAACTTAGAAGTGCAAGAATGGAACATGAGAAGGAAAACATTCAGGTTTTATAAAAGATAGTTACACGGTGTGTAGAACCACTACACAGTGTGTTCCCTAAAGCCTTAACATGAGCGTTTACCTTCCAACCTAGTCGTGTAATACCCCATACACACGGTGTGTTCAAAGTGAGACACAGCATGTACTTGAATATTACCTCCTACCCAAGTACTTCTACATGGCTAGAATTACATGGTTCTGCTAGTGTAATACTACACAGTGTGTTCACCCTAGACACGGTGTGAACCACCAAAATTTTATCCACCCATCTCATTCGTCACACGTCCAAATACATGGTCTTTCACAGCATGGCATGTACTCCTAGTACACGGCCTGTGATACCATACATTTATCAACCCCATTTCTCTACTCACATAGTCAGTCACACAATAAAAAACTACACGACATGTACATATGGTACATGGAATGTACTAAAGAAAAGTCTATTCTTCCCAAACAGAAGAACACATGGCGTGTGTTCATAACATCACATTCCATGTTGTCTGGGTTTCCGGACAGTAAGCCCCCAAAACTTCTCTGGAACCCTTAAAAACTTAAAATTTTGGCCAAGGCATGCCGAATTCTGATCCATGAGAGCCCATACTCCCCGTGAATCAAAGTTTTACATCTTTATTCATATGATTCCTTAATATAATTCAATTAAAGTTAAAACATGATCCACTAAATTCTGGTCCAAGAGGGCCCAAATACCTCAGGGACCAAAGCTTGGCATCCATCAAAATGAAACTTTACATATTCTAATAACCTATAAAAATAGAAGGTATTTCTATCACGGAATCTATCAAAACAACATGTATATCTAGAAAAAGGTCTATCACAACAACATGAAATCAGTAGTGCACCCTAATTGGCATGAAAATAATGCATGACATGTGATATCTAGAAAGTACCTATATGATGCATGAGATGGCATACCCTCATCTAATCAAGTTGAAACAGAAATAGAACCAAAATGATATCAATCATAATAGCACAAAACAAGTGTATCACCCAACGGTGAAATCAAATCAACTGTAACAATTGAAAAACTAGAAAATTTCAATATTCGAGGTAACTTGTCTTTTACCTGTACATAAGTTAGCTACTCCCAGGCACAGCTAATTACCAAACTTCATTTCCTTCATATCCTAGTCTATTGGCTCCAAATAGTAAGGCAAAGTTGAAAAAAAAATTGCTCTGATACCACTTTTTAATGTCCTGAATCTGGGGGCCTCCTAAAGGTGCCCCGAACACAGTTGGTCACATAACCTTAAGTACATTTCCCCAAACACTAGAGGCTGCTGAATAGAATCAAGGGATAAGGTGTGATATTGGGGAAACTATGCCATCATTGGCAGAGTGTACACAGCAAAAAACAATAGTAAATAATAACGAAAGCAATAATACCATACAATAGAAGTAAACAGTGGAAGACTAATAGTAATAAAACAAATGGATCATATATATAAATGATGCATGTCACATGTGTCTAGGAAAACATCCAAACAAGTCACAATGTTGGAAATACAATATAGAAACCAAGGTACAAAAAATAGTAAACTCCAATAGAATCGCAATCCTCAACTTGGTCCCATGCCCTCCAGCTCCAACAATAATCAAGTACCTAATGGAAAAGGGAACTTGCCCTTATCTATACCTGCAATCATATAATCTATTTGGGTTCAAAATTATGACCCAAATAGGGTATGAAAAAAATCCCAGTAGGCAACCACCAAAAGATCGGTTCCTAACAGTCATTGAATATATATTAGGTAATATGCAGAAATGAAGTAATAAACTAGGAAGTACTCAAAATTAAACAATATTACAGTTTTCAATTACATTCATTTACATATATTATTCAATCATTTGAATCATGAAATCTTAGGTTCTATCCTAAGCTCTATATCCCCCTGTGCAATGGTGACAAAACAGATGTCTCGAAGGACTGTCTAACAAAAGTAAGACCAAGTCCAAGCTTGTGCTTTGGCTTGGTAAGCTCATCACAATCATTCAATCATTCTTAAACAACCCTCTGGGAAATCTCTCACAGTCTAACCCCTTTGGTTTAACATATCACTAAATAAATTACAAATGACCACCTGGGTAGCTCTCATGGTCAATACCCCTTGGTTAACATAGCATCAATAAATTATAAACAACCTCTTGGGTAGCTCTCACCATCAATACCCCTGGGTCAACATAGCATCAATAAATTATAAACAACCTCCTGGGTAGCTCTCATGGTCAATACCCCTGAGTTAAAATATCATATAGTAATCATAAAAGACCTCTTGGGTAGCTCTCTCGGTCAATACCCCTAGGTTAAAATCTACACCAAGGCTCTCACAGTCCTGTGTAAATAATGTGGAAGTCCCCGCAGTCTTCCTAGTCCAAGGCTCTCATAGTCCATTGGAAAAACAGTGCACGTATAATATCAAAGCATCTCATGTAATCTATAACTACTACATGGATAAACATTCAAAATAATATCACATACATTTCATAATATCAATAAAACTCCATCCTAATAAATTAAGGAATGGAAAACAAGGTACCTAACCTTACACATATGCAACAACCCCTTTTCAATCAATTAAACCATATTCGGTATTAAACCGGGTTAAATTCCAATCAAGTAATACCCCAAACATGGGTATGAGAAACCTTTAGCATATATAATCCAAATACGAACAACGAAAGACACAAACCACCTACCTTGATGTCATACGATCGATATACTTGAACTTCATCCCTTGAATTGGCCTAGATAAATGTAGATCTATAAAAAGATAAAAACCCCTCATCCTTGAATAACTCAATTGAGAGAAGTAATTAGGAAGAAATTCTCTAAGGATTTTGAGAACTCACTGGTGGGATTCCAACGCACATGATAGCATCTCAATCAGAGCTCAGACGGAGAAACATGAGGGGTTCGAAGTTCTTCAACCCTTCTATTATGATCTTGTACGAACCATTTCCAGAAGAAGGTGTTTCTGAAGATGAGATGTGACCCTGATCCGATTTATCAAATAAAAATAAAAGTACATGGTGTGTTCATTAACAGTACATGCCGTGTATTAGCCTCAACCAAAATCTACCTTAAGAGGTCTTCCAGGTCACTACACGTCCATGTACTTGACCGTTACATGGCCAGTACATGGTTGTACATGGAAACCAGGTACCCATCATGTACTTAGAAAAAACCCCATTTTCTTCCTTTTTCCTCAAAAACAATCCGAAATAAAGATCCATAACTAAAATGAAGATTAATTTACTTAAAATCAACTCTATTCTTCATCAATGAGTGATCCGATTCTAGGTAGGGGTTTGTTCTTTATGAAATTGTTTCCCCGTCATTTCTTTCTAAACAATAAATAGAGATCAACCCACTAAAAGGTTGATCATCGGGTTGTTTGTTATTGCGGGAGGGTTACTTGATCTTGGGGTTTTTCATTTGATTTTATGCTTGATAGAATCTTAAAACCTCCCCCAAATAGTTTTAAATTCTAACGTGGATGGATCAGGTTGACACAAACAAGGCCTAGATCCCTCCGTTGTGGGAGTTCTTTTTTTATTCATGACCAAACCCCCAGATTTATGAAAATACAACATTGAGACCATAGCAGTGAAAATGATGATTTGAGAATCCTGAATACGCTCGTGGATCAGAAAACGGACCCCTAGAGCGGACCCGGTGGCTCACAGAAGAGATCGTTGGCATGCTGGTGACAGTGGCCGCAGCCGTGTGTGGGAGGTGGCGCACTGCGGTGGTAGACAAAGCATACGGCAGGGGGGCACGAGTGGCATATAGGGGCCGAGACGGTGTGGGAAGGTGGCATGCAACTGAAGCGAGGTGGCCCGATGCATCAGCTACGGGTGGTGGATCAGGCCGCCGAAAATGGCCAGTGACTGCGGCGTGAGCTGACGTGGCGAGCCGCACCACGTCATGCAGCTGAAGGGTTGCAACCCACCTAGACCAAGGCGATGGACCCTACAGCGATCCATGAGGTGGAGGGAGATGTGGCATGCCTGCTACATCTCGGTTGAAGTAGGCTAGCCCGCTCATAGAGGGTAGGACAAGAGGAGGTGGGTTGGACCCACGACCATGCCGGTCTGGGTTGGGTTGGTCCGACTGGGTCAGACCGGACCCGAACCCAACCAGCTCGTTTTCAATAAAACAAACATAACTTCCAAACTATACGTCTGATTGACAATACTTTTGCGGTGTTGGGAACCTCATGATGAGGCGGTCCTTTTGAAATAATCCAAGTGAGTTTCCATGGAATTTGAGTTATAACCAATGTCTTGAGGAGTAGATTCTCCTGGAATCAATCATGCTACGATTAGAAATCATGTGTCTACATGTTATGAGAAGTAAGTGACGAGTATACCTTAGTGGCTCTATATCCTATAGGACCTAAGCGGTTCGGTAGACGAGCGGACCTCAGTGGCCCAGCGGACGAGCAGACCTCAGTGGCTCGATAACCGAGCGGACCTCAATGGCCAGGCAGACGAGCGGACCTCAATGGCCCAACAAACTTCAGTAACTCATCGTGGATGAGTCCTTTAGTAGTACAAGATATTTATCTTTACAAATCATGATCTTGATTTCTATACTTTTGGTTATATCTTTGTGAGATGAATCTTGTAACTCTCCTGACAGTACTTCTTAGAGGTTACACTTCATGTACCTCTTTGGTAGTATGGTTTGTGTATTTATTATGGTATACCTTTGTGGTTTGGGGTCCCTACTGAGTATTTTTTACTCACCCCTACACGGGCTTCACCCACACGCGTCATGTCTTGTGAAGACTATCGACGCTTTGATGGAGTCCTTGGTGGACTAGGGATAGGTGGTGTTTAGAGTGACTCAACAGACAAGACATGCTTCTGTGACTTCATACATCTATTTCTGTACCTACCCTTCAGCTAGGGTTTCCTAAGGAGGAGTTCCAGAGACTTGTACTTGTACTTTTCTGATTTATTTGGGCTTTTATTCTAGCTCCGTTTACCTTCAGTTTTCTATTGTAGTACCTTGAGTTTTCTTACTTAGTGTATTCACCTTCCAGCATCTGTGGCTTGGATTTGTGTGTGTGTGTACAGGTACTTAGGAAAATGCCTCCCATTTATTTACAATATGCCTACTCGGCGCTAGTCACCAGCCTTGGCCTATGGGAGGTGGGCTTGGGGTAGTCATGGCATGGGTCCCAGAGGATGGGTCGTGACAAAAAAAACTATAACTAAATAAAAACCAATGAACACATACTTTTTTCCACCATTCCATTCATTTTATAAAATCGATTCAAGAACTTGATGTATCAAAAAAAACCCTCCAAAAATATAAACAAAACCAACACTTTTCATTGAAAATCACCACTGCATTTTAAATCCATTTTTTAAAACATCAATATCATGATTTAAATAAATTTAAAATTTTAAGATAAGATTTATAAAAATTATCATAATCTATAAATTAAAATAGCCATTAACACATCATTATGTGGTTGCACAATGACTTTTAATTAACCTAAGGCTCTTTCACTTTATGAATACCTAATTCAAAAGCTAATAAATGTAAAATAATTAAAAATGAAAATTAAACCAATAAATAATCACACTCATCACATTTTTATCACAAAAAAAACTCAAAGAATTTAAGGTCACCCACCACTAATCACTTTTATAAAATAATACTCATGCATACCAACCATCAAAATAACCATACAAAAATTCTCTGACCAAGACTCCTAAAATCACACACACACACACCGTATATTTTGATTAGAAATATAACATTGATAAAACTTCTAATGTGGTGTGTTCAATTCACACCATCCTTTTCAAGTAGCCCCAAGAAAAAAAACTTATGAATTAAGGGGGTTTTTTCATAGTCTAGTTAAACATTTCAAAATTTAGGGAATAAAACAAGGTATCATCTTCAAACTGTGAGTTAAACCACTAAGAAATAACCTTTCATGGCCCTAGTTTTAAGAAAAAGAGGATGAGGGTTCAAGGTAGTCATGTAAGTCAAAGGAGAAAAAGGAATGATATAGAAATATAAGATATTATGAAATAAAACTAGGTTATATTGATAGTACTATGAGTTTTCACAACTTTCCAAATTATCATTAGACATTTTTTTTCTAGAATGATAAACATTACTTACCAATCATGTATATAATCAGAAATCTAACCATGTAAAGTCATGAATTCCTTTAATTTATCTTTTCTTCTCATCATCGATCTCTTTCCTGCTTCCAAATAAATGATCATTTAGGTAATTGTATGCTTTTATAAATTCCCAATGGTTTAAAAATATCATTTTCTATCAATTTAAACCAAAAATTAAAATTTTCATGCACTTTAATAATTATCATTTTCTATAAAAAAATAAAAAAAAACCCAATTTATTTAATTATAAAAAAATAGGATGTTACAATTGTACTTATAAAATCAATCAATGAATTTTATGTATTTTTCTAACATTATTATGCTTATGTTTCTTATATTGAAACATCTTATAGTTATAGTTTTAAGGGGCGTATCTCCATGGGGTCTTAATTTATTATCATCACTTCACACACTTTTTTTCCTTGTCATGGGAGCAGTATCGTGTCATGATTTCATCTCATCAAATGTAATATATGAAATTTATTTTGATACAAGATAATATGAAACTACTAGTCTATCAAACGTAATAAATTATTTAATTTTATAGTATTTAACTACAATATTGGACAAGAAACATTGGGGGGTTATGATATGTCCTCTTAACTGTGGATGTACTACTACATAATCAGCCATTAGCGACCTCCAAAAGAGGTCATTAATGGGTTTTAGCACCCACCAATGGGTCGCCTTTAGTGGTTGTGGTTGGCCCAAAAACTACGCCAGCGGTCGCTAGGAAGACCATTAATGGCCGCTTTGGTAGTATTTAATGACTTAAAAAAATGTGGAGGTAGATACCACCAAAGGAAGTCACTAATTCCCTCATAATTTTTAAATCATTATTGATCCCTGGTAGCGGTCACTAACCTGGATAATTTTTTTTAAAAAAAATATGCAGTTTGACAACCCTAGGTAGCCAAAGAAAAAATAACTTGAAGAAATCAGAAAAGTAAATAAAAAATAGGTATCCTGACAAAACCAACAATCCAAACATCTTTAGATCCCTTCCAATATTCTGTCTCAATCGACCTACTAATAAGATACAAAAAAAATAAAGAAAAATACAAATTAATATATTTAACATTAATCGTATTTATTCAGTTAATATATATAAAGAGAAAATAATATAAATATTTTATATAGTGTTACCTATAAAAATAATAATAAATATAAAAATGAGGAAAATCTAATCTGAAATATCTATTAACAACATTTATCATTTAAATAATGACTATTAAAAGTAGAAAACCAAGTTTACCGTATACTGATTAATATGGGCATCAGATTGACACGTTGTTGATTCCAATAGATCACATATGATTTGAGGAATGTTCTCTTAATATTTCATGTCAATTAGATCATTTTTGGTTGTTTTTGACCCTTACACATGTGATTTTTCCATTATTACAAAAATGATAATAAATGTGAAAATTGACTTTTAATTGTATCGACTAATCCAAATATCAGAATGATGCATGGTTGATTACAATAGATCACATATGATTTGAGGAATCTTTTTTTATCTTTGTACATATATCAGAATTCATTTTCTCATTTTTACCCCCTGGTGGGAGATATTTAATTTTAATAACATAAGACAATGTTACTCATCATTTTCCATCATATCAGATGAAACGAGCATCCGATGGATACGGTGTTGATTACCTTAGATAAAAAGTGTCTTTATGATTACTCTCCCATGATTTAATGTCAATCCAAGTTTTTTTTATTGGTACTCACCCATTTTACATGATTTTTCACTTAACTCCAAATCTGAGAGACAAATGTCACTTTTGATCCTATCGATCAATTCAGGTATCTAGTCCACGTGTCGATTATTCCTATAAATTTTAAATGAATTAAAGATAATTTTCCTAATATTTCATGTCATTAGGAACTCATTTAGTCAGTTTTGATCCCTACACACATGATTTACTCATTATTACAAAAATGGTAATAATTGTAAAAATGAACCTTTAATTGTGATAACAATTTACTATTACCACATATGAAGGTAAGGTCATTGCATTTTGAGTTTAGAGAAGTGGATTAAGTCAATGGATCTATTCTATAATAACCTGAAACTCCTCATTTTCTCAATTCATTCATATAAAAAGAGAGAAACTAGAGTGGGGGGTGTTTCTTGAGACCGAAACAAAAAAAGTGGATGAAACCATTCTATTTTCACATTGTAATTATGGTATCTTGATAATTATACAGTTTCATTCTTACTATCTGATATATGAGTGATAGAAATATGCATTTCATACATGAGGTTTGGCACTTATAAACCATGCATGAAGAAGAAGTTAACTTGGACATTTAGCAGTGAGAATGAGTATGGTTGTTGTGCTCTGAATTGTGAATATCAGAGACATTATACATACTATATTACAAGAAGATCATATAAAATTAATTATTCACATAGAAAATGTAGTTCATGGAGTTTGTGTGTGTATATTTATGTGCTACATAAAGAAGAAAGGGTCCCATTTATTTGTAGCATCTTGAAGAAGGAAGAAAATTAATGTTCAGTGTTCAACTACCTGAAGAAGAAGATAGGGAATACCATGAAAATATTTATGAATGCATGGAAAATAATACCCTAGGTTTCTGTTACATAACCCTTTATTTATTATTTTCATGAATATAAAGATTAAGGGTGAAGGTTGGTAGATTTTGGAGAACATTTGGATAGTTTTGGGGATAAAGGGAAGGCGCACAAGATGTGCACGGTTTGTCTAAATCATGCGGAATCCTAGGAGAAATCGTGTAGAGTTACAGATGTTGGACAGTATCTTCATAATTATGGGAATAAGGTTAAGGATTCCATGCAAGGTTATTCTTATGTAGTAGCTAATGCACAGTGAGCACACAGTTTTTCTAACCGTGCGACTAAACCATGCACAAGGTTTAAGTGAGATCCTAAAAAAGTGGATCTCGCACGTTTTTTACTCTAAATCCATTTTTTCTCCTTTATGGATCTAACTCGGTATTAATCTCCATTTAAGGTTGTATAACCTCTACCAAGTGAATTTTAATCGATTTTGAGTGCTTCCTTGGTATTTAGAAGCCCAGTTCTTAAGGTATGTCATCGTTCTTCTTCGTTCATATCATGTTTTCTTAGATCTACTTAGATCTACTTCTCCTCTCCTCTCAATTTCTCAGATCTATTCCTATTATTTTAGATCTATGATTTTTTATGCAAAATATGTTGATATTTGGTCTCTTTGTTTATAGGAGAATATATCTAAGGAGGTTTTTTGGAATTCTTACCCGGTTTCGTAAGTGTTCTTCGTCCATTTTCAGTTTTTGCCAAAACAGTTGAGGTAGGTGGATTCACTCTCAAATCCTCTTAGTAGAACTGATTGGCATTATTTCTAATTGAATACCTTGTGTTTAATTGATTGTGAATTGGATGTTTATAAATTTTTGGAAACCCTCTTTAGTGACAGTTTGGTAAATTGTGGAAATTTGGAAAATTGGTGTCCTTGAATAAAGTGCTTTGATTATTGATTTTAAAATAAATATTTTAAAAGGGAATTTTTCTAGAATTTTTATAATTTTATTTGATTGAAGTGTTTTCAATAAAATTAATGGTTTTATTTAAATTAAATGTTTGATTGGAATTGGTTTGTTAAATGGTTTTTAATAAAAGAAATATTTTATTGAAATGGTTTGAATTGGTTTATTTGAATGGTTTTGGCATATATGGGTAGTGTGAGTTCATTTTCAACATGCCCTAAATAAAGTTTGTATACCATTGGGGTAAAATTTTTGTGACCCTAGATCGGGGGTGTGTGTTAGTGGTACATAAGGTAATTTCACAAGAGACCGCTCATGAGTATGTAACTGTCGAAAAAAAACATGCATGGTTGGGTGTGTAAAAAATTGAAATGGAATGGTTATTCCAAAATGATATTGAGAAATGGTTTTAAATCCTTGTTTGGTTGTTTTTCAGGAAATGCGACTAGCTGGAAAATTGGTTGAAAATAACACTTGTTTACTCTTGGTTATAAATGTTTTTGGAACTTGTTTATATTTAGTTATAAACTGTTTTGCAGAATTTTTTTATATAAATGGTTTTATATAAATGTTTATAACTTTTATATCCTAGTGGAATGAGTAGGGAAGTCATTGGGGAAATCCTACTGAGTTTTATACTCACCCCTACTTTATAACTTTTGTGGTTTTGCAGATGTTATCTTCCAGGACATGGGAAAAGGTAAAGTATCACATGTATTTAGCACCACCTCGTGATACTTGGGTTTTTTGGTGATGTTGGAGCACGGAGTCTTGTGGTTTTCTTAGAGTTTCTTATAGTTATCTTCCACTGTTTACTTTGATAGTTACTTGTCTTCCATTTTAGTACACTTTGGTGTGGTTTTGATATAAATGAAGTGGTTGAATTTTCTTTCATTTATTCATGCATCATATAGTGAGTTGTTTGGTTATGGTTGTTGGGTTAATAGTTTAGTTCTTAAAGGGTAAATTGTCCCCCCTTTCATTTGAAACCCTTCGGCATTTATTGCCAATATTTGGTGTCTTAAGGATGTCACTTAATTCCAGGTAATGATTCGTCATATTCTCAAGCCAATGATAATAAGTGGGTCATTTCATGGAAGCTATCATATACTTGAATAGTTGTGCATAGGTGAAGAACCTTGTGAACTGAGTATTTTGTGAAGGAGTAGTTTAGTATAGTGAGGTTGGTGTGAATGTAAAAGGGAAACTGTATGATTATAGTTACACGATGGAAAAAAACATGCAACATATTTAGTGTGTATTAAGTTTTAGTGTTAGGAAGAAGTATACTTTGGGCAGTTCACATTGGTGTTGTTGTGCAAAGAAGATGGAAGGTCATTACCAAGCATGATACATAAAATGTGTGTGTGTTAAGTGAGAAAGTTCATGCTGAGCTTTATGATTACATGATTTATTGAGATTTAGGAACATTGAGGTTTGTGAAGTAATGGAAATCTGTATAAATATTGGAACCTGATTTGTGAGTGCACTCAATAGTGATAGTGTTAAGTTTTTCCACAGTTATAAGAAACACTAGTTTCAGAAGTATATTTGATTAATTTAAAATAACTAAAATCTATAGGGTTGTGTGTGAACAAAAATGTGCATTCAGTTTTGAAAATTAGATAATAAAATCCATATTCCACTATTTATCAATATTGAGAAAATGAGTGTTACAACTGGTTATTATGATAACTACAAAAATTATTATTCTAGGATACTGAAAGTGAGTGTGGCCAGTATTTATTCCACTGGAAGGGATAAATATCTAAAGATCATAGAATAAAGTACTAAAAATATTATTATGGGGCCACTGAATGATATTATAGAATTTTTAGTGATAGATAAATCCCATGTACAACTACAAGATGTTAGGGTCTAGAATATAGAGAGCAGATGCATACAGAATAGAGAATCCTATTCAGTTGAGGAGATCAGCCAAAATCAATTGACCGGTTTAGTGGTTTAGGGATAACATTAATTTCCTTCTTTTAATGTATATAAGGAAAACTGAATTCTTAAAATAAGAATCATCTCATAGTGACTCAAAATAATGGGAGTAAATAAATAATGATGAAATTACATCATTGATGTCTCATGAAACACTGGATTTTACCGACATACAATAAGATAAGTGATCACTTGGGAAAAATTCAGCTAATCATTTGATGGAAGAAGTTGATGAGGAGAAGCAGTCCAAGACATTGATAGTGGTAAAGGGGTTTTAATGAAAATAATGGATTTATTTCATAGATATGTTCTCATCAATATTTAAACTTGAAACTATCCAAATAGTGTTAATAATAGTGGCATCAGAATGTGAGTACATGGAAAATATGGATGTAAATATAGATTTCCTTCATGAATATTTATTGGAAGTAATTTACATGATGACAGAAACAGGTTTTATGGAAGAAGAGAACTAGAAAATATTTTTTAAATAGAAGAAAATCATCTCTAAACTAACAAATTTCAAAGATAATGGAATTGAATGTTTGATTTTTTATGTCAGAATAATAATTTTGAAGGTGCAACGCAGACCATTGCTTCCACTAAAAGATGTGGGATGATGGAAAATTCATCATACATATCTTACATATGAATAACATGTTTATAAAAGTTTTAGAGGTTTCATTTTTTATATTTATTACAACTCATCCATACGGTCTAGCAACCTATAACAAAATCATTATTCTTAGACTGTCTAGTACTAGAAGAAAAAATACCTTCACTGAACCATTATCATTGAAAAACAACACTTACACTTTACCTATGATCTACTATGAGTTTCCAAAATGGTTGAAAATATGTTATTAAATCTTCTCTTTATTACGAAGCTAAGTTTACTATGTAATGGAAGTTATCTAACTGCTAACTTTTTTTATTCTCTACATGTGACATGTGGTTGAAATTTAAAGCTAAAAAATCAATTATTGGTTATTTTCTTAAGTTTTCTCATCATTATAAATGTATTTAGTTGGTTTTTAATCTCTACTTAGTCAAATTTTAATTTAATGAAAATTTAAATGTGATTTGTGACTTTAATAAAAATGAAAAAACAAAATGAGATAGTCAATTTGAAGGAGAAGCCAGAAAGATAAAACAAAACACACCTCTTGAATTTGATGCGCCATGCGGGGGGCCATGGCTGTTACCTCTGTTTGATGCGGTAGGTGCCTAAAAAAATAAAAATTATGAAAATAATAATAATGAATGTAAAAATAAATAAATAAATAAATTTAGTATAAACCTATGTCGTAGGATCCCCTGCACCGTCACCCCGGGGCATATATTCCCGCAATGTTTTGACCTCAACTAACAGCTGTGCATTTACCTCCTTAGAAGGCCACATCCATGCCTCCAAATCTGTCACCTGTTATTTCATCCTAGAAACAATAATAGCCATATACTTAGCGCATAAAACTAAAAAAAAAGAGGAATCTCCATTCAATATTTCAAACTGTAGCCATGTCCGTCACAACCAATAATGCGATGGAATATCCCATCCCTTCACATGGAAAGTTGTCGCGATTCATCTGGAATCTGTGCTAACTCATCCTCAAATTGAGCCTATGTAATATATAAATATAAATATATATGTATATATAGATGTATGTAAGTATTAATAATTTGTGCAAGAACTTACTATAAGATCTTCAACCTCTTGATCATTTTGATCACGAGTCATCATCCACAGCGACATTTTATCAGTCGATGCACCTTGACCCTATAAATTTATACCAATAAGATAAAAATATAGAACACAAAACCATATAAAATAATAAATTTAAAAAATGAATAATAAATACATTATGTCAAATCTGGGACACGTGATGAGTCACAAGCCCATGAGGTGGTACTTGCATGAATGATTCTCAGAATAACACACTTCCACCTTCTACATTCAATTAGTTCAAATTTCAAACATGTAAAATGGTACATATTATTTGAAATATATAAACCAAAATAAATAGACTCAGATTTGTAGCCTCAATAGACCAATAAGTAACTAACCCACACCATTAAGACGGGAGAACACTTCTTGGGACTCTATCCAGAATGTCTGGGGCACCCACATTTGGTACCTAGTGATCCCTCTTGACTCTCCCTTTATGATATTTCCACCTTTTACAAAATTTATCCATACACACTGGATGAAACTCATTGAAGATAATAAAAACCTATGTGGGTTGCGTATGATATGACCCAACTGGAGAATAAATTAAGGGGCACCCACTCCCACCAGATGATATGTCTCTTCAAATGATATGTCAAGGGTCATGTTATAATTCCATGATGAAATACCACAACCAAGTCCTCTCCTATGAGAGGAAGAAACGATTGAGTCTGATACTATTGAATAAAAAATCATACATAATTAGACAGATGTGCATATATATGTTTAACACTTAATTAAAAATAGAAACACATTTACATTAATACATACCTTAACCCTTTGACATAGATGGCTCTACAGAATGATGTGGATCTAGTGCATGTTCTCCTGAGATGTATTCAGTCATATAAATAATTACTAAGGAAGTATTTATTTCCAATTACAGTTCTATATAATGTGAACTTAAAAATATTCATGTACTTTTTATCTATTTCACACATATTTCATCAAATATAAAGGGGTGGATGGATCGAAACACATTTCAAGGACAAGATATGATATTTCATTATTACATAACCTTGAAATCCCATAAAAGTCTAAAGATCCAATACCCATTCATTTGATTTATCAAAAATGAGAAATTCATAAAGGCTGATTTTTCTCAACACCAGAAAATAAAAGGTGTTGAATGTTTCTTTCCACTACCAAAAATTTAATATCATCACTATCATATATTGGAAAATAGGCATATACATGCATGAAAATAAAATATGATGTCACTATCCATTCACTGTCCATTCATAAAGAGAGGCATAAATATAGGCGTATGATTTCACTAACCATTCACTATCTATACATAAATAGAGGCGTAAAGATAGGCATATGATTTCACTTTCCATAAAGAGGCATGAAAATAAAATATGGTTTCAATTTCCATTCATTCCACTCCATCCATCATCCATACATCCATTTATCTAGAGTTCAATGCACTAGTGTTCAGGGAGGTCATGTGGCTAACCACAACATGAGTGTTCTCTCTCAGACTCAGTTTTAGGGGATCATTAGACTTATTTAAAGGCTTTGGATTTGTGTGTTGATAATTATATTTCTTGGGAGACTCTTTTTTCTATTTTAGTGAGAGTCCTTGACTTTGAAATAAGGCATATCTAGATTGGTTTTCATTTAAGGTAGACACAGGGTGATACAGAATCATGATATTGTTTGTTGTTGCTGATAATCTATTGTGGATAATTGTTTTAAATTCATGACAGGGGGACACTACTAGAAAAGAATTGGTATTTGTGACATGTGAATAGATCTTTATGAATAGTATCCATTTTTTATGCATTTTATGGTGTAGAGTACCGTTATACATTTTGTTTAATTGGAGGTGTTGTTAGGTGGAGTCGAAGTGTGATGAAGAGGATATGAGTGTTTAGTGTGGTTTTTGGAGTCCAATCTTCATCAGTTTCTATCCATGTTCACTGGTATATATAGGATCAAAGTGTATAGGTGGTTTTTTATGATTTTTCATTCTACATGAGGGTATGGTAGGGCTGCTTCGTGGATAGAATATTTTGAATTTGGATTTTTTTGCTTATTAGAATGATGGGTTCTATAGTCCTATTTATATGATAGTGTTGGATAAAGCTTAGGGAGATTTTCATGGAGAAAAAGGTTATGATGTAGGGTTTTAATGCACTGTGGAGGTGTATAATTTTTAAATAGCTCAATTATGAGGTCTCTAAATTGTTATATTGTAGTATTGGTTCCACCCTACAATGTGGTTTTTGAAGGAAAAATGAGAGTCGTACATGAATGAGGAGGATAAAGCATAAGATATTTTCACCACATGAAATATGAATACACCTTAAATATTATATCTATTACATATATATAGTAGTTCAACCACTTCTTCTTCACCAGGTAATATTGAGATGTCATATTATGGAGTTTGAAGGAATCTTCCATGTGGTTTTTTCACTTATCTAAGGAAGTTTTAGGCCACTCAAAATTGAGGATGATATGAAGTATATATAATGAAGATATGATGGAGATATGATGATATATCTATGGAATATTTTTTTATAAATACATAGTGTTTTATATCAAAGGGATTGAATCCAGAGGCCAACTGCTATACTTTTTCCATAGTTTTATAGAACCTTTATTAGTTTTTGTTTCTTTTTATTTTTCTACCTCTCATAGATAACATGAGATAGTGGTGTTTTAGTGTCAGGTTTTGTAATGTGTAAAGGTATTTATTAATAAAGTATCATTCTTTTATGGTTTTCATGATGGGTTCTCGCCCTCATTTAATTTCCTTCATCTGTATTTATTTCTATTGAGCATGACCATTGCCTTATTTGAGAGAGTTCCTTATAGTGTGAGTTCTAGAGTGAGATTTCTTTCATGAAAATTAGTTTAATTTTCATTATATATTTAAACATGGTTTTAGATTACATACCTATTTAGTGATTATAAGTACTTGATAGTAGAAAATGTGAGATTAGGGGAGTGGAAAGTG
Organism: Viscum album; assembly: GCA_963277665.1. Taxonomy (NCBI): domain Eukaryota; kingdom Viridiplantae; phylum Streptophyta; class Magnoliopsida; order Santalales; family Viscaceae; genus Viscum; species Viscum album. The sequence continues at coordinate 1,033,630,778 of OY728122.1, read as the reverse complement.
TCTATCCCAACCAAGGGATTCACTGGGACTTGATTATGAAAACTTCATGATTATCATAATTTCTTTTATATTTTATCATTTCATGATCCTGGAGTTGAAAATTATTGGTACATTTAATTATCACTTGGTTTCCTATAGGGTATATAATAGTTTCTTTTATTTCAAGCTATAGTTTTAGTTGTTCCCTTATCTATGTGGGTTTGACCTTATGGCTTGCATTCCTATACTACTATCTTGTGTTTTAGTTCTTTTTGATCTTGTGTTTTATAAATTCTAAATTTTTCTAACCCATATTTAATTAAAAATGATCTATGTGTGATCATTTTTTTGCTGTTTTTTCCATGGAAAAGGTTAGACAACTTTGATTCAATAGTTTAATACAAGTTTTTTCCCTAACTCTTTTCTATTTTCTAATTTTAGATTATTTTTGTCTATTATTTCCCTTTTATGATAGGGTATTATTTTGGTTATGATGGAAGTAATCCACTACATATTGGATTCACATGAAAATTTCATTATCGATGTCATAGACTTGTAATACCAAATTGAAGAACTAAAAATGATCCACAGTTAATAAATGATCCCACAACCATACTTGAACAATGAAGAGATATGACTCCACAACCTGGAATTTTCTTTCAAGAAGGCATGTCAAGACTTGGAGATGATAGTCAAAGAAGATGATGAGTCGAGATAAGATTCCAAGGACGAAGCCAATGATGAATAAAACATTGAGGAGAATCCCAAGAGAGTTATTGATCCTAAAGTCAAATCTGAGTTAAAACTTATTTCCAAAGATGAATGTGTTTCTATGAAAGATTCCCTCGCCATTGAAAGTTCAGCAAAGGAATAAAAATATAAAGAGGGTAGGATGATTGTTGAATTTATAAAGGAAGATATAGGAAATCTAGAATATCACAACAAGAAGAAGTATAAAAAGAAGAAGAAGAGGTGATGACTACTGAAACTAAAGAGAATAATGTGGAAGTTGAAAATTACATCTAAAAGAAGAAGAAAAAAGGAGTGATACCATGTTTGGATAGTCCATGATCTCTTTTTAAAATAATTGGATATATCGATATTGTGGGATCTTCCTCAACACAAGTTCAATAATATTTCATTGAAGATGAAGAGAAGAGATACCTCAGGTGGATTGCAAAATCATTCATGGTTAAATCCAGACCATGTGACTCTTTTCAAAACTAATATTACGTGTTCTAAAGAGTAAATTTCAAGCTAAATGACCTTAAATAAAAGTTTTTTTAGGAGGAAATAAAGGGGGAAATTTTACGGTAATAGGGGGACAAGTTTGCATCAATAGGGGAAATCAATATCAATGGATAGACCCAACCCTAGGACCAACATAAGAGTTCCAAACATCAGCAACAATAGGAAAACAATTAGAAACATTTAGAAAAAATTAATAATGAATGAATAAAAATAATAATTAGTAAATGTGATTCCAAGAAATAATTTTTTATCAAATATATATCGGTGATAAAAAATGGGATGCACTAACACATCTAAAATCAAAATTGAAAATGTGTTTTCATATTAACATTAGAATTCAAATAATTCTTTCTGATTAACATTTGATGACCCAAGCCTCATACATTTGATGAAATGAATGCTTAGTGAAACTTTTTATTGTAAGAAATTACTTGAAGTGGAGTGGTCTCTCAGTTGTGGGGGGGTGAAGTTAACATATTTTTGTTATTATTTTCTTATTATAGTTTACATATATTTTATGGTTTTCCATGGTTTATCATATAAATATTATAGGAATTTTTTTTATATTTTTCTAAAAAATAATTCCTTTAATTGTTTTTAATCAATTTCATTTCATTTTTCATGCATGTATATATCAAAGATAGATATAATAAATAAATAAAAAACAGTTAAATAGTTCATAAAAATTTAAACAACTAAAAAAATGTTTTAAATCGAAGAGTGAGAAAATAATCATACCTTTCATTAAACATGAAAATTGACTATTTCTCCTTCAACGGTCTCTCTAATGCAATTAATATCTTCTTCGTGTTGAACTATGGTGTGTTGATCAAGCTATTGTGCAAATTTCCAATTCAGATTAAAAACACTCCTCGCCTTGACATTTTTATAGAAACTTGCTAATTCAGATTAGATGGAAAGGTAATGAAGAAAACTTGTTCTTCTTGTGATGTCAAAATGAAAGGTTCATTACTAACTTGTTCATCTCTATAAAATATATTGTTAAAATTCACCAACATAAACTGATATTGATCAACTTTACTTCTATAGACTAGGTCAACCCAATTACACATTAATAATATGTATTTCAACCCGTGCGTGTATAAAACTTCAATGATGTATTTCAATTGACCATAGTAATAACCAGAATCTGCAGATGGACAACCAGTACCACTATTTTTGTGTTTCTCGTTTGTCATCGACATCTTTAATGTGAAATATAAATTCATTATCATCTATAGATTTGTAACGATGATCCGTTATAGATGGACCCTCAACTAGTTGGTTGAATTCTTCAGTTAGTATAGGGTCACCTTACTCCCACAGGTTATGGACCTATATATTTCACAGAATTCAATAGAAAAGTTATGTAGAAATAAATTAGTATTATTCTTAAATCATAATGAAAATCCATTTATACGTACAAAATCTGTGAACCAATCATGAAATAATGCATAATGGGACTGTTGAATTGATAATCAATCACACGAGACATCTCTTCTTTTAGATCATTAATGTGTTTCCTACAAATGACAACTCCATGTTTAAATGGTCAACTTTATATATGCAAATAAGACATGTAAAAGTTGAATAATAAAAGTGATAACGCACTTAATGCATTAATGGTGAAACTAATGAAGTGTTGAAAGAGATATATCAATGAGTTTATACCTACTCGATGTTGTCCATATCAAATATATTTACTTTACCAATTAGACCATCATGAATCCAAGAGGAATTATCTAATTTTGTTTCATAATTCGTAATATATTCTGCACAAAAAGTAGTACACTCATCCATCAAATAATCATTGGCTATCGATGCCTCCAGACGAGCTCTGTTATATATGAATCATTTCAATGTATTCAGATACTACTCAATAGGATTCATCCACCTGAATTACATTGGACCAATAGTCATTACTTCATCGGTTAGGTGCACTGTCAAGTGAACCATAACATTGAAAAATGAGGGTGGAAATTGTTTCTCCATGTGATAAAGCGTAAGTACAATTCTATCCGGAATTTTTTTTAAATCACTCATTCATTGATTTATTAAATAAATATATATAAAAAAATTACTCATCTCAATCAATGGTTGAACAACATTGGGTGCTAAACAATCATGAATTGTGATTGGAATTAACTGTTGAAGTAGTATGTGATTGTCATGACTTTTCAACCATTGCAATATCTTACTCATCACATTCACAAACTTGGAAATATTAGAAGAGTAACCATCAGTCACCTTGAGAATCTTAAAAATGAAAATAAACGTCTCTTTATCTTTTTTTCTCATAGTATGCTATGAAGCAGGCATGTATGCCTTGTTTCCCTCACCCAATCATAAATGCAATTGTTTCCTTAAACCTATTTCTTCCAAATCACTTCATAAAGTGACATGGTCCTTTTATTTTCCATTAAAACCTAAAATGGTCCCAAATATATTATCACAAACATTTTTTTCAATGTTAATGACATCCATATAATGCCTTAGCATGTTAGTTTTCCAGTAAGGGAGATTGAAAAAAATACTTTTCTTCTTCCAATTGTGACTGTGATGTCTACCTGCACCATGAATATTAGGTAATGGATTATCCACCAAATCCTGAAATTCATATACCATGTGGATGATTTCTTCCTCAATATGCAATAATATTTATACTCATGACACGATCTTTGGTGTTGGGTTGAATTCTCTAGAACTATCAAATTCCACTTTGTCCTTTCTGAACCTGTGCTGAGGGGGGAGACAATGTATGTGACCCATGTATGTCCACTTTTTACAATACTTAATCCATGTAGAATTTTTACTTTTATTGCAGAGAGGGAAAGGAAATTCCCCTTCCATACTCCAACCTGACAAATTTTCATAATATGGGAAGTCATTGATTGTCCACACTAAATCAGCCTGCAGTTTGAACATTTCATTCATTTCACAGTCATAATTCATCACATCATCGCCCCAAAATTCATTCAACTCATCAATCGATGGATGAAGGTAAACATAAATCTTATCCCCTAGACTTCTAGGTCCATCAATAAGAGTGGAAAGTAATAGAAATTTTTGTTTCATACAAATCCATAGAGGAAGATTATACAGAACCAACACCACGGGTCAGGTGCTATGAGTTTCACCAACCATAGACCTGAATGGATTGAAACTTCCTGCTGCCAACCTCAATCGAACATTACATGTAATGACCCAAACATTTAATAATGGAATTTCTCCCTTCTTATAATAATTTAATATAGTATAAATCACATAAAAATTACTTATATACTATAATAAAAGCTTTATAAATGAATAATTAATGAAATAAAAAGTGTTTCTAGAAGTTAAGGAACATATACCGATGAAATTAGTAACTTGACCTTCGAAATAGTAATATGACCATTTGAATAGTATACCATCCAAATGAATATTTACCTCACCCATGAAAGTATAAATAAAATTTAGGCATCTTATTAGTGAAAATATGATATAATTATATCATAGTATAAGTAAATAAATATTTTAAAAATTATTAATTAGGTGTTGGCATTTTTTTTAAGTCATAAATATTTATTTACAATATTATGATTAATTTAATAATTTAAAAGAAAATTTATTTTCATAAAATGTTTTCATAAATTAATATTTTGATTTCTTATGATTTTAATATAATTTTATGAGACCTTAAGTAAATTTTCAAAGTGCTATAAAATCAGTTATAATTTTAAAATCTGTATTTTTTAAGTAAATGATGATTTTAATTAAAAATTAAATTAATCATATTTAGAAAATTATTTTCATAAAATGGAGTTCATTTTTGAATTCTACATTTTTAAAAATGGTTAGGGTGAAGTTTTGGTATTTTTCTAAAATACTTGAATTTTTTGTGAATAGTAAAATATGGTAATTTACAGTATATATACATTATATGTTAAATACACTATTCCTAACATCATGAATGGTGTAGGAACTATAATCTAGAACTTACCTTGATTATTTTAATATTTTTTATGATAATTCTTAAACTATTCATAGTCTTGAGCCAAAATAATAAACAAATGAATATAATAATGAGAAAACATTTCTCCCTTCCACTATAAATACCACCCCTCACCCCATCTTCTTCTCACACCTCTCAAGCTTTGAGCCTAGCCCAAATTCTATCCAATACTCTTCCCTATCCCCTTTCCCATGTCTAGGAGCTCTTGGTCTCATCAAAATACCAAAACCTCTTTTCTAAGGAGGTTCTCAAGGAGGAGAGATTTAAGAGGTAAAATATTCTTCCTTTTTCTTTTAATTTCTTTTAATTTCATTTCCTTTTCTTATTATCTCCTCACTTACCCTCATAAAAATGGAATTATAAACTAAAATACCATACATATACTATAATTCTATCATTTTAATGTAATATCCATCATTAAACTCCTCCCTCTCTCTCTCTCTCTTTTATTTCTAAAAATGAAATCGTCGCCCGTGATGTGTCAATTTACCGACAGCATGGGCGATGCTCTTTCAGTTTACTTTAACACCTTCAAGTATGTTGATAAAACCATGAAATGGTTGAAAAATATTTTAAATTTTATTTTGTAACCCTCTTTATGTTCTTGAACTAACTTATATACATGACACTAAATGATTAAACAAAACGAGTTTGTTGTGATGGAAAACCCGCCAAAATTAATATAAAATGATCATCATTATATAATGATTCATCCTAATTCCATGTAACCAAATTATTTATAAGATCGTTTAAAATTCTATAATATCATTAATAACTTATAATAACAACTCTGGATATTTATCTGCATTTTACACAAACTTCCATTCATGTATACAAGTGAGTCGATCATGAAAACTAAGAAAACGAACACTCCTGAGCGATGAAATTAAACTCTATAACTCATCCAAAAGACCATAATTGAACTTAATAAAACCAATATGAATCAAATTAACGTATAAAAGGTTATATATTTTTTAATTAATAAATTTAATGTGATTATATAGGATATTAAAGTAAAGAAAGCATCAGGATACAAGGTAAGGGGAATTATTGAACCCAACTCTCTTTATTTGGGGTTTCCCTCTTTCACCCCATTTTCAGTATATATATTCCTTAAATATCATTTCTTAATCATTATCTTACCTTTTATGGGATATACATGTTTTCTACTTGATTTTATGACAAACACGATGTTTTCTAAAAGAACTCCTCTTTAAAAAACACACCTTTTACTTCTCGAGATTGTTTCTTCACTCAAGATTGATGACTCCTATATCAAGTATGTTATTCCTTATTTCATTTGGGAACCCATAGTTTATGAATGTATTCTTTATTAAATGAAACTCATTCCTTTCCATGGGTTATTTTATGTTCAAGATTGATATATTTTCTATGTGGCATGCATGATAATGTAAATGGTATGATGTGACAGGTGCACCCAGAATTATATAGCGCAAAGTAAATGTTATGATGTGATGGGTGTACCCGTAATTATATAGCGCTCCAATGTATTGGGTAATGTGATGTTTCTTGTGAGGAAAGTGAAATATGTGTGAACATGATAGCTTTGTTCACAAATATGTGTGGTAGTTGACCACTAAGACATGGTGTTTCATTTTTATGCATTGCCACATTTCAAGTCTCTTCTTAATGCTTCCTCTCATGTTTATGATCCTATGCCTATGTTATGATGATAATTATTATGTTCACCCCATGTTATATTGATTCATGTATTTCTCTATCCTCTTACTGGGATTTTAGCTCACCCCTTTTTAATGTATATACTTAGGTGGTTACTTATACTAAGGAGAATTTGAAGGCCAATAAGAAGCTAGAGAGTAAGGAATTAAATAAATGATTACGTTTTATTTTTTAAATATTATATATGGTCCTAGTTTTCCCAAGACACATAACCTTTGGAACCTGGTTGTTTAATGCTTTTATGTTGTTTATCATTAAATTGATGTAATAGTAATGTAAGAAAAAGCAGGGTCTCTATATTACGACTTTCTTTAGAAAAGTTATATTGTCTCTGATTGAAATCATTCCATGCAAGAGAGTCTTCCAGATGGGTTAGCATATCACTTTCCTTATTTATTTCCACATGCCACATCATTAATTTAGAAAATTTAGATGACATAAATAATCTTTTCAACCTCGAATTTAGTGGAAAGTAATGCATTTTCTTTATGATAATTGGTTTCCCCAATTTCACGGTCTAACTTTGATGAGTTTGATTTCCCTCATTATCTTTCCACCTGGAAGAGTCACGGATCGTACAATTATCCAAATACACAATTTCCTTTCTAAATAGCATACGGTTGTTTGCACATGCATCTATGGTATCATATGTGAAACCTAAGTTCTCTATCACCTTACGAGCATGGTAATATGACTCGGGAATCTTAGCATTAGCAGGAAGTACGTTTTTCAATAACACCACCAGCTTGTCGAACAATGTGTTGGACCACTAATTTAAAGTCTTCAAGTGCAACAACTCCACGATAAATGAAAATTTACTATAAGCAGTACCTAGAATATAATTCAGTTTGTGCATCATCAGGTATTTCATAAAACCTCAATGTATAATGATCTGCACCAGAGCGTGGATTGATCTCACCAGTCTCAACATTCCAGATGTTAATGCCTTCAAGAGCCAGCCCATATACCATTTCAGTAAGCATTTCATGCATACGATCAGTCATTCTCGCATCAACATCCATTTGAACTGTTTCTGTACAACGACAACGAATATATTCTTCCCTATGATGAGTTCAACTCTTA